>CM059977.1:4807500-7207500 GCA_030490835.1 Annona cherimola | reverse complement strand
CTCAAGCAGTGTTATTTTGAGCTGCCTTCATCTGTTGGTGCCCTAGGTGCCAGGTGACTTGGATGATGATTTGCCAAACTAAGCAACAGATTCAAGCTGCAATTAAAATTTACATTTATGGTATGTTCGGTAGAGTGCAAAAGTGAGCCTAGTCTTACTAGTGAGCGCCGGCTATCAAGATTTCTTTTTATCCTTCACCTAAAGACTGTAGTCTCCAATGGGAATATGAAATTTATGAATTTAAAATGAGGTACTAAACGTGCCTGTTACAGAATAGGATGATACTAAACGTTTGAATTGAACAGTGGTAGCCCTTTTGCTTTTTTATTTTCTCAGAGAGCATTCAAAAAAGTTCAGACCTGAAGATATGCAAAGACAAATAGAAGGGAGAAATTGCATCATTACCGGAGCCAATTCTGGCATTGGTTATGCGGCTGCTGAGGAACTTGCTTCACGGTGCTGATTGCTTCTACCTTTAAGAAAACTGCTTCAGTTCTGTTTTGAAAAAGTCATCTTATCACTAAATTTCACAATTTATTGCTGATGATTCTTCGTTTATTATTATCGTTGCCACATATTTTCTTTCAGCGGTGCAACAGTCTACATTGTTTGCCGTAACAGAGAGAGAGGAGAAGTGGCTCTCTCTAGAATTCAGTCAAAAACAGGCAACCAAAATGTTTATTTGGAGGTAAACTGCCTCGGAATGCTAAATGCCTATTGAAGCCACCAGGCTTTTTAGAATAATTACATTTTCTTTCAGATTTATTCTTTGTCAGATTTTTGCATCCTCGAGTTTATGAGTACTAACTCTATAAACAATTGTCAATTGTGATTAAGTTTGATTCCTGTTTTCAAATTACAATTTCTCATTAAATAGCTTGCAGGTGTGTGATCTTTCATCAATCAATGATGTCAAGTCCTTTGTATCCAAATTTTCCTTGAAGGATCAGCCCCTGCATGTCCTGGTATGGTTCTTCCTTCTGAAATAATCTAATATTTGGCATCTAGGTATTTTAAATGCTATTTGATGTGATGAAGCAGGGTACTACTTTTGAGACCAAAATATGCCCACTGCTTCTATTGTAGGCCAAAAGAAATGCAAAGTCGACGAGATTGCTTGGTGAAGGGTACACTCCAAAATGTTCAGGAAACTAGTTGGCTTCGTCTAGTTGTCTTAAAAGGAGACTATATCTGTTGTCTCTGTATCATGATTGCCTTCATTATCATCTCAATCATGTCCCAAGACTCCTAACTAGAGAAGATTTTACTGGAGAAACTCTCGTTCAGCCCTTCTGTTAAAGATCATGCTGGCCACCATGTTCATCAAGAGCGATAAAAGGGCCTTCACTGGTTCACTTGCATGTGTGATGTCTTCTGATGGAATGTTGAATGAGCGCAAACAGCTGACATTAGGTTTCAGTGCCAATCCTTAATCATAGGGGCATGTTCTACTCACCCACTCATCATCGTGATTTTAGCGCTAGAAATCCAAATGTTTTGTTCCATTAATAGCTTCATAGAGAATCAATGGGAAAGCTGATTGATGTAGGATGGATAGAGAAGAAAATAGAAGAAAGAGGAAGGGACCTCTAAAGAGATGAGAATAGAAGAAGGAAGGTAGAAGGAGTAGAAGAATAAGGGGAAAGATAAAGAAAAGAGGAGTAGAAGGGAAAAAAACCAAGAGACACTTCTTTATAATTCTCAAAACTAATGTCCCTTTAGAACTTACAATGACTGTATTTATAGGTGAACATACCACCCAATCTTAGCAATTGAAATCCTTCTAGAAAAAGCAATATATATTTTAAGTAAACTTCTTAAGAAAGTAAACTTCTTAAAAAGGTAAACTTAAAATAGATACATGCTTATTTTAAACAGATTCTAAAATATCCTAGGAAAATCTTTCTAGAAAAGAAAGTTGCATATTTTAAGTAAACTTCTTAAGGAAGTAAACTTAAAATAGATACATGCTTATTTTAAACAAATCCTAAAATATCCTAGGAATCTTCTAATATCTTTCAAAAATAGCAAAATAAAATCTTTCTAAATATCCTATGATTATTTCCTTTTTACAAAATTCTTGCGCCTAGAATAGACAGATTTGAAAAATTTCTTGCTATTTTCATCAATTCTCCCCGGCTTCGAAAAACTCGCCACTGGAGAGTTCTGACTTTGATACTGCTCAAGAATATTTGGATCCAAGTGGCGTAAGTCATCTTCAGTAACCCATGTAGCATCAGAATCAAGCTTGTTTTTCCACTTGACAAGAAATCTTTGCATAATGCCTGATCCAGTAGTGACAAGTTCATCTTGTAGAATATCCTCTATCTGATCTGAAAAAGTAGACGATACTCGTGGAAGTATAGGCACATGTGGTGATGCTGAACTGTTATCTGTTAAAATTCCTGCAAACAAACTTGGAGGCTCAAAAGTACCTCGGTAAGGAAACAAATCCTCTATATTGAAAGTAGAACTAATTCCTATATCTGAAGGCAAATCAAGTTCATATGCATTGGATCCCAATTTTCTTAAAACACGAAAGGGTCCACTGGCTTGTGCATGCAACTTTTTAAAAGAATTTTTAGAAAATCTTTCTGGATGGACACGAACCATGATGTAATCCCCTACATCAAACTCTTGTTTTCTTCTATAAACATTTGTAGCAAGCTTATAATTTTCATTACTTAGAGTAATCTTTCTTCTAATATCAGCATGAATATCTTGAATGTGTTGAGCAAAAGATTCAGCAGTACCAAATGAACGGGTATCAATGGGTAAAGGAATTAAATCGATGGGAGCTCGAGGAATATAACCATAGACAATTTCAAAAGGAGATTTCCCAATAGAACAATTGACTGAATTGTTGTCTGCAAATTCGGCAATAGCCAATACAGAATCCCAAGTTCCAATATGTTCTCCCACCAAAGTCCTAAGCAGATTTCCCAAACTCCGATTGACTATCTCAGTTTGGCCATCAGTTTGTTGATGAAAAGCCGATGAAAATTTCAATTTGGTACCCGAAAGTGTCCACAATGTTTTCCAAAAATAGCTTACAAATTTAACATCTCGATCAGAAACGATGGAAGTTGGTAAACCGTGAAGCTTAATAATTTCTCTAAAGAATAATTTTGACATATATGAAGCACAAGCAGATTTCGTACATGGGATAAAATGATCTATTTTCAAAAATCTATCAACTACCACAAGAATAGAATCAAATCCTCGAGAGGTTTTAGGCAATCCGAGAATAAAGTCCATACTAATGTCTTGCCAAAGAATATGTGGTATAGGCGGAGAAGTATATAGTCCAGTGTTTCTCTTTTGAGCTATATTTGCGTCCTCTTTGGCTACTATAGCTAGAATGAGTCTCGAATCTTGTTCTTCTTTTTCAAATTGTTTTCTTGTAAGAATATGCAAATGTCGTTTTTCAGATGAATCAACTGGAGAGTCTTTGTGGGATCTATCACTTTCTTTAGGTTTAGCAGGCTTCAAAAGGATAGATTTTCCATTATGCTTAATAATATAGGTGTTGGGTTGCCCATAATGGATTACTTTTAAGTCATATAGCCATGGTCGACCAAGAAGAATATGAGCCACATCCATGGGTAGCACATCACACCAAATATGATCAGAATAATCACCCATCGATATAGGAACCAAGCATCTTTCATTAACAGGAAGTGTAGTTTTGTCTACCCATGCTACACAATATGGATGAGGATGTGGTTCAATTTTCAAATTCAATCTGGCTATAGCTGATTTGGCAATCACATTCATGGAACTACCTCCATCTATAACAATCTTGCATACTGTATTCCCACATTTAAAAAATTGATGAAATATATTTGTACGTCTCCAATCACTATTTGAAAAAGTAGTCAAAATGCAACGCATAACATTTAATTGCAAGTCCTCATTATAGCTATAGTCTCCATCAAGTTCACAATCCGATGGTTCATCAAAAGTTTCAGCAACTTGATCAATGGTCACATCTTCATGATCCTCTACATGATTAATTGTGAGTGTGTGCTGAGGACATTGTGATGCAATATGACCTTTACCCCCACAACGAAAACATGGACCATTAATCCGCTTACTAGTAGCATCAAATCGAGAAACTGGATTACTCTTTTCCCTACTTGTGTATTGTTCAGGCAATGGTTTAGTTGTTCCTTGAAAAGACGTTAGATTAGAATTTAATTTGGATACCCTTGTCTCTCCAGTTTGTGGAATCAAACGTTTGTTAGTGAAAGATTTTTGAAAATTTTCCAATTCTAGAGCTTTATAATATGCGTCTTCCACAGAAACAACTGAATGCAATTTCAACAAAGTTTTGATTTCTGATTTCAGGCCATTGATAAACTTTGTTCGTGTAACCCAAGGATCTTCCTGTATTCCACATTTCATTTTTAAATCTTCAAACTTATTAAGATAGTCAGTTACACTTAATGATCCTTGTCTCAAGTTAACCAGTTGTTCCAATAGTTGAGTCTGATGATATTCAGGAAGATATTTCTCTTTCAATTTAGCTTTCATTTCAGCCCATGTTGTGATAGGTACTCCTATGCGTTGACTTTCATCTATAACCCCTTGCCAATAGCGTTTGACAGACCCAACAAGTTTCATTTTTGTAAATCTCAATCGTTGGGCATCATCCATATCATACCAACAAAAGAAATCTTCCATGTTTGCCAACCAATCTAAGAAAGCATTAGGGTCTAGACGACCGTCATAACTAGGAGCATCTACCTTGACTTGTTTTGCCATCCAAGAATTATCAGTTACACGCCGTTGTTGTTGTGGAAAAGGTATATTATAATTTCTCTGATAGTTCCCATGTCTAAGATTGTTTGCAAAACCAATTTCATAAAAATTATTGTCGTTTTCATGATTTTCCAAATTTGTATGCATTTCTAGAATATGTGAATGCTCTGGGTTATGATGACCTTTAGCATGTATGTTTGGATTTTGGAGAAGGCCAGTTATGATAGGAGAGCTACTAGAAGCATGAGTATTGTGTGATTGACCATTTCGAAATGATTGTCCAGTCTCAATCATAGTACGTTTTCCAACAATTTCAGTCAACCTATTTACTGAGGTAATGAGAGATTGAATGGAAGAGGTGGTTTCTTTTTGGAAATCTTCTTGCTTTTGGGCCAAGGTATCACAAAGGGTTGTTAAAGATTCAAATCGATTATCAATAGAATTGGATAAAGCTTCGAGTTCAACATTTAATTCAGCATTAGTAGGCATGGTGACTCAAAATTCAACTTATGCTGATATAGGAAAGACTTACTACTAAGAATGATTTTTTTTTTTTTTTTTCCTTTTTTTTAAAAAGTTCAAAAGCAAAGAACTTGATTGAAACAGATATGAATTAAGTACTTTCAACTAGAGAAAATGTACCTGTTGAGGTCCAATATTACCAAGTTTAGCGAGAGACAACTTGAAAGTAATTTCAGCAACTTCTTAGCAGTATTTTCGCGATGACCAGTAGGTTGTTATGATGGCAGCAGTAGACAGCATAAAACAGCGACAGAATGAGCAGCAACGATAGCACCAGCTTGTGGACAGCAAACTCCAATAGAATAGACAGCAATGATAGTACCAGCTTGTGGACAGCAAACTCCAATAAAATGGACAGCAGTGTTTTGTAGATGGCAGCAGTTCGTGGACAGCAATATGGCAATAGGATGGACAGCAGCAGTTTTTTTTTTTTTTTTTTTTTTTTTTTTTGAATAGCAAACAGTAACAGAATTTGGGTGAAAGTAGTACCAGGTTTGGCTCTGATACCAATTGATGTAGGATGGGTAGAGAAGAAAATAGAAGAAAGAGGAAGGGACCTCTAAAGAGATGAGAATAGAAGAAGGAAGGTAGAAGGAGTAGAAGAATAAGGGGAAAGATAAAGAAAAGAGGAGTAGAAGGGAAAAAAACCAAGAGACACTTCTTTATAATTCTCAAAACTAATGTCCCTTTAGAACTTACAATGACTGTATTTATAGGTGAACATACCACCCAATCTTAGCAATTGAAATCCTTCTAGAAAAAGCAATATATATTTTAAGTAAACTTCTTAAGAAAGTAAACTTCTTAAAAAGGTAAACTTAAAATAGATACATGCTTATTTTAAACAGATTCTAAAATATCCTAGGAAAATCTTTCTAGAAAAGGAAGTTGCATATTTTAAGTAAACTTCTTAAGGAAGTAAACTTAAAATAGATACATGTTTATTTTAAACAGATCCTAAAATATCCTAGGAATCTTCTAATATCTTTCAAAAATAGCAAAATAAAATCTTTCTAAATATCCTATGATTATTTTCTTTTTACAAAATTCTTGCGCCTAGAATAGACAGATTTGAAAAATTTCTTGCTATTTTCATCACTGATGTTTGTTGCATGTCTTGAGTTTAGGTTAATAATGCTGGATTACTCGAGAGCAATCGTGTCATTACTTCAGAAGGGTATGTTTGCTACCTAGATTTGAAAATTCTATTATTCTTTTCTTTTATGATATGAAGTTTCAGAACTTTGGTGGCCTATGGTGTCGGCATGGCAGGAGATAACCTGAAGCTGGACCCATCTGCAGCCCTATCTAAAACTGTCCTCCAGAAACGCTAACAATTTGTCCTTTCCTCTTATCAGATTGGAGTTGAACTTTGCTGTCAATGTTGCTGGAACCTTTGCTATTACAGAATTACTGTTGCCACTATTGGAGAAAGCAGCACCGGATGCTCGAGTTATTACAGTGTCTTCAGGTGGAATGTATACATCCCCTTTAACTGAAGATTTGCAGGTTAGCTGTTATTTTATGCAAGAAAGTCTTTCAAATTTTAAAACATGTTTGTCAGTTGTAGAATCTTGAGCAGCAAAATTGGTCCAACCTGCTTTGGTCCAACCTGCTTATATCCTTCTGATGCTATCAAGCTTTGAAGGTCATCTTAGGATCTTGCATCTATTTGTCAAAGTTGGTCTTCCTGATTTATGACTTCTATAGCAGAGGACTTAATTTTGATCAAAGAGATACTGTTTCTGCAGATAAATGTAGGAAACCTTTGATTCCTTGTCAAGGTTTGGGAAGAAATACAGGATCTTCATCCATACTTGTTTTGTTGCAGTTCAGTGAAAGCAAATTTGATGGGACAGAACAATATGCTCGTAACAAAAGAGTTCAGGTTAGTAAAGTTTTGACTTCTTCATGATAATTTCAGCTATTTCTGGAACATGAACTACCTAAGGAATGCTTATGGGATGATATGTAGATACATTCTTTAAACTCTATTGATATAAACTTGAGAAGATTGTCATGATCCTGGAAGTGCTTACTGAATGATGGTGTGGCCCTTTGTTTTCCTTTCCATTTTCTTCAACTTTTCAGGTCGCATTAACAGAAAAATGGGCACAAATGTACAAGGAGAAAGGTATCGGATTCTACTCAATGCATCCTGGTTGGGCCGAAACACCAGGTGTGGCTAAGAGTTTGCCTGATTTTGACAAAAAGTAAGGATTTAATGTGCCCGTTCATTATTCTGCAGTGATTAAATGCTCTCTTGTGGCTGATCTTTTTTGCAGCATGAAATAGTACAACACACTACATGCTTTGTTCTGCATGAACGTCTCACACAACATTAGCTACTAGTGATGACACCACAACATATACACACTTAGCTGATTGAAATGTAAATTTCTCAGGTTGTCAGGAAAGCTTAGAACAAGTCAGGAGGGAGCAGACACAATTGTCTGGTTGGCATTACAGCCCAAAGAAAACTTGGTACCTGGGGCATTTTATTTCGATCGAGAGGAGGCATCCAAGCATTTGCCACTGGCAGGAACGAAAGGCTCCCATGTTCTAATAGAATCCATTTACACACGCCTCCGCTCTATATGCGGTATCTAGGCTAAAACAAAAAATCAGGGCAAGATGTGTGGGTTTTTTCTGTTTTGTATGTGGAGTTTGAACAAATTCATGGTGGACTATATGAGCTATGCCGACTGTGTCTAATGTCATTGCTGCATCCCTTGGTTATATTCTTGTGTGGAGAGATCTGTTTTGCCCTAGGCATGTCATTTAATTAGGCTCTAAGTTTGAAGACGACCTCTAAATATCCAGTTTGTAAGATGAAGATTTACAACACAATTCCAAATCAAACTTGAGCAGATCTCAAGCGGCATTGCGTTGTGAATGTGATCTCGTGATGCAAATGTTGCCCGTGTGACTTGCAGTTTAATGCTGTATTCGATCTCCCACCTTACACTTTAGTGTCTCTCCTTTTTCGGTTGGACCTTGGGGAAAACAAGATTGGTATTGGGAGGCTGGGAGCAGCACGCTGTCAATTTTAAAACATAAGGGGGAGCACAAAACTAGATTTAATACAGTGGAGTTCTTTCACAATATATTCAAAATATAGAAGTCATTGGAATATAAACGTTTAATCAGCAAATGCAAAAATTTGACAAAAATGCACCAGCCGGGAATCAAACCTGGTATCTGTACCGGGGCAGGGTAGTATTCCACCACTGGACCACTAGTGCTGTCATATCCTAAAAGAACTTTGAAATCTTAAACACGTCGACATTGTCGGTCAAGTTGACAGGATTCATCAAGCAGTCCATGCCAAGGTTGTACGCATTTATAATTTAAACGCCAGCCTCAATTTTCCGGGAAAAATCTTGGAATTCTGTTGCAAGCTCTTGCAATTGTTTAGTTTGTTAATGTTATTTGGGTGCATTCAAACCTAAGTGCACACGGGTGTGAAACGCATTTAAAATTTTTGTTTGAAAATTTTAAAATAAAACTGTTAATCTGGATATACTTAACATATATATTAAGTTCTACTATTTCTGAAGATATTTATATATTTTTCTTCCATTTTTAAAAAAAGGGGGTTTTAGTTATTTTAAATGAATAAAATAATTATTTTAAAAAAATCAAAAAAATATATATTCAAAAATGGTAAAACTAGATTTATAGATTAAACACACTTAAATGATCACATTTATAAAAATTTCAAAAAAATTGAAAATTAAGTTTTACACCTGAATGCACTTAAGTTTTAATGCACCCGAGTGCATTGAATTACTTCCCATTTATCTAGAGCTCATAAAAAGAAATGTGAACGTATTGGTCTCCCAATGCATAAAAGATGTGAATGTAACGATTACATCATAAAGAAGAAGAGAGCTTGAAAAATAAAAGAGGCCATTGTCCTGATGTCCTCAGCTTCGTAAAATGCACTACTCAGGAAGGATATCTGGGTGCTCCTTCCAAAATCTTGGCCGAATTATATCAAAATGGCCCACAACCACCTTAGATGTTTTGACGGATTGACCATTGTTGGTCATGTTGACGGTTTCTTGACTTTCTTCCACCTGAGAGTAGACATAATATCGTAATATCCGAAGGTGATCGCAAATCCATCGCAGTATCAATATTTACCTTAAAGTCAAGAAATGAAGAATCATGGTACATCTTCCTCCAGAAAAGAACGTGCACATATTTCACAAAATGAAGAATTATACCCAAACTAAAAGGAGAGAGAGAGCGAATAGCCATGATCATCCTTTCATGCTGTCTACACCTTCAGTCATCTAAAATCTTCTCATAAGCGTTATAGATTGTGCCTTTCAGGATTCAAAATGTGTTGAAGCCTTTAGTGGAAATCCAAGGTCTTTCAAAGAAATGGTTTGGAAGTGAGGATTTTGTATGAGTTATCAGCTCATTTTGGCACATGATTCAGTTTGTAAATTTCAGACATGAAGATTTATGAGACCCATCATTGACGTCCGACGTGTCCAGTATTCGGTAACTTGGAAGATGCCAATCACTTACTCTTTGGTACCAGGGATAAGCTTGGGACAGAACCATTTTTACTTTCCTAATTGCCTACTTTCTACTCAATCATTGGAAGTTTTTGATTTTCGTGCATCAGAAATCCATGGAAATACACTGTGCACTGATATTACCTCAAATCATGAGGCTGCATGAAAAATCTGAAACAAACCTTATCCCAGAAAACAGAAGATCCTTTTCTGAAAATAGCCGGAAGTGTATTGTAATTGATTCCAAACTGTTGGAAAAGCAGTTCATTTTTCTCTTGTGTTTGAGTTCCCTGCATGATTTTAGAAATTTAAGGTCAGGAACTTTCTAGAAAATTGGGGCCAACAACAAAAAGCAAGAAAGAAAAGTTTTCTTGTCATCTGAATTCGATTTATACCTAAAATTATCCCAGCTCTTGCAAACAGATATGAAAAGATAACAAATGTGCAGTAGGCAGACAGCTAGGGACAGGCAATTGATAGGATGATGGGAATACTGTTGACCTTTTACTAAGCATACAACCTAAAAGTGCACACAACCTAAAAGCACCAGCTAAATTGGTGAGCTGAAAAGTCTAGTCAAGGAACATAGAATTCCGCACAAAAAACAATTTGCATAACAATCAACCATGCCCTCCACATCATGGGTGCTCTGTGCAATCATGACTCAGAGAGAGAATTAGCAAGCAATTATAACAATAATGGATATGATAGCACTTATCACATAGAACGAAAATTCAAAAAAGTATATAACAGTAAAAGCAAGAAAGAAGCCAACATTTAATGTGCATGGATACCCCTAAATATGACAACAGAGAAATTTCTTCCACATTCGGGGGGAAAACAAAAGTAATCCACGCAAGCAGCAATGAGTGACATATAAAACATAAAAATCCACAACATGCAGTTCCAGACAAGCCTTCAAGAGCCACATCTAACCATACTCTGTTATAAAAGATATGCGAATGTCTAGTTTGATAAGGTGAACCCTTTACATAGGCTAGGAGTCCAGGACCACACAAATTATGTTGGTAAACATGAGAAGAAAGTCTTGGTGGGGCATGACAAATGCTTGAACCAACAAGACAATAGGGAACTGCAAGCTGCTCAATTTACCTAGGTTCCATCTGAAGTTCTGAACACGATAACTAGCAAAGGTCAGATTTGACCTGGGGGAAAAATCCTGCCTTGCAAGATGATCCCTCTTAAGCAGCAAGAGAGTCTAAAGGAATCCAAGCCTCTGCTCAGCTTGGGTTGTCTAAGAAGCCTATTGTAAACATAACATATTTTCAAGCTAGGAAAAACAGGATGGAATAAAATTACTTAGCTCTCGTGCTACCTTGTAATGATGTTTGATGTATTCTTGGAGACATTCTAATGCTTAATGACAAGAACATAACAGCCTCAGTGGAAACAAGAAAGAGGACAAAAGCACACATTGGAAGCAAAAGCCGTAATAGTAATAATGGTTGATTGCAAAAGATTTGCAAATAATAGAAGCAAAATTCATGACAGTAATCATGGATTTACCATAAAAACATAGTGCTGCACATGTTGCAAATGGCCAACCGCAGAAAATAATGATAAGATCATACCTTTAAAAGTTCATGTGCTTCTATTTTGCTTTTACCAGATTCAACCAGCATCCAGAAACAAGTGTTGTATTGGTTGTGAGCATGACCTGAAAAACATCAAGCATAGATGGAAGGATGATTCTATGGTCCATCAATGTGAAACTGCTAATTACATTTTATTACAATGAAACATTTGATCCTCAATCTCAACAGTCAAATTCCATGAATGTGGGTAGTGGTGAATAGACCCTAAGCTTCACTCATGCAGATCATTTAACTTCTTATCATTGATGTTGAAAAAAGACAGATTCTTTCAAAATACAACAAATTTGGGGGCCGTTAGATCAGAGCTTGATCACCTGACAGTGGGCCCAGGCTTGTGCAAACATCAACTTGACAAAAATGACACATTCTGCAGCTTAGAAAGCTGTAATTTTATTTTTTATTCCAATTGAATTAAGTGGCCAGCAGCAAAACAATTCAGCTCAATCCACATGAAAGTCAAAAGATTAAGGCACCATATTTTATCAACCATATGATTGGTATACTCACAATCTGCTTGCCTCCATGACAGGTAATCTTGCAGAATTTTAGCAGATGGGTAGCAGATTACTTGACCATCAAAATAAGGCAGACCTTTCAGTTCCTTTTGTGGAAAGAACTCCTTCCACTTCATGACATATGCTGATGTGAATAAAGATACTGTAAGAGACAATATTTTGCTGCAATTTTAATACAATATGGAGAAAGTCAACTTTGAGTCAAGTGAGTATCTAGTCAAGAAATCAACCACAGTTATGTATGCCTTCTAATATTTGTTTTATATGAACTCCTCAAATGAAGACAATATATACTAATTAATCCCACATGGTACAGACTACTTATGAGCTAAAAGGTAAGAAAAGGAACAACCTTGTACTTCTTTGGCAGAATTCTGTCATCTTCTTCAAGACAAAACTGAAATTTTCAAAACAGAGACATAACAAGGTGAAAAAGTCAAAGAACAAGCTAATTCAGAATACAGAATTTAAAAAAGACGAGATGAAAGTAGTCATATTTGAATACTTTTTTTTTATTTTTTATTTTTTATGATGATCATACTTGAATACTTGGATACTTGAAAAATCATAAATCTGACTGCCCAACATTTTCAGACTGATTTTTGAAGGTTACCATGAAAGAATGATAGACTGAAATTTCCCATCCTATCAATGGCAACACAAGTGTTCCCAAGAACATTTCTGACTAAAAGATGGATTCATTGGTTTAAACGACTCATTTCTGATCTTGCTGATAATAATCTACAATGACTTGACTAGAGGACACAACTATTGATTTGTAATAATCTGGCACAACAGGTCATTTTTTTTTCCCAGATGGTGAGGAATATACTTGCCCAGGTGGGAACACAGAGAGGGCCGGGCAAATGGCAGAACTGGATAGCAGACTGGAAGGGGATGGTTGCACGCAAATGCCATTGGACAGATTAATGATGATAATTGACAATTTATCTTCCCATATTTTCCCAGAACTGCAGACTAAGAGGCTCACAACTGATCAAAATAAGAACAAACTGTAGAGAAACAGTTTTCGATGTATGCAAAATTGCCATTTAACAGGTATTTCAAAAAGGTTTTTCACACATTTATTGGTCTTTCTTAAGTCAGCACTCCTGTTCATATGTGCATGTGCGCAGGCATGTGTGTTGTTGCTTTACACGGCTTGAATGAACATCCATGACCCACATGTACATGTTTCAGATAACAGAAGAAGTTGTGCGTCTATCTCCAATCAGCAGTAACAAGTAAACAGCCACCGTTCTTATTCCCCACGATTTTGGACAGGAATAGACAGTTTTTAGCAAGAAGTCGCAGTAACTAATCACCTAATTCAGCATCTCCGGCAGCATCATCTATTACTTTATTCTAGAAAAATTATTTAACCGTTCCATGTTATTTAATTCTGACAAGACTACGCACAAATACAAATGTTGAATTCATCATTCATGAATGAAGAAGTGAAAGTACCTGTACTCATTACCAACACCATATGCAAAAACTATGTCTGGAAACTTCTCTAGAACGGTAACTGCACATGCATTCATTAGATTCAACGCTTTCTCATCACTGGGCTTGTCAAAGTCGTGGACTTCAGAAAACCTAATGATCCATAATGAGTTACAAGCATTCACGAAGAGAATGGAAGCTATGCAAACTAAAGGTAGCGTGCTGCTAAAGTCCAAGTTACACTCTCCATCTATTCAATATCTCACGGCATGATCACCAGAAAAAGGGAAAGAGTACCCAGAATCTGATGAACTATCTTACAAGAATACCCTGCGACAGAATCGTTCTCATGTGCATTTTCAACAAGAGATTCAAAGTATGCTTTGCTTATATTCTCTAAGAAATTTCCATCCAGAAATCTATCACAGCAAAGTAGATTTGAAGTGGCTAGCTTCCACTAGAGCTCCTAGTGTAGCCAATCACCTCTTCCAGTCTTCCTCAATTTCGTTTAAGGATGAATTCCACAGTTAATTGTCAAAAGTGCCTGGCATTTGACTCAAAAAATCCCAGGTCATACGAATTTGAGACCTCAAATGCGGATAGGAATTACCGACTGAAGTCGCAGCCCTCGATCCTAACAACGATCCACGTGCAAGGTAGGAGCCTGTCCTCTGCTTCAAACGACTTTAGGTACTTGTATTTCCCGTCCGCCATTTCCAAGAGCTCACGAATAGCAGATGGGAAGAACTTTCCAATCCACCTAACTTTTCTCTCTTCTAAAAATGAGTCGGCATCCTATGACTTCGACAGCATAGGAGAAAACAGCCCTTGACGCAAACGCATGAGGGATGATGGCCAGCTGAAGAGTAAAAAGTAGTCATTTTCTCGAGTACCTGGTGACTGCCGTCGGTCGGGAGAGGGTTTCTTGCAGAATCAGCAGTTGGGCTGCTAAAACTTTGATCTACTTCAATCAAGTTCAGTTGGGAAGCGAAAAAAGGTACCACCGTTGAATCGGTATTTCACTTATTTCGTTGAAGCAATTTCACTTACTTGAACTTTAAATTGATTTTATTTAGATTAATATGGCTTATAATGATTAAATAAGAAATTTCGTTATTTAGTTTTAAGTTTTTAACGTGTAAAAATATGCCAACATTTAAATGAACTTGAATAAATGATCAAATCGGTGAATTTATCGAATAGCCATGCACGTTGATCATTTCCTTAGGGGTACGTATGATAATAATTGAAAAAATTAGGATTGTTAAATAAGATGTCAAATCACATCAAAGGGAACCAGAAAAGAGTAGGAAATCCATTTTTTTTTTTTTGGTTAATTTTTTTACCTCATACCAATTGCCAAATAAACCCTACAAAGCTACCAAGTAATAATAGTCTCAATTGAATAGCTAGTACTTATTTTCAATCCCTTTTTAGATTTAAAATAATATTAATTAATTAAAAAAAGAACCGGAAATCATAAATGGCCTGAATTCCACCACCTGACCTTCAACTAATCAAAATTGACCTCAAATAATAGAGTTAAGGTTAGAAAATAGAAATGGAGCCTCTGCAGAACTCCGCCTGACCGGAAAATTCATATTAATTGAGAATATCTGTAGATTCCATGCCGAAACAGGGCGACATACAGGAGCTTAGTACGCTCCGAGTCTGCTTTCTGTAGAAAGGCAGGTGCAAGATACGACCAAAGCGCACATAGTCTGTGAGAATCAAATTTAAGGTGGCTGCTACCAACAACGGAGAAGGACAATCGGATGAGTGAAACACCTAATATTCCAACTAGCGAAAGGGAATGAAACTTTTCCATCCGGCCATGGACAAACCCTGCTCAACCAATCCTTGATACATATATATATTTTTAAAATTATCTATTTTGATAGCTTACCTAGTTTTATTTAAATCCATCATGCGTATATGTCCTATTTTAAAATGGTACAAAATCAACATCATAAAATAATTTAACATAAATATCAATTTGAAAATAACATTATCATGATCTAAACCGTCTAAAGTATATTATTTATATGGATAAATGATTATCTGAAGTATTTTAACATTCTAATACATGTAAGGCCTATTTTGTACCGGACTACATCATGGAGACATTTGAGAATAAAGGGTGAGAAACGTGGGAGGGAAATAGTGGGGCACGAATTTCAAGCCATCTCATTAATCAATCAATCATCATTATATTTTTTCACTTTTACCCCAATATTTTAATTATTTTCCCTATCAACTACCTTCTAGCAAACCTATTTATTCTAATTTTACCTCTATCATTTCATATCGATCACACAATTTACAAAATATTCTATTTTCTACTCTCACCAAATACCACATTTCCCATAAATTTTACCTTCCCAAACGTCCCCCATAATTATATTAAAGTCCGACTGCACTAAATGGGTTTTTTATATGCGTGTGTATTAAAAAATATATATATATGACAACTAACAAAGAAACAACTGCATTCAATCCTAAACTCATCGAGAGGGGCATGGGTCTGTTGTAGAAGATTTTACTGCTGCAACTATTCTGTAACAACAGAAAATAGTCTGACAGACAACTCAAAACAAAATATGTATTTACAGGAAGTTGGACGATAGAATACAATTTACAGAATGCCAGTGACAGAGGAGTGATTTCAGAACCATTTCAGACTATGGCTTCCCACAACCTAACAGGGCTTGCTTCTTCAGCTGATATTGCTCAAACCTCTGCCTCGCATAATGTAAATAATCGAAGTCAATGTCATTCACATGCTCCTGCAAGCGAAATTTTTTTTTTTTGAATTCAACATACAAAAGATGTGTTGCCAGAAAGAAAGAAACAAATAACAGCCAAAGGAAAAGAGAAGACAGTAGTTCACATACTGAAATTATGCCCCATAGGGCCCAGCTTAAATGGCTTAAAGCAGAAAACTTTTCAATGTCTTCCAGTAGATCCTCAACTTCCAAATTGCTTGCTTCACTCCCTAAAAGGTCAAAATAGAAGTGGAATTCAGAATTTCCGAGGTTGTAATTATAAAGCATGATCTTGGGGATATGATGACTTTGCACCAAAACTAGGAATGTTTGTTTCACTATAGATGGAGGCGAAATTGCTGCTTGCCAGACCTGAGATTCTATGTGCACTCATTAGTATATTCTGAAGGAGGTTGGATCCAAGGGTGCTAAATTATTTTGGTTCCTCAGGAGCAATCCACCATCTGTTGACTACCAAAGTAATGGATGACCAATGATGGCTCTGAAAATTCAGCAGCAACAAGAATAACTTGCTACATCCACATTGGTTTTGGTATTCTGTATGCAATGCTAGGAACAAACCTTTGGTGTCCTAAATAGTCAAATGACCAAACAATTTACTATATCAAACATTTCTCAAGTGGAAAAAACACCACAAACGAATTACTAAATTTCTTCATGGCTTGCATGAATGCAGTATGTAATTTGTGTATACGAAAGAAGAAATATCCAACTTTTTCACTTTTCAGATTTATCACTCCAAGGGTTAACAGAACTCAAAGGTCAGAAACAACTGAACAATGGTCTGAATGTTCCATGAAGAAGAAAAACTGCCAAACTGCATTCATTGTATTCCTTCCATTTGGCTTTTGTTAAAACAAAGCAGGAGAAGGTGAAGTGCCAACATCTATTGTCAAAAAATCTTACAGCTCTAATGGTCAGATGGCACCAATCCTATTATAGTGCGATATCCATTATATTAGAAGAGATATCTATTTTTTTAGTTACATCCTGTGGGGATACTGGAAAATGAAAATAGATTGATGAAACAAATTCAACTGCTCAACAAGAATGAAATTGGTTTTCTCAGCCGATGACAAGTTGAGGAGTTAATACCGAAGCAAAAATCAACAGAAGGTGCAGCCAGAACATTACAACCAAAAGCTGGTCTAGACTTGTCATCAACATAGCTGATATATATATATATATATATATATATATATATATATATATATAGAGAGAGAGAGAGAGAGAGAGAGAGAGAGAGAGAGAGATTCAAGTGCAGCTTCATTGCACAATAATTACGGTGCAATTATTTCAAAATGGGCCCCATATGATCATAAAATTATAATCTACTCCGTCTATTGTATTTAGAATTATGTATTCTTTTACCATACCAATTTTCATCTCAATTCGATATGTTTATGGACTCCATCTGAAAATGATACACATTCAACGTATAAAATAATTTAATGTAAAAAACAACTTTAAAGTTTCTTTTTCAATATATAAATCATTTGCTATAAAATTTATATATAGATAAATGATTGTATAAAGTATCAATACATTTAAGCACGTGTAGGGTCCATTTTCGGCCAAATACACTGTTAATTATGGTGCAGTTTCACTGCACAGGAAAGGTTCTCATATATATACATATATATGAGAAATATTCAGTTACAGCTTCACTGCACTAAAATTATGGTGCAGTCACCTCAATAGGTCCCACATGATTATAAAATTAAAATCTACTTCACCTATTATATTTAGAATTATGTATGCTATTACCATGTCAATTTTTATCCCAATTGGATGTGTATAAATCCCATCTGAAAATGGTACGAATTCAACGTAATAAAATAGTTTGATGTAAATAACAACTTTAAAGCTATTTTTCAACATGTAAACTATTTGCTATAAAATTTATATATAGATAAATAATGGTATAAAGTATCAATACATTTAAGTATATATGAACCCATTTTGGGCCAAATGCACCGTTAATTATGGTGCAGGTAAATGCACATAAAAGACTCTCTCTCTCTCTCTCTATATATATATATATCATTGCACCAACTAGTGTCAATTGCGTTGAATTGTTTGAATTTGCCTCTAGAATTAACAATTATCAATATTATTAGTCGAATTCCACAACTACAAATTTTGCCCCTAATTCCACATATACCCATGAATTTTGTCCTTAATTCCACATATACTCATGAACTTTCAAACATATTCTCTCATACCATGGATTTATACCTACGCAGCCGGTCATCATCAGATAACTTGTACTATGCCAATTTTTTAATATTATAATATTTTTGAATTTCCCAAATTGCCCATGCTTTCTCCTTCAATCAAACGGCACACCAAATCGAATCCCAAATCGTTTTCTTCTCTCTGTCTTGACATTGTCAGCTGCTTAGGTTTCAATTTGGGTCACCACTAGTCGTCCCCATGGAAGCATTGGGGAAGATTATCAAAATGATGGTGGAAACCTGAGGACGAGGTAGCGACAATGGGATTTTGCTAGTGAGAGAAGACAGTAGTGTGAAGCTTGGCAAAATCCGAGGGTGTGCACCAAAGTCGTGTGTTTGGGTTTTCCACTGCCATGGCCATTTTCAACAAATCAAATCCCAATCTGGTGATGTGATTGGGCTAGGAGATGAGAGAAACAGGGAGAAACTTGCTAGAATGAGAAAAGAGAGAGAATAAGGGAGGAAGAAGAAGAGGGATTAAAGCAGGGGGAAGGAGAAGAAGAGAAACAGCAAAATAAGTCTGTTGATCTGGAGAAATGGCTGCGGGCAATCACAATTTGGATTTCGTTTGATTCGAGAAATGGCCGCCGACATTGACGACATGATGGAGATGCTGGGAAGGTGCACCATCCACAATGATTGGCAATCAATCATGGATGGTGGACGGTCAGACGGGTTGGACATCGCTGGAGCAGATGTGATGGAAGTCATGCCTTTTTGCTGGTTGTTGAACATGAGTCAGTCTTAATGGACTGCTAATCTTCAATCAGGGGATGCCGATAATCAGGGTTGCTGGTTGGCTAGAATTGATGTAGAGGTGCTAGAATCAAAGAAAAGAGTTGGATTGGATTTTCAAGGCTGTTGCTGTTGGGTTCTTACTGGATTCAATGGTTACAACACCTTATGGGTTTTGCCACTTCTTAATGGTTGTAGGCACGGGAGCTGATGGAGACCAGTCTTGCAGATGATGCCATTGTTGGTGCCAGGTCGATGAATCACAAAATCCAAGCCAAGCACAACACTATTCGTCCGCAGCCATTTGCCATCAGCAATCCCAACGCGGTAGAAAGGGAATCTAGTGATACTCGGATTTGTTGAATCACCTGAAGTCAATGGTCCAAATCACTCAAATAGGCCACCATGTATGGATCCAGATGGAGCGCTAGAGTGCCAGAACATAACCTCATCTTCCCCAGCAAGCTTCTCCCATGCTTGCCATCATACGATCTGCCCAACCAACAACTGTTGCTGACCGCCAACGAGATCCCACCTCATCTATGCCTACTCTGAATCTCTCATCACACCTCTTCATTCCTACGGGAGTTTTATGACCATAAATTGGGGATGAAGTGGGTGAAAAAGATGGTTGGCTGAAGTGGGTGATGGGAATTAAGGCAGGTGCATTAGAAATTAGGGAACGATGGGAGGCCATTTCTGTCATTTCACACACGGCTAACAACCTTTTTGAATGGTCACTGACAACATTGGTATAAGTGAAATTAGAAATAAAATTCATGAGTATGAGGAATTTTTAGAAGGTCATAAGTATAAATTGAATTACAGGCAAACTTTGTGAGTATATGTGGAATTCGCCCATATTATTAAATTAAAGTCACAATTTTTAGATTCATATCCAATATTTCTCATTCAGATGAACAATCCCAAGAAGCAATTCAGAATGCATAAAGCATCAAAGGACGGCTAACCTGATGAACTCAGATAGTTCTCAACAAATCTTCTGCGTTCCTCAAGACCTTCAATCAGGAAAAAATACATGGAAACAGATCACAAATCCAGAATATGGATAAATTAGTTAAAATAGCTTCTATCGCAATCTAAAAGTATAGAAAGCTATCAACACACAAGACATTAGACAGTGGTTGTCACCAACCTGGGTATTTACTGAAGTCCAAAATATGTGGTGTTTCGGTATGATAATCAGCAGCCATCTCACAGAAGTGGTTTGCAATATCAAATGCAACTGGATTGTAACCTGAATACTCGTAGTCCTGGAAGCCAGAAGCAATTGTTTTGAGAATAAACATCTAGGAGGTCTGTAAAGGTTTATAATATCTGATCTCTGTCCATGTGATGAAAGAATACATGAAATACTAGCAATGCATTTGCACAGAAGTACCAGTGTTTCTTATTTCCTTTTTTATTTTATTGGTGAACAAACAATTTAACCAGGGACACCATGGCATTTTCTTTTCTATATGCAAGGCAAAAAACAATTGCCTACGAATATTAGTAAATATCTACCGAAAAATGTATCTTATAATTAGTTTATAAGGGATTAAGTGATAAGATGTGGCTATGAAAAGCTGATATCAGTGTTGTCCTTCACTACTTGCCTTTTCCACATTGGAAACGTACACACACACACACAAGAATTTCCAAAAACCCACAAAAGAGGGAGGGAGGGAGTAACAAGAGGAAGAAACACCAATTGTTGTTATTGTTGTTGTTGGAAAATGAATGAGAATGATGAATAAAGCTCGACAATTTAGTTAGATGTATTCTGCATGTACAAGGATGGGGCTTAGGGTTCACAAAACAGGAGCATTTAAATGATCCATGTATGTAACCTGAAAGGAGCCATGGACTTACTATTATTGTCACTGATCTGGTCTCTTCATCAATCATAATGTTCCCATACTGAAGATCATTGTGGCAGAATCCTATCTTCTGCTTCTCCCCCGATAATAAATTCTCCAAGGTATCAATCTCCTCCTTTATGGTTTCCAAGCGGAACTCTATTGCTTCTTCAGGAGGGCACACACCTTTGGCTGAACTAAGCCAGTTTCTGGGAAAAGTAGAGGAAATGTTTATGCCCATCATACAAAGAAAATTGTTAGTTTGTGTTCATTGCTGAAAAAATGTGTGTACCTTAATCTATTCCAGAGATGCATCTTCCTTGGACCCGGCATGTCTAGGTTGTGGAATTCCTTCAATTTGGAGCCAATAAGTGAAGATATTTCCTGATCCCGCAGGTCAGCTGCTGAAAGCGTCTGCAATTTCACTCCAGCAAAACAGGAAACAGAGCACCTTAATCAATTCACTGCTGAGTTGGCTAAAGAAACACAATTATTCCTTCTAGTGATTGACTTGATGTTCTTCTGCATGCCTAAAAAGGTTTTGAAAGTCTAAGAAAATTTACGGGGTATAAAATCTAGCTTCAGCGTTCCATGCTTTACCAATGTTTTTTCCAGTTCAGTGCAGGATAAATGAAGGAACTGTAGTTTGCTATAAAACAAAAAAGTTGAAAACTGAGGAGGCAAGAAAAGGAAACTTGTGCCCCGCTCAAATCAATTATATCCTCTGGGGCTTAAGCCCCTTGAAACATCAAACCCCATCCCAAACACAAAAATGGTTGTAATTATGTGTTTCCATAGCAAGAAAAATCTCTTTCATTCTTTTCTCTCCGGCTGTGTTTCCTGGGTAACTCCATGTCCTTATTTTCGCCTCTTTTCCTTCTTTGTGAATAGCATATCCAGAAGCAGATATTTGCAAGCCCCACCAAAACCATACTGGCATTTTTCTGTACATACTGCGGTATATTAGTTTAGCCTAAAGATGACATCGTCAAGAATGCTCTTTCGTCTTCCTCTCTCCAACAGTCTAGAAATCTTGTTTGTTCCCTTCTAAAATATTTTCATCATTTTCTTTTATATCTCCAGCTTCTGTACGAATTAATGATTGCTTCTTCCATATCCAAATAGTGTCCCCAGTTTGATAGTTAAATTGTTAATGAAGTATACTTTGAAAAAAAAAAATTTTGTTAATGAAATAAATCTATAGGTCAGTTGTTCTCCAGTTTTTCTTAAAACAATTCATGTAACTCTGGGGAACGAACTAAAATACAAGAAAAGCAGGTAATATAACATGGTTGAAGAATTTCCAAGATTTTGTCTCATGAGCACACTTTCAGAGCATTTAGATGGTGGTGACCAATTACAAACAGTCAATGGACCAAAATCTTGGATTGAAGTATTCAACCATCAACGATCCACAATCCCAGCCATCCAACGGCTTAAATTCGTGATACATATTCAGACAATTGTCTGTCTGATCAATGATCTTTCGATTGCCAGTTGGATGGAAAGAACGTAAGACGTCTTTTACGAACAGAGACTAAAAGATAGATAGCAAGAAGCTCGATTCGATCCAAAAAAAAAAAAAGGATCAATACCCTGGCATGGATGAATTCCTCAACCCGTCCATTCGAGAATCTGCGGAGGAGCCGAGGGCCCTGCCCATGCTTCGACATGCACTCGAACGTCTGGATTTCATTCTCCCGATCGAAGAAGACGTCCACCCCCTCGCCGTAGATCCGCAACAAAACCTTCGGAGGAAGCAGACCTTTCTCCGCCTTCCAAATAATCTGATACACCTCGTTCGTCATCGCCCCTTTAAGCGACACCACCTCCAGCGCTTTCGCATCCGCAACCTCGCTCCAATCAGCAGCCAGGGAGTGCAGAATCTTCTTCGCTTCCTTCGGGATCCGAGATTCCGCATCCAAAGCGCCGTCGATTTCAGTAACTCCCATCTTAGTCCTTACAATCAAAGACCTCCACACTTGAAGATTCCAAGAACAAAACCGAATTCCACGGCCGAAACTGCAAAAAGTTCCAAATCTAGGACGAGGAAACCTCAAAATGGACGCCAACTCCGCAATCTTGGATTTGAAACAGTTGAGGAGAGGAGAGAAAAAATTCCCAAATTCGTGAACGGGAGATGCTTTCGGAGTGCAGAAAACCGTCTCCTTCTCCCCCTTTTATAAAAAGAAATGGGGGGAAATGCCCTTCAGGAATCATAAAATGCAATACCAGATTTTTAAAACCTCCAGGACCAAAAGCCCCGCGACAGCGCTTTGTTTACGGAAATGTCAACCTGGTCTGACGTCCGCTCCATTCTCCATTTCGGGTGTGTTTGTTTAGGGTAAAAAAATGTCAACTAAGGGTGTGTTTAGCTATACACAAAATATATCAATGAAAACTTTTCAATAAAAACTTTTCACTCTCCATAATTATCTTATTTTTTAATTATTTTTTCACATTTTCCTATATAAACAACCCTACTTTTCAATCATTTCCACACAAATACTCATACAACTACCCTATCTATTTTAACTTTATTCTCTTTACACCTCATTATTATCCCTATCATATCACATCATTTTTTATCAACTTGACAACTTCTACTCTGAAAAGTTTTCATCAAAAAGTTTTACCACCAACCAAACGTACCCTAAAACTTTTCAATTTTCATAACTACTATATTTTTTAATTATTTTTTCACATTTTTCTATACAAACTACCATACTTTTCAATCATTTTTACACAACTACCCATACAACTAACCTATATATTTTAACTTTATTCTTTTTACTCCTCATCATTACTCATATTGTATCACATCATTTTTTATTGATTTGACAACTTCTACTTCAAAAACTTTTCATCAAAAGTTTTATTTCAAACCAAACACACCCTCAGTTTAAAACTTTTCACCTTCCATAATTATTCTATTTTTTAATTATTTTTTCACATTTTTCTATACAAACTACCATACTTTTCAATCATTTATACACTACTACCCATACAACTAACCTATCTATTTTAACTTTATTCTCTTTACTCTCCATCATTATTCCTATTATATCACATCACTTCCTATTGATTTGACAACTTTTACTCTAAAAACTTTTCATCAAGGGTGTGTTTGGTTGGATGTAAAACTTTTTATGAAAAGTTTTTGGAGTAGAAGTTGTCAAATCAATAGAAAGTGATGTGATATAATAAGAGTAATGATGAAGAGTAAAGAGAATAAAGTTAAAATAGATAGGTTAGTTGTATGGGTAGTTGTGTAGAAATGGTTGAAAAGTAGAGTAGTTTGTATAGAAAAATGTGAAAAAATAATTAAAAAATAGAATAATTATGGTGAGTGAAAAGTTTTAGATTGAAAAGTTTTAGTTGACACTTTTTTGCCCTAAACAAACACACCCCAAAAATTTTATCTTTAACCAAACACACCCATAGTCGGTTCTCTGTCTACGGCGAGAAGCGACTGCCGAAGTTCACCACGCACCGTTGGTCTCTTTTTGGGGGAAAATGATTGATACCTTCAAGGAAGTAATTGGGTCTTAAAACTTCAAAGGGCCAAAAAAAAAAAAAAAAAAAAGAAGAAAACTGGACAAGCAAATACTCAACGGTCTGGATTGTACCGTCTGATTCTCCGGATAATTGGATCTTTTAACGAGTACGATACTCCTCAGGCGAGACGGAACGTGCTCATACCGGCGTTGAAAGCAAGTTCCGTGGCAACCAGTTCATTTTTCTCGTCCTTTCCGACGATTAACCGTCCGCCGTACATGATATCTACAGAAATATGTGAGCTAATCAAAAGTACATGATATCCGTCGAAAATCGCCCGTATAATAATTAAAAAGGCTCGCCAAACACGAGTGTGGATTTTCGTGCCTGATAAAGCCTCTCACGAGTCACGAGATGCACATGGCGTTAATGTTACCCCCATCAAGCGTTATCATGCCGTTGAAACGGAGATTCCGGCTGGTTGATTCCTTTCGTCTTTCGCGCGACACAGCCTCCGGTGCGCCTCGAGTTCACGAGATAATGGTCCGATCTTTTTGAACCGCCTTAACGCCGTAAGGAATTTACTTTCCTTGTGATGCTTCCCAACTATTTGAGATTTTATCAACTATGGGTGTGTTTGAGAATAGATAAAATATTTGATAAAAAATTGTAGATAGTAGAAATTGTCAAATGATATGATATAATAGAGGTAATGATGAACAATAAATAAGATAAAATTGAAATAGATAGGTTAGTTGTGCTGGTAGTTGTGTAGAAATAATTGAAAAGTAGAGTAATTATATAGAAAAATGTGAAGAAATGATTAAAAAATAGAATTATTGTGGAGAGTGAAAAATTTTAGATTGAAAAGTTTTAACTTGACACCTTCTCCTTATCACCAAACACACCCTATATCTACTATATTTAATTTTAGTTTTAAATATATTTACAATATTTTCAAATTTTCAAATATATCTATTATGCTTGCATTTAATCCTAAAAATATCCATCATAAAAAATTGTTAGTTAAATATTTATAAATGCTTAAAATCATCTTTGAAAGAAAATCATAAAAGATGAAATAAAATAAAAAGAAAGTGAAATTAAAATTTTCTAAATTTAAAGCTCATATAAAATTAAGATATTAATAAGTTATGACATTTAATTTTTCAATTTTATCTTAAATTTGGTGTACATATTAATAATTTCGTATATTACTAATGACTTTAATTTACAAAATGAGCATTTTAAAATCGAATTAGCCGATGGTTTTCTCTCTCTCTCTTGTCCTTTCGGCAAGTCCGGCGGGCGTGAGATGTACAGACGAACGTGCTCCGCCAACCAACCAAAATGGGAATCTTTCGCCACAATACTGCTGGATTGTGTTTGGCCGACCTGGATCTCCACGTGGCACGCTATGGGCAAAGACCTTGGAATCCGCGTCGTTGCAGTCGGCCAGTCCCATTCTATTCCTACGTCACCAACTCGTGTGAATCTGTCCCCTCGCTAGTTGCCTTTTATAGACGTCTACGCGTTTACCTTGTTGCATTGCTGGCGAAAAATACTTCTACAAAATTTAATGAAAAAGGATTTGTAAGAATTTTATTTTTGCTAGAAATAATCAGAAGATCAAATAAGAAATTATAAATGAAATAATCAGAAGATCAAATAAGAAATTATAAATTAAGCTTCTCCGTTTCGCTGCCAAACGCGTTTGGGACGGTGGAGCAGCTGAACATCTGTTGGCGAATCCCACGAGATGGCACGAAAAGTAAAGCGATAAGATTTGGGCCGTCATAAGTTCGTTTGACTTTGACTGTCCCATCCATGCTTCGATTGCGTGGAGATAATTGCAGTTCAATCACGCGATTTCAAGAAATTCTTCTAGCTTTCTACAATCACAAAAAATTACAATCCGCAATCGTTAGTATATAATCCCACCCCTCGGACAAAAAAATTATAATCACATCAATTTTTCCAGCTTTTACCCTGCAGAATACCAGCCTCGAATTGAGACAACGTTGCTCCAGTCAACTTCCGCCTTCGCATTCAGACGTCCCCAAAGAGCTCAAGATCGAGCAATTGTAATTGACTGGACGTAGGGGTGTAAATTGGGTCGGGTTAAACCCGAGACCGCATCAACCCGGCCCGATTTTTAACATGGTTGGGTTGAGATTTTGCAATTTCGGTTTTTGAAAATCGGGTTCAACCCGACCCGATTTTCAAAATCGGGTTGACTTGGGTTAGGGGTCGGTCAACCCGACCCGACCTGCCCCCCTTATAATTGATTTAAATGTAAAAGAGTAAACCCTAGTCCCTACACCGAAATTTCCATTTGCCAGCCCTCTGCCCCTCTGTCGCGGCGTCCCCTGCAAATCGCGCCCACCCGCCTCTGCCGACTGCGGAGTCAACGTCGGTCATCGGCTGCAAATCTGCCGCTGAAGAAATCGTGCTCGGCTGCCCGGCTGCGAGCCTGCGACGGTGCGACCTGCAAATCCTGGCGTGCTGCTGAGGACAGAGTTGACGCCTGGATTTCTCTTCTCAGCAATTTCCGGGTACGCTCGGCTGCCTGGCTGCGAGCCTGCGACCTGCAAATCGTGCTGGCGTGCTGCTGAGGAGAGGAGTTGACGCCTGGATTTCTTCTCTCAGCAATTTCCAGGTACGCTTCTTGGTTTTAATCTCATTTAAACCCGCTGCGACAAATCGTTTTGGTGCATCTGGGATTTTGATATTTTTCCGTGGTTGAATTTCCTTTCTCTCAGTCCTTTTTGGATTTGGCATAACATATTATACTGAATCTGAAACTGCATTTTGATGATTGCTCTGTCAAGGGGTTACAGTCCGTTACTGCGCATTGCTGATAGACTTCAATGGGCAATGTTAAGTTGTTAACGTTTGTGGCTGAGGGAGGTACAAGTGGAGGGGTGAACAGAAAATGGAGGGGTGAACAGAAGAGAGTAAATATACAA
The DNA here is from genome assembly GCA_030490835.1 of Annona cherimola. Taxonomy (NCBI): domain Eukaryota; kingdom Viridiplantae; phylum Streptophyta; class Magnoliopsida; order Magnoliales; family Annonaceae; genus Annona; species Annona cherimola. The sequence continues at coordinate 7,180,018 of CM059977.1, read as the reverse complement.
CGGTGGGAAAATGGGATACAACGTTAACTAATGATGGAAAATAGAATAATAGAGATAAAATAAATAATACTTTTTACTAAAGGACGAGAAATGGCACGTGGAAAAAATCAATGCATTCCTTCCTTGCTTGGTATCATCCTATACATTACGTATAAATTATCAATTCTGTTTTTCGTGTTGTAAGAAAATAAACCTGGTTAATCCAAGAACAACAAGATGGATGGTCGGGATTACCCCATATATAATTTCTGAATGGGATGCAGATGAACATGCAGCGGGACTGTTGCTACTTATTAGGAAGGTAGTCAATGTTGCTTTCAGATTTTATAGTGTCTAGCATCGGGATTTTGAGACATGAATTAAAATACAAACAAGTAACCCAATTTATCTATTATTATTATTATTATTATTATTATTATTATTATTATTATTAATCTAATTAGGTGGAAATTGGAAAACAAATATAAATATTGTTAACCTTTGTTATTTGATTACACAAAAATTTTAAAAAAAGAATTAGGAATTTTGTTTTCCAATTACTCATTGAGAATAACTATATGAATTAATTAATTTAGTGGGTCACAACATTTTATGGGTTGGACAATGACTTCTTTTTTATGGATTTCATGTTTGTTCAAATAAGTGTACTTTGTGGATTTTATGCTTCTTGAGTAAGTGTCCGCCTCTGAATCAAGTTATGTGGGCAACCATAAAAGGCAGTAGCAATAGGCTTGTACGATAGACTAGTGGCAACGGTTGGATTTGGGTTTTTTATGCATTACGTTGGTTGCCATATATATTAAATTAACCCATTTGATCATGTCTCAATGGGTTTTACTCATAGTCATTACTCATAAATATCACATGACACTAACTATTTTAATTTTTTTAATTCCACTTTTAAGGTACGTAGAACTTTTATTAGTACTTATTGTTTTTACAATTATCATTGTTTTTGTTATTTTAGAAATTTGGGTGAACAAAAACTTAACTAGCATTGATAATATGTGTAATCTATTAGCCCGATTTCTAACCCGAACCGAACCGATTTGAGGTGGGTTGAAATAGGGTTGGGTTAAGATGTGAAAAGTAGGGTTGAAAGTAGGGTTGGGTTGGAATTTTACAAGGTGGGTTAGGGTTGTATTTGTCCCAACCCGAGTCAACCCGACCCGATTTACACCCCTAACTGGACGGGACTTTAATGCTTCCCCATCGGCCATCGATCTGTCGTCGTTGATTTTGAGGTTTTAGCTGGACGGTAGAGATGAAGTTGAAAAGTTGAAAAAAAAAATGTTGTTGGAACACATCTTTTGGGTACGTTTGCCATTTGAAAAAGAAAAAGAAATTCTACTTTTATCCGCTTTTTCTATAGGATGTGATAGCTTAATTAACTAATTATATTATTTTTCAATTATTTATTCATATATTTCTATATAACTATATTATATATTCCAATTTTATTCTATTTTCTCTTAACCGTTATCCTTATCTTATTCTATTACTCTTTTGTTTTTAAAAATTTTCCCTAATTTTTCTGATTTTTTTATAAAAAGCCAAACATGGCAATAGGCAATATAAATAATCATGATGAAAAATTTGATGTATTAAAAATTAGAAAGGAAGTTTGTTATGTATTCAAAAATGAAATACTGTGTTGAAAATAAAATTTAAAAAATTGGGAATGAAAAATGACACCCTCATTTGCATCTCATCCAAACCTTTTGTATATCGAAAAAACACTATTTTTATGTAGAAGCTTTATTTGTATCAACACATAGAGGCATAGTACAAAAGATCTATTTGAGTAGGATTTACAAGAAAACTTGGTGGACTTCCCCACTACATTAAGTTTGAGCTAGTTACCTTTCTAGCAGCACAACGATTAAGTGAGCGTATTTGTTGTCAGTTCTCAGTATATGCATTATGAAACTGAGAGAAACATTTCAGCTTTAGAGGGCATCTTCTGAATTCTCTAGCTTATGGTTGACAAAATTGGGCCCACTTCCTTTAGCAAATTCACCACCACAAGAGAGTAACTCTCTAGCTCCATATGTCACGGCTTCATTCACAATCCCCATTCCATTCCAAAACGCATAGCCATGGCTTCCATGTTAACTGCATCTGTATTTCTTTTGGTTTTCCATAGAAAACACCTTTTAAAAGAGAACATGCAATATAAACATATAGTAAAGTAAAATCCAGAAAGTAATAAGATGGAATAGGAAATTAGGATTTGATAGTTTTAATCGTAGTGGATAATTTTTCTTTTTACCTCATAGCAAATAAACTCTAAAGATAAATTCAAAATATTTTAGAAGTATTGTACCTATGCTAACATAAAGATGTCATTTAGTTTTGTTTATTGATCAATATAATAAAAGAAAATTTATTTTCTCATTCTTTGGAAATAATATTAATTATTTATATTATTTTATAGATCAAAATTATAATATGGCTCGTTAGTTCGATAATATGATGGATTTATTGAAACAATTTTTATGCAGCAATTATTATTTCGCTGCATATAACATTATAAGCAACAAACATTTGTTGTATTTAATATTTATTCGTAACACAGCATAAATAGTTATTTAATGTCGCAAATCAAACTACAGTTTTCGTTGAACATTGGTAATAAATAAGTATATAACACCGTGCATATGCAGAAACACAAGAAACACTTGTTCATTGCTTGTATATATATATATATATATATATATATATATATATATATTTACACAGAGGAATATTCAGGTGCAGCACCGCTGAAATGGACCCCACATGATCATGAAATCATAACCTACTCTACCATTGTATTTATAATAATGTATTCTATTATCATACCAATTTTCATCCCAATCAGATACTTTAAAGTTATTATTTACATCAAACTATTTTATTACGTTGGATTTGTACCATTTTCAGATGGGGCCCATATACATATCTGATTGGGATGAAAATTGGTATGGTAATAGAATACATTATTCTAAATACAATGAGTGGAGTAGATCATGATTTCATGATCATGTGGGGCCCATTTTTGGGCAACTGTACTGCTGTTCCGGTGCAGTGACGCTGCACCGGAACAACTCTTATATATATATATGCAACAAATTTCATATCCTATGAAATGAATTTATGAATTACATAAACAATTTTTTGATGTATTGAATTCAAGGTTCAACATCCAAAATTTCGCCCGACACATATTGAATTAAATTGAACCCGACCCAAGCCCCGTGAATACAACTAAAGTTGAGAAGAACCCGTTCGGCTAGATCCCATTGCGCCCCCAAATAAAATCAATTTCTTCACCAGGTAATGATTTCAACTTGCTAACACGATGGATGCATCAGGACCTCATATTTTGCATGCTTTAAGAAAGCAAAAGAAAAACTACTAAAACGAATGGTTAGAAACGTTCGCGATTTGACTAATTGAATATAGGGTGTGTTTGGGAATGAATAAAACTTTTGGTGAAAAGTTTTGAAGAATAAAAGTTGTCAAATGATGTGATATGATAGGGGTAATGATGAGGAGTAAAGAAGATAAAGTTAAAATAGATAAGTTAGTTGTATAGGTAATCGTGTAGAAATGATTGAAAAGTAGGGTGGTTTGTGTTGGAAGATGTAAAAAAATAATTAAAAAATAGAAGAGTTGTAGAGAATGAAAAGTTTTAGATTGAAAAGTTTTAGGTGAAAGCTTTTTATCATTGCCAAACACCCCCATAATACACAACCATTGAAAACAATGGAACTGAGACTGTATATCTACGAGAATGTTTTTATGAAATTGGGCTTTATAAAAGTAATTTCATAAAATTCCTTTATTTTTGAGATGTTGGTAATTAATTTATTATATTAATATCATTTATATAGCTAGGAGACTAAGTTTTACCTAAATCCGATACATGTGTATAGACCACATTTTTCAAAAATTGGTACGTTCATGTATAAATTAAGGAAAATATTTAGATCCATTTACATATATATTAGAATATAGTAATATTTTTTACAGAATCATTTATCCATATAGTAGTTATATTTTTTATGGTTTATATATTGAAAATATTATTCAAAAATTGATATTTAATATTAAATTATTTTATTACATTAATTTTGCATGTTTGTAAGTGAGACTCATACATAGTGATACTAGACAAATGAAAGGATTTTCATGATCATATAAATGATGTTAAATACAATAGATTAAATAACTTTCGTCAATCATCTCGATATTAAAAATAAAAAAGAATTCCATAGAAGAAGACCCAATATATATATATATACATATAAGGTCCTTCTATCAAATAATCTCATCCGAATGTACTTTTACAAATGGTTATTTTTAAATCTAAATTATTAAAATACAAATAAATATATATTTTGAAAAAATTCTCTTATGCCCATAATATTTGTTCATAATTCCTAATATACTTTTAATGTTTCAAATTTTTTTTTATAACCATAATATTTTACTTGAAAAGTAAAGCGATAAGATTTGGGCCGTCATAAGTTCGTTTGACTTTGACTATCCCATCCATGTTCGATTGCGTGGAGTAATATGTCAAACTGTTCGGCCAAATTTAACATAAATTGTGATGAAGGGTGTGTTTGACAATTGATAGAAAATGTTAAGTTAAAATTTTTTAATCTAAAATTTTTCACTCTCTACAATTATCATATTTTTTAATCATTTTTTCGTATTTTTTTTATACAATTACCCTATTTTGTAATCATTTCTAAACGACTATCCACACAACTAACCTATCTATTTTAACTTTATCCTCTTTACGATTCATCGTTACCTAATTCGTATCACATCATTTGACAACTTTTACCGAAAAAAAATTTTCATCGAAAGTTTTATTCATTACCAAACACACCATAAGAAAATTAAAATTCTCATTTTTAATCATAATTGAAGTTCAATCACGCGATTAATTCTTTTAGCTTTCGACAATCACAAAAAATCACAATTCGCAATCGTTAGTATATAATCCCACCCCTCGGACAAAAAGATTATAATCACATCATTTTTTTTCGGCTTTTACCCTGCAGAACACCAGCCTCGAATTGAGACAACGTTGCTCCAGTCAACTTCCGCCTTCGCATCCAGACCGTCCCCAAAGAACTCAGGATCGAGCAATTGCAATTGACTAGACAGGACTTCAATGCTTCCCCATCGGCTATCAATCTGTCGTCGTTGATGCCGAGGTTTTAGATTGAGGTAGAAATGAAGTGGAAAAGTTGAAAAAAAAAACGGTTGTTGGAATACATCTTTTGGGTATGTTTGCCATTTGAAAAAGAAAAAAAATCTACATTTATACGCTTTTTCTATAGGATGTGATAGCTTAATTAACTAATTATATTATTTTTTAATTATTTATTCATATCTTTCTATATAACTATATTATATATTCCAAATTTATTCTATTTTCTCTTAACCGTTACCCTTATCTTATTCTATTACTCTTGTTTTTTTTTTTTTTTAAAGTTTCCCTAATTTTCCTGATTTTTTTACAAAAAGGCAAACATGGTAATAGGCAATCTAAATAACCATGATAAAAAGTTGATGTATTAAAAATTAGAAAAGTAAGTTTGTTATGTATTGAAAAATGAAATACTGTGTTGAAAATAAAATTTAAAAAATTGGGAATGAAAAATCACACCCTCATTTGCATCTCATTTAAACCTTTTATATATCGAAAAAACACTCTTTTTATGTAGAAGCTGTATTTGTATCAACACATAGAGGCATAGTACAAAAGATCTATTTGAGTAGGATTTACAAGAAAACTTGGTGGACTTCTCCACTACATTAAGTTTCAGCTAGTTGCTTTTCTAGCATCATCAGCGATTAAGTGAGCATATTTGTTGCCTGTTCTCAATATATGCATTATGAAATTGAAAGAAACATTTCAACTTTAGAGGACATCTCTTAAATTCTCTAGCTTACGGTTGACAAAATTGGGCCAATTTCCTTTAGCAAATTCACCACCACAAGAGAGTAACTCTCTAGCTCCATATGTTGCAGCTACATTCGCACTCCTCATTCCATTCCAAAACGCATAGTCATGACTTCCATATTAACTGCATATGTATTTACTTTGGTTTTCCATAGAAAACACCTTTTAAAAGAGAACATGCAATATAAACATATGGTAAAGTAAAATCTAGCAAGTAATAAGATGGAACAGAAAATTAGGATTTGATAATTTTAATCGCAATGGATAATTTTACTTTTTTACCTCATAGCAAATAAACTCTAAAGATAAATTCAAAATATTTTAGAAGTATTGTACCTATGTTAACATAAAAGATTTCATTTAGTTTTGTTTATTGATCAATATAATAAAAGAAAAATTATTTTGTCATTCTTGGGCAATAATTATTTATATTATTTTATAGATCAAAGTTATAATATGGCTCATTAGTTTGATAATATGATGGATTTATTGCAGCAATTATTACTTTGCTGCATATAACATTATAAGCAACAAACATTTGTTGTATTTAATATTTATTCGTAACACAGCATTAGTAGTTATTTAATGTCGCAAATCAAACTACAGTTTTCGTTGAACATTGGTAACATCTTAGTATATAACACCGTGCATATGCAGAAACACGAGAAACACTTGTTCATTGCTTGTGTGTGTATATATATATATGCAATAAATTTCATATCATATGAAATGAATTTATGAATTACATAAACAATTTTTTGTTGCACTGAATTGAAGGTTCAACATCCAAAATTTCTCATCAAAAAAAAAAAAAACATCCAAAATTTCGCGCGACACATATTAAATTAAATCGAACCCGACCCAAGCTTAGTGAATAGAATTAGAGTTGAGAAGAACCCGTTCGGCAAGATCCGATTGCGCCCCCAAAGAAAATCAATCAATTTCTGCACCAGGTAATGATTTCAAGTTGCTAACACGATGGATGCATCAGGACCTCGTATAGTGCATGCTTTAAGAAAGCAAAAGAAAAACTACTAAAACGATTTGACTAAAGCAGCCATGAATTAAATGGATGCGACTTTCTTCGTAATAGTTTTGAATAAAGAATTGGATGGTTCACCGCAAGCACATGAAAGCTACAAAACTATTATTTATTAGAATTTGCCTGAATTCTACGCTAGCCCTTCGTTGAACCAACGGCCAAATAACCTATGGTGCCATGCCAAGCATGCTGTTGTAAAAACATCACCAGTCAACTAACTTTATGACAAAGGATTTGACAATTGAATATAATACACAACCATTGAAAACAATGGAACCGAGACTATATAGGGAACCAATCCAGTGCACCCGGGTGCATTTAGCCTCAATGCACCCGGGCGCACTGCACCTATTTTTTTTATTTTTTTTTTAAAATTTTTTCATGAAGCTGTTAATATAGGTTTATTTAACATATGTATCAATTTTTACTATTTTTAGAGATTTTTAGATATTTTTTTTAGATTTTTTAAAATCAGTGGCATTTTTCGTAATTTTAAATTACCGAAAATGCCACTGATTTTAAAAAATCTAAAAAAAATATCTAAAAGTCTCCAAAAATAGTAAAAATTGATACATATGTTAAATAAACCTAGATTAACCATTTTATAAAAAAAATTTAAAAAAAAATAAAAAAAAATAGGTGCACTGGATTGGTTCCCGACTATATATCTACGCGAATGTTTTTATGAAATTAGGTTTTATAAAAGTAATTTCATAAAATCCCTTCATTTTTGACATGTTGGTAATTAATTTATTATATTTAATGTCATTTATATAGTTAGGAGACTAAGTTTTATCTAAATCCAATACATGTGTATAGACCACATTTTTCAAAAATTAGTACATCCATGTATAAATTAAGAAAAATATTTAGATCTACTTGCATATATATTAGAATGTAGTAATACTTTAAAAAATAATTTATCCATATAGTAGTGATATTTTTGATGGTTTATATATTGAAAATACTATTTAAAAATTGATATTTAATATTAAATTATTTTATTACATTAATTTTGCATGTTTGTAAATGAGGGTCATATATAGTGATACTAGACAAATGAAAGAATTTTCATGATCATATAAGCGAGGTTAAATACAATAGATTAAATAACTTTCATCGATCATCTTGATATTAAAAATGAAAAGAGTTCCATAGAAGAAAATCCAATATATATATATATATATATTTATGTATGTATATACATATCAGGTCCTTCTATCAAATAATCTCATCTGAATGTACTTTTACAAATGGTTGTTTTTAAATCTAAATTATTAAAATACAAATAAATATATATTTTGAAAAAAAAATCTCTTATGCCCATAATATTTGTTCATAATTCCTAATATACTTTTAATGTTTCAAAAATTCCTTTTATAACCATAATATTTCACTTGAAATTTCTATCATTCCCATGCAGTCATAACAAATGCTAACTATCTTATTGAAAAGATAATTTTGCTCTTTTGAATTTTTCTAATTAAAATGATTTATCTTTAATATGATATTTGAATCACTTGATATTACAATTAATAGCTTAGCAATATTAATTGATTCATATTAGGACTGAATCATTTTAATTAAAAATTATGAATGGGCAAATTTTTTTTTTATTGGGATAGTTAATAGTCGCTTTGGTCGTATGGGCACAATATGAATTTAAAATAAAATGTTATAAGTATAAAAGAAAATTTTAAAATGTTGTGGATATAATAGATATTATGGGCAAATGTTATGGGTATCAAAGAATTTTTTCGAATATTTATGATGCCAAAAATAAATTTGATTGTAAACTTATCTATTATAAATATTTAACATCATTTGATAATAAATGTAAAAACTGTTACAAATTTTGAAAATAATATGTAATAAGTTTTCAAAAAATTTAGATTTTTATATCATAACTAAATATGTACGGATGAATATTATAAACTGTTAAAATATTTAAAACATTTACCGGGGACTAAAAAAACCATTTGTCCGTACTTTTGTTTTCAATAATTTCCATTTATGATCCGCACAGCTTTGTCATTGATGAACATTTCGACCAACTTTCTGATCACGTTTATTATTATTTGATTGTTATTTATACTACTTAACAACTGATATTATAATGGAGTATATTCATAACCTTTACATCTTGAAGAAAATTTTTCCGGGAGGAATCTGTAAATTTTCCTATTCCAAAAAAAAAAAATTGTAAAAATCCTGGTACCCCATTAATGAGAGGACTTGAACACAGGTCAACTGCCTGCCACCCAGCTAGGTTACCGCGTGGACCCAATCACATTTATTATTTTTAAAATTAAGAGAGTTTCAAAATTTTAAAAAGTTAATTGTCCAAACTAATCGTAATAACAGCTCTCCCAATGTTAAAAATTCAAACCAAGGCAAAGAAAAATGTTTCTCCCAAAGATCTCGATCAGACATCTATACATGAGTTACTTGGACCGCGATCTCATGCACTTAACTTCAGTACACTCGGGTGTAACTACTTATTTTTTAATTATTATTTTGAAAAATCTTTTTACACAAGTGTTAATTTAAGTGTATTTAATATACGTATCAATTTTTATTATTTTTAAAAAAATTTAGATATTTATTTTGGATTTTTTAAAATCAGTGCCACTGATTTTAAAAAATTCAAAATAAATATCTAAAATTTTTCAAAAATGATAAAAATTGATACACATATTAATATATTTAAATTAATAATTTTGTAATTTTTTTAAAAAATAACTATAAAAAAATGAGTTAAAGGCATAATTGGAGTTACTTTTGGTAAAGAATAGCAACCACACAATAGATCGATTAGTGGTTCTATTCTCATGATGAGCTAGGTTACCAAGTTTTACAAAAAAAAAGAAACATTAGAAAAATTAACTTATGTATTAATCAAATTATTTTCATTCATGTTAATAATTTTAAAAATCTTTTATTTAAGTTAATACTTTTTCAAATCGATTCCATTTATATTAATGTTAATAATTGTTATTAGATTTTAAAAGTAAGTAATTTATGAATAGACAAAAGTAATCAAATTATTTTCATTCATATTAATAATTTTAAAAATATTTTATCTAAGTTAATAATTTTTCAAATCAATTCCATTTATATTAACGTTAATAATGGTTATTAGATTTTAAAAGTAAGTAATTTACAAAAGTTTTCCTAGCTTGCTAAGACTACCTATGCTTATGTTATTTAAGGGCATTTTTATTTATTCATAACTTATTTAACTTTGAAATTTAACCATAATGTGAGTGTTGTCATGTATGAAATTAAATTCGGAGAAATGTTGGTATTGATGAAAGACTTTTAAAGTTGTTAATATGAAAAAAATAATTTAGTTTTTTGTTAGCATAGATGTTAATGCCAAAAAAATAAAAATATATTTTTTATAGTAAAAAAATAAAGATATTGAGTTTTCAGTAATTAACATTGGCTATTGAGTCTCATCCATTAGCAGCTACATCGTTTACAGAAAAAAAATAAAAATCGGACCCACAACCACCCCACTCTCCCGACGAAGAAAACGCAAGCATTTGAAGCAACAACGCAGAGCACCTAAGGAGAAGGAAGCCGTTGAGATTTTTTGCGGAACATGGGCATTTCAATCTTCCAATCAACTACAATTTACAACGCACCACGCTTCCCTGCAACACCTACAGAGCAACCAATGGAAACAGAGCTAGCACCGCCAACAAAACGTTCGGCGGTACCGACCTGGTCCGCTCCCCTGCATTCACGATCTGAATTGGGAAGAGGCAGGTCCCCCGCGAGGCGTTCTTGGTGGTTATTTTGGCCAGCCCTTGGAAGTCGCAGCCCGTCACGTCCTGGTCCTGTATCTGGAAATACATGTTGAAAGCATAGGATGCGTTGCCGTGCAGATCCAAGTTGTTGCAGGACGATCCATATCCCAACGATGAGCAATCCCCAAAGGCGCAAGCGTAATCCATGTTGGTAGGAAGTAAGCTCATGTGGGGAGATTCCTCGTCAAGCACGCACCATTGCTTTGCCAAGTACTCCACTCCCTTGGCTGCTACAAGGTACTTCTCCTTGCCTTCCCCTGACAGATCCATGTGATACTTGGGCTTTCCGTCGTATCGGTAGATCCCCCAATGCCTCTCGAAATCCCCCGGCGCCAGGCTCTTCATATCCTCGTCGAACAGCCCAAACAGATATACATCCATGGGTTCAGGCCTCATTGGGGTCCCCTTCTTGGAGGCCAGCTTCTTCAGCAGTCCTCTGTAGAACTTTTGGCTATTCTCCACATTCGCGTGCTTGTCGCCGTCGGTGGGCCACCCGACCTCGCCGACGATGATCTTCATGTCCGGCACGCCCGCTTTCTTCAGCGACCAGACGAGCGTATCGAAGTTGGCATCGAGAACATTTTCGTAACGACACTGCCCGTCGTGGATGTTCTTGCTGCCCCCGTCGAAGAAAGCGAAGTTCACTGGGAAATCTGGGTTTTGATAAAGGCTGAGGAATGGGTAGATGTTGACGACGAAAGGGGCCTTGTGGGTGTTGAGGAACCTCACTATGCTGACCATGAGCTCGCGAATGTCGGACCGAAAGTTGCCGGTCGACGGCACTGGCTCTTGGGCAGGGGAGTTGTAGACGTCGGCATTGAGGGGGATGGTGGCTTTGACGATGTCTCCAATATGAGCCTCGTTGAGTGCTTTCTGGATGTTTTTCAATGCAGGGAATGTGGTATGTTTGAAGCTATCATTGTAACTCTCAAGAAATGGTTCGTTTCCAACAGCTACATACCTGTAGAAAATGATAAGCAAGCGATTAGTTTTGTCTCTTTAATTCAAGTTTTTTTTTTTTCTTTTTTGATGAAACTCTCTAATTCAACTTTGACTATAAATCAAATTAACTGTGAGAAGAAACAAGAAAGAACTAATTACTACTTGATTTTCACCCCATCTTTGCTTTTGATGTTATGCCGAGTGATGTTCTCCTTCACCCAATCTTTGGCATTGTCGTAGTCATTCATCATTTTCAACATATCATTTGGAATTGCAACCATGACCTCAATCCCAGTCCCAGCTAAAGATTCTATTATCCAAGAATCGGCGTCAAAGAGCTTCACCTTGTTGATCCCATTACTCTTGAGCATTTGAATGACGGTGCTGGGGAGCATGTGGTGGGACATCATCGTCCCCCAGTTGACGCCGATGGCGTCGACGAGGCATGAAGACAGCAAAGCCAGACTAGCCACCCATATCAAGGCAGTTTTGGCTCGGACCATGGTTCGAGCCTGAAGAACCAGAGTATGGGAAAGAGAGAAAGAGAGGGACAGAGAGGGAGGGGAGTCTGTGGAGGGCCTGGTGCAGGGGAAAGGGAAGAAGATGAAGGCGGGAGAGGAGGAAAGGAATGGGTGGAAGTGCGAAAAGATAGAGAGGAGAGAGTTTTTCATCGGTTACGGTTCTTACCGCCAAAGAAGCGTTCAAAAGGTCGTTGGAGAGAGACCGTTGATGCTGCGTTCCTAGAACAGGGCAGTAGGGCACCACATGCCCGACTGCGGCCTCACGCTCTCTCAGTCTCCGCCCGTAAGTGTGGCTCATGGGCTTTTAGTGACCATGTGGATGTGGCCTATGGCTCCTTGTCATTTATTGAGCCCATCAATTGAGACTCCATGGTTTCGCGAATCAATTCCTAAGATTCCGGTTTAGTATTAAGGGTGTGTTTAAGAACAATAATAAAAAAAAAATTCTCAAAATTTTCCCCATTTCTACCCTATTTTCCCAATCAATTAACATTTTTATATAATTATCCTATTTTCAATTAATTCTCTCATTTTTCCATATAATTATCATATCTATTTAAATTTTATTCTTTTACTTCTTATCGTTATCCTTGTTCCCCATTTTAAATTTTTGTCACTATTTTTTCCGCTTCCTACAACACACCCTAAATTGTATTTGGTATGGCATGATTAGCTAATTTTTAAAAAGCCGCCTGATTCTATGCCGCTCGAGCAATTTAATTGGAGGCCAAAATAAGTTTTAAATTCTTTTGGTTTTTTGTACAAATATGGGCCTTACATAAATCTTTCTGGCTCTAAAATTCAAAAATTTTAAAATTTATTTGACATCTTGTTTAGATTTTTAAAAATAGATAAAATGTGCACGCCTGCATGCCTGAGTTGCCAAATTTCATATGGAAAATATTTAAGTGGGCTTGCAAACGGATAAAAAATTAAAAGTATAGTTTATCCATATAGTTTATCTATAGTTACAAATATATTTACATAGTTTTAAAAATTACAAATATACTCCATATAGTTTGTCCATAATAATAATTATAGTTTAAAACGTTACAAATAATTCTCATATAATTTGACCATAATTGCAAATATACCCGTTCATTATAGTGTCATTACAATACTATCTTGACATGTATCTATTTGCAAAATATGTAAGTATACATATACAACAGTTGCAATTTAAAAAATTAGTGTGTAAATTTAGTTTTTATAATATATCTATATAGTTTATATATCTTTGAAAAAATGCTCATGTTGTGATAGTGTAATAATAGTGTCATAATAGTGCAAATATATTTATAATTATGATGAAATTATATAGGATCATTTGTAATTTCTAAAATTATATGGGCATATTTATAGATATATATTTACAAATTACCCGTTGACTTCCAACTATTTTTAGATACATACACGTTTTACGTCACCTTCGATATTTTTAGATATATACTCGTTTTATGTCATCATCAGTATGTTTAGTCTTTTTTTTTTTTTTTCCTGAAGTAAAGTATGTTTAGTCTGTAGATAAATACTGGTTTTACGTCATCGTGGTTGGCGAAGCGTGCATCACTTCCTCGAAAATTCATCCAGTTAGTAAATACGGAATATTCTTTACAGTGCATCGATATTCAGTCATGGTCGCTAAACACGTGGGCAAAGTAAAAAATATCCCAAAATGGTTTACTAGAACGCGTTTTAGGATTTCATTAATCATTCTTGAACCAAGAATCTATCTACAACGGTGATTAATCTATTTAATAATGCAGGTTGAAATAGGAAGCTTATCCACTCACTAACCAATATACAGCCTTGAATTGGCAAAATAAGAAGTGGTTTCCTAGAAAGATAAGGATGGCGCTCTTCTTTTTGTAGCCAAAAGAGGTCCCACATTTGTTACAGTGGTTATATATAATGACGAATGATCCTGTTAACTTGAGCAAAGTAAATGTCCTACTTAACTCATCTCAAAAAACTTATTCACAATAACTTTTTGTTATTTTTTGCTTTATACACTTATTTATCTATGTATATTTAATATATAAACCAAATTTTACTATTTTTGAATATGTGTATGTTTTTAAAGATGGGAGTATTTCAAATATATATACACATAGATTTTTAAAAATCTAAAAATGTATATGCACATATCCGAAAATAATAAAACTTGATTTATATATTAAATACACATAAATAAACAAGTATATAAAGCAAAAAATAACAAAAAATTATTGTAAATAAGTTTTTTGAGATGAGCTAAGTAGGACATTTACTTAGCTCGGAATAATAGGATCATTCCTTATCTATAATTTTCCTCTTGCAATGATAGTTTGTAGGAATTTTACTCAATGTTATAAGGATTTGAAATATACTTGATTGTAATATCTATTGTCTTGTTGTATATAAGAGATAAAAAAAGAGGTTAATGTAATATATAATGGTAGGCAGGCACATATTTTATTGACTAAATGGTCCTAAGTGTGTGCAGATTGGCCAAAATGAGCGGGATTACACAAAATATGACTTATGTAAGCCCTAATAATGATCCTATATATGCAGATTTTATGTATAGCTAATTATCATTAGTATTAATTATAATTGGAATGTCGTTAAATATAAATTAAATAATATAATTTAAGATAAATATATCAATTTTGTTTATGAATACTATACTCTCATGAATGTCTTTAAAATATTACTTATGAGAATGTCAATGAAGGTCTTAAAGGGTGTCTTTTATTATACAATTACAAATAATGGATCAAGATCATGTTAAATTTACTAGGAAAGTTAGATAATGGATCAACGTCTTGTTAAGATAAACTAATTTTCTCATAAGTGTAGGGTTTTGCCAACAAAATAGCCTATATTTCGTCTCCGGTGATAAAACAATTAATCATTGCACAAGGCATGCGGTGTTTGGTAATAGACAAAATTATGAGATTTTTTTTTTTTTGAAAAGTTTGCGGATTGATGCAATGTAATAGGAATAATGGTTATGAGTAAAAAGAGTAGGGCCTTGGGGCTCTATAGTTGATATTTTAGAATATAAGATATGGAAGTGTATGGTATGTCTTTCAGTAACAACTTATGATTTTGGTCCGCTTTTATAATTAAGAGTAGATATTCCAAAATTGCCGTTGGATTTTGGAATTATACTTAATATACATTAGACATACCATACCTTATCTTCCAAAATATTAGATGCCTTGATACCTTATCTTCCAAAATATCAGATGTCTTAATACCTTATCTTCCAAAATATCAAATACAGGGTATATTTGACATTTGATGAAAAATTTAGAACTTCGGAATGAAAAGTTGTTGGTGTAAAATTTTTTCAAATTAGAGAGGTTATATGATATAAGAAGAGGCATGATAACGAGTAGTTGTGAGAGAAATGATTGAAAAATAATGTTGTTGCATAAGAATATATGGAAAGTAATTAGAAAATAAGATAACCGCAAAGAATGATTTAAAACTTCTTCATTAACAAGTTTACACGAATGGCAAATACATCTATAAAAAAATTATAATTCCATAACTTTTAAAATGAAAAAGGGCCCAATTAATTATTTGGGACAGCCATGTGATACAGAAAATAGAGAGTGTTGGATACGTTTCACGCCGATAACTAATAAGTAACATGCAATTTCTCTTCCGTTTATTTTAGGTGCTGCACTAGTACTACTCATCGAGACTTCATTGCCATAAT
Organism: Annona cherimola; assembly: GCA_030490835.1. NCBI lineage: Eukaryota > Viridiplantae > Streptophyta > Magnoliopsida > Magnoliales > Annonaceae > Annona > Annona cherimola. Next base: position 7,164,018 of record CM059977.1, on the reverse strand, counting down.
GGAAAGCCTACCCTGCCTGCACATCGACTCAACGCACATGCACCACAAACAATTCCATTTTTTTTTTTAATCTTTACAAGAGGAAAAAAAAAAAAACGCAACTTGATTGATTGATTGATTCAACTCACTTAGCCACACGACAAAAATTTACAACATATATGGATGCGGCGGCAACTTCATCCAACAACTCACACCCATACAAGATTTTTAAAAAACGAATTCCTGCAACTTGATCCAACTTAACCGCATCACGAAAATCTAAAAGAAAAAAAAATGCCCAACATCATGCATTCACACGAACCACGCAAATTTAAATTCGTCTAATGCGCAACCTAGCCGCCGGCTTGCAATTAATGTTAGTTGCTGTCTCCATCTAGATTCCCGGACGTTTATTATTTAAAGGGAATCGAAGCTGGGGGTGGGAATTCAATCCTTCTGAGACTGAGATTGAGAGGTTTGAGTAGATTAAGATTACACCATCCGGAAAAGGCATGGCGATCTTGAACGGCTGCATGTCCATGAAGGAAACAATCCTTTCTCTTTCCCTGGCTTTCCTAGCTCTCTCTTTCTGCTGCCGCCTGTTCGACCGTGAGCCTCAGCTCACCTGGTCCAAAAGAGCTGCACTGGAGGCTGAAGCCGTGGCTTCCATTTCCTGCTCTGGCCATGGCCGGGCATTGGTGGACGGGACTGTGGGAGACGATGGGAAGCCCGTTTGCACGTGCAACTCGTGCTACCGAGGCCCTGATTGCTCCCAGGCCCTGCCTGACTGTCCCGTCGATGTAGATAGGTAGGGAGAAATGATATATATATTTATATTATCAAAAAATATTTTTTTTGTATTTATTGATACGATTGTTAAAAGCAGTGTTGGGTATGATATAATTGTTAGCTGTGGATTTTTGTTTGCTGTTGATGGAGCAGTGGAGATCCAGTGTTTTGGGAGCCATTTTGGATGAAAGAAGCAGAAAGCAGTGCAGTAGTGATCTCTGGGTGGCACCAACTGAGCTACACAACCACTGGCGGCTCGATCATCTCGAGAGAGCTAGAGAAGCACATCAGACTGCTGCATGAAACCGTGGGGAACGCCAACGCCTCTGGAAAATTCATGGTTTTTGGCGTTGGATCCACCCAGTTGCTCCATGCAGCAGTTCAAGCTCTCTCTCTCGATCGGTCATCTTCTCCTGCAACAGTCGTGGCATCGGTCCCTCACTATCCTGTAAATCCTCGTGCTAGCTAGACTTCCGTATTGACTTCTTAGCATAGAATCATAAACAGCATTCATGGTCTGACTCTGAGCTGATAATATGGATGTTTGCAGGTGTACAAATCTCAAATAGAGCTTTCCAACTCCAAGGACTACGAATGGGAAGGAGATGCAGGGGAGTGGGAAGAAAATGGTGGCTCAGATATTGATGATTCCTCTGGAAACCTGGTGATTGAGTTTGTGACTTCACCCAACAATCCAGATGGTCATCTCAAGCAAGCAGTCATTCGCGGCCCAAACGTCCGCACAATTCATGACCTTGCCTACTACTGGCCTCAGTTCACGGAGATCACCACCATGGAAGATGGAGATCTCATGCTGTTTTCAATGTCCAAAGCTACCGGCCACGGGGGCAGTAGACTTGGGTAAAAATACATATTCTGTCATTCTTCTTTTTACCACTGCAGCAACTAGAACCATTCTTTCCGTTCCAAAAATAATCTTTAGAAGTAATTCCAGATCATCCAAAAATGGAACCAATAGCTTGCTGATGCCCATTTACACACCACCATCAAGGACTCTAGCGAGAAATTAAATCAGGTTGCCAAAGTCGAAATTGGTTGCGGCTTGGTAAAGTAAGGAAAGAAAAATGCAAGGGAACCCAGAAATTGCATTAGTTATAGGAGACAAGCTGGCCAGTTCATTAATTGAAAAAGAAGACTATAGCAAGACTTAACAAATTAAGACTTCAAAATACGGTTAAGAGTAATAAGCAAATTTATCAAAAAAAAAAGAGTAATAAACAAAGATATAGAAACGTTCAAGCCTAAGACCACTTTTTTTCGATGGAAAGCCCAAGAACAAATTGAACTATGGGAATTCATACAAAAGTACGAAATATCCTTTGATGACTGTGATGATAATTAATCTTGCGTTAGGAACAGTTTTATCTTGCACGCAGAACCGAGTGGCCTGGGCAAACACAATAAGTGGTTTCATATGTAGGTTGATCATTTTAGGCAGGTCCAAAATACATAATTTTTTATTGTTTTTCAAATTTTTTTTACGAAACTGTTATTTTATTTATATCTAATATATAAACTAAGTTTTATAAATTTTAAAATTGTGCATATATTTATTGTGAATTTTTAAATACATGAGTATTTTAGTCATTTTAAATTGTTAAAACATGACTAAAATACCCTTATGTTTAAAATTCAAAATGAATATATATATATATATACATATCTAAAATTAATAAAAATTAATTTATAGGTTAAATATAACTATACTACTAGTCTTGTAGAAAAATTTTGAAAAATAAGCAAAAAAAATGTTTTTGGACCAGTCATGAGGCCATTTTGGACTGATCTAAAATGATTATTTTGAGAGCATAAGAGATAAACAATACATACTTAACTTTCACTTGCCTCATTTTTCGGACCGATCTAAAATAATTATTTTGAGGGCATGAGAGATTTCCTCTAATTCGAAAACAACACATACCTAGCTTTCACTTATATGCATGAATGCGAAATGGCAAGGCTTCTTATCGTATCGAATATCAATTAACATATATGTATACACAATACAGGTGGGCGCTCATAAAAGAGGAGAAGATATATAAGAGGATGTTGAATTACATGGAGCAATACACATGGAGTGTTTCTTTCGACACGCAACTGAGAGCTTTGAAACTTTTGAAAGTGGTGTTGAGAGGAGGAGGCAGAGATTTCTTTCAATTTGGGCACACCACTCTCGCCAATAGATGGCTTCAGTTAAGCAACAGCCTCTCCAACTCCCGCTTTTCTCTTCAGAAACTCTCCCCTCAGTATTGCAATTATTTCCAGAAGATAAGGAAACCTTCTCCAGGTAATACATTCTTTCAAAGGCTATTTCCATTTGTTTACACGTCTTAAAAATTGCACCAATTTAATACTTTTTCGATTTATATCCATTCATTTTCTGAAAACACTTCTGCTTAGGAACTTTGCTTACAAAAGATATATACTTCTTTTATAAAAATCTGTAACACAAGTAAACGTCCTCAAATTTATGAATTTTGAACTTTTTAACTCTTAATAGTACATGATTTTACGATTAAAAAAATACATTGCATGCAACATTGGAAATATAGTTTTAATGTTGGATTTTGGACATATATATACATAAAATACATAGTACATTCAATCACATAGTTTGATCCAAATTAAAAGTAATTTTTTTGGATTAAAATTAAATAGGCCTAAGTCATCTAGCAACGTGTATATACACTCATTTATAATTTATAATTTCTATTTTATGATAGAGTAAATTAGAAATAAGAAAATTTGTTGCTTGTATGACTAGTTATGGTTGATAAGTGACACGTAAGATTTCTTTTCTAACTTTTCATCATGAGAAAAAAGAGAGTTGTCTTATCTAAAAAATCATTGCATACTAATTTAGAAAATTTAATCTATTTTTCTTGATGATTGCACATGAAAAATACCGGTATGATTATGATTTTATTAATAAAGAAATTTCTAATGCTTATGCTAACTTGAAAGCCTAACATGGTTAATTTTTTTAGTTGAAACAATCAAAATGCCTTTTTATTTAATTCTATTCAAACCTTAAATGGAGTACCCCATTTGCTTGAAAATTTTTAGGCTACTTTTTATGGATTTTGCTAGAAAAATTTTAAATTTTAAATAAGAATAATTGTTAAAGTATAAAAGGAATATTGTCATCATTTAAAGTTAAAAAAAAATGTTAACGGCGTTAGGATTCCATGCTAGAAGAGGAACTAAAACATATACTTTCAAAACTTCAACTCGTACGTCCTTTAGAAATATGAAACTTAAAGGATAAAAGGTTGAAATTTCAGGAACTTAAAGGTATTTTTTGGACAGGTAGATTTCTGACAGGTTGTTGGATCTCATATGTATATGCAGCATATGGTTGGGTAAGGTGTGAGATGGAAGAAGAAAGAGACTGTCATGCAGTGCTGAAAGCAGGTGGGATCATCGGTCGCCACGGAAGTCAATTTGGGGCCGAGCCTCGCTACGTCCGTTTAAGCATCGTGGGAATCCAAGATGACTTCGATTTGCTGCTGCATAAGATCGAAGCCTTGGTTGCAAAAGATCACTTCTCGAGCATCAATGGATTCACGTCGATGGTGTTTGGAAATACGACCGCGACATGGACGACGACGCAGCAGCGCACCCCAGAGTCCTTGGATTTGAAGATGCCCAAACAGCGCCTCACTTGGGCCAAAATCAATTAACTTCACAATCTTTAATTCTAATCCAACCTAGCTTTACTTAACTAAGAAAATTAAAAATTATATAAAACAGCTGAATGTATTGTTAAGAATGTATATGGATTCTGTTTCATGAAACTGGGTTAGATAAAATCTATTTCATGTAATTCCCTTCAATTTTTAAAATATTAATGATTGATACAAAATTCAATATATTTATTGTATTTAATATATTTATTTAACTAGTAGACCAAGTTTTTTCTAAATTAAATATATGTATGGACCTTGTTTGCTAAAATAGATATATTCGTGCGTAAATTAGAAAAATGCTTAAATCTATTCATATATGTATTAGAGTGTAATAATATTTTATTGAATTATTTATTTATATAGTAGTGATATTTTAGGTGGTTTAGATGTTAAAAATACTACTTAAGTTGATATTTAGTATTAAATTATTCTATTATTTTAATTTTACAAATTTAGGGATGATGAAAGAATTTTTATAATAATATAAATTATGTTAAATATAATAGATGAACTATATTTTACATTAACCATAAATATATGGAAAATGAGGAGAGTTATATGGGGTTCATAGAATCTGAGCCAATATCACATCTGAATCAATTCATGAATACGAGGACATCTAACATGGAGTGCGATCGTACTACACCTATTTTTTTATTTTTTTTTGAAATTTTATTTATGAAGTTATTAATATAGGTGTATTTAACATATGTATCAATTTTTACCATTTTTGGATACTTTTAGATGTTTTTTTTTAATTTTTAAAAATCAGTGGCATTTTTAGTAATTTAAAATTACTAAAATGCCACTGATTTTTAAAAATCTAAAAATCTCCAAATTTTGTAAAAATTGATATATATATTAAATACACTTAGATTAACCGTTTCGTAAAAAAAATTTCAAAAAAAAATTAAAAAAATGGTTGTATGCACCCGGGTGCATACAACTACAGCCCATCTAACATTACAGCAACAACGATTATAAGAATGATTTTTACATGAATATAAACTGATAGGTGTATACTACTGCGCTAATAAAAATATGTCAATAATTAATGCAGCAGCAGTTAGCTAATTCATATGAAAAAAACTACTGCCAGCGAATTAAGAATGGCAGACCTTTAATCTAATACGTTGTAGTACTACAACAACTGATCCTAAAAAAATGCCAACAATAAAGTAATGAGCTAACAGCCCACAATCAAAAACAGAAACATTGGCCGTACATTGATAAGAGGGGAGTAGCGACTAACCTTGTGTAGATTAGGACTCAGTTTTATATTGATTTGGAATGGTATTGGTGTTACAAAGATTGTAGGTTTCAGCCCATGATAAAAAATATATATATGTATATGTTGTACCAATCAGAAAAATATAGATGTTGTTGGATCATAACAGATGCTTGAACTGACTGAGTGATGAAGACCAGTCAAAGATGGCAGGCTCCTATGATAAAAAAAAAAAAAAAGGGTAGGCTCCTGACAGGAATCAAGAAATCCCTATTCCTTTCTCCCATTTCTGTAATGGTGACTGCATCTTCTTGCTGCTGGCCGGAACCGCTGCCATTTATGGGCCTCTGGCTGCTAAGTCCCCCCAGGCTTCACGCTCATTGCTGTGGGTGTAAGAGCCAAGATATGCTTCAGCTATTTTATTGATATTGTTGGCAATCGTTGGTTTTCCTTTTATTTCATTTAAAAAAACCTAGACAGATCCTTATTCCCCAAAGGCTACACATGCGTTTTCCATTGATCTAAATTGATCCATGCTAGCGGGCTACACCATTAATTTCAGTTTTAAGCTGCTGACGGGTGTGCCATGCATGGCCACCCGTATAAAGTTTACAATACAATATTCTACGCTATTAATAGCATGCCACACATGCATGGGCCGGCTGAAGATGCCGGTGACTCATGGGGCTATGTTTTGATATTGCTAACAGCAGAGAAATTGTTATTGGGACAGGCCATGGCTAGGCCTGGAAAAGGAGGTGTCTACGCCTCCCAAATATTAACATTGACTTTAACCTCTTCCTCTGGAAGTTGGAACACCAGCAACAAAGAAGCGATTAAAGTAAGCAGTTAGTAACACTTGTTGTTACCAAAAACAAAGACCAAAGTGAAACATGTGCAACACAGGGCTGAAGATGAGACATGTCCTCTTACTCCTCTCAAATTACATCATTTTCTATCAACTCACAACTTTTACACGGAAAACAAACCAAACGAACCCTTTGAATATCCTGTTCACGCTAACGTGATCATTTCAGCTTCGTTTGTTTGGGTACAGAAGGGTTTATTCGAAAAACGACCGCAACTTTTACACATTTCCAGATATGACCACGCACATTGTATTTCCCATTATGACCATTCACAATTTTTTTTGCCAAAATACTTCATATTTCGATAGCCATATACGCCAATGAGCAACGATGCCGATAACCCCAGATTAGCCCGAGTTATTTAAAATTTTTAAATACAAAAATATTTTAGTCATTTTAAAAATATTTCTGTCTAAAATTAAAAAAAAATACATATCTCAAGAAATGGTAAATTTAGTTTATAAATTAAATACCTGGGTTAACAGTTCTACAAAGAAAGGTTAAAAAAAATCCTTTTACACTCATAACTACTACCTCTAATTCTTAATATATTCATGAGGTGTCATCAGTTCCTCATGTACCTACCGAAAAGACAATTCTGCCCCCCTACTTTTCTCCCTGTTCAGCTCTATCCCAGCAATTGAGGACAGAGAGTATGCTGCTCTTCGAGGATAGGGAGGACACTGCAGAGTCATGCAAATTTGTGCTAGGTTCCATGGCTGAGTAGTGCTCGAATTTTGGTGCGTGACGATGGATATGACTGCCAGTAGCCTGTGGCAGAGAACATCTTTTGGTGTTTGACGGTGCCGGTTCTTAAGAATCGGGGCTGCGGTTTTGAATATGCCGAAGGACATGTCGATGGGCAACCTGAATTTTTAATTTTTATTTATCAAGAATCAAGATCAGAGAAAAAAGCTGTTTTAATTCCGGCGAGCATTTCTACTTGTTTGGAAGAAAATTTATAAATGCTTTCTTAATAAAACGAACCTTCCATGGACGAGAATTTCGAAATTACAGATAAAGGCGCGTTTCTAGCGAGTGGAATGTTGCTGGTTGTACTTACACCGAAGATGGGAGTTTTTTTTCTTAATTTCTTTGCTAAAAGATTGAGATTGAAGAGGATGCTGCCAGATGTAATGCATGGTGCTACTTGGGGTTCCTCGTAGGATCGGACAGGATGATTGTGGCGGCTGCTGATAACTCGCCAATTTCATGGCTAATGTGCAGCAAGAGCTTGTGCGGTTTGTGGTGGATTTGTGACCGCCAGAATCGAAGGGAAATCAGGCCGCTTTTGCAATGTCATCCAGATGGACGATTTCGATTTCCTGATTGAGGGCCACTGGCGATGGATCTGAAGAATACGGATGCACGGATCTAGGCTGATTTCCCCAATTGGATTTTGGCCAATGACTACTGGGGAAGAAGACCGTCGCCACCATTGCTTCCTGTGACCGGGGATGAGGATTGATGACTGGTGCTCCGGTGTTCCTATGTGGAGTATCAATTGCCGTGTAAGTTATCGTGTCTTATAGGAAAGAGAAGCATCCATTTTCTCTCTTATACCGGCGGAGGCCATGATCACTTGGTTGGTAGACGGCGGGCATCGCTGCCTATCCAGCTGGGGGAGAAAGAGTGCCCCATTTGGTACTAATTTGGTATTTCTGGTGGTTCATAACCAGCACTGGTATTTCGGGCATTTAAAAATGTATAACGGTTGGACACTAACTCGATGGGTGTGTGAGGTATTTTGTTTAAATCTCTGTTTTATAGAGAAATTGGATCCAAAAACTCCATGGATGTGTGAGGTATTTGGTTTAAATCTTAGTGGTATAGAGAAATTTTTAAAATGTTACGAGTGTATTAAGAATTAAAGGTAAAAATTGTAAATACTAAAAATCTCACCCCAAAAAATATTATTTACATCGGGCTAACAAGATCACCCCTAACCTCAACAACAAAAAAAAAAAAAAAAACACAAGATCACCCCTCGTGAGCCAGTAACTATTTTTATGTCTGAATTTAGGTTTTAGACGAGAGTATTTTAGTAAAAATACATGTGCAGACTAACATCATCATCAAATTTAGAAATATAGGTATGTTTGAAAAGTAATAAATTTTTTTTATGAAAAATTTTTGAATTCGGAAAAAAATATGTGATATAATAAAAATAATGATGAAGAGTAGAAAATCAAAAAATAAATAAATAAATAAATAAATTGTGTAAATAGTTGTGTAGAAATGAATAGAAAATAAAGTAATTATATAGAAAGATACGAAAAATAATTTAAAATAAGATAATTATGAAAAATAAACAATTTTAAATTAAAAAGTTCTAATTTGAAAAATTTTAGACATGAACAAACATGAGAAGTGATGATATTAGCACCACTTAGCCCACATCGAAAAACTTATTTGCTTTTTTCTTCGTATACTTATTTATCTAAGTATATTTAACATATAAATCAAGCTCTATAATTTTTGGATATGTACATATATATTTTTTAAGATTTTTAAATATCTATGTATATATGTGTTTAAAATACCCCTACATTTAAAAATCTTTAAAAATATATATACGCATATCCAAAAATAGTAAAAAATAATCTGTATGTTAAACACGCTTAAATAAATAATTGTATAAAGAAAAAAAGCAAAAAAACGTGTTTTTAAATCAGTTTTTTTAAATGGGTTAAGCGAAGCATCTGCTTAACCCACGCCAACAAAATCATTCCTCAACAAACACCCCCATAATGAAAATATGTGATCATATTTATCATGTTGCTAAATGCGTACTCATATACGAAAATAAAGGTAGAACTTTTAGTCATTTAGGAATTAACCCTTCGGACAAATGAAAAATGAGTTGAAAGAAGAAAAAGTAAACTTGAAATGGTCAAGGAAATGGCAACGAAGAAAAAACGAGACAGAAGAAAGAAATGGGACTAACACGAATAAAAATAAAAATAAAAATAAACAGGCCCATTAAATGAAAAATTGAGGAAAAAGATTGAAAGAACAGCAATACGCGCTAACGAGGGTTGAGATGGAGGGACTTCTCCATACACCCACCTCCGCATGTACAATTACTGTAAGGAGAAAAAGATGAAAACTATGGGGTAGAAACACATTTTCTCTACCCCTCACTTATTTGAATTGATATTTTAGAAGACAATTATAACACCTGCTATCCATGATAACCTAAATCTCAAAAGGAAGAACCATTAATAAAACAATGGTAAGCGGATGTGGGTAGTTTAGTGATGCAAAACAAAAAGGAATGGATTTAGTAGAATAGAAGATACATTGATAAAACCAAAGATCAAACCGAGCCACCCACGAGATACAAAAAAGACCAAAGTCTGGAACCTAGAACAATTATCTTCGACCACACATGACGTCTAAAAATCAAATAAGACTCCAAATGATGGAATCAGAAGAATATGGAATGATTGAAGAATCATAATTGTGTTAGTGGTAAACGCAAGAATCAAATCAACATGGCTAGGAGTAGATAAAATGTTCCAGCCATTTGCACCAACCTCACCAACCAACCCTAGCCACATCTCCAATTCCCAAGAGACTAGCTACAATTGATTCTGATCTCTCATGTCTAACAAAGGCTAGTGATAGGGAACATAATTGGCTACGAGGCATTAAAGAGGACTAATCATTAGTAACCCTATGTGTAAAACATCTCAACTCTAATCCTATTTGTAAAACTTGAGCTCATGAAACTCAGGTTTATCTCAACCTTAACCCTATTTGTAAAACATCAATCCTAACTCTAATCCTAACTCTATTTGTAAAACCTAAACCCTAACCCTATTTTTGAAAATCGGGTTCGGGTTGAAGTTCGGATTGGAATTTATGTTGATGAATTTACATTTTATTTAAAAGTGATAAGTTTAGAATTTCATATAAATAAATAATAATAACAAATTATGTAAGTAAATATAATAATATATAATCAAACTACATGTTTTTTAAAAAATAGTAATATAACGAATATTTTTAGAAAAAATTTAACATCAAAATTAAGATAAAGGAAGAAAATCAATGAGTGTAAAAGTAAATGATAGAAATAAAAAATAAATATAAATGAAAATAATATACTTTATTTATAATAAAATTACGATATGCCAAACATGTATTCAAATATAGATATAATAACATAAAATATGAAGAATATAAAGAAATATTTTTTAAATAGTATGTATATAATATATTTTATAATAAATATAAAATAGGAAATCGAGCTGGGGTTCTTCGGGTTCGGGTCAAGAAAAAGTGAGTTTCAACACCGTTCAAAATCGGGTTCGGCGGGCCTGAGGCCCAAGTTGCACCCCTAATTATTAGAAAGATTTAAAGAAATGAAAAATAATATTGAATTAAAGTAGTTGTCCAGTAACGGAATTGAATGAAGAGGGGAGGCAATGTATGATTCAAACAATTTTTTCCTCTAATTCTCCAAAATATTTTTAACATAATCAGCAGATATTTCTCCTTTTCTTCCTCAAGATATGTATAAAACAATCATAGATTAGAAATCACTTACAAACACATTTATCACCCTTTTTATTCTTCAGAATATTTTTCAAGAGTTGAAGACGATTTTTCATCTACTTCCAGATGCTCTGTATTTATCATTACCCTTCCTCAGAAAATAACCAATAGATGAAAACCTACTCACAGTTACTTGGAGTATTTCTTCTTCTTCAAAATATTTATAAAACAATTAGAGATTAAAAAGCAACCTACAGACACGACGTTTATAAGCGGAAGTGGCTATCCCTCGTAAATATTTGTCGTGTAGGAAGGGTTGTCTGGTTCCCACTTGAGTCAATACCATTACCATCTCTCTTTTCATTTAATGCAACTTTGATTCTCTTGCTATCCTATTGTCTCCTCAGCACACCCACAAACTTGCACATGTTACATTCCATTCATTCAAAGCCATATCACAAATTATCCATTTCATTCAATCCAACTGCTTATCTGTCCTTTATGTTTTCATCACAAGTACTCTTTACCTCCCCCATTTTCTCTCAAACTATGGAAATACCTTCAAATTTTCTCAAGAGAAGCTATGAACAACATACACCACCCACCATGGTCAACATCTATCCAGCATAGAGCACAAGCATTAGTCTCAGAATACCACTCAAAAAATTATTCACAGTCAATGTCTTAACTTTGATCGTGAGCAACCGCAAGGCAATGGATCAAACTTCAAAGAGACTTTTAGGGTACCTACCCATGATAGAAGAACCTCTAGAGAAAGGAACTGCAAGACACAGAAGCCATATTTAAAAAAATGTCATACAAAATTCCCTGAGTCTTCCGGCTTACAAAATGGTAATCACCAAAGGGAACCTGAAGTGATCTCTAAACAAGTTAATGGAAAAATTGCCTGAGTCTTCCAGCTTCCAAAATGGTAATCACCAAAATAAAGTAAGGGAACCAGAAGTGACCTCTAAACAATGTCATGGAAAAATTCCTTGAGTCTCCAGCTTCCAAGGTAACGGCCAAGTTTAAGGAAAGCATCTACAATACTTGGAAAACACAAACTTCAACCTCAACTTCCGAAGGATTCCCATGAAGAATTATAAGGAAATAGATGAGCAGCAAATCTAAGAATGCTGGAAATCGACCGGTCGCATTGCGAGGTTCGCTATCTATTATCTAATGTCTATCCAGATATTCTAGTTCCACGGCAAACTTAAAGCAAGGGTTTTCCTACAGGGGGAATGCTTTGAAAATAACCAGTTGGACAATAGGGGTTTCCAACAATAACAGTTGTCCAACCAGTTGCTTTTTTATTTTTAAAAATTTCCATTTCATTCTATATCAATCATAATATAAATATAAATAACGCCAATAATCACTTTGATTGGAAATTTAGATGTATAAATATTTATTTGGAGTGAATACGAAATGGTTAACATTTTCAAAATTTTAAGATAAATATATAGTACATAAAGTTTTTAAAATGTGTGAAATTTTTGCATCATAACTAAATATATTTCAGATAGATCAGATATTCAGAAAAATAAAACATTAAAAAAACTGGATGGACAACCCCTATTGTCCAGCCAATTGTTTTCCAAGCAACAACCTCTGAATGGAACAACATTAGCTTCAAATTTCAAAGCAGTCATCGGCCCTTTTCCTCCTCTACGAGATTAATTGAAAAGATCTTTTTTATTTGAAAAAAAGACTCCTTTCAATCATCAGACATGTTAAATGAGCAACAAAAAAATTAGAAGAGAAATCAAACTGGAAGAATAGAAGATAGAAAGGAAGACTAATGGGGAAAACAAAAAAACAAAAGGACTATGCACAACAAGTTGACAAAGCTTTGTAATACAGAGTAAGCGTCCAATATGCTTTTGGACAGAGCCTAAATCAAAAGAGAGAACAACAACTGATAGAAAGCCATTGCCCTACAAAGCATAAAAGATTTCAAAAAAGGAAGATGAGTTGAAAACACCATTGCGAAACAGAAAAAAGAAGACGCCAACAATTATTCATATCTGAAGAGCTAGTATAGAAACCATATTCCCAAAGAATATAAATCGCATAGATCCCACCGCACTAAGTTTCTCTAGACTATAATTCACAAAATCCAAAGCGAAATATTCACATGTTCGATAGAGATAAACCACAGTAAATAAAAACCAAATCCAGATTCACATACATAGAACCAGCCAAACTGTACAGAAATTGCAGCAAATAATCAAGAAGGCAGATTTATCACTTCAAACAGCAGTAATTCATAGAATTCTGGAGTAATAACCCACATCGTAGCTATGAAATTACCCCTACCGCCACAGTCAGATCTTCTCGATCTTATCCGCCTTCACCACAGGGTTGGCCTTGGATATTGCGTCCTGGCCTGCACCTTTGTAATCGAAGGAGCAGCCGTGCTTATCTGAATACCGATGAAGGGAGCAGAAGGTCTGCCCGCAACGGCACTTGAAGCCGGTGAGTCCGACCCGCTTCCTGCACATTCCGCAGCGGTTAGGCGGCGGCGGAAGCTCCTTCTCCGCAGGCCCATCGACACCTCCGGCGGACTCCGCCTGATCTCCGCCTTCGATCTTAACCGGCTGCAGGTCCGCGGCGGGACCGTCATCGAGCTCGAGCTTAGATTTCAGCAGGAAGAGGTCGCGGTAGCATTTGGAGCAGAGATTCCGGGTCGCGGCGCTGCCGAAGAACCCGCAGTTGTTGGAGCAGAGGATCGGCACGTCGGAAGGATGGATGCCGGGGCCGTCAGCTTCCCTTTTCTGGCTTTCCTGCGCCATCGCCGCCGAACGAGATCGATGGATCTGGAGCACTGCTTCTGGAATCGCGAAAACCCTAGGTAAGGAAATTTATGAAAGAAATTGAAAAACGGGCATCCAGACGATGCAGCGAAGGTTGAAAATCAGGAGAAGATTCGAGATGGGAAAAAATCCATGAGGATCGGGTCGGGCTGGGTCGGGCTGGACGGCGCAGATTTCCTGCGGGGAGAGAGTTTCTCTCCGCAACTAACACCAAGCCCACACGGAGAGAGAAAGGGATTGCTTATCCCCTTATTAACTAGAGGGACAGTCGAACAGCCAAACAAGGCAAGCAAGCGTGCCTTGCCATTCCAGAACGCTCACCTCACTCGCATCGAGTCGGACGAGTCAGCCAGCTCAGCTACTTTTTGTTTGTATTTTTTTATGCGTCATTGATTTACAGGGGACTTCAAAGCGTGCCTTATTAATCATGTTAGCTTTTTTTTACTTTTTTCTTCCTATATTTATTTATCTAAGTATATTTAATATATAAATCAAATTTTACTATTTTTCAATATGTATATATATTTTTTTGAGATGTATAAAGATAAAAGGTATAAATCAAAAAATATATATACATAGTCAAAAATAGTAAAATTTAATTTATATGTTAAATATACTTAGATAACAACTATATGAAAAAAATAAAAATAATAATAATTTTTTAAAATGTGCTAAACCGGAACTAACAAAGTCATTCGTTGCCTTCAAATACTTCTTCTTTTTTTTTTTTTTTACCCAAATAATTCTCTGGCGTCTGATTTTAGCTTTACCGAATATAGACTTTTTTTTAAATTTGCTGAATATAGGCTTTTGAGCTACCGAGGCTCGACCCCTTTTTATGACATGATAGAACCAGGCCAAATGATGTCAGTCACACTAGCACCTATTACAGACGTGAAAGTTGTTGGCATGAAAGGATAAGAGCTACACGCGCTGATTGATAATGTTAGTTAAAGAAATTGCCTGCACTAGTACCAACGATAATTACAGACCAACTTGGACCAAGTTGCCGTAGATCCCTCGACGCTATTCATAGAAAGGGAAGGACGAAAAGGCCGGCGCCCGGAATCACAGCTAAGCAAATGCAGGCACTCGGCCATCGGCAGCGCCAATATCTAAGGTAGCAGGGCAGAAGCCCGTGAATTGGACGACGTCCCCCACTCAACATCAGAGTAATTGTTGAACTGCACTGCAATTAGCACATCACTCTCTGGACTGGACCCCCTGACCACTGGACTATTGGGGAAAACTACACAGCAGTTTATTACATAAACGGATATAACATTTGTTGTTCTCCACCGGCCGAAGTCGATTAAAAGGTGCTCTCCTTTTTCCCTCGTCTCTAAAAATAAGCAGACAACCAACCTCATCTCATCAGTCGAGAAGCTACACGACGCAAGCAGTTGCACTAAAAAGCAAAGAGCGCGAGCCCTCATCCCCTTTTGAAATGGAAAGCTAACATTACAAAAACTCTGAAGAAAAACTGTGCGAACCCAGGTGCCCAATTGAGGGCAACATATTGCAAACGCGACAGTCATTAATAAGCCGATCGAGATGATTCTTTAAGCAGCGTCCTCACTTTGTTGCAGGTATGACTGTCTTCGATGACTTAACTAGTATGCTGGGCTCATCCAGTGAAAGATATACGAAGAACTCGATGCAGCCTGGTTGAATATGCTCACTATAGTGTTTGTCTTTCACCAGCATCTTCATGCTCCACCTGATCACAAGGGAAGAAGAATATAAGTACAAGTCAGCAGATGGACCACGGCAGCATGCCCCTATCATATTTATGTTAATGATTAATGACAATCAAGAGACACATCATCAGTTCAACAGATAAATACATCAGGTAAGTCAAACAGAAAATTGATATACACAAATTTTTTGAGAAAATTGATATACACAAATCTGATTATATGCATAAGAGGACTCACATAGCTGCTGTGACCAAAATGACTCGGATACAAATTACGCACAAATCATAAAAGCGTTAAACTGCTGGACTACCAACTATATTAATATATTTCTAGAAAAATAGAAAATTAACAATTACGATAAAGAAACAGCATCAATAGAAGGAACTCAGCAAATTCAATGCTGCTTAATGTGATCGAAACAACGTGTATTAAGATATCCAGATGACATCAGCACCTTTAGTTAATTACAATACCTTACATGAGCTTAAATACAACAGGAATCAATGATGCATTTGTTTAGGTAAATTTTCAGATTTTGGATGCATTAAAGGAAGTGAAAGAGAAAACAGAGATTTAAAATATTCATAGACACGAGATGGGAAAGGAGTGGGCATGAGAAGATGGTTCTCAGATAACAAGAAATTTGAGTTTCACAGTTTTTTTTTCTCAAAAATTTACGGATTACTAGAGACATGAAAAATAGACATTCAAGTTCAAAAATAAAAGAACATAAACAGCCGAGCTGTTTTATTCTTTGTCAATTCATACATGAAATGGTGATAGGTCTTACCTCAACAATAACATTTCTCCTCTTTTTCAATTTGGCATTAAGATCCTCACTATCAAACTTCCCTACACGAGAACTCTTTCTCTTAGCTTTTGTTTGATCAGCTGCACCCACCTCTTCCTCATCTTCGTTCGCATCACCTGTTCATAAATCACAGGCACACACTAAACACATCTTGCTTTGTATACAGAAAAAATGACAAGGAATAAAAAACCACATGCAAATGGAACTTTAATTAAGATTCCTGCAAAATCTTTACCAAGGCCATCACCCTTAAGAGAATGATCCATCTTAAAACCGCCAAAATCTTCCATGTCCTCTTCCTCTTCAAGTTCTTCATATCCTTCAACATACTCTATTTCAGGTTCCTACAATTAACAATTAAGAAAGACATTTCTTAGAAATCCTCAAATAATGAATAAGAAATATATCACTTGACACATAAAATTTTATAAACAGTACCTCCTCATCTTCTTCTTCAGCATCAGCCTGCAGTCCTTCCATTTTGAGGACCTTATTGTACTCTTTAACGGGATAATTGTATATATCACCATATACTCCAGTCTTTAGGCGTTCTAACAATTCTTTTTCAATGCTCTGTAATCAATTTTCAAAAAAGTTGGAAAAGTTTGAACAAGGAAGGATATACTCTAAATGATAAACAAATCAGGAAAAAGATTAACCTTGTCCAAAATTGCAGCCTTTTCAGCCTTTTCTTCTCTTCTAGCCTCTCTCTTTTTCTCTTTTCTAGGCATTGTCATTATCTTTTCCCTGCCCATAACAAGGGAAATAAACAGAGAAAACACAGAGAGAAAACAAATAACGCTTTTCTGATGTTCGAAACATTGTATGTATCCAAGTTATTCAAAAATACGTGTAGAATAGAAAAATAACAAGGAAAGTCACTACAATGGAAGTAATTGCTCAGCAATTAATGAAAATTAAACATACACTCTAAAAAGCACAAGATGGTTAATTGGAAGTGTACATCACAGTGGCTGTTAGTATAGAAACAACATGATTAAAGCTATTAGCTATGTCTGCCATCTAATCAGTAACCTGCAAAATGGATGACTGGTCAAACAAACAAAAATTCAGCATCCACAGCAAAATGACAGATAGTTTAAGAGTTGAAGTTATATCCACTTCCCGACAATTACCTATCAATGTTAAAGCAAGCTGGCTAAAGGCCTAACACCATCCACCTATATATGTGCAGAACCAATATAAAGGAATGATGGGTTTGATGGTCTGATGCATTAATTTGTTGAATCCAAACTGTCCACTATGTTTAAAAGTATGTTTTTAGCTAAGAATCTAGTTATTATATTTATACAAGTTCTGATAGAAATCAAATCACTTAACAATAAACATTTTTCATGATTAAAATTTTTGCTTTTTAAGTGACTAATCTTGTGACCTATCAAATGTTTAATCAATGTGATGACGGCATTCTTACTTAAATATACATTTTTAAACATAATGAAAGGTTTGAATTTAAACATATTTTTAAGTTGGCTAAATTAAGAGAAAATAAAGGCAAAGATTTAACACATGTTAGACGTATTAAAAGTGTGGACCAAAGAGTTCTAGTCACAGATGATGATATTAAAGAAAGATGGAAAACTTATTTTTATAGTTTACTAAATGATACCCCACACGAACATTTAACATTAGATTTTAGTTTAAATAGAGAAGAAAATAAGAATATTAGTTATTTTTCAAAAATTCGAATATCTGAAGTAAAAGAAGCTATAAGGAAAATAAAAACAGGTAAAGCTTTAGGCCCAGTAATATACCAATTGAGGCATGGAGGTGCATGGGAGATAGGGGTGTAAATAGGGTCGGGTTCAACCCGAGCCCGCATCAACCCGGACCGATTTATATCATGGTTGGGTTGATGTTTTTGAAAATCGGGTTGAGCCGGGTTAGGGGGTTGGTCGACCTGACCCGAACCAACCCGATTTCATAAGATATGTATTTGGATATGTTTATGAGAGTGTATTTCATTCATGTTGTTTGAATATTTAAATAAAATTGTGTGGAGTTTGGAAATATATTTGACAATTTGGTTGTGAAATGTTGTTTGAATTTATTTGGTTTGGAAATATATTTGGTTAATTAGTTGTGAAATTATGTTTGGATTATTTGGTTATGAGTGTGTTTGGTAATGAATAAAACTTTTGATGAAAAGTTTTGGAGAGTAAAAGTTATCAACTGATGTGATATGATAGGGGTAATGATGAGTAATAAAGAGAATAAAGTTAAAATAGATATGTTAGTTGTGTGGATAGTTGTATATAAATGATTGAAAAGTAGGGTAGTTGTATAGGAAAATGTGAAAAAATAATTAAAAAATATAATAGTTAAAAATATGATAATTGTAGAGGTGAAAAGTTTTAGATTGAAAAGTTTTAATTGATTTTTTCTTTCAATTGCCAAACATACCCTATATTGCATTGTAAATAGGTTGTTTAGATGTTCGCTTGCATTGGTGATTTGAAATAACGAACAGGTCAATTGGGAATTTGAGATGTTTGTAGTTTTGATTGGAAGCCAACTAAGAATGTAAGTAAGACTATGATATTCGTTTTTTCATTTTGCATAATTTACTGCAATACTTTTACTTGGCTTTCACTTTTTGACTTGCAGGGGACATCAATTGCTCAAAGAATACAAAAGCAAAAAAATAAATCAATTACAAAACTTATCCTCCACTTTTGAGTTACGTAAAACTTTTTAGTACTTATTTTTTTTATAATTATCATTGCTTTTTTGTTATTTTAGAAATTTGGGTGAACAAAAGCTTAACTAACATTGATAATATGTGTAATCTATTAGCCCTATTTCTAACCCGAACCGAACCGATTTGAGGTGGGTTGAAATAGGGTTGGGTTAAGGTGTGAAAAGTAGGGTTGAAAGTAGGGTTGGGTTGAGATTTTACAAGGTGGGTTAGGGTTGTATTTGTCCCAACCCGAGTCAACCCGACCCGATTTACACCCCTAATGGGAGATATAGGTGCAACATGGTTAACAAATTTCTTTAATAAGATTATAAAAACAAAGTATGAAGGAAAAGTATTATAGTTCCAATCTATAAAAATAAGGGAGATATTCAAAATTGTGCAAATTATCGTGGAATAAAACTAATGAGTCATAATATAAAATTATGGGAAAGAGTAATTAAACATAGACTAAGATGGGAAACTAATGTATCTGAAAATCAATTTGGTTTTATGCCAGGAAGATCAACCACTGAAGTTATTTTCTTACTTAGACAACTATTTGAAAAGTATAGGGAGAAGAAAAAGAACTTATACATGATTTTTATTGATTTAGAAAAAGCATATGATCGAGTACTAAGAAAGTTAATATGGCAAGTGATGAAAAAAAAAATTAATAACAGATACATTAATATTATTAAAGATATGTACAAGGGGGCTCTTACAAATATGAGGACCATTAGTGGAGATACTAATATTTTCCCAGTTAAAATACGTTTACATCAAGACTCAACCTTGAATCCATACCTTTTTACCTTAGTAATAGATGAAATTACTAGACATCTCCAAGAAAAAATACTTTAGTGTATGTTATTCGCAGATGACATTGTTCTAATAGATAAAACTAAAGAAGCACTAAATCTACAATTGAATAGGTGGGTAGATGCTTTAGAATCTAATGGTTTTAGAATTAGTCGCACGAAAACTGAATATATGAAATGCAATATTAATAATAGTGAGAACCTGGATGAGAAACCAATTAAGATTTTAGATCAAGCAGTAACAAGAACTAATTACTTCCGGTACCTAAGATCAATAGTTCAAGAGAACGGGAAAATTGAGAAAGATATAATACATACAATTCAAGCAGGATGGAAGAAATGATGAAGTGCGTCAGGAATTTTATGCGACCGTCGAGTTTTTTTTTTTTTTGATGGAATGTGACCGTCGAGTTCTAATTAAACTAAAAAGAAAATTTTATAAGACTGCGATTAAACCTGCTATGCTTTATGAGGCAGAACGTTGGGCAGTTAAAGGACAATATATACAAAAAATGAGCGTAGCGGAAATGAGAATGTTAAGGTAGATGAGTAGTAAAACAAAAAAAGATAAAATTAGGAATGAAATAATTCGAGAAAACTTAAAAGTGAGACCAATTTGTGATAAAATGAGAGAAAATAGATTAAGATGGTTTGGTCATGTTAAAAGGAGGCCTGAAGTAGCACCGGTTAGGAGAACAGAGTCTATTCAAGTAGAAGGTGGTAGAAGAATGAGAGGAAGACTCAAAAAAACATGAATGGAAGTAATTAAACAAAATTTAAAAATATTACAAATTACAGAAAATTTAGTCTTAAATCACCAGGAATCGGGCAACAGAATCCATGCAGCCAACCCCACCTAAGTGGGAAATGGCTTATGATGATGATGATGATGATGATGATGAATGTATCAGAACATCAAACTCATTGATTCCTTTGAAATTGCAGAGGACCCAATTCCTCTAGATTGGTTCCAATATATGTGAAGATGAAATAGCAAGCAATGTATTTGAACTTGAGTAAGTGTAAAAATGAGAATGTAAAGGAGATTAGTTCAAATGGAGATGTTGTAGAATACAAAAGGATTCAAATATTGACAATAACTCATCTTACGCACCAAAATATCTATAGATAGTCACTGAAAGAGAAAGCATAAAAGAAGAAGAGTCAGGTCCAAAAACAAGGAAACACATGCTTAAAATGGCTATGAAAAAGAAGTGATTCAAAATGAAGTGCCACCTATTAGAAAGGCTACTAATATGATCCCAAAAATGAAAGAACATCAAAACATTCTCTTCTGCATTTCTAGTTCCATCTTGTTTTATTTTCTCTTTTTTGATGTATAAGGTAAGAGACACCTTTGCATGTAATGATGAAAATTTTCCTCAGCATAATAGGTATGCAGATGAGTTCACAGCTCTATGGTAGTTATAACATACTTTTAAAAGAATAATCAATTAAATCCTTCTCCATAGATGCCAAAAACAACACACGATACAATCTACTTAGAAGCAAATTTTAGTGAGAGAGAAAAATGAAAAGCATTAGCCTTTCATCTGCTGAACACATAATCATAAATATTGGTTAATATCTGATCTGAATCATCTCCAGCAGAAAATACTAGCATGCATATGCTTTTTCTTTCCCATGGGTCATAAGAATAACTTAACCAAATAGTAGAAAATGCATACCTGACTTTTAATTCAAGTTTTCTCATGCGTATGCGATACTGAGTCATTTTGGTAAGCCGCTGCTTAACTTTGTGAATTAGAAATTTAGGCCAATACATCTGTCAACTCCATAACAACAGAACACTGAAACTTAAAAAAAGGCTTTCATATATCAAGTACCACGACTAAGTCATTTATAAATGCAAGTCAAATACCATGTGTTTATCAATGATTTCAAGAGCCTTCTCGTAGTTTCTTGGAAGCTTAACTCTTTCCCACAATTTGTTAGGCATATGCGCCCTTTCAATGGTTTTCATGTATAAGTAAAATACACCTGCAGCAAACACCGAACCCATGATATCAAATAAAACATCAACCAAAGCAGCAGGTATAGGGGTTGTCCACTGGGAACGTATAGCCATTAAGATTATGTTCTCCCACAAAATATATAGCCGTTCATTGTGTCAGACGGATAAATGTGCAACTGAAGGCCTAGTGGATACTGGCTAGTAAAATGTCTCCCAAGCACATACATACAGGCATAAGGGTTGCCTAAAAATCCTAAATCAATAGGTGAAATAGGCTCACGCAGCACTCAGTCAACATAGAGAACACGTTTTAATTCAAATTCAGTCGAATAAGTCCACACTCTGGCAGCTTCAAAACTTAAATAGTATAACTCTCCTTATGGGTGTGTTTGTTAATGAGTAAAAATTGTTAAAACTTTTCAATCTAAAATTTTTCACTGTCCACAACTACCCTATTTTTTAATCATTTCTTCACATTTTTCTATACAACTATCCTACTTTTGAATCATTTCTACACAACTAACCTATCTATTTTAACTTTATCCTATTTAGTCTTCATCATTACCCCTATCATATCATATAATTTGATAACTTCTAATCTCTACAACTTTTCATCAAAAGTTTTATTCATTCCCAAACACACCCTGTCTTTAAAAATAAAAATAAAAAAAGTATAACTCTGAAAGCATCCAGAAAATAACAATAAACAAGGGGGCAAAATAAAAAAACCAGACTTCTCCCAGGGAATGGACACGCTGTCTTCTCCCGGCTTCTGTTCTACGTTCTCTTCGCTGTCTAATTTTTGGTTGCTGAACTAATTCACGCATCTCATGCTTGATGCACTGAATGTCTGAATCATATTATCCTGGCGAGCTAAATGCCTAAGCGAAAGAAATTAGGAAGAGTGGGAGAAAAAGGAACGCAGATAGAAATATGCTGAATACCGTCATGGTCACGGACGGTGGCATAGCGACTGTTGGCAAGGGGGCAGGAGCTCCGATTGCATAAGCCCGTCACGTTGTAAGGGTTGCGACAGAAATTCCCAGTCACGATCCTATTTTAAAAGAAATTTTAAAAAATCAAGGAGGGGGAAAAATATATGAATCTTCGAAACATCAACAGCATCACAGCAGCAAAAAGGGAGGAGGTTCGTACTTGGTCATGAAACTGCAATGGTTGTGAGCGATGACTTGCCAGATAACCTCATCGTGCTGCATCGCTGCTGCTGCTCCTCGTCCCAACCACCAATTTTAATGGAATTTTGATTTCTTAGAGACAGTGACAGCAGAACAGCAGAACAGCAGAACAGAAGATCAGGGTCTTTGAAAATGCAAGAGAAATCGAGGAGAGTGTTTGCTGTCTCCCGTTTCTTTTTCTTCGACGAGGTTTTAGGCAGGGTTTTCTTCTGATTTTAGGTTTTTTTTTTTTTTTCCCCGAGACGCTAATGGGCGGCAGGGAAAGCCAGTCTTGGTTGCCGCGGGTTTTTATTGGGCCTCCAACGATTTTGTGGCCCATTAAATATTGTTCATAAGCATTAAAGGTTTTATCTATCGAAATTGAAAACTCGCATGGTCGCATTTTATTAAAAAAAAAAAAAAAAAAAAAAATTAGATAGGGCGAAATTTAAATTTTTTAACGATCAAAATATTAATCTCTAATGCGTTATGCAAATGTGGCCCACATATTTTATGAATTAGACCGATCATTTCATATTGTAAAAAAATAAAAAAGAATATTTGCAGCATCCTATAAATTAGATTTTTATTTCCTTATGGATGTGTTTGGTAATGAATAAAACTTTTGGGGTGCGTTTGGTTGGAGGTAAAACTTTTTGATGAAAACTTTTCAGAGTAGAAGTTGTCAAGTTAATAGAAAATTATGTGATATGATAGGGGTAATAATGAGGTGTAAAAAGAATAAAATTAAAATAGATAGGGTAGTTGTATGGGTATTTGTGTGAAAATGATTGAAAAGTAGAGTTGTTTATATAGGAAAATGTGAAAAAATAATTAAAAAATAATGTAATTATGGGAAGTGAAAAGTTTTTGATTGAAAAGTTTTCATTGACATGTTTTGTGTGTAACCAAACACACCCTTGGTGAAAAGTTTTGAAGAGTAAAAGTTGTCAAATTATGTAATATGATAGAGATAATGATGAGTAGTAAAGAGGATAAAGTTAAAATAGAAAGATTAGTTGTGTGGATAGTTGTGTAGAAATGATTGAAAAGTAGGGTAGTTGTATAGGAAAATGTGAAAAAATGATTAAAAAATATGATAGTTGTGGAGAATGAAAAGTTTTAGATTGAAAAGTTTTAACTTGACATGTTTTGCCAAACATAATTTTCATCATTCAACAGACGGCCATGATTCTTTAAAAAACTGCACGTGTAGATTCCTCCAAAAAATTCTGATGGACAAGTGCAATTTAATTCAAATATTAAAATAATTATTGGACCAATTTAAAGAAAAATGTGAAAAAATGATTAAAAAATATGATAGTTGTGGAGAATGAAAAGTTTTAGATTGAAAAGTTTTAACTTACATGTTTTGCCAAACATAATTTCATCGTTCAACAGACGGCCGCGATTCTTTAAAAAACTGCACGTGTAGATTCCTCCAAAAAATTCCGATGGACAAGTGCAATTTAATTCAAATATTAAAATAATTATTGGACCAATTTAACGCGGCTAATTTTTTATTCATTTACATACCATTTGCAATTTGTTTATATGAACCTCGGACCTCACATACACACGCATCGACACACCATAGTGTCAACTACTTGGCCATCAAGTGTTGACTTGATCATTGATATTTAAATGTGAATAGAATTTACCTGGAAGTCAGAGAATAGAGACTTCTCTCATAAAAAATCCAAGAGGGAAAAGATACAATGTGAATGGAATATCAGTGATTTTGAAATTCATATTTCGATTATTCCAACATCCAACTACGCCCCAAATCCTTCCTCAAGCCCTTCTCCCTCATCAGAGTAAA
This sequence comes from Annona cherimola, assembly GCA_030490835.1. NCBI lineage: Eukaryota > Viridiplantae > Streptophyta > Magnoliopsida > Magnoliales > Annonaceae > Annona > Annona cherimola. The sequence continues at coordinate 7,139,119 of CM059977.1, read as the reverse complement.
TAACCTCCTTGATTCCTCGAACTCACCAAGCTTACAGTAGATATTTCCCAGCATTATATAACTTGCAGCATTATTGGGCTCCAAGTTTTGAAGTTCCCCAGCTGCAATCTCTCCCACCTGCTTGTTCCCATGAATGAGGCATGCACTAAGAAGAGTTGCCCACGCCACAGAATTAGCCTTGAATGGCATATCACACAGGAAGCTGTGTGCTTCACTTACTTTACCAGATCTTCCAAGCATGTCAATAACACAAATGTAGTGATCCAAATTTGGGTTGATTCCATATCTACTGCTCATGCATCTAAAATACTTTATCCCCTCATCAATCAAACCTCCATGACTACAAGCAGTCAAGATCGCAATGAAAGTGTTGCTATTGAAAGACCCCACCATCAATGCCTTCTCTGCAGCCTCCAACGCCTTTCTTGCATTGCCATTTTGCCCCAGACCAAGGAGCAGTGAATTCCATGAAATCGTATCTCTCATAAGCATGTCATCAAAGGCCTTCTCCAGTTCTTCAATGAAGCCGCAGGTTGCATACATGGTGATGAGCGAATTTCCCGTGAAAATGTTATTCCTATTGAGACTGAGTTTGATGGTGCATGAATGTATCTGTCTGCCCAACTCAAATGCATTCAAATTTGAACAAACGGTTAGAATGATTGTATAAGAAGATGGATTGGACTTTGTTTCCGGCCACAGCCTTAGCAGATGCAGGAATACTTCGATAGCTTCTTGCCCATGACCATTATCTGCTAAACCTGAAATTATTATGTTCCATGATAGAGTGTCTTTTTCGTTCATGGAATTGAAAACTCCGAGAGCTTTATCAATCTCAGAATGGTGGGCATAACCAGCCATCATAATGTTGTATGAGCTCAAATCTTTAGATTTCAATCTATTGAATATCTCCTCTGCATCAGGCAGGCTTCCAAATTTAGAGTGTAGGTCAATCAATGCATTCTGAACAAAGACAGATTCCTTGATATTTTCATCCAGAAGCTTTACTATCAAAGCGTGGATTTGAGCTGCAGCAGAAATGGACTGGACATCCGCACACGATTTCAGCAAAATACTGAAAGTGTATGAATTGGGTATTATTTGTAAAGCAAAGACATCGCTGTAAGTGCCAGAAAAATACTTCAGAGCTTCCAGCGGCTGGCAATTATGTACATAGCAATAAATCATGGCTGTCCACAGGATCACATTTAGGAAGAGAGATGGCACAGAATCAAAGATTCGACGGGCTTCGACAATGAAACCTGATTTTGAGAAGCCGGAAATCATTAATGTGTACGTCGTAGAATTTCTCCGAGGCATTTCCTCGAACAGGCGGTGGGCGGAATCCAACTGGCCTAAATTCACTAGAACTTGCAGCATCGCATTGTAGGAAATCTGATTCTTGCGAGGCATGTCTTGGAATAGTTTCACAGCTTTCTGCAATTCTCCGACTTTTCCATAATGGGTAATCATCCGAGTGCAGGAGACGACGGTGTCCTCAGACGTTCTCTCTAACGGTCTTTCGAGAACGACTGTTTTTCGCGCGCGGCTGATTTTCGAACCGGCGGAGAGTGACGCGCGCATGGAGTGTGAATGACGCAAGTACGCATCCAACCATGTGGCGTCCAGCCAGTTCTTTTCTAGCAAAGCTGAGGCCTAAGGGTGCAGCGGAAATGCAGAATCATGAGGAATGAAAGAAAACTGAAATGATTCTTTCGAAAAAAAAATGAGTGCTGAAATGTAGTAAGTAATATAAATGCTAAAAATATACATGTAATAAAAGTATAATTATAGTTATGTAAATAAGTGCACGTGATTTGCAGGAGGAAACGGTATTTCATTTTCGTTGATTGCTACTGTAGAGCCTGGGAAAGGTGGAATTATATTTTCCAATGCCAATAATTGGTCATCAATTATATTATTTTTTTTCTCTTTTATCCATACATTCTAATCATTTTTTATATCAACTATCTTCAACAATCCTATTTATTCAAATTATATCTCTATGATTTCATATTAAGCACGCCTTTCTTAAAATATTTTATTTTTTATTTTCCGTCATTTCTCACAAAATTCTCAAAATATTTCATTTTCTATTTTTCACCATTTCTCACAACGCCACCCATTTTCACCTTACCAAACAGTACATTATATATGAAAGTGTGCTTTATTCAATCGCCATCTCTTTGCATGATTTTTGAAAAAAATTTCATGTAAAGGATTGGTTTAAAAGCTCGTAATATTAATTTTGAGGTTAAATCTAAATTAATTATACCACGTAGCATCACTTGTTTAATTTCATTAAAAAAAAAAAGGTGGGAGCATTGTGGTATACAGATAACTGCAGGTATGTTTTGCTCTTAACTGGCTAGAAATTTTAACTCGTTATTCTAGTTTTGTACTATCCGTCACTTCCAAAAAAATGAAAATTGTATTTATCAAAATATTATCAATATTACTGGGAAAATAAGAAATTTTGTAAAAATTAATATAAAGTAGAGGTACAACTGTATGACAAATATAAAAAATATAAAAGACTTAAATGACAAAATTACATAGCAAACTGATTTTTAAACTATTCTTAGTTTATTAGGTAAATAGAGTCCTAAAAAATTAGTTAAATCTTTCTGGAACAGCGGACGATGTCCTATGTAGGGCGTTTATGAGGTGTTAAAATTTTTGGATAAAAAATTTTTAATATAAAAATTTTCAAAATAAGAAAAAATAAAGGTAATAATGAGGAGTAAAGATAATAAAATTAAAATAAATATGTTAGTTCTATAGGTAGTTATATAAAAATAATTAAAAATAGGATAGTTGTACATTAAGAAATAGTTAAAAAATAAAATAATTATGAAGAGTAAAAAATTTTAGTTTGAAAAGTTTTTTATATAAATAAACACGCTTATAATTACTTTCTATGATGGTAGCCAAAAAAGTTTTTATAAAAATATTAATAGGTGATTTAACTAAAATTTATTCTACGATAGAATATGTAGACTATGTTATATCGAAATAAAATATCAACACTTTAATAATATAGTTGACATTAAAATTTAGCCAAAACATAGAATTAGCGGAAAGTAAACATTTGAGAAGGATCTTAGGCTCACATTGCCCCCATGAACATACTTGGGTTATCCGCATATGGCAATATAACTGCTTTTTCAGATCCAACGACTCTACCTATAGCCAAAGAATATAAGAGAACCTCTTAAGCAGGGTAAGCCTAGTGTGATATCCGGTGCGCGAATGTGAGTACGCTGCTTCGAGATCTGGTGAGAGTGTTGTCTTCTCGTAATGTAAAATTTGCAATGTGATAAATATATATATATATATATATAAGAGAGAACCTACAGGTTTTAGCTTTAATTAAACTTTGGTTTTCTGGAGAACATTTCTCTATAATTAATTTCTTATATCTAAAAGGCTAAAGAAGATATTCAAGGCTTTCAACAGACATACATAAATATGTTCTTTTGACAAACATTGGGTTTTCAACATATTTTGACAAACATTGGATCCCAAGGCCAGAATTAGTAATCACTTTCTAATCTCAATCTGCTTTTCCAGAAGAAGAGATGTACATGCACGTGCCTCCCTTCGCCCACCTTAATTAATTATGAAAAAAAAAAAAAAAGATGGTCTTCTTCTTTTGTTAAGGTAATTAAGGGCACGCCCATGTCAATGTCAAAGTCATGAGCTTCGGTGGGGCTATGTTTTTCAACCACTGACCCAATTTAAAACACAAAACTTAATAAAAGCAGTGATTATTCTTTAACACACACATTAAAAAATATATATATAGGTACGAATGAAGAATGCCAAGCTTGGTAATTATGTCCATGACTTTTGTGGCCTCTGATAAGTGTCATCACTGACTCCAATCTCAATCCACTCATTGTGTCCAAACCCCCCCAAAACTAGAAATCCAGTCCTCTCCTTCAGTTGGGCCCAAATCCATTTCCATCCCATGGAAAAATGCCTCCCTCTTAATCATTTCTTATCATGCCTTCTTGCATTTTTGTGCCCAAGAAGTCATCCAGAAGGGTTTTGATGCCAAGAAGACTCTGCTGCCCCTGCTGTTGTTTTTTCGAATTCTTAGCGAATCAATCAAAAGGATATCATGAAATGGGCAGATGGAGCTGCCTGCCCTTTCCCTTGCTGTTCCAAAGAGGAACATATATGGGTTACTGTTGAAATATTTATGGGAGTCCTGAAAATAAACAATAGTATTGAAATTAATTTCGACGTTGTAATTTGTTTCTCTTTATATTGATGTCTTTTCCATTCCTTCTGTGGGACACCCGTTGCATAATCAGAGCTGGTTTGTTCGAACATGCTTCACATATAATGATGACAATGCGCATATAAGTCCTCTTTGCTATCGTAAATTTCTGATTTCAATCGAAGATAAGTCAATCCCTCATTTAAAGCTTTGTTAGGCTAATTATTACAGTTCAATTATTAGAATTCGACCACATCTATTCATGCTGCAGCCTCATTCAATTAGTGGCACATGTATAGAGATATTACATATTGTTGTTTTGTTGCCATAAATGAAAATAATATATGAGAGTAAACTTAATTGGCTTAGTAATAGTCGATTCAAAATCAAACATCTTAATATTCGTTAGATTCAGTTCTATTTCTGTTGAAAGGCTGTCTTGCCTTCCAATGATGCATATCCAAAAAAGGGGCCATGCAAGGGCATGTTGCAAATACTGGTTGCTGAATCATCAGGGCAGTAATCCATTCTTCAATTGATTTGGGATTATTAGAAACCTATGGCCTAAAATCATGATAAGGTGGTTTTAGTTTCCTGAATGTGTCAGATGACGAAAAAGGATGATTATTGCTCGATCACACTTTAATCAATGGCTCTTTACAAAAAGGAAGAAAAGAAGAAAATGGGCAATAAATAAGATTAAGCCTTTTTTAAAGCAACAGCTCATGTCTCTAAATCTTCTTTGTACAGATAAAAAGAAGATGAGATCTGATCGGAACTAAAGAAAGACAAGACAAACCGCTCGATCCATTGGTTAAAGATTGTGACCCCAATGAAAAGGGACCCCTCGCCACCAGTTGGGAGTTACCAACAACAAAGACAGTATTCGTCCGGGAGCCGTCAGTAAGACAGCAGCAATATATATATAATTCCGGGATAACGTGTGAATCTCTATTCGAATAATAAGAATAATTTAGAAATATACCCACTTAGTTTGATCAAAATTATAAGTATACTTACATAATTTCAAAAATTACAAATAATCTCACGTAATTTAACCATAATTACAAATAATCTTAGGCTATCATGACAGGCTGCGATCGTATGCACCCGGGTGTATTAAGTCTCAATGCACCTGGGTGTACTATATCTTTTTTTTTTTTGAAATTTTTTTCGTGAAGCTGTTAATCTAGGTGTATTTAACATATGTATCAATTTTTACCATTTTTAGATACTTTAAGATATTTTTTTATATTTTTAAAAATCAGTGACATTTTTAGTAATTTTAAATTACTAAAATGCCACTGATTTTTAAAAATCTAAAAAAAATATCTAAAAGTCTCCAAAAATGGTAAAAACTGATGCATATGTTAAATACACTTATATTAACCGTTTTGTAAAAAAAAATTCGAAAAAAATAAAAAAATGGTTGTATGCAACCAGGTGCATACGATCGCAGCCCATCATGACACCGTTACTGTATCATCATGACATGGAGGTTATTTGTAATTATGGTTAAAATATGTATGGGTAATTTGCAAAAAATAAATATACTATTTAATTTTCAAAATTGCAAATACATCCACATAGTTACATATTTTTGCAAATATACTCACACTTTGACGATGTTATAATGACATGGGAGTTATTTGTAATTATAGTTAAATTACGTTGGGATTATTTACAATTTCTGAAACTACATGAATATATTTGTAGTTTTGATCAAACTAAGTTAGTATATTTGTAAATTATCCAAATAATAATAGTATATAAGGGATAATGATTGCTTCTATACATCGGGATGTACCAATTCTCTTCGGTACTCCCTTCTAGTTTAGGCCCTATTTGATGATTTTGTTAAATCCAATTCATCCATTATATTTAGCACTATTTATTTATTTAGATACCAAAAATTATCTAAATTCATAACATGCATCATTATCAAAATTAACAATTACTTAAGATTGACTTTAAATTCATTAAAAATGATTTGTTTACTATAAGGACTCATGAGATCTCAATTTAATATCTAAGACATTTACAATATTTATCCTACTTAGATTAATGATTTTATAAAATTTTATAATATGCTAAAACTTTGATATGTGGATTCAAGTAATTTTCTAAATTTGTATACAATTTTATACATTTTTAGAAGATATGACATACACATACATCATATTGATATGATTTTTAGTATCTAAATAAAATAAATAGTGCTAAATACAATAGATGGATTGGATTTAACCAAATTATTAAAATAGGTCCTAAATTAGATAGGAGTCCCGAAGTGAATTGGTACATCCGAATGTATAAAAGTTAGACTCGTGATTCAATACATGCATATATAGGGGCCCATTATAGGCTTACCTAAAAACTTGTTTTCGTAAATTTTTTTCAAATTTTTCATAAAAAAATTTTCTAAGTGTCATTAATTCACATGTCAATTTTTATCATTTCGGAAATGTGCAAATATTTTTTAATTTTAAAGTCAAGAAAATTTATTTTAGTCATTCTTAGGAGTTGAAAATAATTAAAATACAATTGACTTTAAAATTAAAAACTCTCCAAAAATAGTAAAACTTAGCATCCAAGTAAATATATTTAAGAAAATAATTTTATAAAAACTAGAAAATAATAGGTTTTACAGACATCTTAAAAACTTATTTTTTATTTTCTTATGAAAATAATATGATATGGGATGGTAGTTAAAATTTTGTAAAAAAGACAGCTAATGGAGAAATAAGATTCTTTAAGATTTTTATTCTTTAGATTGAAGAGACCTTCACTTTTCCTAGTGTCATTCATTTGATTATTTAATGAAATGAAGCAAATAATTCTTGACTGATCTTGTATATGACGGATGATAGATAAAAAAAAAATGTCTTTCCTGGAGTGATATTTATTTTGCCAAAAAAAAACGATGTAGACAAAAAAGCATGTATATTATCCCAAAAAAAAAACTATTATACAGGCAGCAAAATATAAAAAAACGATGTAGGCGAAATGCAATTTTCTGTTTTCAAATTTTGTACCTCCATGGAAAAAAACATGCATTTTTTAAAAAAATTGTCATGGCTAAGTTGTCGTACTTCATATCTATCAATCCGCATTTCACATTGGTTTCCTTTTCCTTTTTTCTATTAATTTAACCCAAATCAATCAGAATGAAAAGTGAGTGAAAAGCCATTTGGGAATCACATATGATGACTTGATCAGAAATGTGCTCAATGCATGATTCGTGCATGGGAATTCGTCCCCATTGGAAGAAAACACCCTAAGCAAGTAAGCCTGTTAAATCTTACCCATTACATGTATTCAATTCCCTAAATTAATGCATCAATCATCTCATAGTCGAGCTACTTCCGAACAGTCTAGAAGACCTTTACTGCTGCAATGCAAGATGCTGCAGTAATTAATAGTAATGTTGTTAGTGCTGGAACCGGAAGCTAACTCAACATTCCAAACGGTACTTGGTGATGGGGCCAGGGATACCTAGCTAGCAACATTTTTCAGTCTATATACTCCAGGGATACGTTTGAGTATGATTTGGGATGAGGTGGGAAATAAAAAACACAATATTTTGATCATTATGTAATTGATATGAAATAAAGAGTGCTAAAGTTGGAATAAATTGGCTAATTAAAAGGAAAAATAATTAGAGTATAGAAGTAAAGTTGGAAAAATAAAATTTTTGAGTCGTAAAATCATAAATTGGAAGATGGAAATGGTCATACGTTCTCCACTATTTCCCACAGTTACCCACACATGGTCGTCCCCTAAATCATGCACGAGTAGAGTGGAAATCAATGTAGAATGAATTGTGGTCACAAGAGAAGAGGGAAGTCTTGTCAAGACAGCTGAAGAAGTAGGGCATGTGTGCATATGAGAGAGAGATCCGTCGGGAGGGTAATCATTTCAAGGAATAAACAAGATTGTTGATGCCCTGCAACTCCCTCGACTCTATGAAATAAATGTTGTATTTTTCTTGCCATCTTGACACAAAAAAGAAGGAATTTTTTTTAAAAAAAAAAAGAGAAGAAAAAGAAGAAAAAAGGAGAGAAAAAAGGTGTGGGTGCAATTAATGGAGTGGGGTAGATGCTTAATGGATAACAAAGTTACTCTTGAAAGTAATTTTACTTTTAATACTCTAGCAAAATGAATCATGAATGCTTCAATTCATATATTAGCGCAAATCAAATTAAAACACAAACAAATGAAATAAACAATTCTAACCAACTATTAAGCTAATACCCTGGAATATAAGGAAATTAATTTCGTAAGATATGATGTAGCATCATCTGTATGAAGTGGGTAGATCCCAGCTTCTGTTAGGGACGGATATTATGGGTCTGTAACTATGTCTTTTGATAATTAATACTCATCCAAATTCGAAATTTTTGCTTCAAGAGCGAGGGATGAATTAATGGATAAATAGCTAGGTGCAGTATAGTTGCAGGCCTATGGAACTCTGGAAACTTGGGGCAGTCTCCCAAATGTGGTCCACTCCTAATAACAAGCAGCTTTTCCTCAAAACTTTTCCTTCGTTATCAGCCTGAAATTATTATACATCATACATATATCAATTTGCATTTGCAAAAAGGGTTATATGCTTGGTCCATTTCAAAAGTAAAGGACACTTTTCCAGCCATGAGAGTAGAAATGTAGATTCGTGTACTTGCGGTCATCAACATTAATTAATTAACCTATAAGTTAGTAATGCACAATTCAAGCTAAATATTTCTTTAGCATATACATACCAAATGTAATATCAATTAATATTTATTATCATATTAAGAATTATTTTGATTAATAATTTCTATGTTCCAAATAATCAAAATTATTTAAAAGTGAAATTTTACTTCTACATAACTTTATTCATTTTTCTCATCTTTATTATTAATGAAAAATCTACTGTACATATTATATTTAACATCATTTATATTATTATAAGAACTTATTTTGTCTAATATCATCATGGAGGGGATCCATACGTATATATAATTAATGTAAAAATGATTTGATATTATGATTTGATATTAAATATAATTTTAAAGTTGTTTTCAAAAATATATTTATTTTAAAATTGTATTTTCAAAATCTAAACTGTCTAAAACATCATTACTTCATACGTAAATGATTTTATGAAGTATTATTCTATTCTAATGCATATATGAATGAGTTTAAGTATTTTTCATAACTTACACATAAATATATAGGAAATTGATCAAATACATTCATCTATACAGTGCAGTCCATTATAAGCGGGAGTCGTTTAGTCATGAAATCATAATCTGTACCATCCATTATAGTTAAAATTATTTATTTTAATAGCATATTAATTTTCGTCTAATTTAAATATCCGTATGGGCTTTTCTCAAAAAAATATGTATATGGGCCTCATCTAAAAATTACACAAAATCATTGTAATAAAATAGTTTGGTTTAAACAATAATTTTAAAATTATATATTTAACATCCAAACCATCTACAACATAATTTCTTTTTAGATAAATAATTATATAAAATATTAATGCATTTAAATGCATGTGGGGTTTATAAAAAAAATGTATGTAGAAACTACATCATAACTACGGTGTAGTCCAACAGTACTGGATCATATATCGAATATATATATAAGTAAATATAACATATTCACATCTTTGATTTGAACAAAACGTGATCCGCTAGCTAAATAAATTATGCTAACTACAAATAATGAAAATTCCTCAACAATGATCAAGGTGAAAAAAAAAATAGATAAAGTTATATAAAAACTTTCTTGACGCAAAAGTCTTAAAAGTGAATATACATGTTTAACTATTAAAAATGAATGAAGAGTAATTATTATTTTGCTTATATCAGCCTAGTTAATATAATTTAATTAATTAGGTTGGATTGTCCAAGATGGCGTCCTAAGTAGGGTTGGGAATTTGGGCAAGTCGACCTGTGACCCGGCTTTGACCCGACCCATTTTTGGTTGTGTAAAACTATAGAGATGAGTCAAAATTTTAAATTTTGACCCGAATTTAAAAATAGGATTAGGGTGGGTCGACCATGTCTCGACCCAAAGAGTTCGACTCGTTCCGCATATAGTAATTTATTAAAAATTATAAGTCTATGTTTAAGTATTATTATTTTCTTTCAAAATTCTCACTTTTTATAATAAACTCTATTAACAATAGAAAAACAATATAAGAATCAATAAGAAGAATTTATACATATATAACTCTTATGTGTAATTTCATATTAACCTATTTTAATAAATTTATACTATATTTTCAAATGTTTCGTTTTCTTAATTATGTGTTTTTTAATAATTAGTAAATATTGAAGCATATAATAATCAAATTTAGTATAGATGTATATTTATGTTTGATAGGTATATAAATACTTAAAATTATCTTATTTGACCAGCATTTTTTACTCGATCCGTTGTCCCGAAGCTAGTCCGATATCAACTCGAAGTTTATCCTGGTACCTATTTAAAAAAAATTAGGGTCAAACCGACCTTATCCCAACTAGGTAAAAAATATGCTCAAATTCAATTTTAAAAAGTAGGATCATAATTGGGCAAACCTTGACCTTGTGTGATCCGCGCTGATTCTCAACCCTAATCTCAAGGCAATAACAAGAACTTGTTGTGCTACCTCGCATGTGAGATGCACATTATATGAGGGCATATAAGAGTGGTATGAAGGCATATAGGAGTGGGAAGGGGTATATGACATTTGAAGGGTGGGCAAACTGCAACATTAGAATAATGTGCCCACTACCCCAATCTACATTCTCCCATGAAAGGCAGCTAAATTAATTGTTGCATTTTTTAAAAAAAAAAAGATATTGTTGTGCCGTCTCTAGGAATAATTTGTTAGAAGCCTAGAATCTTAAATTACTTATAAGTGAAAATGTGAAAAGATATTTTTATAATAATCATAAAGATAATTGAACAAGACAAAACTATATAATGAACTAAAGCAAAATAATACGATAATCATAAGAAAGTAAATGAGAAATGTATATTTTAAATATATATTAGAATAATGATGGAAAATATAGAAATCAATCTTAGTATATTTTTTAAATATACATCAGAATGATGGAAAATTAGAAATCATAATTCAGAAAATACTAAAAGTAATAGTAGAAAATCAATCAAGGTTATTAGGGTTTTTTAATTCTCTTATTCAAATTCATTAAGTTAAAATGGAAAAGGGACAATATGTAGAAGTTAAAAGAGAATCCTTGCAAGAAAACTTTTTATATGTGACCATTTGTAGTTAAACGGGAATATTTTTATGAAAACGAGTATCGTAGAAGTGATTTCGTAAAATCCTTTTTATTTTTGAAATATAGATTCTTGATGAAAAATTCAATTCATTCATTGTATTTAATATCATTTATTTAGCTAGAAAATCAAGTTTCATCCCAATCTAATATGCGGATAGGCCATATGTAGTAAAAAATATGTGCATTTAAGTGTAAATTATGAAAAACGCTTAGACCTATTCACACATCTATTAGAATATAACAATACTTTATAAGATCATTTATCTACATATTACTAATATTTTAGATGTTGAAAAAACTACTTTAATGTTAATATTTTAATATTAAACTATTTTATTACATTAATTTTACACATCTATAGATAAAACCTATATATAGTGAAATTAAAAAAATAAAAGAGTTTTCAAGATACTACAAATGATGTTAAATGCAATGGATGGGGTGGATTTTCTATCAACCATCAAGATTTTAAAATAGAGGGAGTTTCATAGACGAGATGTTTCATATAAGCGTCACTCTTAGTTAAATATGTCCTAATTTGTTTACTTCGTATACTTAGGTTCCAGCCGAATAACATCAAAATGCAATCACATTTATATTACAAGCAACCAAATTGATTACTGATCTACTATAGGAATTTCAATTATTTTATTCATGCTGTATTGATAATTGTACTTTGATCACTTTTCAAACTAATTACAGTATGGAGATCTATGAGATTATTTATTAACGCTCCATTCGTCCTATTTTTTGTGAATCAATACCTCAACTCCCAACAATAGAAAGAAAAAAAAAACGATAAAAATAAAGTACATTATTTTACCCCACCTTCGATAGTTGGATAATCAAATCATCCAACTATCTAAGCATCCATTGGCTTAGACACCCTCATTATCATGAGTATGATGGCGACCACATTGAAAAAATTCAGACAAATCCAATCATGATCCTTACATGGCATACATAATTAAACTAGTTAGCTAATAATTATACCAGATTAATTAGATGTTGATAAGAGTAAGAGTAATACGAAATATCAGTAGACCATGCAGAAAGGCCGCCCATTCCCCAAACATATGATTCAAAATAAACAACTAATTATCGACCCACTATTTCTAAGCCATGTGGATTGATGGTCCGACATAAGTAAACATCTTAATGAGCTAAATAATTGGTATTCGATTTTCGATGAGAAGTATTGATGCCATGAAAAATTAAAAATAGTTAAATTAAAGCATGAGGACTCATTCACTCACCCAACGTACAGCTCATGGTCGACGGAACGAAGGGTAGCTAGGTTGGTGGGTGCTAGTGGTCTGAGAACAGTGCTGCATGATCGTATCTCAATACAAGTGAGGGATAGAGGTTTATGGAGGCATGTATGATGATGGCCCAACCCTGGCCCCCCCGCAAAACAGCGACAAAAAGAAATAATGCCCTTTCCCGGTACCCCACACGGTCACACCATCAAAGCCACCCCCCTTCCCCGCCCCTGAGATTTTATCTGCACCTCGCTTTCCCAAAATATAATATATTTATAAGCGTCCAATATAATTAAAATAAAGGGTCATCAAATCTCTGCTGGCGATGGAAATTAATATTCCCACCGTCGTACTTGTGCTCACGTCATGCCCTCGTTATCCCCACGCAAGGGTTTGCCGGATTGGGTTGCTTTCATTAGCACTCTGTATATTAGGGAGTGCGAGCTCTTAGTTTCTCTTGCAAGCCCTTTCTGCTCTGTGATTAGCCCAGTAGCCCACTATTCAAATTAATATTTAAAATGTCAATGAGTAATATAATTATGCATTGGTTTGGGGATTAATCAATCGTTTAGGAGGTCGGTCAGTTGATCAAGGAAAAGGACGAATTACTTTTTGTATTAATACTTTGTAAATTAAATATTTTAATTATAAAGAGGAATTATTTCCTTGAAAACATTTCTTTTACTGATATTACTGGTGGGACGTGGGAGGTCTTCTCGTAATGGAATATTATATAGCAAAATGGATATATATTAATGACTTTTATACCCACGGGCTAGTAATTGTCCTTGCACGAAGAAGAGGTATATATAATGCTTAAGCTATGTTAAACTTCAGTTGATCAACATCATTCATCAAAAATTAAAGTTGATTCTAGCATAATTCTAATCAATAAAACTTCTTCCGGCTCTATTGACGTGGAACTTATATAATTATGGATCCTCTTGGGTGAAACTATTTTTGTAGTAACCTCTTGGATGAAGCCCATTTTGATTTTTAAATCAAAATTCAATTGCGAAAGCTTTTAATACCGTTTATTTAATTACGTAATGAAAAGAATTTTGATAAAAGTATTAAGTGGGCATGCCTATTGAAATATATAATATTATATAAATTATGAAAAATACTTAAATTTGTTCATAGACGCATCAAAATGTTATGATAGTTTATAGAATCATTCATCTAAAAATATTTCAAATAATTTAAATGTTAAACTGGTAATTTTAAAATTGATATATAAATTCAACAATTTTTATTACACTACACGGTGATGAAGGCCATCCACATCTTTCATTTTCATGAAACTTAATTTTCCTGTCAAACAAATTATATAAGTGTAATGGATTGGGTGAATTTCATATCATTGTCAAAATAGATTAAAACACTGATGTTCCTACTAAAAATAGTACCAATGAAGCAGGGATTTATAATTTTTATCATAATTTTACTTTTTTGGGCTATTTGCATTTACCTTGACATTCATTTGCAATTTTGTAATTTTATGAATATTACCCACTTTATAATTATATATAAATTTATGAGTGAAATCATTTTCTTATCATGCTTTCTACCATAGAAACTACCCAAGGATAAACCTGCAACTATAATTCTTGTATATTTCTTAATTAGTGGGCTCAGGTAATTGAGTAGTGTCCATTTGGTTTTAATTTTTCACACCCTGGTAATTCAATACATCAAGGCAGACGGGCTTGGTAATGATTTGCTGAAAAGATCACATCAGGTCCCATGAAAACAATTTGAGTACTGAAAGCATGTTAAAAAAGTTTAGCGAGACAAAGAGATGTGTCTTGATCATGAAATTCTTAATTTCCTCTGTCGACTGGTCTTAAAAGCAATTATGATGAATGTGCCCTTTTAATGTCCAGGAAACATATATATCGATCGATGTTGCACGTGCCAAAACAAACGACGGTAATTAGATATATAGCTACTCATATGCTGCATGCATTTGTTACGACACGTAACAAACTAGCTAGCTTCTATAATATTCGATACGTAATTACTAATTAGGATCGATGCTCGGGCAGGGCTGGATCTTGATTTGCTGTCACTGGGAAATATTTAATGGAAAATGTGAGCGGGGATAGCAGATGGTAATCTCATTTGACTAATCAAAAAATATATAGAAAATTTCGAATGATCGGAGCTGGAATAAGATGGTAAGTAAATGTGTTATTTTAACTTTTTTCAAACAAAAAAAAGCAAATTAATTAATGGCATTTGTACCCATTAGCAGTTGACAAGCACAGTGATTAGTTTATTAATTAGACTTTTTTTATTTTCATTAACTAGACATAATTGTTACGCATCGGATTCATGGAATATCATAAACATTCGATTATTTTTCTGTAATATATATTCACTAAAATTTAAAAGTGGATCACCAATAACAAACATTTAAAGAGTTCATGATGATGCTTCGTTGAGCTGACAGCTTTTCAGCGGGTCCCCTCCATTTTTTTTTCCTCTGGGTCTAAAAAAAAATCAAGCCTCTACAACAAGTAGTTATAAATTATCATGCTTAATTTGAAAGTGGATAATGTGGATAATCATTCCAACTTGATGGGAAAGTTCACTGTTCATACATATATATATAGTTGCTCCGTGAATTTTGAGCACATGTAACAGCAGTGAGATAAGAGCCTCCCACGTGTGGAAGGGGCCCTATGATCTGCCCCACATAATTTTGATTACCCTTGTGACAAGCTTTTTTTTGCATGGTATTATAATGGTGTGTGTAAGAGTCATGCCCACTCTTGAAAGCTCCATAGGCTAAAATAAAATCCACACCAACCATCACATTAGGCGTCGCATGATTAAGTTTGTCAGTGGATTTATCAATTATTTTCTTCAAATAATTACGTTCCCAGGAATTTAATTGGAAATTATTGCATTATCATGGCGTTCGAGACTTAATCAATTACTAGACTAACTAAATCGAAAAGGAAGCAAACTATTTTCATCTTGCCTTTGGGTGACTCGAGCATATATGTATGGCGCAGTCTACCTCAGTGCCACCTGAAGTTGATCTTTTTAGAAGAGAGAAACCATAAATCTAATGAGGTAATTATAAGGTCGGTAAGCAGTCTTTGTACCCTGCATCTTTTGGTGACACGAATGAATCTGATACAATGGCTGCGAAAACAGATTCCCCATGAGAAAGCAAATAATATTCCTTACCACACCAACATGTCACATGTAAGAAAAAAAAAACCCAGTGGTGGACAGTAGCATGATGATCGTCCCTATTCGAAAATCACTCCCGCCATGCCAGCAGGGCCAGCTGCAGTACAGTACACTACTACTGCCGCTGAGACATGACGAGGCTGGCCATCCATTGATTTGGAACTTGTGTTAGTGCATCTACCTGTTTTTCATATATATCAGGCGGCCATGATGCATATGTATATGTGTGTGACCCACCTTTTTCTTTTGCTCAGACATGATAAGTTTTTACACCTAGCTCTGTCTAACATAGTGGAAAGGAAACATAAAGTAAGTAGCAGCAGTAGCAGCCGCTGCTGCGCTTGTATTTCGGTCTCTCTTTTTGGGGAGTCCTACTGTAGTAATAGCTTTTCATTTTCTTCTCATCTCCACCGTTTGTTTGAAGGGCAGTCACTCTTCGTGTGATAGATCACCCAACACAAATAATATTTCCGGGATACACGTATTCCAGATTATTAGTTGATGGGTAACTAATCAGAGAGGAAAAAAAAAATTTATCAATTGAATGTATAAGTGAATTTCGAATTTCTCGGTTTTAACTAGTTAGTGGGGGCAAGTGCAACCAACCGCCTTCATTAAGACCCACTATCTATCGTATCGAAACCGATCACTAGCTTCTGTGGGCTCCGATCCTGTTGCAGCCTGCTGACGGTCCAATCATAATATGCAAAGTGCAGGTCCCTGTCTTGGGAGATGACTTTGTGGGCCGGGAGAAATTAATGGTGGGAAGATGATACCTAATTATTATAAGATTATAGGTTGGTAAGAAATAATGTAGCATCGTTTTTTAATTTGCTGGGGAAAAAAAAACCGGGGGGAGGGGAGGAGAAGAAAAAGAAAAGGAGAAGCGTGTGCAGCTATGATGGATTGGTGGTAAAGAGAGAAAGAGAGAAAGGAGGGGAAAAGGCAAAGAGCTTTTTAGAGCTTTATGGGAAAGTCAAGAGGCGCTCTTCATCCATCATAATATCTTCACCGCCGAAGCACAAGGGAGAGAGATTGCATCCAAGATTCATCATCATTGCGTGATATTTAGGTTGCCAAAGGAAAAGGAAACCCTAGCTAGGAATTGAAGAAAAGGAGTGAAGAGAGAGAGAGGAGAGAGATGTCTCTTCCATTATTAAGTACTCATCTGAACTCCACGAATCATCACATTCTTTTTTGTTATTCCCCCCCATCAATGAATTAAATGAGAATTTATGCATCTTTCTGGAAAAGCAAAAGGTGGGTGAGAGAGAGGGAGAGAATGTCTACGAAAGAAGACAGGAGCATAGGGTGGCTTGTCACTATTGTAGTTGAAGAAATGTCTGAGGTTTTTATATGCGGTGCAACAACTAATTCAAAATTATATCATCTTCTCCGACTATATGTACGCAAAAATGACAAATTTTGATGCTCCCAAGGTATTTGTGAGAACTCTTTTAAAGTTTTTTTTATTGGTAAACTCTTTTAAACTATTAACGATATATATTTAGGGTGTTCGTCCGCATCAAAAATATTTTAAACTAAATCTTTTAATGAAGTGTTTGTTTATCCTAAATACTTTTCAATATAAAAATTTTTACTTTCCACAACTACTTTATTTTTAATTATTTCTTCACTTATTTTTTTTACAACTATTCTACTTTTTTCAATAATTTTTACATAACTACTCATACTTCTAATATATCTATTTTAATTTTATTATTTTTACTCTTCATTATTACTTCTTGCATATCATATTATTTTCTCCAATTTTAAAAACTTTTACGTCAAAAGTTTATTACTTCCTAAACACACTATTAAGTTAAAATTTTTCACTCTCTATAATTATCGTATTTTTTGATTATTTTCACTTCCTCTTATATAATTATCTTATTTTTAATCATTTCTACATAACTACACATACGTCTAACTTATCTATTTTAAATTTATTTTTTTATTTATCATTATTAATTTTATCATATCGCATCGTTTGATCTCATTTGAAAAACTTTTACGTCAAAAACTTTTATTACTTCCCAAATACACTTATAATTTTTTTTAGTTACAGACACACCCATAATTAATGTTTGATGTATTGTTGATTGTCACATGCATGTACTATTATACATTTTTTTTTATTAAGAGCATGTATTTTCAATACAAAAATCTTTCAAACTAAAACTTTTCATTCTCCACATTTATTCTATTTTAATTATCTTTTTACACTTTCCTACATATTTATTGCACCTTTCAATTTTTTTTACACAAGTACCTCTATAAATAACATATCTATTTTAATTTTATTTTTCTTACTCTTCATCATTATTCTTATTATATCACATCGTTTTCTCACAATTCATAAACTTTTACTCAAAAAACTTTTTATCCAAGAATTTTATCATTTTCCAAACACACCCATGCTGATTAATTAGGGAATCATTTTGACATCGTGTGGAATACTCATGTAATTTCTAAATTAGCTATGGAAAACAGTCGTTATATTTACATTTTTACCGATTATATTCATCAAAAATTATTTTTTGAAAAAATTCCAATACTGGAAACCAACATCAGACCAAACCAATAACATTTCTTCAGCTCTTCCTGAACATTAATCTGGTAGTTCATAAACAAGCCTATTTAAGAGGTTTCTCTGTAGATTGTTTTCCTGCTTCTTAATTAATACAATAACTGTTAACAAATATAGAGACGAAATATATGGGAATTTATGTACAGTCTACGAAATTAGAGGTCAACAGTGCCAGGGACTTCTTGAAAAAGTTGAAAAGAACTGTACCCATGCCACGAAAGTCACTCATTGCTACCGAAAACATCAATATATTTAAAAAAAAAAAAAGAAAAAAGAAAAACCAGATGCAAGAGGGTATTCCGATCGAGTAGATATTATTCATGGCCATTTATTAACGGAGGAGTCAGATAATTCACCTTTTCTTACTTTTTCGTTGCATAACAACCATAACTTCTTTATCATTAAAAAAAAAAAAAAAAAAAACTTAACTTTGTTGCAGTATATTTTCCAAAAAAGTATGTAAGAGGCAACATTATAAAAACTGCAAGGTTTAGCATATTATATTAGTGGCCATGACAAGCATGTAAGAGAGACTTGTGATTTGTGTGTCACTTCTTCTTGTGGGACTACTAAGCATATATAACGTCTTAGGGGGCTGCTAACTAACAAAACATAAAGAAGGAAAAGGATTGTCATTTTCTAAGTGGCGTTGGGTTGTTTGGTCCTTTTCGGAAGTTACAGGATAATATATAGGCTTTCTTCAGTCTTCAGCCACCACTAACATCCTTTCATTTCTGTCTTGAACCCTTGCCATCCCATTGCCATCTAGCTATTTCAGAGAGAGAAAAGGGGATCTAGAGAGAGAGAGAGAGAGAGAGAGATGTCATCTTCTCTAGCTATGCTCAACCAGGGCATGTTGGAAGATCAAGAGGGTTTGGCGGCATCTCACATGGGTTTCTACACTTCCGCTTCTTCTGCCTGGGCTTCCCCTCCACTTGGTTACCAACACCTAAAAACGATAATTAACAACGATCCTTCTTCCACTTCCTCTTTGCTGGGAGGAGAACTTGCATGCCATTTAACTGAGAGCCTCTCTTCCATGGCTTCTAAGCATAGAGATATCAGCGCTGCAGCCTTCGGTATCTGTGAATTAGGTGCTTCTTCTATGCAAAGATCCACTAGCAACACATGGTAAACTCTACTTTTCGTTTATTTATTTTGGATCTTCCCGTATACAAAATAAAAGAAAAATAATTGTTTAGAACTGCCCTTATTCTACCAAAATTTCTCCTTCTCTCCCATAATCAGTTTTATGTATATCTTGGGTATATATGGTTGTATCAGGCCATGGGGGGACATGGATGGGGGCGCACCCAGCAAGAGATCAGCTATAGAAGACCATTTATCCGTTGCTACCATGAAGCTGAAGAAGGCCAAGGCAAGGAGGAAGGTAAGAGAGCCCAGATTTTGCTTCAAAACCATGAGCGACGTAGACGTATTAGATGACGGCTACAAGTGGAGGAAGTATGGCCAGAAGGTCGTGAAGAACACCCAACACCCAAGGTAAAGAATTAATATTTCGAAAAAAATTGAAAAATATGAAAAATCTGCCTACTTTATTCTTCCTTTTTCAGTATATATATTCAGCAGGTCCATCATTCTCCAGCCTCCAATGATAACTAAATCTTTTTGTGATCTTTGTTTCTTTGGCTCTATATGCTTAATGTCTGCTGCCGTTTTCAATTACTTCATCACCTTATTTTGATCTTGCATCGAGCATTTGTAGGTTAGTCCTAAAAAACCCAGATTTTATGGAATGAAAAATTAATTTATCCCATCATAGAAATAAAGCAAGTAGCCACCGCAAGATTCTAGCTAGCTCTAGAGGGCGTCTAGACAAGTATCATGTTCTTATGGGCATAGATAGCTATCCTGATTTGTGTAATGAGTACGAAGCACATGCATATCTAGTACAGACAAAAATGTTCTGGTGGTGCGTGACTGAGGGTTTCTGCCATAAGTAGCAGGCACATGCACTTATAGTACTGATTTGTGTCATAACTAGCAGGCACGTGCGTATCCTGCTCTAAATGCAGTATAGTACACGGAATTATACTATCAACTGTGTACTCTATAGACAAGTACCAATAGCCTAATAGCCATAGGTAGACATATTTGCGGATTTTTTAATTCCAGATAACAACACGGGCAGGGAGTAAATGAGGATAACGAAAGGTTAGGAGCAGTTCGTTTTTCATGTTTGTAGGAGCGAAACATGCAATCATTGATTGGTACTCAGCTAGAGATCGAATAATGGCTGTTCGGGGTAATTTCAATCGGTTAGTAGTTCATCCTTTGATTAGGTGGGCCAAGGCATGGCACGAGTCTAGAACCTCATATCATTGAAGAAGAAAGCAAATGAAAAAGGGATTATTAAGTCAGTGATAATTATTATTTGGCTCATTTCTTCTACAAGCTGAATGATACAGAAAGTGCAAATTCAGAGAGATGGGTATATGAGTCCAGACCATCCTATCTGCATGTTGGTGTGGATCTCAAAAGGACACATGGTTTTTTCGTCTGAATGCTAATGCTAGCTATTGATTCCCTGACCGAGTGTAAATAAAAGAAGCGAAAGGTTAAGGTTATAGATGAAAATATATGCAGCTAGCTTAATCAAGCTACACTTAGAGCAAGGATTAGAATTGAGTAGAAGATTGTCCTTAACCGTCGATATTTCATTCCGCAGGAGCGATCCTGAAACAAGTTGTGGAGGTTGTCTGAACCTCTTTTCGGCATTATTGCTCGGTCCTCAACGAGTAGTCGATGTCGCTCGAGCTGGATAGAACTCTCCTGGGACCCAGTTTAGCAATAATGCGAGGAAACCCATATGGCTTGGGTCTCTGCCGTTGTTTTCCGTTCTAGAGAACCTTTTCTTGCAAATCCAAAATTATTGATCTTTTGTCTTTTTAATTGACAAGCTCCAGTTTGAAGGATTTCTTGTAGAAATTCTATCAGTAAAATCTCTTCCTCCATACGAAGTCTTCCTAACAAAATAAAAAAATTTTAAAAGAAGAAAGTCGTGAAAATGTTTCACTGATGAGTTCTATTTTTTTTTTTTTTTTTTTGAGTAATGTATACTTTAGTTGTATTCTTTATCTTTCATTAAAAGCAATGCCAACTCCCCAAATAATGGATGTATAACTCGATGACATCTGACCCAACTCCAAAAATTAAATAGATAAGTTGTAAACAGATTTATTTCTTATTTACCGATCATCCATCCAGGATGCTTGTTTCATATCGTGCATTTTCAAGATGGTTCTTTCACGGGATATAATACATGTCTGTATGAAGTACAGAACTTGCTTTGCTTTGTTTTCTTTCTTTCTTCGTCCTCCTTTAAGACCAAAAGCCTTAAGAGTTTTCCCTGCTTAATGTTTTCTTGTTTCTCCCTACTGCTTTTAACTTTTTTTTCTAAAAAAAAGATTTTCTCTCTGTATAGAACAGTACTCTTTGAACCATTGTACGAGCCTTACATAATACTTCATTTATGAAAGCAAAAAATATTGTTACATAACTTACATTGACTTAACATGAACCAAGAAAATCATTAAAAAATATATGAACCAAGAAAGGTATGTATCTTTGACTTCATCTGTAAAAATAGCAATATAATAATATATATTCCAACGTTATATTATTACTGTATATTACCGTGACAGTCTAACAATGATAATACAAGACGAAAAGGTGACTGATCTCCAAGGTTGAGCGAGGTGCATCATCATCAAAAACTAAGCCTTTAGTTTTTAATTAATTATTACAATGGCAACCGCTAGAAATGTCCTACCAGAAGTTCATTAGGTTCTCTAACGATCTACAGCATTGTGTGTGTGTGTGTTTTTTGTTGGTTTCGAAGTTTTAGTATTTTCGATAACCTTATATAGTCGAATGTTCATTTCTTTGTCTATTATTTTTTCACTATACGCTTAACATTAGTCTGTTTCTCTTGTTATTTGATTGATAGACTCGATCAGCTTCTTCTATCTTTTGTCTTCCTCTCTTATTATTATTTTTAGATATTGGAAAATATAGGAAAACCTGGTGTTTGTGGTACAAGCACCTTTAAAAGGCTTACATTAATTGCTCCCTCCTCCCACGTTCATTATCCTGCATAGAGTCGACTTCCGATCTCTCATGCAACCGGACCTCAGCCTTCCGATCGAAAACCACGTTAATTATCAACTTGTTTTAGTGGAAAAACAAGCTGCATTTCCTTTAAAAGCTAACTCCATGCATGATTTTCACTTTTGAGTGGGTGCACAATTGCTTGCTAGCTGGCACTGATCACCTCATGTCATGATCTGCACGGTGCTTTAATTCGTCTTTTGGAGCTTCACACCCACACTCTTTATTGGGATTGGTTTAAACGATGGCAAATGTGAAAAAAGAGTAACAATAATTTTATGGGTTAACAAAAACAATAAAGCATAACAATAGGAAAAAGCTAGAAATAGATGAAATAAATAATGATACCCTAATTTCTGATGTATGTTGTATTGGCATTTCCAATGCAAGAACACATGAATAGGATAGGATAGCATGTGCTTGAGTAGGTAGATAATCTCGTAACGGATTATTTGCGTTGTCCAGGTTCGCTCAGGTCGTTATTAATATGTTTTCATTATCATTTTTATATATTTTTTCAAAAATAACAATAAAAGACTTCCTCGTGATCATTTGTCATCCAAATCTTCTCTTGTTATCGATTTTCTGAAGCCATTTATGTTAATCTGTACGGGCATGGGCCACCAGTGGTGTGGCCCACTAGATGGTCCTTATGTGCACATCCCTATGTAAGCCTCGTGCACCACCCGCCAGTCACGTGAAAGTAGTAAAAGAAAAAATAATAAAGCGGAAAAGAGAGACCCAAGTCAAAATTTTGAACTTTAGCACGAGTCAATGCGGAGTCACGAGTCCACTACCTTCACAAAGTCCACAGCCAGCCCAGCCCGTCACTTCTTCAATCAAACCCGTGGGTCCCGCCTCCCAATCCATCTAGATGAGCGTGCAGGATCAGTCCAAATCAAGCGGTGGTCCCCGCGGATGTTCCGGTTCCGCCCCGCACCTGTGGAACAGGGCAGCTGAACACTAGTTCCCATTACCATTGGATGGACTGCATGCGATTCCCGCTGGCTTTTTTTAAAAAAAAAAAAAAAGAAATTTTTTTTTCCTTTTTTTTATTTTTCAAAAATCATTATGAAATGGAAAAGCTGTTAGAGGACTTGTGTCGTCGTATCAGTCTTGGTTTCCCCATAATCGGGTTGGGTTGGTTTCCAGCTCGGGTACGGTCGCCTGACCCAACATCGGTAGTGGCGGGCCCCGCTACACCCCCACCTGGCTCACCTTCTAAGCTCGCCGTGTGATTTCTTTTCTAACACTGTTTTACCACTGTTTCTGTGAAAATTAATAATCATTTCACCTCTATTCCTTTTTTTAGTGAGGCTAATGCACCAGCCCAATTTCAAACCATGAATTTCTTACACATGCACTGACACGCACGTCTGCCACCTACTTATCTGGGTATTTTTTTTTATTGGTATGTAATTACATATATCTCAATACATTTCATATTTTTGAAGATTTGAGATATTCTTACAAATCTGGGGACACACATAACATCCCAAAGAAATCTGGAGACACAACTCCACGAAAGAATCTGAAAGACACAGCTTCCAACATGCCACCGAGAGACTACTTGCTCTCACACCCTCTCCACCCAGGAGACTACCTGTTCCCACACTTTTTTATTTTTGTTTTTTTTTGTTGGGTCGAAAATCCCATCCGGGATTCGAACCCGCACCGACAGCACGACGCAGTATTTGCGTTGCTGTCGGTGACCAACCGAGCTAGCCTCAGTTGGTACTTATCTGGGTATTGACTTTGATGCTAATTTTCTTCAGAAACAGTAAAAAGAGCTTTCACCCTATGTATCCAACAATCAGTCCTACTTTTTTATAATTATCAAAATTTTTAGTTTTAAGTTTTGTTTTTCATATAAAAAGCCTAATTGCTTTATATTATTTATTTTTTTAAATATAAAAATATTAATTATAAAATTTTACTCTAGCATACAGCATACTCCTTAGGGCTTCAGTTGTTTGAATACGTACTAGACAACAGAGCTCTAACGAAAGATACCCATCAGAAAACATCAAAATTGATTGTGGACATTGTATCCAAATATCTGGCCATTTCAAGAATGCGTAGTACTAGAGATCTGGAGGCTTTTCATAGTGCCTTTCTTCTGTGTCTAGCTCAAACCTCATTCAACAGGAAGACGTCTAACCATGCAACAGTAGGATTTGCTCCGATATATCGAGCAGCCAGATTCACGCAATTGATTGGGAATCGAGAAAAATCACTTATTGAATGGGCCGGTAGATGCCCACATCACAACCAACTCATTGATCGTGATCTCCCAAAATTGAAAATTAACTAGACGTCTAACCATTATCTTATCGGGTTGGACAATGCTGAGCTCGTTTCTCTTAGAATCGGGAAAAGGGATCAAACCAACTTGGGAAAACCCATCAAGTCACGAATGCGTCGCGTGTAGTTTGTCTCATGTGATCCACATCGATCACGTCGGTTACACAGACTATCAGATTTCTTGGTGATGGAAATTAATGCACTGCACAAACCTAGAAGTTGATATGATTATCTATGTGCACGTTCAGATACCTTACCTCATTAAATTTCCATATGCGTTGGAAATATTTTTAGTCCTATTCAAAATAAATTGTCTATACCTCTCTTTCTGTCTTAATGTAAGTGTCACACTAACGTACAAGTATGTCACGAGGAATAACTAAAAATAAATGTTTTGTATGAATGAACATTGTACTTCATATTCTTTCTTTCTTTCTTTTTTCTTTTTTTTTTTTTTTTGCATCTACACTATCTAAAAATATAAAAATAATACATTATTCATGCCCAAAAAACCACTTTGATTAGAAAGTTATAGGTTATATACATATTTACCAAAATTTAAAAGGCGAGCATGGAACTGTTAAAATTTGACAGTAAATGTATGATGTATAAACATTTTTAAAAATATTTGATTTTGACCTCATGAGAAAATGTATATATGTGGATGGATATATAAAAAAAAAAAAAAAAAAAAAAAAACATTTGTAAAAGCGTTAGCTTTTAATCACTCCCCAATACCATTGACTGATGCTCATTTTTGTATCGCTTGCTCGATTTTCCACGTGATCTAGTTTTTTCCACATGTCAGTCGTGCATTGTCTGGGTAAAGCACAAGTTGGGCCATCGCTGCATGCCCAAATCATTGAGTGATTTCCCCCGTTGGTCTTTGGGCTGTGGGAGCTAGTGTTAGTAGTGTGAATGATGACCCATTAAGGTAGGATTTTTATGGGTGCAGGAGTTACTATCGATGCACGCAAGACAACTGCCGGGTGAAGAAGAGAGTGGAGCGACTGGCAGAAGACCCGCGCATGGTGATCACCACGTACGAAGGCAGACACGTTCATTCCCCTTCCCACGACGTGGACAACGATCCCTCTTCCTCCGCTTCTCACCTCAGTTTCTTTTCTTGGTAGCTGCCTAATTCTTAATCCATCTCTCCTCTCCTCCCCTATCTGGATGGATGATTAATGATCATGTGCATGGGCGCCGTCTAACGCTCGGTCATTTTCAGTCAGACAGCCCCATAAAAAAAGTACATATTTTGAGTATATGTGGAATAAAGAGAAAAAGGTCAGTTACGTTGTGGCAAATTGGACAATTTGTTTTATTTGCTTGCGTCCCTTCCATCCATTTGCTTTCTAATGAATGTATATGTACAGGCAAAATGCAGCAATCGTTGATTTAGGTCGGTTGTAGTTCACGTACGATTTGTGTAATTTACCAAACGGGCCATCGGTTGGAAGGATTTGGGTTTTGTTGGCCTTTTTTCCGCGTGCAAATGGACTACATAGGCATATCATATGTCCTTTTGATGAGCATTACGAAAGCACTGTTATTTCAAAACCTGGATTTGGACCCTTTTCCAATCTCACAATGTATCTTGGTGAGATGACCAATGACAAAAGGATTTGGCTTCGTACTCTACAAAAAATTTTAGTTTTTTCGACATCAAAATTTTGTTATAAAGATTTGGAATTTGATTGCTAAAGAAAATTTTGATTTCAGATAATTATTGATATATGTATATATATATATATATATAATCAATACAGTATACCAATCTCTCTCGAAACCGAAGTCTCAAGAATGCGGGACAACCAGACCCAAGATGACCACTATCTTGCTAATTTCTTAAGAAGGCCTCTAAACATATATACGAGACTTTGTTCTCTCGCGGTTTTCAATTTTTATTTAACGTTGTCCACTTGTGTGGCCTAGAAAGTCAGAATAAACGGACGTGTATCCCCTAACAATTGGAAAGGCAATACGAGTACCTAAATCGACATCCATAGTCACATTTCGACTCCATTTTTGATAAGCGAATATCACTTTTCTAACAAAATCTTTTATCCACACCGCTTGTTTTCTAACAAACCCACTTCAAACTCGCAAAAAACACATGTCATGATAACACCTGTCTCACTCACCACACTCTTTCTACGTGGTTATAAAAGATATTGAGATCAAACAAGGGGTTACAATTTCAATGCATGCTGTTAGAGTTTTCATTTTTAATATTTTTTTGAATTTTTTTAATAAAACTTTTAATCCAAAAGTATTTAATCTATAAGTTGAGTTTTACTATTTTTGAAAATGTAGATTTTTTTTTTATTTTTAAAAAATGACTAAAATACTTCTATTTTTAAAAATAAAAAATATATATACAAATTTTTAAAAATGATAGAACTTAATACATAAGCTAAGTGCACCTAGATTAAGAGTTTTATAAAAAAAAAAAAAATTTAAAAATATATTAAAAATGAAAATTCTTGTCAGATGCATTGAATTTTAATACATTAGTTGTATTGAAACAAAACCCTACATAGTCTACTTTAGAGCACATATTTTCTACCACTATCTCTTTTACAGATAGACTAAAATTCTTCTTTCCAAGATGACATTTTGTAATCTCTTTTACCATACACTCATATAGTGAAATCTTTTTCCACTTGTGGTTTTTTAAAAGGCTTTAACACTTTCAAGACTTCTTTTTTCCACATAAATTTCTTTGTTATTTTTCTCTATGTGACATATGTCTTGTTTCCATCAACTTCATTTGGCAGCCAGCCTTTTGTGCTTATTAAGCAACCAAAATTTTATTAAACCATCATCATAAGAAAAAATATGTATTTATCCTCAATACATCATCATAAACAAAGAAATTTTTTTTTTCTTTTAAAAGCATTCTCAAAAGAATTTTTCGTTGCCTATAAAATATTATTATTATGAAGGAAAGTTGTTATTACATATATATCTTAATTTCTTGCTTATAAAAGTTTTTTGCTTGTTAAGAAAAGTTGCCAAAAACTAACTTTTTTTAGCGAAATACAACATGTCTATGTAGCAGCCATAAAACCACAGAACTTGCTCTTGAAAATTTTGGAAATAGCGTTCTGAGAAAAGGGGGGAAATTAAAAAGACAGAAACAAGGCCTGACAACCGTAATCGCATGCAGGCGGACAAATAAAGGCTTGCCGGGTTCATTGGAATTCGGATTACTCATATTTGAAGAAGTTTTAATCGAAATTTTCATGGATGAATTTCTGGATATATGACCAGCTAATCAATTAATTGTTTGGTATTCCTCATGGGGCCTTTTCCTGTTACTTGTAGTTAAATTAATCGATGAACGTGAAAGCCTTGGGCCGTTACTTTCGGTTCTCAAACGACCAGATGCCCACTGGAGGAATGTCAGAGAGCTAGGAGTCGTCCATCTCCACCATCTAGCGCAATAATATGCATGCGGGCACCCTGTGGGGTGTGGAGCAGACGTGTGCCTGCAACCACTCACAAAGTGCAGAAAAGGGCACAGACATATTAGTCGAAATCTATTCCATGCACACTGCAGTTTGCTCTGCTACGGGAAATGAGAGGCAACCTCCGCGCCCGCGTGCCTGGCCTGGGCTCCCCCACGTCCGCCTGCCTTTGACCCCTTCCAACTCTCTGTCAGTTCACGCTCATTCATTTATTTATTTTTACGATGTATCGGTTCGTGCTTTTTAAATTCAGATCCAAACATGCAACTGTTTTGTTAATGACCCGGCATCACATAATTGGGTATGCCTGATTAAAACGCCCACATTAATTTGGGAATTTGGTGATTCAATCTTGCGGCGTGCGATGTCTCGCTCCAAGTGGTTCGACAGCGTTGACATGGTTCAAAACTTGTGTCTATGCACCGACGAAATCGTCTTAATTGGTAATCGTACAGATTGTAAAGCAATTGAGCAACGTTGAAACGGTGGTTTTACTAATCTTTTTGCGTTCTCCATTTGGAAGATGAATAAACAATTATTTCTGGTCATTGAAGAAATTAATAATACAGGCACGAACCAAGCAATCGTTTTCAAGGCGAGATTTTTCCAAATACCCATTTCGACGTCAACACTCATCTTTTTCGATGATTAGATGGCAGGAGACCATAGGCGCAGCGGCTCATGGACGCCATCGATGACATTCTTTCCTCAATTGAATAAGAAGAACGCCTTTTTGTGCCAATAGCAGAAAATTTTAATAGTCAACTCGGTTTCTGCGCCCCCATTCATTAATTTGGTGGGAAGGCCTGTTTAAGTTATTAATTATTCAAGTAACCAAAAGCTATTCGTCGAAAATTCATGGCCGGATTGGAGTCTCCAACTTTCGTCTTCTCTTTTTGTAGCCCACTAATTTTTGGTTTCGTTGTTGATCCTTAGTTCAGTGAAACTATACTGATGGCTGCATAGTCATATAATCATACTATCAGCTTGTGCTTCAATGTTGAGGATAAGTACGCCAATAGTCAATTTTCATCTGTTGGCATAAACAGTTAAAATTTCAACCGTCGTTAATAGGTTATTTTTTTAGATAAGACTATGGAGGTGCTGTGGGCTGCCAGCGACAGCTACCTGTTGTAGTTCACCAAATTGATTTATATGCACCCAAAAAATTGTTTTACGTATTTTTTATTTTTTAAAATGGATGGCATATGAAAAACTATTTATTTTTTGTTTTCAAATAAAAACTATGTATATATGTAAAAATTCAAAAAAAAAAAAAAAAAACCATGTATGCTTTCATATTTGCTTGTGCACGCATCCCCATGGGAAAATGATAATAATAGTAAGCATGACCCGCTGGAGGGATGCCATTTGTGGAGCGTAATTCAGTGCACCCGGGTGCATTCAGCCTTAACGCACCCGGGTGCACTGCACCTATTTTTTTTTATTTTTTTTTGAAAATTTTTTCATGAAGCTGTTAATATAGGTTTATTTAACATATGTATCAATTTTTACTATTTTTGGAGATTTTTAGATATTTTTTTTAGATTTTTAAAAATCAGTGGCATTTTTCGTAATTTTAAATTACCGAAAATGCCACTGATTTTTAAAAATCTAAAAAAAATATCTAAAAGTCTCCAAAAATAGTAAAAATTGATACATATGTTAAATAAATCTAGATTAACCATTGTATACAAAAATTTTCAAAAAAAAATAAAAAAAAATAGGTGCAGTGCACCCGGGTGCGTTGAGGCTGAATGCACCCGGGTGCACTGAATTACGCTCCGTCATTTGTGGGGGTTAATATGGGTTGGCAGCTTAGGACGCGTGGAATAAATTAGAGATAAGAAGAGACACCGATTTGTCATTTTGCGCCGACCGTGCTGAATATTTTATGACTTTGCAGCTGAGTGCGTAACCGACATCACCGCCACTTGACAAACTTCAAACCCCCTTTGACATTTTTATTCTGCATAACAAGATTTTTCCTTGCTCTACTTTTACCAAACTACCCTCCGATTCCACCCCGCCTGGCTTAGATTTTCATTTATCGCCGCTCAATTCGATCCCGTGCCTAGGTCGGCAGGAAAATGGAAATTTTATTTGCATTTTCAACCATTAAAGCACGTTTGGTACACAAAAAAAAAAATTAAAATCAAAATTTTTTATTTTTTATAATTATTTTATTTTTAATTATTTATTTATATTTTCTTATATAACTATCGTACTTTCCATACTTTTAAATCGTCTCTTAACAGCTATACATAAATTAAAAATATATATTTTAACTTTATTTTCATTATTTTTACTCTTTCATAGGGTGTTACATTATCTCATCTCATTTTAAAAAAAATTCATCTACTCCGTAACGTAATTTGAACTATGCCTGTATTCTATAGATTTTTAAAAATATTTTTTAAACCAAAAAATACCAATAAATATGGAGCCTCTGTGGTATATATTTGTAGAAATAACAAAATAAATAATTCAAGCTTTACTGATAAAATAAAGGGAAATTTACTTCCATACAACATTTGCTCTTAATTCTTAATATATTTATAATATTAAAAAAAATTATACCCATAATATTTTATCTTAAATTTCTATCATATCCATGCAATCAAAACAATAATTGATTATCCAATTGAAAAGATAATTTTATCTCTTCATTTTTTCTAATTGAAACAATTTATCCCTATTATGATATTCAAATAATTTGATATCACAAATTAATAATTTACTAACATTAACGAAGCTATAATAGAATTGAATTGTTTTAGTTTAAAAATTATGAATTGAAAATTTTGTCTTTTAATAAGGTAGTTAAAGTTGTTTTACTGCATGGATATAAAAAAAATTAAAATAAAATATTGTGAGTATAAATATAATTTTTAAAATGTCATGAACATATTAGAAATTGTAAGCAAATAGTTATGGGGAACAAGAGTAATTTTAACGTGGTACGTATATTGGGATTTAGAAGCAAATATTGTAGATATAAGAGAATTTTTATGTAAAATAAATATACGAACACACTAGGAGGTCTCCTTTAAATTATAAAAGGAATCGTCCAATAAGTGGACACATTCAAAAACTCTGATATTATCCGTTGATAGTGGAGAAGCAATGGTGTTCAAATATTTAAATACAACTGGCCCGGGGTGCCTCTGACCGCATTTATTTACCGCTTGACAACGAGTCAAGAACAAAATGATTTGTACAACGCGTTTCCAATTGAAAAATAAAATATAGATGTTACTTGGATGCAGACCAACATTGTATCGACCAGTATATTTGGTTGGAGAAAGAACTTTTTGATAAAAAGTTTTTATGATAAAAGTTGTGAAGTTGATAAAAAATGATGTAATATAATAAGATTAATAATGAAGTATAAAGAGAATAAAATTAAAATAAATATGTTACTTATATGGTTAGTTAGTTGTGTGAAAATGATTGAAAAGTATAATTGTTTATATAAAAAAATGTAAAAATAATTAAAAATATAGTAGTTACGAAGAGTAAAAAGTTTTAAATTGAAAAATTTTAATTGACATTTTCACGCTTTTGTTTTACGCATGATATTTTCCATTTGCTAATTAAGTTGAAGTTAAATCAACTTGCTATCTTGCATTAATATATTATAAGATTAAGGATTCAATTACTTATTCTTGATTTTTAAATTTTAAAAATTTAAGTCATTTGTCATACTTATCCATGTGTTTTTATTTTTGCTTTCAGAAATTAGATATATTGTACACTTTTATATATTATATTTGTACTACATACTTTTGAAAATTTTAATAGTTATATATTAATTCACTCTCAATAAATATATTTTATTTACAATGCATAAGTTTTCAATAAAATTTACTTTATGCAGTATAATAAATAAGATATGTTGAACATGATATATAATTTTTATTTTTTAATTGGTATTAATATACACTGTGACATTTAATATTACAAATCAATCTCATTTACCACCTCACCATGGAAAGACATCTTGTAAATACTTTTACACTCACGAAAACAACTATATACAATCTTGTAAATACTTTTACACTCACGAAAACAACTATATACATTATAAAAAAAACGCCATTAGCTAGCAGTGGGTTTTGATCCCACACTGACAACATGAAAGGCCAACGCTGCCACCAACTAAGATATCTTTGGTTGGCATATATAGTTTAGATTTTTAAATATATTTTTTAAAACTAAAAACTAAGCCTTTTGGATATATTAAATATTGGATCATTATCCCAAAAAAATATACTCTTGACTTTTCTTGTTTATTTTATAAGTAATTATAGTTTGTCATTTTCTCCTCCAGTTAAATAGCAATATTGCTAACTTGGTAACACTCGTGGCCTCCATGAGTAAGGTTCAACATTCAAATTTTTCCATATATGAGAGCTCTAGCTATTTGCAAGCTTAGTTTATTATGCCTGTAGATTACAAGTAACAGCTTATTTGTCTACTTTTATGATAGATACAACTTCTTATTCATGTGTGAATGAGTTTGAATGTAATACAAAATATTTCATTAAAACAAAAACTAGACTCCAAGTTAAACATGTAAAGAGGTAATTTTGTGTCGTCATCGAGATAAGCTTAAAAATGAATTATACCATTTAAATGATCTATATCATCAACTATATAGTCACAATTGAATTGTTTCCCAAAGAAAATTTAAAAATAATGTATATACAAGGGTGTGTTTGGGAAATAATAAATTTTTTGAATGGGAATAAAATAATATGATACGACAGAGGTAATGATGATGAGTGAAAAAATAAAATTAAAATGAATAGGTTAGTTGGATGAGCAGTTATGTAGAAAATAATTGAAAGACAAGGTAGTTGTATAGGAAAATATGTAAAAATAATTAAAAATAATATAATTGTAGACTGTAAAAAGTTTTGGTATGAAAAATTTTAGCGCTAAACAAACATATCCTAAAGATGTGATTATTTGCCTTTATGTTAATTTAAAAGTGAAATATTTGCCACTATAGCCGATTTCACTTAATATAGTTAATTTTTTTGCTACATATAATGTATACTATTTGCATTGGATACATTTTAGTTATAATTAATTATTAGTTATAAATAATTGATTTTTTTTAGTAACGACATTTGATTAAGTATGGTCATTTTCACATCAAATACAGAAAGCATATTTAGGCGACGTTTGGTAACGTTTCACCAAGAGAAGCCATGAGAAATATTGAAAACCGTACAATGTTCCCGTTTTCAAATGTATTATTTAACAATCAATTCTATTTTTTTCAACTTTTCCCTTGTACTCTAATAATTTTTCTTTTTAACTACACTATTTAATCCAACTTTATCTATATTATTTTACATCAAACACATAATTTTTAAAATATTTTTTCTGTACTTCCCACCTTATCCCAAAATTTTTAAAAAATATACATTTCCAAACATCTTGGTAAAGTAGCCACTAAAATTTGACTGTAAATAGTACTAGAACTTTTGTGGACGATTTAGGATTTGGCTGTATTTAATTAAATATAATTAAATCTTTTATCGTATCTAGCAAACATAAACAAATTAAAATTTCGGCTACGAAAAATCGGCCACATGCAGTACATTCTGTTATAGTCAGCATCCATATCAACTATTTTAATTCTATTGTATAACATTTGCATCGATATATACTAACTCTAGTATTAGAGTTGTTGCAAGGGAATTATACAGGGTAAAATGCAAATTGATTAAAATTCACAATCATCTGCACAAATGGCGCCCATTTGCAGCAACAATTCCCAGTAATTTTATGCTGTGCACAGAGATCACTTGCAATTTCTAGTTTTTGAATTACATAAGTGGTTGATCACATCTGCGGTTGATTTATTTTCATTTTACCAAAACATATTCAAAGAGGTTCAAGCCACCTATCGTCCTTAATATCGCTTATTTAGCGGGGAAGGTAAAAATCATTTTGCAGGTTATTTTAAAAATAATTACATACCATTTCGCTTATGTGCTTATAGGGCGTGAAAAGCGTCACGAGCGCTGTGTCCATGGATCGCGGGTTCGATCTGCTGTTCGACGACGGGAATATTAATCTTTCCCTAATGATAAGGTCTTATATACAGGGTTTCCTCTGAGGATTACCTTTATACTAATTTGATATCAATGACTTGGCATATGCATAAATGAATCAAAATAAAATTACGCACCACGCCAAAAATGACCAAACGTTGCAAGCCGGTTGGGGGGTAATTTCGTCATACCATGGTCTGCTTTGACGCGTGGCATCCGGAAACTTGGCAATGTGTTCAGTAGGTGCAGCACCGCAGCCAGAGTCTCCATACGCATGCCTACATACATTACATTATGCGTCCATGCATGCATGCGTTTGTACCCATACATGACGGGCAGATCTGGAAAGCTGGGCTGAAACGCAAGATATATTCCTCGCAGGACATGAAGCCACGTCCCTCCTCGATATCTGGCTGTGTGAGGGAGTATATATATATCCGGAGCTGAAATCTGATTGGCAGGCCTGTCACATCCCACTCTCTTCTCTACTTGCGGTGCCTGCCTCGGTTGCCGAAAGAAAAATATCTATCAGCATCTCATAGTCCTACCAGATATTTCAATCCCTGCCCGCACCTCTCCCTCCTCAATTTCCACCACTTCTTCTTCCACGTGTCCACTCCATGCCCGCGGGATTCCCAGGGCAGCCTGCCCGATCGCTTCCGGTGAAAAAGGCGGTTCCGTCGCCCACGGAATCTTAAACACGTTTCTCAATGGTCGGACCCTGGAGCTTCCGCGCGCGTGCGTGGTCCGGGGCATACGCACCATGCCTGACTTCGTAGACACGTGTGAAAGATGAAATCCCTTCGTCGGATATCTATGGTACGGTCCCAATTATATGAAAAACCATTTTTCTTCGTAACTCTCTCCTTTTTAATATATTAATACTTTATAAAAATCCACTTCATCTGTTATATTTAACATCATTTATGGTATTTCGAAAATTCTTTTATTTGTTTAATATCGCTGTTCATAAATCCCATTGAAAATCAACCTAATAAAATAGTTTAATATTAAATATTAATTTTAAAATTATATTTTCAACATCTAAATCGTCTAAAATATCATTTCTACGTGGATAAATAATTATATAAAATATTATCACATTTTAATATATCTATAAATAGATTCAAGCATTTTTCATAATTTATATGTAGTTTCTGCGAGTTAGATTCTTTAGCTTTGTCTAATTTATAATTAGTTACTATAATTTAAATAATTATAATTTTTTTTTTTAATTTCAAAATAATATAAAAGCTTTGAGCTTAATTGGTCGATGTCTGTTAAGCGAATTTAGATATAAAATATAATTTCCTATTTTTTCTGAATATTTTTTAGACCATAATGGCCTATTTGGTAATATTTTGAAAATTGGAGGTTTGTTTTTAACTTCAAAACCTAATGTTCGGTACTCATGATTTTTGTTGCGTCATAATTAGTTGTTAGGAAAGTTTTAAAATAAATTAGTTGAAAATGTTTTATTACTTTTTTCTACTTAAAAAAGCTTTTATTTAAACTAATTATCTCATAATATGTGGGCTTGGGAGCCGGGTTTCCTTTGTTAAAGTTTTATCAAAGGCAACCAAATTCTTCAAATAATTTTAGAATAAAAAATTTTGTTTTCAACAAACTAATGCCTTTAAATGTACCATTTGTTTTACAATAATATAATTTTTTGAAAATTAGAAATGTAGAATAGCTAGCAAGACTATCCAAATCTATTTTACGGAGGTATATTTTTTGGCGGGTCGGTCATACCGTAGCCCCTATATATTTATCTAAAAATAGAATACGTCGGTTAAATTTTTATGGTGAATATGTCGTTTTTTTTTTTTTTTTTACAATCTCAATATGTATATGTATTACAATCAGGCTTATCAGATATTCCTATAATTTTTCATACAACATTCCTCCAAATATTTAACAATATTTCTATTTTTTATATTCTAATTTTCCTACAATATCCGCCGGAGGACACTCTCATAAGTAGCAGGAAGATATTTAATGCGTTGCCGCTACTTCAAACCGCTGTCCTCTAACTCTTGAGCCAAACATCGTACCGTCGTGCGTGCCAGGGGCACAATGGCGAATATGTCAATTAATTGATTTAACTAAAATGCATACTCTTAAAAATTAGAAAAAATGCATATTTTTACGTGGCTTTCCATGAAAGGAACCATTAGAAGAAAACTAACATTTTTGTGACAGACTTTTGGTGACACAATATTTTTTTTTTAGCAACAGAAATAACTATTGTCGCGGAAATCAAATCTTTTTTGTCTTCCTTTCCCTATTTCTCTCTTCCTCATGTGCTAAGGCATGGTAATACTGTCGCCCATGCTTTAGCTAATTTTGTTTCTTTTTTTGGTGCGGGTTCTCACGTGTGGTAGAATAACCCACCCCAAATTATTTTAGAAAAACTGTGTACAGATAATTTTTTGATAATGAATTGCTTGAACGCCTCTATCCCATCCTCTACTTCGATTGTAGAGGAGAGGGGATAAGGTGTCTTTTTACATCAAAAAAAAAAAACTATTGTCATTAAAAATTAGCTTTTGCAGTAACAATATAATGAATATTGTAAAAAGTAACCTTTTGATTATAAAAATTGTTAAATTCAAACAAAGCATCATAAAAACTTTTTATGATGCACTTATAGTTGTGAACCCAAGTTCCTCATGCAAGGACCACTATGACGATAAAATCATAATTCTTAAATAAGATGTATGCCATTGAAAATCA
The DNA here is from genome assembly GCA_030490835.1 of Annona cherimola. NCBI lineage: Eukaryota > Viridiplantae > Streptophyta > Magnoliopsida > Magnoliales > Annonaceae > Annona > Annona cherimola. Next base: position 7,101,822 of record CM059977.1, on the reverse strand, counting down.
ACCTAATAAAATAGTTTAATATTAAATATTAATTTTAAAATTATATTTTCAACATCTAAATCGTCTAAAATATCATTTCTACGTGGATAAATAATTATATAAAATATTATCACGTTTTAATATATCTATAAATGAATCTAAGCATTTTTCATAATTTATATCTGAATATATATTTTCAACAAATGCGATCTATAAACATACTTAATCGAGATGAAGCTTAGCTTCTTAGATAAATAAATAATATTAAATACAATAAATAGATTATATTTTCTATTAAGAATTCAAATCTTAAATTTTGAAAGAGTTAATATGATTATATAGAAGTGGAGCCCTTTATCGGATCCAAGAAAACCATGAATGATTCAATTTCCACTAAACGGCTAACGATGGTGATGATTTCTTTTATCTGTGTTCAACGATTATACCCTATTCACTTGTGGCCCGTCTAATGGACGGACCAGATCTTCCCCATGCGCAGTTAAACGTGCTCGGAGAGCAGCAGCGCAGCCGAACGTGATTTGCCCAGAAAAGACAAGCACTACACGACCACGAGTAAGCGCCGATCCATTTCAGGAAATACACTTTCCAATGCATGACACGTTCGAAGCTTTGTACCCGAAAATTAGGTTCGCCAGCGGGATCAGATTTTACGTGCACGGATCCATCAAGCGGCACCGTCCGTTGCCAGAGGTTCGCCAACACCCGGAATCGCTTGCTTTATATCGAGAGAGAGAGAGAGAGAGATATATATATATATATATATATATTTGGTTTTGATGTAAGCATACATAACAAACCATGTTATATTAGTTCATTCAAATCCTCACGACACCGAAGAATCGGAAAAGCACCTGCTGAGGAGACAACCGAAAATAACACCCTTGGAAGTCAGAAGACACTTCTAACAACTACAACTACAAAGTGTGCTGAGGAGGAATTGAAACCACAATTTACTGTTACTTGGTCCAAAGTTGTGGCCACTGAGGCAAAGCCTTAGTGGCTACTTTATGTCGATTTCAATGGGATGACAAAACAAAATATTCGATTCTATGATCTATATATCAATTACGAATTAAATATGTCTAATTTCATGAAAATAATGCGACGACTAGTGACAATGTTTGAGGCCAGCCATGGTTAGGAGCTTAGTGGTGGCATTAGTCTCCGGATTTTCCATGAGTGTCCACCGAATGACATTTTGTAAAATTTTTGTAAGATAGTTGTAAGAACGTCATATGAAAAATTGCTAGAATATCTTAGGGCTTGATTATAATACCAATCGAGATGAATATATATACTACAATATAAAAAAAAAATTCACGTAAATAATAAAAAATTATAAAATTGTGTATTGATGATAATATAGTAGCATTAAACAGTGCTTATCATATACATTAACAACTTAGTGATGAGAAGTGATTCAATGCATCCAATATAAAACCTGTTTTTTATCTTTTGAATTTTTTTTATAAACATATTAATTTAGGCGTATTTAGTCTATAAACCAAAATTTACTTTTTTGATATGTGTATGTATATTTTAAAATTTTAAAATAGTGTTTTTTAAACTTTTTAAATGACTAAATACCTATATTTTTTAAAATTAAATATATACATGTCTAAAAGAGTAAAACTTAATTTATAAATTAAATACACTAAGATCAACATTTATATATAAAATTTTCAAAAAATAAGTTTTACACTCAGGTACATGGAATCACTTCCCATGGTTGGTTGGTATATATCACATGATAATAATTGTTAGCAACCAAGAGATATTTTTGTAAACATGACTACAAGGTTTGAATAATATTATATTAATTTTTCTAAATTTACTAATTGCAGATATGCACACAAAGTATATATAAAATTGCAAGTGTGTTCCTTCCGTTATGATGCTATTAAAATTTCTATAAAATGACGATAATATTCTCCAAGCCAAGTAATATACTTGCAATTTTTTCAAATATTATTAGCATATTTGCAAAAAATTTAAAAATAATAGTGTAATATAAAATTATATAAAATAATGAAATAACAAATATGTCAATAGTATTTGAAAAACTTGCAAGTGTACTATTTGACTTAGAGGAAATCATCATTATTTTTACAACAAAATTTAATAGCATCCTAACGGAAATGATACATTTACAATTTTATGCAAATATTATGGTCATATTTGTAATTTTTATAAACTTAGGGACATAGATACAATATTAGTCAAACCGTAGACATATTTACAAAATTCCTTAACCAAATTTTAACTTTAAAAAAAAAAAAGAGAAAGAGTTCAATGTAGGTTGGGCGTAAAATTTAAAAAAAGAAAGAGTTCAAAGTACGTTGGTCATTTGAGCAAAATCTATTTGTCGATATTACTCATGTCTCACCATGACTCGATACGAGTTTGGAAAACTGTTCAAATTCAAGTTTTAAGATAACAAGCTCCACTTCTATGTAATCAAGTCACTTAAAAGCGCAACTATATAACCCCTCAATTTTTAAAACTTTGACCATTTAAAAAAATTCAATTAATTCATTATATTTAATATTATTTATTTATCTATAAGACCAAGTTTTATCACAACAACGTATGTTTATGAGCTATATTTGTGGAAATATATTTATTTATATGTAAAATATGAAAAGCGTTTAGATTCATTTGCACATTTATTAAAACGTAACAATATTTTATATAATCATTTATCCACGTAGAAATTATATTTTTGGTGATATAGATGTCAAAAACACAACTTTAAAATTGATATTTAACATTAAACTATTTTATTATGTTGATTTTTAATGGGGTCTTTGCATAATGATTTAGATAAATAAAAGAGTTTCCAAAATAAAGTAAATAATATTAAATATAATAGATGAATTGAATTTTTCATCAACTATTAAGATATTAAAAATAAAGAAAGTTAAATAGAAGTGGGACCGTAAGATAACAATGCTTTTATCATGCTTACTAAAAGGACACTTGATATACAAATGTAGCCTATTTCTATGCCAGGAAAAATGTCAACAAAACTCAATTAAACCATGCATGAATTACAATCGACCTAAATCAACAATTCCACCATTTTGCATGTACATATATATGAAGATATTTCTATAAAACTTCTTTCTCATGAAACTCTTTTTATTTTTAATGTTTAGACGATTGATGAAACTTCATTCATTCCATGATATCTAGTGTTATTCATATTATCATAAAAATCTTTTTATTTTTCTAGTATTACTACATATGAGTCTTATCTAAAAACATGTAAAATTAATATAATAAAATAATTTAATGCTAAGTATTAATTTTAAGTAGTATTTTTAACATATAAACTATCTGAAATATTATTAATTATAGATAAATGATTCTATAAAGTATTACTACATTTTTTGATATTAAGTATTATTACATTTTAATATATATGTAAATAGATCCGAATATTTTTTTAATTTACACATGAATAAAATTAATTTCTGAAACAAATATGACCTATATACATATAGAATTTGAATAAAACTTGATTCCTTATCTAAACAAATAATGTTAAATAATAAATACAATAAATAGGTTAGATTTTACATTAAAAGTGAATATCTCAAAAATAAAGTTAGTTCATGAAATCACTTCTACATTCTTGCATATTCATCAGACTGCTAATGAGTGCAGGGGACACAAATAAATGAAACAAGTTGGCCAATTGGCCGCAATGTAACTGACCTTTTTCTCTTTCTTATTGTAATATGTACTTTTCCAAAGAGGGATATCTTACTAAAAATGAATACTGTTGGCTCCTATATGTATGATCATTGATCCATCGCATGGGGAGGAGAGGCGAGATGGATTGGGAAGTATGCAAGTAGCTACCAAGAAAAGAAATTGAGGTGAGAAGAAAGGATTATCAGATTCGTCGTGCATGGAAGGAGGACGAAAGTGTGCGCCTGCCTTCTGTAGGCATACTTTTCTCGTTCCCGTTCTCTCTTTTTCTTTTTTTTGAAATTATTCTTAAGCATCCTTGAAATGCTAGATATCTGGATGCAATGTTTACAATCTATTTTGATGTTTCTTAACGGAGGATCTTACTTTGCTATCTATAGACTACATATTCAAGTATTGTGGATTTGCGTCCACAATCAGAAACATTTTGTTAGATATGAGTTGTGGGAAAAGGAGTGGAAAACTTTCCATATATCTTTTTTCCCTCTTTCCACATACCTTGGGCAATTTGATAAAATTTTTCGAAAAAAAAGAAATGTCTTATGACAAAGACAATAATGAGTAAAAATAATAAAGTTTAAAATAATAGGGTACTTGTACATTTAGTTATGAAGAAATAGTAAAAAATATGATAGTTGCACAGGAAAATATGAAAAAATAACAAAAAATAAGGTAATTGCTAAAAATGAAAAAAATTTAGATTGACAACTTTTTATGATTGTCACAAATGCCGATAATCTATGGTTGCATTTAATAATATGAAATATGATGGACACGGAGAAAGTGTAAGAAGTGGAAAATTGAATATTTTAAAAATTGTATAAATGATATAATAATATAAGGGGTAAAATTGAAATAACTAGAATAATTTTTCAAAAAATGAGAAAAATTTCTTTTATACCTACAACATTTACCAATAATTCCTGATGTACTCATAATGTTTTATAATTTTTTTTTATATTCACAAAAATTAATCTTATATTCTTTCCATATTCATATGGTTAAAAAAATAAGAAAAATTTCTTTTATACCTACAACATTTACTAATAATTTATAATATACTCATAACATTTCATAAATTTCTCTTACATTCACAAAATTTAATCTTAAATTTTTTCCATATTCATATGGTTAACAACAATCATTTTTTAGCTTATTAAAAAGATAATTTTTGACTCTCCAAAATTTTCTAATTAAAACCAATCATAAAATGACTCAATTGGTGATGGTAAACCATTACTTTATGATATTAAATAATTTAAGTATCTTATTGGGGCTCAATCTTTCCAATTAGAGAAATTTTAAAGGGTTAAAATCATCTTTTTAATTGTGTAGATAGCAACTTTTTTTACTGTGTGGGTATGAAAGGGATTCAGAGTGAAATCTTATATGATAAAAAAGATTTGTAAAATATTATAAGTATAAAGGAAATTAAAAGTAAATTAAAAGGGTATAGTGCTGAATAATTAATATAATAAATCATCTCTGTAGGAGAATATGGAGGAGATAAAAGAAGAGAAAAACTTCTAGCTGCGATTCACAAACGCTGCCTTTGTTACACGCAATAAGAAAACGTCGTCAAATTTTAATTAGCATAAAACGATTATTACTTTTATAAAATGACTATCAATTTCCAAGGACAAGTTATCTTGAACTGGCGTGCATCGTTCTTCCATTCTCCCTCTGACTACCGGTACATGCATGATGATACATTGCTATGTATGCCTCAAAGCATTATCCATCATATGCGCATGCCATGAGGGAGCCAATGATTGCTTCAGACTGCGGTTGCTTCACTGTAGCCCCAAAATCTATCACCAATTTTTATCAAAAAAAAAAATCTATCACCAATCTACCATAAAATATATAACAAACCAAAAACTGGGTATAAAATTGTAACCACACGTTTTAATAATCAGAACTGTAAAAATTATTATCAACTAACGTAGATGAGCAAGTTATATTAATTAATAAGAAAGAAAATTTTGAATCAGTAAAAGTAAAATGGGAGCATAAGTTTTACTTTCAATTTTCATGAATATTTATATTTGACGAATTAGATTATATACGATACACAATATAATTTCTTGTGCTCCGAAATAATTTCGACGACGAATGTATTTTTTTCTGGCCCAAACTGTGGCTTAATTTTGCTTTTTTATTTTTGTTTCGTTGGTTTCATCAATAATGTTATGGTATTAAAACCTCAATGAAGGTTTAGGTAGCCTAAATACATGAAAATGGAGTCGTATTTATAGGGGTTACACGCACCAGAGCTGTAATCCTCGTTTAGCTCCCGGTGAGAGAGAATCTGCTTCGCGAAAATATCATTGCCACGTAGGCAGCAAGCAGGGGTAGACAAGCCAGGTCGGAAAACTCCGGATCAGCACCGAATCGAAGAATCTGCCTCGCTTCGACTCAAAGCCGAAATCAAAACCCAAAATTCAAAAGCAGGAAAAAAAAAAAAATCCTCTTCCTCTTTCATGTCGCAGCACGAGCCGTGAAAAGATCCAAGTAACGTGGTATTTCATTTCTTTTCTTTTTTTGAGTTATTATTATTTTATGTTCTTACTTTTTCGTCTCTGGTTCAGATTCCTATCATTTTGATGGGGTTTTTTTTTTTTTTAAAGCTTTTTCATGAGGTTTCTGTGGAGAAAGTGGCAGAGTTTGTTAAGTTCTTTTTCAAAGTGTTTTTCTCTCCAATTATTGATTTTTTTTATATTTTTATTCCCTCCAGGATCCTGTTTTCCCCGGAATTAGAGTTTCTGAAGTGAAATCGTGATCGCCGTTAGTTTCGCAAGCATTCCAAATGGAGATGTAACCGTTGGGATTATTTCCGGAGATCGAATTACGGAAGCAGAGCTTCCGTACCTGGGACGTCTGCCTGCAGAGGAAGCCTCCTGTACGCCGGATTTTTGCTGGTTTTGCAAGGTTTCTGGAGATATCGATGGCGGCTTCTTTCGAGAAATGGATTGACGGTCTTCAGTTCTCGTCACTGGTCTGGCCGCCGCCACAGGACGAACAGCAACGGCAGGTATCAAAGATTACGAAAGCCGTCAATTGTTAATATTGATTTATTTATGCTACCAATTGCGATTCATTGTTGAAATTCTTTCTACTTACCTTTTGATTCATCTTTTCCCCAATATCCGGTTATTGCTGCAATCACCTGTAGTTTCTCTGACAGCAGAGTGCGGTGATGAACTCTGTTAGCAGCAGTTTATGAATTTGGGCACACGTGTGAACTCTGGCATATGTGGATGAGGCGTGTGCAGTTCATACCTGAAGGCCCGCGACCGACTCCCTTGGCTGTGAGATCAGTCATTGGAAGGAGGTTTCGAATTGGAAAAACTGGAGGTTGATTGTTTGATGAATGGACTTGTTTGTGGCATTCGAAGAAGTGAATTGACATATCTAATATTTCCCTGAGAGATTAGCCACATGTTGATTTCTAAGTTAGATCTGGTTAATTTTCATGAAACTGACCAATTCAAGCTGATTGCTTGTATGGAACTGGTATGGGAGTTAATTGACGGTTGGTTAGAATATAATAAAAATTTCTTGTACTCCCTTTCTACGTTTATAGTTGAGACCCGAAGTGAATTGGAATGGCTTAGAGGAGAGGAAGGGATTTCACGCTTATCTTATTCAAGAAAAGGGGAAAAGGAGGAAAGAAGGGAAATCTTAGTATTAATTCCAGTTACATTGATCTTCAAGACGCCAATCATCAATTGGTGGTACCGTATATATTTATTTCCTTGAAAGAATCCGTACACGTATAGGTGCAACCTGGGTTGATAGGTTTTAAGGAATCTCAAATCCGATGACATTAACAAGGTCCAGTTTAAGTTTACTCAAGTTTCATAGTGAACTTTGGGCGAGTTTCCAGATGAAATTCGAGTTAAAATATTTGTTCACAGGGGACGACGCAACTTGCAGTCACACCGAGAACATTCTTCACTCATAGAATCAAGTTGAACGGATTCTATTCATCGAATTTCCATGACAGTGAAAACTGCTAGTTATATTATTTCCATTAACATTGTCATAACTTTTCATTCTTCATTGCCATACACCTTATTGGTGGAAAAAACCTATAAAGGTCAATATCAGTATCATCTCTACTGCCTGGTTGATGTTACTAAATTTCCATTTAGAATATGTATGTTTTCTTTATGAGAATGTCATCTGACAGTATCGCATTTAGGTTCCACCAGAAAGTGTCAGCTTACATAACTGCTGCTAGTTGTTGCATCCTTCAAATATGTATCTACTAGTTCTTGGCTTCATTTGGATCTTACAATGTATATTTTAAGCTTTTATTTCTCTCGTGACCTCCCTTAACTGATCCCGTGTCAATCTGCCTTGCCAGACACAAATCGTGGCTTATGTTGAATACTTTGGCCAGTTTACGTCAGAACAATTCCCAGAAGATGTGGCCAAGGTAGGATTTTTGATCATCTACAAGCAGATTGGACTTACTTTAACACATGATCTTCTGCACTATGCTGTTGTTGTTTGAATGGACCACAAGAACCACGTCCATCCAATGATCTGATCCATACTGATTAGTTCCACTTTTTTTTCTCTCTCTAACAACTTCCATCCAATGATTTAATCCATACTGAATAGTTTTTTTTTTTTTTTTGGCTGTTTAGCTAATCCAACACTGTTATCCATCCAAGGAAATTCGTCTCTTGGATGACGTATTAGGTATGGTTGCTGTTGTCAGTCCTCTAAAATTGGTGTGAATTTGAGAGGTTAAATATGTTGTTCGATCGTGATAACAATTTTTTTTTTTTTTTTTTTTTGCATGATCTACAGCAACCTTTGTTCTTCATCATCCAGAGCACGCACATGCAGTTGTTCATCCAATTCTTTCATGTATAATTGATGGGACATTGGTGTATGATAAGAATGATCCTCCATTTTGCTCTTTCATTTCTTTAGTCAGCTCCAGTAGTAAGGTAAGGAACTATGCCGAATAGCACCTTTTTTATTTTTTATTTTGCTCCAGTTTAGCATGATTATGGCTTTCTAGTCTTGAATCTTGGCACTTCGTTTCATGAGTAGTTTCTACAGAAACATGTCGCTGGAAATATGACTAATGTGTAGCATATATTTGATGGCAGTGGGAACATTCCCAGCAGTGGGCTCTGGCATGTCAAGAAATTTTGCGGGTGTTAACTCACTACAATCGCCCAGTTTATAAGGTTGATTGCCAGAGTAATGAAAGAGAGAGGAGAAGCAGTGGTGACCTTGCGACAACAAGCAATTCTCATGAAGAGGAAGTTTGCCAGTCAGATCAACAGGTGCATGAGAGGAAACCATTAAGGCCTTTATCTCCTTGGATCACTGATATATTGCTCACTGCACCTTTAGGGATCAGAAGCGACTATTTCCGCTGGTAAGTGAACTGTCTTTGGTAAAGATAGCTTTTTCCTTGCTTATTTCACCAAAAGCTAAGGAATACTAATAGTTTGATATCGTTTTCTGTTCTGCTTTTTTAAGGCTAAGGTACCGTCATGCTTTAATTTTATTGAGAATATTGGCAGTGCAATGGCTTTGTGCGCACTTCACACTTGATTTTGCTAAAATTGACATGGGAGTTCAGTTTCTGATTATGTAAAAATTTTCCTCTCTCTTTGTTGTTGTTATTATTATTATTATGATCATTATTATCATTATTTCAAAATATTGCAAAATATTCTGATTTGAAAACCTATTTTCTTTTCCTTCTTGCCTGTCTCTCTATGCCCTGCTTGGTTCATCTCATTTGGGAGTCAGACTCAACAATCAGTTCTTAACTACTAGCTTTCTGAAATGAGACCTAGTTGTGCTCGTCTTTTTTCTAAGATGCATCCCAGATCTGATTCCAAGATGACAGGTTAGCTAACTAATTTTAGGCCAACTAGGAATCTTGACAATCGTTGACTTAGGAGAATGCAGTTTGCACAGCTCCAAGGTACACCAAGGTAAACAATGCGGTTAATATTGAACCATGGGTTTAGGAAATTTGGCTTAAGATCAAACGATCAGGTTAACACATATGGTTAACCTAGAATAATTGAAAACTCAATGGTTTTTCCTATCATGGTCTTTATAGTTGTTATAGCTCCCCTATACATTTTAATAATCCCTTTATAGCTATAACTTTCTCCTCTGCTTAATATTGAACCATGTGGTAGAGACATATGGTTTAATATTGAAGCATGATGTAAACCTACAATAATTGAAAACTCACTATTTTTTTCGTGTCTTGGACTTCACATTTCTTGTAGCTCTCTTATATGCATGTTCAATAATCCCTCTATAGCTATAAAGTTTTCCTCTGTATTGCCCACAATATTAATTTGCTTATAAACAAATTATACATTGCTTCAACAATAAAGATCATGCGGTACTCAACATGTTGATTATGAACTGTTTAACGGTATACTCCTGCCTAAAATTTCAGTCTACATTTGCTGCAATTTGTATGGTGTTGACAGCATATCGAAGATTCAAATTTGATATTAAAAAAAAATCTTGGATGATGCGCTCTCTCTCTCTCTCTCTCTCTGTCACTAGGTTTGATAATTGATTTGGATTCTTTGTTATCAGGTGTGGTGGGGTTATGGGCAGATATGCCGCAGGTGGAGAACTTAAACCACCTACAACTGGTTAGTTGTTTGCCTGTGCATCTTGTGATTTTAATCGACATTTTAACCGACTGATGTTTCTTCAAATTTAATAGTGTTCTTTATCATGGTGTAATATTTTCACTTGATCAAGTGTATCTTCTGAATAAAGAACTATCTTCTGAATAAAGAACAATTTAACTGCTGACTTTTCTATTAATTGATAGATCTATTCTCTTGTGCCACGTTATTTTTTAAATATTTTTATGTTTCGGAGCTAGTTGGAGAGATGGAAAGGAGGGAAGGAAAGTACTCCCTTCCCTCCCCCTGCACCCCGCCCGCCAATAAGAAATTTATGTACTCTGTGGAATGATATCTTTTTCTGCAGTCAAATCTATTTCTTCATCATTAATCTTATCCATTTCTTAGTTCCTTAAGAAATGGGAGAAATGATAAGAACGGGATTAAGAATATTAACTAAGTAATGGAAAACCAGAAAAAAACAGATATTTTTGTGAGAGATTGTGTAACAAATCAAAGATAATCAAATACCTCTAGTACATGGTAATGTCCCCATATTCCATACTGGAAATGATCAGCTTATGTGACTCTTTATTCTGCGTTTTCAGTGCAGTTGAATGGTTAAGAACTTCTGATTATCACTTAGGTATAAAATGTGTGTCATTGTTAGATAAAAGCCCAGTCCTCTAGCTCCCTTATGGATTTAGACACGAGCATACATTAATTTGTGCATGTGTCATGTGCGTGGGTAAGATTTTGAAAATTTGCATAAATCTCGTGTTCTACAATATAAACAAGAAGACACAGGTATAAATAATTTGGACTTACACGCATCTACATTGTTACTATTATTATTATTTTTGCTCAATGTTACTATTATTATTTTTGAAAAAAATAGATGCATCTGTTTTTTAATGCTTGACCTAACGACATTTGTTTTAGGTTCATTAAAACTCCAGATGATTAACATTGATTTTCAAGATATTTCCATTTCTTAAAAACCCGCTAACCCTCATTTCATTTTAATTAATTGAAATCCTCAATAAGTTACAAAATCATGCATTCCTTAATTATTTGAAACTTAAATCCGTCCTCTTATTTTCTACATGATAAATTTCTTAGAATTCTTTTATTCATGTTCAGTGTAACCAAAGTTGTTTTTGCACATCTACTGCAAAGAATTCGCACATACATGCAATGATGCAAATAGCCATTTAAGCAGTATGTTTAAATACACAGGAATTATTCTGCACGGTAATTTCATATGAATGCACTGTTCTTGTCATGGTTAGCTGCCATTTTTCATATACTCAAAAATATTGACTTTTTGTAATGATAAAAACAGTGACTTAACTCCACTACATGACAACAAAGAAATTAACGTACATGATTTTTGTAACTGTGTTCTTGAAGGCTAACTTACAAAAACCTTTGCTTCTTTGTTAGCTTATGGTCGTGGATCAGGAAAGCATCCCCAGCTTATGCCATCAACTCCAAGATGGGCTGTGGCAAATGGAGCTGGTGTTATTTTGAGTGTTTCTGATGAAGAAGTTGCACGCTATGAAACTGCAAATTTAACAGCCGCTGCTGTTCCTGCACTTCTGCTTCCTCCTCCAACAACTGCTTTAGATGAGCATTTGGTGGCTGGATTGCCAGCTCTTGAGCCATATGCTCGCTTGTTTCACCGGTGATGTATTGATCACTTCTTGCTTTCTGGTATGTGTTTTTCTGACATTTTCCTTAACGGTTTATCGTTTTTTTGCGTAGTTACTATGCAATTGCTACTCCAAGTGCTACCCAAAGGCTTCTTGTTGGACTTTTGGAAGCACCACCATCATGGGCCCCGGATGCACTGGACGCAGCTGTGCAGCTTGTGGAACTTCTAAGGGCAGCTGAGGATTATGCGACTGGAGTGAGGGTACCCACTTTGCCAATCACAACCATCTAACTGCTAAGGCATATCTGATTTATGCTACTATTCTAGTTAATTTGCACCTTACTTTGTTGTACAATTTCCAATTATGGTGATTCTTTCAGAAAAATTTGAACTGCGTTTCAATTTATAATGTGCATGTTCTGATTATAATTTATGTTCGTCTCATTAAATGAATCACAATGTCAAGCATTGTTTCCTTTGCATCTTTATTGTAATTACTAGTGGACTTTGGACATGCTGCAATATATAATTCATGGTCATGAGGAGGATCACCTTCTTGGAGTTAATATTATTGCTCAATCTATGGTCTGATTTTCTACAAATTCAACTATTTAGTGTCTGAAAATCACAAATACTAGTTATGTGTTATGTTCAGTTTACTTATAGAACTCTTGTTGGCATGAATATCAAATTTGAATAGTTGATATTATTGTACCCATACTGGAATCCCTGTAAGTTGCCCATACAAACGTATTTATAGACTGACCAATCTAATGAAATTATCTCATCAAAATTACTAGTGTACACATTATCAAAGAATCTCATTCCTGACCAACCAGACTGGCATCTTTGCTTCAGGCAGCAGTCCCATCTATGTTTTGCTCCTGTTAAGGGCATTACGTATCTGCATTATCCAGCAGGTTTTTAATTTTTTTTTATAATATATGGAAGAATATTATAATTTACAAATGGTTTAGATTTAAAAAAAAAAATTAAATATAAAAATGAAGGGGCTGTTAAATAGTTAAGTGACAACCTATTTGCATATGATCATTAACCATATGTATGTATATATTCTTGGCACAGCTTTTGGCAACTGTTTTTAACTGCACTTCTGTTCATCAGCATGGTTTGGTTTAGGAGTCTAAATCGGCTTGGGTTCAATCTGAACTTGATGAAATCTGTCAGAAAATGAGTTGGGTTGGAGACATGGAACAGTGAGGTTGGCAAAATTGGGTTCAAAATGGGCTTGAGCATCTTGATCGATTCTTAAACTGTGTTGGATTGGGTTGAGTGGTTGACAATCTGACCAGATCTCCAATATTCTTACGCCAACTCTATCTAGCGTTGAAAACAAGTCTTTAGTGTTTTTTTTTATATTGTAGTATATATTTAAACAAACAGTCATAATTGAAATTTCAACTTCAATCAAACAAATCTTTAATTTTTGTTATATTTTATTTAGTATATATTTAAACAAAAAATTCATAATCAAAATTATTGAATGTTCAACTTCAATTATTTAGTTGAAGACAACACTATTTTCTTAAGGTTTTGCAAATTTAGAGTTGGGTTGAAATTTTGTAAATAGTTTAGGGTTAGGAGGAACCAACCTAAGTCAATGCAACCTGATTTACACCCTTGGTTTTATGTTGTATCTTATTGTTTAATTCATCCTATCAGCAACAAACACAAGCATATAAGTAGCTGTAATTGTCATCCGTACAAGTGGCAGCATGCTGCAGGTGACTGGTGGGCCAAACCCTACACATTGCAATAAGGAATCATCTGTAATGCCAAGCTATAGACAAAGTTTCCATACCTGTCAGTGGTAACTGTGAAGATGGTTATCTCCTTCATAGGATTCAATAGAGTGCTTCTGTTTTGTCTGCTCCAGGCTAAGAATCCGAGTTCCCCCTTTCCTTCTGGCCTATCTCATTGATCATCCTTGATTATTATCTGTGACATTTTTGCACACCAGATGACAATTGTGGTCATTTCTTCTGCATCCTTATCTAATGATCCTTTCTATCACCGTCAATCAGACAATCATGGAAAATTTCTATTGGGAAATCATTGCCTATTTGTACCTTCTCAATACCTATTCATATATTTCTATGTATTCTTGAAGTTACTTATGTATTTGAGTGTCTTAGGTTTTAGTCAACTACTTAATTCTTTTTGAGTTATCAGCAATCAACTACTCATCTTTCTGGATGGCAATTGATTACTTGACACCAGTTGATTACTTTGCTCCGAGATTTTCTGTCCAATGGACTGATACCTCCACACTATTCTGTAAATGACTTCCTCCAAGAAACTTAGATTGACAAACCATTAAATTCTAGAATTAGAGACTGATTCAAGATGTTTTCAACTATATAATATTCCTGATGAATTATTCTGTGTTCAAACAAAGTCTCTTTGACAGTATTGTTAATCCTACACTTCTACTAACTTTCTATGGAACAAATTTTCCATTTAGATTTTCACGACTTGCAAGTATAGAACTTAACCTAAGAATTTAAGACATGCACAATGCATTATAATTAAAATAGAATGAAATTTAGGGGCATCACTTCTTTATCCCACTGTTGCCTAATTGCGTTCCCCCAGAAAAATCTTAAAATGTTTTTTTTTTATAACTATCTTAGCTGATTGTTAGTCCATATGACACTTTTTGTCCAGCATTACTTTCTTCTTTTTCTGGCGTTTTAAAAGGAAATCATGATCAGACATTCTCTTTATGAAGTAGAATGGTACCATTGTCTATGTTCCAAATTTTCTCATTTGTAGGTACACACCTCTTTCTTCATGAGCCCGAAGTTCTCTTTTTCGAATATTTTTCTAAATTATTGAAAGATGGGGCCATTGCTAATTCCCAGGAAACAAGATAGCCTGAGATTGGTGACCCAAAATGTCTCCATTTGTAATTTATATTCTTTATCAAGAGAACTTGGATGACTTTGTCTTCCTGTCAAGTTTGTGGCCAAAGGATCTTTACCTATTCTCATGTCCAAAATAAGATAAATCTTGAAAAGAATTTCTCCCAGACTTTCCACCATTACAGTGAGAAGAAACTTCTGAAAACTTCTTTTTTCTTCTCAACTAGCCTGGGTAGATAAGAATCCCAGAAATTCTCTCAAAGAAAAATGTATCATTGTCTATCAATATTTTGGGTTTGCAATAAGGTAACAGTAGCTCTTGAAAAGAATTGCTCCAAGGCTTTTCATGAGAAGAAACATCAGAAAACTTCTTTTTTCTTCTCAACTAGCCTGGTTAGATAAAAACCGAAGATATTCTCTTCAAAAAAAAAAGAAGTGTCATTGTCTGTCAATATTTTGGGTTTGCAAGAAGGTAACAGTACCTCTTATCTCTTTGAATCTCCCATCAAAGCAAGGGGGTTATACAAGAAATCTTAATTTTTGCGACACGCTGAACCAATGATTGGTATTCAAATCATCTGTCTGATTGTGTTCTTCAGATTTGTTGACTCAAGTCCCTTGCACATGCATCACCTATGATGATGGACTGATCTTATTTCTTCCATTTTCAGCTTCCGCGAAACTGGTTGCACTTGCATTTCTTGCGTGCAATAGGAATTGCAATGTCGATGAGAGTGGGTATTGCTGCAGACGCTGCAGCAGCTTTACTTTTCCGCATACTTTCTCAGCCCACCTTGCTTTTTCCTCCCTTAAGGCATGCTGAAGGAGTCGATGTCCAGCACGAACCTCTGGCTGGTTATATTTCTTTCAATAAGAAGCAGGTAATCCAATTTTCCTTTTTGCCCATTATACCTACATTTTTTAAAGAATATTTGTTGTGTCCATTGCCATGAATTTAATTTTCTGGTTTATTACCATCTTGGTTCTTGATTGACTGGGAATTTGTTGTAAATGAAATTAGCAGCAGAAAGATGTTCCAGGTGACGAAGCCACTATTGAGGCAACTGCTCAGGGGATTGCTTCAATGTTGTGTGCACATGGCCCTGAGGTTGAATGGAGAATATGCACAATCTGGGAAGCTGCTTATGGTCTACTTCCTCTAAGTTCATCTGCTGTAGATTTGCCTGAAATTGTGGTCGCAACCCCACTTCAGCCACCTGTTTTATCATGGAATCTGTATTTACCACTGCTAAAGGTGTTAGAATATCTTCCTCGAGGGAGCCCATCCGAAGCATGCTTGATGAGAATCTTTGTTGCTACAGTGGAGGCAATTCTACAACGAACATTTCCTGCACAGTCATCCAAGGAAAATACCAGAAGATCAAGATATAATGGAGGAATTGGATCTTCTTATAAGAACCTTGCTGTTGCTGAGCTTCGTTCAATGGTTCATTCACTATTTTTGGATTCATGTGCCTCTTTGGAACTTGCCTCCCGGTTGCTGTTTGTTGTGTTAACTGTTTGTGTCAGTCATGAAGCCTTGCCCAATGGGAGCAAGAGGCCAACAGGCTGCGAAACACATGCTGCTGAAGAGGAATTACATGCAATAAATGGAAATCGAACAGACATGAGAACTAGGAGGAGGAAAAAGCAAGGCCCTATTGCAACTTTTGATTCTTATGTAGTGGCTGCTGTTTGTGCTCTGGCTTGTGAACTGCAGTTAGTTCCTTTAATTTCTAAAACAAGCAAATGTTCAGATCCCAGGGATTCCCTTTCCTCTTCGAAGGCTCAGAAAATTAATGGAGCTTCTTGCTTACTAACAAATGGCATTTCATCAGCAGTACATCATACTCATAGGATCTTAGGAATTCTAGAGGCACTCTTCTCACTAAAACCATCTTCAATTGGCACATCATGGAGTTACAGTTCAAATGAGATTGTTGCTGCAGCTATGGTTGCTGCTCATGTTTCTGAACTGTTTGGAAGATCAAAGGCCTGTATGCATGCTCTCTCTCTTTTGATGCAATGTAAGTGGGATAATGAGATTTACACAAGAGCATCTTCACTCTATCATCTCATTGACATGCACGGAAAAGTTGTTGCATCTATTGTCGATAAGGCAGAGCCACTGGAAGCACACTTAATACGTGCACCACTTTGGAAGGATGCAGCTGGTTGCAATAGTGGCAGCAAACAGAAAAATGCTGCAAATGATAACAACCCTGAAGCAGAGTGTTCTGTGAACCAACACTGTGAAGATGATGACAATTTGACTAAGAAAGGGAAGTCTGAGGCACCTCCATCTTTTACAGATGTTGTGCTAAATAATTCAGGGAAGAGCATCACAAGTTTGCCTGAGGATGCATCTGACTTGGCCAATTTTCTTATAGCAGATAGGCATATTGGATTTAGTTGTAGTGCTCAAGCTCTCCTGAGATCTGTCCTGGCAGAGAAACATGAAGTGTGTTTCTCTGTTGTATCACTGCTATGGCACAAGTTGATTGCCACTCCAGAAACACAAATGAGTGCTGAAGGTACATCTGCCCAACAAGGGTGGAGGCAGGTTAGCTTTCTTAATATCTAGAATTATATTCATCATTTTGTATTTTATATTTGTAGGATTTGGATCCGTCATTGCACAAAAATTATTGTCTTGATACTTGGAAGTTCCTTTCATATTCCTCTGTTATGAAAGTGAACAAAACTCCTCTACAATTCAATTTTATTGTTATGAACAAAGGCAATTGTGACTTCTGTCTCCTATTTCTCTGACAACAAATGTGATGATTAAATATGAAAATGCTAATTAATATATAGATTTGGACCTCTCAGAAAAATTTTCTAGGATGAGGAGAAGGTATTAATTTGCTGGACATAAGAGGAGTTTAAAAGAAAAGTTGATGCTCTGAGAAATGAATTGCCATTTTGGTTATTGTGAGAGGTTGTTAATGTGATGGAAAAGAGAGTGTGGCATAATGGCATCTTCCATATGGAAGGAAATGCACTATCCATCCATCTTCTAGTTCCCACTTTCAAAGGTAAACCACATGATTTTGTTAATTGAAAGAGAAATGGAGAAATCATTAGTATCAAATCGACATATTATGTGGAGCCATGGTACCGAAAAAGAGTTTTTACATCATTTACTAACTCGAAGCTATGTACATATAATTGTCTCGAATATAAAGCATTCAAACATTATTAGAGGGTAATTGCAGTGTTTTATCATCATCGTCATTTTCTTTTGGAACTCGTGTTATCTCATAGGAAAGTAAAATTGAATTCTGACCTTTTCTGATGAATGTAAATCCGCGATTTTTTTTTAAAATAATATTGAAGAGGCAGTATTTACTATCTAGATCCAGTATCTTTATTCTAATAGTTGGATGTTTGTCACTGTGATAGTAGAATATATGGCTGAAATAATACTAAGTTCCGAGATTCAAATGTTTATCATTCTCTAAAATAATGTTTCCATGGTGTCTAGGTGGTTGATGCACTATGTAGTGTTGTATCAGCATCTCCTACAAAGGCCTCAGCCGCTGTTGTTCTTCAGGTCCAAAATCTGTTTGTTTCTAAACTTCTTAGCATGATGAAAGTTCATAGTTTCAGCCAATTAGCCAGTCCCATCATTTTTCCTGTTACTTCTCACCCACGCATTTCCTTGGACAGGCGGAAAAAGATTTGCAGCCATGGATTGCAAGAGATGGTGAACAAGGTCAGAAAATGTGGAGAATCAACCAGAGGATTGTAAAACTTTTGGTGGAGATCATGAGGAACCATGATTGTCCTGAATCTTTGATAATTTTATCAAGTGCTTCAGATCTTCTTCTCCGTGCCACTGATGGAATGCTGGTTGACGGAGAAGCCTGTACTTTACCACAGCTAGAGGTAAAAATCTCAACAAAAGAAACCTTACATTATGTTTATGTCATCTATATAAGGTCTAAAGTTTAATTCCTACCCCAATCTTAGTGTGACATTCTCACTGTCTACACATGTTTACAAACATAATTCATTTCAGAATGTTTATTCCATGCAATTTTGTCACAATTTTGTAGCATGCTGATCTTTGGCATTTTATCTAACCGTATGCACCTTGGTAACTTCTGTTTGTTTGATTACTATGCATGATGATACTCTATCATGGCTTTCGTAATGCTTTGCCAATAATGAATAAACTTTCTCTAATTATGTTGCCTCCCCATGTGATTTTATTACTTGCTGACCAAATTTATTACTGTTATTTCTGAGATTCTGTTTCCCATCTATCCAACAATGTGCAGCTCTTGGAAGCTACAACGAGAGCAGTTCAACTTGTGCTTATCTGGGGAGAATCAAGCGCAGCTGTTGCTGATGGCCTTTTAAATCTGTTGAAGGTGAATTCACTAATTTCTTTCCATCTGGTTAAACATCAAGTGAGTTGTCCATCAAATGGGATGGGATGGAATGAATGAGAATGTGAAAGTTTAGTCCGTGGCAACGGGTGATCTGTTTTCATTCTAGGACTTTTCAGCTGTCTCCAACTGGCAATAATTAACAATAGAAATTTACGGGTGTATCATGCAGCTGCAGTTGCAGAATATTCATTGGCATACTGTATTTTAATTTCGTTACGAGAATATTGAACGCTCAAAGAAGCCTAAGTGTCTTGTAACACCTTGACTGACATGATTTGCTTCTACATGAATACAGTGTCGCCTTCCAGCTACCATGCATTGTCTTTCTCATCCAAGTGCACTCGTGCGAGCTCTTGGCACCTCTGTTCTTCGGGATATCTTGCACATCAGCTCAGCAAAGTCCAATTGTAGAAAAGAGGATGCAAGTGGAATCCTGCCATCCGCAATCCTCCATTCTGATACTTAACTGTAGGAGGCATCATTGACTGGCATGAGGACAGAGAGAAATGCTTAATATGGGAGGCTCGCCACAGGCAGGCAACTGGGCTGGTACTGGCATTCCTTAATGCTGCTGCCAAGGAATAAGGCTGTTCCATTTCCACTCGAGACCTCTTCAGGACCTTTGCATTTATCCATGCCAAGCCTGTATTGTCGTTGACCCTAGTTAATCCATTCTCATTTGAGAAACTTGGGCGTCTACTCAATGTAACTTGGAACACTTTTAGTCGTAACTTTGGCTCAGAATATGTAGATAGGCTAAAGACAGTTGAAGCATCACTGTAGATACGATGAAGCTATCTCCTTCCCATCATTATGGTCATGTAAGTTGGGGTAACATACTGGTGCAACTGGAGGATGGGACTATGTGGGAGTCATTCATTTCTGTATCATGTTCGTGTTGTTTTTATGTCATAAACACAAACTCCCTGCTGTGATAGAAGTGAAGGGTCAGTCCTGGTGTCCTTAAGAGAATTAGGCACTCAGGTTGACTTCAAAGGAGAGGTGTTAGCTACTTCTTGAAACAGATTTGCACTTATTTGTAGAAGGGTGTCGTTCTCCTGGTTTTGATGATTTTTTTGCACGTGTAGCATTTAGCTGTAGTAACAGCAACTCCAGAGATGTTCGCTCCTGATTCATATAGTCAGCTTCTGGATTGTAATTTCAACTTTCATCCTTTATTCCTTTTCCTTGTCATTCTATATGCATCTAATACTGTTCTCTGGGCTTGTTGCACCGTGGAAGAGAGATATATACTTGGTTACTCATCATGTTCAAAGCATTGAGTGCATGGTGGATCATTCATTTTCAAATGTCTTGTAACATGGCTGTTGGTCAGCATGACAATCTTAGGTTTAAGCCATCTGGAGTAGATGTCATAAAGCTTCCTCGTTCTTGGTGATTCCTGATATTTTTCTTATATAAACTGTTCAGAAAAAAAAAAAAATCAAAATCTTTCTGGATATCCTGTGTCGGAAGCTCGAATGTAAAATATTCCAATTCGGAATCCAGAGAACACCCTTTCATGTCCTGGATGTGGCATCGCCTGGAAGACCTTAGGAAAATCATTCATGCACAAGTGGATCCATTACTCAGCGTAGTTGAGTGAGAGCAGAAGTGTTGAAGGGAAACATATTCAAGCGAACAACAAGAAAGCTTTGTGCTGCAACTTAATTGGCAAAGAGGATCTGCAGCTCGATTCACAACCATAATGATTTGTAGCTTTTCATCGAACAAGTGAAACGAAAATGGCATTCAACCGAGGGATTGGAACATTGAGGCAGTCATTCTAAGTTTTGACCTCAACGGCTGTTGATTGAAGGGTAATGACTCGGGGTGTAATCGGGCCTGGTTGCAAATACAATTCTAATTTTGCCTTATAAAATCTTAACTCTACTTTCTATCATATTTTTCAGACCTTAATCCAATCTTATTTTAACGCTATAGAAATTGGTTAGGTTCACGTTAGAAATCAAGTTGATAAATATATAATATTTAAAAAATATTTTGCTTAATTAAATTTATATGAAAGAATAAAAATTAACCCTTTTTATAGGAATATCTTTTAATTTATGACTTGTACAATGATATAATTGCTAAATAATTTTATTTCAAATCAATAATGTTCGGTTATAAGATTATTTATTAATAATTTATTATATTATACACTAATATATGAAATCAGGTTGGGTAGACGATCATCTAACCCAAATTAACGTACTTTTGAAATCCGGTTAGTTGAAATCAGATTATATAATTCATTTTTTTCAAAACGTTTTAACTCATTCCTGTTATAAATTGAGTTGGGTTGAAACAAATTCTATTTACACTCCTGATGATGACTCAACGTACCTAGGCGTATGGCACCTTAATACACATTGGTGTTTTCATCCCCTTCTTTTTCTCTTTTTTATTTTTTCATTTTTATACGAGCTCGTATATAAACTTTGTAAGAATATGCCATCAATAACAGGATTAAACTCTCACAAATCATTTGAATTAGCATTATTTATTTTATCATAGTACGAAAATTTATAGCAGTGAATAATGAGTTACTTTTGCTTTAAAATGTAAATATTCATGAATAAGTTATAAAAAAATATTATGATCTATTCACTAATATCTTTGCAGCGTGTTTGTTTTATCATAAAACTTTTTCAACTAAAATTTTTTCATAAAAATTTCTCTCCTTCACAATTATCTTACTTCTTAATTATTTAATTATATTTTTATACAACTACTCTACTTAGTCATTTTAAAAAAAAAAATTGTACAACTACATAGTTTTCAATTATTATCTTTGTTGTATCACTTTATTTTTTATTTAAAAAACTTTTACACAAAATTTTCTTCCAAAAATTTATCCCATACCAAACATACCCTTGATTGTTATAATAATTATATAAACATCTATTTATATAAGAATGATGTTTCAAACAATTTTGATATTTACAAATTTAAAATTTATATGTAAGTTGAACTATTATATTATCATCACTATGGGGCTATTTGTATTCAGCTGCACCTTTCTTATCTTTATATATATCAAAATTTATCCTTTTATATTTTTGTAGATATATTTTTAAAATTTAAAAATCAACAGTTTTTTTTTACCTCTATTTGATGCGAAAAATATTTTTCAAGTTAAAAATGTATTCAAAAATATCACTTTTTAATATATACATATATATTTTGATGGGAGCACTTTTTAATATATGAACTAAAGTACGCCTAACCCGACATAAAAATGGGGAAAAACAAAAATAAGTAAATAAAAGGATAGGTGCGTCGAGGCTCGGTAGTCGGTTGAGGGTGTATTGAGTCATCATCTTAAATTCGGTACGATTGCTTCAGTTTCTGCTATTTTCAGAGTCGGCCAATCGTTAACGTGGAGCTGGCTCCTATGAAGCATCGAGTGCAGACATGGCTAATGGTTAATAGAACAAACGTAACGGAGACGCAAGTAACTATATTCGAGCGGTCTAAACAATTGCTGCACAAATTACAATTTGGGTTTTTTGTCACATATGCGTTCATACACGTAAGTTGAAAGAGGAGCATCTTATTACAGGGTGCTGCTTCAATGCACCCGGGAGCATTGAGCCTCAGTGCTCCCGGGTGTACTTCATTTTTTTTTTTATGTTTTTGAATTTTTTTTTTACAGAAATGCTAATGTAAGTGTATTTAACATGCGTATCAATTTTTACCATTTTTGAAGATTTTAAGATATTTTTTCGGATTTTTTAAAATCAATGGCATTTTTAGTAATTTAAAATTACTAAAATGCCACTGATTTTTAAAAATTCGAAATAAATATATAAAAATCTTCAAAAATGGTAAAAGTTGATACACATGTTAAATACACTTAAATTAACAACTTAATAAAAATAATTTGAAAAAAAAAATAGGTATATGCCCCTAGGAGCATTGAGGCTTAATGCTCCCGGGTGCATTGAACCAAACACCCCTTATTATACGTGCACGTTATCTTTCGAAAAAGGGAGGGGACGTGGGAAGTTGATTTGCACCCTGGTGCACTTAACTTTGGTGCACAGGTACAAATATCTATCTTTTTAAATTTTTTTGAAACTTTTTTTACATGATAAAATTATTGAATATATCATCGATTTTAAAAAATAAAAAATAAAAAAATAAAAATCTCCAAAAATAGTAAAAATTTATACACATGTTAAGTACATTTAAATTAACAATCTTGTAAAAAAATTTCAAAAAAATATTACAAATAAGTTAAATTTACTTAGGTGCATTAAAGCTAATTACACATGGTTGTATGAAATCAGTTTTCGAGAATGTGAGTATTTTTATACAAGCGTGCTTGATTTTGTTGAAATAGTTATTATCAATGCTTAATAAGCAATTGATGGTAATAAACCGTTAAAGTTATCAAGAAGTATACACTGGTTGACGCAATTTAAATGAATGACTTCCAATTTTTTTTTCCTAGTTTGATTAGCTGAAGTTAAGATAATTTATCCACGGGATGCTCTCATGATCACAAGCATTCATAAACTAACAATTTGTTGAATAGGCCATTGTAGAAAGTACGTATTGCAATGGCCAAGCGAGGTGATAAGGGAAAAAAAAAAGAAGAAGAAGAAGCAAACGTAAAAAGGAAATAACACTCGAATAATAGCAATACATATATGGGAAATGATTCAATGCAGCAACACCCATTTTTTTTTTTAAAATTTTTTTACGAAACTGTTAATCTAAGTGTATTTAACATGTGTATTAATTTTTACTATTTTTTGAGATTTTTAGATATTTTTTCTGATTTTTAAAAATTTGAAAAAAATCTAAAAATCTTCTAAAATGGTAAAAATTGATACAAGTACACTTAGATTAACATTTGCGTGAAAATAGTTACAAAAAAAAAAATAAAAAATGTGGTTTTGCAGGGGGGCTGCATGGAATCATTTTCCTACATATATGGTGGTGTTTTTTAGAAATATAAAATTTTCCGTTTTCTTCGCAGATTTCCATCCTAAAATCATATACGACAGTTTGAAAGAACCGATGGTTTGAATCCCAGATACCCCTTGCACATCCTTAGATCCTTGATTATATTTTTCGATTTGGGCGCTCAAGTAGGGCTGAGCTTGATTTCCCTGATTCCAAAAACGTGGTTTCGTTTATTCCTGTGAGACTATGATTTTTCATTTTTTCAATGATACCTTACTTACGATGGTTATTTGGATAATTTGGCAGTGAAGTTTCACAAGAGAGACACTTCTAAAATTTTTATGATGTTTAATTTTAAATGTGTTATTTTGCACATTTAATTTGCCTCATTTGTGGTTGCGTATAAGGTGGGCTTTTTGCTTATGAGAATGAGATGCTACTGTTTAGCTCCGTCAGCAAAAGCGAGATTTTCATGCTTTGGTCTTCAGCGCTTCTTTCTCTAAGAATTGGCAGTGGACAGGGTCAGTAAGCAGAGGAGCATTAAAGCGCACAAGCGTTTCCAAAAAGCTCAGCCCAGTGGAGCCTTAGATTAAGGCGATTTACTCCCAACGATAGCAGTTTCATCCTAACAAACTGCTTCGCATATAAATCTAAACGCGCCTAAGCTCGGTTAAACAGGCCTGAAGATAATAAATTAACCATTTAAGGTATATTTGATTACATATAAAACTTTCCATAACAAAATTTTTTAATATAAATTTTTTCACAGTTCACAACTACCATATCTTTTTATTATTTTTTCTCATTTTTCTTCACAACTACCGTATCTTTTTATTATTTTTCTCATTTTTCCGTACAACTACTTTACTTTTCAATCATTTTTACATAACTACTTATATAACTAGCATTCTATTTTAGGTGTTTGATTCTATGCATCCGTTTGCACTAAGCTTCGGTGCACCAAGGTGCAAAATTTTCTTTTTTTATGTTCTTGAAAATTTGTATACAACAGTTAATATAGATGTATTTAATATGTGTATTAAGTTTTATCATTTTTGAAAATTAGGGTGTTTTGAAAATAGTAAAAAATGTCTAAAAATTTATACCTTCTATAATTACCCTATTTTTTCAATCACTTCTTCACATTTTCCTATAGAACTACCTTATTTTTTAATTGTTTTTACATAGCTACTCACATAACAAACTTATCTATTTTAACTTTATTTTATTTACTTCTCACTTCTAATATATCACATCTTTTTCTTTCAATTTAACAATTTTTATATTAAAAATTATATTTCATTTAAAAGTTACGTAACTTCTCAAACACACCATTTGATTAATAATTTGTAAAAAAAAAAATTAAATAGATTTTTGTAACTAGGTGCCCCAATGGTTAGTACACTCAGATGTGCCAGATAACAGTTCTCTATTTTAGTCTTATTTTACTTACTCGTTAGTCGTTATCATTACTTTTATTATGTCGCATCATTTTTCCTATTTAAAAAACTTTTATATTGAACATTTTCTCTCCAAAATTTTTATCATTCCCCAAAACAACTAAAGAGAATTGACAGCCATTTTAATTTTTAACCCCCAATAGGGGTGTTAGTAGTCATGGTCAACCCATCAACCCGCTCATTTAACCAGTTTATAAATGAGTTTAGGTTAGGATTTTTGAATAAATAGGTTATGATCTGTCAACTCGTTTAACCATTTCATTAAATAAATAGATTATGATTGAGATTTTTATAACCCGTCAACCTGTTTAGTAGCCCATTTAACCCACGTAACCCGTTCAACCCACTTAACTCATTTACTTTGTTTCACCCATTAAAGTTATATGTATATATATGTAAATCTCTAAGTTATTTTCCCTCGTTAAGTTTTCCTTTCGTCACTTAATTTTTATTTTTCATTTTTGGCCTAATTCCATTTTATTGTTACTTCTTATTTTCATTTACCTAGTGTCGAAAACACCTCTCGCCTCTCCCTGCGAGATCATCGTCTACCAGAGTTTAAGCCTTTAAGTCATCCGCTATACAACTTGTTAACAATTAGCTAACTCATTTATTAAATGGGTTGCAAATGGATTATGATTGAAGTTTTTTAAATGAGTTAATAAACGGATTAGGGTCAATATATTTTAAATAGATTAAGATTAAGATTAAACTCTAATCTGATTCGTTAACAATAGGGGTGTAACTTTGGTCAGTTCGGTTCGGGTAGCGGTATACCCTACCCTACTCATTTGCAGTTCGATTTCTAGTGTACCATACTGTACCGATTACCCATAGGGTTGGTTTTGGTTTCGGTTTCTTTAATACTTAAATATAATATTTTTTTAAAATTTCTTCATTATTTTAAACAATGTAAAATAATACTCATTTACATTTTTAAATCAAAAATACATATATTATTGTTTACATTATTATATAAAAAGATGAAATATAGACTATCATAACCCAATCATTAAAACTATTAATATATTATAATCACAAGTCATAAGCTTATTTATAAGAGTCTTTCGGTAGACAATAACACACATATATAAATAACCGAACAAATTTCTTTTTTCACAATCCATAACTTTATAAGATACAAGATTCATTTAAATTTGAATTTGTTAAAATGCATGTGCACACAAAATATCAAATACAAAACACAATACATATTATATAATATATATAATTATGCACCTAATTAATTACCCATATGAGTACCTATGTGGGTTAGTTCTGAATGCCTAACATATTTATCTTACCCATACCCTATTTGAAGGGGCGCGTAATAATTTGTACCATATCCATATTCATGAGTAATATTTTTCACCCTACCCTATCCAAATTAAGGTCGAGTCGGTAAGTATCTATGGGCATCCTACTCAAGTAGGACCCCCTGTTAATACCCCCAACCCCCAAAGACCAAATGTTGTAACTGGGTTGTAATTTCCATTACGGGGGAGCCGAGCCTCTAACTAGGCCCAGTTACGGCCCGCCTAACACCGTCCCCACACCAGCTATAAAAACCCTAAAACCCTAGCGGCCGATCCCTTTCTCTAAGCAGCCATTTCTCCTCTACGAAGCATCAGCGAGGGGCGCTCCTCTTCCTCGAGCTCTAGCTGCTGCTCTCTCCTCTCTTACGATGGTATGCTTGCACTTTCTTCCTTCCTCTCTCGTCTTCTTCCATCTTAATCACATATCTCCCTGGGTTTGCTGCAGTCGCTCATTGCCAACGAAGATTTCCAGCATATTCTTCGTGTGCTGAACACGAACGTCGATGGAAAGCAGAAGATTATGTTTGCTCTGACTTCCATTAAGGGTATCGGAAGGCGATTCGCGAACATCGTCTGCAAGAAGGCCGATATCGACATGAACAAGAGGTTTTTTTTTTTTTTTCCCCTTTTCCTCTGTATAAGTGTTTGCTTCATGTATTGGATTTATAGGGTTGCCTTCAGCTCGATTATTCATTAGCAGTTGTCTATGCCCGAGTGTTTGATTAGGTAGACAAGAAGCCACTGTATTTTCCCAGTGAAAAAGTGGATGGCAGATGTAATGTGCATGCTGAATGCAAAGGATGGTGGTTGTTTTCTGAATTTCCAGTTTCGCGTATTCCATGTGATACTCCCGTTGCAAGTTTAAGCAGAACGGGGTTGCATAATTCATTTAGCTGCCCATATTAGTTTGGACCATGGACAAGGCTGCTATTATGTATATGTAGGGTGTTCTTTTGGATATATATTTTTTTCATGATAGGTTACACAGATGAGTTTCAGTCTGTGCCTATATTTGAGTGTCTTTATCCTTGGGCGTCACATCCCCTCATAACTGAGTGGCCCCTGTAACAATATTTCCGTGTTGTAAGAACGTTAGCAAGCATTTTGGTACTTCTGTATAGTTTTGATCACGGGTTCATTTTTTTTTTCACCCTTCTCTCTGCCGGACGTCAGCAGTTTGGATTTTATTTCTCTGACAAGTCTCATAAACTACCCAAAGGAGGCTTTTAGTGTCAATTTTACATTGTACTTTTAGGAGAGGCTTTTAACTGTTTTCTAGATCCTGAAGTTACTTTATTTGATATAAAGATTCTGGTATGCCTGTTGGACACAAGTTCCCATCTACAAGCCACTATGGCTATCAAGATTTCCTTTATTTGAAGTTTTGTATCTTCCACAAAGTTTTTAACTGAAGTATATTTCTTTTGTTATTATCAGAGCCGGCGAATTGTCTGCAGCAGAACTCGAAAATCTTATGGTCATTGTTGCCAACCCCCGGCAATTTAAGATCCCAGACTGGTTCTTGAACAGGAAGAAGGATTACAAAGATGGGAGATATTCTCAAGTTGTCTCAAATGCACTGGATATGAAGCTGAGGGATGATTTGGAACGGTTGAAGAAAATCAGGTAATTTTTTGTTTACACCACATTCATTAGTTTGATTCAGGTGGAGAGCTGTTTGGTCTGATGAGCATATTGCATTGCGTCTTCTGAATGTTTATTCATTATTTGTTTTTGTCTGATATATTCAGTTGAAAATGATTGAAGTTTAGGTTTTAGAATAGAAAATAATACGATCCAGTTACGAATAACTTTCTACCATTTTATAGTTGGGAAGCAAGAAGCTTAGAATGACTGGTGAGTATTTGTTATTTGTCTGCATAATTTGAGACATCTTCGCATTCTCAGAGGCACATAATGTCCAGTTTAGGGAGAAGTACCTTCTTTCTGGATCCCTTGGAGCTGTTTCAGAAGGGTTATTAGCAGGCCATGTCCTCTGTTCACAATACCATCACGCCTTTTGTCATCCCATGTTGAGGCTAGGCCTTTTGCTTGTGAGGTATATAGTATAGCTAATTAGCTATAATCATGAAACAGCATGAGGGAACTAGGAAACCAGTTCAGCTGAAGTAACTTGTTTCTGCTTCTTTGATGCAAGAATTTACTCCCATATCTAACAAATCTGATCTTGCATGTTTTACAATTATTAAATATAATAAGAGCTCAGAAACAACATGTTGGATGTTCTTGTTCCAGCATTACTCCAAAAGGTAGCGCATAAGTACATGAAATTAGTAGGAATGAACAACATAAGGATTAAAGCTCGTTTGCTTGCTGTATATAATAAATGAGTTTTGACTTTGGAATTGGCTAGGCAAATTTTACCTTACTTCGATAAAGAGTTACGAGTTGTATTGAGTTGATGACTGTAAATATTTCCTTATGTCAACTGCCAATTGTTTATAATTTTATATGCATTCTAAAGCAAATGGCTCAGAATTATGTCAGTGAATTTTCTACCATGTGCCACAGTCTTAATCCTTTTTAGGCATATTGAATATGGAAGAGTAATTTTGATGGAAGCTGGAGAAAAAGTTCTGCTGTACTAAATGTCAAGATTTTTAGAATATTCTCCTCCTTGTGTTTGACTGGATAAATGTCATAATAGGCGTTATATGTTATGACAACTTAGAAACTATTTTTTATTTTATTTTTATGAAACAACTTAGAAACTATTTGTCTTGTTTTAATTATAAAATTTGTTCTATCCAAAAATAATAATAAATTTATAGAGTTTGTATATTTTTAATTGCTGTTCTCCTTTTTTTTTTTTTTTACTCCAGTATTTCTGTCTTCGATTATTTTCATGATGTTCCATATAGAAAATCATGATAAAATTTAAATGGGCTGTTTTTGCAAGAGCTTAGGTTTTCCTTGTTTGTCATTTCATTCCCTTATTTTCAGTCTACAGAATGGTAGGGAAGATAGCACGAATAGAGTAATTTAATATGTGAGGGGTGATTGCTTGCTATATCGGGAAGGAAACCTTTCCTTAATATCTGCTATGTTGAATTGAAGAAATCTCTGAGCATGAGCTAAGGCAACATTGAGCAAAGAATGCATTTTGCATATCTGATGTCTTCTTTCTACCATCTATCTTCTGAGCATTGTTGATCTAATTTTTGCAAATGCAGGAACCACCGAGGTCTGAGGCACTACTGGGGTCTACGTGTCCGTGGTCAGCACACCAAGACAACTGGTCGCAGAGGAAAGACTGTTGGTGTCTCTAAGAAGCGTTGAGAGGGTCCATTTTTTTTTTTACTACAAGCGACATAATGGTAGATTGTTCTGTTAAAAGGATGTTGGATCATTTTTGGTGCTGTCTCTTCTCATTCCTTCTAGATTTGTGTGGAATGCTTTTTGTTTGAGTTATCTTTAGCATCAACGCAAACAAGTTAGTGAAGTATTTTACTGTGTTTTTATGAATTTATGGTCGATGGGTATTCTTCTCCCTCCATGTTTGGATTATGCTTATCAATATTATCTTTCATTGTGGAAGTGCTGATAATCTTTTACTGAAGGAGGGATGTGGAATATGAGGATCAGGTATGCTGTTGTCATTAAATTGCTGATAATCTTTTGATTCGTGACACCGCATTCGGGCCCATTACTTATCCTTATCTTGCCATTTTAAAACTTGATTGTTTTGCTTCTACTCTGCTCCGCGGGTACATCTTTTCCATGACAATTTTCAAATTCGGTTTTTATAGACAACTTCTCTGTTAATCAAAATCCGTTTTAGTTTAATAGGTCATGGATGACTCCCTAGTACAGAATCCAAATGGATCTTCTCTTGGACCATTTTTGGTATTCGAACTCGTTGACTTTGATGTCCCAACGTTTCGTAGAATCCCCTCGCTTGTTGTTGGGCGTGACGAAGCTGAAGCGTCTGGATTTCGCACCGATCTTCAAGACATTTGAAAATACACCTCTCACTCATTGGCACGGTAGATGGCAACGTTCCTTTTCTTAATTCTGTTGGAATCCCGTGCGGTTGCCCAGGTGGCCAAATTTTTTTGTAATAAAAATGCATGGGTTCTATTTAGATTTTTTGTAGGACAATTTTTCGAGTTTGTTCGACCATTTTTTATTTGAAAATCAGTACAAGGGTTCGTGTTGTTAATTTTCAAAAACAAAAAAGATATTAAACAAATTCAGGAGTGTACTAAACTCCACCGGAAGCAAGAACTTGGTAGGAGCTATACATTTATAAAAATAAAAAATTATCGTGCAGGCAGGCCAGCCGCGAATGATCGTCGAAATGTGTATCCTGGACTGGTACGCAAAAGTAGAACTTACTCCTTGGGCCCTGTCCGAAAAATTTCCCTGCTTCTGACAGACTAGTGACAGGCCACACGCAATTTCCGCACTGAAGTCGAAATCGGAAAAAAAAAAAAAAAAAAAACGCGATATCGAGGACGAAGCAATGCCCCTCATCTTACCGGACTCCGATTCAGTGCTCCCGGGAGCGTGCAGTGCTGCATGCTCCCGGGCACATACATATATTTTTTTTTTATTTTTTTTTGAAAATATTTTCATAAAAATGTTAGCCAAAGTGTATTTAACATATATATCAATTTTTATCATTTTTGGAGATTTTTAGATATTTATTTTTTATTTTTGAAAATCAGTGACATTTTAGTAATTTAAAATTACGTAAAATGCCACTGATTTTCAAAAATAAAAAATAAATACCTAAAATACTCCAAAAATGGTAAAAATTTACACACAGATTAAATACACTTGGGCTAACATGTTTATGAAAATATTTTCAAAAAAAAGTAAAAAAAAATATATGTATGCGCCCGGGAGCATGCAGCACTGCAAGCTCCTGGGAGCACTGAATCGGGGTCCCATCTTACCAGAACAGTTATTTCCCGACAATAAAGGGACTGCGATTTAATGCACCCCCATCCGGGTGCATTAAGCCCATTTTAATTCATTTTTTATTTTTTAAAAACTTTTTTTAAGTGTTTTTTTTATGAGTATTCATACATTACAATCTCAACTGGTATTATAATTAAATTCTGAGACATTCTTACAATTTGCCAACAGTTATCTACTATTTTTAATATTTTCTACCGGTGGACGGCTCCCACAAACTTGGGAAGACTTCAACGCCACCACTTCAGAAATGCTGCTGGAGAGATTCGAACCCAGGACCACCGACTCGTGTGGCCATGTCCTGCACCACTGAGGCACGACCTCAGTGGCTTTTTTATAAGTGTTAATTTAAGAGTATTTAATATGTGTATTAATTTTTACCATTTTTAGAGTATTTTAAATTTTTATTTTTATTTAAAAATAAAAATAAAAATTTAAAATACTCTAAAAATGGTAAAAATTAATACACATGTTAAATACACTTAGATTAATATTCGTATAAAAAAAAGTAAAAAAAAAATAAAAAATTAGGTTAATGCACCCAAGTGAACTGAAGTTCAATGCACCTGGGTGCATTAAATCGCGGTCCACAATTTTAAAGATCCACAGAAGTTGAGAGAACAGTCAACACCCACGAAAACCCCGTAGCCACGAGCTCTCTTCCATCACTAACGAGGAGGCCATTTTTGAGTCCCTCATAATCGAGCCCTGCCCAAAAGCTCTCCAGCGGCTGTGGCGTTTTCTGCTCTTTTTGCTTCTTGTCACCCAATCTGCGCCTGCTGCCTCAACTTCTAATGCACCGAGAATGTAACGTGCTTAACACAGATTGGCACGTGTTTGCGGTTGGGCTATATATTACATCTCAAGCCAACGTAGGTATTTATTTATTTTTCAATTTCTTGCTCAGGGGGTAAATTCAACTATACAATCAACAATGTATATACATGAAGCTTGGCTTTTGCTCTTGGAAATGAATAAGCTTCTCTCAACCGGGATTTAATACCCGAAGCTGGCAATTGGCACATAATTTTGTGAGTTGCGCGTCGACAGTCTCCTAAGAATCGTACATCCATTCCATCTGTGGTTAAACTGTATCGACTGTCAAAAACCCAAATTTAATACTATAGTCAGTGCATGCTGTACAGCTCCACGTTCATGTGCTTTTTGCCAGCTTTTTTGCATTGGGTGGCCGCTGCACGGCCATCTGATTCTCAAGATCCAACGCCCATTTCCAATATCCTCTTATGAAATGTGTGTTTTCATTTTCAAAATAGTTTTTTTTTTTTTAAATTTGCAACATAATTTTTTTACGTTTATAGTATAATTTTTCTGATTCTAAATACATATCATTATATTCTCGTCCCATTTCTCATCTCATTTAAGCTTCTTGAATCCTTCTCAACATGCCCTTGATTAACTATATTTCTGACTAACAGATATTTAAAAACTACGAACCTAAACCTATTTTACCACCTCAAACCTAGATAATACTGTCTGGATATTATTTATCCAAGATCAATAACGTGAATGATAGAAAAAAAATTTCAATTTATCGTATAAAAGAAAGCTACGAATTTTACAAATGAATACTTCAATACATTACTTATTTGCAAAAATAAAAATGTAAATAAACATAACATCATTTACAATATTTGTAAAAATAAATCTTCTTTCAAGAGCTTCACCTCCTTAGCTTTCTTGACACTGATCACCCAAGGGATAATAAAATACATATATGAGTTCAAAAAAACTCAACAAGATAAAGATGTTGTATGCATATAACTTCCTTCCACAGTTAATCCACAAAATTCTTCCTACGCAATGTGCTGAATAAATGCATTAGCTTCTCATTTTAAGACATAAATATTGTGTTCCAATTTCAAACTTCAGGATGCGTTTTTAGAAAACACTAAAAAAAATTATTTCCACCCAAAACTTTGTTCTCTCCCATTTTACCCTATTGTTCAATCATTTATTATTTTTATATATCTTTCAATACAACTACTATATCAATTTTAACTTTATTTTCTTTAATTCTTATCGTTACTCCGAACATACAGCATCTCTCTCTTCTATTTTCAAAAACCTTTCAACCAAAATTGTTTCCATCATTTTTTTCTCACTTTCCAAACACATGCTTATAATCTTATAATTTAGCATCTCAAAATCCACTAAGTCTTTCTCATAAGATATGCTAGCGGCCCTTACTAAAGATTTGATCACTATTTATATGGTTGTCCTTACATATCTCATGACAAAGACTTCAATAAGTAATTTGACTTTTTATGAAATTAAAAAATCCAAAAACATAAAATTCTTTACCATAAAAAATATATACATCTTAGTTGTCTAAATTATACTTTTTGGGGCTTTGATCTCACCAAAACAAAATAAAGAGCTCATCGTGTCATATGACATCAACTACTTTCAGCTCTTGGGCCATAGGCCTTGCAAGCTTTCTAGTGAGCTTGGCTTTAGCTTCAATAATAAGTTTACAATTTTGATACCCATCCCATAGGTTGCTTCTTGGTACTGTCCCTTCAAAATCTCATATGAGAATTAAAAAAGGTTATTTGCAAAAATAATCTTATAAGTTTATCAAATTATGATTTTAACCTTGTGGTTTTGATATTTGCATATATATAACCTTCAAACTCTTGATTTTGTGCCTGCATAAACCTGCGAGCTTAATTACATTTCGAGAATGATAATTGAGTGGATAAGAAACCTATGAGATTTTTGACATATATGAAATTGGTATAATGTAGATGTATTTAATATGCAGAATGCATGTCCATATAGTTATTTTTACATAACATCAAAAGTTAAATGGTTATATCTGCTAATAATAAAACTACAAGATTAAAATCATAAATAGGCAATCTTAAGGGATTATTTTGGCAAATTATCCAAAAAAATAATCTTTTTAGATGGAAAGAATTTAAAATAAATTTTATTATGACATTCCAAGGAACCTTTAATCTTTCAAATATAAGACAATTCTTTTCGCCATCTAAACAACATAATTTGCTAAGACAAATTCTGATGATATATAAAATTAGGGATGTTAACGGATCAAGTTAGACGAATTGAAGCTCAATCCAAATCCTAACTCATTAAAAATATCTCAACTCTAATCTGTTTATTAATCTATTTAAAAAATTTCAACCCTAACCCATTTAATAAATGAATTGACAGATTGTTAGTGGGTTGTATAGCATGTGGATGAGAATCTCACAGAGAGAGGCGAGAGGGTATCTTCAGCGCAAGAAAAATGAAAATAAGGCAGTAACAGAAAAATGGAATTAGGGTAATAGTGAAAAAATGAAAATTAGGTAATGGAAGAAAGACTTTACGAAGAAAAATAACCAAAAAATTTATATTTATATATATATAACTTTAATGGGTTAACCAGGTTAAATGAGTTATATAAGTTGAACAGGTTACTAAACGGGTTAATAGGTTATAAAATTTCAACCCAAATTCATTTATTTAATTAAATAGTTAAAAGGGTTGGCAGATCATTTCATTTATTCAAAAATCCAAACCCAAATAAGCACACAAATGGATTTTTAACTGATCAACCCTAGTTCAATTTAGTTTATAACAAGAACTAAAATTTATTCCCCATTATGCCTCCATCTCAGTAAGAAAGAATCTTCATTAGTCAGCATAAACAAAACAGGATTTGTACTTAAGATTTTAAGGCAATGTAATGCAAAAACAGATACAGCCCCCTCGAGATGCCTGCTGCCCTGTTGCAACCTTCAGGTGGGGCCCACCCACATGATGGCCGGAGGTAACCATGCACAGTGGGGCCCACTTAGAAGGGCCAAATTGAAATTGTGGAAGGTTGCCATTTGGATTTGGCAGGTTGGTTAGAATTCTTACAAATTTTTTTTTTGTGGGCGTTCGCGCTCTTGGCTTTGATTATTGCAGTTGCCACTCAACTTCGTGTGCCCGACAGGTTGGTGGAGGCATGGTGCATTGACCTTAAATGTGCAATGGATCCAGCTTGCATGCATCAAAATCTCTGAATTTTATAAGGAGGATGGTCCAGTTCATTACTTCAGCCCCGACAGCACAAATAAATGTGCATAAATACACTTCAGTTATTACTCGAGACATTTTCTAAGCTGTAGCCCTTTTGGATGCTGACTTGAGTTGAGTATCACCCACTGCAACAGATGATAACATGAAATTTCATGCCTGGTATACATATTGCAGCCTATTTCATTAGACCCCTTTCAGTTGCAATGAGATAAGGTCAGCCATACTCTATAATATCATTTAGATGCATCAGTCGGGAAGAGCGAAAATGATGAGGGAAAGTAAAAATGGGAGGCAATATCGTTTCCCTCTCTAATATTAAAAATAAAATAAAATAAAATAAAGGCAGAAAAGAGAAAAGAGGAAGTGAAAAGTGGGTATGATCATTTAGGGGGAAACCCGGAGAAAGTAGCTGTTAAAACTTTCTGGGGGTTGAGCGAGTATTAGTGCTTGGGTGGGAAACTAGACTGACAGTCGAGGCTTCAGCGTTTCAAAAGCCTTCATGGAAAACACCATCAAATGCCTAAGCCATGTTGCCCCCTTTCGATCATCTTTTAAGGCCCAACTTTAGCAAAAATTTATTAGACTGATTTGGACAGTTAAAAGTCATCAGATGGACCATGCAAACACGTCAATCAATCAGTCATTTTGAACTGGGATCGATCTCTCTCCTTTTTCTCTATTACGTTTGTAATTAGGTTAGGTGGGCTTTCAACAACTTCGGTAGAAGTTCTTTTATTTTTTAATATATAAATTGAAACCTTTAGGCCACTTGGTCATGAATATAAAATACAAACCACTAAAATAATTAGCATTTTACACGCAATTATTTGTTGATATATCCCCTCAATTCGAGCATTTGTCTCTTTCCCATTTGTACCATTGATGTGGCCAAACATTTCTCTTTTCCATTTGG
This sequence comes from Annona cherimola, assembly GCA_030490835.1. Taxonomy (NCBI): domain Eukaryota; kingdom Viridiplantae; phylum Streptophyta; class Magnoliopsida; order Magnoliales; family Annonaceae; genus Annona; species Annona cherimola. The sequence continues at coordinate 7,064,916 of CM059977.1, read as the reverse complement.
GCTACCATCTCATGTGTACAATGGTGAATATGTATACGTGTTAGATGGCATAGTCGTTAATAAACCCAACCAATGAATCAAAGGAATGATTTCCCGTCCATCATTCTAATATATTCATTATAAATTAATGCTGTGGACCATCCTACTTTGTGGCTTGATAAGATCATTAGCACCATTGAACCTGGGAGGTAGCATGGATTGAGATGTTATTTTTTTCACTTGCATGTCATCATTTCTCCTCGAATTTGCCCCCACCATCCACGGCCTAGATAATTTTTTGCCGCCACATTAGCATACCTCAAACCTACTAATAATAGCTTATGGGACTGTCCACAACTTTCATTAAAAGAGGGGGGAGAAATTTAAAAAATTATCATAACTAATGAGCTTTTTTACCCTACATGCAATTATACAAGTCCTGTGAAACTGTTTCAGAGCATTGGATGGGGGAGGGGGAAAAAAAAAAAAAGGGCCATCACCACCTAATGGGGGACCGTGTTTCTTGGGGAGTAAAAAAGAATTTAGTGCCACCATCCAACGTAGCACTTGAATACATATATTCCCACTCACATCCATATAAAAATGCAAGAAAAATACAACTTGGGTCCTCCTCTCGATGTTGACCAAATGAACACTAATGGGATCCTTCCTAGTGCCACAACATCCCCACGTGCCATACACATACACAAACCCATAAAAATAAATAATCTTTCTAGCATACATGCATACAAAAACATTATACAACCATGGCAGCCAATACAATAGCATAAGCCTTAAATATCCTCATCATCCACGTGCACCTAATTCATGGATACAAATCGTTTCCTCACGCAACCAAAGCAGACAAATGACTGCTACATGTCAAACATCCGGGCTGTTGATGATGTAGAAATTCGAGGAAGGAATTGGAATCCATGGAAGACTGCATCATTTCATTTGCATCTCCTCATCTTAAAACCATCTGATCGATGTAAATCAAAATTTCCATTACAATCACTTGTTTAATTCTAAAGTTTCAAAATATCATATAAGGTTGTCATTATATGATAGGACAGTTGTGATCAAATGGATGGATCAATGGCCCAAACGAAGAACAGGTGAAAAACGTGGTGGCACAGTGGTTGGGTTGGATGAGGATGTAGAGTAGGGAGAGTTTATACAAGGCAAGCAAGGCCGTGAAGCAGCTGAAGGGTGGGGGGTCTCTTCAATGCACCCCGGACAACCAGGGCCGACCACGTGGTCCCACGTGACCGATCCTTCGTGACCCTTATTTCGAGGGGGCCATCCACATTTTCTAAACCCTCCGCCCCCTTCCACGCCTACTCTGCCTCCTCATCTCACGTGATACGCTGCATCTCTACAAATGCTGCACATTTCATCCTCTGCTACTTTTTTTGTATAATTATTACATTGCAATTTTGCATTATAAGAAGACGATACTCTCGTCAGACATATCGAAGCTAAGATCTTATACTCTCGTCAGCCGATTTTATCTCACCAATGCTATGCTGAAAAAAAAATAAAAATTAAAAACAAGAAGAAGAAGATAAATGTGCACTCTCCTGCACGTCATTGCATACTTTGATTGTTACCTTACAACAATGTCCAAAATGTTGTGTAATACAGCAGAGCCGGCTATTATTTTTATATCCCATTCTTATGTGAACTATTGCCCAAATTTTGGACCGTTAATGTTGATTCATCTCAGTGCCCGTGTATCAGCCCCAGTGTGCCAGAGTATCAAACATATTTCGCGTTAGATTAGAAATACGTATATTAAACAAGCATTATTATATTTTCGGGAGCGTGACACCGGAACTTGTGGAATACGGAGCGCGAACGGCTTTGCAAATACGAGCGTCGTTACCAATGCAAAATTTTCATTTTAGGGGCAAAAAGCCTCTTTGACGGTCCACAGACATTTTCAATAATATACTGATCAGCAATCATGCCTGTGTGTAGTTATTTAAGCACATTATCAAATCTATGGCTGAAATAAGTGGTCCAAATCCAAGGAAAACAACACCCATTAGTGTCTCCTTGAGTCGCTTTTTCTGGAGCGAGCGTGCAGGCAAGCATGTTCAGTTTTCCAAATAATTGGATTTTTTAAGGTGCTGCTGAACTTTCATTATGGAATTGAAATAAAATAATAACTGAGCGAACTGGATGAATTGGGTAACTGGTACGTCTCGAAGATCTGCGACCAGCTTTTAATGTCGTTTGGAAAAATGCACTGGCGAAACACTCCTGATTAACAGGCTTTTTGAAGTGTGTGCGCATGTCAAGGTCGGAAATTCATACGTTCGAATGGGCTGTAATTCTTTCAAATTCGCAGATCATTGGTGGCCTCTCTTCAGTTCACACGTGTCCTACTGAGTGGGCAACTTTTGGAGTGAGTGCGCCCGCGTATGATGCATCGCATTCATCCAGTGCATCGGAAATTTTTTTTCCCCCACTCTCGCTTTCGTCGCGCCCTCGTCATTTTCGTCCTTATCCGAAGGACTGGCCGGCACGTGGGGTCCGCCATCAGACCGCACACGTGGGCCGAGCGGGCAGCATAGCTGAGCTGTGCGGCTCAATTATTTCGTGTGCCCCTCTCGCACCGTACACGCCCCCGCCCGTGTCATCGCCACTTCCTTCTTCTTATCCCGCCGCATGTGCCACCTCCCCACGTGCGCCCTTCCGACCGGCCTGCCCACCGTGCCGCCTGGGCCCCCACTCCTACCACGACCACACCGCCCGCCGGAACTATAAAAAGGTGTACTGTCATCAGGTGGGCCGCTTCCAATGCCGAACTGGAATTCGAATTGATCGGCGAATCCCTGAGAAATCGGCCACGCTGGACGATTATTATCAGCTACTGTCTTGAATGATCCTTAACAGCCAATAATATATACTCTGGCAGGGTGTGCGGGATGGTACTTCGTACTTAATGAAACCGTAAAATCTCACACGTGTCGCCACACAAAAGAGCACTTCAAGGTTTTTTGGATAGCCAGGTTTAGTTGTGTAATCCTTTTTTATTTGTTATGTAAAAAATTTATACAGACAATTTTTTGACAATAAATTACTTAGATCTCTCTATCCCTCCCTCCCCTCATAGTGTAGGGGAGAGGGGATAGAGTATTTTCTTTCATCAAAAAAAAAAAAAGAAAAAAAGAGCAATTCAAGCTTCGTGTCTGGATCTAGATGGGTCATTTACCTGAATATAATGGATTGTCCAACCGTTGTCGTTCGGAATATTTGATAACTCCGGGAGCATTGCATCAGCCGTCGGTCGAGACCGCACGTACGGAAGGCCTCCAGGAACCGTCGATTGGCGGGCTCGTCTAACAGATGAGATGAACGAATGTAGAGCAGCGGTTGTAGAGGGAGCCGTTGAAATGGACGGCTGAGAGGCTGATGGCTCAGTTGCGGGGCTGCCCCTCAGGCAAAGCAAGGCAGGAGATGGTCCCACGTGTCGGACGACGCGTGCGGTGATGAAAGGTATGGATGGATGTGTCACGGCCACATGCATGGGGAATAGCCAGTTGGATGTACTTGACTTGTGTCCCCCTGTCTCATTCCGATACATTCACCGTCTCTACTCGGCCCCGCCTATGCTACATACACGAGCCTGTGGGTCCCACTAGCTGTTAGATTCTGGGCAATGCCCATTAAGGGATTTGTATTTTATTGATTCCAATTATGTTGTGTGATTCCTTCCACATGACATGGCTGATGGTGAAAGATATTCGGCCCACCATACGGTTTCTTTTCCAAAGAAAAAATATGGGATGAGTTTTACTGTAAGAGTAACAATTGTACATCATTATTAATATACTTACAATATTTTATAATTTCTAATATATTCATAACATTTCATCTTAAATTACTCTTATACTCGCACTATTAAAACCATTGTTGTCCACCTCATTAAAAAGACGATTTTGCCATTTTAAATTTTTTTCTAATTAAAATAAATCAACCTTAATATGACTTTTAAGTTAGGGGATGTTTGGAAATATGAAAGTTGTGGGAAATGTGGTATTTGGTGGGAATAGAAAATGGAATATTTTAAAAATTGTGTGATTGATATGAAATAATATGGGTAAAGTTGGAATAAATAAGTTTGTTGGAAGGTAGTCGAGAGGGAAAATGATTAGAATATAGGGGTAAAAGTGGAAAAATATAATGATTAGTTATGAAATGATGAATTTTGAAATCCGTGCCACCACATTTTCCCTCCCACATTTCCCACACCGTATTCCCAAACGTCCCCTTATTTAATATATTGTATTAATGATTTACTATCATCAATTAAGGTTAAATTATCTCATTTAGAAAATTTTGAAAGGGCAAAATCGTCTTTTTAATGAATAGATAAAGGTGGTTTTAACAGCGTGGGTATGCGAGGAATTTATGATGAGACGTTACGGGTATAAGAGGAATTTATGAAATATTGTAGGTATATTAGAAATTATGTGTAATTGTTATAGGTATAAAAGAATTATCCGAAAAAATATTTGTGTAAGTAGTATAGCTAAAAAGGCAATAATAAAAATTTTCATGTATATAACACATTTCGACTAATTCTTAATAAAGCCTGTATTTGAAATGAGAATGTGGAGATGTATATTAGAAATGAGAACATTTGAGTTAAAAAATAAAAAAAATTGTATTAAAGATTTAAAAAGGTACCTTAGAATTTTTAAAAATTATATTAGGAACGGAGATATAGAATTAATTAAAGAATCCAAGGGAAATTTTTCAAAAAATACTTCTATGAAGAATGGTTTCGGATAGGGGTGGGAATCGGGGCGGGTCAGGGTTTGCCCAACCTTGACCATACTTTTCAAAAATCTGGTTTGACCCTTATTTTTATACCAGGCCGAGATAAGGTAGGTTTGACCATTACTTTTTTCTACCAGGTCTAGGGACAAAATTCGGGTCGATATCAGACCAGTTTCAGGATAGCGGGTCGGGTAAAAAATACGGGTCAAATAAGATAATTTTTAAAATTTATATATCTATCAAACATAAGTATACATCTATACTAAATTTAAATATTATATGTTTCAATATTTCACTAATTATTAAAAAACACATAATTAAGAAAACAAAATATTTGAAATATAGTATACATTTATTAAAATAGGTTAATATACAATTGCACATAAGAGTTATATACGTACAAATTTTTTTTATTGATTCTTATATTGTTTTTTGAATAAATTGATTCTTTTATTGTTGATAGAGTTGAATATAAAAAAGTGAGAAATTTGAAAGAAAATAATAATAATATTTCAATATAGTCTTATAATTTTTAATAAATTTATATATGCGAGGCAGGTTTTCGGGTCGGGACATGGTCGACCCATCTTGACCCTATTTTTAAATTCGGGTCAAAATTTCTAATCCATCCCTACACCGGGTCAAAAATATATTAGTTTTATCTGACTAAAAACGGATCAAATTAATACCAGATCACGGGTCGACCCACTCCAATTTCCACCCTAGATTCGGAGGACAAGAAAGTAGTAAACGGAGGCGTTTTGTTTGCTCGGGATATCCGGAACTTTGACGTGAAAAAGTGCGACTTCCGCTTGCAGATGTAAGAAGTCGGAATTCGACGTCGGATGGAGATGCTCAGATGGTGCGAAATCGTTTAGCTTTAGAAACCGGTGGCGATAATAAACGACAAAATAAGTGACGTATCAATCCAAAAGTGAGACTCCCTGCTTTATCGACGACGTCATGTTTTCTGTCACGTAGCCCCACTACTAATTTATTGTTGAGAAGGAGACTCACAGTTTAGTACCTTCCCGCACTTGGTTTTAAAACATTTGGCAAATCTAGGTTGTGTTTGGTAACAACAATAAGTTGTAAGTTAAAATTTTTCAATCTAAAACTTTTCACTCTCTACAATTATCCTATTTTTTAATCATTTCTTCACATTTTTCTATACAACTACCCTACTTTTCAATCATTTCTACACAACTACCAATACAACTAACCTATCTATTTCAACTTTATCCTATTTATTCCTCATCATTACCCCTATCATATCACATCATTTGACAACTTCTCATATCTATAACTTTTTATCAAAAGTTTTATTCATTCCCAAACACACCCCTAAAATCATTGCCCATTTATCTGTAAAGTGTTTATTTTGGAAACAAGTAGATGGGATCACGGGAACTTCCGTTTTTACACTATTATTTCCGAGTGGGCTAAGATCGAATCACTCATGGGCCGAAATCGGTATTGGATTGGATGTTAAATTTTCTAGGATATAAAATAATGCTGATATCAAGTTATGAACGGGCAATGTAATATATAAAAAATATAGTGAAAATGTTTTATAATAGCTTTATCAAATTTTTACCATAATCGTTGTACTTATATAAATATGTTGAAATATTACGAAATTTATTATGCTTATATGGGCCATCGTAGCATTCACAAACAACTAGAGTATTTTCTATTTCACTTCCAAAATAGTAACATGGCGTTATTCTATTCATCTTTTACTCCATTGAAACTTTATACAAAAATCATATCACTATTTTTTACTCCTAAAAAAATCTCTATTTTTAGAATGAGAAGTAATACTGTTAGTTTGGGCTAAGCAAATGCCTTACTTAGCTTATCTCAAAAAATTCATTTAAAAATATTTTTTTGCTTTTTTTTCCATGCGCTTGTTTATCTAATTGTATTCAACTTATAAACTAAGTTTTATTATTTTTGAATATGTGTATATATTTTTTAAAGATGTTTAAATATATGAGTATTTTAAACACACACACACATATACATGGATATTTAAAAATCTCAAAAAAAATATATACATATATCCAAAAATGGTAAAAATTAATTTATATATTAAATACACTTAGATAAATAATTGTATGAAAAAATATTTTTAAACGAATATTTTAAGATAAGCTAAGCAGAACATTTGCTTAGTTTAAACTAGGGGTGTTACTGGTCATAGTCAACTAGTCAACCCGCTCGTCCAACCCGTTTATAAATTAGTTTGGGTTAGGATTTTTGAATAAATGGGTTATGATCCGCCAACTCGTTTAACTATTTAATTAAATAAATGGATTAGGATTGAGATTTTATAATATGTCAATCCGTTTAGTAACTCATTTAACTCATATAACCCGTTCAACCCGTTTAATTCGTTCAACTCATTTAACTTGCTTAACTCATTAAAGTTTTATGTATATACATGCAAACCGCTTTGTTATTTTTCCTTTCTAAATTTTCCTCTAGTCACTTAATTTTCATTTTTTTACTGCTGCCCTAATTCCATTTTTTCGTTGCTGCTTATTTTCATTTCCTCTACTCCGAAAATACTCTTTCGTCTCTCCCTGCGTGATCATTATCTACTAGAGTCTGAGCTTTTAGGTTATTTGTTATACAACCTGTTTACAACCCATCGACACGTTTATTAAATGGGTTGTAAATAGGTTAGGGTTGAAATTTGTTAAATGAGTTAATAAACGGATTAGGATTGAGATATTTTAAATAGGTTAGAATTAGGATTAGGCTCCAACCCCTCCAACTCGATCAGTTAACACCCGTAGCCTAAACTAACAGAATCATTCCTTTTTTAGAATTAATCGTACTTAGCCAAAGTTAACTACCATCTAAGGGGTCTATTCAAAATGAGTGGATAAGAAAGACGTGAGATTTTCCGTTCTTAAAAAAGTTTTCTTATTTTCAATTTACCAACCTTATTCTTGTAACTTTCAAGTTTCAATACGATTTTTCTCATTTTTCAACATTATTTCTGGATGCCAAATACACATGAACATTTTTTTTCATGCAGTTTTCTAGTCCCATTTCACCATTTTGAAGGCTCTTTTTTTTTTAATAGAGAGAGAATGCAAGAATTAAGAGTAGGCTAGAGTTTAGAGAGGCCAAAAAAGTTTTCTAAAAGAACGCTTATTTATGGCTTTTGTGATGGCTTTAATTATACAAGCGCAATAAGTGAATATATTTATAGTAAGAGACAAACGTTAGTAGAAATAACTTTTAAAATAACAATAATATATCGAATCTACGGTGGTGTTCGAATTTAATTTGACAGCACAATTATCCACCACAATGATTGATTACCGCCTTCGTTGCAAAATTCTAAGGCTACGTGGACCCGTTGAAAAAAGGAGTTGACAATAATAGAGAATCATAATTAGGGGGATATAATTGTTCGTCTTTCTTCCTTCCAAGGAATACCAAAAACAAAAATTTGCCAGTAATTAATCCACTGCCAAAGAATCTGAGACGCTACACGCAAAGGAAAGAAAATTGGTCTAGACCAATAATTCCATTTTGGAGGGGGTGCCTCGACTCTAATAATTTGTTGCTTGGGAGGATATAAACCAAATGCATGAAGGAAATATCGCCACATGGTCCTGGCAAAGCTGCAGAGGAAAACAGAGGTAGAGACGTCACACTTACACAAGAGCAGAAAGGCTGGGCAGTCAGGCGTCAACCATGGTACCAAAGAAAGCTAGGAGAACCGGCATTCATGGATTCGAGGGGGAAAAGAAGAAGCACAACGCCGGAAGGGCGGCGATTTTAAGGAAATGGGTGGGTGCTGGGCCATTCAACCAAATGTTTGGGTGAAGGAATTTCCATTTCTCAACATTTTGACTGGAAATTTGCCTTGTTGTGGATGATCGACAATGACTTAAACCTAAGCGTTTTATCCGTACCGTACTTGAGCCTTGAGCCGTGTGGCATTTTGCCAGACACCCCCCGAAAAGCTCCACGTGCTCATCTTAGCTCCTCCTCCGTGCATTGTCCGGCCACTTATTAACAAGCCTCTTATCCGGATCTAAAACGCATGCACGCCAAAAGATTCATTATTTTTTTAAAAAAAAAAAAAAACAAAGAACACAGACAAAAGAAGAAAAAAATGCCCATAACCATCTTTTCTGAAGGCTCGCATGCACTCCTGCCCGCTCTGAATTTTTCCCCCCCTATTGCTGAACTCTAACACACATTGACACAACTGTCAATGTTATAATTCTCTGGTAGGAGGAGGATGGAGACGAGGACGGGGCCAAATGGGCCAGAACCCGATAACAGTAGGCAGTCGCCATCGTGATGACCTGCTGGGCCACCTCCTTTTCAAGGATATAGATTGCATCCACTGTAGTCAAAAAGTGGGAAGCCTATGAAAAGCCACAGAAAACCTCGAGCATTCGTGGGAGATATTGCAGAGGAATTAAAATCAAAGGCCCTTTATATACACGCAGCTTGTTTATGTATAAAAATAACAGCATTCTGTTCATAAATATATATATGATACATACATCGACAGGAGCTATTCACTTTTTGCTTATGCCAATGAAAGTGGGAGGATGAGATGTAAAAAAATGGGGGTAGTAAATTTGGAAAATCATCACCTGATTCAACTCCATCCGCCCCCCCTCTCTCAAAGAATCTTGTGGATTGTTCTTCTTTTTTTTTTTTGCATTTTGCATTTTGCGAGAATTCCTTCCCCTTTTTACTGCTTGCACTGCTGCTCGTTGCCTTCTGCCAGGCTTACATCCACCCCGCCGAAGTTGCTCTCGGCAGTGGCCGTGGAGTTGACGCTGGAGCCGGAATCGATCTCCTTGAACATTGCCATCACTTGGATCATGTTGGGCCGCCGCCACGGCCGGTCATCCAAGCACGCGCACGCCACCTTGAGATGCTGCAGCAGCTCTACCTCCAAGCTCGGATCCTCTTTCATGAGCTCCGGATCAAACACGTCGCTGATCTTGATTTTTGCACGCTGCTTCACCCAACCCACTAGATTGTTGTCGCCGAAGTCCGAAGAGTCCGTCGGCTGCTTCCCCGTGAGCAGCTCGAGCAGGACGACACCATAGCTGTAGACATCGCCCTTTGTGGAGCAGCGGAAGCTCTGGTAGTATTCGGGAGGCACGTACCCAGGTGTGCCCGCCAGCGTGCTGACGCTCAAATGCGTGTCCATGGCGCTCATCAAGCGGGCCATCCCAAAGTCGGACACTCTTGCTTCGAGATTCTCGTCAAGTAGGACATTGCTGGACTTCATGTCTCTGTGGATGATGTGAGGAATGCAGTTGTGGTGGAGGAATGCTAAACCCCGGCCAGCCCCAACTGCAATTTTTCTTCTCGCAGACCAACTGAGCTTGATCCCGGCCTTCTTCCGATCGTGTAGAATGTCATCCAAGCTCCCAAACCTCATGTATTCATACACCAGAAGGCGCTCCTCACCAACCTTGCAGTAGCCCAAGAGAGGAACGAGGTTCCGGTGTTTGATCTTCCCGATGGTTTCCATTTCTGCTGTGAATTCGCGGTCCCCCTGCCCGCTTACGTGAATCAGCTTCTTGATCGCAACCACATTCCCATCCTTCAGCTGGGCTTTGTAGACATCCCCAAATCCGCCGGAGCCAATCAGGCTGTCGTTGTGGAAGCCGTTTGTGGCTTCCAGCAGGTCCGCAAAGGTGAGCTTCCGAAGGGGCTTCTCGAAGGTAGCAAGGTTGATGCTCAGAGCTTCCCTAGCGCCCGTCAGCTTCCAGAAGCTCATGTTGGCGGTGCCGGAGTGAGATCGGCTGTCAATGTACCCCTCCAGACCGTTATCCTTTTTCTTCTTCCTTCTTTTCTTGCTCTCTACAGCAACGATTATCAAAGCAAAAATGCAGATGAGGGAGAATAACAGCCCCATCGCGACGCTGCCGGCCAAGGAGGCTGGCCTGCGATGAGATTTCTGATGCTGAAAGGTCGAAGAGTTGGAGCCCGAACCAGCTCCACACTGATTTGCCAGGGGGAACCCGCACAGGCCCGCATTGTTCATGTATCTGTATGCAGGGAAAGTTGCCAGCTGACCCAACTCGGGAATTGACCCATTGAGCTTATTATTCGAAAGATCAATCTCCGAGAGCATTGAAAGGCCCGAGAAGGATGAAGGGATGGGACCGGATAGAGAGTTATGAGAGAGATCAAGAACCCCAATGCTCTTCAAGTCACCCAACTCCAGAGGAATGGCGCCAGAGAGTAAGTTGTGCCCCAGATTCAGGACAGAGAGATAGAACATTTTGCCAATTTCCTTTGGAATGCTCCCCTCCAACCGATTGTAGGATAGATCAAGGAAGATGATCGACCCATTGTTGTTGAATGTATATTCAGTGCTACCCATATAGACTCTGGTGAAGTTGCAGGAGTGCCGTGTGGGGACCCTGTTCAGCTGATCCGGCCGGATGCCAGCAAATTCGAGGAGGTTGCCGGCACCGTGGCACTCGGTGCTCCCATCATTCTTCAGGTAGACATACCGTTTCCCAGTAATCAAACCAACAGCAATATTGCCAGACTGTTTGGCGAGCGAAGGTGGGATGGTTCCATTCAGGCGGTTGCTGTTCAGGTCCAGCCAAATCAAGCTCTTGCAGTCCCCAAGCTCGGGCGGGATCGCGCCCGAGAATGAGTTGTTGCCGAGCTTGAGGATGGCAAGATTCTGAAGCAGACCAATCCATGAGGGAATCTCTCCCCCCAGTCGATTGCTCGAGAGCGAGATCCAATTCAAATTGGAGCAGTTACTCAAACCAGCTGGAATGGTTCCCGTCAATGCGTTGTTGTCCAATATCAGATTTTCCAGCGATTTTATGTTTGCTAGCTCAGCCGGAATCTCCCCTTCCAACTGATTGAGCAGCATTACCAGATCACGGAGCTGCAACAGGGATCCCAAGCTCGGGGGAATTGTCCCGGACAAGTAATTGAAGCTGAGATCGACTGAAACCAGCTTCGAGCAGTCGCTTAGAGTGGCGGGAATTGTGCCGGTGAAAAGATTGTTCTGAAGATACAGCTCCTTCAAGCTGTTGGCTGGATTCCCGCACAAATCCAGAGGAATCGATCCCAAAAAATGATTCGAACTCAGGTCCAGAGTCTCCAACTCCGTGAGATTCGAAATCATCAAACTGGGCAACTTCCCGCGGAAATTGTTGAAAGACAGAACCAACTTCTTCAAATTCGACATCGAACTGAAAATTCCCGAAGGATACTCGCCGGAGAAGTTGTTGGAGGAGAGATTTATAGACTCTAAGGAATAACATGAAGCAAGATCGGAGGGCAGAGTACCGTACAAGGAGTTGGAGGAGAGATCGAGCTCTACCAGCGTACTGCAGGCGCCGCGCAAGAGCTGCAGCGGAATCTCGCCAGTGAACCCGTTCATCGCGAGCAGAAGCTGCTGCAAACTCCCCGTCGGAAAATACGGAAAATTTCCCCATAACTTGTTGTCCGACAGATTCAAAAACTGGAGCTGCTCGAGACCGGCCAATTGGCTGCCGATCGCGCCGGAGAAGTTGTTGGCAGAGAGGTCGATGTGCTCGAGGCGGGCGCAGTCGAAGACCGGGATCGTACCGGAGATTTTGTTCCCCTTCAAATCCAGGACGCGAAGCTCGGAGCAGTCGGACAAGATCCACGGCAGCACGTTCGGGCTGGCGATCTTGTTGTAGGAGAAATCCACCGACTGCAGCGGCATCGGAACCCCGCCGGAGCTGCCAGAGAAGATGAATCCATTGCGGGAGAGGTTGAGAGACTTGAGCGCGGAGCAGGAGCGCAAGCTCGAGAGGTCGGAAACCGACCCGCTGAGCGAATTTCCGGAGACGTCGAGGTCGGAGAGCAACTTGCTGCAGGAGAATCCGGGAGGCGCGGAGAGGAGAGTGCCGGAGAGGTTGGAGGAGGCGAGGGAAAGGGATTCGAGGCTTTCTAGGGTGAGGATGTGGGAGGCGACGGGGAGGAAGTCGGCGTCGAGGTTCACGCCACTGAGATCGACGCCTGAGATTCGATCGGAGTCTTTGCAGGAGACGCCGTGGAAGGAGCAGGGGTTTTGGTTCGGCTGCCAGTTCAGGAGGGATTGAGGCGGGGACTTGAGGGAGGCTTTGAAGGAGAGCAGCTGCCGAGCGTCCTTCCACGAGCCGCTCGAAATCTCAGCAGCTGCTGCTGGAAAGAGGAGGAGATGGAGAGAGAAGAAGAGCAGGTGTAGGAAGCTGTGCTGTTCCATGGAGTAGCTGTTGAGGGGTTTTGTGGGGACTTTTTTCATTGTTTTGAGGCCAGCTGCTTATCGTCCATTTGAGACGGGAGGAAGGGATGAAGGGTTTGGGGTTTTATGCAAAAATGGGAGGGGTTGGCTTGGCTTGGCTTGCAGGGGACTGCAGAGAAATGGAGAGTTAAAAGCCGGAAGCAAGAATGGAAGAGAGGTATTTATCTCCAGAGATAGGAGGAGAGTACCCGAGATGTCAAAATGGGACTCGCGCGACTGAGATTTTGAAATAACATCTCATCTCTTAGCTCGATAATAAACCAATCCACCAATCAAACGATTGGTCAAGTAAACATATATACCATATTTTTCTACCTAATTAGTAGTGTTTGTTCCGCTATTCAGATTATGTGTATTTTTTTTAAAAAAAAATACATTTAAAATAAACCTCGACGTGGAGGGCGACCTTTTTAAATGGGGCTTTAATAAAAAGATAAAGAAACTTTAAAAGATACATATTATAATAATACTAATAATAATACAGTTATTAGGGATGATTCGAGTGTGAGAATGATGTAAAGTGCAGGCAAATGAGACGGAGGTTGCGTTGGAAAACGTTAGAAAAACGAAGAGAAAAGCTAACACATTTTATAATACAATTCAATCCTTTTAACTATTTTAAGTATTTTATTTTGCGCGTCTGTATAATTTAATTAATTTTTCATACAACTATTTTATTTATTTTTATTTTACTCCTGCAATGTAATATCATTATTGTACATTTTAAAAATGGACGGAGAGAGGGGAAGAGAAGTAGAGGCGGGAAACAGCTGTGGATCACATGGCATGTGAGGAAAAAAAAATGCGCCGCGTCTATTTTCCCTCAAAACGGCGTTCTTGCGATATTACGGATCGGAGATGGATTAGTTCGTTATTATATTCCAAATGGATTCTAGTGCCCGTGCTAAAGAAAGCATGTTCCTAACTATATATATGGACACGACACGCCCCAAAAACGCCATCCCACGTCCACTTCTTAAGTGCCACACGTGCCCCAAGTGGTCCATTTCACGCTTGGATTACTGTTTGTGTCTGAGCCATTCATTAAATATTGTTCACTTCGGGTGCCCCTCACCGCTACATTTGGCACCACAAGTTGGTGTAGATCGGACTTCCGAATTCACAAAGTGTTATTGGATTGCCAACAAGATCACTGGGTCCAGTTCAGTGGCTCGTTCCATACTTGTATGTTGGATTTTTGTTCATTTTCATGTCGTCAGTCGTCGCGGTGATAACATGTTTAAAAACTTTTAAGCCGAAAGGGGAGCGTAAAAAGGGCCCTTTTTTAAACCACTGGTTTATATTTCAAAGACTTTTAATTTATGAGTATTTTTTCTCAACTTTTTTTAACACTTAAATTATGTTCTTAATCATTTACTACATATTCTGTATTATCGAATTTTAAGATGTGTGTATAAAATTTTTGGTGAAAAATTTTGAAGAGTAAAAGTTGTCGAATGATGTGATATGATAATGACAAAAAGTAAAGAAAATAAAGTTGAAATAAATAAATTAATTGTATAGATAATTATGTAAAAATGATTGAAAAGTAAAGTAATTATATAGGAAAATATAAAAAATTAATTAAAAATATAATAATTATAAAGAGTAAAAAATTTTAGATTAAAAAATTTTAAATTAACATTTTGTATTCATTTACAAATACACCCTGATTCGCTTTACCCTCTCTTTTTTTTTTCCAATTCCCAATGCACATACGGGAGGAAATTTTGTACGCTTTTCAAAAGGGAATAAAAATATATAGCAATGCAAGTTACTGTTTTTAAGAAAGGTCATGAATAATACATGCCATAATATAATAATAAATGAGCTAGGGATCCAAGAGCCTGAAAATGAAACAAAATTTATAGGAATAATGTCTTTTATAAATTGATCGGTAAAGCCAAAATTGAAGATAAATGTTGAAAATATGGATAAAAAATTATTATTTGTGACATATGTTTTTGAAATTATAAACTGAAGCTTTTTACAACTGAACATTCTCAATTCCTTTTCGCAAAATTGCTCGACTTCCCTACCCAGTGCGGGAGAATAATTCCGGAACTAGCAGACTTACTCCTTTTAACTTGTGAGTTGACCATAAAAATAGTGGGGAGTACCCAAGGGAAGCATGCATCCAACTCAGATCTCGACTTGCGGGATTGGCTTTTGGATCTGTATGGCATGCATCTTGGCTTTTGCCACCGCGGACTGATTTCATACTCGGTATGTACGTAGATGATGCTCCCGACAAATCGTACGTGCCTAGTGTCTACTCGCTGCTTATGGTATGCCCCAGTAGACCATCCCTCTCCACATTTCCTACTGCCGCCAAAATCACCAAAATCTAAAGAAAAATCTACTCCTCTCCGTTTCAATCGTAACCAACGCCAGATTTTGAAGGTCATCTCGTCCGTTGGTTTCGACAGAACAGATTGATTCATGAATCCAGGTTGAGCAGCTACAACTTGTACCTGCAGTTTGTGAGCTGTCTGATATCATTCGAGAATCAAGACATACGATATACGCACGGATGGGTATATCTTAATGCGGAGACAGACGTTAATCTCAATGGACGGATGGAAACGGATCTATGCCTGCTGCACGACCAGCACCAGACGGATACGAGGCAAAGTTTTCACCCCGTTCCAATAAACAATGCCCAGTAATTCGTACGTCTACACTGACAAGTACGGTCCCCCATGTGGGTCGGCACAGACGCCGCCTGGTGGTTGCATGCGAAGCAATCCGGCCCGTTCAAATAAATGATATTTATCGTCCGATTTGAGCTTGCCCAGTACCCCAAAATGGGTTTCTGGATCTCACGCTGCGGTCTTTTGGCCATTTGTGTTTATCCCATGATTTGTGGATTTCTGCTCAGATGCACGTATGAGGCGCGGTACGTTGTTCTTGGTGTGCAGGGCGACGGACGGCGTCACAAACGATCGACCGTTCTCAAATCTCGAGCATCCGAACATCCTCAAACGAATCGTAGCCGTCCGTATCAGATCGGACCCGATAATTGGGTTTCTTTGGGAGCGAGAAAGAATGTCTTGAACTTGCTATAGTGTAGCGGAAGCAGTTGTATCTAGGTCACTAGCGACGGGAAAAATCCAACGGATGAGATCATCCACCGCTGGATTCTAGCAGAGCCCTCACTAGATACAGCCTCGCGCGTCAAGAGATGGACGAGACGACAACGGATGGTCGTCAAAGCGACGCGGCGGTTAAGCGACGCGACAGGCAACTCCAACGGAGCATGCAAGATGATACGTGGGCCGCAGGATGCGCGTGCGGTCAAAATATCAATTTATTTCTGTGGGTTGCGTTCGAACAGACTGAGATAATCTAAGAACGAGAAGAGATTTTTTTTTTAAAAAAAAAATGAAATTTTAAATGTTTAGTATAATTTTTATTTAAATATAAATTTTAATATTTTTTTTCTTATTTTCAATACTCCAATCTCTCATATTACTCCCATCAAGCACTCTGGGAATTGGATAGAAATGCACTATAAAATTATTGAAACCTTAAAAAGAGCAGGAACATGTCGTCGAAAGTCGAAACCCATTATTCACTAACTTTATAGCAAACTTCTCGTCGAAACATCTAGTCAACAGAAAAAGATAACCATCTAAACCCTGGATTTAGTATGGATTAAGTATAGATTTGCTAAAATGGGAGAGAGGATGATTATCTCTATTTAGCTCAACAGAGACCCTTTTTTCCGGGTTTTCATGCGACTTGAATGCCGGATTCTGGTATTTTTCGGCACGCGTGTATAACATGCATGAGCTGCTTTTATTTCCCTTTGTACGCGCCAGTAAAGCAAATCCAGCACTCGTGTGGAAAAAAGCATCTTCCTTTGCATACGCTAATACTCTTAAGTATTCGCAACAATAAAAATTGGCAGTGAAACCAAATGATAATAAGATTTTGAAAAATTGAGAGTTGAATATGTGAAAATTACATGATTTGACGTGTACCGGAGAGAGATTTATGAAATTGACATGAGTTTGCTATGATTTCCAAATGTTGTCGATAATGTATATGATGAAATATCTAAGTGAGGCTTAATGCATAAAAATTATATAAATGCATATGTAAAACCCTTATGATATCAATAATACTTGCAAATGTTTGGGGCTTAGGAGATGATGAATTATTTGAAAATGAAACTTATGATAAAATTGATGATTATGAGTTATATGATTTGAAACAGGGGCTTGAACTTATGCTTAAGTATATAACTGGACAAATGTTGGAATTGTGTAAGCCTTATGTTGAGATAGGAAAAGAGGTTTGGTTTGAATGGATGAATAAGAAACTAATGAACAGATGATCTATTAGCTAGGTTTGTATGTTTGGATGGATTTTTGGATGGTTTGGTGTTGGATTTTGTTGGGGCTAGGCCTTTTGGTAACAATTTGGTTATTCGTTTTGACATGATTTGTGGAATCACACGCTTGATGGTTTTGTGAAATGAGCATGATGCATAATTTTAGCATGGGCATGATACATGTTGCAAGTGTGATATGTGTATGGGATTGTTTACGACTCTTTATTAACATAAGAATAGGGTTGTTTATGTCTTTTAATTGATCCAAGGGCAAAGTTGTTGATGACCCTTCATTAATATGAGGATAGGGTTATTCATGGTCCTTTATCAACATAAAAATAGGTTGATTTCATGTGTGCTTATAACATGGTATGACCTAATATGATTTTGTGAGGTTAGTAAGAGCTCGATGCTTACACTACATGCAGTGGCTTGGCATAAATGGTTTTGGTAGATTTTTGCGGCTGTTTTTACTGATGATGCCTATTTACTAATTTTGTTTGAACTCATATGTTGTTTTTGATGTTTTAATATAATCGATATTGTAGGTACCTAGTTATGAGTTAAGTTATGTTTGATCTCGAGCTGAGGCAAATTGTGACAAGTATAATTTATACAATTTTAGATTACAGTTTTTCAGAATAATGTAAATATGAAACTAGTGATATACATGTGTGTGTATTATATGATAAGTAACGAGAATATATGTGTATATTGGGTTGTGATTTATGGACGTATGACTTATTAAGGCCTTATTAATGTATTTATAATTTGTTAATATGTATTTTACTTCCACTGTAGTTGGTAGCTTTGCTTTCATGTATAGATGTTAAGACGTAAATGATAAAAATACTTGTCGTTTAAGTATTTTTCTATTGTTGTATATTTATGTCATGAATTAGTTATGGACATCTAGGTTATATGTGTGTATTCCACGTATACGTAGTTCTTTACCTTTCGAAATATGATAGGTCATAGAGAGATACTGCAATATCCCTAGCGACAATTGATCCAAGGGTTTGGACCGCTAAAGCGCTACACAGACAACTACTAATAATTCGTAAAAAAAAAATCTCCATTGATTTTTGTTCAGCTAGAAGGAGCATCCCCATCTAAGAGCCATAGTTCTTTTAAATAGTACCTATGACACAGAAGAAACAATAAATATGCACTCTTTGCTACATCACTAGTTATCAAATTGCTCCAAATTAGTTGCAAGGTCTAGACCATGAATCCACACTAATGAGTTGTGAGTATAATTTATTGCTAAGTTTACCAATCGTGGCCTAAATTTAGTCTATTTTCCACTTGCAATTTGTGGGGTAAAAGCAAAATGGGTCGTAATATTGAAATGAGGTAAGACAAGGGTTGAAGTTAGGTGATCCATTTGTTGAATTCTGGCACCTTGCATTTAATAAAATACGTGCTATTTTGGGAACACAATAAGAATTTAAATAGAAAATTGTTGAGCATCTAGGATTTTTTTTACGTGGATTCGAAATCCTCCATACATGCATGGTAGCATTTGGAAGAAAGATATATCCAATTGTAGGATTAGAGTATGAATTTTATAATGTCATTGTTGCTCTAAAATAGGGGTGTAGCCAAATATGGACTAACTAGTGAACCCATTAATTTGTATATTAAGCTTAGGTGAAATAAATACATAAGTAGATTCAAATCCATTAACATGTATAATTAAATTGGCCATGAGAATTAACCAACAAAATAATGCATCTCAAATTTCTTCGTCGATTCTTACCCATTTTGTTAAACAAGTTTGTTTCTAAGTTATTGAGAGCTATTTATTTATTTTTACGAGTTTATTCTTTTATTCTAGATGCATGAGCCCATGCAGCCAACTCCTATTGGGTCAACTTTAGCTAGTCCACATGGAATTCTTTTTAAATTTTTTGATAAAATTTTTATTTAGAAATATTTAATCTATAAGTTAATCCTTACCTTTTTACATATGGGTATTTTAATCAATTTTAGGGGGTTAAAAATGACTAAAATATCAATATGTTTAATAATAAAAATATATATCTCTAAAAATAATTAAAAATTAATTTATAGAAAAACACATATAGATTAACAAATTTACTATAAATTAAAAAAATAAAAGTACTTGACCAACCAAAGTTGCCACCAATAACAACTAGTTGTATGGGATTGTGGCTCTTTATTTTATTTCATATAATTGGTATAACTCAAGAAGTTTTTAACTCATTCGCAACCCATATGGTCAATCCATTTATAGCCAACAACTAGGGGTGCAATTTGGGTAGGTTGCCCACTTACAAAGCCTATTGTGTGTCATAAAATCAATGAAAAAGGTTTCGTGTAAAAAAATACTTGATTCAATTAAGATAGGGCAGATTCCAAAATTTAGGTATCAAAATCAACCTAATTACTAATATATATTTAATATATATTTTTATGAAATATCTTTTATAGTGAAAAACATAAATATATTTTTTAACATATAGAAACTTCTTTAATTTATCTATTATTTAGTAAATTTAATAATTGTATTTCAAAAATTATATTATTATCATCTTGATTATAGATTCTTAAATAAGACTTGTAATAAAATATATATTTCAAATATAATATAAAAAATATTTTTAAAAAACCGAATTGGAACTAAAACTATAACCAACTTGACTTTAAAATATAAGGTAGGTAGGCTTAGATTTGACTCAACCTAAAATAGGATAGGATATGTATTTTTAAAAATGGGATAAGAGTATATTAACTCTGAGTTGAGCCTACCTGACTCAGTAAATTATAAATGAATTAGAATTGAGATTTTATAAATAGGTCTCAGACTTCAATTTAATCTACTTATGCCCTACTCCAAAAATCAGGATTTTCGCTTAAAAATATTCACTCCAATTTTTTTAAAAAAAGACACATTAAAATTGTAAGACCTTGATTTTATTGTTAATTATGAAATTTGTTAACCTGTTAACATACAACTAAAAACAAATCCTTTAAGAGAGTGTCTACATACATGAATAGAAAAATTATAATAATATGCACGGTTCCCCATGGCATAATGAAATATTGTCAGTTGCTTCTAGATGCTTTTCGTTCCATCAAATTGATCCTTTAGAGACTTAAGATTTCTCAAAAGTAACTCCATCTTCATTTCTAGTAGACAGTGTTAGTTTACGATAAGTGTAAAAGTTTTGGCAAGATGGGGTGCTTATTTCCACAATCACCCAAGAACTAGCTAGGTCACCATCTCTATTTGTAAAATGATTTCTAGCTAAGAAAATTTTGCAGATTTTTCTGTTCACAGTGCAGCTTAGGCTATATTGAGCTTGAACCTAATAGTAGAATCCAAGGAATCCAAACACATTTTCCATTTGTACAACATATCAAATGTTCTACAAATTAGAGATTATCCATAGGGGTGCAACTTGGGCCGGGTTCGGCCCGAACCCGGCCCGCTGAACCCGAAAAAATGTAGTGTTGAAACTCTGAGATTTTCAACCCGAACCCGAATTTGCATTTATATAAAATATAAAATTTATATTATAATAATAATATATTATAATAATAACATATTACTCATGGATGGATGATGGACAACAGGAGTACGGCATGGCAGGCATGGATAGCTCATTGCCGAGACAATCTAACGTTTTAAGTGATTTCAACAAAATACCTATTCCCAATTTACATTACGATACAGGTCCAATAGTTTTTTTTAAAAAAATTACTCTTCACGCCTTTTCTATTGAAGCCTTTTGACCAACGAAATCCTGTGATACTAAATATTAAATTTTTTTGAGATCTTTTTTTCCAAAGGAAAAATTTATGAGAACTTTAAAATTATAGTTGTAAAATAAGCTTAAAACGATAGAGGAGTAAAAAAATACAATTAATGATTAATAATACAATTTTATTGACAACGTTTACACATAATTCATATTCTATTTGATACAAAGAGAATGCTCAAAACAGGTTTCTTTCTTTCTACTCTTAAGCGGTATTTGAATTTTTCTTAATTTCATACAACAAATTGTTTTTTAAACTTTTTTATATAATAGATTCGTGATAAAAAAAAGTATATATAAGATGAGTAACAAAGACATATTAATAGAAGATGTCAACCCGAAACTCAACCTGAGCCCGAATTTCAAAAATAGGATTAGGATTGAGGTTTACAAATAGGGTTAGGGTTAGGGTTGAAGTTTTACAAATAGGGTTAGGGTTAGGGTTGAAGTTTTACAAATAGGGTTAGGGTTAGGGTTAGGGTTGAGGTGAACCCGAGTTTCATGAGCCCGAGTTGCACCCCTAATTATCCATGTATGTAAGGTTAAGTTGAGAATCCTTACTTCATGAGCAGGAGGATAAGTGTGGAATGGGTAGAAAGTTCGATAAAAGTAAGAGTGGAAAGAGGGAGAACAAGGAAAGGTAAAATAGCCAGGGAGGAATTGGTGTGTGCAAATAGTCAATAAGGGCTTCTATGTTGGAGTGTTGAAGTGTAGGTTCCATGAATGTAGCGTTGAAGTGTAGGTTCCATGAATATAAGGGTGATATTTGTGCGATTTGCCTTGCTTGCACGCTAAGGAAGCAACGCATGCAGATAAGTGCAACTCACATGAATAGGTGTGTCTTATCCATGGCAGGTAAGTGATTTATAGATTTAGCTAACATTTCTCAACACCATGAATGGTTAACTCCTAGTAACTCCAATGTGTTAGTCCTACTCTTAAATACACATCTTGCATGGGTATGAGTGACCATCCGTGCCAGTTGCACTGAGGCAACCAACTATTAATCGTCTTCATCAAATCAGTGATCATTTGCATGACTTAGACCTTTGAACTTGATTTGGTGTGAGTACAATATGCGTCAAACACATCAATAGAATACCTAGCTAAAATTGTTTGCATCATCAAGTAAACTCAAAACAAATAAATAAGCGTTTTAATTTATCACATACTCATAAAGTACAAATCCAGGCTAATCATCTTGTAATCATCATAATGCATCATAAATGAATTTGGAGCTTACACCTGCATATTATTCTTCATTCGTTGTCAATGTTGTCTTTTGCACTAAAAACATCTGTCCATGTATAGTTATTTGTCATTACCCACGTGTGCTTGAGCTGTATATTAAAAACATTTATGGGGAGATGAACCGCATGCACTTACACGATTTATTGTAGTCCCAAATCTTTTCAAGACCACAGTTCAGGACCAAGCGGTCCACGTTCTATTAAATAGTTGAAGAGTCTCATTAACTCGTTCAATTGAAATTTAAATGGCGGAATCGAATAGAGATAGATTTTGCTTCCAAACCGAAAATTCCTAACGCGAAATATACTTTCATTTTGATTGAACCAATTAGGATGTATTGCCGATGTCGACGCCAAATATGTTTCTTGTGGCGGCTTAAATTAATCTGTTTTCCAGCCAGGATTTAGAAATATGTGCAAATTATAGCTATGTGAAGAAAAAATTATCTGACAATTCGTTCTAGAATATTCAAGTGGTCTATCCCCGTATATCGAAAATGCCATAGTTGACAGACCATATGAAAACTGGAAAAGGGAAATACTTATGTGCGTTGAAACCATCTAAGATTTTAGATTTGTCACTTTATTTGGGCGCATCTTAAAAGTTATATCAAAATCCGATTCTCCCATTCTATTTAAATTACTTGTTTGACTTGGATTGAAATTTCGTCTAAATTAAATATTCTTGGGCCTCATTCGATAAAAGTAATAAAAGTGTAAAATCAACCTAATAAAACTGTTTAATTGACATGTCTGGCTCCAAACCTTTTTTTTAAACATGCATGCCATTTAAAACACTTCGTATATTGTTACATGATTTCATAAATTATCAAAAGAAGTCTAATCAACGTATCAATATGTTTAAATTTTTTTCCGTATTTAAGATATGATTATAACTATTTAAGCATGTATGGTCCATAATTTGATAAAAAAAAAATATTTCTGGAATGAGAATGAAACAAAAAAAATTAGGCAGAATAACTAATTTAAAATTAAGTTAATTACTAAAATATGTCAAAATAAGACAACAACATTGAAATCTTCAGTAATGTCCGGGACAGTCACTGAGATACTTCCCCATACAATTTTCAAACTCTACCCATGTGCCCTTCGGGGGTAGAAAAATGCACGTGAAGATCACAGGTCACTGACACACTATAAACAGCACAGACAAGCCCTTTTTTTGGAGTACAATCAAAACCGTAGAGCATCTCTTAGATGAATCTTTCTCTATGTGTATATGGCCTTAACTACGACGTGAAGAAAATAGCCACGGATGGAAGAGGAAAAGACAGGGGGCCACGAAAAACAAATATCTAAAGACTGGCTTGCCGTCGTCCTGCAAAGTTCAAACCAATCAAAAAACCAAATGTCTTTTCATCAATACCAGCCGTCGGATATCTATCGTCTCCACATTCGATTTCTCCCTAACAGAATCGAATGTCTAGGCGTGATGTGCACGTGTGGGACTCTCCCGCAGTGCAGCGCGTGGAATTTTCGCCCTTTGATAAGAGACCATGCCATGCCATTGCGGAGTTGAGGGTAAGGAAGTGGGCCCCACATCTGATCATTGTCCCAGACCGCGAGTGTGGGGGCACTGAAACTGGTAAGAAGAGATGGAGGGGGAGGGGAGGGCAGAAACCGGGATGGGTGGGCCCGCACACCGGGGGAGAACACGTGCCGCTGTCTGGAATGCTGACGTGGAGGGGGTTTTGCGCGTAGAATTATGTGATTGGTACAATCATACATTTTGACCAATCAGCACCAACAGGATTCCAAAGCTGTCACTGCCACCACCCATCGGCCATCGGCCTCGCTAATCTGCGCCGTGGTGCGGACAGCTGCCAGTGTGCTTCTCGCCTCGCCTCCCGTCTCCGCAGTCTGCTCTCGTCCTTACCGTTGGATGGGTTATGGGGCATGGCAGGAGGGGGTGCAGATCACGAGAGCGAGAATCCACATCAGCGACTGCTGGAGCAGTACAAGCCCATGCACTCCTGCCATGCACGTTAGCGACCTTGGCGCGTAATATACGGGTATTGATTAAGCAATGGGCCATATCATGATGATCATCCAGTGGGTCGGATGGCATAAGCTGCTCCGTCCACGCACTCATCAAGCGAACCTTGTTTATATTGGCTCGGATGTCCAGGTGTGCCGTACGCTGTCTTAACTTTAGCAATACCACTGAAAGGTAGTTCCGTTGCGGACAGTAGAAATCTAACTCTTACTTGGCTACAATTTACATGTGTAGTCCACTCTCGGACCGGCGTGACACGTTTATATGAAGACCAGGCGTAAAGAGTTTAAATTAACGCAAGTTTGCAATCAGCCAAAAACGTTTTGATAGGCAACCAATCAAAACCGTTGCCAAACAATTCGTAGTTTTTTTCGTAGCATATGCAAAAATTGCGCAGCCGGGTCTCCAAAAAGGTCGTCAAATGGAAACCATATCATGAAAATTGGCTCGTTCTAAGACTGGCTGTCCTGTTATCGCCCCTGATCGATGGATCAAGTTTCCCGATTCCACGGTCGCGATCAATTGACAATTATATATCAAAACCTTGTCTAATGTCTAGGCCAAGCCGGCTATCTCTCCGCTGCGAAACGAGGCCCTCGTTGTATCACTAGAGTTGCAAAATGCGTGCCCATGAAAGTTAAATCCTAAGGCATTCTATCGTTCGCCTTTCGCGGGGCCCACTCCCTGGAGGTCCATTCTGCTCCACGTGCACTGACGATTTTTTCAAAAATAATTTTTTTTACTTTCGACCTTAGGGAGGAGAAATGATGACATCTAAACCCCCCAATTGTTTACTAGAACGGTCCTTTATTTTGGCATTTTCTACTTTTCGTGGAGAAAACCATCGTCAGCGAAAGCGGTGCTGGATGGAGTGTAAAAAGTTGTATGCAACAGAAAGCTAGGGTGCACATATCACTGAGCTGAAGCACCTCCACTACACGCACGCCCATGCGGTCTTGCATTTAATTTTTAAATCCCCCCGAAAAATCATTTAATACTCGGGCCAGGTCTGAAGTTCTATGCTCGTGCATTCTTGGCGAATGTATCGTCGACGCATTTTTGCCGCCTATTCTCGTGTTTAGACCATTTTTGGTTCGTCCAGGGCCGTAGGAAGCCGAGCACAGATGCATGCCGCCAGCCATGAGAGCGTAGGAGTCGCCAGAGCATTATCCAATTCCGCCATAGCAACAAAAGGTGTCATGATTGCCGGTGAGACGAACCCTTGGAAGGTCCGAAAGTGGCTCACGATGAGCACCCCTCCATCCTTAAAAGGCGCCGCACGTGCGCACGGTGGGACAATTATTGGAAAGAGAAGGACGGTGCAGATGCGGGCCCACCTCCTTATTGGATGTGAGGTGGTTAGGTGCCTGGGGTTCGGGAGAAGACATGGAAGACAAAACACCCAGCCATCTTCGGCCCCCGGCCGGCGCAGGATAGAGACGGAAGCCACAGCCAGGGAGTGCGTAGGATAAGCGATCCTGACCTGTCTACAATTGCGGCGTACGCTACTGATAGCGTTCTCCAGAATATATGGCCCATTATTGGCACAAAAGTCTAAACCATTACCATGCGCAGCTTGCGTTTATTATCTGTTAATGGGTCACAATCGGTACGTTAAGCGTGCGATTTTCGTAGGTGGACGGATCGTTACTCCAGTCGGTGACACGTGGGCCCAGATAAAAAGATCTTGAAATCAAGTGGTTGGTGGGCCCACCCGGCCACCCCTACCTCCGTCATTCAGTCAATGATCAGACGGCTGTGAAAAGCGTATGTGTCCGGTGTACTGCCTGCAAAGACACTCTTGCCGCACGTATTACTTCATACGCGGCCGCTCCTCTTCAGTCGTCCAAGACACGCTCTAGCATGGGACTCGTGATCCGTGAAACAGCTCGGACCAACGGTTACCGCAGTTTTTAATTTTTGCATTTTTTTTTTTTTTCTCTTTCGGATAGCATTGATTTTTGCTTTTCGGGTATCTGCGCAGCATCAGTTGCACGTACAATAATTTCAATACGGATCGCTGCTGCCTTCTACTTCCTGCGACGCAGATGCTTGTGACCCGGCATGGGAACGGGCCTTGGCAAATATTTTGGTTCCCGGCCAGGCTATTTAAGGAGAGAAGCAGAGTTCGTCGCTCGGGATCGAGGATTGAGTCATATTCGGGCGAGCCTTTGCTGCATTAATGAATAAATAATGATGCAACCAATTTGCCTGCCAAGTGGGCCTTGCCCAAACGGATGCAGATGGAAATACGAATTATTTTCTTTATCCGTCTCTTGAGTGCACACGAGTGGGCTAGACACGCGGTCCCCGTCCTGGAAGCAGAAGTCGCTGCACTGCTACAGAGGTGCTTCCTGGGTTTACGCGTGCGGGGCTTTGTAGAGTTGCCATCGGGCTTCTTTCTCGAGGGGGTAGCCCGTCTGAATCCAGATTTCGGTTGAAGGGCTGTGGCATGGGTAGCTGCGGATCCGCGCGTGTTGGAAACAATCGCCCGCAGCTGACGACATCCTGTCGTTAGCGTATGGGATCTTGTCCGTTGATATGTGTTTTCAAAGGTTCATACTAGCTGGACAGCCTTGATCTTACTCGTTTGCTAGTTTGCACGAGAGAATGCACCCAATTAAGCGCGCCCTCATTATGCCGCCGGTGGCCGGGATTAACGGAAGCTGGGACCCACTGTCGAAAGATCGAAATTTTGGTTGAAAATAAGGTCTGGTATGATAAGATACAAAGAATTCAATTATTGCCCTTCTTGTCTTATCATCATCATCATAAGTCATTTCCCACCTAGGTGGGATCAGCTGCATGGATTCTGTTACGCCATTTTTTACGATTTAAGATTAAATTCTTTGTGATTTGTAATATTTTTAAATCTTATTTAATTACTTTTATCTCTGTTTTTTTGGGTCTTCCTTTCATTCTTCTCTCACTTTCTACTTGGATAGACTCTGTTTTCCTATCCAGTGCCACTTCAGGCCTCCTTTTAACATGACAAAATCATCTTAATTTATTTTCTCTTATTTTATCAAAAATTGGTTTCACTTTTAAGTTTTCTCGAATTATTTCATTCCTAATTTTATCTTTTTTTGTTTTACCACTCATCCACTTTAACATTCTCATTTCCGCTACGCTCATTTTTTGTATATGTCGTTCTTTAACTGCCCAACATTCTGCCTCACCTTCTTGTCTTATGATAAATATAATTCCATGAACTAATTATATTCCAATTCAAAATTAACTCCACCTCACTTCATTTTTGGATTATTATTATTACTATTATTTTTTAAATGGAATTACTACTGCTACTTATACAATGGTAGTAAGAAGTGGGCTGAGCTTGATACGCGAGCTGTTATACCGGGCCAAGGCCCAATTAAGGGCGAATGTTTCCTCTCTAAATGGGTCTCTGTGATCTCAGGATTGTTCATTAACTTAGCAGCTCGAATATAACGAGAGACATTCATGAAAGAAAGAGAGAACAAACTCGAGGCTATGGTTTATAATTAGAAAAATTACGCAAATTTTGATAAAAATTGATCAAAATTGAAGGGCAAGAAATGGAAAGATGGATACGTAGTAGTCGACCAAAGAACATCACCGTCCAAAAAAAAATCTGGGCAAATGGAAATGGATGGGATCGCTCATAAAGCGTGATTTTTGCAACTTTAATCCATTGTTACGGTATGGTAGGCCACCAGAACAATGGTTGCAACGTCCTTCACTTGCGAACCAACTTCATAAGCGCGGTGATCATGTATAGTTACCGTAAATCTCTCCATTTATGGATGGCTGCAAAATTAATTTTTAAAGATCTGTGGGCTTTACTTATGGTAAATTTGACCATTTTTAAATTTATTTGATATTTTTAATTTTTAAGAATTGACAAAATGGGCACAGATATATGCATAAAAATTGGCAAATTTTCACACAACTTAAGATTTAAGTGGAGCATGTACATCTATAAAAAAATGTAAAAATAAAAAAAAATTCTGACCGCCCTTGAATTGCCAGCAATTTACAGATGTACGATGAATCCAACGTGGACCACGCAAAAATTTTTTTTTTAAAAAAATCTTCATTCCATTGTTTCATGATCAGCATTTTCTGAAATCCAAAAACTATTTCTATTACCGGCAATCACGATCAAGATTTTCTCTTCATTGATGGTTGATCACTGAAATTTTAGGTAAAAATTTTAACTAGTTAAACAAAAACGGTAAATATAAAATATTACCTTACTAAAAAGTCTGCATCGGAATATCACTTCCCAAAGTGGATATATTGTTTACCTTTCTAGATATGAAGTATGAGGTTCCAAACAATGCCCATATTGTGCCTAAATGGGAGTCATTGTTTCGTTATTTTGTTAAGACGTGCATGAGAGACTTTAGACTTTGTTTCAATTGCAAAAAAGAGGAAATGCAACCAGCGGTTACGGAAAATTCTACTGTTCTTTTATATATATTTTTCATTATTGTCTATTTTTAAGAATCACCCTTTTACAAACGTTATTCGCAGCATCCTCTATATTATTAACATCAATTTTGGATTTCATGAATCTACTATAACTAGTTCTATGGTTAGGATCATGCCCTATGTATATAAGTAAGTCCTCTAATCTGATATGGGCATGTAATTATGTCACGGAGAGATATTTGCCATATCCCATAATTAATTATGGGCCCGCCCATCAAAACTCTCCTGCACGGATATCTCCCAATTAAAACATGCAAAATGACATGCCCAGTTGCCCGTCATCCACGCTGTGTAGTACTACAGGCATGGCTAGGTAGAAATTCTATTTGGGAATATGTAATGTACCTTATCTATGTAACCTATTCAGACAATACCAAAAAGAGAGTAAAATGAATAATGGAACACAGAGCCAGAGAATAGCAAGTGGCTGGCAGGGCGGCAGAGAAAATCCCCGATCAAGCTGGCTGGTCCTTTGGTCAGCTTCAAAGCAGCATACATGCAGTCCAGATGGAGTGTCAAAAATAGAATAGTTATGTACTGAGGAATAAAATAATGTATTGAAAATGTGAAAAGTTTTTTTTTTTTTTTTTAAATAGAAAATCTTGTTCTATTTACTTCCCATTTCATCCAATTAAATGATCTTGAACAAGCTTCACATAAGCATGGAAAAAAAAAAAAAATCTTGAGATGCTAAGGCAGGCGTACCAGCTTTTCACTTTTCAAACCTAAATCCTGTCTGGTATTTGCGCATAAACCCAATGCTCAAGCATACTTATCTAGGTCTTAATTGTTAAATAACTAAAATAGGTTATAATTTAGGCTTTCTTATTCTGGAGGTGCTTGGCACATATCTTCCATATATACGATCTGGTTTCGGCTTTTCATTTCAGCATATATCCATGAGTTGGACTGGAAATGTTTGATACAGGCAAAAGCCCAATCAAGTTATTTGTTGCTGAAAGAGAAGCAGCTCATGGGTTGATTGCATCAATCAGCATGGCGCTGCTTCTGGCAACCGGATGAGGCAATTGTCTTTCTTTACGTGTAAGGTGGCACTGCAAGTATACGAAACGTAGACTCCAAGGAAAAAGCCCTTGTCCAATCTGGGTGGGAGCAAATCAAAGCCTTTGGATGAAAAACATTACTTGATGGAGGTTGGCTATTTTCTTGGTAATAAGATTCATTAAACTTCTTCGAGGATAACATCATGATCAGGACAGTTTAAATAAATCTCTTTCCTTGTCTATCGGGTGCTCATAGTTGATGATCGAGTCCATAAATTAAGTACAAAATATATGTAATTGACACTTGCAAGATATTTGACAAAAAAATAAAAACTCACGTGCATGCATGATGCTTGTGTTTCATCACCTTGCTTGCCATTGTGACCCTAGTAGCTAGTGCTCCTAATTTTTAGTCGAACGAACCTGACAAACTGATATATGTATGGTGCATTCTTTGTTGGAGATAAGAGAAAGGAAAATACTAACATTATGGGTGTGTTTGGTAGTGAATAAAAATTGTCACCCTACTTTTCAATCATTTCTACACAACTACCAATACAACTAATCTACATATTTCAATTTTATCCTATTTACTCCTCATCATTACCCCTATCATATCACATCATTTGACAACTTCTACTCTCTATAACTTTTCATCAAAAATTTTATTCATTACCAAACACACCCTATATCACTCTTATTCTATAATCGTGTGAAATAATGCGAAATCTCCTCGCTGATCATCCGACTTTCATAGCCAATTATAAAAAGAAACGTGAAAATTCGATTCTCTCTTTTATTTTAATCAATGGGGAAATAAAACTTCTCTAAATTAATACTTATTGTTTATTTTATTTTATTATTATATTTCTTCTCATTAATTCACATAATATCTACTCGTACATGCTATGATGCCAATATATCGATCATGAACGCCTTGACATTCTTATTTTGACTTCATTCTTTCTATTTTCTACCGATTCATTTTGAAATAAAATTAAGATGGATAACATACGTTCTTTTTCTTTTTAGGGTCCTGCTTCAATGCTTTTGGAATCCCACTTTTCTTTTTTTAAATGTGAATCCCACTATATTCACATCCGATTCCCACTATTTTATATTATCTTAATGATGACGTCAAATCTACTTCTCCTGTAATATTTAAAATAATTTATTTGATGATAAAATTAAATTAAGTTTCATTTAGTTTAAAGATGTGCATAGCTTCATTCAAGATAAGTTCAAAATAATATAATAAAATTATTTGATTTGTGTTAATTTTTATTGTCGATTTAATATTTAAACCATCTTAAAATATTATTTTATTTTAATGAATTTTATAAATTATCATGACACTTATAAATAAATTTAAGTATTTTTCATAATTCATATATAATTGTATACCGAGAAATGATTATGTTAGCCCAACCTAACTAATGGCTTACTTAACTCATCTAAAAAAAATTATTTAAAAAATTATTTATCTAAGTGTATTTAATATATAAAATAAATTTAATTATTTTTGAATATCTGTATATATTTTTTAAAGAATTTAGACATTTTTTTAATGGTTAAAAATGGCTAAAATAATTATATGTTTAAAAATCCAAATATATATACACACATATCCAAAAATGATAAAATTTGATTTATATGTTAAATATATATATTAACAAGTTCATGAAAAAAAGTAAAAATAATTTTTAAATGAGTTTTTTAAGACAGGCTAAATAAGTCATTATTTAGTCCGAGCTAACAAGATCATTTTACTTTTATGCCCACTTAAGATTCTAATTGAAAATTATTGTCGGCCACATGATAAAATAAATAACATTAAATAATATGATGCATTAGATTTTGGTTTAAACATCAAAGTGGATCTCTTTAGTTTCATTAAAGGAATACTCTTTAATATATTGTAAATTTGTAGGGTTATTTGCAAAAATCATCTTTTAAGTTTTCATATTTATGATTTTAACCTTATAGTTTTAATATTGCTAATATAATCCTCTAAATTTTAATGTTAAGCAAAAATAACCATGTGACCATGCATTCTTTGTATCAAATACATTTATATCATACCAATTCTCATGCATGTCAATATTTTTATTTGTTTGTTGTCCCTTGACAGCCATGCTTGAAAACTAATTAAGCTTGTAGGGGTAATTTTACGGAAAGTGATTTAATGCACCCAGGTGCAAACACCCACATGTTTTTTTTGAATTTTTTTACAGAATTATTAATTTAAATGTATTTAACATGTGTATTAATTTTTACCATTTTTGAAGATTTATAGATTTTTTTGAATTTTTTAAAATCAGTGGAATTTTTAGTAATTTAAAATTACTAAAATGCAACTAATTTTAAAAAATCTTTAAAAATGGTAAAAATGGATAGAAATGTTAAATACACTTAGAATAACAATTCTATAAAAATAATTTCAAAAGAGTATATTAAAAAAATGGGTCATATGCAAGAGGATCAAGTTCCAAATTTTGCACAATATAAAAAATTCAACAAATATCGAAACCAGGAGGCTAAAATAGAAAATAGGCAGACTTGCAGGGTTTATGTGCAAACAACAACACGCGTCACACTTTCTTAGATGTGCCACATTTTTTTAAAAATACAGATACTTATGCTTAAATTATGAAAAAATTAAATTCATTTGCAGATACATTAAAATATTATAAAGTACTTTAGAGGGTGTTCTAATTTCGGATTCAATATGTTTGAACGGGATGTGCATGCACTGGAAATTCTCATTTTCAATATAGATTTTCCTATTTTTAATACATTATTTTACATTTTCGATGCAACTTTTTCTCGTTCTTAGTATATTATCATCCCATTTTTTTTATCCTATTTAAGCCCTTTAAATCTTTTCAAACATAATTGTCTATTCAAAAATTTTATCTTATTTGCCTTGTCGAGTAGCTATCTTTTGTTGTATTAGAGCCGAATATATACTCATCTCTCAATGAAAATCTAGTCATGTCGTATACCCTTTCAGTGTAGAATAATTTTGCCACGATAATTATGAAAAACATACATTTACTTTTAAATTACTTTGGTTTTAATTTGTTTGTAACATATATATAACCTATTAATAACCTGTCAACCCTTTTATTAATAGTATTTTTGGAAAGTGCTAAAATTTTTAGATTAAAAAGTTTTGAAATGAAAGAAAATGATGTGACAGAAGTCACAGAATAAGAGTAATAATGAGAAATAAAGATAATAAAGTCAAAATAGATAGGTTGATTGTATAGATAATTATATAAAAATAATTGAAAAATATAATAGTTTATATAGGGAGATGTGAATCAATAATTAAAAAATAAGATAGAGAGTGAAAAATTTTAAATTGAAAAATTTTAGTTACTTTTTTTTTTAAAAAAAAAACACACTCCGAATGAGTTATAAATGAGTTAGAGTTGAAATTTCTAAATAGGTTAATTAAGATTTTTCTAAATGGGTTATGATTATGATTAAACTCTAACTCGTCTAACCCGATCTGTTAACACCGCTAATTATGGTAGGCTTCGTATGATATAAAATTAGAATATACTTCACTAATTGTATTTAAAAAATTTTATTTTACTAGCATGTCAATTTTCATCCAAATTTGATATATATAAGCTCCATTTGAAAATGATATAAAATTAACAAAATAAAATAATTTAATGTTAAAAAATAATTTTAAAGTTATTTTTTAATATATAAACCATCTAAGACATAATTTATATAAATGATTATAAAAATATTAATATATTTAAATGAATGTAAGTGCCATTTTGAGTGAAATGTAGCATAAACTATGGTACATGTAAAGGCACATGTGACATCTCTTTTAACTTATGTATAAAGTTTTACTATTTTGAAAAATATATATTTTTTACTTCTAAAAAATAAGAGGGTTTCTTATGACTAAAACTCCCTTATTTTTAAAAATAAAATATATACATATCTTTAAAAATGGTAAAACTTAGTTTACAAATAAAATACACATAAAATATTAATTTTATAAATATTTTTTAAAAATTAAAAAAAGTTTTGCATATGAGTAGTACTCAAGTTTAGCACTAGAAAAACTTAAAATTTAAGAAGTTAATTTCAAATATGATCGCAAAATATACTCCTGTTTCTGATATAATCACACATTTATAAAACATGTAAATACTACCATAAATTTTTACAGTATTTCCAAACATAACCTATGTGTTTTTATTTTATCAAAAAAAAAAAACCTATCTGTTTTTATTAAAATATCCTTCTGAAACCTATATTGGAGCAAAACTTCAAATCAATTGTATTTATGGAGTATTCGGTAAAAATTATGTCTATATGCATTTATATGAATTTATTTTAAGTGTGTACAACTAAAGTTTTTCAATTAAAATTTTTCATTCTTTACAATTATTCTTTTTAATAATTTATTTATATATTTTTATAACTACCCTACTTTTAAATAATTTATACACAATCATCCATATAAATAACATATTTATTTTATCTTTATTTTATTTCTTCACCATCATTACACCTTTTATATTATATTATTTTCTTATATTTTAAAAATTTTTATGCCGAAAACTTTTCTACCAAAAGTTTTATCGTTTTCTAAATTCATGCTAACTGCAGTATGATTAAAAAAACGTAGGAATAAAACCAAAAGTGTTACCGCTGAAATATATACGGTCAGATTTGCCCTTATAAATGTCGGTTATATATAAAAACAGAGGTAAAATTTATAATCGCATTTGATATTGGATGATAAGGATATTCAATATATATAGTCGGTTTAAGCCCTTATTTTTATTTTTTCTTTTTCATTTCATGTGAGATTATATATAAATACCGAAAATTTGAAGCCGGTTAGCAGGGACATAGGCGCTTGACGAGCACTAGGGGTGTTAACGGATCGGGTTGAACGGGTTAGAACCTAATCCTAATCCTAACCCATTTAAAATATCTCAATCATAATCCGTTTATTAACTCATTTAAAAAACCTCAACTCTAACCTATTTACAACCCATTTAATAAACGGTTGGTGAGTTGTTAACGGGTTGTATAGCAAATAACCTGAAAGTCTAAACTCTAGTAGATGATAATCTTGCAGTGAGAGACGAGAGAATGTTTTCGGCAAAGAAGAAATAGAAATAATGCAGTAACGGAAAAATGAAATTAGGGCAATAGTAAAAAAATAAAAATTAGGTAACTTGAGGAAGACTTAGAGAAGAAAAATAACTAACGAATTTACATGTATATATATAAAACTTTAACAAGTTAAGCGAGTTAAACGGGTTGATCGGATTAAACGGGTTGAATAGGTTATATGGGTTAAATGGGTTACTAAATGGGTTGACAAGTTATAAAATATCAACCATAATCCATTTATTTAATTAAATAGTTAAACGGGTTGACGGATTATAACACATCTATTTGAAAATTCTAACCCAAAACTATTTATAAACGAGTTGAACGATCAAGGATTGACCATGAATATTAACACCCGTGGTTGCTGCCTGAGCTCGTCTTTTTTTTTTTTTTTTTTTTTTGACTCTTATGGAAAACGTTTCTTCAGTACCAATAAGCACACAAGATTTTCATGATCTTGCTTTAACGCGTCACGTCACGCATGCATGTCGATTTACGCCATTGAAATCGCTTCCTTCAGAATCGAGGACGGGGCAGATTTTGCTGTCCACGGCAATTATGCACTCCAATATGCCATGACTATCATCCGAATAATGGCAGCGATCATAATTGCAATTTTTTTTTTAAAGCATGGACGGTCTCGATTGATTTATAGATCCATGGCATTAGAAAACGTCCTCTAAATGGTGGCATACCCAGCCCGGACCCACAACCGTAATTCGTCCGATACGCTCGTAGAGTGCGTTGTTTGATACCCACCCGGAAGAGATTTGTGTCCTCGGCAATGTTTTTAAAACCGGACCAATCACTAAACCTTTGTGGCCGGTTTTCGGTTTTTTGGGTTCAATCGGATCGAACCGACGGTCAGATCGGAAAAAGCAACGAACCGGGACATGACCGGTTCACGGTCCGACCAGTTCGACCGCCCGGTTCAGTCCGGTTTTCAAAACAATGGCCCTCGAAGATGAGGTAAACAAATATTGAAATAAAATTCAAAATATAGCTGCATTAATATGATAATATCATAACTCATGATTAATTGGAAAAATGAGGCGCAAGATCTGCAATGTTGCCAGAACCGAACCGGTGATTGAACCCGTAAAAGAACTGGTATGGTTTGAACCGATGATGTCAGTATAACATATTTATGATGTCATAAATATATAATTATTTTTAAATTAATTATATGTTGGTAAGATTATATATTTATAACTCTTTTTTCGAAGAATATATTCATAACTCTTAAATCCACATA
This sequence comes from Annona cherimola, assembly GCA_030490835.1. Taxonomy (NCBI): domain Eukaryota; kingdom Viridiplantae; phylum Streptophyta; class Magnoliopsida; order Magnoliales; family Annonaceae; genus Annona; species Annona cherimola. The sequence continues at coordinate 7,028,570 of CM059977.1, read as the reverse complement.
TTAGACTCTAATTATCATAACAAATCATGTAGGAAAAAATTAATTGAAAATGTTCAGCATAGATACTTTAACCAACTACTCAATTAGTAATTCACTAAATTTTAAATATCATCATTATATGATTAATATAATTTTAAAATAGCAACTTGTCCACTAAATTTCAATTAGCATGATATATAATCTTAAGAAGCAATAAATTTCAACTTCCAAACTACAAAATATAATTCTAACAGGCACATAATAGCAAAATATAATTTAAAACAACTGCGTGAATGCACAATGCATATGTATAATTTTAAATACAAATTATTATAATGCAGCAGCTAGCAAGTAGCAACATGATATCTATCAAGGCATCCCGATAAAGATAATTAGAGAGGTCATAGCATACATGAGCATGTATGCAGCAGGAGCAGGGAGGTCACATCGTCACAACAACTTCTTCTCCCATCGTCTTCCATCTTCAGAGAGGATGCTGGCAAAATAGATAGCATTATGCGCCGAGAACTAATTGTTGCCGAGAGCTAGGATTTGCTTGGTGGTGGGAGAGCAGCAACTGGCGTTTCCAATTTGGGGGGGGGGGAATGAAAATAGGAATTGGGAAATTATGCGGCAGAGCACTAGCAGCTAGCTACAAGAAGAAAGGAGCTTGGATTTTGCTGTTTCGGAAGCAGAAATCTCAATGATATTGATGGGGTTTTGCCGTTTCAAAATCAAGAAGGTCGGATTTGGGAAGTGGATAGACCAATGGCGGTCAAGTCATCGACGATAAGGAGATTGGAGGCTATGCAATCAGACGTAAGGACTGTCGCCTCTTGGAGAGGTTGAGAGGGGAGAACAATGACAACGACGGAGATCGGAGAGGATGATGGTTCCGGCGTGATACAACATACAAGGGAGTGGAGAAGAGAGTCAGCCAGCTAGAGTTGGGTTGTCGACTTCTTGATTGAAAGCAGAGGAAGGGCGGGAGCTGAATCGATTTGGGATTTTGGGGGCAAAAAATTCACGCGCGATTGCTTTCGGTATTTTCCTTCGATGGGCAAACCGGCTGAACCAAGTTCAACCGGAAATTCCAGTTTGACCGCGGTTCAGACGGTTTAATGAAAACAAACTGGACCGGCTACATATGAACCAGACTCAAGACCGGTTCCCGGTCGAACCGGTCCGATCCGGTTCTGACAACACTGAAGATCTGTGCCATGTATTGCGTCCGGCCTAGTCCGGCTAATTGGGAGTCGCGCAATTGGGATAATTTGCATTAGATTTTTTAGGTGGTGGTGCAGATCGGTTTATGCGTATCAGGTGGTAAGCGAGCCCGAGCATGATGGCTTCAATTCCCGGGAACCGATCAACAAATTGAAAATCCAACGTATATACGGGAAGAGAAATGTGGAGGAGGATGCGGATGGGCAGGTCAGTTATCCTGCAACCCTTCCTACGCATACAGATTTATAAATAGAGAAGCGAGGGTCTTCGTAAGCATACAAATTTATAAATAGAGAAGCGAGGGGGGCGTCGTCTGTCTTATCCGTGCGCCGGTTTTCCTTCCCTGCGAAAGGATTTGGGGTTTTTTATTTTTATTTTTCTTTCTATTCCTTACGCGAGATTTCTAGGGTTTTTGCAGTTCGATCTTTCATGGCGAAGAAGCGGAAATCAGATGCTTCTCGTCTCGACGAGGTCGATCGGACCATGTACACCACCTTCTGCAGCGCGGCGAATTCTCTCTCCCAGCTTTACACGCATGCCATGAATCAGCAGAAGCTCGCCTTTCAGGCTGGGGAACGCCACGCCATGGTTGGTCTCTTTTCTTGCCTTTGCAGCTTGTTTTCCGTCCCTCTTTTGTATGGATGTATTTCCTTCGAATTGCGGTTGTCGGCCTGAGGATTTGGTTTGATTTGATTTGTCGGGAATTTGGTTTTTGTTTGATGGTTCGGCATGGTGATTGATGTTTGCGTTCGTGTTTTTCCTCCAGATTTAATTCATTTTTTTCAAAAAAATTATTTATGTTATCTGGTGGTTTTTGCTATATGCGTTTGATCTTATCGTTCTCTTTACGTAGCTGCTGGATGCAATTTGCTTCTTCCTAATTACAAGAGGCGGGGCGGGTTGTATGTCAGCGAAAACCCCTCTGGTGTTTCCTGCTTTGCGGTGGATGACCAAAGAATTGTCCTAATCTATTTACATACGGCTGAAAATTGAATTTCAGTGAGCAAGAATTGTAATTATTCCATTTTGGTTGAAAATACTCAGAGATAGATTGCTAGGATCCTAGAATCTTAAATACTTTTGGTGTGGTCTAGTTATCTTCGGTGAAGGAACTGGTGGATGGTCTAAAATATAGAACGCTTGGGTCTTTCTTGTCAGAATTGAAACACCTGTGCGGTCCAGTGTTTATGTTAAAACCATATTCTTGTCTTGGTTTTGAGATTGGATTACTTTCTTATTCCTGCTTCATTAATTTTTTTACTTTTATTGTTTAGCTTGTTTTGGTGGTCTTGGACGGCACAGATGAATGGAATTTGCATCTGGTATGTCGTGTTGATGGTTGCATGGCTGTGGAAGATAAGAAAACGGTTGGTCATATAAATACAGTTGTTTATCATCTGCTGATTGTTGTGTGAAGTAGCATTTTCAACACAATGACTAAAGGGAAGAATTTGTTGTATTTTGTTGATACTAGGAAGAGTCTTGAGTGTCATGGTTGGAAGCATATGTCACTGTTGTCATCATTACAGCTCCTTTCCAAATAGCTGGATTTAGTTCCATGAATCCTGTTACTTCGTTCAGTAATTTCCCATCATTTTTCACCCCATTTACATGTAGTTCCTTAGGTATTTATTCACCACTGCTCTTTTGGCTTCACATTTTCATCCTGGGCTTGTTTCTTGAATAAAATCCATGGTTGGGAGTTGTAGGGATCCGATCCTTTGCATGGTTGGTCAATACCCATTTCCATTTTAACCAATGGTATTTGCAGTCACACATCATATGGGCTATGCACGTGTTGGGCCTCACAAGGTCCACTTAAGCAAGCCAGGTGGGCTCCCTTCCTTATGACAAGAATCCATGGTAGCCTTTGATTGCTTCTCAAGAATCCCACTTGGATCACTTAGCCTAGATGGTATTCTCTCATTGGTCCTCAAGTGTGTTTTAAGGTGCTGAACACTCAAATTTCAACAGTCGATCCTGATATTTGTACCCATCTTGCCCATCTGTTTTCTTGATCATCCTCCTTGGTCACACAAGACTTATTCTAGAGTTTGGATCTAATGTGGGATCCTAGCTGGAGTATATTTAGTCATTTTAATATTTGCAAAAGCTGTAAAATATATTAATGGAGGGAAGAAGAATTGTGGGCTGTGAGGACAATGATATATGTTCTTTTCAGTGTTTGCACATCAAATTCTTCTACAAAAATTTTGACGAAAATATCAGATGATCGTAGAAGCACCATGCTATTTCTTGACGAGAACAAAGGAATATGCTTAGCATTTTATCTTGTTTACCAATGGATCTTGAAACAACATAGTAGGTTTAAAGAGTTTAGTGAAAGGGATACTGCAGAATTGTCTATTTAAACAACATTGTCCAGTATAGATTGAAGGAAGAAACTGTTTAAGATTTCTTAAATATGGATGAAGAATCCAATGTTGTGCATAAGAAAATTTTGGGGGGAAATGAGTAGAAAATGGATCTCAGTCTGATATGTTAAATGCTCAACAAATATACATGGACATTTTCCTGCCAGGGCATGGACAGGAGTGTAGAACTAATATGACCTAAGTAATGGTAAACTGTAATTGCAGTTTCACATTAAGCATATCGTTGTTTTCTTCCTCTTATGTATTTTTAGTTAATAATGTATATTGTGCTGTGGCTAAAGGATTGATATAACAAATTGGAGCTACTAGGCTGCACATATTACCTGGAAAGTTGTCTGGATTTCATTGTTGAATTGCCAGTTGGAAATTCATACCTATGTAATTCTTGAAACAATAGTGTCATCTTGTCTTTCTTGCCATGAGGAATCATTCTTTGTGTGCATGCATAACTTATTGGTGTGGAGTTCCTTGTTGCACATTTCACACTATATTCTAGCATAGTCTTGTTTGATATATCGAGGTACTCTTGCTTTTGCTATCTTATTCTGTGATCCATGACAATTGATTTTGTGGCATCTTTTTTTTTTTTTTTGGGCACAAAGCCACCATGTGTTACCAATTGGGCAAGCCCCTGGACAATTTTGGCATCTGGTTTGAATTTATATATTTTGGTTATTGCTTAAGATGCTTTTGCCTTTCTTACTGCCAAGCTAGCTCCTCTAACACTCCGTTGTTGATCTTTGGCATCCTGTTCTTGTGTTTTTAAATTTTTTTTCTTTACTGTGTTCATACACATGCATGCAGGTGCCTTCTGCTGAGAAAGGAAAAACTTGCATGGTTATGTTTGTAGACATTGGCAGTATATGTCTTAATAAATTTCCAAGTTTCATGGTCTATGGTTTCTTTTTGGCTATATGCAGGAGAAACTTTACCAATGGATCTTGAAACAACATGAGGAGGGTTCAAGAGTTTCAGGAGCTGATGTCATTGATTATCTGCAGGTTCGATGGCTGATTATTCTTTTATTAGTAGCTTTGTTTGTTTTGTTTTCCCATCGGAGGAGAATCTTAGATTTTGTCAATTGTTGTCTGCAAACTCTATCTCGTCACTGATCACTGATAATGGCAAACAAAAGCAGCTCTTTTTAGGAGCTAAAAGGATGATTGCCTGTCATCTTTTTCTACTCTAGACATTTCTTTATTCCTGAATGTTAGTTCCAGTGTTTGAGGGCAGGATAACGTAGGAGAACTTGATCTCTATTCTTTGATTCTTTGAATATGTTGACATATCATTTTGCTGTGTGCCGGTCTGCCAGCCGGTTTCCTTCAGAGATGGACTGCGGTTGGGAATTTCACAAATCCTTGTGTTGTACAAGTTCAAAGTTGCAATTTTATATTGGGAAGAACGATGGATTTATCTTTGTTAATTTCCTCTGGTTTGCAGAATGAACTTGAATATGGTGGAGAAGACTCATCGATGTCACCAAGATTGCAGCAGCAGCAGCAGCAGCAGCAGCAGCAACATTCCCAACCTGGAATGCATTTCACAAATTCAGGCATTCAAGCAACATCTGGCCCATTTGGACAGGCCACAGTTGGACAAGGCCTTCGTTCCAGCCACACTGATCAAACCAAGAACTCAGTCTTCTCTAATGCTTTATCCAGTCCAGTCAGGAGGAGCCTTCAGCCCTATCATTTTGCTCAGGGAGGGTATTATCCCAGCAATGTTGTGCCCACTATGAATGGTGGTGCAGCACGGAGTCAGGAAATGAATTTTTCTAATTCAAATAGGGAATCAAACTCTCTCAGTTCGAATGATTCATCTATGGACATGCATGCAGACAGCCCCAGTCATGAACCTTACTGACAGGAGCAGGCTTTGGAACGTCCTATAGCTTTGCTTTGGTGTGCTGCTCGAAATATTTTTCGTTTACTGCCACTGCTGGAGCCAAAAACACAAGCTGAAGAGTCACTACTTAAAATGAATAAGCTGTGATACCTGCATCTTGGAAGATGCGAAGATAGCAGGGCAGGCTTCCTTGTAGTGTTGTACTGGGACCAATCATCCGTCACGGGGACGGCAGCAAATCTCCGGTAAATCATAGAAATTCCCTTCTCTCTTCTTTTCTTTTCTGGTGTGTAGATGAATATGATGTTAAATTTACTTAGTTCTTTGCGCTCTCGCTGGGTGACGTTTCAAAGACTGGCAATGGTATTGTTTGCTGCACGGTCTAAAATTTTATTAGTTAATGATTGTTTGTCAGCAAATCGTGAATTTCTGCTGTATGTTAGCTTCCATACTTGTGGTTATTCTAATCTGACAGATGTTTGTTACTGAATGATCAAAATGACTTGTTTCCTCATTGATGGAGAGAAGCTTGTGGCATGCAGCAGCAGCAGCAGCACAGCTTTCCTTGCAATTGATGCTATTCCTTGGATTATCTATCTATCCAGTTTTAACAATTTTTTTTTTTTTTGGGGCATTTTGTATTTGGAACGTTAGAGATTTAGGCTTCGTTTTTTTTTAAGCGTATAGCAATTTTGGTGCTAAGCACACAGACACGGGCTTAGGCTTCTCAGCCTATACTACATGCAAGCACTTTTTTACCGTTGCTCTTTTAAGGTTTCCTTTGGCTATGCGTTTCTTTAGAAAATTCATTTCGCACTTGGGACAGAGGAGATATTTTGGCGCTTATTCTTTATACTTGATGCTTTGGCACTTCTTCCTTGTACACTTTTTGAAGTTACATGACTCCTATTGATACTTTGGCGCTTCTTATACACTTTTTAGAAGTTATATAACTCCCAAGAAATGTGCAAATTGTAAAAATTTGCCTACCCCAACGACAATTTCAATTTATCTCAGCGATTTTTCTAAAAGCACGTAAGGCCTTCCACAGGTGGAGGGAAATGGGGCCTATAACCTTGTTTGTACGTGAAAGTAAGCCCATAGAAGTGCTGCTGTAGAAAATTGCTTCCCTGTGAGTGTTGAACCTAGTGTCATGCATTCGGCCCGAAAATCTATTTTTAAAATTCTTACGTTTTTGTCTTATAAAACTGTTGTCCTAAAGGTGTGTTGGGCATTTTTATAAAATTTTGAAAACTTTTAAATGAAATTTTTTTGAAACTGGAAACGTGACACAATATGATAAAAGTAACGATAAAGAGTAAAAAAAATTAATAACAATAAAGTTAAAATAATATGTTAGTTTTATTATAAAATAATAAAGTTAAAATAATATGTTAGTTTTATTCTTATAAAAAACAGATAGGTTAGTTCTATGAGTGTTTCTAGAGAAATGATAAAAAAGAATTACGGTAATTTTATGGAAAAATGATAAAAAAAAATAGTGATCGGGGAGTAAAAGGTTTTAGATTGATAAGTTTATAAGAATGTTAAACACAATTGAACGCAAGTGTGTTTAACTTGGATACTAAGTTTTTTTCATTTTTTAAGTTGTTCATTTATATTTTTTCAAATTTCAAGCATATTTTTGTCATTCTAACTTCTTGAAAAGGTCAAAACTACACATTTGTTCGGAACTCAATATATATTTTTTCAAAAATGATAAAACTTAGCAAATGAGTTAAATGACTTTGCTTGTGTGATAAATGAAAAATTACTTTCAACTATTATTTTTTTTAAGAAATTGATCAATTGTATTTAGTATTATATATTATCATAGAAACTCTTTGTTTATCTAATATCACGTGCATGGGCACTATCTACACGTATAAAATCAACATACTAAGATGGTTTAATTTTGTATGTCAATTTTAAAATAGTATTTTGAATATCTCAATCATCTAAAATATTATTATTATGTGGATAAATTTTTTTATAAAGTATTATTATATTCTAATACATATATAGATGGATTCAAGCGTTTTTTTATTTACTCATTAATATATCTATTTTTAAGTAAACATGACCATAAATATTTGATTTGGATGAAATTGAACTAACTAAATAAAAAATATTAAATATAATAAACAAATTAAATTTTGCATTAATCATTGACATATTCAAAATGAAAGATAATATATGAAACTACTTCTACTGCTTTTATGTAATTTATTTACATAAAAGTGAAGCCTTTAATGTACCTATAATAATAGTTTTGTGAACAATGAAATTTTTTTATACTTGAATGACTTGGACTTGGACTTTTAGACCACAACAAGCCCAGAAGAAGCCTCAATAACTTCATCTTACATGATAGTTGAAACTACAAGTGTTAATCGTTATGGTCAATTTGTCAACCCGCTCGTTCGATTAGTATATAAATGAGTTTAGGTTAGAATTTTCAAATAAATAGGTTATTGTCTGCTAATTTGTTTAATCATTTAATTAAATAAACAAATTATGGTTGAGATTTTTAACTTGTCAACTTGCTTAGTAACCCATTCAACCCATTTAATTCTTATAACTCGTTAAAGTTATATATATAAATGTAAATGTCTTTATTATTTTCCCTCTCTACGTCTTCTTCCTGTCATTTAATTTTCATTTTTTCGCTGCTACCCCAGTTTTATTTTTTTGTTATTATTCTATATACATTTTTCCTGCGCTGAAAACATCCTTTCATTTCTCGCTGTGAAATTATCATTTACTAGAATCTATGCTTTCAGGTCATCTATTATAAAATTTATTAACAATTTGCCAATCTGTTTATTAAAGGGATCGTAATAGACTAAGGTTGAAGATTTTTAAATGAGTTAATAAATGGATTGTGATTGAGGTATTTCAAATGAATTAAGATTAGTATTAGATTATAACTCCTACAACTGAATATGTTAACCCTACTAATTAGAAACACCTTACCCGCACGTGAATTCAATCGACTATTGTTTGCATTTGGACTAATTGTCACTTTTTATCCTCTCGTTTTCTACAAAGCCCACATGCTTAGTGTAGGTGGTGCTTGCGCAGGTCTTGATTCAGGTGCCGGGAGCTTTATCTCCCATTTTCAGGAGATGTCTCCTGTAAATTCATGGTTGGGCATACAATCCTTTAACAAAAATTTCAAAAAAAGTACTTGGATGTTTGATAGAGTATTTTTTTGGAAAATTTAATAGATTCAAAAATTCATTTTGACGTTTAGTTGCTACTACACTCTTTTTCATTGGTGTTTGGTAGCTTTCTAGTTAGATATTGGATTAACATTATTTATTAAAGGTGTTTATGAAAATTTGTGAACTTAAAACTTTCAATCTCAAAATTTTCACTTTCTATAATTATCTTATTTTTTTAATTATTTCTATACAACTTCTTATTCAATTATCCTATTTTTCAATTATTTTTCCATAACTTCCAATATGACTATCATATCTATTTTAATTTTATTTCATTTACTCATCATCAGTACTTATATTATATCATATTATTTCTCTTTTTTCAAAAGTTTTACCTTTAGAATTTTTCATTTAAATTTTCATCATTGGTCAAAGACACCCTAAAAAGATCTTTAACTTTAGATTTTTTTAATTTAAGATATGTTCCGAATGATACGAAATTTTTGGATTGAATTTGTGTCATCATTCTCAATATAATTTTTTAATTTTCAATACAATTTTACTTATTCTTAGTACAACTTTACTCATTCATAATACACATCGTTATATTTTTATCTCCAACACAAATCCTATTCAAGAATTTGGTATTATTTAGAATACGCCCTTATTTAACTGTAAATGTAACTGGCATGTACGTAAGGAAAAAACGCTTCGGGATGAATTCTCTTCTGATACATCTACTCAATTTCACCAATGATCTTGCGTCGTGAGGCTACAAATATTCCAAAGCTTATAAATCGGTTTGCTGCAATCTAGAGACTAGAATAGCTAGCTTATATTCAAGTAGGCTGGGGCTATTGGTCGGGAAAGTCTGTGTGCACTGGATGAGGCTGAGGGGGAGGAGTTGTCCTTGGACAGCGGCCGCGACAGCCATCGTTTTCATCTTTCATTTCTTAGTTATGATGGCGTACGATCGTGCAATCAATGCCCACATGCTGCAAACAAGAAGCTGGAACTTGAAGCAATTACCGCGCTGCAGTCGTAACCTTTTGCATTCCCGGCGGGGGCCGTGTTTCCGGATGAGTTGCAAAAGTTTGAGTTTAATTTTAATTTTAATTAATTTATTTGTTTATTTAAAAAATTTCAATCCTAATCTATTTACAATCTATTTAGGACATGTTACAAATGATACGAAATTAGATTGAATCTATACCCAAGATAAAAATATAATGATGTTCATTAGGATTAAGTAAAGTTATATTTAGAATAGGTAAAATTGTATTGAAAATTGAAAAAAGCTGTAGTGAAAATTGACAAATTATATTGGAAATGGTGATATGGATTCAATCTAAGAATATCGTACCATTTGGAACATGCCTTTAATAAATGGGTTGACAAGTTGTTAGCAAGTTGTCTAGCAGACAACTTAAAGGCCTAAACTTTGATAGACGATGATATTGTAGAAAAAAACGAGAGGGGCACCGGGGAAATAAAAGTAAGATAGTAATAGAAAAATGGAATTAAGACATCAGTAAAAAAATAAAAATTAGGTGATCGGAAAAAAACTTAACGAAGGAAAATAACCAAGGGATTTATATATATATAAACTTTAATGGATTAAACAGGTTGAACATGTTACTAAATGGGTTGACGGGTTATAAAATCTCAACTCTAATCCGTTTATTTAATTAAATGGTTGAACGCGTTGACGAATCATAAACCATTTATTCAAAAATTCAAACATAAAATTATTTATAAACGGGTTGGATGAGCGGGTTGATGGGTTAACCATGACCATTAACACTCCTAATTTTGGGTATACTTGATGATTGATGCATTCACAGAATGGAAGAAGAAGTGAGAAAACATCCTCAATCTCCACACTTGTAAAACATCCTCAATCCTCAAGTTGGAGTTTAATTTTAATTTGTTTATTTATTCATTTAAAAAATTTCAATTCTAATCTATTTACAACCCATTTAGGGCATATTCTAAATGATATGATATTAGATCGAATCTACATTTGAGATGAAAATGTAACAATGTGTATGAGAAATGAGTAAAGTTGTATTGAGAAGAGATAAAATTGTATTGAAAATTGAAAAAAGTTATATTGAGAATTGAAAAATTATATTGGGAATGATGATACAGATTCCAAGAATATCGTACCATTTGAAACATGCTCTTAATAAAATGGGTTGACGAGTTGTTAGTGAATTGTATAGCAGACAACCTGAAGGCTTAGATTATGGTAGACGATGATCTTGCAAAAGAGACGAGAGAGTGTTTTGGGCACTGGGGAAATGAAAGTAAGACAATAATAGAAAATGGAATTATGACAACAGTGAGAAAATAAAAATTAGGTGATTGGAGAAAGACTTAACGAAGAAAAATAACAAAGGGATTTACATTTAAATATAAACTTTAATGGATTAAACGGGTTGAATGAGTTACTAAATGGGTTGACGGGTTATAAAATCTCAACTTTGATCCGTTTATTTAATTAAATAGTTGAATGAGTTGGTGGATCATAATTCATTTATTCAAAAATTTCAATCTAAAATCATTTATAAACGGGTTGGATGGGCGGGTCGACGGGTTAACCATGACCATTAACACCTCTAATTTTGGATATACTTGATGATTGATGCGTTCACAAAATGCAAGAAGAAGTGAGAAAACATCGTCAATCTCCACACTTGTAAAACCAAATGCTTATTACGAAATTGAAGTTAGATGTACAATAGGCTAATAGCTAACAAGTAGTGCAAATTGAAGTTTTTCCTAATGATTTTATATATTATAGGCATATTTGGATAAAGTATAATTTTTTTTGTAAAAATTTTCAGTCCAAAACCTTTCGGTTTTTACAACTATCCTATTTTTTTTATTAATTTTATATATCTTATTATATAATTACTCTGCTTTTCAATTATTTTTACACAATTGCTTATATAATTAATTTATCTATTTTAATTTTATTCTTTTTACTTCTAATTATTATTCCTATCATATTACATTATTTTCTAAAAATTTAAAAACTTTTATACTAAAAACTTTTTATCCAAAATTTTTATCACTTTCCAGACACACTCATATATTTTATCAATGAAAAATCACAAAAGTTAATGAAAATTGGGGAAGGCGAGGCTTCCATACTTGAGAACAATTCATCAATTTTACTCTTTTTTATTTATATTACAATCATCTCAAACATGACGCATGATCTTTTCAGACCGGTCGGAAATCCGGTGATTTTCGACCGGTCCAAAAATATATTTTTTTTATTTTTTTTTTGAAAAATAATTTTATAAACTTGTTAATCTAGTTATATTTATTTTATAAACCAAGTTTTATCATTTTTGGATATATCTATATATTTATTTTGAATTTTTAAAAACAGGGGTATTTAAGTCATTTTAAGAATATTTAAAATGACTTAAATACCCCTGTTTTTAAAAATCCAAAATAAATATATATACATATTTAAAAATGATAAAACTTGGTTTATAAATTAAATATAACTAAATTAACAAGTTTATAAAATTATTTTTCAAAAAAAAATAAAAAAAATATATTTTTGGACCGGTCGGAAATCACTGAAAAGATCAGTCCTCCTCAAACATATGCCTTAAAATCAGGCTCTTGAAACATTCTACTAATTTTTCATTACAATATTCTGCATGCTCTAACAATTTCTATTTCTACCTTTAGCAAATCTACCTAAACCATCATCTATGGACACTCCCACACATTGGGGAGAAAGACGCCATAACTCATGCTCTTTTACTTCTACTGCCATTCGAACAAAGCATACCCAACTTGAGGGGAAACTACTTGTACTAGTGTGCTAAAGGTATAATGACTATCAATCATATTCTTGTTTACACTAGATTTCATGCAAGATTGTTACTATGTTCAAGTGTTATTATTTTTTGGCTTTTTTCAAATATACCCAGCGCGTTTAACCTTAATCCCAAATATATCTATAATATTTTCAAAATTTCTAATATAACAACTATATTTGCATTTAATTCCAAAAAATACAATTTGTGAGTTAATATATTTAATTAATATACAAAATTACTAATATGCTCATCCAATTTATGACGAAAGTGAAAAATTGAATGTTATAAATCACTAGTGCTCAAATTGCACATGAGATTTAAACTCAGAGAGCCATAATTTAATTTTCTTTCCAGATTATTTCATTTTTATTATTTTATAATGAGGGTATTTCGGACATTTATAAAAATTTAACTAACAATTTTTAATGAAATGAGAATTTTTAGATTTGGGATTAATTGTGAGCGTATTAAGTATATTTAAAAATATAGTGAATATATTTGAAATTAGAGTAAAAAATAATTAATATATTTGGAAAAAACCCACTTCTTTTTCTTTTCTATTGAAGAAGCCTAGGCATGCTAGCATTTGTCTTGCCATCTTCCATTTGATCTGTAGTAATTCAATCCATTTGAATACATACATGTAAAAGGACCTTTCACGCAATATATCTATTTTATTTTATTTTGGTCGTTGTTGTTGGTTCCCTCCGCTTTAAGACTGTGGTTTGTTGATCGGAGCACGGACGGAATGCCGGAATGGGCATGGCCTAGCTTAATTACTACCGAATGTCCCACAAGAAAAAAAAAAAAAGCTCAAGGGTATGCATCAGCGAGGTTGAGTTTTTTTAAATCTTCAATTCCATTTTTTTGTGCAAAATTTGTTTATTCTGGTTTTATATTTGCATGGCTGGTATTTCCAAAACGCCAGCCAATCCACGACACCCTCTGGGAAAAAAAAAAAGAAAAAAGAAAAAGAAAAGGAAAGGAAAGGAAAGGCAATAATTTTGCGTTATTTGCAATGAGGTTAGTTGAGTTGTCCTATGCCAATTTGGCTCTTCATGTCGACATCTACAATCCAGATCATATCACCACTGGGCTAGTCAAAAAGCAGGTCCAAATACATTCCCATATTAGATTTTATTGGTGCACTCAAACTTTCAGCGGCTGCCATTTTTAGTCCCCTCGGTGGACTCCATTACAGACGTGAGGTTGGTACAGCACATCATGTTCAGGCGGAAATTAATCCTCAGGCTGGTGGTGATAATCCAAATGCAATCTTAGGCGGTTTGTTTCGTGTTTCTTTCATGCCATTGATTGATTGGGTGGAAAATGCAATTCTGTGTTTAATGCAAATTTCATTTCCTTCCCAAGTGCTTTTACAGGTAATAGTTTCATGGGGTCGGTGGCGATTTGACCCCTCATGTATTTACACCGAGTGAGCTTTTTTTTTCCCCCCCTCCTCCCAAGATTGGATCACTCATTCAAGAATATCGATGATTTTCTGTTTAATTTGTTTTTTAAAGAAAATTCTGCCTTTGAATTCCAATCCACAATGTCAAGAGACCAACTATATATTAGAGACTGTATTAATGTTAAGTACTTATTTGATCGTTCTGTAATGACAACAACCAAATCCTAATTTAGTTATGTTTTTGCAAGAGAAAGAAACTGAAACTTCCATGAGATACATATGGATCCAAGTTTGATTTTCACGCAAATCAACGAAAATTCCAGTGCACTAAACACTCAAGAAGTTGGATTTGACAAAGCATTGAGTAAACCTAGCTTCGTGGCCCACCAACTTCCCCAGGAAGCTAGACCTACCATCTTATATACAATCATCTCATTATTAAAGCTAGTGAAGATGTTTGTGTTGTCCGAAAATGAAACATGCAAAGGCATTCCATTTTCCAGCTGGTTGGTGGCCTCAGCACGAGTCAGTCCAAACACGAAAATAGTTAATGGTCCAAGGTTCAGTGAATTGAACTTTGAAAGAAAAAGCAAAAGTTGATTGAAAAGATTGTACAATTGATTTGATTTCGGAAAACATTATCTCCGAATGCCACGGCCCACTTCAGCCTACATTGATAAAAGCTCGCATTAATGGACTGTGCGAAGATGCTTTTCCGTATTCGAGCTCTTTTATGCTATCATCCGGGTGTTAACCAAGAGTACCGATCTTTTCAGACCGGTCGGAAATCCGGTGATTTCCGACCGGTCAAAAAATATATTTTTTTGCTTTTTTTTTTTGAAATTTTTTTTATAAACATATTAATTTAATTATATTTAATCTATAAACCAAGTTTTATCATTTTTAAATATGTATATATATTTATTTTGGATTTTTAAATACAGGGATATTTAAGTCATTTTAAATATTCTTAAAATGACTTAAATACCCCTGTATTTAAAAATCCAAAATAAATATATAGATATATCCAAAAATGTTAAAAATTGATTTATAGATTAAATATAACTAGATTAACATGTTTATAAAATTATTTTTCAAAAAAAAATTCAAGAAATATATTTTTTGACCGGTCGAAAATCACCGGATTTCCGACCGGTCTGAAAAGATCATTCCGCGTTAACCAATGGGGAATACCGATCTTTTACGACCGGTCGGAAATGACCGGTCAAACAATATATTTTTTTGTTTTTTTTTTGAAAAATATTTTTATAAACATGTTAATCTAATTATATTTAATCTATAAATCAAGTTTTACCATTTTTGGATGTGTATATATATTTATTTTGGATTTTTAAATACAAGGGTATTTAAGTCATTTTAAGAATATTTAAAATGACTTAAATACCCCTGTATTTAAAAATCCAAAATAAATATATATACATATCTAAAAATGATAAAATTTAGTTTATAGATTAAATATAACTAGATTAACATATTTATAAAAATATTTTTCAAAAAAAAATTTAGAAAAATATATTTTTTGACCGGTCGGAAATCGACCGGTCGTAAAAGATCATTCGGCACCAATGGGTTGCAAGGGTTGGAGCAAAATCGTAATCCTAACCCATTTAAAATATCTCAATCCTAATTCATTTATTAACCCATTTAAAAAACCCCAACCCTGACCCATTTACAACCCATTTAATAAACGGGTTGGTGAGTTGTTAATATGTTGTATAGTAAATAACCTAAAAGTCTAAACTCCAGTAGATAATGATCTTGCAATAGATAATGATCTTGTAGGGAGAGACGAGAAAGTGTTTTCGGAGCAGGGAAAATAGAAATATGACGGTAAGAGAAAAATGGAATTAGAACAGCAGTGGAAAAATAAAAATTAGGTGATTGGAGGAAGACTTAGAAATGAAAAATAACAAAGAGGTTTACATATATATATATATATATAAAACTTTAATGAGTTAAGCGAGTTAAATGAGTTGAATGAATTAAATGGGTTGAACAAGTTATATGCGTTTAACGGGTTGCTAAACGGGTTGACGAGTTATAAAATCTTAACACTAATCTATTTATTTAATTAAATGGTTAAACTGTTTGGCGGATCATAACTCATTTATTCAAAAATCTCAACCCAAATTCATTTATAAATGGGTTGGACAAGCAGGTTAACGGGTTGATCATGACCATTAACACCCCTAGGTCCCACTACTGGTCTCCATTGGAGCGGTGTTTCCATGGCAGATCTGTAGAGAATTTACATTAAGCAGACCAACCTCTGCTCACATCCCAACCAACTGGAAGTTATGTTTGGGTGCTTGCTGCGAGAAAAGATGTTGCGGGAACCAAACACATTATTTTTAAGACTTTTCCATTTCATGCATTAGATCCACCAATTTTAACCAAATGATGGTAGTTTTAAATATTATCATGCACAAAGCAAATTTATAAAGACAAAAAAAAAAAAAAGAAGAAGTTCAAAATCAATGGAAAAAAAACTGTGTTGAGATACAATAAGCAGATGATAAGGGGCAGAAGACAACGTAGAAAGACTCAAACTCAGGTATGACTTATGAGAAAGGTTGCCTGGATTTTCAAATTGGCAAGTGGGATGTTGGAATGAAACCCGGTATTAAACAATGATTTTTTTAGATAATTCGACTGCCCAATTATTTTCGTTGTCTGCATATACTTCATTCACTCCACAAAGATCCATCTTACAGAGCTCTTTACATATACTATAAACAGATAAATCTGTGAACCTTGGAAGGTAGAGATGTGACCAACTTTGACCCTTTCAATCATTTACCCAACCATCTCTCCTCTTTTCTAATACGCTGGTGCACCTTTCCAGGCATTCCCAAGCTTTAGAAAAGAGACACAGGAGCAAGTTGCCCTGGAAAGGCCAGTTCCCTCCGATTGGTGCTTGTGCTTGTTAATTAGTCACAGGAACGAATGTTACTGGCAACAGATCTCTTTCTCTCTCTCTTCCCCCCAATTCCTTTGAGATAGGCTTGTCTGGTGTAAGCTTAAAATGAGAGTTTATTTCCATTTCATCAGTAGTGGGTGATCATCTCATTGGAGATCAAGAGTGTTAGTTATCAACATTGCTTTTTTATCCTTACCAAAATGCATAATTGCAATTAATTAAGCTGAAATCATTAATATATAGCCCCATACATGCATGACAGTCGATTAAACAAAAGAATTTCATGATTATGGTTCTTGGAGGGATGCGCCCATTTCACATGGGCTGTTATCGATTGTTTGGATGGTCCATTGTATGGGCCATATCATCAGAATCTGTCCCTTTGGCCTGGTTGAACTGACTAATAACGACCTTGATTGACCCTCTACTAAATAGAAATTTGATTCCCACAATTCACGTCAGCAGAGTTTCATATGTAGCTGGTCCAACGTTTTGTAACAAAATAAGGCTATCGTAGTGGCCTGAGCATTGTATGTTTTTTCGCTTAATGACATCATAATCAACTTAATTGGGAAATCATCATTCCAAGTGATTGTACGGAATCATGAGATGGCCTTTGTATTTATAATTCGAATTGACTAATAAAAACCTTGATTGATCCTCTACTGAACAGAAATTTAATTTCCATCTAAATCACATCAGTAGAGTTTCATATGTAGATGGTCTGAAGTTTGCAAGAAATTAAGGCTATCTTAGTGGTCTGATCATCCAAATTATCACATCTCATTCCATCCAATTGGTACATACCATAATCAATTCCATTGGGAAGTCATCATTCCAAGTGATTGTACAGAATCATGAGACAGTATTTATATTTAGACACATTATAATTCCCTCCTAATCAGACGTGCATCCGCATGAAGATGATACCTTCCAACACACATTTCTTTCGGCGAGGCTAGGGATATACTCGATGGTATGCTCTTCATTACAGTTTCAGTGGCATCTGCTCCCTTGGATTGTTCATCATTCCCTGCTAGCATGCAAGCGTAATATGGGTGAAGAATTTTCTACCGTTTTCCTTTAATTTACACACCTCTTATACCCATTTCATGTGGTTTAACATTTTAACTACCTTATTATAAAAAACGTTTTTAGCTACCTAATTATCATACTTTAAAATCGTTTTTTCACATCCCTTGGTAGAGTCTCTGTCGTAGTTTCTGGGTTTCTTCCGTCCTTTCATCCTTTTACAGAATTTAAATATTCATTATTTTGAACAAAAAATTTGAGAGAAACAAGAATAATTGCACGACCAGTAAGTCCACATTTCCATGCAGATCCGCACCCATCAAGACATGCATGTAAATTAGACATACACTCTAGAAATTAAAATGGGCAGATTGTACAAGCCGAATGATCTTTTACGACCGGTCAAAAAATATATTTCTTGAATTTTTTTTTGAAAAATATTTTTATAAACATGTTAATCTAGTTATATTTAATCTATAAATAAATTTTTACCATTTTTAGATATATATATTTATTTTGAATTTTTAAATACTTAAAATGACTTAATACCCCTGTATTTAAAAATCTAAAATAAATATATGTACATATCTAAAAATGATAAAACTTAGTTTATAGATTAAATATAATTAGATTAATATGTTTATAAAATTATTTTCAAAAAAAAAAAACAAAAAAATATATTTTTTGACCGTAATTTACGACCGGTTGTAAAACATCGGTACTCATTGTACAAAGCTGCGCATGTAGCTACCTGCGCAATGCCGTACAGGCCTATCAGAGGTTTAGATGCTACAATCAACGCCATGCGTCCCATTCCATTATTAAAATGGTTGGGCTACTAATGATTTTTGGACCCCAACTGCAATTACATGTTATAATTTGGATAATTTTCATACCCCACAGCCGCGCACTAAAATAGCGCCCTTGCCCAAAAGTAACTGGGGCCCACCCATTCTTTTTTGCGTACCTAATTATTCAGTCGACTCATGCACCTGAAAATAAAATTTGAAAAGCAGCAGCACGCACTTTTCAGCGCAATGGTGATAGCCGAAGCTATCTCTCACTCTCTTTTTCAAAAAATAATTTAATATTTTAATTATTTAACTATCTTACTTTTTCTATTTAAATTATCTTACTTTTTCTATTTGAACTCTATATTTCAATTATTTCCTCCTAAAGGCATATTTCTTAGAAATAGTAAAATTCTATGTACATATGTTTGCCAAAAATATTAATATGGAACTTCTCCGAAACATGTCATTGCTTGGACCAAGTGATTGGCGTAAATAGAGTTTACAATTAGTTATATTTTTAATTTTTCTTCATGAAAATATTTTTTTTAAATATGTTTAATTCATATACTAAGTTTTGCCATTGTAGAATACTTTTACATGCTTATTTTTAATTTTTTAAAAATAAGTTTTTTAAAAGGTAAAAAAATGACTTAAATGCCCTTGAAATTGATGATTTTTAAAAAGTAAATATAAAAGTATTATAAAATGATAAAATTTGATTGATTAATTAAATATACTTAGGAAAATAATTTATGAAGAAAAAATAAAAATATAACTCATTATAAAAATAAATGAATGATGTATTTTAATTTGAAATACATAAAATACATAATGATGTAGATAATCAGACTTTGACGTAATGTGTGTAGTATTTATGTAGGTTGAAGGTCCAGTGTTCAAAGTTGATTGAAGTAATTGTTTAGTTTATCCCTTTATTGTAATACACCTTCATCATAATACTAAATAACAACTTTAAGAGAATGCGAAGAAGATAAAAAGATATAAACGAAAGCAATTAAGAATTTAGTTTCTTTGTCAAGAAAGGCATCATGATCTATGCAGTTGAGTTTACTTAGGTGGAAAATGTATTATTATGATGACAACGATGACAACATAAAAATATCTATGGTTAATTTTGAATAGATATTTATATGTGAAGATGATGGAATGATTAAGTGATATGCAGGTAACTCCATTATCCATTTTATTATTTTTATTAAATATAATTTTTGAAGAGATATTTTTATTCTAGGAACTGATGATTGAAGTAATAAAAATATTTTCAAAGTATAGATGATTGAAGTTATGAAATTTTTCTGGTGACAAATATATATATTGAAGAGTGATCCAGTTAACCTAGGTTAAGCGAACGCTCCGCGTAGCTCACCTCAAAAAATTCATTTATAATAATTTTTTGCTTTTTTCTTCGTATGTTTGTCTATCTAAGTGTATTTAACATATAAATAAAGTTTTACCAATTTCGATATATTCGTATATTTTTTTAGATTTTTAAAAATACTATGTGTATATATCAATTCGAAATACCCTTATCTTTAAAAATCTAAAAAAATATATACACATATATTCAAAAATGGTAGAACATATTCAAAAATGGAAAAATTTGATTTATATGTTAAATAAACAAGTGTGTGTAGAAAAAAGTAAAAAAATTATTGTAAATTAATTTTTTTGGTAGGCTAAGCGGAACAATTGCTTAGCCCTAACTAATAGGATCATTTCTCATATATATTTTATATGCAACCGTTGGAAATGATTTATTGTCATATCTTGAGATCTTTATACGTAGCTTTTAATGGGACTACTTTTATAAAAATTTTCCTCCATGTAATCTTTTTCATTTTAAATATTTCGATGGTTGATAGAATTATCTCAATTTATTGTACTATTTAGTATTATTTACAGTATTTTAGAAATCTTTTCATTTGTCTAGTATCACTGTGTATGAGACTCATTTACAAATGTGTAAAATAAATATAATAAAATGGTTTAATGTTAAATATCAACTACAAGAGAACGTATATTCTGTAACACGCTTTTTGTGACACTTCATATTTTTTGTCATAAAAATTTAATTTAGCGACATAATTATTATTGTTAAAAATTAGCTTTCAGTGATAATAACATAATTGTGTTGCAAAAAGTAACCTTTTAATGACAAAAATTTTCACTAAAAATCTAATTTTTAGTGACAAGTTCAAAAAAATTTCACAAAAGCCATTTTGTAACAATCTTATATCATTGTGGTTATAACGACATTATAATGAAAATTAATGTAAATTTTTGCGTTGTTAAAAGTTTATTTTCTTGTAGTGATTAATTTAAAAGTTATATTTATTTACAACATCATTTCTAGGTAGATAAATAATCCTATAAAATATTATTATATTTAATATATGTAAATAGATTTAAAGATTTTCTATAGTGTACCCATGAATATATATATATATTTTTAAAAATGTGGCCCATGCATATATTTGATTTGGATAAAACTTGATTTTATAGCTAAATAAATTATGTTAAATATAATGAATGGATTGAATTTTCTATTAAACATTAAAATCTTAAAATTTGAAGGGATTATATGAAATTACTTTTATATAATTTGGTTACATAGAAGCGAACATGATCTTATAATAGATATTTTAAATGTTGTCGCTTTATGCTACATAATTTTATTTATTTTTAATATGTTGATAAATGATGTAAAATCTGTTTTCTCATTGCATTTAACAAACATATGCATGGGTTACATTTATTTTGAAATGTATATATTCACACGTAATTTAAGAAAAATGCGTAGATATATTTTAGAATTTAATAATATTTTATAAAATTATTTATCTACATAGTAATAATATCTTAGATGGTTTAAATATTGAAAATAAAGTTTAATATTCAATTATTTTATTATATTAATTTTATACATTTGTATATGAGACTTCTTTTTTAAAACGATCTGTAAGTAAGACCTTTTTTTTTATATTAGTATGTAAATGAGACTTATGATTTTATACTTGGGGTTGCATTGATGTGAAATTACATTCGAAGAGATTTATATTTATAATTTTATATAGATAAAAAAGACTTTATAACTACTTTTAAAAATTGAATAGTGTATTTGACTACATATAATACTCTTTCAAACAAAAACTTTTATATTCAAGACTTTACACATTATAATATTTTTAATTATTTCTTTATATTTTTATGTAAATATCATATTTTTTAATATTTTTACACAATTACTTATTCGACTAACTTATTTACTTTAATTTTATTATCTTTATGTTTCATTATTATCCTTATTATATTACATTGTTTTCTCATATTTAAAAAACTTTTACATTCCATTATTGTCCATTATATCACATTGTTTTCTTCCATTTAAAAAATTTTTATGTTAAATTTTTTTTCTAGAAGTTTTATTAGTTTCTAAACATAACAGAAATTTACAATTCGAGGACAATGACTTGATTAAAATTCTGATGCTAATATTACGTCCATTCAAATAAAACAGCATTAAAGCAAGCTTACCAATAAAATATTACCAAGGTCCAAGCGTCCAACTGCATTGGCATTACCATTCCCAGAGAATCTAGTTTTTATTTCCCTCTGCGGTGGTGTGTTTGAAAAGGCAACTTCATCCTAGCTGGAAAGTCGTTTAACGTAACTTTCCACGTGTTTGTTTCCCTACAATGACACATCCGCGTATAATCCATAAGATGGAACCAGATTAGTTCCAAGCCTCGTCCGTAACAAAAGGCTGCTTGCTCTTTTATAGCTTAGCGGCTCTCCTCATTTTGGAAAAAAGGGAGGGGGGGTACAATCTCAGCTGAGGCCGGTCGCTACTCGCTATCATGCGCCGTCGCGTCGCTGTCCCTACGCCTCTAAAAATGGTGCGCATCTACAGCGCCGGGAGCGTACGATAAGACAGAGACCTTCCGATCTACTCGCAATTCCTCGCCGATCTCCCGTTTCTTTTCTTCTCCGGAAGCACAAGCTCGGAAATGCCGGAGCTCCCACTTCCTCGCGATGCACGCTGCCGCGGAATCTCCGCCGTCTGTTTTCCGATCTGAAAGTGCTCTGAAAGGGGTACTCTTCTTCTCGCTGCCAGCCTCAGCAAGCTGCTGCCGTTGGCTGCTTCTCCGTGTTTTTTCTGTTTGAACATGTTTACTGGAGTAGGGTTTTTGGGAAAATGCAAATTATTTTATTGTTAACTTTTTAGTGTTGGGTTGTTTTGCGAAGCTCAAACTGCATTTCCTGGTTTCAAAATCGTTGCTTTTTCCGTCTCGTTGCTTGTCCCTTTTTCCGTGGACTAGGTTTTCAGCAAATGCAAAAATCCTTGATTTTTGTTTTGTGTTTTATCTTATCGGATTGTTTTGTGAAGCTTAAGCTGCATTGGCTGATCTTATTTTGGTAATGATTTTTTCCAATGCCCTCGATGATTGCCAACGCGAAATGTGGTTGATTAAAATATTTCCAATGCATTGCTTTAGCTTTATCGTATTTGGCTGTGTGGGAAGAGATGCAGTGCGCCAGGATTGAGTAGATTTCCGACTGTCTTCCCCTCCCAGCTTCTTATTATCATGCATCTGCAATGCTATCCATTTGGATTTAACGGAGCTCAGGAGTTTCCTTATGAGCGGTTTTTGTGCCGTCCTTGTTAGGCAGATCGAGATTATCCATTGTCGTTTCTTTTGGTGGCTTTCCTGTCTTGTCCTGATTTTTCAAATTCGCATGTGTTCGCATGGTTGATCATCTCCCTGTTTTCAAATGTTTGGTGTTTTGAATTGTGTGAAAAATACTGCAATTTAATTGCGCGATCTGGTTAGTGTATGAAGTAGGAATCACTGTATCTGTTTTACCATAGGAACTTCCTCATTGGATGTTCTCAACTGCTGCGCCAGCAAGAAGTTTTCAACTGAACGTTGGTTGGTTGCTGAATTTACATGCCTTTGTTAATGCATGAAATCTAATGGCTTAGATACTGTGTAAAACTTGTTGGTGTTGACAGATGAATGGCTTGTATCTAAGAATGTCCAGATTGACTAGATTCAGCAGCTAATTTTTCAGAAAGATTGCTGGTCATTCTGTCTCTGTTCACTCATAACCCCCCACATCATTTAGTGTGCTGAGATCACATGCTAGTTGTGGTTTTTTGGTCCTGTAAGGTGCACGGTGCAGATCTCATTTATGTGCTACATGCAAAGCATATACTAGCTGGGGAAAAAGTATTAGGCATTGGATCCCCTTGTCTATGTTCCTACCATGTGCTCGTCTCCTTTTAACTTTTCTTCAATATACGAGCACTCTTTGTTTCCTACCTTTCCTGTTATATGAACTTTTAGTTGGTACCGTCTGCCTCTTTTATTTGTCTACTGAAGATTCCTTTCCTGCTTTCCATGTCAGCTTGGTTTGTCATGTTAACTTCAGGGGGAAATTGTCACTGTTAGGAGGAAAATTAGTTACTGCTTACTTCATTTAGCTTCCTAGGTGGAAACGAGGACACTTCTATCAAAGACTGGGACGCATGCTTGGGCCCACTGGTTCCTAACAAGAGCGTAGAAATAATTCGTTGCTTATTTCAGTGTGGTTTTGTTATTTAAATTCAGGGACAAATTTATTTCCGTTGTCATTTTTAGAACAAATTAGTCACTGCTTAGTGTATGTAGCTTCCTGGCAGAAACAAGGAGATTTTTTTTAAAAATCAAATGGTTGGTTCCATTTGTGGACCTATTGTTCCTTGAACAAAAGCATCAAAGCAATTTATTAGCTTCATGGCACATTAAAAATACCTTAATTTTAAAATTGGAATTATGAACACTATTCTTTTGTCAGGGGTCTGAAACAAAAAGGGGTTTATTTTTCATACCTTTCACCGCACAGACTTCCTTCTTTCCTCTCTGCGTCTGTGTGTGTTCATGATTACTACCAACCTCCTGAATGAATTGAAAAAGTAGTTGATAAAAAAGTGCCACTGTTTATGCTTCCTCACTTGAAACAACTTTGCTGAATTATTCCAGATTGTTTGGCAATTTTCTCAAGCCTGGGAGAGCTGTGAAAGACTTGTGGTCCCGCATGGTATGAAGAAAAGGCTGATGTCGGTTTGGCAGAAAGTGAGAAAAAGTGGTTCCCCCTTGTGCTCTGATGAGCTGTGCTGATGTTATTGGCAGTGGAAGGAGGAGGGTTTTTCTCCTCTTCGGCTTCTGGGTATAGTAAAGGTCTAACCCTTCTGCTGTTGGGCCGAAGAAGTGAAGAGAGACCCATGAGAGTTTCCCCGTGGAACCAGTTCCAATTGTTGGAGCAGAAAGATCCTGACATCCAGCTGGCTTCGAGGAAGAACAGGCGCTTCCGTGGATGCGCCTATTTTATTTGCTTCGGTCGCACATCTGTGGGACTTGACGGTTCTTCTCCCCCCAAAGTTGGCCCTGCACACCAGTCAGATGGTTCACAGGGTACTTCTTCTGTGTCTGCCAGTGGTCAGTTCAGCATCACTGTCGGAGAGAACCACAAAACTGGACGGAATGTGAGACCGAAGAGTAGCCTTAAGAAACCTTTGGATAGGGTCAATGATGTCCGCTGTGTATTAAGCGAAAAGGAAAATGATGATCCCTCAAGTTGTACAGAAAGGAGGAAAGTACAATGGACAGATGCATGCGGTGGAGAGCTTGTTGATGTCAGGGAATTTGAACCTAGGTATGTATGGTTTCTTCCATACCAGTGGAGAATGGGACCTGCCACTTGAATTCGTCAGACTGTGATTCTTATATTTTTCATCTTTCATACTTGAATTAGCTTCTGAATGACTTCATGGTTGGCTTGTTAAGGTTGTGTGTGTCTGCCTCACTATTGATTGGATATATGTATGAAAGCTGAATATTCTCTCTCACTTCAGTTTTGCTGCTTAGTTATCTGGATTCACTATGATTTCTGTTCTTTATTCTAGTCCCATTGTTTTCTTTTTGGAGTGCTAGGATGATTAAGATGAATTAAACGGAATCTAAACATTGAGATTTTCAGGTGTAAAATATTGTACCTTACCTAGAAAAGCTAGCTTCAAATGTTTGGCTTTTGATGGATGCCCTTCTAAGTTCCAACTACGGTTGACAGATTATATTGGAAAATGGTCCTGTCATTTTTTTCTCCATTCAGCATGCTGTTTAGGGAAAAACCTAGCAATTTTCTTCTGAATCTGTTGCTGGCTTGTGTCAAACTGCATACTGGATTGCTGGGAGGCTGAGATGCTTGTGTTATTCCTCCACTTCTGCTGGAAAAGCTGAATTTAATAAGGTTATGAAGAATTTAGACTGATTGAAATTTAAAATCAAATTTGAGTCATCTAGGTTTAGAAATGTAAGTAGTGTGACTAAAACCAAAGTAGTAGGAAAATCGTGGAAAAGTAGAATACTATTCTATGATGTTGTTGCTATTACTAGGGGTACTATTTTTGGTTAAGGATTGAATACATACATATAAAGCTCAACACATATAATTGGTTTGAGCCCTTTTTTTTGTTTTTCTTTTCATTTTTATGAGCCTACATGTAAGCTTTAAATATACCCAAATTTACCATTTTCAAATTTTTGTATAGCAATTTCAAAAATCAATAGTATTGACCCTCATATATACAAAAATCCGAAACTGATAAATTTTTGTATGTGAACTAAATACGTGTGCATTCTTGACCGAATGCATCGGGTTCATTCAACCTCAGTGCAATTTTGAAAATGACACTGATTTTTAAAAATAAAAAAATCTAAAAGTCTCCAAAAAATGGTAAAAATTGATACACATGTTAAATGCACATAGATTAATAGCTATATAAAAAAATATTCAAAAAAATAAAAAAAATGTGAAATGAGGTGCAATGTATCATGACTCATACATGTGGGGTCACATAAAAATGAAAAGGAAAACAAAAAAAAGGTTGAAAAAAAGGTTCAAAGCCTCAAACCACCTCTATGCATGAGGTTTCAATACACATGTATGCATCGGATCATTACCCAATTTTCTGATACTTTCCAAATCAAACACATGCCAGAATTTTGTTAAATGAACTTCAATATTCTTTTGGGCTAGCTTGTGAAAGTCCTGTAAACTTAATTCCATCACAGACTTAGAGCAATGATTTTCCCTTTTTTTTTAATTTACTTTGTTCTTTCCTGAAACATAATGATTTTGCACTTGCCTTTCTTTCTTTACAAAAATTATGCACGGCTTTCCTGATGTTGATGATATGCTTTCCTTTTCTCCCTTGATGCTTTTGGTATGTGTTATATTCTGTAATCTGTTGGCCCAAAATTCTTTCCATGACTGGTTGAAGGGTTAAACATCAGTTGCATTATTCATCTTTCAAGAAAACTAATGTCAACTAGGCTTGCAAAAGATCCTGTTGTGAATAACTAACTATTAGAGAAAAAAACATGTGTATGAGAGATGGTATGGATGTCTAAGGGTGTGTTTGTAAGGTGATGGGAAAAAGAGGGGAAAGGGAAAAGTTGGAAAATTTTGGAAAACTATGAGTGTGTTACAATATGATAAGAGTAAAGTGGGATTAATATGGTAGTTGTGTGAGAAAAATAATTGGAATATAGGCATAAAAATGGAAAAAGTAGAGTAGTTAAAATGATTGGAGTGCATGGGAGAATGTGTTCCACTTCCCTTCTTTCCCCCCTCACCTTACCAAACGGACCTTAAGTAGCGAATGCATGCTACTTTAGAATATATATAAAAAATCATATGCATGGATGAAGAGACTTCTGAGTGTTGTATGCTTTACCAAATGTGGATGAGTATCCAATTAGGAGCAGATTTGATTTCCCATGGGATCCGTTTTTCTGATGGTAGATGGTATTGCAGGTATCATGTGCCTGGACATCAGTGGCACAGTGTGATTGGGATTGTTGTGCACTAGGCTCTGATAGTAGAGCTGTAAGTACCAAGAAGGGCATTGAATGTTCTTGCAAAGTCATTTCACTCATTTGTCAAATGATGGCATGGAGCCAGAGTTTAATTCAACTTCTGTCCCATCCCATTTGAGTGTCTGTCTCGAATCTATCAGGGTCAGTTTGGTGAAAGATAATAAAAAGTAGGGAAAAAATTCCTGGAAGAATTCTAAAAAAGATAGAGAGTAACATGACATGATAGGAGTAATGATTAAGATTAAAAAGAATAAAGATAAAGATAGGGTAGTTATTTGAAAAGATGTGAAAAAATAATTGGAACGTAGAGGCAATGATAAAAAAGTAGGATATTTAAGATATTAAATCTTATCAAAGGTGTGTAGGAAGAAGTAAAAAAGACTTCTTTTCGAAAGAAATTTCTTTTATAGATTAACAGATGGACCCTCAATGTGAACTTTACCTATCCAACTTCTCTTACGACACCTATTTTCTCTATTATTTCCCATCATGATCTCTGTCAATCTTGTTTAATTTATGACTGACATCATCTATTACTATTTTGTTATTCCATTTCTTTTGTACATTTCCTACCATCCACACACATCAATTTGAAGTGCTACTGTTAGACACATCAATAGGATGGTGGGAAATGTACCAATATGTCTTTTCTTAACAGGTAATGGACCCAGGAAACTAAAATTTAGGTTGTTTAGCTGTGTAATAGAGACCAAGAAATATCACAATTAGTTTGTGATGATTGAATGCTTCAAGTGGCAAATGCTTGAAAGGATGTGATGGGGTATTTAGAAAAGACCCGAAGCCACAGTGGATCATAGGATAAACTGGAGTTGCTTAACAGAGGATCATATGTTTCAATGCCTACAGGTAGCATTGAATTATGACCCTTATTGTAAGGCATAAATATTAAATAAGCAGGGAGAGACTTGACCTTTGAACAGCAGTTTGTGATAATTGACTATGATGATGTTAAAGTGTTCCACAGGACCAGATCACATGGAAACCTGGACACCTGATTATGTTCATCATTCTATATCAAGTGCATAACATGAAGTGTTGCATATTGCTACTAGCTCATGGTGCGACAGTGTTTGAGTAGTGTAGGTAAACAGTCTTTTAGGCAGAAGAATAGATTAAACGATAGTTATGTCAGGAAGAATCTCTACTTTTACCAAACTGATTTCCTGGGAGGTACCTGAAAAAGGGGATATGTGCACAAGAAGATATCAACCTTAAATGTGTGACTGTGGGATCGCAAACAGGCATGGAGTGCAGGTTTAAGGGAGAGGGATTCCTCAACCCAAGCAAGCCACAAGTAGGTTCGGCCATCTTATGTTCTTAGTGGCTAGTAGAGAAAAGGAAAGCAATGTATCTTCACCATATAATAAACACCACGCTCTAGAGATGCTCTTGAAGTTAATGGATGGCTTTGCTATGCATACTCTTATGATTGAATGTTTAGGCCTATTTCATTAGAAGTTGATTTCTCTCTGTTCACATTTTGAAAAATTTTTGCACATTTATTTGCATGAGAATTTTGATGCTTCTTTTGTTATGAAATTTAGGGTCTGCTTGGTTAGAGGTAAAAAGAAAAAACTTTCCCACAAATTTTTACACATTTTGATAAGATTTGACATCTTAACTACTGAATTATCCTACTCTTTCTATCATTATCTTTACATTCTAATAATTTGTTTGCATCTTTTAACACAACTACCCCATCTATTATATCTTTATTTTCTTTACTTCTAATAATTATTTTTATCATATCACATCACTTTTCTCACTTACATACTTTTTTTCCTACATATTTTTCTCATTTTTTAGCCTCTTAGCAAACAAATCCTTTCGTGGAATAATGTTGGTTTTATCACAGAATTCTAATGCTCATGTGAAATTTTAATCTGGCAGTGAAACAGGTGAATCTGACGATGAATTCGAAGATGAAGGGGGCCGAAGTTGCTCATGCTGGATCCAGTGATCTTCTCACCTGAAAACTCAAGTACCGGCACAGCCATGAAAAGATGCATGCATCAGCTGACCTCTGAAACAGAAGCAGCTGTCTTCAGCAATTGCTGTTTAGGTCCAGGTGTCCGGGAAGCCACCCGCTTGCTTCTCTGATTCACATTCATTTAGCTTGGCTACTCTGACTAAGTTTTTTCTGATGGAAGGCGTGCTGTTGGTAGTCAGCAGCATCGGAAAACCATGGCTTTGTGTTGCCCCGCTGAGGATTTTTATCACAGTTGGGGTCCTTGGGGATCACTGTTCCAGTTCTACCTTAGTAGTGCAAATCGTCAAGATTTCAATTTTGTCCTGCTCTCTTGCCAGTTGTTTCTCCTTTACAACGTAATACATGTACTCCCTGACTGTGTACGACTGCTTGTTTCGATTATTTGATTGTAACTAACATGGATTTTTTTTTTTTCTTTTAATTTCTTTTTCCTTTACGACGTTCATGAGGCTTGAATGTTTGGCTTGGTAATGCTGGTGGTGTGCTCCGTGTCATGTGTGGTCGGAGAATTGATAGAAACTCTCTCACTGCCTGCAGATAATCTGTGCTTGGTTGGAGGGTAGGACCCTTAAATCATAAATGCAGCCCAAGATAAATAGAGAATTACATCGTTTGAAAAGAGGATTTTGTTACACTTAATATAGATAAAGAGGCTACTTCGCAAATAAGCAAGAAGTTGGACTTATTTCGCAATGAGATTCTTCTGAAATTGGGATCAAGTTCCAGGCTCCCCAAACCAATGGTTGTGACCAGGAAATGAACCCACCCCCACCGCCACCCGTTTTTTAAATCAAATTTGTCTACTTAGAACTTGGATTTTTGTAAATATGCCAACCCTGTTTGACCAATATTGCATTCATGTCTTTAAATTTGTTGAAAGTGAAATATGCCTATAAAATTTATATAAAATAGCAAATGTGTTCCTTCCATTAGAATATCATTAAAGTTTTTTTTGTAAAATAATGAAAATTTCTTTTAAATTAAGTAATAAACTTGTAATGATTCCAAATATTGTAAATATATTAACTATTTCATTATTTTATATATTTTTACTTATACTATTATTTTAGATTTTTGCAAATATGCTTATAATATTTATAAAAATTGCAAGCGTATCATTTGACTTAAAGGAAATTATTGTTATTTTACAAAAAAATCTAATTGTATTCTAACATAGACTTATTTGCCTATTTATGAAATTTTATGAGTATATTTGCGATTTTGGTAAATATAGAGATGAAGATGCAAAATTGGTTAAACTTTCTAAGTATATTTATAAAAATTCTAAAAGTTTTCATAATTATTCTATTTTTAATTATTTATTCAAATATTATTGTAGAATTATCATACTTTTTAATTATTTATTGTTGTTTTTATATTATTATCTTATTTACTTTAATTTTATTCTTTTTACTCTTCGTTATTATTTTTATCGTATTAAATTATTTTTTTATATTACGAAAATTTTTATATATACATGGGTGTGTTTGTGAAGTGATAAAATTTTCGATGAGAAGTTTTTAGTGTAAAAGTTTTTGAAATAAGAGAAAATAATGCGGAATGACTGGAATAATATCGAGAAATAAAAAAAAAAAAATTAAAATAGATATGTTAGATTGGTGAATAGTTGTGTAAAAATAATTAAAAAATAATTACACAAGAAGAAGTAAATAAATAATTATAAAGAAAATAATTATAAAAAATAAAAAGTTTTATGTTTAAAAGTTTCAAGTAGATAACAAACAGCACTGTGAATCAAATACCAAACCGCCATAATATGTTAAAAAAAAGTGATAGTTTGTCACCATTTTGTGCGACCAGTCCGGACCAGTGTATGGGATGGTTGGTCGGTCTGGGCTAGGGGTGGGAATCGGGGCGGGTCGACCCGTGACCCGCCCCGCCCGACCCTGTTTTAATACCGGGGCGGGTCAGGGGTGTGTACCCGGCGGGGCGGGGCGGGTCGGGATTTTCGGGTTTTCAAAGAAATACGGGTCGGGGCGGGTCGGGGCAAAATGCGAATTTTCACAGGGTGGCGGGGCGGGTCAAGGCGGGTCGGGGCGGGTCAACCTGCTGACCCGTTTTCTGATATTTTACATTAAAAAGAAAAACCACGTTTAATGCTAATATTCATGTTTTATTTAATTATTTATATTTACTTTGATTGATTAATAATAGATTCAAGCATATAGTAATTAAATTTAATATAAATTTGTCTTTATACTTGATAGTTTTATAAATTTTTAAAAATTTCTTACTTGACCCGCAATTTTTTACCCGACCCGTTGACCCGATACCGACCCGAATTTTGTCCCGAGACCTTGTAAAAAAAATAAGGGTCAAACCGACCTTGTCCCGACCCGGTATAAAATAAGGGTCAAATAAAATTTTTGAAAAGGAGGGTCAGGGTTGGGCACACCCTGACCCGCCCCGACCCGCCCCGATTCCCACCCCTAGTCTGGGCTGTGGACCATCTAGACATTTGCATCAACTCCTAGGTCTCATTTAGATTCTTCCCAATCTAAAGTTTATAATATTTTATTTATAGATTTTAAAATAAAAAATAAAAAAAATAAATTTGACACAATAATGATCTAGGTAAAGTTTTTAATTATGACTGTGTTTATTAAAGCATAAAATTTTTCAAACTAACACCTTTTATTTAGTACCGTTATCATAATTTTTAATTATGTTTTCAATTCTTTTCACACAATTAGTTACTGCGTTCATGCACAAATATTTATACAACCAATTTATTTATTTTAACTTTTATTTTTTTTATTCTTGGGCATTACCCCAATCCTATTCTATCGTTTTTATTAATTTAAAAACTTTTATATTAAAAATTTTAACACTCCCGTACATACCCTAGCTCTGGAAACGAGAGAAGAAAATTTCTTCCGGGAAGGGATGGAAATCACCACTTTTGCCCACTCCCCAGCCCTGAGCGAACTCGTTGGCTACTTTACTGGTGGTAAACTACCTCGGAAACAGCTGGAAACTCTCTCCTTCCTCTCTCCGGTTTGGATGCCCTCAATGAGAAAGCTTGGCTATAGCTCATCCACATCTTCCACTTGGGTTGGGTGTCTTTTCTCTGCAAATCATACAAAAACAAAGAGAGAAAGGAGTGCTTGTGAGAGAGCGAAAGAGCGAGAAAGGGAAAATGTCAGTAGCATATTCGATTCCTCCGATCAAATTCTCCACTACTTCTTCTTCCTCTTCTTCTTGTGCTTCTGCTTCATTCAAAATTCGCGCCAAACCTTCCATCATTCGCAACTCCAAGGCAGACGGGCCTCTCCGAAGACCCGTTGCTCCTCCTCTTCGGGAGCCATCTCCTCCTCTTAAGCCCAGCCCGCCTTCTCCCCCATCTCCGTCTCCGCCTCCGCCTTCCACAACTCCTACTCTCCCTCAGATGCCTCCCGCGGGGGCCTCCCTGCCCATCTCGATCCAGGGTGTGATTACGTTGGAGTTCCAGAGAAAGATGGCCAAGGAGCTGCAGGACTATTTCAAAGAGAAGAAGCTTGAAGAAGCTAACCAGGGACCCTTCTTTGGATTCATTGGGAAGAATGAGATTGCGAATGGCAGGTAATGATGAAAATTCCTTTTTTTAAAAAAAAAAAATTATGGAAAAATTCGATTATCCAAACCGCACCCATTCATTTCCCTCATTTTTTTTCTTTTACTTCACACTTTCCAATTGATATTCGGTGAAATTATAGTTTTGTTTTGCTTCTTGCCTTCTGGATTTTTTTTTTTTTTTTTTTTGGGGTGTAGAGGATACGTTCCTTGATTTAAAAAAAAGAAAAAATGTCTTTTGGTTCTTACGTTCTTGACAGTTGACACTTCATCCGCTCAGTGTAATTCGATTCAATTAATTGGATGGTATATGAACATGGTTAGTAATTGAACGAATGCGTAATGATAGAATTTCTTTCCTTAGATTATAACATGGTTCAGGTTTCTTAAAATTTTGTGGTCGAATTTTGATCCATCCTTAGATTATAACACGGTTCATATTTCTTAAAATTTTGAGGCGAAATTTTGATCCATCCTTAGATTACTTTATACTGTGGTGGTTAAGTTGGTATTTTGGGTAGCTCAGTAGTATTAACTATTGATAGAAAGTGACTAATGCTTTTAAGAACAATATTAAAACTCTGTCAGGACCTACCTCAAAGCAGGCTTGGGTAACCGACCCATATTAGGCCCCCTAGATAGGGACCGTCTCACGCGGGGCTTGGAGAGTCATCACTTGAACTTCTAACCTTGGCGTTTCTAGATATTACTCAGAGGTCATGGGTTCCAGTGATAACTTTGTACAGTTGCTTGAATAAGAATTTTGTGGGCTTAGAACAGTACTTAGGAGGAGCTTTTGGGGAGGGACTAGGATGGGACAAGTTACCCTAGGCCGATATGGGGTGGTCCTAACAAGAAAGGCGCAATGATGAATCTGGAAATGATTCCAAGAAATATCAATGGAATTTGATTGACTCGACGAAGGAAATACACTAAGGGTGTGTTTGAGAAATGATAAAACTTTTGATGAAAAGCTTTTGAATTGATAGAAAATGATGTGATATGATGGAGGTAATGATGAAGACTAAAAATAAAGAATGTTAAAGTAGAAAAGTTTGTTGTATAGGTAGTTGTGTAAAAATGATTGAAAAGTAAGGTAGTTATATAGAAATATGTGAAGAAATGATCAAAAAATAGGTTAATTATAGAGAGAGAAAAGTTTTAAATTGAAAAATTTTAAGGTTCCAAACGTACCCTAAAATTGGAATTGTTCTAGAAAATTAATGGTCTATTTGGAAACGTAAAGAGAGAGGAAAAGGGAGGGAAGGGCAGGGGGTTCATAATTTCCTATGCATTTTTTATCATTTTATCTATCTTGACTATCTTACTTTTTTCATTTTTATTCTTATATCTTAATTATTTTCTCATACAATTATCCTATTTATTCATACTTTACTCTTATCATATCATGCTACTTACAATCTTTAAAAAATTCCACCGCCAACCCCAACCACACGCCCCCACCCAAATTCCCAAAGACACCCTAAGACTATTCTAATGGAGAAGAGATGAACCTCCCTCTAAAAACGAGAGGACATAGTGCTAAAAAGTCAAAAGTAAAAGACTCAGTTCTCTATTTATTCACTAGCTGGCCACATAAACCTTCAACATATCAGCAGTCACACATTCTACTTGCACCGAATACCTCAGCAATGCCAGTCACTCCCATATGGGCCTGGGTTTGACAGAACTTCTAGGCCTCAAATTGTAACCATGACCTATCTGGTCTGAGACCGAGGGAACGGTCTCATCATTCCTCTAGGATGTTGATCATTAAAGACTCCACAGTAAGGAGGCACAATTACTGTGAACATTGCCTGATGATCTTCATTGCTTAATTTTTCAAAATGATTGGAATTTTATCGACATATACAAATTATGGTGTCGAAAATCCATTGCTAAGTGGCTCCATCCTTTGCCCAATACTAGTTGATGCTTACAATATGAAAGCTTACGTAGTTGCATAAGAATGTTTCGAACAACTCTTCATCATTAATCAATGGTTTTGGGATATTGAAAAACAGGAAGGTGGATGATCCTGGCCAGTAATGTATTTATTGCTTGTTATTTCGTTTTTGCTAAAAGCAGGAACTAGTTGTTTGGTTAAGCATAGAAGGGGATTTCCCTTCAATATGCTGCCTTTTTTGCAAGATACAATTTGGTCCCACTCTCCCTCATTTGTATTTGACTGGTTTTCTTTGTTGATTTTTTTATTTTTATTTTTTATGGTTCTTTGTTGGTTATTAAACCACTCTCCTCTTTTCGAAGAGCAGGGAGGGGAGTTCCTCCATGAATACCTGCTCTTACCATTGTGTTGGTTCTTGAGGAGTCTATGGTTACATGTAACTTATTTTTGGATGAATCCCTTAAGTGCATACTGGATTTTTTTTGCGAACATACTAAATTACTAATCAAGTAAAATCTCAATGCATTGCTAGTTAACTGTGAAGAGCTTCTGTTGTCTTTATGAAAGATTTAGCATTCTTGGCTAAAGTAACATGGTTTTGCTTTTGTTCATTTGTGTTTGGTTTTCGAGCTTTAGCATGCTTTGAGCAATCAGTTAAGAGATTTCTGTTTCTGGATATATACTTCTTGTTTGCAGATGGGCAATGTTTGGTTTCGCTGTTGGACTGCTAACCGAATATGCTACTGGTTCAAATTTTGTCGACCAAGTAAAGATCTTGCTCTCAAATTTTGGAATTGTAGACCTGGATTGATTCTCTGCCAATTGCCACTCCAGCATCGCTACCTTGTTTTTTTTTTTTTAAAAAAAAAAAAAAATTATTTTAATGTATCTGTTAATGTATTCAAAATTTCAAGTGCGTCGTTTCTTGTATACCTTTTTTGAGCTATTACTGTATCTTCTACTGGTCCTGGTCACAATAGACTCTGTCTTCCCTGTTCAGTTGCACCATAAGAATGCAGCAGCAGTCGGATTGTCCTTTGCTTTCTCTAGGAATATTTTTTCTTGCTATGAATTCAAGCCGCTATAGTTACATTCATGCGGCTGCAACTCGAGAGCTACGAAGTGCAAACAACAATGGCTGTCCGTGCCACTTAAGTTGTTTCTTCTCATGTGACCATGTTTCTGCGGTACTACGTGATGGATGGTGGGTTTGGGTCGCACCCAAA
The DNA here is from genome assembly GCA_030490835.1 of Annona cherimola. Classification (NCBI taxonomy): domain Eukaryota; kingdom Viridiplantae; phylum Streptophyta; class Magnoliopsida; order Magnoliales; family Annonaceae; genus Annona; species Annona cherimola. Next base: position 6,992,269 of record CM059977.1, on the reverse strand, counting down.
CCGGCCAACCGAGCAAAGGTCGAATAGCTTAGGTTGGGTTCTCCATAAAAGAGCTAAAAATGTACACGGTGTATATTTCTCAATGTTGTCAAAACTGTACCAGTAATTGAATCGGTAAAGGAACTGGTTTGGTCAAATCAGTTTGACCGGTTAAGCAAACCGGTTCGAATTGATAACGTCAGTATGTAATTATTTTTAAATTCTAAATAAATATATTGATAAAATTATATTTTCATAAATCCTAAATATATGTTAGATTTTAAGAATCATAATATAAGTACAAAACATGCATGAAAAAAATTAATAGCAAGTTTTAAAAAATCTTTAAGCATGAATGTTAGAAAAATTAACTACATTAACTAACTTGAAAGACTTAAATTTGTAATAAGCCCTGACTGTCGATGCTTGCTTGTTAGTTCTTAAATTTTTCCAATTTATGTCAGCATCTTTATGAATTGTGCTGCTATAAACATATCTAGCAAAATAAGAAATAAAATAAATCAGTAAGTGTTGAAAATTTGAACAATTAAATAATCTATAATAATATTAAAATTAAGAACATCTCATATGTTCAGCAAAAATGAAAATTTAGAAATTTATAAATCATTAACTGCATCATTCTCATCAAACATAGATTTTAAAAGTATGTAAATATACCATTCTCACCAAACATGATATTTTAAAAGTTTACCAACACATCATTCCTACTAAACAGAAAATTTTAAAAGTCTACAAACACACATTTTTGCTATAAATCTATCATTTACATCATTACAAAAATTAAATAAAAATGTTTTTAAGTTTCTTTTTCATCAAGGTCAACAATGACATTTTCATCTTGCCCGCCAATTCGAGTTCATAAATTAAAATACAAAAAATAAAAATATTAATTACATACTATCATTTTTCTTATCAAAGTATTATTTTTACATAATTGAATAAAAATGATAGTATAATACTAAAGTCTTCAGTTTCTTTTGTTTCTTTCCTATTATTTGGTTGATTTATTTGCAACCAAATGTCAACATCTTCATCAGTCAATAATGGAGATTCATCTTCTACCACCCACTCTTCTAATATATCAAAATCTTCTAAAGAAATTGGATCATAATATTGATATTTTTTTCTTCTTCTTATAAAAAAGATACAAGGAGGTTACTTGGAATAAAATATGGGTTATATGCATTTCTTAAAAACAAGTCATGAGAGTTTATACTTTGTACTTAACCAATAATCGTAAATTGTATTGGACATATATAAGATCACATAGTCTTTGATGTTCTAGGCGATTCCTCTTTTTCGTATGAATGCGTTCAAAAACACTCCAATTGGGTTTGCATCTAGATGAATCGCATGTTTGACTTAAAATCTTCACAGCCACTTTTGCAAATTAGGAGTACCACATCCATGAGCTTGCCACTAAACAATCACAACAAATGAGCCATCGTTAGGATACTAATTAAGTATTTATAAATAAATAACTAATTTATAAGGATTAAGAGTTAATACATATACCTGAAGATAGGGTATAACAAGAATGAAGAGCAATTGGGCTTTCAAAATCATCATGCGCGTGGTTGAATGAATCTATCTCATGAATAATGTTTGTTTGGACATGACCATCGCCATGAGTCAACCAATGGATAGTTTGAAGCAGCTCTTGTATTGTCATTGTCTTTGTTAATTCATCCATATGGTAGTGAAATTGTGGATTTAGATAATGACTAGTTAAATGAAGAGGCCAACCAAGTTGATTTTCCCATCGATTATCCACAATTGCGAGGTAGAGATCACAAGGCATCTTAAATTTTTTCAAAGTCTTTTTCATTGCATTTTTAGCTTTACGTATTGCCTCATAAATGTATCTCATTGTAGGCATTTCATCACTATCTATCATTCGTAACACACGAACAAGTGATTCAAATGCTTTTACAATGACTTCACATATTTCCCAAAAGGAAGAACTCAAAACAAAATTAGAAGCAGCTCTTCACTTTTGAGAATTTTTCCATTTACAATCTACCCATTCTCTACAAGTGAACATTGCCCTTAGTTCGTTTATAGAGTTCTATATACTTTGCAATGCTATAAAATTTGTTGCAAAATGAGTTATTGCAGGACGAATAATTTATTTTCCGCTAATAAATTTTCTCATCAAGCACAAAATAAAGCCATGATTATAAATAAATGTTGAAATAGAATGAGCTTCCCCTATCACCTCTTTCACATCTTTCATCTTTGTAATATCTTCTAGCATCAAATCAATACTATGTGCAGCACATGTTGTCCGTATAATGGATGAATATTTATCATTCAGTAAATGACCGGCAAGTTGATAGTTAGATGCATTATCAGTCACTACTTGTACAACATTTCTAGGTCCAACTTCCTCCACAACAGTGGTGAGTAATTCAGAAAGCATTTGACCAATTTTTGAGTTTTCGGAAGCATCAATAAACTTTAAAAATACATTTCCTTTAGGATAATATACTAGAAAATTTATCAAGGTCCTTCCCTTTTGATCTGTCCATCCATCAGCCATTATAGAGCAACCAAATTCTTTCAACATTTCCTTAAATGATTCAATCTGATCCCTTATTTCCATTACATTCTTTTTTAATAAGAAACCTCTTAAATCATGATATGTTGGAATTTTGAATCCATATTCAATTGAGCATGCATGATCAAACATAGATTGAAAGTGCACAGAATTTACCGCATTAAATGGAATACATGAAGCATAAAATCACTTTGCAATTTCTGAATGTGCCCTTTCAATTACATCCTTACCAGCCATAGCATTCTTAATAGATGGTTGCACACTCCCACTAGGTTCCTTCATTTTCTTTGAACTACCTTCTGTGTTTCTTTTCAAACTAGAGCCCACAACAACATCTTCTTCTTCATCAATAACTTGGTAGTCAGAAAGTGGGCTAGTTTTGGGAAGAAGAGGTTTTTTACTATTGATTGTCGTTGTACTACTAGTGCAAGATCATTTTTATGTTTAAAAGTATATTAGGTGAGACCTTTTTACATACAGCTACATCACTCTTTACATCTGCCAAATGTTTTTTCACCCTATGAATTCCTCCCCCTTAGAAAATCTTCTCACAATACAAACATTTGTATTTATTTTTTTCTAATTCGACCACATGATTTCATGCAATATCAGCCATCCCCCTAGTGGATTTTGACCCATAATCTATTGTATTACCAGCTACCGGTGTTGCATTTGATCTTGTAGGAGTATGAGACTGGTTTTCACTTTCAGATGGGTTTGATGGCGACATGATGATTAAATAATTACCTAAAATAGTACAATAAAAAATTTATTTATCATGCAATTAACAACAGTTTCTCAAATAGACAATTAAAATATTTTTTCCAATATCAACATACAAACAACCAACAGCAAACAATCAATAATAAATCATGCGAACAACCTATTCAATAATATCTCCAACATCAGCATACAAACAATCAACAATAAATTCCAACTATTCCTGTCAAAACATAACTAATAATTAATTTTAAATCAACATTGCAAAAATATACTAAAACACAACAATCTCTCTTCAAAATCAATCATACAACAACTATTTTAATTCAAATAATTATTTTAAATGGAGGGGGTTTGTTAGAAGCGTCCCTATTGTCCTTATTTCATTATGCTATTTTGTCTTAATTCCCGACATTTATCATGCTTTGTTGTCCTTCCCTTTGTTTACATCTATTTTATATTTCCTTGCATTAAGTTTACGTCTAATGAAGAATACCAATCGTTGCAACTCTTTAGTTGCATCATTTCCACCAACGTAGCTGAGATGCTCAATTGATGAGTCAAGCTACCCTCCATACTTGATGGGTTAACTTTTTAGTTTATGAAGAGGTACTTTTCTCAAAAGATTATCGGACAATTATATTATTCATTTTTAGACTACAAGTGATTTAAGCTGTAGAACTTGGAGATGATGCCTAGTATAAACCTGGAGATGCACCAAATGCATCAAATGCACATGCAGTGGCCTGGAGATGATGGACACAGGCCACAACAGTAGCACACAGGACATAGCCAGTTTGTCCTTTCAACATAAAATCATCAATTATATTGAAATAGTTGCAGCCGAATTTTATACCAGTTTGTTCATTGTTGCACCGTGTTTGTGGAAGATTCTTTCAAGCTGCATCAATTTCTGCATCCATTATATTTTGCTGTAGTAATTTCTGCATCCTTTATATTTATAATGATCATTACATTAATTAGCAAAATGCCGGAGGGACAGGAGCGGCCGGAGCAAATGAACCGGCAAACGGAGCAGTGTTGTGAGGGTAGGAGCTATCGAAGCAGACGGACCGGTGAACAGAGCAGCATGGACGGGAGCGGCCGGAGGAGAAGAAGAAAACGACAGTGACGCAGCAGTGTTGTGTGGGTCGCAGCCGACTGGCTGTGTGCGGCTGCTATTGCCGCCGTAACAAATTCACCGGTGATCGAACGATGGGGAAGAACTAGTGGGTGAGGAGATGGCTAGGGTTTGAGGCTGCGATTGGCCGAAAGGGGGAAATGAAAATCATTCGAGGCGTCGAGCGGGCGGGCGCTGGGCAGTGGATTTTCTTTTAATATATATCAGCTTTCGACTGGGTGAATGCGGTTCGACTGTTCCTTCTGGTTTGACCGCCGATTCAGCGGTTTGAATGGTTTAGTGTATTTGAACCGAACTGCATGCAATCGAATTAGAAACTGGACCGTTTCCCGGTCGGACCGGCAAGTTCGGTCAGGTTCTTACAACCCTGATATTTCTTTTTAAAAAATTGATATATTATTTATTGACATAATCTTATTTTATATTATTATTTATTTCTAGAATTTTATGCATATCTTATCTTTCTTAAGTTCATGTTGTTCTTCATCTCTCTTCCATCAAGATCCAACGGCACAAAACACAAGCTATAAACAATAAAAAACGAGCTAATGAACCTGGTTCATGTTATAGCTTTGGAATGTGTTTAGCAATCACGAAAACTTGATCATAAAAAAAAATTTTAATTTAAAATTTTTCACTGTGTATAACTATTTTGTTTTTAATCATTTTTTATATTTTTTCTGTACAATTATTATATTTTTAATCATTTCTTTACAACGACTCATAAATTATTATATCTATTTTCATTGTATTTTTTGTATTAATTATTATTATTTTTATCATATCATATTACTTCTCCCATTTCTAAAAATATAAACTACTTTTCTTTCAAAAATTTTATTAAATGTTAAGCACACCTTTATTTTTTTAATCCACTATCAGCAAATTCTAAATGCTGTTTGGATTAGAATAAAATGAATCTGCGTTAGGAAGGCGTTGAGATAGACTAGTAGCCACCCTTTGATAACTTTCGAGAATTTTTGCATTTTGGTCCCTTTGCTTTTCAACTTGTGAGTTTTGTATATTAATTTTTAAATTCTGTAAATTTGCTCCTTTTGCCTTTTAAATCCTAGAGTATCCTAGAGTTCTACATCGTTAAAAAACCTAACTAATGGTTGTTATTTGTAAATGAAAATTTTAAAATGCTCTTATGGCTTAGTTATTGTTATTCTTCAAATATATACTTCAAAATAAGTAAAATTTCACCCATCTGAACCATCTACATGATTTAAAGCACTTCAAAAACTATTCAATCACCAAAATGATAATGGTATCACAAGATATGATCACAAAAATTTACCAAATGTAGAAAATGTTTCTGTCAATCACAGCAAATAATCATCCATGTTTCACCTTCCTCAGATAAGCCCTAGTCATTGCACGCTTGCTTATGCGCACCATTGCCCGCTAGTCTTCTTGTTGCCAATTAGAGTTGATTAATGGTACTGTCTTTGGTTTCTAATATGGATGTCTTTGTTATTGAATCGAATTTTCATTTTGGTTGCTGGAATCTACTCCAAAAAATGCTGCATTGTCACACTGTCTCTGCTTCTTCCTCGTTGCCGGCGGTTGCACAAAATCAACGTCGATGCCGCAAATCTGCTTTGCATCAACCATCATGGTCGTTAATGATCTTGCACCTGCTACCACTTGCTTTGCCTTCCTTGCTCAAGATCTTACACATAGCTATTGCTTTCTGTTGCTAGTCTTCTTCACAAACGTTGGCTGATGACAACTTGCAGATGCCGAAATTAGTAATGCCCAATCGATCTCGACTATGGAAAAATGCACTAATATTTACCAAAAAACACTCGGTCGATCTTTTGTTTTGTATGGTCTGTTTGAGTCAACTCATAGCTGTAGATAATGCAATTTTTGTTGTAGCTAAGTCGAGTCAACTCTTTTAGGGGCAATATTATCATTATAAAATTTGTAATGTAGCTATTGATAGATTTTTCCATCCGTTTGGTGGCGGCATTAATGATAGTGTAAACTAACAATGTTTAAAAAGCAAATATACAAAATTAAAGGTACTAAAATGAAAAAAAAAACCTTTTTCGGGGTCACAAGTGGCATTTTAACTTTCCTATTTATTTTTGCAATTACTTTCTATCAATCCTTTTCTTCATGAAAAAAAAAAAAAGAAAATCCTTCCTCAGTTTTTTTTTTTATTATCGTCCAATGAACTTTTTTTTTTAATTACATTCTAGGTATGAGATTTGTAATTTTAGCTCCTTTTTAATGTTTTAATTTGATGAAGAAAAAACCTTCGTTCAAATCGCTGCGTTCCCAAATAAACAATTTCTAGCCATTGATAAACAATACTTCAAGATTGTGGCTCCTTGATGAATTAATGTATTTTTCATCCTGATAACTCTCGTTTTTGGTGGTGTATAAAAATTATTTGATGGGTTGGATTCTTTAATAACACTCCGGCACTTGTGATTTGGTGGACGGCACTCCTCTCGCCGCAACAGGTTGTACACTTGTACTCGAGACTTTAGTTTCTCTCGTCTTTCCGCTCTCTCGACATGACATGATGCCCCGAGCCAGAGCCCATCGTCTTCCCCCAACTGATGAAACGCCATTTCCCGCCATTTCCCATTAAACTCGGACTTTCCCATTCTACCCCTCATCTCAGTTCAATTTCCTCTCCTCCTTCAACTCCTCTTCCAAATCTCCTTCTCTCCCACTTCTCTAAACAAAACAGACAGCCATTGTTTGATATTTCACCCCATTCTTCGTCATTTCGGTTCGAGAATCCAGCCGGTAGCGGTAAAAGATCTCACTTAGATCGCCCGGAAGCTCTGCTTCCGACATACGTTCAGAGTCTTCTCGATGTTTCCTCTCATACTTCTGAGGCGTACGACAATCTTGTCCGTCGATTCGGGGGTTTGCGGGATCCTGAGACCGCAGAAACCCTTCATCTGCAGCTTTTCAAGAATGGGCTTGTTGGGCATCTCTTCCTGTCAAATAAGCTGGTTCATTTTTATGGTAAAACGGGTGATTTTGTTTCGGCGCACCGAGTGCTTGATGAAATGCCGGAGACGGATGCTATTTCATGGACCTCCCTGATGTCCGGCTATGTGCAGCACGGATTTCTGGGCGAGGCTTGCGTTCTTTTCTGCACGATGCTTCGGGCAGGCATTTCTCCAACCCAGTTCTCATTTGGTAGCGTGCTGCGGGCTTGCCAGGACTCTGGTGCTGCTCGGTTGAGATTTGGCTGCCAAATCCATTGCTTAATATCGAAAAGTCGATTTTTTACGGATGTTGTAGTGTGTAATGCCCTTGTCTCAATGTATGGAACTTGCAACGTTGGCTCTGCTGAACTTTCTCGCCAAGTGTTTGATGATATGTTGTACAAAAATTTGATAAGTTGGAACTCGGTTATTTCTGTTTACTCTCAGAAGGGAGATGTGTTATCTGCTTTCCAGCTTTTTATGGAAATGCAAAGGGAGAGCTCAGGACTTCACCTGAAACCAAATGAGTATACTTTCAGCAGTCTCATAACTGCAACTTATTCTGGTTATTCTCCTTCTGGTATATCTGATTCTTTTCTGCTCAAGCAGATGCTAGCGCAAGTCATGAAATCTGGTTTTTTGAGTGACTTGTATGTTGGTAGTGCACTGATTAGTGCTTTTGCTAGATTCGGATTTATGGATATTGGTAAGGAGATTTTGGGTCTTATGAGTGAGAAAAATGCGGTTTCTTCAAATGGATTGATGGTGGGGTTGGTAAAGCAGAATCGTGGAGAAGAAGCACTTGAGGTTTTCCGGGAAACAAGAGATTTGATCAGGTTTAATCATGACTCATATATGGTTTTACTCAGTGCTTGTGCAGAACTTTCAGTACCAGTAGATGGGAAAAGAAAGGGTAGAGAAGCGCATGGATTTCTAATTAGAAATGGCATGAAGAACATTGCAATAGGAAATGGGCTTGTCAACATGTATGCTAAGTGTGGGTCTATAGATGATTCTTGTATAGTTTTTAACCACATGAATGTAAAAGATTCAGTTTCTTGGAATTCGATGATTTCTGGTCTTGACCAGAATGGGCATTTTGAAGAAGCACTCAAAACCTTTCAGGGTTTTGTGGGAAGTGGATTAATGCCATCCATTTTTGCGTTGATCAGTACTTTGAGTTCGTGTGCAAGCTTAGGCGACATCAGAATGGGAGCACAAGTGCACTGCATGGGGATAAAAGTTGGTCTTGACTCGGATGTTTCAGTTTTGAATTCGCTAATTGCATTGTATTCAGAATGCAGGTGCCTAAGTGAATGCTGGAAGGTCTTTGTTTCAATGCCAGAGCATGATCAAATTTCTTGGAATTCTATGATTGGGGCTATTGCCAATTCAGAGGCATCTACTCATGAGGTGGTCGAATTTTTGTTGGATATGAGGAGGGCTGGGTGGAGTCCAAACGGAGTAACTTTTCTAAATGTTCTTGGATCAGTGTCATCTCTGTCCTATGCTGAGGTGGGCCAACAGCTTCATGCTCTTATTATAAAGCATTGTCTTGCAAAAGATAATGCTGTTGAGAATGCCCTTCTCTATTGCTATGCTATTTCTGGACGGATGGATGATTGCAAGCAGATCTTTGTTAAGATGTCTGACAGAAGGGATGAAATATCATGGAACACAATGATTGCTGGGTATATCCACAATGGCATGTTGCCAAAGGCCATGGATTTTCTCTGGCTAATGATTCAAAATGGACATCAAATGGATCGCTTCACTTATGCCATAGTCCTCAGTGCATGTGCTTCCATTGCAGCTTTAGGACATGGGATGGAAATACAAGCACGTGGAATAAGAGCTTGCTTGGAATCTGATGTTGTTGTGGAGAGCACACTTGTTGACATGTATGCAAAATGTGGGAGGATAGACTATGCCTCAAGGATTTTTGGATTGATGTCTGTGAAAAATGAATTTTCTTGGAACTCAATGATATCAGGCTATGCTCGACATGGGCAAGGGGAGAAGGCACTTGAGCTGTTTAAAAAGATGCAATGTGGGGATCAGCTGCCAGATCATGTCACTTTTGTTGGGGTCTTATCTGCTTGTAGTCATGTTGGTTTGGTAGACCAAGGTCGTGAGTATTTTGAATTAATGAGCAAGACATATCGTTTGGTTCCTAGGATGGAGCATTATTCTTGTATGGTGGACCTTCTTGCTCGGGCAGGGGAGCTTGATATGGTGGAAGACTTCATCCGAAAAATGCCCATGAAACCAAATGTTCTAGTCTGGAGATCAGTGCTGAGTGCTTGTTGCCGGTCAAATGGTCGTAAAATGGACTTAGGAAAGCTAGCTGGAGAGATGCTTTTGGAACTAGAGCCTCAAAACCCTGTAAATTATGTGCTTGTTTCCAACATGTATGCGTCTGGAGGGCAATGGGCGGACATGGCAAGAACTAGGGCCGCAATGAGGGGAATCTCAGTGAAGAAGGAAGCAGGGTGCAGTTGGGTCACTATGAAGGATGGTGTTCATGTCTTTGTTGCTGGTGATAAATCACATCCAGACATAGAGGAGATCCATGCGAAGCTCCATATCCTGAACCAAAAGATGAAGGATGCTGGTTATGTCCCTCAAACAAAATTTGTCATGCTTGATCTTGAAGTAGAGAGCAAAGAAGAGTTGCTGAGCGTTCACAGTGAGAAGCTTGCAGTTGCATTTGCGCTTATACGTACATCAGGATTGCCAATCCGAATAATGAAGAATATTCGAGTTTGTGGGGATTGTCATTCTGCTTTTCGTTATATATCTAAGATCACATCGAGACAAATAATCTTGCGGGATTCAAACAGATTCCACCATTTTGACAATGGGAAGTGCTCATGTGGGGACTTTTGGTAGCTGCCTGGGCCTTACCAAGTGATTATATGACATGACGCTTATCAGGGATAACTGACATCTGATCATTTCGGCCAACAATGAAAGGCAGTTTTTTGTCAGGTGCATTTGATCATTTGGAGGTAGTTGACAAAGGTAAAGTCAACCAGAACTGACAACAGAATTATCTTGTCCAGTGGACTGTTTTGTTGGCCACCATAGCTGTTAATCCTCATCCTTGATTGTTTCCATCATTTTGATCAGAGCTTTCTGGCATTGATGTTAAGAGGAGGAAAGGGATGATTTATTTCTAAGACATTTAGGCTGTCATTGATGGGAACATCTGGGACCCAGGTTTCCCCAGAGGGTTATTATGTGCTTGCAACCAACGGCCTTTGAAAACAAAGAAGAAAATTTTATTATGCAGTGCTGCTCTATGCAGACATCATGGATGGCAGTGTTTATTTTCACTAGTGTAGCTGCGGGAGAGAATCAATTCTCAACCACAAGTGAATCTCAAAATGTTTAGCAATAAGCCTCTGTCTCCGGGTCTAGATGAAAGCTCTTAGAGGTGGGCAGGTGGTTTGAAGCTTTGTGTTGACAGATGCCACAGATCTTCCATTTGTTTCCTGATAACCTGGAACTCGTGATATTAGAGTAAAAAAAAAATCATAATCCAAACTGATTTTTGACTGCTTATTACAGAAGGTGGTGATTTCCCATGGGCAGACTGCAGAGGCACTTACTCTTGGAGAGCGCCTCAGAATTTTCTTGTACAATTCTTTCATGCCCTTGCCTTGGTCATCAGCCTGGATTCTTTGAAATGATCGTCGAGGTCTGCTGTCGTGTAATTAGAACAACCGACTGGATAGTTCCATTTATTTTCAGATTGCTATTTTTACTATTTATATCCTCTCTTTTTTTTTTTTAAGTAATATATCACAATCATCTCAACTGATATTACAAGTAAACTCTAAGATATTCTTATAATTTTCTTAACAATAATTTTACAAATATCTCAAGCATTTCAACTAGTGGATAATGGCAGACGCTTTCACAAATAGGAGAAAAATAACACAATACAAGGACTGCCACATGTAGAATTTTTTTTTTTTTTTTTTGTTCGATATCCCTGTCAATTGGATTCAAAACCCGCACGACGTGCGGACGGAAATTTATTTCCGCGCTCGTGACCAAACAATTATATCCCCTCTTGATTGCATATTAATGAATCAATTATGTTTAGGAATGATTAGGCGGGATTCAATTTCCTTGTAATATGTGCCGGAGAAATTCTAAACACATGTGCACAACTGGTTTTCAAACCCTCTTTACTTAATGGTTAGGATTATTTCTAAATATGCTCATTATGTTTGACTTTAATTCCAAATATACTTATCATATTTCGAAAATTCTAAATATATTCACTACATTTGCATTTAATTCTAAAATTGCTTATTCCATAAAAAATTGTCAGTTAAATTTTTTTAAAATACGGAAAATACCCCTATCATAAAATAATAAATGATGAAATGGATAAAAAGAAAATGAAATTAAGGTTTTTTAAATTTAGAATTCATGTGCAATTAAGGCATTAGTAAATTATAATATTCATTTTTTCAATTATGTCCTAAATTTGAGAGACATGTTAGTAATTTCGCATCTTTTTTAGCTCATAGAATGAGTATTTTTGGAATTAAATATAAACGTAGTGCGCATATTTAGATTTAAGGTTAAATGTAGTATTTATATTTGAGAATAACACTAATAGCTACTATCTTCTAGTTTTGGCGCTCTCTAGTGATGCACAAAATCTAGTTAACCATTCATCCAACCAATTTCCCAATGTTTTGTAGTATGTAGATACTGGCTCGAATGGCCTTCTCGAAATGTACCCTACAGCTTTTTTTATATATATATATTTTTCCTTCCTTGGCACGCATGTACAAAAATCAAGAATAATTGAAAATATGGAAAAGGGATGTTTTCCAATACACCTGCTTTCAATTGCACCCTCATCGCGTATGTCAGGTCTAGCACCTGAATCTCGTAATTAGATTCTCTGTGGACAATTTCAAATAGGTTTTTTCGATTTTTAACCTGGCAGGATCCTGCCTTGTGTTGCTGTCCTGTCTATTATTAACTATTATTAAGCATGTGTTTGGTTGGACACAAAAAATATTAATTAAAATTTTTAATTTAAAATTTTTTACTTTCCATAACTAATCTATTTTTTAATTATTTTTTCGCATTTTTTTATTCACATAATTTTACTTTTCAATTATTTCCAACAACTATTTATAAAACTATTAATTACCTATTTTAACTTCATTCTCTTTATATTTTATCATTATTTCTATCATGTCATATTATTTTCTATCAACTTGAAAACTTTTACTTTGAAAATTTTTGATAAAATTTTTTATCTCTAACCAAACTAGTGAAAATTTTAGTTTGGTTAAAATTTTGAAAATATTTATGATACAGCGGTCTTCTTCTGGAAGGACTAGGAAATACAGTTAGCCACGAAGGGAGGCCTGTGTTCGTGGTCAAGCTGACCGCGGGTAGATGATTTTCAATCCGTTACTCCGGCCTCAGCAGAGACGGGCGCGGTTGCGCTTCTAGAAACACGACGGATGTCGGACACCGTGACAGAAACGCTCCTTTCCAAGCCCGTAAGCCGTCCCAGGTCAACAGCGTGGTCGCTGCTTCCAGGAAAGCCTAATGGCTCGGATTTGACGGCCGCCAAGCCAGAATCGGGCGGCTCTCACACGTATATATAGCATCCACCACCACCACCACCACCACCTTTCACCCCATCCCTCGCTTGATTTCTACCCTTCTATAATCATTTACCCTCACCTTCCCTCCTTCCTGCTGTCTGCTCTTAGCAATTTTCTTTGGAGGAGAATGAATTCCATGAGAGCGAACGCGCTTCTCCTTGTGACCTTCTTGCTCGCCATCTTGCAGATGAGCCACGGACAAGGCATGGCTGCTTCTCCGGCTCCGGCTTCGGTTTCAGTTCCATTCCCATCCAATGATGGTGAGTCGCCCGCCTTTGCTCTTGTCAAGTTTCTGGGTGTTTGTTGTTGGCTTGGGATTTTGAGACAAAGAAGTGAATTTTGGCCCTGGGGAGTTCCCATTTTAGCAATTGGGTGTTCGGAACCCACTGGCCTATTTTTCAGCTGCTTCGAGATTGTTCTGTGAACCAGATTAAAAGAAAATAGTAGAAGAAGATATCTGGGCATCTTGGTAGATCCGAGGAATAACCATAAGTCCACCTCCCTTTGTGGTGGATGCAACTGGATTGCTGTCAGGACATAGTTTTGGTTGGGATGACAGAAAATGCACAGTTGTTGGAGAGATTTGGATTCCAACCTGCTTTTGTTTAATGATCAATCATCTCATCGATGTTCATTCTCTCTTTTACACAATGGACTAAATGGGTGTTTGTCCCTTCATGACTTTATGCAGGGAAGGCAATCGATCAAGGAATTGCATACGTTCTGCTGCTTGTTGCCTTGGCCATCACCTATCTCATCCACTGATTATGCTCCGCCGAGAAACCACATTTATTTGTAATCTTTTATGTATTCTTTTGATCTGCGTCCGGAAAATTATCACACCTTGTAGATATTCTTTCTCACTTGTTAATCGATCCAGTTATCTCTCTGGATAAATTCTTCTTTTTTATTTTTAAATCCAGAATCTTGAAGTCTTGGCAATTGATTTTAGTGGCAGATGCTGCTTCTTCCCAAGAGCTAGAATAGCTGGCTGGCCATCCAACATGAATTTTTACTCAAGAATATGTAGTTGATGGTTAGAAGCTCGTTATCACTGACCAACCAACCAAACATCCCAAGATTTTAAAATGGACAAAACGCTGACGTGCATCTCCAAACAGTACTGAAAGCCAGTGCATTTCGTTGCGTGAAACATGCCAAAGGCAGCGACATAGAATGATTCCGCTCTGAGCTTGAAAGCAAAGAAATTAGTTGTAAAAGCTAGAAAACGATGTATTATGGCGCTGAACTAAATTTCACATGCAGAAGAAAGAGTTTCGGAGATTTATAAGCAGGTATAAAGTTAAATATGGTATGATTAAAAACATGTGTCTAAGCTGTCTAGATAAAGCAAATAGTGTCAAATTTTGATGCCCGCGGGCCCAAAGATAATTTTCTCGGTCAATACGCCAAAGGTGAGTTCACCCTAGTAGATGTAGGGTGTGTTTGTTTGGGGCGAAAATATGTCAACTAAAATTTTTCAACCCAAAACTTTTCAGTCTCCATAACTACTCTAATTTTTAATTATTTTTTCACATTTTTCTATACAAACTACCCTACTTTTCAATCATTTCTACACAACTACCCATACAACTAACCTATCTATTTTAACTTTATTCTCTTTACTCCTCATCATTACCCTTATTATATCACATCATTTTCTATCAATTTGACAACTTCTACTCCCAAAACTTTTCATCAAAAGTTTTACCTTCAACCAAACACACCCGTAGTTTTAAAATTTGAAAAGTTGTTCTAGTAAAAATTGTAATTTGGGGATGAACTAAATCTCACATCAAAAAAAAAAAAATCTAAAGAATTATAAGTGGGTTGAATATAGTATAATATATTTTAAAATAAGATAATATCACAGCGTAAAACCTATAGCCCATGGGCTTAGCTAGCTGTGCATTATACCAAACATTGGAATGTAATTAGTATCACAAATATATTCTAGTGATTGAAAGCAAAGAAAATAGATTAATACTTGGAAAAAAACTTTTTGTCAGAAGCGAGAAATGAATTAGAAAGGCTTTGTGAATAGATAATCCCTTCAGTGTTTGGATGATCTTGGTTTTATTTTGAAGTCTTGGTTCTTAGGTTTGTCACACAGTGGTGTGGGATTTTAGGGTTTTAATTAGGAATCTATTTAAATGAAGTCAGTTTTTAAATGTTTTTTCCTTTTTTCCCAGATTTTAACAAGCAATGATGAAAATATCGTAACACCAGATAACACGTAAGTGTTTTTACACTCGGATGCACAGAAGCTAAGTGTGCCCGGGTGCACTAGATCCGTACTCTAATATAAAATGGTTCTTTAGGTTTGTTTGATCGGACGTGACTATTGATAATTGGAATTTGGTAACATATTTTGTGGACATTTTATAACAATTTGGTGGTTAATTAATTGATATTAATATGAAATTTGGTTTAAAATGTGGTTTTGCAACTTTTGTGTATTAAATATTAATTTCAAGCAATGTAAACAATTTTTATAATCTTTTAGCTTGAAAATATTTTATCTGTTGCCATGAAATTAAATGGTTTTTAAAACCCACTAATGATTTTTTTTGATGAATTAATGATTTAAATATTTTTATGCAGGGAATCCATTTATCAGCCGTCCAAACATCAAGATCACGCTGTCCAGAAAATTCAGCAAACAGCCGTCCATCACGCTGCCAATTAAATTGCATAGCTACCATTTTTTCTTCTCTCACCAACCATTCACGTGAGAATGCATCAAACATTAAATGCATGGACCCCACACATTTATGTCCCCATTCACGTGAAATGCAGCAACATTTCAGTAGCACATTTAATGCATGGACCCCACACATTTATGTTCTCATTCACGTAAAATGCAGCAACATTTCAGTAGCACATTTAAGCCATGGACCCCACCAAGCATCAATAACAACCAGCATGCTCATTCGCATGAAGTGCGTTAAATTAATGGGGCCCACTTGTGTGCAATTTTCGGCTATAAAAGGGAGTTCATTTGCAGCAGAAAGGGGAGGGCAGAGATTTGGCACGCACAGCATTCGGCAGAAGAAAAAAAAATTCCGAGAAAGAAAGAGAGCAAAAGCAAGGTGGAGAGCACGGGCAAAAAGGCAGACCGGCGAGTTGCGTGGAGTAGCCGACAAACCATCGGGGCTTCATACCAATAAGCTTTTCTATCTTTTCCCTTTTTAATTTTTGTTATCTTGTTTAAGATGGGTTGTAATTTTAATTTTATTTTGAACTTAAACATGCTTGGCTAAATCCTAAATCTAGGGTTTAGGATGTAGCATGCGTACAATGCAATGTGGTGTGGATTTTTAATTTATTTATGATGGATATTTTTGTTAATTTAATATATTGTGATTTTTATGTTTGCTTTGCACACGGGCCCGTACTTTTGCATGATTCCATATATTAGGCGATGAAACCGAAAGGTAAAAATCTAATATACGAAAATCAAGATATTAAACCTGGAAATCTAAGTCCATGAAAATAGACATGATAACCTTGAGGAATTACATGAACAAACCACAGAACTTAATGGATTCTAATTAACTTAATCCCATGAGAATAGGTGGTTAAGAAAATTAGGGTACACCTTGTAGGTTTCGAGAGAAGGTGCAAGGATAAATTAGGGTTTGTTCTCCTTTAACAAACAATATCCAAATTAAATAATTATACCACTACCCGTTGCAAAATACGCATGTGAAATCCTAGACCCTAGGTATTTGTACTTTAGCTTTCTCTTCTCATTTTTAATTTGCACTTCTTCCCATTTTATTTATTTTCTTTCCCTTTTATTTACTGCATTTTCTCCCCACTTTTCTATTTTATTTGTTATATTCTCTCCATATCTGACACGAAAGCGTTTAAAAGTAAAATTTATAGTCCCAAATTCTCTGTGGAACGATAATTTATATACTACAATCTACGACCCGTGCACTTGCGGTAAGATTGCGAACAACTATATGCACCCGGATGCATTTCACATTTTTTTAATATTTTTTAAATTTTTTTATACAACTGTTAATCTAGGTGTATTTAACATGTTTATCAATTTTTACTATTTTTTGATATTTTTTGATTTTTATTTTTTATTTTTTAAAATTAGTGGTATTTTTGTAATTCACAAAAATACCACTAATTTTAAAAAATCAAAAATAAAAATCCAAAAATATCAAAAAATAGTAAAAATTGATAAATATGTTAAATACACCTAGATTAACAGTTTTATATTAAAAATATTAAAAAATAGATTTTTGCACCGAGGGGCATTTACTGCATCACAACTCTTGTTTAATAGCATTTGAGTTTATTGGCGTGGATAAGAAGATGATGCTTATCTTCATTAATGGTAGTAAGTGTTGAATGAAGATTAGTATAGGCTCTTATACAGTGCACTCGGGTGCATGTAATCCATTTTTTATTTTTTTTGAAAATTTTTTATACAATTATTAACCTAAGTGTATTTAAAATGTGTATCAATTTTTACTATTTGTGGAATATTTTAAATATTTATTTTTAATTTTTAAAATCAGTGTCATTTTCATAATTAATGAATTACAAAAATACTACTGATTTTAAAAAATTTATTTTTGATTTAAACTTATTTTTCATTATTTTTGATTTTTAATGATTTATTTTTGGAGTAAAAATTGACACATATATTAAATACACTTAGATTAATAGTAGTGCAAAAAAAATTTCAAAAAAAAATGAAAAAACATATTTGTGCTCCCTTATGCATTGAGCCTCAATGCAACCGCATGCACGGGATTAGCTTCGTGCAATATTTCCATGCAAAAGGCTGGAACAAGCAATCCCTTGGATTTTTTTTTTTTTTTACATCAAGTGGCATAATGTTCTCCTCCAATAATGATATTTGTGCGATATTAAAGATGATAAATGATCTACACGCAAAGAAAAGATGATAAATCATTCTGTTAGCCCAAGCTAGGTAATGACTTACTTAATATACATCAAAAGACTCATTAAAATTTTTTTAAATTTTTTCATAAACTTGTTAATATATATGCAATTAACATATAAACTAAATTTTACTATTTTTGAATATATGTATATATATATATTTATATTTTGAACATAGGAGTATTTTAGCCATTTTAATGTTTGAAAATGGTTAAACTACTCATGTGTTTAAAAATCTAAAAAATATATATACATATCTAAGAAATGATAAAACTTAATTTATATACTAAATACACTTAGATAAACAAGTATATAAAAAAAGAAAAAAAAATTCAAATAAGTTTTTGAAGTGGGTTAAGTAAACTACTACTTAACCCAAGCTAACAGAATCATTTTTCATTATAGATTATTTAAATAGATTTTTATATAATTCACAGTAAGTCTAAATGTATAGGGTTTTCTATAATTGTATTTTTTAATATTATAGATTATAAAAATTTGTAATTCAGTTGATTTTTTATATGTAAGCTAAATAAAAATTTTAAATACACTACCTAAAATTTTTTATACTAAATACAATATTGGAAGTATTCATAATATGACCTATCTCAAATATAGGAGTTAGCCATTGTATAAGAAATTGTTTGGGTGCAACTAGCTGCAAATAGGTATTACATTGATGATAAAATTAAAATTTAAGTTACCTACTGTATTTAGAATACTTATTTTAGTAGCATATTAAATTTTGTCTAAATTAAATATGTGTATCTCGTTATGATCCAAAAAACTATGTGCATCTCATCTTTAAAATAGAAAAAAATAAACATAACAAAATTAATTGGACTTAAGTATTAATTCAAAGCTATATTTGTAACATTTAACCTATCTAAAATATTATTCTTATATTTATAAATGATTATATAAAATATTATTATATTATAATACAATAGTAAATGGATCAAAACATTTTTTATAATTTACCCATAAATACATATGTTTAAAGGCAATTATGGCTCATCTAAGATTTTTTTTTTATTGGTATATTTTTATATCATATTTGAACTGGTATTACAATCAAAACTCTAAGATAATTCTTACCAAAATTTCAAATGAAGATTACAAACTCCTAAATATCAATGGAGGAGACCACAAACCCCAAAATATCAATATAAAGATAGAGCTCCCAAATTGCATAACTAGAATTTCAAACTCAAGATTACTAAGAGATAATGTCTTTGGCCATCTGTGCTAACCTCAAGTTGTACCCATCTAAGATTTTGATGGGTATGGTTTTTGGTACATCATAAAACAAATACTGTTAAATCCTACAACGAGCAAGAATTTTCATTTTATAGTCGATGCCGGCTTCACTTGTAGACAATTACACCCTAACATTTTTCATACAATATATGGGAAATGCTAGAGTATGGCCAACAAAAAACTAATTTTAAATATATGCCTAATATTAATGATAAAATCAAATAATCCGCCATTATATTTAAAATTATCTATTTTAGAAAGTATGCTATGTAATCTAATGTGCACTAGCTCCATTTAAAAATAATGCACAAACACTGAAATACATGATTTGATTTCCGTATCAATTTTAAAATTATATTTTGAACATATAAACTATCTAAAACATCATTCTTATATACATAGATAATTACATAAAGTAGTTATATCAGTGAATGGATCGGAATATTTTTTTATAATTTACACATATATATCTTTTAAAGTAAGAGTAATGATTCAATTCCTGCAATACGTATGGAAGCTTCATATTTGCCCTGAGTTTTTTTAATTTTAAAATTTAGATTATGTGTCATGTTTATCTACATATATTTATTTATCAGTCTAATAATTACATATATCGCAAACTATATATTTTCCAAAAAATTTAATAATTATATATTATTCACTCTCAAAAGATTACATGTTTCTCAAGATATAAGTTTATAATGAAATTATTTGTGCTAGCATGACAAAATAATATGTTTTAAACATTATAAATTATTTAGATTTTAAAAGTACGAAACCAACATAAGCATGAAGCTTCATGGCTTTTTTTCTTTTTGGGTCAGTAGAAGCTTCACGGCTTATGATAGGTATTGAATTATCTTCCATAAATAATAATCAAATTTGCTTCCACTTACTTTCCGCGCTTCGAGTCCTGGCTTTAAGACTTTATATTTCATTTTCCTGAATAATGTCTTCGTAATTATTTGATTATCAACATTGTTAGATTTACATTCTTGAAGTTAGGACTAGATTATATACTTTTTTTTTTCTAATAAGTATGTACTTTTTTGCCGAGACTGCTGCGTCAGACGGGATTCGAGTCCCTGACCATGGGAACGCCAGCCATCATGTGACACCAACTGCGCTAGCAAGGCTCACAGTGAGTATGTACTTGAGTTGAGTTATAACTTATAAATAGAAAAATAGAAAAAATTGCTTTTAGTAGAATTGTAGGGGCTATTTAAAGCAGGAGAATGAGTTGAGAATTTAAGATAAAAGTGTAGCGTGGATTAAGAAAAAGGTGTAATGGGAAAAAATTGTATTGGAAATAGAAAAATGAAGTATTATTTTTGAGAATAGAAAAAATATTTTTTAAAAATAGAAAATTTATTCGAGGATGATCCCATATTCCCGTTCTGGCTCTCAACAATCCCTGTTATTGCCACTGAATAACATTCAAAACGATCTGCACCGTCCATTCTTTCGTAGGCCAGGCCCACACACTGTTGTCCTCTTCTAGAAGGAATTATCCACGAAGGGAAGCCCGTGTTCGTGGTCAAGCTGACCGCGGGTGGATGATTTTCATCCCTGATGTAACTCTTGCCTCAGCAGAGGCCGGGGCGAGGTGAGGCGAGGCGTGGTGAATCCACATCGCGCTTCCAGAATCAACGGATGTAGACGGCACTTGGACGCCACGTTTCAGTTCTTGATTCGTGAACAGGCGAGGCGAGGCAAGGTACCTCACAGAAGCGTACCTTTCCCAGCCCGGAAGCCGCCCAGGGTCAACGCGTGAACCGCGTGTTCGCTGCTTCCCGGAAAGCCAAATGGCTTCGATTTGACGGCCGCCAAAGGCGGCTCTCCCACGTATATATATCATCCACCACCACCCTTCCTCCTCATCCCTCGCTTGATTTCTTCGCTTTTTCTGTTCTACAATCATATACCTCCTCCTTCCCTCCTTCCTGCAGTTGGCTCTTGGCAAATTTTCTTTTTCTTGGAGAATGAATTTCGTGAGAGTGAACGCGCTGCTCCTTGTGATCTTCTTGTTCGCCCTCTTGCATGTCGGCCATGGACAAAG
Source organism: Annona cherimola (assembly GCA_030490835.1). NCBI lineage: Eukaryota > Viridiplantae > Streptophyta > Magnoliopsida > Magnoliales > Annonaceae > Annona > Annona cherimola. Next base: position 6,970,986 of record CM059977.1, on the reverse strand, counting down.
CATAGCTGCTTCTCCGGCTCCAGCTTCAATTCCATTCCCATCCAATGATGGTGAGTCTCCCACCTTCGCTGTTTACTAGTTTCTGGGTGTTTGTCGTTGTCTTGGGTTTTTGGGGCAAAGACGTGGATTTTGGATTTGGGGAGTTCCAATTTCAGAAATTGGGTGTTTTGATCCCACCTGCCCATTTTTTAGCCGCCTTGAGATGTGTCAGAACCTATTTTTGGTTGGGGAGATGACAGAAAATGAGCAGTTTTAGGATAATTCGGATTCCAACCAGAGAAGCTTCTGCTTGCCTGTGTAAAACAGGGGCCCTGCTTGCTGCTATTGATATGATGATCAATCATCTCTTCGATGTTTGTTCTTTGTTTTACACAATTGACTAAATCGGTGTTTGTTCCTTCATGACTTTATGCAGGGAATGCAATCGACCAAGGAATCGCGTACGTTTTGCTGCTTATTGCCTTAGCCATCACCTATCTCATCCACTGATTGTGCTCCGCCAAGAAGCCATATTTATTTATATTCTTTTATGTATTTTTCTGATCCTTGTCCGGAAAATTCTCACACCTCGTTTTGATAATCTTTTTTTTTTTTTTTTTTTGAGAATACCTGTATTGATAATCTTCAATACCTGTTAATTGATCCAGTTCTCTCTCTGGATAAATTTGTTTATTTTTTAATTCGAGAATCTTCGAGTCTTGGCAATTGATTTCACTGGCAGATACTGCTTCGTCCTGACAACTAGAATAGTTGGCTATCGAACATGAATTTTTCTCTAGACTATGTAGGTGCTGGTTAAAAGGTAAAAAAGCCCGCTCTCACTGTCCAACCAACCAAACATCCCAAGATTTTAAAATGGCAAAAACACTGGCATGCATCTGCAAACAGTACTGAAAACAAGTGCGTGCATTGCGTGAGACACCCCAATGCAATGGCATAGAATGATTCCACGCTGAGCTTGAAAGCTAAGAAATGAGTTGTAAAAGCTAGAAAACCAAGTGGCCACTGACAGCTAGTTGGGCAATACCAAGCATTGGGATATAATTAATATCACAAACATATTCTAGGGATTGAAAGAAAAACGAGAAAGATTAAATACACAGAAAACAATTTCTCTCAGACGTGAGAAACGAAATTGGAAATGGATAATCCGTTATATTTGTTGCCCAAAGTGAGGTGGGTTTTGGAGTTCGAATTTTAGGAATCCATATGAATGAAGTGGGTTTTTTTCAATGCTTTTTCCTTTTCTTCAAGATTTTAACGCGCAATGATGAAAATATTGCAACACCAGATGATAGAAGTAGTTTGCAGGGCTTGTTTCATAGTGTCCGAGTTTGTTAGCTAGTGGTAGATAAGAAGCTGACGTTTACCACGGTTCTTTCATTAATTTGGAAGTCAGTCTGGACTGGTGATTACTATTTATTGATGGGGTATTGATTCAAAATTTTAAACTATTTATTATATTTAACGCATCAAAATCATTGAAATTTTATATCATGTAAAGATAGCATTTTGACAGAGTAAGAATTTTGAAAAATGTGTAATATAACTATAATATGTAAAAGTTTGCAATATATATATGAAATATGATTATATACATCATTATGCATTCTAAGCTAAAAAACAACATTCATTTATTTTATTTTATTTAATTGTTTCTCCATATATGTTTTCTTAATTGTATTCAATATGTATATTGAAATTTTCCATTTCACAATATTTTTACGTATTTTTTTAAATCATCAATTTTTAGGGGCATTTAAGTAATTCTCCACCCCTTAAAAACTTATTTTTTAAAAATAAAGAATAAATATGTAAAATTATTTTAAAATGACAAAACTTTATATATAGATTGAATATACTTAGGAAAATATATTTGTAAGAAAAAAATTTAAAAAATATAACTTATTATAAAAATAAATTAATAATATATTTGAGTCTAAAATATATTATGGTGTATATAATCAAGCTCCTCTATGGATTATATGGAGTCATAAATAGCTATACATGGATGAACATGATAAATTCTTTAGATTTAAGAATATTTTTATAAAAAATTGAGGGAAAGCATGAAACCTTCGTGCTCATGGATAAAAAATTAAAAAAAGATAAATGATTGTATATAATGTAAAGAGATGTAATTTTGTTAGTCGGGAGTCGGGACTAACAAATACAAGTGTTACCCTCGGTGACTTTACCTATTTTCTATTATAAATTTTTTTATTAAATTGTTATTTTAGGTCTATTAAACTGTTGATTAGATATATTTTTTAACCAAGTTAAAAATGACTAAAATAACCTAGTGTATAAAATATGTATATACATTTCTAAAAATGGTAAATTTTGGTTTATAAAATAACTACACTTGGATTATTAATTTTATTAAAATTTTAAAAAAATAGATAAATTGTGATAGTGTTACCCCAGACTAAAAAGATCAATACTCAATATATACGAAAATTTTAAAGTAAGGAAAACTACTCAATACGTAATGTAAGCATGAAGCCTATCCTTTAGTTTTAAAATCTAAAACATTTATTTATCCATGTGTATCTTTATGATTTCTAAAATTACACATACAAACTTTTACATACTATATTTACATACACTTACACACTAGATTTTGGAACTTTTTTTTGGCTTATGAACTAGTCATATGTAACAAGGGTGAGAATCGAGGTGGATTGTACACGATCAAGGTTTGTCCAACCTTAGTCCTATTGAGTCAAAGTTTGTTTAACCTTAGTCCTATTGAGTCAAGGTTTGTCTAACCTTAGGCTTACTTTTTAAAAATTTTATTTAACTCAATTTTTATACAGGTTTGCACAAAATCAGTTTGACCTTTCATGTTTTTTCAATAAGTCTCAATATAAAATTTGCGTTGATCTTGCATCGATTTTAGGAAAGCAAGTCAGGTAAAAAATGCAGGTCTAGTAGGATGATTTGAAGAATTTATACGTGATGAGTGATCTTGTTAGCCCAAATCTATCTCGAACAATTCATTTACAACAACTTTTTTTGTCTTTTTCTTCACACACTTATTTGCATAAGTGTATTTAACATATAATTAAGTTTTACCATTTTTGGATAGTGTATATATATTTTTAAAATTTTTAAATATAAGAATATTTTATATACATATATACATATAGACGTTTAAAATTTTCAAAAAAATATATGCACATATCCGAAAACGGTAAACTTTTGGTTTATACGTTAACTACTTAGATAAATAAGTGTATGAAAAAACAAAAAAATTATTGTAAACTAATTTTTTGAGGTGGGCTAAATGAGACATTTGCTTAACCCGAGTTAACAGGATCACTCGTCTTTATACACATATCAAATATAAAGACATATTTATGCTAAATTTAAATATTGTATGTTTCAATATTTTTACTAATTAATAGAAATAAATATTATTTTAAAACAACATATGAGTAAATATAGTGTAACTTCATTAAAATAGTTTTAACCCATTCGTAATGAATTTTGTCATTTTTAAAAATATTTTTCTAAAAATAATAGTATTTTCTATAAGTGTGTTCCAACTGTTAAAAAACTCCAATTTTATGGGTAAGAGTTATATGTATTATTTATTTTTATAATGTTAATATAGTTAATAATAAATAATGTGAAAATTTTGAAAGAAAATGAGAGTAAATTTTAAAAATATGCTTATAATTTTTAGTAAATGAATATATGCGGGATCAGGATTCATTCGGTTGGAACATGATCAATTTATCTCAATCTTATTTTTTAATTTAACTTAAAATTTGTAATCCATTCCTAGACTGAGTCAAAAAAATATTAATTTTATATAGCCAAAAATCAATCTAGTTAAGGTGGTTCACGAGTCCCGCCTCAATTCCTACCTGTAATATTTAATTAGAATACTATTGACTACTGTGCTACAACGCAAGAAAGCTTCTTAATGTAGCATATACCATTCCAGGAGTCATCGAACACCATTCATTTAAGCATGAATTACAAACGCAATTTTTTAAAAAGGTTTTGATGTTTTTCTTTGGTTAAACATGAATTAGAAACGCAATTTTTTAAAATGGTTTTGATGTTTTGCTTTGGTTAAACACGCCTAAATTAACAATGTTATAAAAAATTAAAAAAATAAATTTCACACTTAGATTTGTTTAATTTCAATGCACCTGCTGCATTGAATCACTTTCCTTATTGAAGAAAGCATAATTTGAAGAAAGCACAAAATTAGCCGTTTTTGTTCTAAAATATATTGAAATTCAGTTGCAATTTTATCAAGACTCAACTCTTATTCAGAGGATTTTCCAAATAAGTCCTGTAAGTATGCACAATTTCATATTATCCACTCGTTTTGGATATTTGTAAAATAAATTTCGGTAAGTTTTCAAATACTGCAAAATAAACCTTATTAATCTAGTGGAGCTGGACTAGATTAATGGTCATTTTTCAAATGCAAAAATATAAAACTGATAGGATTTACATTGCAAAATAGTTCCAAATTCGGAATTGTACCAATACTTTGAAACTTAAAGGGTCTATTTGGAAAATACACAACACGTTAAGGTCAATTCATAATTATGCAAAATTGCTGTCTATTTTGCAAATTCACTATTTCATGCACAAATAGAAGTAAAATTCACCGCTCATACGTTGCTCGAGTGGTAAGCAGTGTCGGCTATGTTGTGGGGATATGGGTTCGAAACTTTCCTCTAGCAGTTAAGAGCATTTGGCCTCCCATCCTGAGAATATGGTGTAAGTAAGTACGCCAATAATATATATAAAAAAAAGGTGAGTTTCGGTAGCTTACGGTAACAACTGCGGGCCATGGAAAATGTGTGGCTTACGGTAGTCAAGCCCATTGGAAGTGAGTTGCTGAGCCAACTTGGACCCAGTTTTTTTATCTCAAGGAGTATGATTGCAATATCAATACGCGAATTCATACGCACTTTTCTTTATTTTACTTTAGTTTTCCCTTTAATTCTTGCCGCTAGGTCGCGACCCCGGATCTATTTTTACTTGCCGTGTAATTTGCACTTAATCTATATGAACTCTATCATATATATATATATATCATCTTTATCGTCGTGTTCGGTTGAATTTTTGCAAAAATAAAAGAGAAAATGTATGATACGGAGTAATTGAATAGACATGGTTGATAAAATAAATCGGTTAAAAAAACTAAAACCCATGTCGTATATCTAATCTACCTCGAATTAACCTCACCGGTTTAATGAGTATGTATATATCAACGGGCTTAAAACTTACATCACTATTTACATCATCAAGATAAAAGCATATAGAGTGAAAAGTAAAAGATTTAAAGTTAAATAAATACACTTGCTTCATTTCTCTTTTCTGGAATCGCGCTGCGTCAATTGACTCTTGATCATTCAAAAGAGTAACATTATTAAAAAAGAAAATTATGGAGGTACAAAATACTTTTCGAATTCAAAGCCTATTCTAATTTTATTTTTTTTAATATATATATATAGAAAAATATTCCAGTGCATTGACAATCAGACATTAACTAGCTGGCATGTTTCACATGTTCTTTCAAAAACATACAAAAATTAGACTGCATAGGCGGTACAAATCTAAGAAAAAGCAGAAGTTGGACCGCACCCCACGTATCTCGCCCGCAGCTGCATGTGGGCCATCGTCATACGAGCGAACGGCTTGAAATTGTCGAGATGGCTTCGACGCGATCGCCGCTGCGTCGTTCAGAGAGATACTGCCATACTGGCAGTCTGGCAGCAGCAGGGCCGCTTCCTGCAGTCGCCCTTCCCCTGCCCAGTGCCGAACACAGAGCGTATCAGCTGCGGATGCGGATGTGCAGTCCAATATCTACGATCGTCAGGCCTGTCGGACATATCAGTGAATCTACGCCGTTGATTATCTTCTATTTCTTAAATGAAAGCTTACCAAGTGAGAAATGAGAATCAGAAGCCCAATTCCCATTCGATCTGATTTCGGACAAAGAATTAACACCATCGATATACGTAAACCCAATTTTAATATATTATTATATTTTTTTATTATTAAGACACCCATTTTGCAATAAAGGTCATAGATGGTTTGGATTATCTGTGGGTCCCATCTGCAATGCTCCGATGAAGCTTGAAGGCGCAGCAGGTTTGCTACCCAACTAATGCCACGTGTACGGTTCAGTGATGGCTAATCAAGCGGAAGACATTCCGAATAATCAAATTCCATTTTCTATTAATTTTTTTTTTCTTAACTGTTTACGCACAACATATGCTTTTGTTTACCCAAATCCTACTCGACATCTGCGATTTGTTCTTGGATTTCCGATAATAATGTGAGATAATACATACTGGTTTTCATCGTCAGACATTTAGCAAATTCAGCTCTTTCTCTGTCTCCTGCTTGAAATTCTCCTTCTCACTTCTTTCTTATCTGTCCTTTTCTTTTTGAAATTTCTGCTGTGATTTCCGATCGTCAGAATCCGAGGTACGCGTATCTTCTTGAGTTGATCGGAAACTTTTTTCCCCCCTTGTTCCGTTCATTATTCTTTATCGGCGTGAATTGCATTCAACGAGAGGAATCCGTTTGTGGGCTTTGATATTTAACTGTAAGCTATTGATTTTATTTATTTAGTTGTGTGCAATTTGAATTTGGATGTTTCGCTGATGTTGGTATTTGTTGTGAGACTTCTGATGATTGGTTTCCTTGTATCATCGATTTCAGTTCGGTTTGAGGATGCTGTTTCGATCTATCCGGTGCTGTTTTTGAGTGGTTCTGATTTCACCTTCAGTGGAAATTTTATATGAAAATTCAAATTTTTAGTAGTTTGTGAGCAGGAAAGGGTAGAAATTTTTCGATCTTTATGCTTCTTTTATTTTATTTTATTTTTGCATGACTTTGGTTTTGGATGTTGTTGTCCGGAATTAAACTGGGTTTTGAGTGCTTTTAATCTGATCAACGGCTTCTTCAGGTTGAGGATTCGACATCTGAAATTTTTATTCTACTTCTCCGCCCTCATCTTAAAGTTTTTTTTATTGGATTTTAATTTATTCGGCTTTTATTTTAAACAGAAATTTTTCTGAATTGAGAGTCTGTACTTGTTCTCTCCATTTCGAGTTTGTCTGTTTGGAGTCTCTGGTTAGGAACTATTTTGATTTTTAGAATCATTTTTTTTTTTTTTCGTCGTTGATTTTTAGAATCATTTTGTTTTACTTGTCTTTGGTTTAATTTTTCTATATGCATACACTTCAAAGAAGTATGCGGTGATGGCTTATATCGATTAGATTGCACGGCAGAAAATACTAATTTTTTGGGCAACATTTTCACTGGGACGCACATTTGCAGACCACGACATTTTTCTTGTGACCACCGCCACATGAAGAGTCTAGTTCATATAGAGGCCATCCTGCAGGGTTGATGAACTAAGCAGCATGAAGTCTGATTGGGCACTTTGAGAATTTTTTTTTGTTTTTCATTCCATTCTAATTTTTAATTTTTTGACTGGTTCATGAGTTTAATTAGAAACTGGAATGCACATGGAAAATCCTTTCTTATACCTTCAAAATTTTCTGTTTCCTCATTTGAGTCCAAAATGGTTCACCTCTCTTTGCTAGGATTTTCTTAGAATATTTGAGATTGTCATTGGTCGGAAGAAATATTCAAACCAAGGTTTTGTGCCGTAATTTTCTCCAGGTTTTTGGAGTGGAGCTCAGCAGCAGGCGGGTTATCTGCTGTTTCTAGTCCCATGAGAACAGTCAGGCAAAGTGCTGGAAGGGGGGCTGCTGCCAATGCACGGGCATTGGAAGCACCTCTCCAGGAGCGAATTATACCAGTTGCTCCAAGGGCAAGAGCAGCTGGAAGAGGCCGAGGACCTCGATTTACAAATCAAAACAAGGCATATGACCTCTTGGGTGCTGCAGTTTTAAGGGGGGAGCATGCTGATCTTGAAGCTGGAGTGAGAGATGTCATTACCATTCAAGATGAAGTGGCGGAGGAGAGGATTGGAGAAAAAGTTTTGGCCATGGAGGAGGAAGCAAGCACCAGTCCCATCCCTGAAAGGGTATTTTTCCTTTTTTTCCTTCAGTCAAATTTCTTTCAAATGCTTCATTAGTGTACTAGCTGATGTCATATGTATTAGTATTTTCTCATTATCAATTATTCTATGTACCTATTCCTAACTTCACCACCTATTCTTCCAACGGTGTTTGGTTTTAAGATAAAATGGTTTCGAGAGTCTCCTCAAAAAATGCAAAAGGGGCATTTAAGTCTTTTATTTTTATTTTGTATGACATTTAGCGTTTCCTAATTCTTGCTTTTATATTTTAAAAGCCTATCCATTTTGTTTTTTTTTATTTATTTATTCATTTTATGGCTACACCATCAACTCCCCTTTTACACATCTTTTTCTCTTGAAAGCACTTGAAAATATGTATTAGTTATAGGAAAATTGACAAATAGCATATTCCTAGTATTTTTCTAATAATCTGTCTGGTACTTCTGAACCAAATTGAACCAAGAGCAAATCCATATATCATTAACCAAATAGAATAGGTCATTCATCATCCATTTCTTCCCAACATCTTTATCCATTACCATCAGCTATCTAACTTAAAAAATTGCTTGCATAACTACATGTCCCGACCCCCTTTTGAGGCCTTATGTTATCTTGATTTCTGCATATGCATTCCATTTTACAGGTACAACTGGGAACTTCCCCTATCTACAAAGTGGATAGGAAACTGGGAAAAGGTGGTTTTGGGCAAGTTTTTGTTGGGAGAAGGGTTAGGGGTGGCACAGGACGTACAGGACCAGGCGCAGTTGAGGTATGAACAGAAAATCTGCTTTATCATGATGCATGCGATTTAGGTTATTGTGAGGAGAGTGCCAGCATATCATGTTCAGGACCAACAATCAGGCCAGTCCACCCTCCAAGTAGCCCATATGTATCTATTAATGATACATGGTTTGAATCGAACTAGGCTCCTGAGTTCTGAGTTGGTATTGCATTGACGAAGAAACTGATGGATATGTTGGCCATGCTCTCTTCATGATAAGCACCCCACCCCAGATCATGCCTGTTATTCTTTCCTGTTCCATGAAGGGATTCTTCTTTGTGTCAATTTATTCCTATGAATTTCACTTTTTCTGTGCCTGTTTTAGGAGTCCTACTACGACTTCTATCGGGAATGCCTAAATGTACCCAGGTGCACCAAAGTTAAGTGCACCCGGGTATATAGGATAACGACACAACTTCTGTAGCTATTCTCTCATTCGCATTTTTTTTTTCCTGGTGGTGCAGGTTGCTTTGAAGTTTGAGCATTGCAATAGCAAAGGGTGCAATAATGGCCCTCCTCATGAGTGGCAAGTTTACAAGTGAGCTGATGTATCTTTTTGTTGTTGTTGTTGTTTTCACTTTGAACTATCAAATTCTAATATTCTCTTTTTCCTTAATGAAGTTCTCTTAATGGTTGTTACGGCATTCCTCCAATACACTACAAGGGATTTCAAGGAGACTACTATATTCTTGTAAGTTTGGTTGCAGTGTGGTAACTATTAGGACATCTGTACTCAGTTCTTGTGGGACAGAAAACCCCAAGTTTTGTTAAAGGCTCAGTAAATCAGTAAGTTGGCTGTTTGGACAATGATTTTCAGGTCATGGACATGCTAGGTCCAAGTCTTTGGGATGTTTGGAACTCCAACAACAAAACGTATAAACATCTCTCTCTTATGCCTCTTTTAATTCTTTCTAGATGCACCTTGCATGTAACCTGAGCTTCTTGATGATCTACTGTAGCATGTACTGGACAAGATCTGATGGCCACGCCTTGCCTTGCGTGTAGCTTGGATTTGTTGATGGTCTATTGAACCAGACAGGATCAGATGGCCATGGCTTCAAAGTAATGTCCATTTTTGATTCGGTAACCTAATTATTTGATTCAAAACAAAGAATCATGCAGTTATGGATGCAATGAAACTGGCAATAGGCTGAAAACTGTTATCATGGCTGAGGAGATTGCTTACCTTTTAGCATCTCCCATTGTCTGTGGGGCCCTGTCAGGTTGACAGCAGGAGCATCATTTGCTTGTTATGAACCCATTTTCTTATTTTAGATTCATGGGACCCACAATTTGCTTTTTATTTATTGTTCACTGTGTTTCTTTGGCAGATTGTCTGAAGAGATGGTTGCATGTGTGGCTGTAGAGGCGATATCGATACTAGAGAAACTTCATTTGAGAGGGTATTTTTCAACAATCGTATCTATGGTATTTATTAGAATGTTGTTTTGTCTCCTTTATTTTTAGTCTAATGGAAGCTCAATGGTGATTCAGTTTTGTACATGGAGACATAAAGCCTGAGAATTTTCTTCTTGGGCAACCTGGCACTGCAGATGAGAAGAAACTGTATCTCATAGATCTCGGCTTAGGTAAGTCATCTCATTGGGGCTAACCTTTAAATCTCAATTTCAAAAAATATGCTTCTCCCACTTGGCTAAAGAGAAACTGGTTGTAGGCAGTTTCTGAATCTTTTTCATTTCTACAAGAACGTGTTATTGATTTTTGTTCAAGCCAATCATGATTCATGGGCTTTGGGTTATCAGGCCAAAATTTCTTTCTCCATCTATGGCACTTCCATCAGTGACAGAGATTATTTGATCCATCGTGTTAGTGGGACAATGGTCCTGTAGATAAAAATGGTATGGACTGGAAACAGGGATTCTTAGTTCAAGAAATGGCAACTGTCAACTGCAGCCATGCACATGGTCTGTAGCATCAATCATCACATGCGTTTGCCAAATCTAAGGCAGTGATAGTCACTCCACAGAATGCTGGCAAAGCATGCATGATGTATCTAGTTTCTGTGATGGGCAGCTAGAAAATATGGACATCTTCTTTGAACTATTATATTTGTTATCCATATTTCTGATTTTGATCCCCTCTTTCAGCATCCAGGTGGAAGGATGAAACATCTGGTCATCATGTGGACTATGACCAAAAGCCTGATGTTTTCAAGTTTGTACATCATTTGCAGAATTGAATTCTGAATTGTCCATATCATCTGTTGCAGTTTCCTGAAGATTTTAGTTTTTTGTAGGGGGACAATACGATATGCTAGTGTACATGCTCATTTGGGTAGGACGGGAAGTAGAAGGGATGACCTGGAATCATTGGCATACACTCTAATATTCCTTCTCAGAGGAAGACTTCCCTGGCAAGGTTTTGTGGTATGTACCAATCAATCGTAGATCATATGGAATTGTATGGGATTGATCCTACAAGTTTTGTACTATTTGGATTTTAATGTTGTTTAAAGGTGGGTCTTTCAATATAGTTGTTTATACCTTTGGTCTGATGAGTGCCAACATGGACTATCTTACACTAAAACTGCAATCTTTGTTCATGGTACGTTTCCCCTTTAAATTGTGGGCTCAAACAGCTGGCTAAAAGAGGAATTCATCCTCTCTGCATTTTCTGAACAAAGTCAATCAAGAAGCGTTTTCATTGCAGAAAATTTTAAGATGCCATCCTGCATATATCTTCTGGAAGTTGACATTCACACTATTCTGGTCATTTAAACTGGTAGCAGGGAGAGAACAAAGGTTTTCTTGTCTGTAAAAAGAAGATGGCGACTTCACCCGAGACACTCTGTAGCCTGTGCCCTCAACCGTTTCAGCAATTTCTTGAGATAGTGACAAATATGAAATTTGATGAAGAACCAAGCTACTCGAAGCTAATTTCCCTTTTTGAAGGATGCATTGGGACGAATGCATTACTAAGGCCAATATTGACTGATGGGGCTCTAAAGGTTGTTGCTTTTTACTTTCTCTGTAGGCATGGGTAACTAGCTGGATGTTTATTTCACTCTTGCAATTGAAATTTAACTACATAACCTTAGAATTATGCAGAATCAAAACATAGTTATGAACTTAAGTTTTGGATGTATGTTGATCTCACACCATTACTGCATATAAATGTATTTCGAACAAGATTCCTAACTACTTGGCTCAGGAGCAATGAAGCATGGAAGATTCTCTCGAGGGCCTGAGTGTTGATTCCTTTATGAGTGCACAAATTTGGCCATCACAGGCTCATGTCAATAATTTGCTACAAAGAATGTGTTATTGGAGATCGATATTGTTATTGGAGATTGATGTGATTTCTCTGTTTGACTATGCTCTTGTAGGTGGGGACTAAAAGGGGAAGGCTGCTCTTTGAACTTGAAGATGACAGCCAACCAAAGAAGAAAGTTCGATTAGGGACTCCCGCTATTCAGTGGATCACAGTATATAATGCTCACTCACCCATGAAACAAAGGTAACTACAGAAGCCAGGGAGTGGAAGCGTTTAATTGTAGAAGACTGTTGTCTGCCTCTAGTCCTATTTCATGACCCCTTTGCATGAAAATTGTTGGCAGCCCTCCCTATGATGTTTCCTTCTAATTCAGTGGATCACAATTTATAATGCTCTTTCCTTTGCTTTCTCTAATAACAGTTTTCCACTTTTTACAGATATTACTTCAACATTGTGGACACAAGAATACACCACCATGTTGAAAAAGGAAAACAGGATGGCCTGTTTATCCGCTGTGTGGCGTCAGCATCGAATTCTTGGGCCATTGTCATGGATGCAGGAACAGGATTTTCTTCCCAGATTTATGAACTCTCACCCATTTTCTTCCGGAAGGTGGGTTCTATGGATTTGTTAGTCTATGATAATTGACAACCTTATTTCCTTATCTGAGTACTTTTTTCCCCTCTCCTTTTTGGGCCAGGAATGGATAGTGGAACAATGGGAAAAAAATTACTATATTAGTTCGGTCGCTGGTGCTCCCAGTGGCAGTACTTTGATTGTAATGTCTAAGGGTAAGTGTAAGTTGAACATTTCAGTTCATTTAGTTCTATTGTTTGAGTTTCTCCTGTTAGTTCTTCATGTTGTAACTGAAGTAATTTATATTTGACGCGGGAATGTCTCAATGTTGTCTGCATCCCCAACCCTTGGAACCGCGCTACATGGTTCAAGGCTAGGCAAGAAAACTTACTACGGTTTAGAAGACTAGGTGTCAGAAATTTATCAAGGTCAAAATAAATATAGGTTCATTTGAAAAAAAAAAATGAGAAAGTTGTTCCCACCAAGGTTTTCTATTCTATCTCTTTCAGGATCCTAACCTTTTCTGCTATCCTATTTTCGTGATAATTATAATGGGGCTGTTTGGGAAGCAAAAAACTGGGCAACGTTTTTTCTCAGTGAAAACTGGCATCATTAATTGCAGTTTGACCAAGAGTTGAGGCATTGTGAAAATTGACATTAACAACTCAGATAACGCTAATTAATTGCGCTGCATGCAAATGAATAAAGGCTGGTGATAATTTTCCAAGATCAGCTGCCATGGTGACCCGGTTACAATTGAGGGTGGCTGAGTGCGGAGACCCGTGCGATCCATGCATGCCCAAGTTCAAGCTCCTCTGCCATCTGCCAGCACAGCGCCAAAAGACAGCTGATGAGATGACAACTTTGCTCCAACCTCCCTTACATTTGACAAGTTTTATACTCACATATAAATTTTTCATTTATCCAAACAGCCCCAAGATTTAAATTAGTTGCTGTATCAGCTTTCAAGTCAAATTATTGATGATGAAAATTTTAGTTCAACTGCTTGTTCAAGGCATTAACCTACCCGAATGACAAACTTTTGGTGCTAATTAATGCAAATACGTCGTGATCAGAATCCCAATCCAAGCCTTTGCAAACCATATAGAGCTGAATGAGTACTATTCTGAACTTGAGTTTTCACTCCATTAAGTATCATAGCCTCAGTTAACATCTTAAGTTCTCTAGTCTTCTGTTTATTTTATTTGAGCTTTGGTGATTATGATGCTGATGTTGCTTTTCTTTTGTTGCTGAAGGAACTCCGTATACTCAACAGTCATACCATGTTAGTGATATGTTCCCTACAAAATGGATCAACAAGAAATGGAAAGAGGGTTTTTATGTTACTTCCATGACTACAGCAGGTAGCAAATGGGGAGTTGTCATGTCAAGAAATGCTGGTTATTCTCATCAGGTAACTCATCCAGCTAAGGCTTATACAAAACATGGAATCTTGAGGGTCCACTTACAATATTTTGTTGTGCCTATCAGGTTATTGAACTTGACTTCCTTTATCCAAGTGAAGGTATACATAGACGATGGGATAGTGGATATCGGATTACATCTGTTGCTGCAAACGCAGATCAAGCTGCTTACATACTAAGTATGTCCAAGAGAAAAGCACTGGACACGACACAAGAAACACTCCGGACGTGTGTTTTTCCAAGTGACCTTGTGAAGGTATGATACCACAGCCAAAGAACTTTTTTAGTTGGATTAGGGCATGGGTTGTCCTGCTGCATGTAGTGGACAAGTGTGCCGGTGGTTCGTTGGATCCACTGATGATCTAAAATTGTCCATGTGGATTGGTATTACTGACAGAAATTCTCAACCTGTGAATCCTTCATCTGGAGGTGATAGCTATGAGAATGGTTTCTGTCTGTCTAAGCAGTCCTCTAGTTCTCCTATGACTTATGTTTCAACAAATGCATTCCTCTTAATGGGTGTTGTTTCTCTCTACTTCATATGAACAAAACTGCCCAAGTCTACTTTCTATCATTTTATTGCCTATTCATTCAGCACATGTGGTCATGCAGTTCTTCAATAACAGAATTTGTCGTCTGAAAGCCAGAACTTTCCTTAATTCAATTGCTCCTGTTTGTAGTAATTGAGTAACTCTATTCCGTTGTTATTAAACATGAAAACAAACACAGTATTTATGTTTGAATCCCAATACCATTTCCATGTTAAGCTGATCACAATTAATGCTCACTCATATTCCTAAATTGCAGGATAGATGGTCTAAGGATCTCTATATTTCATCCATCAGCTACGGCCGAACTATGTCTTGAGACCTGCTGAAGGAGAAACTGAACTTCATTAAACAAGGTACCAAAGGAAATTCTACAAGCTGAGGATTCTGCCTTAGTTTAATATCTACTATGCCATGCATCCTGCATGCGCGACATACATATGTTATAGCAATGCTTTCCACTCCCTAATCATGATTTTTGAACAATTTCCAACTTTTTCTTTAATTGTCCGAGGACGTGATTAAAAAAGTGGAAAATGCAAGTATTTTTGCACATGAATCAACATGGAAGCTGGGACCTGCCAAAATTCAGTCTGTCAAGTGTCCCAAGATTCTTCACCCATTTGGATCCTTCATCTTGTCTCACACTTATTTTCTGAAGTTCATCCACTTTTGAGGTGATGTATATAAAAACAATTTCAGTGTAAATGCTATCATTATTTTTTTATGATTGTTAATAGTGTAATGTTGATCCCCATCCAAGATGTAATATTCTTTATATATTAATGCAAGATGAGTTCCATGTCTACTTGTCTGTTGACAGAGATCAATGGTCATATTCAGCTGGTCAGTCCAAGGACCATCATCTGCAGCGCACTAGAATCAGTTCCAGCTGACTGGTTGCAAGTGAAAGAAAAAGCTGTTTATTTTCCATTAAACTACAGTTTTCTAATCCAACAGGATTAGCAACCAGTTTAATTTATTCTAAAAATAAAAAATGTAAAGCAATCTTGAAAGCGTTTAAAAAAATTTTAACTGCAGATTTCATTCCAAATACATGAATAGTTCATTTTGTGATCTAATTATTTAAGTCACGTTTTTATTATACAAATTATAATATTTATATGCCACAAGTGGTCTTGGCATTTGTCCGAGAGTAGAACTGATTATTCCGTATAAGGCCAACTTCAAATCCTGGAAAAAGATGGCCGTGCCTTCGTCAAGATTTTGAAATATTTCCACTTGGATCTACCGTCTACCACAAAAGCACCTTCTGGACTTCTCTCGAGATCCAAGTTTCATTTTTAACATTCATTTTAGGGTCCGTTGAAAATTTTTTCCACTCTTTCTATACGCCTTTTGATATGATTTTATATCTTAATTACCTAATTACCGAACTTTACTTATTATTGTTTTTGTTTGTCAATCATTTTTTCATATATTTCATACAAATGCCTTATCAATTTTATTATTAGTATTATTATTATTATTATTTACTCTAATATCATCCTACTCTTTACAAATTTCTCCTTATTTTTTTCCCCACTCTTTACGAAATTAAACAAGAAAGCATGTACCTGCATACTCATCAAGTTGACTTAGGAGATAAAAAATTTTCAGAGGGATGTTATGTCAGCCAGTGACTTGACCTGGACATGCACCTTGTGCTCACCTACCCTGTTTTAATAACTAAGCCTTGCTTTATAAGCTCAAGGAATTGTCATAGGTTCTGTAGGTGTTGTCCTCAAACAACCATTTTTATATGGGGGATGAAATAAATGGGTGACCATGCGTGTGAAGTGTAATGCCCCACCACAGAATCCAATGGCTCCAAAATATGGATTATTATCTCTGCATGTGCGCCATGTGCTCCCTGCTGAAAGCGTGGATCGAACGCAGACAGACATGAAAGAGAGATGGGGATCTGCTTTCTTATGGTGATTAACTTTCCAAGTATTTGATCATGATGCACATTTTGCAAAATAGCTTTAGAAAGAAAGAAGAAAAAACCAATTTGGCAGATTTCAATGTCACAAAGTTTACCAAATCACGATTGGAATGGGACTATAAACTTGGGTTGTGGGTGATGGTGTAGCGATTGTTTGACTTGGTGGAAATGGATCATATCCATTTTGATTTTTCAGCACTCTGTAGGTTTTCTTTGAATCAAAACTCCTTCAAAGAATTTCAGGCTTTGCTTATTAGTCGCCCCCAGAAGACGATGATTAAAACGACAGCTGTAAATAGGAGGCTGAAATGCAAGCAATTTTTTTTTTTTTAATTTTGATTTTATAGAAGAAATGCAAGTATCTTTAATGCTAGGGGAAGGACTGAAAAATAAACATATGTTAAAGAAAGGAGTGTGAATGGCTGGTGAAAAGGGATCGTGATTTCTTGTACTCGGGCTAAAAAAATAGATTAAAATGAGTTTAATGCACCCGGTGCAGGAAATCAGAATCCGGCGAAAAGAGTAGGAAAATGGGGTGCGGCTCGAAGACGGTTTTTGCCCCTTTTTTATTTATTTATTGTACCCATACTTTTTGACTATTATATAGCCGATCGAGCACGGTAACGTGCGCAACGTCATGAGAGTGAATCGCAGCAGCCAATTTGAGGTCCGGCTCGGCTCGGCAGCAGTGTCTTCTGTTTGCCCGTCTAACATCGCAATTAAGAAAAATGGACCCATTATGCCATCTGGCATAGCTTTAGACTCCATTAAGACACCGCCGTTGTCCTCAGGAAAAAAAAAAAAAATTAATAATAATAATTTGTAAGCTAATTGGAGCATTATTAGCATATCATGAAATATTGAAATTCAATTAAAGGAAATGAACAGTGATTCTAATAGTAGAAGAGATGACTGAGTGAGCTTCAAATAGATAGAAAATTATAGTGAGACCAAGATAATATGATAATAAAAGGTGAACCTCAAATTAAGCTTGAAAAAAAAAAATTTGGAATTTCAAGCAAATGAATTCCGGGATGTCAATCCGGCCCAGTTTCAATTAAAGATTTGGAAGTGGCTGTTGTGACCAAATTGAAAATTTAGTTCTTAATCTAGACTGTATCAATTTTATATGGAAATGGAAAATAGTTTAATGAATTCAGCAACCCATTTTCATTATACTGCATAAGAGTGCAATGTAATATAATAATGATAAAGTGAAAATAAATAATATAATTGTATTGAAAAAATTATTCATATATAAGAATAGAAATGCAAAAGTAAGACAATTGAAGCTTTAACTTTCACGTTTCATTCCTTTTGCTTCTGGCCAAACTCTTCCATTCCATTACATTATTGGCATGCATCTAACGCGTATACGGGAAAGTTCTCTCTCACTGGCATGATCTGATTCCTTTTGCTTCTGGCCAAACTCTTCCATTTCATTACATTATTGGCATGCATCTTACGCGGATACTGGAAAGTTCTCTCTCACTGGCATGATCCATCAGAATCACACGGGATAAAAGACAAGAAATTCAGAGGAAGCGTGGACAAGAGATGTAAAAAATAAATTTAGCATGTCCGGATGGATACTGAGATTAGAAATATATGGTGAATAAATATAAAATTAAATAAGCTTGATTTATAAAAACAGATCGTCATTAAAATATAGATGATCATAACAACAATTTTATTTGAAAAGTCAAATACAATGTCAATTAAAAAATTTTAAAAGGAAAAGGAAAAAAAAAGAGATTTATATTTCTTTTTCTAATTATAAAATGCACCCTAAGACGAAGACATACATAGAGGATAGAGGATGAAGGCGCTGAGAGGGATAGTTAGGTAAGCCTCATGAATATTGAAAATTAAAATCTATCTACTATTAATTTGATAGTTATGCACACATAAGTACAGCCGTGAAGGCGCCATAAATTCAAAAATTTATATTATTTGTTCTTTAATAGTGGCTAATTATGCTAAAGAAGTACATCGATTTGGAGGTTTATGTGAGAAACACTTAATTAAGAAGGTATTTGATTGTAATCAAATACATAAGAGATGGAGTTTAGAAATAAATTAGTGAATAAAATAATAGATATATAATGATTAAGAATATATATAATAAAAATAAGGTTATCTGAATTATTATACATAATAGAAACGAAAAGAATTTAATTAAAAAGGAAAATTATTAAAGAGATTTCTGCTCCTTTCCCAATTTACCCAACTACCCCCAAAGACCGAAGTTACCAAGAACGATAAAGAGTAAGGCCCGGAAAGCGACGGTTTGGTAAGCATCACGAAAATCCAGATTCTCTCTTTCAGACGCTAGATTATTAAATATTAATTGCTCATAAAAATTAATTAGCTAATAATTATGAAATTCTAGAAAGGGACGTTTGTTACGTATGGACTTACATCCGAAACATTTAAAAATATTTATAGTTTTTTAAAAATCCAATTACATCATTCGTCATGTGAGCTGCATGTGCCAACCACTTGCTTTTATTGCCAGAGTCACGCACAAAATTGAAGAAAAAAATAATCCATATAGTGGACGACTTTCAAACCAAGATAGTTTAATATCCACTTTAAGTATATATTAATATCCAGGGTTTTTAAAGGGCCATGATGCGCTTAGACCCACCCAAAGTTTTATTTTTTTTATTTTTTATTTTAATAAAATTTTTAATCTGGATATATTTAAATAATGTAAATCAAATTTTAACATTTTTAAAGGTGTACCGGCATTTTTGGACTTTTAAATATAAGGGTATTTTAGTCATTTTATTCTAGAAAAGGACTAGAATGAAAATGACTAAAATGTGCATATATTTAAAAATTCAAAAAATATATATATACATATTCAAAAATAGTATAACTTAGTTTATGTATTAAATACACTCAGATTATCAATTTTATAAAAAGCAAAGAAAATTTTAAAAAATACATGGGGCGGCAAATGATCAGTTGATGCCTGGGTGTTTTCAAATAGCTTTGATGTATATAGCCAAGTAAATAAAAGAAGAATGGCATACATTAGGTTTTGTACCGTCCAAGATTATATATTTATTTATTCATTTTATACTGGTATTATCTATTTATTGCAAACCAAGTAAAAAAAAAGAAATGAATTTTTCTTGAAGTAGATATTAACAAATAGCAAGTGAAAAGCCCAAAAGTAGGGCACATACATCATAGGAAGAATCCATGATGAATCTGGGCAACCCATCCAAAACGCAAAAACACATAGCTTCTTGTTTATGCTTCCTTGGATACTTCAACCTCATGGTAGCTTGAAGCTTGAGGAATATTATAATAAGCTAGCAGATGGTTGTATAGGATATGCCATTTGAATTTTCTATTTTAAGAGATGGCTCGGCTAATTGGTCAAGTCTGGCTGATAGACCTAAGCTACCCACAATTTAATTAAGCCAAAGCCATCAATCATCATCGTCAGACACGAGTTATTCTGAGCTCCCAATCATGGGCCATCAACAGTGGGACCACCGGATCAATGGATTGGATCGATTCCAATTTCCATCTCAAGCTCCACCTCGAATTATAGTGCGCATGTAAGTCCATCCATTTTCCATCCTCCACTGGAAGTCAGGAACTGAATCCAATAATTTTAAAATGAAAAATCTTTCAATGCGACTGATTTCACCCGAATACTCGGTAGGCAGGTGCGTCTGAGTTGATTATATATATGCTTCATCGACCATGCGTGTAAAAAAACATGTTGATTAGATTTGGTATTTACACAAGTTGAGTTGATGTTCCATCTGAATATCAATTCAAGATGACTGCATGGCCCATCTCATTGAAATATTTCCCTTTTACAAATGCTTATCATGGGAATTCTGGGATTCAACGTAACTGATCAATGGTCTGGATTGCCTCCACAAAGACCCAACGCCGTATACTGTCATATCACAAATAGCCGCTTGCAGAATATGAGGCTTTTGATCAGAACTTTCATATGGGCGCATATATCGCTCTCATGCAAATGCAATTGCACTTTTTTTTTTTTTTTTGTCTAGTTAGCTAGCTTGCTGAAGCTGGGGACTTTCGGAGGAATATATCAAGATGGAGTGGATGAGTAGCCCCAAGCTCCAAAGGCAGTCCTCCTGCTCATCATGCGCTCATGTGATGGATATTTCCAGCAGGTGGAGCATGAGGTACAGCCGGAGCTACATCATTCGAAGCAGCGACGATGAATTCGATGCCTTGAATCTGCCGATTGCAGCAACCTCCGCCCGCCGCTCTTCGCCGACGAGGTCCAAGATGCCAAGGTGGCGAATGTTGTGGAGAAGGATCAAGAGACACAAGCGAAGGATGTTCAGTTCTATGACTGCGCATCAGGTGCCGTATGATCCTTACACCTATGCTCAGAACTTCGATCATGGGTCTGCCTGGCTTGAGCCTGACAACCTTGCTCGTTCCTTCTCTGCACGCTTCGCCGACCCCTCAAGGATCTTTCGAAGGATGGAGTGAGCTGAGCTGAGCTGATCTGATCTGATCTGATCATAATGAGATGGTCCTGTGGTTTGAATTCCATTTGAAAGAAATGGGTTGGTTGGTGATGCATGCCTCTCCTCAATGATGAATTTCATGTTTCACGGCAATATGAAAAGAGAAACCATTTTGGAGGTTTCCTTATCTTCGTTTCTTCTTTTCTTATGCATGCTTTTCATCTCCTCGATATCTATGTAAATCCCAAATGATGTGTTGTGGATTGCGATGTAATCATGGTTTGAAGCTTGGAGAAATGTGCCTAGTCTTGAAGAAGATCCGGCGCTGGTTATCCCTTGCCCACATATAATATTTATGCATTTATTGGGCATGTTGTGAATGGTATCTGTTCAAGAAATCGCAGCTTGATACAGTATTTGCATCGAGAGATGTTTCTACCATCTTCATCTTCATTTTCAAAAAAAAATTATACTGGTATGTGCTAATTCTATAAGTAAAAAAGATATTTTAATCATCCACTTTGATTTAAAAATACCCAAAAAGTTTGTGTTGAAAGTTGAAACTGAAATTTTCTCATTGATTTCAAGATGGGCTTTTTAATATTTGGGGTCTTTGACCTGATGAAATTGGAAGGCTTGTGAACCAAAGGTTCTCCTTCTGCAATAGCAAGTCAATTACAATGGCTTGAGATAACTATGGCCTCTATCCTATCTCACCTTTTTAATTTTTTTAATTTTTTAATTACAATGGTGGACAACTGAATAAAAGCAAAGGAATCTTACAGTAGTTTCTTTATACCTTTGGGATTTTTCCCGCACAAGAAAAGAAGCATTGGTTTTTAGACTCCCGCTAAAGAGAGAGAATAAGAGGCTCCCTTTTTCTTTTTCAGACGGGTGGGAACAGCATTCCGCATTTCGGCCATAGATCTGAGTTCGCCACCGTTTTCATTTTTGTGCCCTAAATTTCATCTGGTCTCAGACTCTCTGTTCGGAAGGACCCGGCTTATTCCTAATCAAATAATTGTATTTCACTGTTGATTTTTTTTTTTTTTGAAGTCCTTAATTAGGACCCATATTACATTGTATAAAATTTAACTGGTTAAGTATATAGTTTACTTTTAATCACATAAAAGTGAACAATGTGATAATTTTCGTAATTAATAAATGAATCAATGATATTTAAAATATATTCAAGCCGTTATATTAATTTTAAAAATATAAATGGCTTCCATTGTGCTAGAAAAGCTTAGGTGATCAGTTTAGTTCTCAAGCGTTTATTCACTGACATATTTGCAATGATCACATCCAGCTATTTGGTATATGCTCCTTAGCTTGAAAAAACACTCTTTTTAAGTAAAGGTCCTTGGTGAGCCTGAGCACTTAGGGCAGTTGGTGCTGGTACCTGGCTTCTGCTGTTACCCTTATGGGTGTTATCCATACATTAGCTAAAAATTTGGAATAATTAATTGAATTGTAATAATTTTTTTTAATAAAATATGATTCAATATGGAACAAACACTTTCGTCAAAAAAAAAAAAAAAAAAAAATGGAACAAACAAAACAAAACGAAAAAAAAGTCCTTAGTTTGCCGCCTGAAAGGTGGTGATGTGGCTACTTCCCCTTCGGTTGATAGCCATGCCTTTATTACGAAGCCTCACCCCTTTCCCGAGTTTCAATAAATTTTCATTGCATTTTTCGCATTTTTCTAAATGGTTCAAAGGTGGTTTTGATAGTTATTAATCACATAATCAGGATTGCGTGGTGCATCCTTTCACATGCATTGGGTATTCCACCATTTTGGATGCTATTTATAATTTTATGCAGGTGTCACATATAGAGAGGGTGACATTCTATTATTAATTAATTTTACTCCACACCCATGATATATTGATACCTCTCTCTCTCCCTCTCTCTGTAAGAGAAATAATGCAACTTAGTAATGCAAGTTGGATAGCTGCAAGAGTAGAAATTACTATAAGGTGAAAGGTAAATAGGTGACGATCCACTTGCAGATTGCAAGTCAGTTTACTCGCTCTTCTTCTATCGCGAACTTTTGATTACCAAAGAAGATGAAATTCAGTAATTTAATACGAGGTTAAGTTTGCTTCAAATGGAGAGCTTCAATTGATCCAAATATCATTCCACAGTTTTACTGAATTCCTAAAACACTACTGAACTGAGACTTATTGTCATGCAAATTAAGAACTTCGCTCATTGAAGCATTATTCCCCGTTCAGGTCAACAACGAAAATGAAGCCCAATTTGCTTCCCATTTCAGCACTCTGTCAGTGGGTCTTAAATCAATATGCCAAGAGGTGTGAATCTCATTAAATGTGGAAGGCTCAATTTCTTACGGCCTTTAACACTCATTGAAGTCCAACAATACGGTTATACAGATCAACACTGAATGTCTGTGGATTTTCAACCAAGCATCTCAAACTCCCAATGCTGCTATGATCACTTTTTTCGCTCTTCCATGGTGAGACATTAGATGGATGAGTGTATCCATTCAAATCGATGTAGCAAACTGAAACCATTTTATTAATACAGAACTGCCTTTACAATTATAGATGTATGGTTAGTTTCCTGCTGAAGGGTCGATGTGGGGGGCCATTGATCAATGGCAACGCTATGAAGTCTCCTTGTCTCGTCCGTTTGGCAAAAACAATGCGATTAATGCATTCATGTGCTGGTCTGCACACAAACTTGCCGATGGGACCACAGATCAGTCTCCCTGTCAGTGGGCACAGAATGTCTTTGAAATCGAATAACTAATCCAAATTTTTTATTGGTTTGAAACTACACCCATTTAGCAGTAGATATAACTTTGTCTCGATCGAAATCTTTCTTTCCCATATGCACGTCGGTTTTGTGGGCCGGATTAAAACTGAAGTTCAGACCAATCCAATCATCAAACCACCATAATGTCGGGCCAAAGTTTCGACTAGTAAAGGGGTCATTTTCAAGACAGCTATGGTCGTAAGTGAGGTGCGTGTGCTCTGTTCTCGACACACGTTAGAATAACGTCTTGCTGCAGGTGGCACTACATCCCAGATATGAAAGGATAACGAACCACGAATTAGGCTAGCGAAGCAACCAGCTAAGCCTTCTCAAAGGGGGGCTGATTGCTATCACAAGTTAAGGGTCTGTTTTTGAAAATTAGAAAAAAAAAATTCTCTTGGGAAATGAAAAACACAGGCCCCAAGTTCACGCATCCAATCAGCTGTGGCTTGCAACAGAAAATGTAGTGACCAATTGCTCGTGGAGGCCTGATCATTTCAGACCAGTGTGAAATAGCGGGTCTGAAATGAGGCCTGAGGCTTTGCTACTACGAACCCATATGCAATCTGGACGTCTTTGGTTTCTCTTTTTTTCTTATTGTTATTTTTTAATCCAAGTTGTCGATAGCATTTTACTCTATGGATATTTATATTTTATATTATATAAAAAATCATTTTAGTTGAATTTATATATAATCCACAGCAAGCGCAAATGTGCAAGGTTCTTTAAATTAATTTTTAATATTATGAATTATAAACATTTTCACCTAAACAAATCATTTCAAATACAATGCATGACTTAAAATAATAATATCCAATCTGGTACCAGTTGCGCCCATCGCATCTTGAGACCGCATTATATAAGAAGGCCTTCCTCATGATAATCTCTAGTACTTGCTAAGGATGCAACTTGGAACCCAACCCTAAATTGGATAGGATAAAATAGAAAATTTTACTATAGGTATGAGTAGAGTATAAATCATTACCCTACAAAGACAAGGTACATACACGGGGTACTCTAAACTAACATGAATGGATATAAATAACTATAAATATACATATATAAATAAATATATAATAATTTCTATTCCCCCATTCACTAATAAATTATTATTGGTTTGATTTTCTTAATTATTTTTTATAAATTGTATAAGGTTTGTATTTACAATGACGAATGATCATAATATGAACGCGAATAATGACGTTAATGTGATTATTAATATAGATGACGATGTTACAAAGAATGTGGAAATCGATATAAACAACAACAAAATGAAATTATTTATAAATTGTAAAGTCTAAAATGTAAATAAATATTATTTTATATTATTTAAAACAACAAAAAAATATTTTTTCACGTGTCGTAGGAACCAATTTAAAACCGGAACCGAAACGAACCCTATAAATAATAAATAGAGTAAAGTATAGTAGGAACAGATCTTGTAAATGGATAGAGTAGAATAGACTTTTTGAATATAAGGTATGTGTATAATAAACCACCATCCGAATTGAACCGAATTGCACCCAACCGAAGTCGCAAGGAACAAGAAACTCCGTTTGGCATCCATCCAGGACTTCTTTCAAGCTTCAATTTTGAACTTCCAAAGAAAAATGAGACTTTTTCTTTTTTCTTTTTTCCCTTTGGCAAACTTCTTCCACACGTTTGTTCACCAGGCATGTCTCTATCTCCAACCATCCCTGGCGGAAATCATGCTGTATTTAAAACACGATTTTTCCCAGGGCATGTGATATGCAAGCGGGCCATTCAGAAAGAAATACAAACCCAAAATCCAGATCATATGAAATTGCAAATGGATTTTAAGTTTCATTTCTATATATTATTTGAAGGGATAGAAGTCTTCCTTCTATCAAATGCAGATACATGGCACATAATCTGCTCTTTTCTGAAATTAGAAGAGGACCGTATGATTAAAATTTTACACTGCAGCCTGCTTGCTTGTTGCGTGCTTGCAAGGTACTTGGTTCTGGTTCTTCAGCTCATTTCCAGCAACCAGAAAGAATGCAGTGTGCCTGAATCAAAGACAAGGAACGTAATGAAGCTCATTGCATTGTCCGAGTTAATAAGGAGGGAATGAGCAAATGAACATTGAGCATGGATTCTAGCGTAGTGCCTGAAGAAATTCATCATTTTTGTTTTTGAATCTGCATCAATACTAGGGACACTGTCCAGTGCCTGTTGCATGTGCTGTAGCCACCTATGTGCTGCTTGATGTGTCACTGGAAATGGCCGATGGCGTCCAATCAGAGCTGGATGACCTGCACAGAAAAAGAAGGGGAAAAAAAAATTAATAAATAAACTTTTCGCTAAACATCAAATTTCATCAATATGATCGATGCATCTGGACAACCAATAAACTGAATGGAGCCTGATATTTTGGTGATTCAATTTGTAGATGCGGAAAAGATTCCCATTCATGTGAATGTGTTCATCCAACAGGATACACAGCTGAGCACTGCAAGTTGAGCCAAAAAGACAGCTATTTGAGTTGCAAATAGGCAGGGCCATCCACAACATCTTTAGGTAAAAACAAAAAATCAGTTTCTTTCCAAACCAGATTGGCACCAGAAGATCCCATTTCCCGTGCATGCTACCTTTAGTTCCCCACATGGTAAAAATTTATTTGTGCATAGTAGTTAACAAGGCCAGGCACAAAAGGTAGTATTCATTGCTCTGTGTAATTCAATGCAAACATGAGGATCTCAAAGCAATGAATTACACAGATACCCCCTAATAACTCTAATCCATTCACAAACTATTCATTTCCGATCACATCATTTCCAGATCGCTATAACAGAATAAGGCATCACCAACACCATTCCATACTACATAATGGCCCTTTGCATTTGTCAACTACATATTCAAGCAAAATTAGGCTCCGTGCATCCACCTTTCAAATGGAGTGAAACATGGTTCGACCCTGTGATACCCTTTTTATAAGATTGACCACAATCAGCACACAGAAGATATTTGCAGTAATTTGAAAAACACTTTTATCATATGTATCGTGATCAGTCTGAATGCCCAAAGATAGCAAAAGTTATCCAAGTCATAAGACTGTGCTGTCAGTTTGTAAGACAAAAGAAATTAAAACCATTTCTACCCATCTACTATCCCCAATGGAAACCTTAATCAAAATCAATCTATTCCTTCCCAGCAGCCACCATGGCACAATACACCTTGATGTGCAATTATGAGTCTATGACTCATTCCTTGCATCAAGATCCCCACATGCTTTTGCAAAATGACTCTATTTTGTGTCAAGATCCCCACACACTTTTGCCAAATGACTCTAGGGATGTGAATCACTTGAATGAGTGATCTAGCTTTGACGAATACCATTAAACAAAATCACTTGCTAACAATACACAGTGCCACCCTAATGAATGACACTGTAGTTCAATTTGTCATATTGCATAATCAACCACGAACTATAATGCAGAAAGTAGATTATAAAAGAAATTTTCACAATTGAAATGAGTCATAATTGAAGGGCATTTTTGTTCAATTGGAGTATAGAAAAAGCAGGTCAGTTCGAATTTGGCTCAAATGCGCTTACAATACTTTCACTTTCATCTTCTAGAATTTATCTTGCCTGTTGCTTATGTCGAATTTGGGGTCCCTAATCATCAGGATTTTATACTATTTACAACCATGTTTATCCCGTTTAGAGTTTTTCTTTTTAAAAAAAAAAAATTCCAATAGTTAGTTGGAAAAGTTGAGTTCAAATCCAACTCGATTTATCCCACAACGGAAAAACAACGCAAAGTGGAGTCGACACCTTCGGAAACCCAACCCAGTGGTAAAACAATTTTGTGGGACACTAGTCACGGCATTTGCGCTTGTTTTATCAATTTTATATAATTTCCACCACCACATCTCGGAAATTGTATACCTGGTTCTTCAAAAGCCTTTCAGAATTTTTTTTTTTAAAATGGAGCAAAGTAAAGTCATCTTCTTTATGATGGCATGATTTCAGACATGTAGTCGTATGCTTGTACTAATGTTTATAAAAAAAATTAAGAAATAATAAGAAGTCCACACAAATTTGACCACAGGTTCATAAATCTAGGGACAAAAATAGAAGGCTTGCTATCACAGATTTAAGACAATAATTCATCGTTCACATAAAACTATTACTTAGAAAGCAACCTCAGTTTCCCACCAAAAAAGGAACCCGAATATAAGCAAAGAACGAGAATGCTCTCTGATCTCGCATTGCTGACGCTTTATCCGAACGGTTTCAACTATCAGCCATTCAATATGGAAATCCGATAAAAAGTGGGCCCCGACAAAAGAATCCACACAAGTGCAAATACAGAGAAATGAAGGGAGCAATGGTGTATGCCCTTGTTTACCTTTCCGCTGGGAGTAGAGCGGAGGACCGCCCATTCTCTGCACGAAGAACTCGAACTGGTTGCGGATGGCATCCTCTTTCACCGAATTGGCGAAAATCGAATGAAACCACTCTTCTTCGTCCTCGTATACCCTGTAGTTTCAAATCACGATCGAAAAAAAGAAAAACACAGAACGAACGCCACACACACACACACACACACACACACAAACAATCTACCTGTTGTAGAAATTGGTGGAGAGATCTATGAAGGTCTGCAGGCCGAGCGTTTCGAAGAGATTGCAGCTGTCGATTGCGAAAGCGTCGCTTGGATCGACCCCGCTCCATTCCGCGGCTTTCTCCTGCAGCGTTTGCATTCTCACTGTCTGTCTCGCTCGCTCGCTTTCTGTCCTTCCCGCCTTTCGGGGACGGGGACGGTGACTGGGACGGGGAGGAGCGCACGAGTATCTTTCTACCCTGCGCTGCGAGCTTACAGTACGAAGAGGAGGAGGGCTATTTATCGCCGATTCGCTAACGTTTTCCAGCGTAAAAAATAAGCTTTTCTAAAACCAGAGGCGCTCTTGCCTGTGGACCTGTGGGAAAGGAATCGCAGGAGAGAACAAGAGAGAGAGCGACCCTGGCATCCGTTCGGCAACAGTCATCGGTTGGAACAGGCCTCGGACTGGGAGCCACTCTCTCCACGATGCCTGCTTTGGCAGGCACCTCTTGTTGGGACAGTTCATGCACAATTGGATGCCACGACAGAAGGTGTCGCCAAAGCAGGCAACATGGATGAGATGGATAGCCGATTCAAAATGTTAATCGATCCACGCTGCCAGCATGGCCTGGCTCGAGCGATCTATGCCGTTTGTTAAGCCCCAGCTCGGAAGCATAATTGGAATTGGAGTCGGACGAGGAGAGAGTATGTTGTGCAGAGGGAAATCAAATGTTACACTGAGATTGGAAAAATAAATTTGAGAATAGAAAATGTAGGGTTCTGATATATTAAGATTTTAAGAAATAGAATAGAAATTTTTTTATGAAAAAAAATATCATCCGTAATAGATTATTCCAATTAGACCTGGCAAGGGCAACTGACGTACACGCATGAATATCTATTTGGACGGTTTGGATTTAAGAGGTTGCTTCGGCACTCGTATCGTATACGGAGAAAATGGAAGTCGTATTCTTTTCCTTTCACTTGCGTTGGTAACTTAGGGTACGTTTGTTTGTGGCAAAAAAATGTAAACCAAAATTTTTAATCCAAAACTTTTCGCTTTCTATAACTACTCTATTTTTTAATTATTTTTTCACATTTACCTATACAAACTACCCTACTTTTCAATCATTTCTACACAATTACTCATACAACTAACCTATCTATTTTAATTTTATTCTCTTTACTCTTCATCATTTTTTTTTTATGAAAAGAACACCCTATCCTCCCACCTCTCCGTTCGGAGGGGGGGGATAGCGGAGTCCAAGCAATTCATTGTCAAAAAATTGTCTGTACAAAGTTTTTTCAAAATAATCTTCATCATTACTTCTATTATATAACATCATTTTCTATAAATTTGACAATTTCTACTTCAAAAATTTTTCATCAAATGTTTTACCCATAATCAAACACACCCTTGTTAGTGCTTCCGTGCAGCTGCAACCGCACCGTGGCGACTTGCGAGCGGCGAGTGGCGAGTGGCGAGTGGCGAGTGTCGACACCATGTCGCATAGCTGCACCATGTCCTCCAGTGTCGACACCGCGTCGCACTGGCGCAGAGACGTCTTGCGAGAGTGGAAGAGAACCTCCGCTCGGTTGTCTTCGGCTGCTTGAGGCCATTCTCCGCTTATCTTTTGTTGCATGGACCCGGGATTATTGGTTTACCGGACAAAGGCTTGGGGAAAAAGAAATTTTAAACTAGTTATTTTAAATGAAAATGCATTTTGCAAATCTAAGTACATAACATATCCTCATTGTTGTGCTTTTCCCTAGGAAACTAATGCAAACTGCACTTCCTTTGATTTTTTGTATTTTTTTTAAAATCCAAGCCCTTTATTATAAAAAAAATTCAAGCCCTTTATTGGGTTGAAAATTATTTGTTTTAACATAAATAAAAAATAACTGGATGGAAAATTTTTATAATAAATTATAATTATTCCTATAGATTGTGCTAACATTCAATTAAAATAATTTTCATATCATAAAAATATTTACAAGAAAAATATGTTGCAAGCGTTATATCTCATAAGAGAAAAGCCTATCATATAATTATCTTATTTTCAGTTATTGCCAATTATTTTCTAACTTATGCAAAGTTATGAGTGAGAAATTTGTTAGTTACATGTATCGTTCGCACACTTAAAAGTTATTTCGCCATTTTAAGCGATTTAAAATATGTTCATGATGAAAAAAATAAAGATAGGAGAAAAAATATTATTGTACGCCGGAAAATGTGTATTAGAATTTTAAAAAGTTGTACTGAAAATAGAAAAAATTAACTGTTATTTCAGGTAATGAAATTTTTTTTTGAAATGCGAGATTACATTCCATTCTAATATCATTATTATCATATCCTAGATGTGAACAAATTAGATAAATTGAAAAGTATCACTTAAATGTCTGTTCGTAATTTGGATGTGATAGGATGAAGATGAGATGAAAATTTCTATTTTTCAAAAATATTTTTCTTATTTAAAAAATAGCAACCTACATTTATAATTTTAATATAAATTTTTCAATTTTAATATAACTTTTTCCATTATGAACACAAACGAAACCTCTTCTATCTCATGTATTCATGTGTCATGACATCATCATCAAATCTAAGTCATAACAGACCCCGGAAAGGAGAATGAGGAACAAAACGATGTCATGACATCATTATCAAGAAAAAGTGTTTTTTTTTTTTTTAAATAATAAACCGTTCTGGATTGACGTTGAAGATGGCTTCGAAGAACCATGACTAGTAGCCGCTTGTCTAAGGACGAGTTTCAAGGTCTTGTTGACGCACAAACGAGGACAACCCACAGAAATCCACCTAAAATAATCATCACTTGAAAGGAGAAAATAACGAAAGACAACTAGGGGAAAAAATGTAAAGAGAGAACTAGTTTATTGAAAGAAAAAGAAAATAAATTTGTATTGTTTTTCCTCGTGTGTACAGGATGATAAATCAGACATATATATATATAAAAGAAATAATCAATTGCAGTTTTATTGCACTACAATTACGGTGTTGTTACTTTAAAATGGGTCATACGTGATCATAAAATTATAATCTACTACACCCACTATATTTAAAATTATATATTCTATTATCATACTAATTTTCATCCCAATTGGATATGTATATAGACCCTATCTAAAAATTATACAAATCAACGTAATAAAATAGTTTGATGTAAATAATAACTTTAAAGTTGTTTTCTCAACATATAAACCATTTGCTATAAAATTTATATAAAAATAAATAATTTCATAAAGTATCAATACATTTTGGGCCAAATGCACCGATAATTACAATCCAGCTTCACCACACATAAAAGATTATATATAGATAGAGAGTTAGAAGATTGGCAATTTCATACATTACTTCTCTTAGGCTTTGCTTTTGTTGAAGCTCTTGAATTTTAGTGTAAACACCCTTTCATGGAGATTAAAATGCAGGACAACATCAACAAGGAAAAGATGAAAATGAAGTGATGAAAGCACACACGAATAAAGGTGTAAGAGATGAGGATGGTTGAAACCCACACCAACCATGAAGAAGCTCATTCATGACATCCCAAAAGAGAGAAACAAAGCCAACAGCCCACAACAGAGACCAATTTCCAGCAACAAACAACTAGCAGATGCCATCATTTGGCATGAAAGAAACGTGATACCAGCCGTCATACAAAATACCAGAAGTAACATGCAAAAATCCAAACGCGTACAACTCATTGCACGTCCAGCTTATGCGGTACAAAGCCTCTATAAATAGGGACTGCCTTCGACAACCAAGGGGAGGAAGGAAAAAGTGGGGTAATCTGGTTCTCATGTTGCCAGCCTTCACTTCTCATCTTCAAGTCTTCCAGTCCAGTTCCAGCCCATCCATTCCAGCTTCTCAGATCTAGTCTTTCAGCTTTTATTTTGTCATTTATTTTTCCATTTTCCTGTCCGTGTAGCAGCCCATTAATCAAGTAAATCTCCATTATTGTGATGCTCTATAGTGAGAGCGGAGTTCAGACTCTATAATCCATTCCATTGCTTCATAAGGAAATGGGATTCAATCTCCCGTAAAGATTGGTGGCGACAATCTTCTGTTTACAGATGTTTTATTTGCCGTTGCGGTTACACATATGTTGAAATCTCTATGATGAAATTTGCATCATCAATTACTAACACACTTGGGTTTCTGGAGTGACGGATGAATCGAAATGCAGGATTCAAACATGGTTGCCGCTATTCCAGAACCGGATATCAATATGCAGCTCTGTATTTGCAACCGCACTAGATGTGTGAAATCCAAGTATAGGTCCAGGCTCATTTTCTATGATGGTTTCTTCTGCAAACCGTACCAACCACCATTGCATTTTTTTCATAAGAATTGCAGGTCTTAGCTCACTGTTCGAACCTAGATTTTATGGTTGAAGGAAGGCTCTAACCCATCGTAGCACTCAGCGTGGGGTATTACATTTAGCTTTTTTGAAAAGTTTGATCGCAAATGCATATGGAACTTTATAAAAGTGTGGTGTCAAATAATTGTGTAGCGTTTGACCATATTATAATAATAATAATAATAATAATAACTGTAAAGACATCTAAAGTATTTATAAGTTTTCAAAACAACGTCCCTTAGTAGGATGCAAAGTCAGCAAAGTCTTGTTTGTATGTGAAAAGTTATGCGTGCTTTCTTATTTATTAGAACATAGGTAAAAAGTATTAGTTTGTATAAAAACGAATAATTATTTGAATTATATATGATTCTGATTAATTATTGTGTTATTTTGCATATGGGAAAATTATGCCCCTATTTTCACCATTGGTATACCTTTTTCATGATATGATTTGACATCTTTCGTTGGTAAAAGAATTTCAAAACCGTTTTTAGGATATGATTAGGCATCATAATTATCTAACAACTTATTCCAATTATTACTATTATATTGTATTTTTGTACGTTATTATTCTATCTATTTTATTTCTATTCTCTTTGCTCACAGTAACTATTCCCATCATCGTCACGTCATTTTTTAACTTTAAAAAAATTACAAAGTTTTCCTTTTTTACACATTACCAAAAATATCCTCAAATTCATCCATTTGCCTTTACGATTCCAAAAAACTAATTTTAGATTCCGAAACTTCAGTGAAACTGCATCGTACCCTTTTTCCCTTTTTCCTTATTCCTTAACCCTTAGGCGAACGTGGACTTGTTTTACAAATAGGATTGGTATATTTCAACGATGAGCGACTATATTCGCAAAAATGAATGCCAAGTGTTCTTGCTCTGGCTCGGCCCAACTCCAGTTTCAAATGCCCTTTGGGCCGCTAAATGCTGTCAGGGTATTGAAGCAAGCCTCAACCTGGACCTGGGGAAGGAAAGCCTAACAAAGAGATTGTGTGTGGGAAGGGATGGTTGAAACGAGGGCTGCAAATTGGGTCATTGACCTGAACCCAGTCTCGGCTCAACCAGCTTTTACTGGGCTGGGTTCGTCATCAGTTGGCCCAATTGTGGGGGTGGGTCGCAGGAAAAGTGGGTAGGCTTGGCCCCGACTCTGCAATTACGTATAGAAAATTAGAAAAAACTCAGGTTGCCGAACCCTGTAGTTCAAATTCTAATATATATGTTCATAAAATGAACACAAAAATTCTTAATTATTGATATCGAATGACAACCATTTAGTGCTGTAAGATTCACATTTTAGGTTAGAAAATTATTTTTAGTGAGATATATCCTTGTTAGCTTTTATACAAAATGATGTTTTAACCACTTATTGGGTAATTTTTTAATACTTTACTTTAGATACAATTATACGACATGGTCACATAAAAGCTGGATTCTAACTTTATATTACTAGCGTGAATGAACACGTTTCTTACTTTGTCTGCTCATCTTTGGCTATAATTTGATATTTTAACTTTTAATTAATCTATTTTTTCATTGTTACTTATATATTTAATCATTTTTATATTTTTCTATATAGCTATCCTATCTATTCCTGCTTTATTTCACTTTACCCCCTTCTCTTTACTTTTCTCATTACATATCATTTCAGTCGCACCAATTATCAAACGCTCCGTGTTTTGAATTTGATTTGCATTTAACTCAAATACATGAGACTATTGATAGGTTTATGCAATTTATAAATTAAATTTTATTCTATTGTTGAATATGCATATATTTTTATATTTTAAAAGGAGGATTTTAGTCATTTTTAAATGAATAAAATTCCTCTATTTTTTAAAACAAAAAGTATATATGCGTATCTTCAAAATTAATATAACTTAATATATAATTTAAATATACTTAGATTACCAATTTATTTTAAAAAAAATTAGAATTGAATTTTACACCAGAATGCATTAAAATTTCAACACATCCATGTATTGAAACATTAATCTATCCTAATTGCCCGTTAAGCCCTTCATCGACCAACATTAATTTTTATTTTCTTTACTTATCTTAGACGTCACATGCTACGATAGCAATTGAGAGGACCATTCCGACGATCGCGACACCTGCTTCACGATCACATTATGATATTAATAATCTTTTTAACTTTTTCATAAAAACGGCAAACACGCAACAAAATTGGAAGAGATCAGAAGAAAAAATATAGAAGAAAATTCAACACTTTATATTATATTTTAAAAATTTTCTTAGAATTCAAGTTTCCGCCCTTATTTCTTAGACCAACGATCGTATCACAAATCATTTTTTTCATTTTTTAAAATTTTTATAAACCTATTAATCTAAATGTATTTAATCTATAAATTGAGTTTGTTATTTTTGGATATATTTATATATTTATTTATTTTTAAACACATGGGTATTGAGCAAAAATGACCACAGTACCCCTGTATTCGAAAATAAAAATATATTTAAACATATTTAACAAAGAAAATATTTGGTTTATAAATTAAATAAACCTAAATTAATAGATATAGTTCTTAATTATCGAATTTTGAATTCTTCGACGTTCATTTAGGTATTAATTCCTACATGTCTACTCAAGGTGCATGCGATTCGATCGTCAATTTGATGAATTAATTGGAATTCTTTTTGTTGACAAATATGTGTTTATATTTCATGGTGGAGGGAGTGGCGGCTGCAGGCCCCGCCGCAAATACAGAACGTGGTAGGCCAAAATTCTTTCTCCAAGCAAGGCCAGACCATATTACTTTTCTTTGGCGGTGCCCTCCACGACTCCACGCAAGTGGAACTGGGGACGACTTGCTTTGGATCGGTGGCATTCCTTATTTTGCTCTCTTATTTATTTAATTTGTTTCTCAACTTTAAATTATTAAACTTATATATCCTGCTTAGGGTAAATTTATATAAACTTAAATATTTTTATCCTTATTTTAATTTCACTTATACTCACAAATTTTCAAGAATTTCAAATATTTTCATATATTTTAACTAAAATTTCATTCATACTCACATTCTCTATATAAAATAAAGAATATGCTCAAATTTTAATTATAAATAAAAATTCTCAGTTAAACGATACATAATTCTGCAGTAGTAAGAGTGTGATTATATAACTATACAAGTAATAAAAGTTTATTTCAATGTGAAGCTTTTGGTTGAGAGTGTTTGATCATTTTAGTTTAAGGGTGTATTTGGTTGTAAGTAACACTTCTGATGAAAAATTTTTGGATTAAAAGTTTTTAAATTGATAGAAAATTATGTGATATAATAGGAATAATGATAAGGAGTAAAGAGAATAAAGTTAAAATAGATAAATTAGTTTTATGGATAGTTGTGTGGAAATGATTAAAAATGTAAGATAGTTTATATAGGAAAATGTAAAAAAAATAATTAAAAATAGAGTAGTTATGAAGAGTGAAAAGTTTTGGATTGAAAAATTTTAGTCGACATTTTTTGCCCGAAACAAACACACCCTAAAATTTAAATATGTTTGTCATTTTACAAAGTATCATGAATATAAATGAAATTTTGGCTAAAAAACATGTGCATGTTTGAAAATTTTGAAAGTTCACAAGTATAATTGAATTTATGTGTAAAATTCATAAGTATTTATGAAATTTACTCTTCTATTTATTCGGGGCTCTATGCACCCGGGTGCATTTCACCCATTTATTAATTTTTTGAAAACTTTTTTTTATAAAATTGTTAATCTACGTTTATTTAACGTATGTATCAATTTTTACCCTTTTTGAAAATTTTTAAATATGAAAATACCACTGATTTTAAAAAAATAAAAAATCTAAAAGTATCTGAAAATAGTAAAAAATTGTTACATATATTTTATACATTTAGATTAACAATGTATAAAAAAATTTTGAAAATAAATTGTTGCACCCGAATATACCAAAGTTAAGTACACCCTGGTGCACTGTATCAC
Source organism: Annona cherimola (assembly GCA_030490835.1). Taxonomy (NCBI): domain Eukaryota; kingdom Viridiplantae; phylum Streptophyta; class Magnoliopsida; order Magnoliales; family Annonaceae; genus Annona; species Annona cherimola. The sequence continues at coordinate 6,934,254 of CM059977.1, read as the reverse complement.
GTTCCCTACTTATTTATCTTTTTCCTTTCCAGTCAACTTTGAATGACAAGGCTCGTCCAATGATGCTTTGGGTAAGTGTGACCACATAAAAAACTATGTTTTTAATTAGCCGAATCTAACGATTGCGTGGAATATAGTCTACTCACTATATGTTACATTATTTTGTAAATGGAAACTTTTTCCAATTTTTATTTTTTGTATCAAAGGCGAGTTCTATCGATATGAGTTATCGTGTGAAATTTTTTATGTTTTAATTTGAATTACATATACACGCATAATTAGGAAGATATAATAAATAAAAGAAGGGCTGGTGATTGACTGGCTAGCAATTAGCGTCGTCATGCGTTTCTTTGGATAGGAGAAGCGTGTTTTTAAAAAATTTCGATGCGGCCACATTCCAACCTGTTGATTCGTATTCTCCGTCGAAACAAATCCCTTACATTTCACATATTTTGTAATGTCATCGGCAGGCAGGCAGGTGGGTCGGTGGTAGGTACAAAACCAGTTTTCCAGACCCCACTTGTTTATAATTGCCATTGATGAACTTCTGACCGAAACGGCAAGTTCGTTTTGAAAAATTAAGAAGACCAATTGTAATACTTACATATTTCTTCATTTTGTCTGGACATATTGATTAATTAATTTAGGGGTTATTTGAGTATATATGTTGTGTCGACGCCAACATGGGTAGCCTCTTAAAAATGCCCTTGATAAGTTAAGTTTACAGGTGAGCACGCTATTCGTAACTTTTTCAAGAAAGATATGATATAAATATTAAAATAAAAATTATACGTAGTATATAATTTATATTATAATATATTATATAACCTATCCGTCACTATGAGAAAAATGATATACGAATACATGATAATTTATGTATAAATAAATTAAAATCTTATTTTCTTAAATTATAATTGAAGAGTATAAGAAAATAGTTTAAAATATTTTTTAAACAAATTAAATATATCAATTTGATTTTTTATATGATATATAATATATTGCGTAATAATTATATTTCATACATTTTTTGATTCATTTATATATCCCACCACTGGGGGGAAATTTTATGCCCCAAGTCAAATGCCATATGCCATATTTAATACATTTATATGATGATAATTGTTAAAAATTAAAGGAAGCTATGCGAGTCGACTTCCCGCGTATATAGGATATTTTTAGAGCCTACCGACGGCACAAAATATTTTGAAATTTATTAATATAAATGCAAAAAATAAAAAATAGTTAGTAGACTATTTTTCCGGTGCAGTAAGTATACTGTTTTCACATGAAACCTATACATATATTTAATTTGGATAAAAATTAATATGCCATAAAAGTAAATAATTTTAAATATAAGAAATGTAACAAATATTAATTCTAATAAGTCGTTGAACTCCACTTGAACATTATCCTAGATATTTTACTTTCGTAATCGAGTGCCAGTAGCAACAAAATTATCTAGTTCCCTATTTCCTTGTTTATGTCAACTTGAAAAATAAATATGAGAATTAAAATTTGGATAAAAATATAAATTCTAAAATTTGGGATGTGAACATACTGAAAAACCTCATCGAGAGAATGACATATCAAGTTTTCAACTGCTGAACAGGTCACTGCCGGCCAATTAAGCACTAGCCGACTAATTAATTTTTGGGAGTCCACCGCAAACTTATTTGACCTGCTCACCTCTGGCATCATGTGCCTCCTTAAAAGTACCCGCGTCGCAGCATGCAGAAGAGGGCGGAAAGGCATTGGAAAAAAAAAAAAAAAAAACTATTTAGGGATGACTTGATGTATTCAATTCTAAAAATGGTTGGTCGTTGATAGCGAAATTGAAAGGCGCAAACGTTCTTCGCATCGAGCTTCGCCTTTCTGACATTTTCACGAGCATGTCAAAATCAAAATTGGCTACATTTACAATAGAAGTTTGGTTTTTCGCTAAGCTTAGCTAACGATGATTTTTTATCGCGACTTTATCCATTCAAAAGGTATAGTGTCCAATAAAAAAATCCCCTCAAACTGACCATTTCCTTATCTCTTTGCTATAATTATAAATTGGACAGATATTTTAATTTTATTGCCGGGCTTCTCCATCTCTCTCCTCTTGCAGTCTTAATCATCTTCTCATATGCACCTCCGCTGTTGCAGTGGAACGTAGTAGAAAATTTAAAATTGCACGAATTCACCTTTTTGTAAAAATAACCTATTTAAAAATTAGGAACTTTTCATTGAAACTCTACTTCTATGAAATTCTCTTCATTTTTAATGTCTAGATGATTGATCAAAAATTTATCTCAATTATTATATTTAGTATCATTTATATTATCAAGAAATTTATTTTATTTGTCTAATTTTATTGTCTATGAGTCACATCCACGAACGTGTAAAATCAACGTAATAAAAATATTTAATATCAAACATCAATTCTTAAATAGTACTTTCAAAATCTAAACTATTTAAAATATCATTAATATATGGATAAATGATTTTATAAAGTATTATTATATTCCAACATATATACGAATAATTCTAATTATTTTTTCTAATTTATATATAAATGTCCTATTTTTGAACAAATGTGACCTATGCACTTATTGGATTTAGATAAAATATGGTCTTACTGCTAAAAAAATATTGTTAAATATAAAGAATGAGTTGAATTTTAAATCAATTATCAATACCTCAAAAATAAAGAGGATTTCATGAAATTATTTTTGTGAAATCTGATTTTATAAAATTATTTCCTTTCAAAATAATTGACTGGATGGTATACCAATTGGTCCCAAGTGGTGGCGTTCACATAGTTGACCTGGGTTGGATTTTTTCCTTTGGTGGAATTTAAATTTGTGGTCCCCTGATAATGGAGAATTTTCAGTTGCCCCTCCCCTTAAGTGTGAAAATATTTACAAGATGTCCTTGCATAATGAAAGTTGTGAATAAGTTTGACTTGTAATATTTTTGATAAAAGGATTACTCTAGGCCGACTCCCTCACACTTGAAAAGGGTTCGGAATAGAGAAATCCGCTGAATTCATAACCACCTTGCCCACCTCCGAATCAAGTCAAGCATCCTTGATGAAACGGACCCTTTTCCCATCACCAATCCTCCATTTACATCCCGACTGAATCACGTCCCGCGCCTTTAGGATACTCCTCCAAGTGTACGAATCAGACGATCTCGTAGATGTCATATTGTATATAATATCAATAAAAAATTATTTAAAAATAATATCCATGGTTCGCATTTGCCTACCTGTCTTTGTTATAATTTTCCAAGTGTTACCTTGTAAGTTATAACTATTAATCCTACACAGCACTACTTTTATTGTCATTTTGACCAAGATTTGTAACCCACTTTGATTCAATTATATCCATCCCATCATAATAATCTTAGATGATGTTGCACTTGTCTTTGATCCTGGCAATGTTGATCGAAACGGTATTTTTGCAAATAAAATTCGCAAACGTCAAGAGTTTAGTGAAGTTAATTATTATGGGATGCAAAGAGCCCAAAAAATAATGGAACGCTGAGTTGTAGTATTCGAAGTTTCTTTTGCTGTGGGGGTAGGAAAAAAACATTCCCTTCATGATGTCGGGGTAGAAAAAAAAAATCTCTCAATAATGTGAAGGTCAATATGTATTTGATTGAAATATCAGGAATCATGTTGTTATATAAATACCAACATCAAAAGGTTTTTTTTAGGGTTTTTCCCAAATATACCCATTACGTTTAACCATATTTACAAATATACCCACTACGTATCAGAAATCCCAAATATACCTACTACGTTTTGTCAAAATCCCAAATAAGCCCACGCCGTCAGTGACCGTTACGGAACCGTTACACAGTGGCTAATAATTTTTCAGAAATGCCTAGATTACCCCTGGCGTAAGATTTTCCCAAATATACCTATTACGTTTAACCATATTTACAAATATGCCCACTACGTATCAGAAATCTCAAATATACCTACTACGTTTTGCCAAAATCCCAAATAAGCCCACGCCGTCAGTGACCGTTACGGAACCGTTACACAGTGGCTAATAATTTTTCAGAAATGCTCAGATTACCCCTACGTTTTGCCAAAATCCCAAATAAGCCCACGCCGTCAGTGACCGTTACGTTAAGTGACGGAACCGTTACACAGTGGCTAATAATTTTTCAGAAATGCCCAGATTACCCCTGGTGTCTGTGCTGTTGTATTTTTTATATTTTTTTCCGTTAGTTTCAAAAATGATAATTTTTTCCTTCCGTCTATGCTATTGTATGTTTGGTATTTTTTTCCAGTTAATTTCAAAAATGATAATTGCAGAAAGGATGCATTTCGTTCTTGTTATAACCCATATGCATTTTATCCCCTTTCATCACCTATGTACGGACGAATGACAGGAGAATATATGGGTTATAATAAGAACGAAATGTATCCTTTCTGCAATTATCATTTTTGAAATTAACTGAAAAAAAAATACCAAACATACAATAGCATAGACGGAAGGAAAAAATTATCGTTTTTGAAACTAACGGAAAAAAATATAAAAAATACAACAGCACAGACACCAGGGGTAATCTGGGCATTTCTGAAAAATTATTAGCTACTGTGTAATGGTTCCGTCACTTAACGTAACGGTCACTAACGGCGTGGGCTTATTTGGGATTTTGGCAAAACGTAGTAGGTATATTTGGGATTTCTGATACGTAGTGGGCATATTTGTAAATATGGTTAAACGTAATGGGTATATTTGGGAAAATCTTACGCCAGGGGTAATCTGGGCATTTCTGAAAAATTATTAGCGGTTCCGTCACTGTCACTGACGGCGTGAGCTTATTTGGGATTTTGGCAAAACGTAGTAGGTATATTTGGGATTTCTGATACGTAGTGGGCATATTTGTAAATATGGTTAAACGTAATGGGTATATTTGGAAAAATCCCTTTTTTTTATGCACGTTTCATTTCAATTTAATTAAATCTTTGTATCTAAATAATAAAAAAATTCTTTGTGATAATAATTTTCCTGGCTGGATCAGAGAGGCTTGTGAAGCCGGTTGGCCGTGACAGTGCGACTTCTCCATTTCCCATGTGTTTTTCCAATACGGGGGTGTTGGTGGACAGCAATCCTATGCTCCCGGGAGCGTGCAGTGCTGCATGCTCCCGAGAGCATATACCTATTTTTTTAAATTTTCTTTTCAAAATTTTTTCATGAACTTGTTAAACTAAGTGTATTTAACGTATATATCAATTTTTACCATTTTTGGAGATTTTTAGATATTTATTTCGAATTTTTAAAAATCAGTGGCATTTTAGTAATTTAAAATTACCTAAAATGCCACTGATTTTCAAAAATAAAAAATAAATATCTAAAATACCCCAAAAATGTTAAAAATTTATACACATATTAAATACATATATATTAATACTACTGTAAAAAAATTTTGAAAAAAAAATTAAAAAAAATAAGTATATGCGCCCGGGAGCATGCAGCACTGCACGCTCCCGGGAGCATAGGATTGCTGTCCGGTGTTGGGTTTCTTGGCTTCCGAATTCCCGTGCGGGCAACATGCCTTTATTTGTCTTGTGATTTTAGGACGGTGGGTTTTCGTCACCGAAACTCACTCTCTCTCTCTCTCTCCTTTACGATTAACGCCTAATGCATATTACAATTTTGACGTTGAATTTTTTCCTAACTCATATTGATTAATGCTAGCTAACTAGGCATTGAACGCTGCTAGGCGTCAGCTAGCCAACCAACATTCAACTCGGGGCATCGTCTCCTCAGGAGCGTCTTCCGATGGCTACGCGGGAGTATGTTGTTGTCTCCCTTTTGAAAAAATTAGAAAAATTATTAGAATAACAAATGGACATTTGTAAGAATATCTTACGATGTAATAACAAATGGAAAGTTTCCGATGGCTACACAGATGACCACAAATTTTATTCATAATTCCAAAGGCATTTTGCATCTATTCTTATAAAATTCGAGAGAAATTGTATGCATTTTATAATATTTGCAAAATTTGCATACATATCTACAAGGTTTGGTTGAAATTGAAGGCGTACCTACAAACTTTAGACCTCTTTTTAAAATAACGAAAATGCTCCTATAAATAATAATATGAAAATATAAGAAAATGTCTTTAAAATACTAAAAATAATTTAAAAATAATTTTCACATTAAATAAATCTATTTAATATGAGGAATATTTATAAAAATAAAAAAATTTGGTATTTTAAAGGCTTTTTTGTATTTTTATCTATAAAAAAGAAAATATCTTTAAAATGTTGAAAATTATTTTTTATTAATGTATCCATTTAATGTGAGAAATATTTTTAAAATAATTTTTAATCATTCAAAAATATTTTCTTATGCCTTTTCATTTTATCGTTTACGAGAGTATTTTTATCATTAAAAAAAAAAAGAATTTGTGTTTTGTATGCTTGTAATTTCAATCAACCCTTATAAATATAAATGAAAATTTTGCAAACATTCTAACATGCTTGCAATTTCACTCAAACTTAGTAGGTATTGATGCAAAAATTTCTACTTTCAAATACAATAATATTATCTATTGTTAGCTTTTTTTAGTTAATAAGAGAAAACTTTTTTGAAATGATAAAATTGCCCTTCATTTTTTTTTTATAAAAAGGGGCATTGTGTGTACATGGATACTAAATGACATAGATGACCTTATACTGCTTGTTTCAAAACCATATTTTATATAACAAAATGCAAACATAATGCCCTTTTTATTGTAAAATATTAATAGCAATTTAATTGTTTCAAAAAAATTTCCCTCTTGAAGAAGCTAACTATGCTATTATAGTTGCAATTTTAGATAGAATAGTGCAACTTAAGTTGGATAGGCTGAGTTTAGAATTTAGCCTACTTTTAATCCTATTCTCAAAAATTCTTACCATATATTTTCGGTCAATTATGTTCTACGACTTCCTTTCCTATTTTTTAGGTTTAGATTAGTTTTGATTACAGTTCTAAAATGATTTTGTAAAATAGTCATTAGATTATTTTTGGAAAACTATATTTTTATTACAAGTCTTACTTGATATAATTTTTAAATTAAATTAAATAATAGAAAAATTAATCAAATTTCTATATATTTAAAGAATATATTTATATCTTTGACTATAAATTTTTTTATAAAATATATATTAAACATATATTAGTAATTCAGATCGGCCCTTGGTGCTCGAATCTTAGATCCTTTCTTACCTAATTGAACCGAATTTTTTTCTTAAAACTTACTCATTCTAGGGTACCAAACTAGTTGACCCAAGAGTATCTTGCGTAAGTCACATCCTTAAATAGAATATGTGGTTATTTGTGCCTTTTTTGTGATTATATATATAAAGGGACATGATACTGTTAGTTCGGGCTTACTTAGCCCACGCTAATAAACTTATTTATTCATTTCTTTTTGCTTTTTTTGTAAACTTGTTAATCTGAATGTATTTAATATATAAATTAATTATTACCACTTTTCTTTCAAAAAAGGTGTTATTATTTTTGGATATATATTTCTTAGACTTTTAAACGTAAGGATATTTTAGCGATTTTTAATGGTTAAAAATTACTGAAATGAACCTGTATTTAAAAATCTAAAAAGTATGTACACATATTCAAAAATAGTAAAACTCAGTTTATAATGAGTAGCCCAGGCTAACAAGATCATGCCTCATGTATAAGTAGGAGAATAATTTATAGTAATTAAATTTACCTTTATTTTAATTTATTTTAGGGTGTGTTTAGGAATAGATAAAACTTTTAATGAATAGTTTTGAAAGGTAAAAGTTGTCAAATGATGGGATATGATAGGGATAATGATGAGGAGTAAAAAAGATAAAATTAAAATAAATAGGTTAGTTGTGTGGATGGTCGTGTAGAAATAATTAAAACATAGGATAGTTATATAGGAAAATATAAAAATAATTAAAAAATATGATAGTTGTAAAGAGTAAAAAATTTTGGATTAAAAAATGCTAACTTGACATTTTCTGCACATTGACAAACACACCCTTAATATAATTTACTCTTTCAGCTAACCTTAATGTCAAAGATGGATGAGTACAGCCCAACAAGAAAGGTGACATATAGCTTATGGTGACGTTTAGGAAGGTAAAAGTTGTGGAAAATGTGGTATTTGGTGGAAGTAGAAAATGAAATATTTTGAAAATTGTGTGAAATGATAGAGGTAAAATTGAAATAAATAAGTTTGTTGGAAGGTAGTTGATAGAGAAAATGATTAGAATATAGGGGTAAAAGTGAAAAAATATAATAATTAATTAATTAATGAGGTGCTTTGAAATCTATGCCCCCTATATTTTTCTCTCATATCTTTCACTCTCTATTTCCAAACGTCCTCATGTCAAAGATGGACGAGAACTTTTACATGAAAAAAAAAAAAAAAAGATGGATGAGGACTTCTTCATAAAAAAAAATAAAAAAAATAAGGATGGATGGGGACTGCGTGACAAGAAAGGCGACAGAGAGCTAGGTTAGCATATTACACGTGGTAAGAAGGGTTTGACTATTTGAGGGGTCAACATGGCTAAAGCAAGGTGAACATGCTCTGCTTCAGTGTTCCCACTGTTAAAATACTCATTCGTTGCCAACAGAGTTGCCTAGTTGATGAGCGTCTTGGTTTGGAATCGAATCGCATATCTCGGGTTTTATTCCCGTGTGTGAGACTGGTTTTGTCCCTCATGCATAGTAACCGTGGTCTCCCTTAGTGGGCAGTGTTTAGTTTTTTTCTTTATAATTGGGTAGTTAAGGGGTCGATATATAAGATAAAATGAGATAAAATAATGTTAGAATTGATAAAAAAGAGAATTTCCTCTTATATTTTTAAAATTTGCCCCTAATTCTTAATGAAAAATAATCATGTTAGCCCAAACTAAACAAATGTCCTGCTTAGCCAACCTTAAAAAATTCATTTATAACAACTTTTTTGGTTTTTTCTTCTCATACTTGTTTATCTAAGTGTATTTAATATATAAATCAATTTTTATCATTTTTTGATATGTTTATATATTTTTTTGAGATTTTTAAACATCTATATGTATATATGTATTTAAAATACCCTTATTTTTAAAAATATATACATATATCTAAAAATTGTAAAACTTAATTTATATGTTAAATACACTTCGGTAAACAAGTGTACGTGTATGAAGAAAAAAATAAAAAAATTATTATAAATAGATTCTTTTGAGATAGGCTAAGCAAGACATTTGTCTAGTCCAGACTAATATGATCATTCCTCATTCCTAATTCCTAATATGCCCATAATATTTTGAAAATTATTCATATACCTATAGCATTTCATCCAAATTTTTATAACGGGCACGCTTCTATATAACTGAGTTACATAAAAGTGATTTCATGTAACTCCCTCTATTTTTGAGATTTTGATATTTAATGAAAAATCTAATTCATTTATTGTATTTAACATCATTTTTTTAGCTAGGATACTAAGTTTCATCCAAATCTAATATGTGCATAGGTCACATTTGCTCAAAAATAGGTACATTCATGTGTAAATTAGTAAAAATTCTTAGATCCATTCACATATGTATTAGAATATAACAATATTTTATAGGATCATTTATCCATATATTATTGATATTTTAGAAGGTTTGGATGTTGAAAAATTACTTTGAAGTTGATATTTTAACATTGAACTATTTGATTATGTCGATTTCACACTTTCATATATGGAACCTATATACAGTGAAATTAAAAAAAAAAGAGTTTTTATGATATTATAAATGATGTTAAGCATAATGGACGAAATAAATTTTTCGTCAACCATCAAGATTTTAAAAACGGAAGGGGTTACGTAGATAGAAGGTTTCATAGAAGCACTTCCATTGTTATAAAATAAATGTTATATTTAACTTGAAAATATATCATGTTGTATATAATAACACTCCTCAAATTTTTTAAAAAAGCTCATTGAGTAAAGGTGTGTTTGGCAATGAGAAGAAAATATAAACTTTTCACTTCCCATAATTGTCTTATTTTAAAATTATTTCTTCATATCTTCCTATATAATTATACTATTTTAAATTATTTTTACATAATTACTTATATAACTAATTTATTTATTTTAATTTTATTCTCTTTAAACTCTATTGTTATTCCTATCATATTATATTATTTTTTATCATTTCATGAATTTTATATCAAAAATTTTTAAACGTGAATTTTATACAACTACGCCAAGCTTATTTCCGCATCACGTCGGATGACCCGGTGGAGTTATCCCAAGGCTGACCACCACCACGTCGATGGTGGCCCATCGTCCCTGCCGCAGAAGAAGACCTGACGGAAATCTTCTATCCTGGCCTGTCGCCACACATGCGCGGCTTGCTTCCGCTGTTCCAGCACCGAATTCAGACACGCGAACCTCACCATCCAACTCGAAGCCCATCTGTTGCGCTGTTGCGCTGTTAATACCAACTACATTAAATCACTTTCATGAATTCCTCAGGAATCCACATCAGCTGCCACGACACAAGGACACGGAGAAGAAAGCCGGCCACGTCACCACATCTGACGCGATTTCAGGCTTCCAACAGCGGCCACGTTTTTCTGACTTCTTTTGGCTTGGGTGGGTGTGCGGGTTATACGGGTGGGACCTTGACCTTAATCGTAACATATTTAACATATTTTAATCTTAATTTATTTATTAATTTATTTAATAAACATCAATTTTAATTTATTTAAAACTCATTTAATAAATGGATTGATGAGTTATTAACAGATTATATAGCAGATAACTTAAAAGTATAGATTTTAGGAGACGATGATCTTCCTGAGAAAGATAAGAAGGTATTTTCGGCTGTTATAAAAAGGTAGAATTGAGGTAGCAACAGAAAAATAACAATTAGGTGATAGAAGAAAGACTTCACGGGAAAAATAACAAAGAAATTTATATATATTTAATGGGTTAAATGGGTTAAATGAGTTGAACGAATTACTAGACGAGTTCATGGGTTATAAAATGTTAATCATAATTCGTTTATTTACTTAAATTACTAAATAGGTTGTGGATTATAACTCAATTATTTAAAAATTTTAACCCAAATTTATTTATAAATGAATTATAAAAGTTTAACACGCCTACCCTTGGTCTACTATTTCTAGGCGATGCGGCATCAACGGTCTAGATAAACCCATGTGGACTAGCGGCTCATGAAAACTCGCGCTACGAAACCCATCTTTCTCGAATGTTACGTACAGCGTTGATCACAACCGTCCAATCCAGTGAAACCCACAGGGTGAGGTAGAAAATGCCAACACGTGACCGCCGCCGGAGTGGGGCTCACACATGCCGTCAACATTGTGAGTGCCTGAAAAATGGAGCCCAATCCAGTGCACCCGGGTGCATTCAGCCTCAATGCACCCGGGTGCACTGCACCTATTTTTTTTTTTTTTTTTTTGAAAATTTTTTCATGAAGCTGTTAATATATATTTATTTAACATATGTATTAATTTTTAATATTTTTAAAGATTTTTAAATATTTTTTTTTAAATTTTTAAAAATCAGTGGCATTTTTCGTAACTGATTTTAAAAAATCTAAAAAAAATATCTAAAAATCTCAAAAAAATAAAAATAAAAATTGATACATATGTTAAATAAATATATATTAACAGCTTCATGAAAAAATTTTCAAAAAAAAATAAAAAAAAAATAAGTGCAGTGCGCACCCGGTGCACTGGATTGGGCTCCCTGAAAAATCTATAAATGGGGGATGGAAGACAAAGCCCGACTGAAAAAAAGCAGAGAGAACCAATGGCGACCAAGTACGAGAACGGTGGAGTTGGGTTCGCGCTTCCGGAAATCAAGTTCAAGAAGCTCTTCATCAAAGGAGAGTTCGTCGACGCCGTTTCAGGTTTTCCCCTTCTCTCCCTCTCTCCCAGCTTTCCTACGGGTTTCGAAATCTAATCATCCGAATGAGGACCGAGGAGTATGCAATCATCTCCGCCTCTCTCTCACCTTTGCTACGGGTTTCAAATCCAAACTTCCAAGTAAGGGTTATGCAATCCTGATAGCAAGAATAGTTGGTGTGGTGTCAGAGATATTTCCTCCGCTTCTCATAAGTAACAGATCCCAAAGGGGCATTAACTTTTTCCCAATACTTCTCGTCCTCTTCCGTCCCTGTTTTGAATTTCGACACCCATCTTTTTGATCGCCCGCTCCCTTCTGAATTTTCTACTTGATACTAAAGGTGTTAATGGTTACGGTTAATACGGTTATCCTGCCGGTGTATAAATGCGTTTAGAGTTAGATTTTGAATAAATGGATTATAATTTGTTAATTCGTTTAATTATCTAATTAAATAAATAGATCAGAGTTATCAACTAGTTTATTAACCTATTTAATCTATTTAACTTATTAAAGTTATATATATAAATTTTTTAATTTTTTTTCTAGCTAAGTATTCTTTTCATTACTTAATTTTCATTTTTCAAATATTATCATAATTATATATTTTTGTTATTATCTTATTTTTATTTTTTCTTTAAAAATACTCTTTCGTCCTTCTTTACGAAATCATCGTCCACCAAAATTTAAATTTTTAAAATTATTTGCTATACAACTCATTAATAATTCACTAATTTGTTTATTAAATGAGTTATAAATAAATTATGGTTAAAATTTTTTAAATAAATTAATAAAAAATTAAAGTTAATATATTTTAAATAGATTAAAATTAAGATTATACTTCAACCCACATCTTACCCGATCGGCTAACACAACAGGCTGATGCCGGTGCAGTGCGGATCTCAGTTTCTCGCGTGAAACTCGGTCACCGCTATCTTTTTTTATCCACCAAGCCAAATTCTTTGTTCATTTCGATGCGCTGTCTTCTTTCTTGTGATCGATATTGTCCGTGTTTTGGCTGCATCGAAGATTGGAAATGGGTCAGTATCGTCCCAACCGTTGACGAATTTTCAGAAATTAAATAGTGGACGTCGCACGTGCATTCATTTAGCTTTTTTTTTATTTTTTATTTTTTTTTTATCTTTTATGCAACACATTGAATGACTTTCTTGCTACATATTAAGTATTGCGATAATTTTGAAAATTTATTTTCGCTATACAATATCAACTGTCTTCTATTGCCATTTTCTTTTATCTTTTCCTTATAATTATTTAAAATCATTCGTAGTCTTTAAATATTATTTTTGGTGTGAATTATTATTTAAGTGAAATACACGTAAACCAAATAAAATATTTAATAATCAAACTATTTTCTGGCCAACCAAAAAATAGAGAAAATATTTATTTTTAACTTATCTGAACAGTAATTTATTTCACGCACGCGAATATGAATCTAGCCTGAAGTTGGGACCCGTAAAAACGATTTGAACGGCCAAGAATTCAGCTTTACCATTTTCGTTGGTGTGACTCATCTGAGTGCTTCCCTTGAGCAAATGATATATCCAGTTAAAATAAGTAGTATTAAGTAGTATAGATATATTTGGTTGGACAATTATCAAAATGGGATTTCACTTTTATGGGACCGGATTATATAAAAACCGTATCATGTATTCTCTTTCATTTTTAAGATATTGATTATCGATGTAAAATTTAATTTATTTATTATATTTAATATTATTTATTTAGTTAGAAAATCAAGTTTTATTTAAACCAAATATGTCCATTAGCCAGATATGCTCAAAAATAGATAAATTTATATGTAAATTAAAAAAAACTTAGCTTCATATATATATATATATAAATATAATAATAATTCATAGAATCGTTTATCTATATAATATTGATATTTTAGATGGCTTAAATATTAAAAAAACTACTTCAAAATTATTTTTTAGTATTGAATTATTTTATTATATTAATTTTACATATTTAGAGATGAGACACAGATACAATGATATTAAATAAATAAAAAATTTTACCTCAACCATTAAAATATCATATTGATGGAGTGAATTCATCAAATTGTAACTTAAACTCATCATAATATTGAAGAATTAGTACATCTAAATTATTTTCTTGTTGGAAGTGAGTTTAAGACATTTGGGAATGTGAAAATTGGTGAACTTGTGGGATGAGGTGGGAGTGAAGAGGGAAATGTTTTAATAATTGTGTGATTAATATAAAATAATAAGAGTAAAATTGAAACGAATAATATAGTTGAAACAAAAATGATTAAAATATAAGCATAAAATTGAAAAAGCAAGGTTGTTGAGTTATAAAATTATTTATTGGAAAATGTGCTCAATACCATCTCATCCCAGGCCGCATATGCCACAAACAGTGAAACTTTTTAAACTAAAATTTTTTTAGTTTAAAACTTTTTATTCTTCATAACTATCATATTTTTTAATTATTTTTTCGCATTTTCCTATACAGTTATCATACATTTTAATCATTTTTATACAACTATTCGTATAACTAATCTATTTATTTTAACTTTATTTTTTTACTCCTTATAGGTACTTCTATCATATTACAACCTTTTCTTTTATTTTAAAATTTTTTACACAAATTTTTTTTGATATAAAGTTTAAATGAAATATATTAAAAATTGTACTAATGATATAATATGATGTCAGTAAATTTAAATAACCAGTATAATTTTAAGAAAAAATGATGTGGGTAAATTTAACTAACCAGTATAATTTTAAGAAAAAATGATTTAAGTACAAGGATAAAATTGGAAAAGTAAGATTGTTGGATAATTAAATTATTTATGGAATAATACATTGGAGAGAGAAATCATGCTTTCCATAATGTCCATTACCAAACATGCTTTTAATTACTTCTATTGGGTTAGAGCCAGCTTGCCCTAGCATTACCACACACCAGAATTCTTTAATAAACGTGAATGACTTTCTGTACATGTAAAAACACTGTCTATGAATAATAGTCTATTTTATCATAAAAAATAGTCTCTTGTATATAAGATGCTGCACTTCTGAATGCGGTAAAACACTCACATTTCTAAGAAGTACTCATGGCTTGAGACATAAGCCCTTAAGACAGAAGCCATAACTACAGCCTGAGCCAATCTGATTTTAATGTTTTTCTTCCTAACATTGTTAACTATCAATTTCGTTGTATTAGATTCGCGTCCGTTTTAACTTTAGCATCACATATTTAGCTCATTATTTTTATTTTTGACATTCAGTAGGTGTGTTTATAAATTGATAAAACATTCGAAGAAAAGTTTTTGATGTAGATGTTTTTAAAATTAAGAAAATGACGTAATATAAAAAGGTGATGATGAAGAATAAAAAAATTAAAGTTAAAATGGATAAATTATTTGTGTTAATAGTTATATAGAAGTGATTGGAAAGTAAAATAGTTGTACAGGAATATGTGAAAAATTATTAAAAATAAGATAATTATGGAAAACAAAAAACTTTAAATTCTATTTGGGAAGTGATAAAAACTTTTGAATGAAAAGTTTTTAGTTAAAAATTGTTGAAATGAGATAAAATGATGTGATGTAATAGGAATAATGATAAAGAATAAAGTAAATAAAGTTAAAATAAATAGCTTAGTTGTATGGATAAATATGTAGAAATAATTATAAAGTAGAGTAATTTATATAGGAAGATATAAATAATTAATTAAAACATTAAGTAATTGTTTGAGAGTAAAAAGTTTTATTTAAAAACAAACACACTCATGAGTGTATTTGCAAAATAATAAAACTTTTGATGTAAAGTTTTTGGTATAAAAGTCTTTGAAATGTGAAAAAATAATATGATATAATAAGGATAATGATGAAGAGTAAAGAGAATAAAGTTGAAATAAATAGGTTAGATGTATGAGTAGTTGCGTAGAAACGATTGAAATATAGGATGATCGTATAAAAAGAAGTGGAAGAATAATTAAAAAATAGAGTAGTTGTCGAAATTGAAAAGTTTTAAATGTTACCAAGTACCCCCTTAGTTGAAAAGTTTAAATGCTAGTCAAATACACCCTAGTTTTTTTTTTTTTTTTTTTTCGTCATATGTAATCTTTGCTGAGTTTTTTTTTAAGTGAATGAATAGTGGAAAATTAATCATACTTTGAACATTTGCCTTTAATTCATAATATATCCACAATATTTTATAAACGATTCCCATACCTTATAATATTTCATTCTCAAATATACACGCAGTAACAACTTTGGTTATCTGCTCTATAAAAAACTGTTTTTTCTATTCGAAATTCAGTCGAAGTGATTTAGCCCCAACTTACAAACGCTAAACCTATTTGAATCCATTTTTCCAAACAACAAGAAATTTAGAGCATTGAATTTTTTTTCAAGCCGCAACAATTTTAATTCGGCACATGAAGGTTTTTTTTTTTTTTCCTTTTGAGGTGTAGGCAACTGAAGTTTGGATATGCAATTTTTTGTTGAGTAGAAATGGCAGTTTTGACGATGTAGATAACTTATAATTAGATAAAATGTTAAGATATTTTATATTTACGTAAACTAATAAAATAATTTGAATATATTTTGAGTATCATTTCATGATCTTCAAATAAGATAGCTAGGTGGAACCCATGAAATTATTGGTATATTGTAAATAATTTAATATTAGTAAATATCATGATGGATCTGGTTATCGTACTAGAAATACCAGTGGGGTACATACGGCCAACTCTATCGAGATTTATATGTCATCCAACCAGACCATCTTATTTCTTTGCTATGCATTTATTCAGGCAAGATATGAGCTCTTTTTTTTTTTTTTTTTAATCAAAGGGATGACTCTAGCCCGACCCCTCACAGTTTGAAAAGGGATCCGTATGGAGTAATCTACGGAATTCATTGTCAAAAAATTATAAATACAAATTTTATCAATAATAGCTTGTGGAGAGTTTCCCCATCAATTTTAACTTAAAGTCGTACTTCCCATTTGCTTGTTTTCATTTGCTTGTTTTCACGAAAGAGCATTCGTTGTGATTCATTGAAGCTTTTAATAACCAATAGGACTTTTTGAGATTGCAGAAAGATATGGAAATAAATATGATAGTCGACTTTGGTTTTATCTGGTACCGTTGAATTAATATATCATCATCGAACTAATTAATTAAACATAGCAATTCTGAATCCTTGCGATTTTGAGCTCTGGACCAGGTTGCTAGACAAACTAGCTCGCTCGATCCCCCAATGCTCCGATCTATCACAAAATTAATTACAAAAAATATATAAACGGACGTTTCTGTAGGGAAAATCTCTCCTTCAATTATTTCTGAAAAAGATATGGTTACCTAATTCAAAGGGTGCATTTATAGTCTCCGCGTGTCAATGTCAGAAGTCCTTCACACGCCATCCACTTCAATGAAGAAGACCAAAAAATTCATAGTCGCCCCCGCTTGCCTAATAAATAGATAAATAAATAAACAGCCTTTCCTGTCGCGTTGGCTGTGCAATTATCGACTTTGTCCGCCCCACAGCGATATGGGCATTGAATAATTTTGATTTTCCCGTTTCATTGTTCAAAAATATCACAGGGAAGACATTTGAAACGAGGGATCCTCGCAGTGGGGACGTGATAGCAACAGTAGCGGAAGGGGACAAGGTGGATGTAGATTTGGCTGTCAGGGCTGCTCGTCAAGCCTTTGATCATGGACCTTGGCCACGCCTTTCTGGTCTTGTAAGTAACAATTCAGACCACTATTCAAGTTGATTTTGATTAGTTCACGTTTATGAATTTTAAGGTACATTCATGGATGTGTTCATGTGTGTTTGTCGAATCAGGAAAGAGGGAAGATTTTACTGAAATTTGCAGACTTAATAGATGAACATGTAGAAGAGTTAGCTGCCCTTGACAGTTTGGATGGAGGGAAGTTGTTAACAATGGTGAAGGCAGTGGACGTGCCAGGTGCGGCAGACCTGCTACGTTATTACGCAGGAGCCGCTGATAAGATCCACGGAGAGACATTGAAGATGTCAAGGTCCCTTCATGGGTATACCCTGTTGGAGCCCATTGGAGTGGTGGGCCACATCATCCCTTGGAACTACCCCACCACCATGTTCTTCATGAAGGTCAGCCCTGCCTTGGCTGCTGGCTGCACCATGATCGTCAAACCAGCAGAACAGACACCTCTCTCCGCCCTCTACTATGCCCATCTTGCAAAGCTGGTAACTTCTAATTCCCTTCCTTCCTTCCTAGCCTGCAATATTTGTATTGGGAATGTGTAGGAAAAGATGGGCACCATCGTACTAATTGTCGATAGGGAATGAGAATAAAAATTATAAATTTTCATTTCAGTAACAATTCTTGCGTGCAACTGTAGGCTGGTATTCCGGATGGAGTGCTCAATGTCATCACAGGCTTCGGTCCCACAGCTGGTGCTGCCATTTCCTCCCACATGGACATAGACCAGGTTTCTCTCTTTTGCATTTGAAGATTTTCTGTTCAATTGTGGCATTGTGAACTAAACAATGGTGTATCTCTGTCAGGTTTGCTTCACAGGATCAACAGAAGTAGGAAAAATTGTGATGCAAGATGCTGCAGCAAGTAACTTGAAGACTGTTTCTCTTGAACTGGGTGGGAAGTCACCTCTCATAATTTTTGAGGATGCTGACATAGACATGGCTGTGGATCTTGCCCGCTTGGCCATATTCCATAACAAGGCAATGCTATAATTAATAAAAGTTTCACGTTCAATAGAAATATATTGGGTATAAGGAAGTAACACATTAGTTGTTTGATTGAATTTTCAGGGTGAAATTTGTGCAGCAGGGTCACGCGTTTATGTACAGGAAGGGATTTATGATGAATTTGTTAGAAAATCAGCAGAGAGGGCAAAAAGTTTGGTAGTTGGAGACCCTTTTGATCCCAAGGTCGACCAAGGACCACAAGTATGTTAGAATCTCTTATTTAAATGTTTCAAGTATGGTTTCATAAGAGGGTCCAAATTTTGAAATGATCATCATTCCCTGCTGAAGTTACTCTCATGCACTGGCACGTTCCCTAACATCAATTTCAGAAGTTTCCATCCTCTTCGTTGTTGATTCTTTGTGCACCATCAAACTACATAATATGCCATATATTTCAAAAAAAAAAAAAGAAGTTTCCCAGGTTAGAATATTGTTGTACCTATGATCCATCTCATCTATAGTTGTTGGTTTGGGCTTCTGTTAATTCTATTATGTAGGCATGTGATATGATCTAATCCCGCGGGATTGAGTTTTCATCCATCAAATTATGTGTGCGTAAAATATGAATGATGGTCGTAGAAGTGTATAAAGTGCGACATATGGTACTAATTCCTCTATTCCGTGCTTACGATGCAGGTTGACAAGGTGCAGTATGAGAGAGTACTAAAGTACATTAACTCTGGTGTGACAGAGGGGGCTACTTTGCTGACAGGAGGTAAACCCTGGGGTGAAAAGGGTTACTACATTGAGCCTACCATTTTTACCAACGTCACGGTAATTTCCCCATCTTTTGTATACTTACTTGGACTGCTGATGGGCATGTTTAAATTCCGGCTGAACCAAGCAACACTATACACATCTCGGGTTTAGGGTTGACCTGATCTGATTACAAGCAGATGCTTTTGTGGTCTGCTATGTCTTCTTACTCATCATATTTATTTTGACTATGAGTTGAAATCTTAAATCTAGCCCTACACTGGCAAGCTCTTTGAATAAAAGCTCAGCAGAGTTGAGTATAAGCAGTTATTTCAAAATTACGGAGAATTGCGTTGGTATGCAAGTGATTTATTGCTTTCATGAGCCAAAGGTGGACCCACTTTTGTAACTTCGAAAACCTGCGTAACAGGAATCATGTATTCACTAGTCTTGAACTGAAATTTTGCAGGAGGATATGCAAATTGGGAGAGATGAAATATTTGGGCCTGTGATGTCCTTGATGAAGTTCAAGTAAGTTCTCTTTTTGCCCTTCTAAAATAAAAAAAAGTTTCTTTTGCTTTTTTGCTTGAAAGTACAATCATAAAAATCATATGCAACTTTAGACATGATGCATGGAATGAATGATGAAGACCTTATTCCAGTCCCCATATTTTTGGCTAAACTCGAATGCATTCCCTTGTTCTGATGATGAGTTGCATGGTCAATCTCAGGCATAGGTTGTATAGGAAGTGAGCTGTACTGCAATCATGTTCTGTTTTGTCCAGTCTCCTACCAAGAAGCTGCCAAAAGGCCTAGTCCAATCCATCAATGCATCCTTTTGAAACATACTCATCTGAAGATCAAAACGGAACCTGGAAATAGCAAAAATGGTCAAGGTTACAAAGAATATTTGACTGTGGGCTTATAAACAACGTAGTAGTAATTGCTTAGGGGCCGAAGTAGAAGTTTATTTGTGTTTGTGATGTGTGTTTTTCAGGACGGTTGATGAAGCAATTGAGAGGGCCAACAGAACAAGGTATGGGCTGGCTGCTGGAATAGTGACCAAGAACATAAACATAGCGAACCGGGTGTCACGCTCCATCCGTGCCGGGACCATCTGGATCAATTGCTACTTTGCGTTTGATAGGGACTGCCCATTTGGAGGCTTTAAAATGAGTGGCTTTGGCAAGGACAATGGATTGCAAGCCCTTCACAAGTATCTCCAAACCAAGGCTGTCGTCACTCCCCTCTACGACTCCCCTTGGCTGTAATTCACGCCCTTTTCAACTCCTCAATAACTACTGCAAACGAGTGAAATTCCGGCGTCATATTTGATTTTTTAATCTCATAAATGAAACGGAATATCTGTATCTCATGTAGCAGCATTTACTTTTCTTTCTTTTTTTTTTCTTTTTTTTTTTTTTTTGTCAATTGAACGTGTGCACCAAATTACGAGGAGAAATTTGTTTGAATGGGCTTTTGTATTGCCATCTTATTTATTGGATTCCTAAAGCATGCGTTAAGCAACAAAGAAATCGGCCCTGTAGTTACGTGGCTGATCATGGTACCCGGGAATCCTTGCTTCAGTATTCCTTTGTGGTGTGCCCTGACCAATTCATGTTTGGGACCAACTCCTTCAAAAAGTATTATGGGTTATGATATTAGAAAGGCGGGATGCGTGGGAGTAACTATGCATCCTGCCCAAAACATATCTGTTGTTGTTGTTGTTGTTGTTGTTGTTTGTTTCTTTGTTTTTTTTTCCTTTTCCATTACTATAGATATATTTAACCAATACCTCGTTTGTTAATTGACCCTTCTGGTTTCCAATGTTTTTTCTTTCATATATATATTCTTCCGTAAATGATTTGACATCTTAACTTTCTAATAATCTAATTTTTTCCTACTTTGTTCCTATGCCTCAATTACTTTTATTTTCTTCTTCTAATTACCCTATTTATTTCAAATTTATCCTTATTATATCATGTCATTAATGTAATTTTTTTAATATTTTTTTTTTCACTTCTCACACCTTTCCACTATCTTACTAAAATTCATATTACTAGACAACACCTAATATAATAACTTTTTTGGAGATTTATATGTATTAAACTTTAAATATAGGGATATTTTAGTAATTTTATATGGCTAAAATACACCTATCTTTTAATTCAAAAAATATATATTTATCTCCAAATGGAGATACTTCTGTGAAACTCCTCTTCCACGGAATCTTTTCTATTTTTAGGGTCAAGATGGTTGATAGAAAATTCACCCCATTTATATAATTAATATTATTTGTATCATCATAGAAACATTTTGTTATCTAATAGCACTCTATATGGGTCTCATATACAAATGTGTAAAATCAATATAATAAAATAATTTAATAGTAAATTTTAAATTTCATCATATAAACCATCTAAAATATCACGACTACGTGAATAAATGATTTTGTAAAATATTACTATATTCTAATAGATATGTGAATGAATCTAGGTATTTTTTTCTAATTTATACATAAATATACTTATTTTTGAGCAACTCTACCTCACACACATATTAAATTTAGATGAATCTTGATTTCCTAACTTAACAAATGATGTTAAATATAACGAATGCATCAATCATTAACATTTCATAAATGAAGTAGTTTCTATGAAATCATTTTTATAAAACTTAGTTTTATGAAAGCATTCCTGTTCTCTAAAAATAGTAAAACTTGTTATCTAGATTAATTATATTTACAAATAATAGATTTAGGAAAAGAAAAACAACAAATTAAAAGTAAATACATATTTAGGCCAGATGCCTGATTGCTCTTACGTATCCGGATGTATTTAATACATGACGAATGATATAATATATTTCGTACATAGTAAATCTCTTAAGATGAGATGGGTTTTTCTTCAAGGTAATAAATTAAACCGTAGGCCAATTCGTTAATGGACTGGCTGTACATTTTAGTACTTGGGTGATGATCGATCCCATCTTTCTTAGATCAAGCAATGTTCTAGACGGTATTCATTTTGAACGTGGTGAATATTCTAATTCATGTTGTTGTAACTGACTGAATTAGTTGCATATATTTTAGTACATGGCGGATTTTTTTAAAATTGTGTATATATTGAGCCGTAAAAGATTACGGCGTACACATGGGGTGGGCAGCCATCTTTCCGGCCCAAAAACATATATTTTTTTAATTTTTGTATGGACAAGTAAATTTAAGTGTATTAAATTTATAAATCAAGTTTTAACATTTTTGGATATTTTTAAGTATTTGTTTTGAATTTTTAGACACAGTGACATTTCTGTAATTATCTGTATATATTATAATAATTCATCTTAAATATTACAATCAAGTACAATAAAAACAATAAGTTTTCATCTACTATGTGGAGTGACAACAAGCTACAACCTATCTACTAAGGGAGACAACAAACTCCCGTATAATATATGAACACCTACACACAAGGTGAAGGTCCGAAGACGGGTCGATAGACACACTGCCATCACTCCCGACCAGCGCGTACCATCGCTCCCGACCAGCGCACCTGCGCTGGCTAGTACATGGCGGATTGAAAAAGCTTTGATGGTTCATGTAACCTAATCCCTAATCGCTACGTACATAGTTAAGAATCTGTCAAATGCACATGGAAACTCATGGAAAATATATTTCTTTTTTTTGATAAATGGAAAATATATTTTTTTAATTAGAAGTTCATAAATAATTTTTGGCCAAGTCCACTCCATTATAAATTGCAATTATTCTATTTATTGATTTAAAAAAAATCGAGGCTGTTTGCATTGATTTCTTACCATTATGCATTCTTATCCATAAGTACGAACTGCTCAAACAAATCTGAAAGAATTTAGCAACATTTTTTCAAAAAAAAATTTGCATCTCGTGACCAAACAAAATATGGTCTAGCAGGTTGAGAGTTGAGACTTTTCATTGGACCAAGACAGCACATTTGAAGGAAACAAAATTAGTGGATTTGGCAAGAACAATATTGGATAGCAATCCGTCGAAAAATGTATTTAACTATGATTCTCCTAGGCTCTCCAGCTATGTTTATATATTACTAGTCGTACTTTGGCGAGGTTTGATCATTTACGACCGGTCATTGAGGACTGAGGTTTTCGACCATGTTTTACACCCGTTCGATCGTGCGAGGTGAATCACAGTCGTCTGATTAGAAGTTCAAATGCGCGGTTGTCAGGCGCATTAATGCATTGGACATTTTATTGTCAGGTCCCTCTGCCAGCTACATGAAATTTTTTTGAGACCCCCCCAGGCAAAATCACCATCAACTTTTGCCTCCCTCTCTCACTCTTCTTCCTTTCTTCTCCGATCCTCAAGCTGCCTCGATTGCCTTTAATAATCTAATAAAAAATCTCATTAGTTTAAATAACAGAATACAATACATTTCCATTTTCGGGAACCCGCTCTTGACTGGTTATTTGCCAGATTTCACTTCAAACAGTAGCATCCAGAGTTTGGTAATGAAGACAGGATTCTACGGCAAGCTGCCTCATTCCTCGGGAAATCTTAAGTTCCTGTTGGCATTGGATGTGGAACTACAACCTAACAGGACTCATACCCCAATCCTCTGTGAACCTCACCTTCTCTAACCTGATCCATCATTCATTCTTTTAACAAAACCAATTGAATCCATCTGATGATCTGTAGTAGTTCTGTACGAGAGATGTAATGACATTATCTTGGTGATGTTTATATAATTTCATGATGTAGGATCTTAATCTGTACGAGAGATGTAATGGCATTATCGTCGGTCGAAAAATCGGGGGTAGCGAGAAACAGGGGGCGGGTGAGGGCTCGCGATTTAGGGGAGACCGGCGTTGCGGGATGGATGACAGAGAAATGGGGAGAGAGAGAGAGGGAGGGAGAGGGCAGGAGGGAAGACGGGCAGGAATCGGGAGAGAGAGCGGGAGGGGCATCGCAGAGGAGACAAAATGGGGACAACGACAGGGAGAGGGCGGGACGGGCGGGAGAGGGAGAGGTCTGGGCGGGCGAGAGAAGAGGCGCTAGAATGCAGCTGGCGTGGCGGGACAGCGAGAGGGAGAGGACGGGACGGGGGGTAGCGAGAGGGAGAGGCCGAGAGGGAAGATGGGCGGGAGAGGGAAAGGGCTGGCGATTTAGGGGAGCGTGAAAGAGAGAGAGGGAGATGAGAGAGGGAGACGAGAGCGTTGAGAGAGAGAGGGAGAAGAGAGCGTTGAGAGAGATAGGGAAATGAGAAATGAGAGAGGGAGACGAGAGCGTGGAGAGAGAGAGGGAACTGAGAGATGAGAGCGGGAAGGAGGGGAGCAGAGAGAGAGAGACCGGCGAGATGAGATGCGGGAGGTTCTGTCAGTAAAAATTCTGTCTCATTAATTACGCTCCCAGCTGCTGCCTCTCATCCAATGGCCAGAAATGAGTCCGCAATATCCAACGGGTGAGAGGCGTGGTCGATAACACCTCGGGTTATCGACCGGTCGGAAAAGATCACAACTCTACTTTGGCTCCTATACAATTTTTATTTTTATTTATTATTTGTTGAGTTTTACATAAACATGTTTTAAAAAAATGTATTTAACTCATATACTAAGTTTTAGTCATTTTATAGTAAATTTTACTAATTCATTTTTTATTTTTAAAAATCATTGATTTTGAGGGTATGTCAATCAATTTAACCTCTTAAGAAACTTAGTTTCTAAAAATTAAAAATAAACATATAAAAATAGCAAAACTTGATATATATGATATAAAATTTAAAAACATATTTATGAAGAAAAATTTAAAAATAAATTAAAACATAAAAATAAATATCATATGAAAAGCCACCATTTATTTATATATTCGTGGCTACTTTTGACGGCTCTCATTTTTGGGAAGTTGGGTCGAATTGTACAGGGTTTGGATGAACTCAAATCTTGCCTGACAGGCTTAAGTAAATCCAAACTCAAACCTTAATATTAGAATCCAAATTCGGTTCAAGTTTGGACCGAGTTGGCATTGATTTCGGGTTACTTTCAAACTAAAAGAAGTTGAAATTAACAAAAGAGAAAACAAAATTTTAAAATATTATTTTATTCACACATAAATATATTTATATGACATATGATATCTTTGGTTTTGATGAAAGTTAGTCCTTTAATTAAAAAATAATTCTAAATACGATAAACATAATGAATTTACGCATAACAATCAAGGTAAGAAAAATAAATGAGATTACATAAAATTACTATTTAAAATTTAAAAAAAGTGAAACTTATATATCTCATAGTTAATTAGTATATACAATAATTTTAAAGATTTGTATATTTATAATTATTTGCAAATAAAGTTAATATATATGTAATATATTCAACTTGTATAAATAAATTTATATAATATTTAGATTTTAGAATAAATATTTTACAGTTTAATTAAATTACGATTATATAGAATAACTTTTATCACAATTATAGTTGAAATATTTAATGCATAAATAAATATAATTATTTTAATAAATTAGGAAAAATATCGGGTTTGAACCAGATTGTGTTTTGGTACGAGATTGATGCAGATCTAGGATTAGTTTCAAATTTTCTCGGGTCGGGTTAAAAAGGGATTTAATTTGAAAATAATTTCTAAAATAAAAAATAAAATTTATTTTAAAATCAGGTCGAGTCACAGGGGTTCGGCCCAAGCCGGTCTAAGTTGCACCACTACTATTCATTTACGCCCTAATTCCCGTGGACGGGAACTTCGAAAGCTCTTTTGTCATTGTAAGAGCTGGCAATTAGGTGGCCCAACCCATGGGAAGTGCTTCCTACGATTCTCTCGTAGGAAGCTCATCATCCACCGTTCATTTTTATTTGACCGTCTGGATTCAAAAGGGTAATGTCGGTATTTTGAATAATTGGCAGTGGGTGTCGAAATCACTCTCTCACACGCACAGTTTATCCCTCTTGCCTTGTCAGTTCCATCCTCCGTCTCTCCTACGCCACCTCTCTCCCCCTCTTCGTTGACGGCCTCATCTCCCCCTTCTCCCGCACCTCCTCCTAAGGAGAGATTCTAAGAAAGCAGCGTCGATTCAACCCACAACACCTCCTCATACATCTCATCGATCCTAACAAATCATTCACAGCGAGCAGAGGAAGTAACGGTTATGATGGCTACCGGATATAAGGGATTTGCACTTGCCTTTGATTGACCAGATTTGATCAGCAATCTAACGGCTCATATGGCTGGATCTGAAAAGATATGGTCGCCGAAAATGGGTTTTTCATGGCTGCTTGCTACCTAGAATTGAAGGAGATGAATGTAGTCAGAAAAATCTGTCTGCTATGTTCTCTTTTCACTCGATTTAAGTGACTTTGAATGAGGGGACTCTGACGATGGGTTTTCTTCCATGGAAGCCGACAGCCATGAGCGAGCTGCGGAAGAGAGGAGTAAAATTTTCTGGTGGTCCAGCGGACCAACTGAATTCATGCACATGCAGATTGTTATTTGCAATATAGAGCATTCAAAATAATTTTAGAAAAAATTTCAATAATCTAATAAAATCCACCAAATTATATAAATATAAATTTTGTGTAAAAAATATAAATATCACTAATTATTGCATCAAAACCTTAATTTCAATGTAATTTCTCTTAAAATAGTGTGAAAATTATATAAAATAACTACAAAATGATGTATTTTTATAAAGTTTTTATTTAAATATTCATGAAATAAATTTGTAAAAATAAATCTTTTATATGACTAGAATTTATTAGATTGTATAATTTTAAAAATTTTACATATAAAATCTTCATAAGATGAAAATTTTAAGGTTAAACGGGTGAAATAATTAGCTTAACGAAATTGAGGTTTAAATTTTTGTAATTTGACCCTTAAGTTTATGAAGGTTTATAAATCTAAAATGGAGGGTTATTACTGTGAAATAGATTAGTATAAATTTTTAAAATAAATAAATTGATCCCATTCTAAAATGAAAAAATCAAATTCATTTCACTTCTCCTATTTTCATAGATTATTTTTTAATACTCTCACTCCTCTTTGCTTAAAATCAAAGTTTTTTTTTTAAAAAAAGTAACCTTCCAACATGCATTCTTCACATTAGAAAAACCTAACCATATACTTGTATATCTTAGGTTAAAGAAATCTAATCATACATATCCATTTGTAATCAATTTTTATAAATCTAATTTGATCTTTTTATTTTAATTTAACTTAAATCAATATTTATTTTAAATTTTAAATTATAACTTATTTCAAACCTAATTAATTTTATCATTTTTCCTCCTAACATTCCATGTCTATATTTGAGTAATACTAAAGCACCAACAACTAAAGTGCTCTGAAATGAATAATGAGCATACTTAATTTAAAATACTTAATTTTTTTGTACTTTTATAATCTTCATTTCAAATTAATTGACAAATTTTTATTTATTTTTCACATTAAAAATAAAATTTTGAATTATTTATCTTGGGCTTCATTATTGGCTATTGGTGGTGTCGAAATACATATTTGTCAAATATTTGTACCATAACTTTGTTCTAAAAAGTAAGTTGGATTATTTGATTAATTCATTTTTCATGGAGCTCCAATTCAAATTAATTTAATTCAACAAAATTAGAGATAATATTGGGTGAATTTTTGTAAAGTTTTTATTTAACAAAAATGATAATAATTGGTAGCTTTTTTGTGACTACCCGTCATTTCAATTCACACTTGTTATACTAAAATGAATAAATAAATAAAAGTTAAGTAATAAAAATGATAATGGAATAGTTCATTTTATATTTTGCATTTCTTCATTTTTCAAAAAAGCAATTATTTTATTTTATATTATTTATTTTTATGTTTGAATGTATGTTTATATGTTGAAATTATATTACAGATTATATTACTTAATTATTAAACCAGTACCAAAAAGTACAATTTTATCAATATTATAGTAATATAATTTAAATAAATATAATTATACAATTTTATTTTTAAAAGTCAATATAATAATTATACTTTTATATATTTATTTAAATTTTATTTTATTCAATTTAAATTAATTACGTATTTAATTGAATAATAATTTATTATTAATTTGTAAAATAAAATTCAATGGTTGATATGTTTTAAATTAACATAATAAATGTATTAAATATATAATTTAAAGTTTAAAGTATAATGAGCAATGAAAAAGATGAGTGAACTCTTAGAGTTTTA
The DNA here is from genome assembly GCA_030490835.1 of Annona cherimola. Classification (NCBI taxonomy): domain Eukaryota; kingdom Viridiplantae; phylum Streptophyta; class Magnoliopsida; order Magnoliales; family Annonaceae; genus Annona; species Annona cherimola. The sequence continues at coordinate 6,905,692 of CM059977.1, read as the reverse complement.
GAAAACTTAGCTCATTGAGTTCGCAAAATAAATCAAAATAATAAATTATTACATTTATAATTAATTAATTGATTTAATTTTTATTTTAATTATAAATAATTTATTTTAATTATTATACTTAATTATTAATTTTGGTATATATGAGTAAATAATCATTTAAATAAATATTTTCTACCAACCTAAGTTTTGGGATAATTTAAATTATAATTTTAAGATTATTCTGAAAAATACATAAAGTTTACAGTTACATATAGCTATTAATATAGTAATGACAATATGAAAGCAGGTTAGAGCATTAGTTTATCTTTTATAAGCTTGAGCAATACGGGTTTCTTAGTAGCTATATAAATGCGACAATTCATGTATAATATGAAATTTTATTTTTAATATTTTATTTATTTTATAAATTTTCAATTCCCTTAAAATTTTTTCTTGGTAAAATTTGCTAATTTTTAAATTATTATTTTTTTGCTCATGATATATGTTCGGATTCATTTTTCTCCAAATGCCCATTTTAAAAATTTTAAAATGAAATAAATATAAAAAAATATCAAAATGGAAGCGTGAATATACGTTTTAAATTATACATTTATATAATATAATCATTGAATCTATGATTGTACATACAATTTAAATTATATGTTTACATAATATAATCATTGTTACTAATTTTTATTATAAAATTTCTATTCAATATAGTTATCCTATATATTTAAATTATAATTTGGGACATATAATTGGACTATTCTTAAAAAGTTATATATATTTATTTTACCTAGACCATTATTTTCTTAATTAAACATTTAAAATTACTTAATTATTAAACCAGTGCTGAAAAGTCATATATATTTATATTATTAAATGTTAATTATAGTTATATATAATTTATACAATTTTATTTTCAATAATTATAGTTTAATATATTTATAAATGTCCCGCGGGCATCCAAAAATGCATATTTTGTATTTCTAAAATACATATGTGTCCCGCGGGCTTTCAAAAATGAATGTTTTGTTTTTTTAGAATATATAAATGTCCCACGAGCCTCAAAAAATCATAGATTTATTTAATAAAAATATATATGTGTCCTGAGGGCCTCAAAAAATGAATATTATATTTTTATAAAAATATATATATGTCCCGCGGGCGTATAAAAATGAATATTTTGTTTTAAAAAAATATATATGTGTCCCACGGGCCTCCAAAAATGAACGTTTTGTTTTTTAAAAATATATAAATGTCCCATGGGCCTCAAAAAATGAATATTTTATTTTTAAAAAATATATATGTGTCCCGCGGGAGTCCAAAAATGAATATTTTATTTTATAAAAATATATATGTGTCTCACGGGCCTAAAAAAATGAATGTTTTGTTTTTTTAAAATATATAAATGTCCCATGGGCCTCAAAAAATGAATATTAAATTTTTATAAAAATATATATGTGTCCCGCGGGCGTCCAAAAATGAATATTTTATTTTCTTAAAATATATATGTATCCCACGGGCCACCAAAAATAAATGTTTTATTTTTTTAGAATATATAAATGTTCCACAGGCCTAAAAAAATGAATGTTTTATTTTAAAAATATATATATGTGTCCCGCAGGTCTCAAAAAATAAATATTTTTTTTATAAAAATATATATGTGTCCCGCGGGCTTCCGAAAATAAATATTTTGTTTTCTTAAAATATATATGTATCCCACGGGCCACCAAAAATAAATGTTTTGCTTTTTTAGAATATATAAATGTTCCAGGGGCCTACGAAATGAATATTTTATTTTATAAAAATATATATGTGTCCCGCGAACGTTGAAAAATGAATATTTTATTTTCTAAAACATATATATGTGTGGCGCAGGTGTCCAAAAATTAATATTTTATTTCCTAAAAATATATATCTGTCCAACGAGCATCCAAACAATGAATATGTTATTTTCTGAAAATACATATCTATCCCACGGGTGTCCTAAAATGAATATTTTATTTTCTAAAATATATATATCTGACCCACGGGCGTTCAAAAATGAATATATATATTTTCTAAAATATATATATGTGGCGCGGGTGTCCAAAAATGAATATTTTATTTTCTAAAATATATACATGTTTGGCGCGGGTGTCCAAAAATGAATATTTTATTTTCTAAAAATATATGTCTGTCCACCGAGCATCCAAACAATGAATATTTTGTTTTCTGAAAATATATATCTAACTTACGGGCGTCCTAAAAATGAAAATTTTGTTTTCTGAAAATATATATGTCCCACGGGCGTTCATAAATGATATGTTTTATTTTCTAAAATAAATCCGCGGGTTTAAATCAAAAACGAATATTTGATTTCTACAAATATTTTGTTTTATAAAGAAAATTTACATGAAATATAACACAAGCGATCATTTTTAGAGGTGTTAACAATAAATTTTATATTCAACGTAAATTTTAGATAAATTATTAGTGAACATTAAGTTCATTTGGAGTAAATAAATTTAGATTTTTTGATTAATTTAATTAATAATAGTAACAAAAAATTACAATTATTATATTTTTGTAATATAATTTGTAATAATATTATTATCGAATTTAAATTATTTTCATTATAAAATTTCTATTAAACGTAGTTATTTACTCAATTGATTATTTAACCAATCCCAAAAAGAAACATATATTTATATATTAAATATAAATTACAGTTATATATAATTTCTTACAATTTTAGTTTTATAGCGGCATAAATAATAATTTTTACAATTTTATATATTTACGTAAATTTTGATTTTATTTAATTCAAATTAGTTAATATTTTTAATTATTATTTATTTAGTTTTAAAATTATTGAAAGGTTTCCATAGTTATGAAATGAATTATTAATTATATATCTTGTGCAAAATACACAAATTAGGTAAAATATTTATAAAATTTCAATAATTAGATGCGGTTAGATGCGGTTAGATGCTGTTAGATGCTGTTAGAAGCCGTTAGATGCTGTTAGATGCTGTTAGACGTTGTTAGATTAAGTTCGATTTCTTTAAATCATATTATATGGGTTTCAAATTCCGTAATTAAGGTCTAAATGACCTTATAAGGGGCCTAGGATCATATTAAAGGTGTTAAATTACGATTAACTTATTAATTTCAAAAATTAGATGCTGTTAGATGTTGTTAGATGCCGTTAGATGCTGTTAGATGCTGTTAGATGTCATTAGATGCCGTTAGACGCTGTTAGATTAAGCTGGATTTCTTTAAATCATATTATATGGGTTTCAAATTCCGTAATTAAGGTCTAAATGACCTTATAAGGGGCCTAGGATCATATTACAGGTGTTAAAATAGGATTAACTTATTAATTTCAAAAATTAGATGCTGTTAGATGCTGTTAGATGCCGTTAGATGCTGTTAGATGTTGTTAGATGCCATTACATGCCGTTAGACGCTGTTAGATTAAGTTGGATTTCTTTAAATCATATTAACTGGGTTTCAAATTCCGTAATTAAGATCTAAATTACCTTATAAGGGGCCTAGGATCATATTACAGGTGTTAAATTAGGATTAACTTATTAATTTAAAAAATTAGATGCTGTTAGATGCTGTTAGATGCGGTTAGATGTTGTTAGATGCTGTTAGATTCTGTTAAATACTGTTAGATTCCGTTAGATGCTGTTAGATGCCGTTAGATGCCGTTAGACGCTGTTAGATTAAGTTGGATTTCTTTAAATCATATTATATGGGTTTAAAATTCCGTAATTAAGGTCTAAATGACTTTATAAGGGGCCTAGGATCATATTACAGGTGTTAAATTAGGATTAACTTTTTAATTTCAAAAATTAGATGCTGTTAGATGCTGTTAGATGCTGTTAGATGCCGTTAGATGCTGTTAGATTCCGTTAGATGCCGTTAGATGCTGTTAGATTAAGTTGGATTTCTTTAAATCATATTATATGGGTTTAAAATTCCGTAATTAAGGTCTAAATGACCTTATAAGGGGCCTAGGATCATATTACAGGTGTTAAATTAGGATTAATTTATTAATTTCAAAAATTAGATGCTGTTAGATGCTGTTAGATGCTGTTAGATTCCGTTAGATGCTGTTAGATGTTGTTAGATGCCGTTAGATGCCGTTAGATGCCGTTGGACGCTGTTAGATTAAGTTGGATTTCTTTAAATCATATTAACTGGGTTTCAAATTCCGTAATTAAGATCTAAATGAACTTATAAGGGGCCTAGGATCATATTACAGGTGTTAAATTAGGATTAACTTATTAATTTCAAAAATTAGATGTTGTTAGATGCTGTTAGATGCCGTTAGACGCTGTTAGATTAAGTTGAATTTCTTTAAATCATATTAACTGGATTTCAAATTCAGAAATTAAGGTCTAAATGACCTTATAAGGGGCCAAGGATCATATTACAGGTGTTAAATTATGATTAACTTATTAATTTCAAAAATTAGATGCTGTTAGATGCTGTTAGATGCTGTTATACGCTGTTAGACGCTGTTAGATTATAATGATTTTATTATATCATATAATATGAGTTTCAAATTCTGAATTTATGGTTTAAATGATATTATAAGGGACCTAGGATTATATTACAGGTGTTAAATTAGGATTAACTTATTAATTTTAAAAATTAGATGCTGTTAGATGTTGTTAGATGCTGTTAGATCCGATTTTAATCAGAAAATAATAAAATATTAATAAATTTTCAAAAATTCGAGAAAAATAAAAGAACTTGTTATTTTTTAGAGTACCATGATTACATTAACTTTAAATAATATGAAATAACTTCTAATAAAATTTATATTTTCTAACTTTACTAATTATAATGAAATCTTTTTAAAAAATAATTTTTTGTACAAAATTTTTTTTAGAAATTTTCAAATGATGAAAAATTATGTCCACATACATTTTAATATTTCATCTAGCAAATGAATGGAATAGATTGAAAATTTGTATATATATAATACAAATTTTATCAAAAAACCAAACATACTCACGTTTTTAAGTTATTATACTCTCGCTGTAAAATTACCAAAATGCCCAGCTTCCTTTTTTTTACCCCAGGGAAGTGCTTCCTATGGGTTGGGACTCGGCAATTAGAGCTTGCTAGCTACGTTACGCCCGAGGCCCAACCCATAGGAAGCGTTTCCTACGCTTTTCTCGTGGGAACTCAGATCTCCACCATCAATTTTTGTCGGACGGTTCAGATTCAAAGGGGCATTTTCGGAATCGAAAAATCGGAGTCGACAGATGCCTCTTCACCCGCGGCTCCCTTCTCCCTCTCCCAGCGTCGCCGTAGCCGTCGGTTACCGACTATCATGCCTCTCTTCGCAAGCACTCTCCTCTTCCTCCGATGCCGTTCTCTCTTCCCTCTCCAGCGAGTGAACGACTTCGATTGATGAGCAGTGATGACAACAAGGAAGAAGAAGAAGAAGACGGCAAGAGGCTGGTGGGTTTCTTCTCTCCGAAAATGGAAGAAGCAGCTGGCTGGTAGAGAGAGACCGGCGGAAATAAAGCTGGTGGGTTTGAGCGGCGACCGGCAACGAAGAAGAACACCTGCAACTTTTTTTTGTTTCAGATTCATGCGATTGGAAAATAGATCTGGTCCAACGAGTTGGAAATCGTAGTTAGGATGCCGGCGGTGAGTCATCGACCGGTTCTGATCGGAGATCTAATGGCCGACGGCAAGTGGGTAGAGCAGCTGTGGCGGCGGCTGCTGCGGCTAGGGTTCGTTTGCTGTGGAGAGTGATGCACCGAGAAAATCTGTCGCGACGGACCAAAATGCGGATTAAATTTCGGCAGATTTTGTTTAATTTAGATCTAATACTCCTGGTGTCCGATTTGGGTGATTCAAGAGTTATTTTCTATCTTTTGATATGATCTGGATCATGTAGAAGGTTTAGATTAGAAAATTTCAGTTAATTAAATTATAAATAGGAATAATTACGTGGATGGTTAAAAGAGTGTAGATATTTTTATTTAAATGTTAAAAAAATAATATAATAATAATTATTATTTATTAAATCTATCCCAAAAAGGTACATATATTTATTTAGATTATCTCAATATAAATTATAATGTCTGGACATATAATTAAACCTTTATTATACTTAATTATTGAATTTAGAACATATAATTAAATAATCATTTAAATTAAGTATTTTCTACCAACCTAAGTTTCCTAACAGTTTAAATGATAATTTAGGACGTATAATTGAACCGTTCCTAAAAGGTCATATATATTTATTTTGTCTAAACTATTATTTTGTTAATTAAACATTTAAAAATACTTAATTATTAAATACACCTATACATGTTTATAAAAAACAACAAAAATAAAAAATAAAAGATTTTTTGACCGGCTGAATTTTGATTTTTGCACCAATTCCGATTTTGACTGCTTTTTCCGTTCGAAATCAACCTAAACATACAATTTCGACTTTAAATGTTAATAAGGCATTAAATTTTGATTTGGTTTATGGAGTATTGAAAATAATGGAATATAAATATTTACATTGACGTAAAATATCAAATTAATTATTACTATTTATATGAAATATATACGTGTCCCACGGGCTTGGAAAAATAAATGTTTTTTTTTTCAAAAATATATAAATGGCATGCGGGCGTCCAAAAAATGCATATTTTGTATTTCTAAAATACATATGTGTCCCGCAGGCGTCCAAAAATAAATCAGTTCTTATATTAAAATTTAAATGTGTCCCGCGGGAATCAAAAAATGAATGTATTGTTTTTTATAAAATATATAAACGTCCCACGGCTCTCGAAAAATGAATATTTTGTTTTTATAAAAATATATACGTATCCTGTGGGTGTCCAAAAATGAATATAATGTTTTATAAAAATTTAAATGTGTCCCGCGGGCCTCAAAAAATGAATGTATTATTTTTTATAAAATATATAAACGTCCCACGGCTCTCGAAAAATGAATATTTTATTTTTATAAAAATATATACGTATCCCGTGGGCGTCCAAAAATGAATATAATATTTTATAAAAATTTAAATGTGTCCCACGGGCTTTAAAAAATGAATGTATTATTTTTATAAAATATATAAATGTCCCACGGATCTCAAAAAATGAATATCTTATTTTTATAAAAATGTATACGTGTCCCGTGGGCGTCCAAAAATGAATATAATGTTTTATAAAAATTTAAATGTGTCCCGCGGGCCTCAAAAAATGAATATATTATTTTTTATAAAATATATAAACGTCCCACGGCTCTCGAAAAATGAATATTTTGTTTTTATAAAAATATATACGTATCCCGTGGGCGTCCAAAAATGAATATAATATTTTATAAAAATTTAAATGTGTCCCGCGGGCTTCACAAAATGAATGTATTGTTTTTATAAAATATATAAATGTCCCACGGATCTCAAAAAATGAATATCTTATTTTTATAAAAATGTATACGTGTCCCGTGGGCATCCAAAAATGAATATAATGTTTTATAAAAATTTAAATGTGTCCCGCGGGTCTCCAAAAATGAATGTATTATTTTTTTAAAATATATAAATGTCCCACGGGCCTCAAAAAATGAATATTTTGCTTTTATAAAAATATATACGTGTCTTGTGGGGGTCCAAAAATAAATATAATGTTTTATAAAAATATATACGTATCCCGCGGGCGTCCAAAAATGAATATATTATTTTTTTAAAATATATAAATGTCCCACGGGCCTAAAAAAATGAATATTTTATTTTTATAAAAAAATATACGTGTCCCGCGGGCGTCCAAAAATGAATATATTATTTTTTTAAAATATATAAATGTCCCACGGGCCTCAAAAAATGAGTATTTTGTTTTTATAAAAATATATACGTGTCCCATAGGCGTCCAAAAATGAATATAATATTTTATAAAAATATCTACGTGTCCCGCAGGCGTCCAAAAATAAATATATTATTTTTTAAAAATATATAAATGTCCCACGGGCCTCAAAAAATGAGTATTTTGTTTTTATAAAAATATATACGTGTCCCGCGGGCGTCCAAAATTGAATATAATATTTTATAAAAATTTAAATGTGTCCCACGGGCCTCCAAAAATAAATGTATTATTTTTTTAAAATATATAAATGTCCTACGAGCCTTAACAAATGAATATTTTTTTTTACAAAAATAATCATGTGTCCTGCGGGCATCCAAAATATATATAATATATTTTCTATTTTATTTCTTTATATAAATTTTTATTTCATTAAATCAAGTGGAGTTAATATTTTTAATTATAATTTAATATATTTATTTGGGTTCCAAATTTGGTTTTGAAGACATGTATGATCTTATAAGGGCCTTAAGATTATATTAGAGGTGTTAAATTAGGATTAAATTATTAATTTTAAAAATTAAACATGATTAGACACGGTTAGACGAGGTTAGACAGGGTTAGAAACGGTTAGACACAGTTAGATTTTTAAAAGAATATATATGTGTCCCGCGGGCTTCCAAAAATGAATATTTTGTTTTCTTAAAATATATATGTATCCCACGGGCCACCGAAAATAAATGTTTTATTTTTTTATAATATATAAATGTTCCACAGGCCTAAAAAAATGAATGTTTTATTTTAAAAAAATATATATGTGTCCCGCAGGTCTCAAAAAATAAATATTTTTTTTATAAAAATATATATGTGTCCCGCGGGCTTCCAAAAATGAATATTTTGTTTTCTTAAAATATATATGTGTATCCCACGGGCCACTAAAAATAAATGTTTTGCTTTTTTAGAATATATAAATGTTCCAGGGGCCTAAAAAAATGAATATTTTATTTTATAAAAATATATATGTGTCCCGCGGGCGTTGAAAAATGAATATTTTATTTTCTAAAACATATATATGTGTGGCGCAGGTGCCCAAAAATTAATATTTTATTTTCTAAAAATATATATCTGTCCAACGAGCATCCAAACAATGAATATGTTATTTTCTGAAAATATAAATCTATCCCACGGGTGTCCTAAAATGAATATTTTATTTTCTAAAATATATATATATCTGACCCACGGGCGTTCAAAAATGAATATATATATTTTCTAAAATATATATATGTGGCGCGGGTGTCAAAAAATGAATATTTTTATTTTCTAAAATATATACATGTTTGGCGCGGGTGTCCAAAAATGAATATTTTATTTTCTAAAAATATATGTTTGTCCACCGAGCATCCAAACAATGAATATTTTGTTTTCTGAAAATATATATCTAACTTACGGGCGTCCTAAAAATGAAAATTTTGTTTTCTGAAAATATATATGTCCCACGGGCGTTCATAAATGATTCGTTTTATTTTCTAAAATATATATATGTGGCGCGGGTGTCAAAAAATGAATATTTTTATTTTCTAAAATATATACATGTTTGGCGCGGGTGTCCAAAAATGAATATTTTATTTTCTAAAAATATATGTTTGTCCACCGAGCATCCAAACAATGAATATTTTGTTTTCTGAAAATATATATCTAACTTACGGGCGTCCTAAAAATGAAAATTTTGTTTTCTGAAAATATATATGTCCCACGGGCGTTCATAAATGATTCGTTTTATTTTCTAAAATAAATCCGCGGGTTTAAATCAAAAACGAATATTTGATTTCTACAAATATTTTGTTTTATAAAGAAAATTTACATGAGATATAACACAAGCGATCATTTTTAGAGGTGTTAACAATAAATTTTGTATAAATTTTATATTCAACGTAAATTTTAGATAAATTATTAGTGCACATTAAGTTCATTTGGAGTAAATAAATTTGGATTTTTGATTAATTTAATTAATAATAGTAACGAAAAATTACAATTATTATATTTTTGTAATATAATTTGTAATAATATTATTATCGAATTTAAATAATTTTCATTATAAAATTTCTATTAAACGTAGTTATTTACTCAATTGATTATTTAACCAATCCCAAAAAGAAACATATATTTATATATTAAATATAAATTACAGTTATATATAATTTCTTACAATTTTAGTTTTATAGCGGCATAAATAATAATTTTTACAGTTTTATATATTTACGTAAATTTTGATTTTATTTAATTCAAATTAGTTAATATTTTTAATTATTATTTATTTAGTTTTAAAATTATTGAAAGGTTTCCATAGTTATGAAATGTATTATTAATTATATATCTTGTGCAAAATACAAAAATTAGGTAAAATATTTATAAAATTTCAATAATTAGATGCGGTTAGATGCTGTTAGATGTTGTTAGATGCTGTTAGAAGCCGTTAGATGCTGTTAGATGTTGTTAGACGCTGTTAGATTAAGTTGGATTTCTTTAAATCACATTATTTGGGTTTCAAATTCCGTAATTAAGGTCTAAATGACCTTATAAGGGGCCTAGGATCATATTAAAGGTGTTAAATTAGGATTAACTTATTAATTTCAAAAATTAGATGCTGTTAGATGTTGTTAGATGCTGTTGGATTCCGTTAGATGCTGTTAGATGACGTTAGATGCCGTTAGACGCTGTTAGATTAAGTTGGATTTCTTTAAATCATATTAACTGAGTTTCAAATTCCGTAATTAAGATCTAAATGACCTTATAAGGGGCCTAGGATCATATTACAGGTGTTAAATTAGGATTAACTTATTAATTTCAAAAATTAGATGTTGTTAGATGCTGTTAGATGCTGTTAGATGCCGTTAGATGTCGTTAGATGCTGTTAGATGCCATTAGATGCCGTTAGACGCTGTTAGATTAAGTTGGATTTCTTTAAATCATATTATATGGGTTTAAAATTCCGTAATTAAGGTCTAAATGACCTTATAAGGGGCCTAGGATCATATTACAGGTGTTAAATTAGGATTAACTTATTAATTTTAAAAATTAGATGCTGTTAGATGCTGTTAGATGCCGTTAGATGCTGTTAGATGCTGTTAGATGTCATTAGATGCCGTTAGACGCTGTTAGATTAAGTTGGATTTCTTTAAATCATATTATATGGGTTTAAAATTCCGTAATTAAGGTCTAAATGACCTTATAAGGGGCCTAGGATCATATTACAGGTGTTAAATTAGGATTAACTTATTAATTTCAAAAATTAGATGCTGTTAGATGCTGTTGGATTCCGTTAGATGCTGTTAGATGACGTTAGATGCCGTTAGACGCTGTTAGATTAAGTTGGATTTCTTTAAATCATATTAACTGAGTTTCAAATTCCGTAATTAAGATCTAAATGACCTTATAAGGGGCCTAGGATCATATTACAGGTGTTAAATTAGGATTAACTTATTAATTTCAAAAATTAGATGTTGTTAGATGCTGTTAGATGCTGTTAGATGCCGTTAGATGCCGTTAGATGCTGTTAGATGCCATTAGATGCCGTTAGACGCTGTTAGATTAAGTTGGATTTCTTTAAATCATATTATATGGGTTTAAAATTCCGTAATTAAGGTCTAAATGACCTTATAAGGGGCCTAGGATCATATTACAGGTGTTAAATTAGGATTAACTTATTAATTTTAAAAATTAGATGCTGTTAGATGCTGTTAGATGCCGTTAGATGCTGTTAGATGCTGTTAGATGTCATTAGATGCCGTTAGACGCTGTTAGATTAAGTTGGATTTCTTTAAATCATATTATATGGGTTTAAAATTCCGTAATTAAGGTCTAAATGACCTTATAAGGGGCCTAGGATCATATTACAGGTGTTAAATTAGGATTAACTTATTAATTTCAAAAATTAGATGCTGTTAGATGCTGTTGGATTCCGTTAGATGCTGTTAGATGACGTTAGATGTCGTTAGACGCTGTTAGATTAAGTTGGATTTCTTTAAATCATATTAACTGAGTTTCAAATTCCGTAATTAAGATCTAAATGACCTTATAAGGGGCCTAGGATCATATTACAGGTGTTAAATTAGGATTAACTTATTAATTTCAAAAACTAGATGCTGTTAGATTCCGTTAGATGCTGTTAGATGCCGTTAGATGCCGTTAGACGCTGTGAGATTAAGTTGGATTTCTTTAAATCATATTAACTGGGTTTCAAATTCAGAAATTAAGGTCTAAATGACCTTATAAGGGGCCTAGGATCATATTACAGGTGTTAAATTATGATTAACTTATTAATTTCAAAAATTAGATGCTGTTAGACGCTGTTAGACGCTGTTAGATTATGATGATTTTATTAAATCATATAATATGAGTTTCAAATTCTGAATTTATGGTCTAAATGACATTATAAGGGACCTAGGATTATATTACAGGTGTTAAATTAAGATTAACTTATTAATTTTAAAAATTAGATGCTGTTAGATGCTGTTAGATGCCGTTAGATCCGATTTTATTCAGAAAATAATAAAATATTAATAAATTTTTAAAAATTCGAGAAAAATAAAAGAACTTGTTATTTTTTAGAGTACCATGATTACATTAACTTTAAATAATATGAAATAACTTCTAATAAAATTTATTTTTTCTAACTTTACTAATTATAATGAAATCTTTTTAAAAAATAATTTTTTGTACAAAAATTTTTTTAGAAATTTTCTAATGATGAAAAATTATGTCCACATACATTTTAATATTTCATCTAGCAAATGAATGGAATAGATTGAGATTTTGTATATCTATAATACAAATTTTATCAAAAAACCAAACATAATCACATTTTTAAGTTATTATACTTTCGCAGTAAAATTACCAAAATGCCCAGCTTCCTTTTTTTTACCCAAGGAAAGTGCTTCCTATGGGCTTGGGACTCGTTACGCCCTTAGCTCCGATATCGAAACGTCTACACAGATTTTCCTCGGCTTAGCTGGGTCTACTGTTTTCAGGCGATGCAACTTCAACGGTCTAGATAAACCCATGTGGGCTAGCGGCTCATGGAAACTCGCGCCTTCTAAACAACTCATTTTCTTGGATTTTACAATCTTGATGACAACCGTCCTATCCAGTGAGACCCACGGGATGAGGTGGAAAATGGCAACACAAGACGAGTCTCAGTGCTCCCGCGTATATATACTTATTTTTTAATTTTTTTTTCAAATTTTTTTATAAAATTATTAATCTAGGTGTATTTAACCTATGTGTTAATTTTTACCATTTTTGGAGTATTTTATATATTTATTTTTATTTTTGAAAATCAGTGACATTTTAAGTATTTAAAATGTCACTAATTTTCAAAAATAAAAAATAAATATATAAAATACTCCAAAAATGGTAAAAATTTATACACATATTAAATACACATAGATTAATAATATTGTAAAAAAAAAAAAAAAAAAAAAAGGTGTATGTGCCCTTATGCATGCCATCGAAGTCCGCACATGACCTCTGCCCGAGTGGGGCCCAAAATGCGGTGGACATTTGCGTGTTATCTGAAAATCTATAAGTAGGGGATGGAAGACAAAGCAGACTGAGTGAAGCAGGGAGAGTTCCAATGGAGAGCAAGTCCGAGTATGGTGCAGTAGGTTTCGCGCTTCCGGAAATCAAGTTCAGGAAGCTCTTCATCAACGGAGAGTTCGTCGACGCCATTTCCGGTTTCCCCTTCTCTCTCTCTCTCTCTCTCTCTCTCTCTCTCTCTCTCTCAGCTTTGCTACGGGTTTCGAAATTCAAACATCCGAATGAGGAGTATACAATCATCTCTCCCTCTCTTCCTGCTTTCCCACTGGTTTCGAAATCCAAACATTCAAATAAGGAATATGCATTCATGAAGTCAGAGATGATGTTCTGGATGGCCGTACTGTTCCTACCTGGTTTTTCACCCACTTTTCTGCTAATCGACAGCAATGGCAGGAAAAGTTGTGTGGTGTCACGGATATTTCCTCCGCTTCTCACTAGTAACAGATGTCAAAGGGGCTTTAATTTTGATTTCCTAATACTTTTCATCCTCCTCTCTTTCCCGGTTTTGAATTTCGATTCCTGTCGTTTTGATCGGCAGTCCCCTTACCGCATTTCCTACCTATGCAGCGCGGATCTCAGTTTCTTGTGTGAAACTCAGTCAGCGCTATCGCTCGATGTTGTCCAGTACCCTCGACGAATTTTCAGAAATTAATGAGGGACTTCCTCGTAAATTTTACCGGCACTTCCACTTATGTCTACTAACTTTTTAAAATACCTCCCATGTCTGTGAATTTCCATCCTTATTATATATATATATATACTTGTTGCAGCCGAATAACTGTACATTTGATAAAAAATAAGCCCTACACATATTAGAATGCAATAAAGTTTTATACAATCATTTATCTATATATAAATTTTATAGCAAATGATTTATATGTTTAAAAAACTACTTTAAAGTTGTTATTTACATCAAACTATTTTATTACGTTGAATTTGTATCATTTTCAGATGGGACCCGTATACATATCTAATTAGGATGAAAATTAGTATGGTAATAAAATATATTATTCTAAATACAATGGGTAGAGTAGATTATGATTTGATGATCATGTAGGGCCCATTTCAGCGACCCTGCACCTGAATATTTCTGTATGTATATATATTTCAAACCTATATAATCCTTTCAAAATTTAAGATTCTAATCTTTAATGAAAAATTCAATCCATTCATTATATCTAATATCATTTGTTTATCTAAGAAACTATGTTTCATCTTAATCAAGTATGTTTATGGACCACATTTGTTCAAATATATATATATATATATACATGTATAAATTATAAAAATTATTTAAATCTATTTACACATGTATTATAATATAATAATACTTTATAAAATTATTTATTTCACATAGAATTAATATTTTGGACAGTTTAGATGTTGAAATACTACTTTAAAATTGATATTTTAGCATTTTTCATATTTTACACATGAATACAAACATTTTCTAACAAATTTGCTCATAATTATACTTGATTGAGATGAAACTTGATCTCCTAGATAAATGAATGATGTTAAATACAATAATAAATTAGATTTTACATCAAAGATCAAAATTTTAAATTTTGAAGGGGTTACATGGGTCTGTTTCTATATAACTTAGTTACATAGAAGCGAAACCTTATGTATATACACAGAAATATTCAAGTGCAGCGACGTTGAAATGAGCTCCAGATGATCATAAAATTATAATCTACTCTACCCATTATATTTAGAATAATGTATTCTATTACCATACCAATTTTCATCCCAATTAGATATGTATATGTGCCCCATCTGAAAATGGTACAAATTCAACGTAATAAAATAGTTTGATGTAAATAACAACTTTAAAGTGATTTTTTCAACATGTAAACTATTTGTTATAAAATTTATATATAGATAAATAATTATATAAAGTTTCATTGCATTCTAATATGTGTGGGGCCCATTTTTGATCAAATGTACTGTGGTGCAGTTGTGCTGCACCGGAACAGCTCCCATATATAGGGTTGTTTCGGTGCAGCGCAACTACATCGAAACAGCGATACAGTTACCCAAAAAATGGGCACCGCGCATATTAAAATGTAATGAAATTTTATACAATCATTTATCCATCTATAAATCATATTTTAGACGATTTAGATGTTGAAAAAACCACTTTAAAGTTGTTATTTACATCAAATTATTTTATTATGTTGAATTTGTACCATTTTCAGATAGGGTTCATATACATATTCGATTGGGATGAAAATTGATATGGTAATAAAATACATTATTCTAAATACAATTGGTGGAGTAGATTTTGATTTTATCGTCATGTGGGGCCCATTTCAACACCACTGCACTTGATAATTTCTCATATATATATATATATGGATTATATTCCTGTGCAGCATCGCTGTAATGGGCCCCACATGATCATGAAATCATGATCTACTCCACCCATTGTATTTAGAATAATGTATTCTATTACCATACCAATTTTCATCCCAATCAGATACTTTAAAGTTGTTATTTACATTAAACTATTTTATTACGTTGGATTTGTACCATTTTCAGATGGGGCCCATATACATATCTGATTGGGATGAAAATTGGTATGGTAATAGAATACATTATTCTAAATACAATGGGTGGAGTAGATCATGATTTCATGATCATGTGGTCCCCGTTTTGGGGCCACTGCACGGCTGTTCCGGTGCAGTGACACTGCACCGGAACAGCTCCCTATATATATATATATATATATATATATATATATTAGGAGTGCTTCTATGAAACCCCCTTTCTATGTAACCTCTTATATTTTTAAAATCTCAATAGTTGATGAAAAATTCACTTAATCTATTGTGTTTGACATCATTTCTAGTATCATGATAAGCTTTTTATTTTTTTTAATTTCACTGTATATGAGTTTCATTTATGGAAATGTAAAATTAACATAATAAAATTATTCAATGCTAAAATATCAATTTTAAAATATTTTTTCAACATCTAAATCATCTACAATATTAATAATATGTGGATAAATGATCTTATAAATTATTGTTACATTCTAATATATATGTGAATGGATCTAAGCATTTTTCCTAATTTATACATGAATGTACTTATTTTTAAGCAAATGTGGCCTATTCACATATTGAATTTGGATGAAACTTGATTTTCTAGTTAAACAAATGATGTTAAATACAATGAATGGATTAGATTTTTCATCAAATATCAAAATCTCAAACATGGAAGAGGTTACAAGAAATCACTTACATGTATATTATATATATAAGTCCGACTACTATACATTTGATGTACTAATTTACTTCGGTTCTTCCATCTAGTCTAGGCCCAATTTGATGATTTTGTTAAATCTAATCCATCTATTATATTTAGTACTATTTATTTTATTTAGATATCAAAAATTATCTTAATTCATAACTTGCATCATTCTCAAAATTAACAATAACTTAAGAGTGATTTTAAATCCATTAAAAATGATTTATTTATTATAAGGTTTCGTGAGATCTTAATTTAATATCTAAGACATTTACAATATTCATCCTACAATGATTTTATAAAACTTTATAATATTTTAAAATTTTGATATATGGATTCAAGTAATTTTCTAAATTTGTATACAACTTTATACATTTTTAGAAGATGTGACATACACATACATCTAATTGATATGATTTTTAGTATCTAAATAAAATAAATTGTGCTAAATACAATATATGAATTGGATCTAATAAAATTATCAAATATGGCCTAAATTAGACCGGAGTACCGAAGTGAATTGGTACATGCGGGTGTATAGAAGCTAAACTCTCCCTTTCTATATATAGGAATATGATCCAGTGCGTGCGACCGCACCGTGCAATTCATGCACTGTGGGCCCCCACATGATCATGAATGAAAAATCTACCCCACCCATTATATTTAGAATTGTCCACTTTATTAACATACCAATTTTTATCTAAATCCAACATGTGTGTGATCTCCATCTTAAAATGGTGCAAAATCAACGTAATAAAATAATTTAATATAAATATCAAGTTTAAAGTGGTATTTTCAACATCTAAACCGTCTAAAGTATGATTTTTATTTGGATAAATGATTGCATAAAGTTCTATTACAATCTAATATGTGTGAGACCCATTTTACAGCAAACTGCACCGTATTATGATGCAGTCCGTCTGCACAGGAATGGGTCTCTATATATATGCACTTGCCTGCACTGTAATTAATGGTGCATTTGGCCCAAAATGGGCCCCGCATGTACTTAGATGTATTGATTCTTTCTAAAATCATTTATCCATATATAAATTTAATAGCAAATGGTTTACATGTTGAAAAAATAACTTTAAAGTTGTTATTTACATCAAACTATTTTATTACGTTGAATTTGTACCATTTTCAGATGAGGTTCATACACATATCCAATTGGGATGAAAATTAGTATGGTAATGGAATACATAATTTTAAATACAATAGGTGGAGTAGATTATAATTTTATGATCATGTGAGGTCTATTTTGAGTGCAGTAAAACTGTACATGAATATTTCTTATATATATATATATATATCCATTCGGTTAGATATCTATTAAAGAGGTGTTTGTGAAATGAAAAATATATTCATCCTTAATTGTGATTTTAGAGCTAAAAAATTTATATCATAAGGAATTTTTAGTAATTTTATAGCTATAAAATCATATATTATTTAAATATAAATCTTTGGCTTTGAGCAAAACTTTTTTAAATTATACTAGAACTTGAGCATATTTGTCATCTTACATGAGGACTAACAACCTATTTAATGGATTACTAATGACATCGATATAAGCAAAATTTTAAGTAAAATATATAGGTACACTTGGAATTTTTAGAAATTTATTGGTATAAGTGGAATTATATGTAAAATTCATGGGTATATATTGAATTTTTAACTTATCTGAACAGTAACTTATTTCACGCACACGAATATGAATCTAGCCTAAGTTGGGACCATAAATGATTTTAACGGCCAAGAATTCAGCTTTACGGTCTTCGTTGGCGTGACTCAACGTGACTACGTGTCCTTCCCTTGGGCAATGGTAAATAATATATTTAAAATAAATAGTATTAAGTAAAATAGGCATATTAGGATGGACAAAATTATCAAAATGTTAACTAAAGTCGCTATAGTATCGGCAAATTTTTATTATTTTTTGTATACTATGACATTTTTTATGTATATATTGTAACTATATTAATTTGCATTACATTTAAGCTCCGAGACATTCTTATAATTTTCTAAGAGAGATAACGGGTACCTATCAATTAAATTACCACCAAAGGAGAGAAATAAAACTCCCACAAAATAGGGTAGAAATAAACACTTGAATACACATGTCGGGAATATGACACCCAACCCTACCAAAACGGACCATGAATGTTACCATCATGGTAGACCCTTAGTGGCATATGACAGTTGAATGAGTGTATTTGGAAAATGATAAAAATTTGAGATGAAAAGTTTTTGTTATAAAAGTTATTAAAATGAAAGAAAATTACGTAATATAATAGGAATAATGATGATAAATAAAGACAATAAAGTTAAAATAGATAGATTAATTGTATGAGTAGTTGTACAGAAATAATTGAAAAGTAAGATAGTTATATAGGAATATATGCAAAATAATTAAAAAATAGGTAATTGTTGAGAATGAAAAATTTTAGATTGAAAACTTTTAGTATTAAACAAACCCCCTCATTATCTAAGAGTACTGATCTAGTGTATCTAGATGCATAAACCTATTTTTTATATTTTATAAAATTGTCACTAATTTAAAAAAATCTAAAAAATATTTATAAATATTCAAAAATGGTAAAAATTGATATATATATATATATATTAAATAAACCTAAATTAACACTTATATAAAAAAATTTCAAAAAAAATAAAGACAGGCTCGAACTCATTGAAAGAAACCAAATTTACATCCATTTTCACTCCCTACGGGTTCGAACTCACGTGGACAGGCCTGACGACATCGTCCACGCCCATCCGGATACAAAAACAAACGAGTTTTTGTTTTTCAATTGTCGCCTGCTGCAAACCCAGAAGACCGATTGATGCTTGTACAAACACGTATGCACGTATATACGAGCGTCCAGCTTTCTCGGCTGCGAGTGCACTGTAGTATGTGTACTCGCTCCACCTGCGATGCTAGTATATACAGGAGCAAGATTTCGTGCACCTGGGTGCATTTGGTTTTGGTACATCCAAGTGCAAATATCTATTTTTAATTTTTTAATTTTTTTTTCACAATCATTAATCTAAACGTATTTAATATATGTATCAATTTTTATCACTTTGGGAGATTTGTAAATAATTTTTTTGAATTTTTAAAATAAGTGGTATTGTAGTAATTTTTAATTACTAAAAATGTCGCCGATTTTAAAAAATTAAAAAAATCTATTAATCTCCTAAAATTGTAAAAATTAGTAAACATGTTAAATACGCTTAGATTAACAGTTGTGTAAAAAAAATTTCAAAAAAACAAAAAAAGATTAAATGCACCCGAATTCACCACGCCTAAGTACACCCAAGCACATTTAGGCAAAATCCATAGATATATATATAAGAGGGAACAACGGTACATTTACCGAAAAATGGGTCTCACATATATTAGAATGTAATGAAACTTTATATAATAAAACTTTATACAATCATTTATCTAGCAAATAGTTTACAAATTAAAAAAATCACTTTAAAGTTATTATTTACATCAAACTATTTTTTTATTGAATTTATACCATTTCAAACAGGACTCGTATACATATTTAATTAGGATGAAAATTAGTATGATAATAGAATAAATCATTCTAAATATAATGAGTGGAGTAGATTAAGTTTTATGATCATATGAGGCCTATTTTGGTGCAACTGCACCTGCACTTGAATATTTCTCTCTATATATATGTCTAAAGAAGCACATAGTTAGTGTCGGCAATTAATTTCCTTAATTACCTCAATTGAGTTAGGGCAGGCTCGCCCTAGCATTGGCACACACCAAATCCTATAATTAACATCAACCACTGACTTTTGTAAATGTAAAAAGTAAAAACTACTTCCATTAATAATAGTCTATCTTTATTATAAAAAATACGATGATGCTTCTATAAAACCTTTTTTCTACATAACTTTTTCATTTTAAATATTTTGATGATTGATAAAAAAATTTACTATATTTGACATTATTTATAGTATCCTGGAAACCTTTTTACTTATTAATATTACTGTGCATACTTCTCATCAACATAATAAAATAATTTAATGTTAAATATTAATTTTAAAGTTGTATTTTTAATATATAAACTGTCTAAAATATCATTTTTATGTGTAGAAACTATTTTATAAAGTATTATTTCATTTTAATATCTACGTGAATGAATCTAAGCATTTTTTCCAATTTACTCATAAATATACATATTATATTTTTGAACAAATGTAACCGACACATATAATTGATTTGGATGAAACTTAATTTTTCAGATAAATGGATTAGATTTTCCTTGAAGCATCAAAATTTAAAAAGGGTTGCTCAGCGAGCCCAAGAGATACTTACCCATAACATTGCTTTTGATTATTAATATACGTGTAAATTACTCCCGCATTTTACAATGTTTTACCTTAATTTCTCAAACATACACTCCGTAAAAACTTCCTTTATCTACTCAATAAAAAAAAAAAACTATTTTGTTCGTCTAACGTTTTCAGCCCTAGTTTGTGAACACTAGACCTAATTAAATTCATTTTTCCAAATAAAATGAAATTGATAGCATTGAGTTTTTTCAAGTGGCAAAAATTACAATGTTTCACCTTTATTTCTCAAATGTACATGCCCCCGTAAAAGCTTTCGTTATCTACTCGATAAAAAAAAAAAAACTGTTTTGTCTTTCTAAAATTTTCAGCCCTAGTTTGCATATACTAAACCTAATTAAATTAATTTTTCCAAACAACAATAAATTTATAGCATTAATTTTTTTTTTCAATTGGCAATAATTTTCAGTATACAAATGAAATTTGAATAGGAGAAATAATCTTTTTTGTTGAGTAAATAATGGCAATTTCGAATAGGAGAAATAAATTTTTTGTTGAGTAAATAATGGCAATTTTGACGGTGTAGATATCCTATATTTATGTATAATGTTAAGATATTTTAATATTAACGTAAACTAATAAAGTCGCTTCTATATATTTTACATATAATTTTTGTGATCTTGAAACGAGATAGCTAAGTGGAACCCTCGACTTGAATTATTGGTATATTTTAAATAACTAAATCTTAATAACTATCATGATTGGTTTGGAATTATCATACTAGAAAGATACCATAGTGGGGTGCGTACGACCAACCCTATCGAGATTTCTGTGTCATCCAACCAGACCATCTTATTTCTTCGCTGTGCATTTATTCAGGCAAGATATAAGCCCTTTTAACTTACATCATGCTTCCCCTTTGCATGTTTTCATAAAAGAGCATTCGTTGTAATTCATTTAAGCTTTCAATCAACCAAGAGGACTTTTTGATATTTTAGAAAGATATGGAAACAAATGTGATAGTTGACTTTGGTTTAATCAAGAATCAAAACATCGAGATGTATATGCACAATTGGAACCGTTGAATTAATATATTATCATCTAACTAATTAATTAAACATCGCAGTTATGAATTCCTGCGACTTTGAATTGGCTGGCAGCTCTGGACAAGGTTGCTAGACCAACTATATCACTCCATCCCCTCCCCTAATGCGACCAATCTATCATAAAATTAATTACAAAACAATATATAAACGGACGATTCTTTACGTAAAATCTCCCTCAATTATTTTTGAAAACCATGTGTTACCGAAATAAGTTGCATTTAAATAATCATTCACACGACATCCACTTCTATGAAGAAGACTAACAAATTCATGGTTCCCCCGCTTGCCTACTAAATAAATAAACAGCCTTTTCGATTATCAAATAATAATAATAATAACAACAACAATAATAATAATAAACAGCCTTTTCAATTATCAAATAATAATAATAACAACAGCAACAACAATAATAATAAACAGCCTTTTCTTATTCCTATCGCGTTGGCTGTCCAATTATCAACTTTGCCTGCCCCACTGCGATATGGGCATTGAATGATTTTGATTTTCCTGTTTCATTGTTCAAAAATATCACAGGGAAAACGTTTGAAACGAGGGACCCTCGCAGTGGGGACGTGATCACAACGGTAGCGGAAGGGGACAAGGAGGATGCTGATTTGGCCGTCAGGGCTGCTCGCCAAGCATTTGATCACGGACCCTGGCCACGCCTCCCTGGTCGTGTAAGTAATCCAAAACAATTCAGACTACACTATTCAAGTTGATTTTGATTAGTTCATGTTCATGATTTTTAAGTAACATTTATAGGAAAGGGGGAAGATTTTACTGAAGTTTGCAGACATAATAGATGAACATGTAGAAGAGCTAGCTGCCCTTGACAGTTTGGATGGAGGGAAGTTGTTCTCTATGGGGAAGGCATTGGACGTTCCAGGCGCGGTAGACCTACTACGTTATTACGCAGGAGCCGCTGATAAGGTCCATGGAGAGACATTGAAGATGTCAAGGTCCCTTCATGGGTATACCCTGTTGGAGCCCATTGGAGTGGTGGGCCACATCATCCCTTGGAACTACCCCGCCGCCATGTTCTTCATGAAGGTCAGCCCTGCCTTGGCTGCTGGCTGCACCATGATCGTCAAACCAGCAGAACAGACTCCTCTCTCCGCCCTCTACTGTGCTCATCTTGCAAAGCTGGTAACTTCTAATTCCCTTCCTTCCTTCCTAGCCTGCAATATTTGTATTGGGAATGTGTAGGAAAAGATGGGCTCCATCGTAATAATTGTCGACAGCGAATGTGAATAGAAATTATAAATTTTCATTTCAATAATAATTCTTGCGCGCAACTGTAGGCTGGTATTCCAGATGGAGTGCTCAATGTCATTACAGGCTTTGGTCCCACAGCCGGTGCTGCCATTTCCTCCCACATGGACATAGACCAGGTCTCTCTCTCTCTCCGTGTGTGTGTGTGTTTGTTGGATTAATCAGACATAGTTTACACGACTTTGCTTTTGCTTTTTGCATTTGAAAATTTTCTGTTCATTTGCGACATTGTGAACTAAACAATGGTGTACTTCTTATCAGGTTTGCTTCACCGGATCGACAGAAGTGGGAAAAATGGTGATGCAAGATGCTGCAGCAAGTAACTTGAAGACTGTTTCTCTTGAACTGGGTGGGAAGTCCCCTCTCATAATTTTTGATGATGCTGACATAGACATGGCTGTGGAACTTGCCCGCTTGGCCGTATTCCATAACAAGGCAATGCTATAATTAATAAAAATTTCACATTCAATAGAAATGTATTGGGTATGAGGAAGTAACACGTTAGTTGTTTGTTGAATTTGCAGGGGGAACTTTGTGTGGCAGGGTCACGCGTTTATGTACAGGAAGGGATTTATGATGAATTTGTTATTAAATTAGCAAAGAGGGCAAAAAGTTGGGTTGTTGGAGACCCTTTTGATCCCAAGGTCGACCAAGGACCACAGGTATGTTAGAATCTCTTATTTAAATGTTTCAAGATGGTTCATAAGATGGTCCAAATTTCGAAATGATCATCATTCGCTGCTGAGGTTACTCCATGCGCTCGCACCTTCTCCGACATCAGTTTTAAAAGTTTCCAACAGTTTCCACCTTCTTCGTTGTTTATTCTTTCTGCACCATTAAACTACATAATATGCCATAACAAGTTTTTCAGGTTAGAATATTATTGTACCCATGATCCATCTCATCCATAGTTGTTGGTTTGGACTTATTCTATCATTTGTGCGTATAGTATCATCTGATCCAATGGGATTGAGTTTTCATCCATCGAATTATGTGTGAATAAAAGATGAATGACGGTCATGGAAGAGGATAAGGTGCGACATATGACACTAATTCCTCTTCTCCATGCTTATGATGCAGGTTGACAAGGTGCAGTACGAGACAGTGCTAAAATACATTCGCTCTGGTGTGACAGAGGGCGCTACTTTGCTGACAGGAGGTAAACCATTAGGTGGAAAGGGTTACTACATTGAGCCTACCATTTTTACCAACGTCACGGTAATTTCCTCAACTTTTATATACTCAGTTGGATTGCCTGTATGCATGTTTAGATTTCGCCAGAACCAAACAACACTACACACATCTGAAGCTTGGGGTTGACCTGATCTGATTGTAAGCAGATGCTTTTATGATCTGCTACTTCTACTACTCATCATATCTATTTTGACTGTATGAGTTGAAGTCTTCAATCTTGCCCTACACTAGCAAGCTCTTTGAATAAAAGCTTAGCAGGATGGAGGATAAGCAGTTATTTCAAAATTACGGCAAAATTATGTTGCCATGCAAGTGATTTACTGCTTTCATGAGACAAGTGTGGACCCGCTTTTGTAACTTCTAAAACCTGCTTAACAGGAATTATGTATTCACTAGCCATGATCGGATATTTTGCAGGAGGATATGCAAATTGGGAAGGATGAAATATTTGGGCCTGTGATGTCCCTGATGAAGTTCAAGTAAGCTTTCTCTTGCCTTTTTACTTGAAAGTACAATCACAAAAATCATAACCATCTTAAGACGTGATGCACGGAATAAATGATGAAGACCATCTTCGATGCATTCACTTGTTCTGATGATGTGTTGCATGGTCGATCTCAGGCATAGTTTGGGTAGGAAGTGAGCTGTACTGCACTCATGTTCTGTTTTGTCCGGTTTTCTAGAAAGAAGTTGCCAATAGGCCCAGTCCCATCAATCAATACATCCTTTTGAGCAACGTATGTAAAAAAGGCCAAAGGAAAAAACACTCATACGAAGAATTCTTCAATTGGGGGGGGGGGGGGGGGGGGGGGGGGGGGGGGACGAAGGAGAATTTGATTAACATGCATATGGCTAAACTGAATTAGGGGCCCAAGTAGAGTTTTATTTGTGTTTGTGGTGTGTGTTTCTCAGGACGGTTGATGAAGCGATTGAAAGGGCCAACAAAACAAGGTATGGGCTGGCTGCCGGAATAGTGACCAAGGACATAAACATAGCGAACCGAGTCTCACGCTCCATCCGTGCCGGGACCATCTGGATCAATTGCTACCTTGTAATGGAAGGAGACTGCCCATTTGGAGGCTATAAAATGAGCGGCTTTGGCAAGGACAGTGGATTGCAAGCCCTTCACAAGTTTCTCCAAACCAAGGCTGTCGTCACTCCCCTCTACGACTCCCCTTGGCTGTAATTCACTCCCTTTCAATTCTTCAATAACGACTACAAACGAGTGAAATTCCAACGTCACATTTGCTTTTTTATCTCATAAATGAAACGGAATATATGTTATCCCATAAGCGAGTGAAATTCAACACTCCTGGACCAATGTGCTCAAGGAAAAATAAGGTTATATTTTTTTCTAGTAGCAAGGCCACCTACATACTCTTTGTATTTCGGTGCTTTAATTATATACAGACTAATCACCATTATTTGGTTAGTGGCAACTTCAAAAAAATAATATAGTAATTTTTTTTCTACTTTATGTATTTACATTTGCATGCATTTTACTGACTACTAACAGCGGTCCAACTAAGACATGATTTTGTTTGACTAACTTACATCATTTTAAAATATCTAATAACTTGCATTATTTAAAAAAGGATTATGGGTTATGATATTGTAAAGGCAGATGCATGAGAGTAACCATGCATCCTGCCCAAAACATTTTGTTGTTTTTTTTCGTTTTTTCTTTCCATTATTATAAATATATTTAACTAACACCTCGTTTGTTAATTGACCCTCTTGTTCCGATGGTTTCCATAAATGATTTGACATTTCAACTTTCCAATAATCCCATTTGTTTCTTGCTTGATTCCTGTACTTCAATTATTTTTATTTTCTTCTAATTACCTTATTTATTTCAAATTTATCCTTATTATATTATATCATTTACATAATTTTCCAAATATTTCATTTTTGACTTCTCACACTTTTCCATTATCCTATCAAAATTTTATGTTACTAGACAGCACCCAATAAAATAAGTTTTACCATTTTTAGAGATTTATATGTATTAAATTTCAAATATAGGTATATTTTATAATTTTAAATGGCTAAAATACACTTATCTTTGAATTCAAAAAATAGCTATCTATCTCCAAATGGGGGTACTTTTATGGAACCTTCTTTATTTTTAGCGTCAAGATAGTTTATGGAGAATCTACTCATCCATATATTTAGTATTATTCGTATTATCATAAATGTTGAGTTATAGTATTTTGATGATAAAAATTTTAAGAATTTATTATTTGCGATGTGTTTGATTATATTTGATTTGAGATGAATGATTGTAATAAATTAGTATGGAATTATGTATTGTGAATCTGTTGAGTTTTTCTGTAAATTTTTAACAATTTTGGTTTAAAACTTTAATAGTTTTAGTTTGAAACTTCAATAGTTTTTGTTTCAAACTTCAACTAATTTGATTTCCAACTTCAACTGTTATGGTTTGAATCCTCCACGGTTTGGGTTGAAACTTTAACAATTTTTTAAAGTGATCCATGGATGAATAATTGGATGATAACCTGGCAAATTAGTTAGTTTATTATAATGAGTTGTCTTGGTTTGTTAAGTTGTTACACGTTACTAAGAAAAATCTGATTGGTTGCTCATTTGGTGGAGAAAATCTCTCTTGCCGGTTTCGACTGGTTAAGTTGTTATAGGTTGTTGAGAAAAATTCAATTGATCGAGAATTTAGTGGAGAAAATCTCTCTTGGTCGTTTTAGAAGTTCAAAGCTATAAATAGAGAATGAATTCCAATTGAAAATGCAATTCAAAGAGAATCATTTCAAAAGTGCAGATCTATCTCAAGGCGTTCTCTATGATCATTTGTCCATCTGTCAGAAGCAGCATATTGAAGATCATCGTGGCCATCCTACTAGAGTTTCATCTTTATGCTTCTGTATTGTTCAACTGGTTGTAAGCTTTATTTCATTTTTGTTTATTTTACCTTGAATAAGAGGTTGTCCAATTCAAGAAGAAAGCTTTTATTATGATTTGTGGAAAGTTTCACGCGCCACCTAGAGCCATTTGTGTAATCCAGAAGATGATTGAAATTGTATCATTGTAACTTGAGGTCTAAGTTGACTAATAGAAACCCAAGTTAAGACGTTGACTTGGAGAGTGGAGTAGATGCGTTAATCGAACCACTATAATTTGTGGTATCTTCTTTAGATTATTTTTTGCGGTGTGTAGAATCTATCTTGTTCTTTCTTGGATCTCTCTCTTTTTGCTTTTATCTCTTTCTTTTGTCAGTTTCATACAAGCTTAATAATTCGTATCAGAGCGAACTTTGAATAATCCAAAAAGATCATGACAACTGAAAAGAAAGTGCATATTAGATATAGCAAAGGTCATTCCATAACTACACCATTATATTTTGATGGTACAAATTATGTATATTGAAAATGCAGAATGTAGATCTTTATCATGGTCAGGATTTAAAACTTTGGAATACTATTTATAAAGGTGTTACTTTACCTGGAGATGATATAGTTGAACCTACTTAACAAAAAAATTAACAAGTGCAATTAAATTCCAGAGCTTTAAATGTTTTATATTGTGCAATTTGCCCATCTGAATTCAATCAAGTATCTCTTGTGTCATAGCTAAAGAGGTTTAGGATACACTCATGGTAACACATGATAAAGATATTGACGCATAACTATGAACTTTTTATGATGAAATTTAATGAATCTATTATTGAGATGTGTTGCAGATTCACCAACATAATTAATGTCTTGAAAGTACTTTGTAAGTCTATTAAGGCAAAGAACGGATAAAAAATATATTGAGATCACTTTCTTCTTCTTGGACTGTAAAGATCACAACCATAGAGGAGACCAAGGATTTAATAACTCATGTTTGTAGATCAATTAATAAGCTCCCTTATGGCACATGAGATCATTATGAAGAAAAATGATAATGATGATTCAAAAGGTAATAAGGTAATTGGAAGGTTACAATGACAACTTGTAAAGAAAAGAGAACAGAAAGACCAGAGGAAAGATTTTAAGAAAAGAGAAAGAGAAAAAGTAAGGTGTCATAACTGTCAAAGTTTTAGATATTTTGAGAACGCATACTCATCTCCTGTTAAAAAGAAAGATTTTAACAAAAGAAAAAATCAAAGCTATGAGGCATGGTATGATAGTGACACTTTTGTATCAGTCACTTTAGGATCTGATGATAATCAAGCTAATCTTACATCACATTTAGGATTCATGGCAAATCATGAAGATGAATCTGAACATTCTGAGGTAAGTTATACAGTTAATCAATTGAAACGAGAATGTGTTGAACTAGTTAGTGAATTTACTACCTTGTCAAATAAATATATAAAATTAAAAATTGATCTCAAATTTAAAAAGAAAAAATTTGAATTCGCAAATGCAAATAAAATCTCTTGCTGAGGAAAATAAAATTTTGAAAAATCAAATAAAAGAAAATTAAAATGTTTATAATAGAAAGTCAAATAAAATTTTTAGTAATCAAAATGGAATTAAAATTTTTGTTATAATTTTAGACATTTTTCATATATTTTCCCAGTAAGAAAAATATAGATATTTGAAGGAAAACTGTTTTGGAAACCTAAAATGCATAATAATAATACTAACCAATTTGGACCCATGAAATAGGTACAAAAATAGTAAAGGTTTTTTGTTATTTTGCAGGAATACATGAAGTTAACTTGTCAAATAAGATGATATATAGATAATAGTTATTCACATCATATTACCGAAAATAAAAATGCATTCAAATTTTTATAAATACAAAATAAATGTAAAGTTACTTTTGGAGACAATAATAAATGTTTAATCAGATGTACAGGTATGGTAAGTTGCGAAGGTATTAAAATAAATGATGTGCTTTATGTAAAATGACTTAAACATAATCTTTTAAGCATTAGTCAATTCTATGATAAAGGCCTTAGAGTTATGTTTAAGTCTAACATGTGTATACTTTATAATAATATAAGCAACAATATTTGTTGTGGAAAAAGGAATAGAAATGTGTACATTCTAGATCTTAGTGTAGATCATATTAAATGTTTATCTGCAGTAGAAGATGAGATTCTGATTTAGCATAGAAGATTAGGACATGCAAACTTTTATACATTAAAGAAACTGTAAAAGTTTAGTCTTGTTGATGACTTACCAAATTGAAAAATAAATTTAAAATATATTTGTGATATTTGTCAATTTGGTAAATAAAAGAAGGTTTTTTTCAAATCAAAAAATATTGTGTCAACAACAAAACCTCTACAGTTACCGCATATAAATTTATTTGGACCTACACGAACTAGAAGTATGGTCGGAAAACATTATGTTTATGTTATTGTCGATGTTTTTCAAGATATACATGAGTATTATTCTTAGGAAGCAAAGATGAACGTTTTAATTTGTTTTAAAAAATTTATCCAAAATTTAAAATGAACATGAATTGAAAATATTTGCAATTCAAAGTGATCATGGAAGAGAATTTTACAATCAACATTTTACATAATTTTGTGATAATTTTAGAATAAATCATAACTTCTCAGCTCCTAAAACACCACAACAAAATATTATTGAGCGAAAGAATAGAACATTGATTAAAATGACTAGAATAATGTTGATTGATGCTGATTTACTACATAGTTACTGGGCTAAAGAAGTAAACACTGCCTGTTTTATCATAAATCATGTTTATATTCGTCCAGTACTAAAGAAAACTCCATATGAATTATGGAAAGGTCGAAAGCCAAACATTGCATATTTTCATACTTTTGGTTGTAAATGCTTTGTACTAAACAATGGAAAAGATAACCTTAGTAAATTTGATTATAAAAAAGATGAAGGTATTTTTCTAAGTTATTCTTTTTCTGGCAAAGCATACCAAGTTTACAATAAGTGAACTTACACAGTTGAAGAGTCAATACATGTTACCTTTGATGAATCTAACACTGGGCCGACAAAGGTTGATTTTTCAGACAAAGAAAAAAACATTCTTGACATACAAAAAGCAACAATTGATAAACAATTGGTAAGTGCATGTAATGTTCTTGAAAAACCTCGAAACCTTCGTGTGCATAAGAATTATCCACTTAATCAAATTAGTGGTGATGTTTATAATAAAGTCAAAACTCGAAATTCACTTCAAAATGTCTTAGGTCATTGTGTTTTTATTTCTCACATTGAACATAAAAAAAGTCGATGAAGCAATATCTGATAAAAATTGGATAATTTCTATGCAAGAAGAATATGTAAAATCAACTAATAAAATAATTTAATAGTAATATCAAATTTTAAATAATATTTCACCATATAAACCATCAAAAATATCACTACTATGTGGATAAATGATTTTATAAATATTATTACATTCTAACAGATATGTGAATGGTTCTAAGCATTTTCCTAATTTACACATGAATATACTTATTTTTGAGCAAATATAACTCATGCACATATTAGATTTAGATAAAACATGGTTTCCTAGCTAAACGAATGATGTTTTTTTTTTTATTGGTACAAGTACATATCTCAACACATATCATACTTGAAGATCTGAGACATTCTTACAAATATAAGGGATACATCTTTCCCAAAGAAGTCTGGAGACACAGCTCCACGAAAGAATAAGGAAGACACAGCTTCCAAACAACCACCTGGGAGACCACCCGCTCCCACACTACATCCATCCGGGAGACCTACTTGCTCCCACGCATATATCTATCGAAATTCGCACGCCCGCGGATTCGAACTCTCGACCGACTGCGCGCACGCGTTTCTGCGCCGCAGTCGGCCACCAACCGAGCTAGCCTCGGTTGGTAAACGAATGATGTTAAATATAATGGATGAATTGGATTTTACATCAATCATCAACATTTCAAAAATGAAGTAAGTTCTATGAAATCACTTTTATAAAACTCAGTTTTATGAAAGCATTTTTGATCCCTAAAAATAGTAAAACTTATTATATAAATTAAATAAATGTACAAATAATAGATTTGTGAAAAGAAAAACAAAAAATTAAAAGTAAATAAATTTTTAGGCCTGATGCATGATTGCGCCTATGCATCCGGATGTATTTAATCATTCCTCTTGTATCATTACATGAGGAATGATATATTATATTTCGGACACAGTGAATCTCTTAAGCAATCTCCGAAGGTGAAATGGGTTTTTTCTTCAAGGTATCAAACTGTAGTCCAATTGATTAATGGACTGGCTATATATTTTAGTACTTGGGTGATGATCGATCCCATCTTTCTTAAATCAAGCAATGTTCTAGACGGTATTGATTTTGCAACGAGGTGAATATTCTAATTCATGTTGTTGTAACTGACTGAATTAGTTGTATATATTTTAGTACATGGCGGATTGAAAAAGTTTCGATGGTTCATGAAACCTAACCTCTAATCACTTTAAAGCCAGATTTGTGGAGTATTTCTACTGAAATAAGGTCCTGGCTACATGCGTAGTTAAGAATTTGTCAAATATGCAAAGAAATTCATGGAAAATATATTTCTTTTTTAATTAGAAGTTCAAAAATAATTTCTGGTCAAGTCCACTCCATTATAAATTGTAAATATTCTTTTTATTGATTTTATAAAAAAAAATTGAGGCTGTTAGCATTGATTTCTTACCATTGTGCATTTTTATCCATAAGTATGAACTGAACTACTCAAACAAATCTGAAAGAATTTTAGCAACAATTTTTTTAAAAAATATTGCATCTCGTGACGAAACAAAATAAGGTCTGGCAGCTGGGATAGTGATCAAACACATGAACAGGCCGTCACGGTCGACAGGGCCAGGTGTATGTCGGCCCGTTGAGGCTTTTCATTGGATGAAGACAGCACATTTGAAGGAAACAAAATTTGGTGAACAATATTAGATAGCAAGCCGTTACCTAGTAAACTTCGGTAGTCTTGACAACCCTCTATGATTCTCCGAGGCTCTCCAGCTATGTTTATATATTACTATTCGTATTTTGACTCCTATACAGTATTTATTTTTGCTCATTACTATGAGTATGAACTGCACTACTCAAACAAATCTGAGTTTTTCATAAACATGTTTTAAAAATGTATTTAGCCCATACACTAAGTTTTAGTCATTTTACTCATTCATTTTTTATATTTAAAAATCATCCATTTCGAGGGTATTTCAGTCAATTTAACCCTTTAAGAGACTTACTTTTGAAAAATTAAAAATAAATATATAAATATTATAAAATAGTAAAACTTGATATATATATATATATATTATATAAGTTTAAAAATCATGTTTACGAAGAAAAATTAAAAAATAAATATCGTAAGAAAAGCCACCACTGATGTATATAATCTTGGCTACTCGTGCCAGCTCTCACTTCTAGATGTGCAATTCGAGTCCGAATGTACTGGGTTTGGATGAATCGAAACCCTAAGCCTACCGAGTCTAGGTGAACCTAAACCCAAACTCCAATATTACAATCCGGATTTGAAACAGGTCCGAACCGGATTGGCATTGGTTTTGATTTTGGTTTGAAGTTGAAATTTGGCTTACTCTCAAACCATAAGAAGTTGAAATTATCGATAGAGATGACGAATTTTTAAAACATTATTGCATTTGCACATTAATATATTTACATGACCTATCATATTTTTGGTTTTGACGAAAGTTAGTTTTTAATTAAAAGATAATTCTAAATAAAATTAACGTAATAAATTTACACATAATAATCAAGATAAAAAAATAAATGAGATTATATGAAATCACTATCAAAAGTTTATTAAAAGTGAAACCTATATATCTCGTAGTTAATTAGTATATATGTAATAATTTTAAAGAATTAGTATATTTATAATTATTTGCAAATAAAGTTAATATAAATGTAATATATTCAACTTTTATGGACAAATATATATAACATTTATAAGTATTTTAATCAATTAGGAAGAATATTGAGTTAAGACCGGGACAAATTTTGATACCGGGTTGTTATAAAGTTTGGAATAGTTTCGGAATTTCTCAAGTCAGGTTTTGATAGCTGGTTGTTACAAACTTTATATTGAATTTGGATTTTCTCGAGTCGAGACGAAACAAATGTATAATTTAAAAGTAAAATTCAAACTTGGTTCGAAAATCGGATCGAATCACCCGGGTTTAAACCAACCCGGCACTCCTATTCGTTTCCTCCTTAATCCCCATGGATTGGAACTTGGAAGGCTCTTTTGTCACTGTACAAGCTGGAATCAGAGCTTTCTGGCTACATTACGCCCTGAGCTCCGATATTGGAAGGTCTACTCGGATTTTCCTCAGCTTAGGTGGGTCTACTATTTTCAGGCGACGCAACATCAACGATCTAGACGAACCCATGTGGACTAGCGGCTCATGGAAACTCACCCCTCCTAAACACCTTGTTTTCTCAAATTGGTGACCTACAAATGTTGATCACAGCCGTCCTATCCAGTGAGACCGACGGGATGAGGCAGGAATTGCCAACACGTGACCGCTGCCCCAGTGGGGCCCACAAATGCAGTGGACATTTGCGTGTTATCTGAAAATCTATAAATAGTGGATGGAAGACAAAGCGAGACTGAGAGAAGCAGGGAGAGTTCCAATGGAGAGCAAGTCCGAGTACGGTGCAGTAGGTTTCGCGCTTCCGGAAATCAAGTTCAGGAAGCTCTTCATCAACGGAGAGTTCGTCGACGCCATTTCCGGTTTCCCCTTCTCTCTCTCTCTCTCTCTCTCTCTCTCTCTCAGCTTTGCTACGGGTTTCGAAATTCAAACATCCGAACAAGGAGTATACAATCATCTCTCCCTCTCTCCCTGCTTTCCCACTGGTTTCGAAATCCAAACATCCAAATAAGGAGTATGCATTCATGAAGTGAGAGATGATGTTTTCGATGGCCGTACTGTTCCTACCTGGTTTTTCGCCCACTTTTCTGCTAATCAACAGCAATAGTAGGAAAAGTTGTGTGGTGTCACGGATATTTCCTCCGCTTCTCAATAGTTAACTGATGCCAAAGGGGCGTTAATTTTGATTTGCTAATACTTTTCATCCTCCTTCCTTTCCCGGTTTTGAATTTCGTCGCCTGTCGTTTTGTTCGCGCGCCCGCTTACCGCATTTCCTACCTACGCAGCGCGGATCTCAGTTTCTTCTGTGAAACTCTGTCAGCGCCATCTGTTTTTCCATCCACCAAACCGATTTCTTCGTCCACTTCGAAGCTCTCTTGTTTCTTGCGCTCGTTGTTGTCCGGTACCCTTGACGAATTTTCAGAAATCAAAGAGCGACTTCCTCGTTGCAAATTTTACTGACAATTCCACTTATATTTACAACTTTTTAAAATATCTCTCATGTCCACGAATTTCCATCCTCATTTTATATATATCCATCATGTTAGATATCCGTTAAAGAAGTGTCTGTGAAATGAAGAATATACCAATCCTTAATTACGATCTTATATCACAATAAATTTTTAGTAATTTCATAGCCATAAAATCATATATTATTTAAATATGAATCTTTGGCTCTGAGCAAAACAACTTTAAATTATATTAGGACTAAGGCCTATTTGTGGTTTCATATAAGTACTACCAATCTATTTAATGGATTCCTAATGACATGGATATAAATAAAATTTTACGTAAAATATATAAGTATATTTGCAATTTTTTTAAAATTTTATTAGTATAAGTGAAATTATGGTTAAAATTCATGAGTATATATTAATTTTCCTGAAATTAAATTGTAGACGTAGTAAGTGCATTCATTTAGATTTTTTATGAAGGTATTTAGGGATTTTCTAGCTACTTATATATTTATTTGAGTATCACACCTGATTTAGTGCACCTAAGTGCACCAAACAACGGCCTTTTAAGTATTGTCATGATTTTGAAATTTTATTTTAGCTATAACATCAACCATTTTCTATCGTCATTTTTCCTTTATATTTTCTAGACTTCTTTTAAAATTATTTGTAATTTTTATTGGTATTTATATAATATGACATTTGATACTACAATCGAACTCATTGACATTGGAGATAATAAGCTCTCACATTATTATCACGGGAAACCCATCACGAATTTTTGCCCCACCTAGAGGGAGAAACCGCGTGAACTGGGTTATATAAAAGTGATCCCATGTAACCATCTCAAATTTTTAGACATTGATCCATGATGAAAAATTCAATCCATTCACTGTATTTAACACTATTTGTTTAGCTAGAAAACTTAGTTTCATCCAAATCAAGTATGTGCATGTGCTACATTTGCGCAAAAATATGTATATTGATGTGTAAATTATGAAAAACGCTTGGATTCATTCACACATATATTAGAATGTAACATTACTTTATAGGATCATTTATCTACATATTATTGATATTTTAGATGGTTTAGATGTTGAAAAAACTAATCTAAAGTTGATATTTTAATATTGAACCATTCTATTTCGTTAATTTTACACGTTTATAGATGGAACCCATATGCAATGAAATTAAAAAAATAAAAGGGTTTTCAATATACCAGAAATGATGTTAAACATAATGAATGGAGTAGATTTTTCATCAACTATCAAGATTTTAAAAATGAAAAGGATTACATAATAAAGAAGTTTCATAAAAGTGGAACTGACAGATATAGGACCCATATAACCCCTTCAAAATCTAAGATTTGGATCTTTAATAGAAAATCTAATACATTCATTATATTTAAAATTATTATTTTTATCTAGGAGACTAAGTCTTATCCCAATCAAGTATGTTTATGGTCACATTTGTTCAAAAATATATATTCATGTGTAAATTATGAAAAATGCTTGGATCTATTTCCACATGTATTAGAATGTAATAATACTGCAGAGAATCATTTATTTACATAGAAATGATATTTTGGACGGTTTAGATATCGAAAATACTACTTTAAAATTGATATTTTAGTATTTTTTTATAATTTACACATAAATATATACATTTTCTAATAAATGTGCCTCATAAACGTACTTGATTTGGATGAAACTTGATCCCCTAGATAAACAAATAATGTTAAATACGGTGAATGGATTAAATTTTCTATCAAAGATCAAAATATTAAGTTTTGAAAGGATTGCATGGATCCGCTTCTATGTAACCTAATTACACAAATAACTGCATCATAATTATGGAGGACCGTTTTGAGATAACTACACTATAATTGTTATGCAGTGAAGCTGCACTTGAATATTTCTCTCTCTCTCTCTATATATATATATATATGTATATATATATATAAACTCCTTTGGTTATTTTCTCTCTAAGTCTTCCTTCAGTCACCTAATTTTTATTTTCCCGCTGTTGTCGTAATTTTATTCTCATATTATCGCCATATTTCTATTCCCGCATGCCAAAAATACTCTTTCATTTTTCTTTGCGAGATCATCATTTATTAAAGTTTAGACCTTATGGTCGTCTGCTATACAACCCATTAATAATCCGCCAATCCTTTTATTAAATGGGTTATGGTTGAGGTTTTTTAAATGAGTTAATAAACGAATTAGGATTGAAATGTTTAAAATGGATTAAGATTAAGATTAAACTAACTCATCCGTTAACCATAGACAGGCCTAACGGCATCGTCCATGCCCAATCGGATGCATCCAGTAGCGAAGAAAATGTTTCCTTATTTAATCCGAGTTTTTGTTTTTTTATTGTCTCCTGGCTTCCTGGAAGCGCCGCACGTATCGATGCTTGTACAAACACGTGTTAACGTATATACGAGCGTCCTGCTTTCTCGGCTGCGAGTGTACCGTAGTATGTGTACTCGCTCCGCCTGCGACGCCATGATCATGGGGTTTTGTGCATCCGTATGTAAATATCCAGTTTTTATATTTTTTTAATTTTTTTACACAACAATTAATCTAAGGGTGCGTTTGTTTGGGGCAAAAAAACGTCAACCAAAACTTTTCAATTCAAAACTTTTCACTCTCCATAACTACTCTATTTTTTAATTATTTTTTCACATTTTCCTATACAAACTACCCTACTTTTCAATCATTTCTACACAACTACCAATACAACTAACCTATCTATTTTAACTTTATTCTCTTTACTCCTCATCATTACTCCTATTATATCACATCATTTTCTATCAATTTAACAACTTCTACTTCAAAAACTTTTCATCAAAAGTTTTACCCCTAACCAAACACACCCTAAATGTATTTAATCTATGTATCAATTT
Organism: Annona cherimola; assembly: GCA_030490835.1. Lineage (NCBI taxonomy): Eukaryota > Viridiplantae > Streptophyta > Magnoliopsida > Magnoliales > Annonaceae > Annona > Annona cherimola. The sequence continues at coordinate 6,867,979 of CM059977.1, read as the reverse complement.
TTATCACTTTTGGAGACTTGTAAATAATTTTTTGAATTTTTTAAAATTAGAAGCATTGAAGTAATTTTAAATTATTTGAAATGTCATTGATTTTAACAATATAAAAAAAAATCTATAAATCTCCAAAAATGGTAAAAGTAAATACACATGTTAAATATGTTTAGATTAATAATTGTATAAAAAATTTCAAAAAAAAATAAAAAAAATGAATTAAATACACCTGGTGCATCGTAAGCAAAACCCATTTATATCTAATGAAGCACATTGTTAGCATCGAAAATTAATTTTCTCAATTATCTCAATTATGTCAATTGAGTTAGGGTTGGCTAACCCTAGCATTGGCACACACCAAATCCTATAATCAATGTCAACCACTTTCTTGTAAATGTAAAGACTAATCCCATTAATAATAGTCTATCTTTATTATAAAAAATACGTCAATGCTTGTATGAAATCTCTTTTCTAAGTAACTTTTTTCATTTTAAATATTTTAATAGTTGATAGAAAATCTACTATATTTATTGTATTTAACATTATTTATAGTATCTTGGAAATTCTTTCACTTATTAATATTGCTATGCATAGGCCCCATCAACATAAATAATTTAATTTTAAGTATCAATTTTAAGGTTGTATTTTTAATATTTAAACAGTCTAAAATATTATTTTTATATGGAAAAATGATTCTAAAAAGTATTATTTCATTAAAATATATACGTAAATGAATCTAAGTATTTTTCCAATTTCATCATGAATGAACCTATTTTATTTTTGAGAAAATATAGCCAATGCATATATTTAATTTGGATACAACTTAATTTCCTAGATAAATGGATTAGATTTTCTATCAAGAGTCAAAATTTTAAAATTTAAAGGGGTAACTTAGCGAGCCCAAAAAATACTTGTCTATTTTGAATAAGATACAGTACTTGTGAATGCTGTGAAATATTTTCAAAATTTTAAAAAATACTCATGGCTTGAGATGTAGGCCCTTAGGACAGAAGCCATAACCACAGCACGAGCAAATCTGATTTTCATTTTTTCTAACCTTGTTAACTATTAATTGAGTCTAACTAGATTCGCCTCCATATTTAGCTTTAGTATCACATATTTAGCTCATTATTTTTATTTAAAAAATCTTGACATTCAATGTATATGCTTTTGATATCTATAATTGTTGCAGAGATTTTCTTTTTCCGAGCGAATGAATGGGGAAACTTACTCTTACCGTAACATTTGCATTTAATTATTAATAAACGTGTAAATTACTCCCGGACTTTACAATTTTTCACCTTAATTTCTCAAATATACACGCAGTGAAAACTTCCTTTGTCTACTCAATAACTATTTTGTCTGTCTAAATTTTTAGCCCTAGTTTGCAAACAATAAACCTAATTAAATTCATTTTTCCAAACAACAAGAAATTTATAGCATTGAATTTTTTTCAAGTGGCAACAATTACTATATTTCACCTTAATTTCTCAAATATACACGCCGTAGAAGCTTCCATTATCTACCCATAAAATAAAATAAAACTATTTTGTCTGTCTAACATTTTCAGCCCTAGTTTGTGAACACTAAACCTAATTAAATTAATTTTTTCCAAATAACAAGAAATTTATAGCATTGAATTTTTTCAAGTGGCAACAATTACAATGTTTTACCTTAATTTCTCAAATATACATGCCATAAAAACCTCCATCATCTGCTCAATAAAAAAAATATTTTGTCTGTCTAAAATCTTCAGCCCTAGTTTGCGAACACTAAACCTAATTAAATTAATTTTTCCAAACAACAATAAATTTATAGCATTAAATTTTTTTCAATTGGCAACAATTTTCACTAGACAAATGAAATTTGAATAGGAGAAATAATCTTTTGTGTTGAGTAAATAACGGCAATTTCGAGTAGGAGAAATAATTTTTTTATTGAGTAAATAATGGCAATTTTGACGGTGTAGATATCCTATAATTATGTATAATGTTAAGATATTTTAATATTAACGTAAACTAATGAAGTCGCGTCTATATATTTTACATATAATTTTGCGATCTTCAAAGGAGATAGCTAGGTGAAACCCCGACTTCAATTATTGGTATATTATAAATAATTAAATCTTGATAACTATCATGATTGGTTTGGAATTATCATACTAGAAAAATACCATGGTAGGGTGCGTACGACCAGCCCTATCGAGATTTCTATGTCATCCAACCAGACCATCTTATTTCTTCGCTATATGTTTATTCAGGCAAGATATAAGCCCTTTTAACTTACATCATGCTTCCCATTTGCATGTTTTCATAAAAGAGCATTCGTTGATTCATTTAAGCTTTCAATCAACCAGGAGGACTTTTTGACATTGTAGAAAGATAGGGAAACAAATATGATAGTTGACTTTGGTTTAATCAAGAATCAAAATATCGAGGTATATATGCACAATTGGAACCGTTGAATTAATATATTATCTTCTAACTAACTAATTAAATATCGCAGTTATGAATCCCTGCGACTTTGAATTGACTGGCAGCTCTGGACAAGGTTGCTAGACCAACTAGCTCACTCGATCCCCTCCCCTAATGCTCCAATCTATCATAAAATTAATTACAAAACATATATAAACGGACGTTTCTGGACGTAAAATCTCCCTCAATTATTTTTGAAAACCATGTGTTACCGAAATAAGTTGCATTTAAATAGTCTCCGCGTGTCAATGTCAGAAGTAATTCACACGACATCCACTTCTATGAAGAAGACTAATAAATTCATGGTTTCCCCCGCTTGCCTACTAAATAAATAAACAGCCTTTTCTTATTCCTATCGCGTTGGCTGTCCAATTATCAACTTTGTCCGCCCCACTCGATATTGGCATTGAATGATTTTGATTTTCCTGTTTCGTTGTTCAAAAATATCACAGGGAAAACGTTTGAAACGAGGGACCCTCGCAGTGGGGACGTGATCACAACGGTAGCGGAAGGGGACAAGGAGGATGTTGATTTGGCCGTCAGGGCTGCTCGCCAAGCATTTGATCATGGACCCTGGCCACGCCTCCCTGGTCGTGTAAGTAATCCAAAACAATTCAGACTACACTATTCACGTTGATTTGGATTAGTTCATGTTTATGATTTTTAAGTTACATTTATGGATGTGTGCTTGTGTTTGTTGACTCAGGAAAGGGGAAAGCTTTTACTGAAATTCGCAGACTTGATAGATGAACATGTAGAAGAGCTAGCTGCCCTTGACAGTTTGGATGGAGGGAAGTTGTTCTCTATGGGGAAGGCATTGGACGTGCCAAGCGCGGCAGACCTTCTACGTTATTACGCAGGAGCCGCTGATAAGGTCCATGGAGAGACATTGAAGATGTCAAGGTCCCTTCATGGGTATACCCTGTTGGAGCCCATTGGGGTGGTGGGCCACATCATCCCTTGGAACTACCCCACCACCGTGTTCTTCACGAAGGTCAGCCCTGCCTTGGCTGCCGGCTGCACCATGATCGTCAAACCAGCAGAACAGACTCCGCTCTCCGCCCTCTACTGTGCTCATCTTGCAAAGCTGGTGACTTCTAATTCCCTTCCTTCCTTCCTGGCCTGCAATATTTGTATTGGGAATGTGTAGGAAAAGATGGGCACCATCGTAATAATTGTCAATATGGAATGTGAATAGACAACTATTTGAAAAGTATAGGGAGAAGAAAAAGAACTTATACATGATTTTTATTGATTTAGAAAAAGCTTATGATCGAGTACCAAGAAAGTTAATATGGCAAGTGATGAGGAAAAAAGGAATTAATGACAGATACATTGATATTATTAAAGATATGTATGAGGGGGCTGTTACAAATGTGAGAACCATTAGTGGAGATACTAATGTCTTCCCAGTTAAAATAGGTTTACATCAAGGCTCAGCCTTGAGTCCTTACCTTTTTACCTTAGTAATAGATGAAATTACTAGACATCTCCAAGAAGAAATACCTTGGTGTATGTTATTTGCAGATGACATTGTTCTAATAGATGAAAGTAAAGAAGGACTAAATTTAAAATTGAATAGGTGGGTAGATGCTCTAGAATCTAATGGTTTTAGAATTAGTCGCACAAAAACTGAATATATGAAATTCAATTTTAATAATAGTGAGAACCCGGATGATGAACCAATTAAGATTTTAGATCAAACAGTAACAAAAACTAATCACTTTCGGTACTTAGGATCAATAGTTCAAGAGAACGGGGAAATCGAGAAAGATATAATACATAGAATTCAAGCAGGATGGAAGAAATGGAGAAGTGCGTCAGGAATTTTATGTGACCGTCGAGTTCCAGTCAAATTAAAAGGAAAATTTTATAAGACTGCGATTAGACCTGCTATGCTTTATGGGGCAGAATGTTGGGCAGTTAAAGAGCAACATATACAAAAAATGAGCGTAGCGGAAATGAGAATGTTAAGGTGGATGAGTGGTAAAACAAGAAAAGATAAAATTAGGAATGAAATAATTCGAGAAAACTTAAAAGTGAGACCAATTAATGATAAAATGAGAGAAAATAGATTAAGATGGTTTGGTCATGTTAAAAGGAGGCCTGAAGTAGCACCGGTTAGGAAAACAGAGTTTATCCAAGTAGAAGGTGGTAGAAGAATGAGAGGAAGACCCAAAAAAACATGGATGGAAGTAATTAAACAAGATTTAAAAATATTACATATTACTGAAAATTTAGTCTTAAATCGCCAAGAATGGCGTAACAGAATCCATGCAGCCGACCCCACATAGGTGGGAAATGGCTTATGATGATGATGATGATGATGATGATGGAATGTGAATAGAAATTATAAATTTTCATTTCAATAATAATTCTTGCTCGCAACTGTAGGCTGGTATTCCAGACGGGGTGCTCAATGTCATTACAGGCTTTGGTCCCACAGCTGGTGCTGCCATTTCCTCCAACATGGACATAGACAAGGTTTCTCTCTCTATCTCAGACATGGTTTACATGACTGTGCTTTTGCTTTTTGCATATGTAAATTTTCTGTTCATTCGCGACATTGTGAACTAAACAAAGGTGTACCTCTATCAGGTTTGCTTCACAGGATCAACAGAAGTAGGGAAATTTGTGATGCAAGATGCTGCAGCAAGTAACTTGAAGACTGTTTCTCTTGAACTGGGTGGGAAGTCGCCTCTCATAATTTTTGATGATGCTAACATAGACATGGCTGTGGATCTTGCCCGCTTGGCCATATTCCATAACAAGGCAATGTTATAATTAATAAAAATTTCACGTTCAATATAAATATATTGGATATAAGGAAGTAAGACATTAGTTGTTTGATCGAATTTTCAGGGGGAAGCTTGTGTAGCAGGGTCACGAGTTTATGTACAGGAAGGGATTTATGATGAATTCGTTAGACAATCAGCAGAGAGGGCAAAAAGTTGGATAGTTGGAGACCCTTTTGATCCCAAGGTTGACCAAGGACCACAGGTATGTTAGAATCTCTTATTAAATGTTTCAACTATGGTTTCATGAGACGGTCCATAATTTGAAATGATCGTCATTCACTGCTGAGGTTATTCCCATGCTATGGCCTCTTCTCTGATATCAGTTTTAAAAGTTTCCAACAGTTTCCACCTTCTTTGTTGTTTATTCTTTCTGCACCATCAAACTACATAATATGCCATATATTTCAAAAAGAAGAAGTTTTTCAGGTTAGAATATTATTGTACCCATGACCCATCTCATCCATTGTTGTTGGTTTGGACTTATTCAATGGGATTGAGTTTTCATCCATCAAATTATGTGCGAATAAAAGATGAATGATGGTCATAGAAGAGGATAAAGGGCGACATATGACACTAATTCCTCTTCTCCGTGCTTATGATGCAGGTTGACAAGGTGCAGTACGAGAGAGTGCTAAAATACATTCACTCTGGTGTGACAGACGGCGCTACTTTGCTGACAGGAGGTAAACCCTTAGGTGGAAAGGGTTACTACATTGAGCCTACCATTTTTACCAATGTCACAGTAATTTCCTCAACTTTTATATACTCAGTTGGATTGCCTATTTGCATGTTTAGATTTCGCCAGAACCAAACAACACTACACACATCTGAAGCTTGGGGTTGACCTGATCTGATTGTAAGCAGATGCTTTTATGATCTGCTACGTCTATTACTCATCATATCTATTTTGACTGTATGAGTTGAAGTCTTCAATCTAGCCCTGCACTGGTAAGCTCTTTGAATAAAAGCTTAGCAGAGTGGAGGATAAGCAGTTGTTTCAAAATTACGGCGTAGTTGTGTTGACATGCATGTGATTTACTGCTTTCGTGAGCCAATGGTGTGCCCACTTTTGTAATTTCTAAAGCCTGCTTAACAGGAATTATGTATTCACTAGCCATGAACGGAAATTTTGCAGGAGGATGTGCAAATTGGGAGGGATGAAATATTTGGGCCTGTGATGTCCTTGATGAAGTTCAAGTAAGTTTTCTTTTGCCTTTTTGCTTGAAAGTACAATCATAAAAATCATAACCAACTTAAGACATGATGCATGGAATGAATGATGAAGACCATCTTCCGGTCCCCATCTTGTTTGCTAAACTTCGATGCATTCACTTGTTCTGATGACGTGTTGCACGGTCGATCTCAGGCATAAACTGGGTAGGAAGTGAGCTGTACTACACTCATGTTCTGTTTTGTCCAGTTTTCTAGCAAGAAGCTGCCAAAAGGCCTAGTCCCATCAATCAATACATCCTTTTGAGTAACGTACGCAAAAGGCCAAAGGAAAAACACTCGTATGAGGAATTTTGGGGGGGTGCGGGGGAGATGAAGGAGAATTGGATTAACACGCATATAGCTAAACTGAATTAGGGGAAGAAGTAGAAGTTTATTTGTGTTTTTGGTGTGTGTTTCTCAGGACGGTCGATGAGGCGATTGAGAGGGCCAACAAAACAAGGTATGGGCTGGCTGCTGGAATAGTGACCAAGGACATAAACATAGCGAACCGAGTCTCACGTTCCATCCGTGCCGGGACCATCTGGATCAATTGCTACTTTGCATTTGGCGGGGACTGCCCATTTGGAGGCTATAAAATGAGCGGCTTTGGCAAGGACCTTGGATTGCAAGCCCTTCACAAGTATCTCCAAACCAAGGCTGTCGTCACTCCCCTCTACGACTCCCCTTGGCTGTAATTCACGCCCTTTCAATTCCTCAATAACGACTGCAGACGAGTGAAATTCCGGCGTCATATTTGCTATTTTTATCTCATAAATGAAACGGAAAATCTGTTATCTCGTGTAACAGCATTTACTCTCTTTTTTTCTGTCGATTGAACGTGTGCACCAAATTACAATAAGAAATTTGTTTGAATGGGCTTTTATATGGATTCTGCCCTCTTGTTTATTGGATTCCTAAAGCATGGATTAAGCAACAAAGAAATCGACCCCGTACTTACGTGACTGATCATGGTACTCGGGACTCCTTGCTCCAGCATTCCCTTGTGGTGTTCCCTGACCAATTCATATTTGGGACGAACTCCTTCAAAAGGATTAAAGAGCCAACTAATTTAGTGGCCCAGCTATTTATTTTATTACACGACGAATGATGTATTATATTTCCGACATAGTAAATCTCTTAAGCAATCTCGAAAGGTGAGATGGGTTTTTCTTCAAGGTATCAAACCGTAGACCAATCGATTAATGGACCGGCTGTATATTTTAGTGCTTGGGTGATGATCGATCCCATCTCTCTTACATCAAGCAATGTTCTAGACGGTATTGATTTTGCAACGAGATGAATACTCTAATTCATGTTGTTGTAACTGACTGAATTGATTGAATATATTTTAGTGCATGGCGGATTGAAAACTTTTCAATGGTTCATGTAACCTAATCGCTAATCACTCTAAAGCCAGATTTGTGGAGTATTTCTACTGAAATAAGATTCTAGCTACGTATATAATTAAGACTTTGTCAAATGCACATAGGAATTCATGAAAAATATGTTTCTTTTTTAATTAGAAGTAAGAAGTACATAAATAATTTCTCGTCAAGTCCATTCCATTATAAATTGTAAATATTCTATTTCTTGATTAAGAAATTTGAGGCTGTTTGCATTTATTTCTTAGCATTTTGCATTCTTATCCATAAGTATGAACTACTCAAACAAATCTGAAAGAATGTTAGCAACAATTTTTTTTTGAAAAAAAAAAAAAAAAAAATGGCATCTGGCGATCAAACAAAATATGGTCTAGCAGCTGGGATTGTGATCAAACACATGAACAGGCCCTCTGGGACTATGTGGGCCCACTGAGACCTTTTCATTGGACCAGGACAGCCCATTTGAAGGAAACAAAAATTCGTGGATTTGGCAAGACCAATATTGGATGGCCAGCCGTTGGCTAGTAAACTAAGGTAGTCTTGACAACCCTCGATGATTCTCCGAAGCTCTCCTGCCAGCCCTTGTTTCCTCCTTAATTCCCATGGATTGGAACTTGGAAGGCTCTTTTGTTATTGTACAAGCTGGAAATTAGAGCTGGCTAGCTACATTTGAATCCGGAAAAATCGTGGGTGTTGTATCTAATCCATCACTCAGCTTTTTTTTTAGACGCTTCGACAAAAAGTTCTAAAAAATTACGCACCGAGTTCTGATATCGAAAGGCCTACACAGATTTTCCTCAGCTAGCTGGGAAATTAAGATACATTTGTTTGGCAGTATATATAGCTAGGCTGGCTGGTTATAATCTCATGATTAGACTCCTCCACACAAGCGTCCAGATGTCGAGATCTTCTGCTGATCCGAACTCTCTGCACAAGCATCAGAAGTCCGTGAATCAAGGAGGTTGTAATCTGACATGCTTCATCTCGTGCCCGCCTGTCGGATTTCCCCGCCCGTTCCGATAATCAGGAACTTCGCCGAGCAATGCACAGGGACACAAAAATAGGTTGGTTACTTGTATGATACATATGAAGCCTGATTATTTCAAACCGGTTCAAAAAAAAAATTTTGGTTTTTCGAATTTTTTTATAAAAATGATAATTTAGGTATATTTAATTAAAGGTTTTTAAATATATATTTATTTTGAATTTTAAATACAAAAGTATTTTAGTCATCTTAGATCGTTGAAACATCACTAAAATACCTTTAATTATATTTAAATTTTCAAAATGAATGTATATACATCTTTGAAAATGATAAAAATCTATACATTAAATATGTCTAAATTAATAATTTTATTTAAAAATTTAACAAATCGAAAAATATTTTTTTGTGCTGGCCTGAAATGAGGCTGAAACTGATCATTTGCCGAGATTCACACATATACATATATGTGCGTAAAAAAGTACTCCTATTTTAATCTTCGATTAGATGTAACCAACCTTTAAATTGAGCAATTTTAACATTAAAAAATTGGAGCTGTAGATAGACAGAAGCGGTGATATTAATTAATTTTCAATGCAGATTTCTCTTTCAACAAGTGAATTAATCATAACCACGCTGCGCAGCCAAAGAAAGCCTTCAAGTATTTCGGCATGTTCCAATAGCAGTATTAATTATATATAACATGCCTGCACGGCATGCATTCACTGGTCAAGCACTGCTGCTAAAGCGTGGTGTGGTATGTCATAGATTTTGACACCTTCTTAATGAATAGTTAATTATATCGGAAAAAAAAAGACTTAGATGATGTATTTCATATAATTCAGAAGTGGCATACTCGTTCGATCGAATTAAATATCAAAGATATGTACGAGGGTTTTCATATGCTTTTGTGGATCGAAGAGAGATAAGTAGCTCTTTGACCCATCTAATAGGCAAGGTGATTTTGCATCTTGCCTTATTAATTAACATAACATAACATGCTCCCGATCCAACAAGGTCCGTGCCAATTCAAATTATACGTGCAAAAATATAAATAGCAATGATTAAAAGTATATCTTTTTTGGAAAACTATTGATTAAAATATAAAGGTTTTTTTTTTTGAAAAATAAGGATTAAAATATAAAAGAACTTCGTTTGGAAAAACAATGCTTAAAATATAAAAGAATTTGTTTGAAAAATTAATGGTTAAAAATATAAATAATAATTAGTGATAAAAAATAGAACACAGTTAATTTAGATGTCCAAATCTAATTTAAGGTTCCTAAATTTTTCCTCACCGCCAAATAAAACAAAGCACTGTGGTCTTTTTTATATTTTCAAAGTTATTATTCTCTATATTTTCATTTAAAAAATTTATCTATTTTCTTTTATTTTCGGTTGTGTTTTTTTGTATTTCACTTTTTCCACTTTTTCTACATTTTTCCCATTTGTAAAGCACACCTAATCAAGCTTCATTTGTCGTACTCGTAAACGAGGGATCATTGCCGGAAAATTAAAATGGCCATATCCATGCCTTGATATATATAGTTATTTCCAACAGCATGTGCACCCCTTCAAGTCAGTCAACGGACATCCCGTCCTCCCCGGCCGTTACCCGTATTCTTCAGGCAGCATGCATGCGAGTCGGCTGCACACTTGACCTGCCAAAAAAAAAAAAAAGCAGCAGCAAGCTTTAGAACATGTACGCTGTTTTTCCCCTACGTTGATCTTTGAAATATGACTATAACCCTATATCTTTTTTTTCCTACATTGGCACAAGTAGCTTTCATATTTTAGACATGATCCTACATCTTTTCAAACGACACAAATATACATTTACACAATACTTTAACCAAAATATTTTTATATCATACTAAATAAATATTATCATCAAGTATAATGATCAAATTAATTGAATTTTCATCAATGAATTATTAAGATGGGGTCCATCGAAAAGGTTCCATGAAAACATTTCGGTTGAATTGATTCCATTAAATTGTAATCCACATTTATTATTTTTGAAATGCTTCCCCGTAATTATTTTCATGGATCTGATCAAACCGAACAAATCTGACATTGCCAGCAACGTCCGCTGTTACACCATCATTAACGGCGTGCAGCGGATCACAACCAAAACGTATAAAAGACAAGACAAGCACCGCTTAAATGAAATAAGAAAAACACAAAAGCTTGCTCTTGTTGGAACAGTTATAGATTGAACATTGAAACCCAAGAGAAGTTTTCATCTTAACCGTCCAAAACAAATGAGCCCAAAACAGAAGTCCACCCCAAAGTAATTACCATTTCGACAGAACGAAAACATAGTTTTTGTTCTGCATCGTACAGCTAAGGCCATATGGTCATTGGTAATGTCTATACATGGATCAATTGCAACAATGCACGTCAGAGTACTAATGTTGTATTTGGGAACAGAACTAATGGTGTGTTTGGGCAGTGACTGATATTATACACACTGTAACAACTGTAAATAACCTCGTTATCATGCTATAAAAAAAACCTTATTATCAGGAACACATAATATATGCCTGCAGATGATAAGTTGTGGGTACGTTTTAAATCGATCAAACATCCAACAACACTAAGAATCGACCGATCAAACCAAAAGCATTAGGAGGTCTAAATTTCAAATTCGGTTCCAATGGCTCCATTTCTTTTGAATCGTGTGTGGAGTTCTTTGCAGAACCAGCTGTAAAGAACGGGATGGTTAATGAAATGAATCACACGCGAAGCTGTAAGAATGTTTCTTCTTTCCTATTGAAACGCTAATAAGTGGTGTACATATCTTGTAGATTCTTGTAATAGGATATCATTTATTGTCCACGTGCCATGAAGACAAATGACAGAGTAACGGGCCTCCTCCGGGATCCTCCAAATATGACAGAAACCTTTGTCTTGTTCAGTTCATCAACCCCGGAAAACGCCTCAAATTAAGGACGGAATACCCTCATTAAAAACTTATTTACCCAACTGGAATGGGATGATAACTCAATGCCTAATGCCTATCCTTTTAGGCTGTGGTGTTCATGTCGTTGATAATTTGGACTAGTACCCGTGTTTGGATTCAGCATTTGCAGTCAAAACAAGATTGGGACTTGGGAGAGCACAGCACTAGCGGGAAATGGTGGTGAACTATGTTTAACTTGGAAGGCTGGAACCATTGAAACCATTTATTCAAAAATAATTCTGACTCTCTCCTATTTATTTACCAAGATACATTCATTCCCCCCCTTCCCTCAGAAACAATCCCCCAGGTCTCTCTCAAAATTTCTCTATATATAATTAATTCTCCGAACGGCTTTAGTTATAAAAAATCTCCGACACAACAACCCCCTCTATAACTCACCACGCCAAAATCCAACCCAACGAAAATGCCGAAAGGTCTGCAAAAATCCATCCAAATATACATTTCCAAGCTCAAAAAACCCGCGCCACAGTCACAGAACGGCCGATCTCACGCAACCACCAGCCGGCTCTTATCAGCTTGCAAGTACCCCAAGACCCCATCTTTCGCAGCTGACCGACAACGACCAAACCACGCCCGCGACGGCGACGGCGACGGCGACGACGACAAAGCAGCCACGCTCATCGACATTGACCGTTTTCTCTTCGAGAACTTCAAATCCCTCTACACCACCGGCAGTGAGGACGACGAAGCCCAGACCAAAAATGTCATCAACATCACCCAGAATCACCTCCACGACGACGCCGCAGACGACGAGGGCATCGACCGGAGCACGGCCATCTACGACTCCTCCCCCCGATTCCTCAAAACGCCTCCCAATCTCCGGCCGTCGCAGCGCTTCTTCGTATCCCCATGCACGTCCAGCTCCCTCGCGGAGGAAGCCGCCGAATCCAGCAGGCCGTCGTCCGCAGACCTTCCCGGCGAGAGCATCGCCGTGCTGACCTACACCCGCGACCCGTACGACGACTTCCGGAGGTCGATGCAGGAGATGGTGGAGGCCCGGCAGGCGGGGCTGCGGGAGCCGCTGGATTGGGAGTTCATGGAAGATCTACTCTTCTGCTACTTGAATTTGAATGAGAAGAAGGCACACAAGTACATCTTGGGGGCGTTCGTGGATGTGACGGTCGGATTCCGGCAGCAGCAGGAGTGCCCTTGCGGCAAGAAACCGGCGCGAGGGGGAGGGCGGAAGGCGCCGGCGGGTGGGGAGAGGAGGCGGAAGGTAGTGGGGCGGAGAGAGGGCAAAATTCTCCGCGTCCGGGAGGGGGCTGCTGACGTGGAGGTGGAAGCGTGAAGCAGGGCGAAAGAAAAGGTGAAATACCCCATGCATCCATGCACGCACGCACGCACGCGTGTGAATTATGATATCATATGACTAGATCAGAGACGAGGAAATGTAAATAAATCGGACGCCACATGCCCAAGGCATTATACAATACACAATACACAATGCAATAGGGGCTTGCATTTTCTTCTTATTCTTCTTCTGATACGTGTGAGCAAGACACGTGTTTGAGCGTATGTGATTCGACATTGGTGCACGTGCCAATTTGCAAGGCGGGAGCAGGCTCTGAGCCGTATCCAGTTTGGCTGTGGATGGCCTTGGATTTTTTGAGCTTCGACTGCGGAGGCTGAGGCACGTATTCCCCACGTCACGGCGACTCACGGTGCGTGGGGAGACGTGTGCATGGGAAAGAGAATTAATCAAGATCCGAAGGCTCTTGTCCGGCGGGCCCCACCATGTTCTTTTTAACGCTACTTTCTTCGACTGATTAAAAATATGAACGGACTTTTATCAAAATATATATTAGACATGAATGGACTCGATATTTCGACTCCAATTGTGAGAGCTGAGAGTTATTTGTGGGTGCCCTCGTAGCTTATTTTAATTTTTTTTTTTATATATTCGTGGATATAACATTCTAACTTTCAACCTTGTGCAAAAATTATCCTGCGAGCTGACGGCATTCTCTATATCAAATGCATTCTACATCTCGAATACTTGTTGTACCCTGCTAATTTTCATGTATGTCAAAGATTTCATATGTTTGCTATTCACTTTATTACCATTCTGGAAATCCAAAGCTCACAGGGTTTTTTTTTTTATAAAAAAAAAAAAAACAAATCTAAAGTTAAAGAGTCACATCTTCAAATATGAAAACCACGAAATTAAAATCATAAATATGCAAATTTTACAGGGTTATTTTTACAAATAACTCTAAAGCTGATCTCAACTTAAGCCTAATGGTTAAAGATTTCTAAAATAGGATTCAGCCTAACTTTTATATTTTTCAACCCAAGTAAAATATAAAAATTCAGCCAATTACGATTTTGGCGTTTAGCTTAATATTGTTTGTACCGTTCATTTTGTGTGCGGAGAATGGACGACTGACATTTTCTACTATTTATGACTTCATTAGTTTAACTTTGTCACCATGCCCAGTGATGGCCACCTGGACAGTGCTCTGGTGAACGGGACAAGGGTGCAATATCTGCCCCATCCGAGTTCTAGTCCCATCAACATATATTGCATTTACTCTCGTTTTGTCGCAGGAGTTTTATAATTTCCCTCCGCGGGTGGGGTGTTTACAAAATTCTCAACATGTTATGAGGGGCTGTAACAGTGCTTTATTGTATTGCTAGTTGTCATATTATATAAATATTAATTTAAAAAAAATGCCCGGTGATCACCCCAAATGACCCATTTGCAGCTAGCCAGCAAATGTATTTTCGAATTTGTTTAATTTCTCGTAAAACTATAAATTTATGCGTTTTTAGTTATGTGCCAAGTTTTACAACTTTTGAAGATGTATAAGTATTTTTTGGATTTTTAAACATAAAAATATTTTTTATTATTTTATTCTATCCTACACACTAAGCCGTTCATGATAGCAAATTATAGGTTATAAGCTACTGTAGGCTATAGCATGCTTTGGTTTCACCATATATATTAAAACAATATTTAAGTTTGAATATACACAACTAAATGAATTTTTTTTATTGGTGTAAACATTAAGACATGATATTACAATCAAGTGCATTTAACTCTGAACAATGAAGAGACTTTCCTATAAATGCCTCTGCATCAAGGAGGAATTTTTATAAATACCTCAACACAGGGGGAATTAATAAATCCCAATAAATATAGAGATTTTGGCATCGAGGATTTCGAACTCCCACTCTCCACCAACAGCGCAATTTGTACCCACGTGGTGCACCACCAGGCCTACCAAGAGTCCAAGACCCAATGAATTTTAGTTGTTCAACTCTAACGTCTAATTTTTTTCATGAATCACAAAAATATTATGTTGAGTGTAATGTCACTTTAATATGATATATGTGGGGGTGAGCATCTATATATAAGAATATATGTATGTATATATGTATATATGTATATATGAATTTTTGTCATGTGTACACATACCATAAGTTATGATACATTTAGCTCAAAATGAGTCAATATAATCATAAAATTATAATCTAAGACACCTATTGTATTTAAAATTGCTTATTTTATTAGCGTACCAATTTTCATCTAAATTAGATGTGTATGGGTCTTATCTAAAAATAGTAAAAATCAACTTAATAAAATATTTTCATGTAAATAATAATTTTAAAGTTATTTTTTTAATATGTGAACTATCTAAGACTTAATTTTGGGAGCTCTCGCTTCCGCAAATCGTATGGAGGTTTTTTGTTTGTTCCTCCTGTACTGTTGGCGCATCTGGCACTTGAGAAACCAACTTTGGGCTGATGGCATACCACCAGTTTTTTCCGATGTAAAGGGCTGGTGTTTAAACTTCTTGCATCAGTATGGTTCAACAATGGATTTTAGGGGACCATCCCTTTTCGACAAACCCCTGATTGCCAGATGGAGGAAGCCAAGGGCTGGCACCTTCAAGGTAAATGTTGACGGGCGACGAAATATCCACACCAACTGTTCTGGGATGGCAGCGGTTATTAGAGACTCTTTCGGATCTTTTGTTGCCGCAAAGGGATGGCGACGGCCAGAACTTCTGGATCCGTTAATTATGGAGGCTACTGCTATGTGGCTCGGTTTGAAGTGGGCGTTGGATTGTCATTTTGCTAACCTTTTGATGGAATCGGACTCATTGATTCTTATTGAGTTCTTGGTGGGTGATCGCTCTATCCGGGCTCCGGTTGGAGAGATTATCTCCCTCATTCGTAATATTGCCCTTCAGGCTCGCTCTTTCTCTTTTCAACATGTTTTACGGGCCGGGAATTCTGTTGCTCACATTTTGGCTGATTTTGTATCATCCCATTTTTTGACTGAACAAGAATGGTGGGTTACTCCACCATTTTTTATTCAGGAACACCTCTGTAAAGACAACTTTTTTAAATGGATATACGATGATAGCCCTATCCTCCCAACCTCTGGCCGTCCTCACTCCCACAGGTTGGCAGAATAGGTGCTCCTCTCTCATCTTTCAATCAAAAAAAAAAGACTTAATTTATATATAAATAAATAATTGTATAAAGTATCAATATATTTAAGTGAATATTGGACCATTTGAGCCAAATATATCTTACAAATTTTAGGATCACATATGGTACATATAAATATATATGATCATATATATATATGAGGCCAATCTTATGTAGTATATCGCATGGGGACCTTCATGTAGTCACTACCGTATCAGCCCCCTACATGTATTTTTAAAAAAAAAAATTATATGGTTTTTAGCTTCATCGAGTATAAATTTTTCAAAGTTATTTGAAGTTATCTGAATAAAATTTTATTTTAAAAATAAAAAAACTATTTAAATAACTCTAAATTTTTGCAAAAATTGTAGGCCTTTTTTGATTAAAAGGTAGGCCTTTAAATGTATAAAATTATATATCAATGTACACACGCCCATATATGTATATATAGGACTCAGGGCTCCGCTTTTATGTGACGCAGTTACATAAAAGCGGACCCATATAATCCCTTTAAAACCTAAAATTTTGATCTTTGATGGAAAATTTAACTCATTCATTATATTTAACATTATTTATTTATCTAGGGGATCAAATTTTATCTAATCAAGTATATTTATGGGCCGCATTTTTTAGAAAATGTATATATTCATATATAAATTATGAAAAATGCTAAAATATCAATTTTAAAGTAGTATTTTAGATATCTAAACCATCCAAAATATTATTTCTATGTGAATAAATGATTCTATAGAGATTATTACATTCTAATACATGTGTAAATATATCTAAGTATTTTTCATAATTTACACATGAATATATATAAACAAATATGGCCTATAAACATATTTGATTGGATGAAACTCGGTCTCCTAGATAATTAAATGTTGTTAAATACAATGAATGGATTGGATTTTCATTAAGGAACAAACTCTTAGATTTTGAAGGGGTTACATAGGTCCACTTCTATGTAACCCGGTTACATAGAAGCGATACCGATGTATATATATAAAACCTTTCCTGTACAATGAAGTTACACCATAATTAACGGTGCATTTGGCCCAAAATAGGCCCCACATGTACTTAAATGTATTGATACTTTATACAATCATTTATCCATATATAAATTTTATAGCAAATGATTTATATGTTGAAAAAACAACTTTAAAGTTATTATTTACATCAAATTATTTAATTATGTTGAATTTGTACCATTTTAATATAGGGTCCATATACATATCCAATCGTAATGAAAATTGGTATGATAATAAAATACATAATTTCAAATATAATAAGTGGAGTAGATTATAATTTTATGATCATATAGAGCCCATTTTGAAGTAACGGCACCTTAATTGTGGTGCAGTGAAGCTATACTTGAATATTTCTTTTATATATGTATAAGAACATTTTCTGTGCAGCGAAGTTGCACTATAATTAATGGTGCGTTATAATCATTTATTCATATATAAATTTTATAGCAAATTATTTACATGTTGAAAAAATAATTTTAAAGTTGTTATTTACATCAAACTATTTTATTATATTGAATTTGTACTATTTTCAAATGGGGTCCATATACATGTCCAATTGAGATGAAAATTGGTATGGTAATAAAATAAATAATTTTAAATATAATGGGTGGAGTAGATTATAATTTTATGATCATGTCAGGTCTTTTTTGAGGTAAGTGCACTGTAATTGTGATGCATTAAAGCCGCACCTCTCTCTCTCTCTCTCTCTCTCTCTATATATATATATATATATATATATATATATATATATATTCCGTTACTATGTAACCTATATATAGGGCTCCGCTTATATATAAGGGTTTGGCTTCTATGTAACTAGGTTACATAAAAACGGAGCCATGTAACTTCTTAATTTTTAAAATTTTGATCCTTGATGAAAAATTCAATACATTCATTATATTTAACATCATTTGTTTATTTACCAAGTTTCATTCTAAACAAGTATATTTATGGGTCATATTTGTTAAAATATATATATTCATATGGAAATTATGAAAAATGCTTAAATCCATTTGCACATGTATTAAAATGTATTAATACTTTATAAAAATCAATTATCCACATAGAAATGATATTTTATATAGTTTAAATATTGAAAATAGAACTTTAAAGTTTAAAATTGATATTCAGCATTAAAACATTTTATTATGTTGATTTTCGATAGCGCCCGTGCATAGTAATATTAGACAAATAAAAGTATTTCTAAAATATTATAAATGATACTAAATATAATGAATGAAGTAGATTTTTCATCAACTATCAAAATTTTAAATATAGAAAAAGTTACATAAAAATTGAAATTCATAGAAGTAAGACCGTATCTGTATATAAATATATATATAATTCTGCTTCTATGAAACCCTTCTTCTATATAACTCTTTCGACTTTTAGTATTACAGTAGTTGATGAAAAATTCAGTCAATCTATTGTATTTAATGGTTGTTCTAGTAGTGATCTCCTGGCTGTGAGATTAGCCTCCATTCGACTTTTGGACTGTCACTTATTTATTTCATGTGTAAAAAAATCAAGATTTTATTTTTTATTTAAAATCAAAAGGATTAAAATGTGTTAGTGTATTTGAGAGTCAGGTCGAAAATTTTAAACAGCTTTATACATGATGTTACCTATAGCATATTTAACTATCTAAAATGTCAGTATATATGTATATATGTGGTTAAATAGTCAAACGAAACATTCTAATTATGGCCAATTCCTTCACGATATATAATTTTGAGAAAGCTTTAAAAAAATTTCAATATATAACGGATTTAGGTCAAGAATAAGAAATGCGTCGGCATGGTTTTGAGAAGTTCAAAACGTCTGTTGTAGTGTTCTATTCAAATGTTTTTTAAATGATATTTTACGACTGATATTTGGTTCAACCACAAGCGTCCATGCATGAAGATCGCGTTATATAATTGAAATGATATTTTTCAATACGACCAAAACAACTTTAAGAAACAAGAAAAAAATGAACAACTGAAAATTTTGTGTGATATCAAACGAAGTATTATTTTTGCATCCAAAATGACTAATGGCCTATTATACATAAGGCTCGGCTGCTATGTAAGAAGGTTACCTAGAAGCGAACTTATGTAATTTCTTCAAAATCTAATATTTTGATTTTTAATTGAAAATCTAATTCATTCATTGTATTTAACATCATTATTTTATCTAGGGGATTAAATTTTATCTCAATCAAGTATGTCTATTGGTTATATTTGTTAGAAAATATATATATTTATATGTAAATTATAAAAAAATGCTAAAATGTTAATTTGACAGTAGTATTTTTGACATCTAAACTGTCCAAAATATCATTTCTATGTGAATAAATGATTCTATAAAGTATTATTATGTTCTAATACATGTGTAAATAGATCTAAGCGTTTTTCATAATTTATACATGAATATATATATATATATTAACAAATGTGGCCCATAAACATTCTTGATTGGGATGAAACTTGGTCTCCTAGGTGAACAAATAATGTTAAAGATCAAAATTTTAAATTTCGAAGGAGTTATATGACCCACTTCATAGAAGCGGGACATATATAAATATATATAAAATAATCAAGTGCATTTGGACCGCACCGTAATTACGGTGCAATTCGGGAACCGTGAAGCCCATTTCATCATAAATGAGAAATCTACTCCACCCATTATATTCAGAATTATTCATTTTATTAGTGTACTAATTTTCATCCAAATCAAACATGTGTATATATCTCTTTGTAAATTAGTACAAAATCAACGTAATATAATAATTTAATATAAATAGCAAGTCTAAAGTAGTATTTTCAATGTCTAAACTATCTAAAGTATAATTTTTATGTAAATAAGTAATTATATAAAATTTTATTATATTTTAATACGTGTAAAGCGCATTTTATAGCAGTACGGTGCAATCAGTATGCACGTGAATGATTCTCTCTCCATGTGGACGCACACTCAAATCTAATAATGGCACAGGCCTTTATTGCTATATGGCCTGTTGCAGGCGGTCGATTCCACCTACCACATTCGTGATTGAGTGTAGGCTACACCAGAGACAGCACCCTTGGCCTTGGTGCACGAGTCAATAACTTAGTCGTCCAAAACAACAGAAACTTATTTATGGCCTGCGTTTCTATGCTATTGGAGCCCAATAATATATTAATATCACGATTGTCTGATATACCTGCGGAGTTTACCCGCAACGCATGCTCGGCCCTGACAAGAGGTGCGGACAAAGACGGGTCCTCCTCGTTGTAAACTTTATTAGGTTTTTTACCCCCTGCCTGTCTTGGCAAGTATTTGCTTGCAAAAAATTAAACATGCGCTTGTCGTAGTTTTTCGCTTCTCAAATATTGGCTAGTGGAGAAGTATTTTTTTCGCTCCTCAAATATGTGATTTTATCCCCTAATTTACTGCAAAATATGAAACGAAAAAAAAAAAAAAAAAACAACGACAACAACAACAGTCAGTAGCTCAATAAAAAGCAAAAAAGCCCTACTAAACGGGATTAGATTGCGTGGGCCCAGTGCTGCATGCTCCCGGGCGCATACACTCCTTTTTTTTTTTTTTTTTCAAAATTTTTTATAAAACTGTTAATATAAGTATATTTAACATGTGTATAAATTTTTACCATTTTTAGAGTATTTTAGGTATTTATTTTTTATTTTTGAAAAACAGTTGCATTTTAGGTAATATAAAATTACGTAAATGTCACTGATTTTCAAAAATCAAAAATAAATATATAAAATATTCTAAAAATGGTAAAAATTTATACACATATTAAATAGATATAGATTAACAATATTGTAAAAAAATTTGAAAAAAAAAATAGGTGTATACGCGGGAGAGGGCGCATGCAATTGGGGTCCCTACTAAACACGTAGCTAAGCGGAGCCTTAACGGGATATAACATTTCAATTAGCAAGAAATATTTAATTTTTTATATTCTCCATAGTTTCCACTGTTAATTATTCTTTCATTCGAAAAAAATTTCGATCTTTGTCTACTCGCATTCCAATAATTGTCTGCCGTCATCAGATCGCTCTCTTTTTGGCTTTAAACGTTTTGTCGCTGGGTCACCTCTTTTTTACGTAAAACCGTACGATCGAGAGAGAGCGTCGGTGGAGGCAAGGCCAAAGGGGCTAATATTTAAAGTTTAAAATATGAAATATTTAGGGTGTGTTTGGAAGAGGTAAAACTTTTTGATGAAAACTTTTTAGAGTAGAAGTTGTCAAGTTGATAAAAAATGATGTGATATGGTAGAGGTAATAATGAGGTGTAAAGAGAATAAAGTTAAAATAGATAGGATAGTTGTATGGATATTTGTGTGGAAATGATTGAAAAGTAGGGTTGTTTATATAGGAAAATGTGAAAAAATAATTAAAAAATAAGATAGTTATGGAGAGTAAAAAGTTTTTGATTGAAAAGTTTTCATTGATATGTTTAGTGTGTAACCAAACACACCCTTAAAGTTTTAAACTGATTATGCTGCCAATATAACACAAACATTCATATGTGCGGTAGATGAATTTTTAATAAAGAAAAATATTTGCAAATTCCGTATGTACCCGATAACTGTTATCTAAGAGGGAAACTTTACTGGATCTTAAAAAAATTAGTAGGACTGCAACATATCATTTGAAATTAAAAGTGGGTTAAGATAGTTACCTAAATTTTGAACACGCAATTAATAAAGGGCGCGAGGAGATTTTTATGCATAGAATGGAGTAGCCTTCAACGCGAGCAGATAGTGTATTAATTGTGGTAATGGGAAGATAGAAACCAAGGTCACACACTACCCGAAGACTTAAGCATTCAAGCCGTCGGGCGCAAGTGGGCGTGTGCTTCCGGTGCCGCAAACGATGTGGAGTTCTCAAATGGAATACTCGAGAAGACGGGGACTGAACTTCGGCTATTTCCCATTCATCATTAGCCCATCCTACCTTACCATTCATCTACAGAAATTTGAAACTTCTTTGTTTACCTGGGAAGAAGCTTCCAAGAGAAATATGGACTTTGTCCCCTAGCTAACAAGGCGTGGTAGGCAGCGAACGCACTGCAATAAAACCTAGCCAAGGAAAAGAGAGTAACCTAACAGAATAGCCAAGGATTAAAAATAAAACAGATGATCAGCTTTTGAATAAAAATAGAGTTGATTGACGTTACAGATAACATTGAGAAAATTATAATTTGTAAATTAAATAAACCACATGCCAATTAAAAAGGATAATGCAGCCATGTCCGACGGAAAGAGAAACTATGCACTGGTATTGACCTTCATCGAAAATATGACTTTAAAAAGCTCCTTGTTGGCCTTTGAAAATGGCTTAGACCAGAATAATGGCTTACAATCTTCAACAGGTTGCTACTTTGTTTCAGTCGTTCAAGAAGGGAGAATATACCAAAAACCAAAGCGTTCATCAGTAAAAACTGCTGATCCTAAGATAATTTTTTACAGAGATCAATGTATACATACTTGGTCAGATAGTAGTGCAGATTGGAATGGCAGTGACTTTTGGTGCACAAATGAAGCAGAGATTAGGCTTGACCAGAACAACATTAGAAGATCAATACAATCTAACCAAAATTGCCATTCCAGTGCATACTCCCCTGCAGAAGATCAATACAATCTCCCCTGCAGCTGCAATTTTATTGTCATACTGAAGAACATTGCTGAGTGCCCATAAAATGGAAATAGCTAGATAATTTTCAATACACAAGACTGGCATTCAAGTTAATGGTGTCCAAACACAGTATTTACGACTAAAAGATGGCATTCTCAAAAGATACATTCCATGTGCATGTATAAATTGCCATAATTAAACATTGGCGGTCATTCCATGCCATTACAACAATATCCCAGTCAAATCATGTTCACGAATACATTAGAAGCAGATTTCGGCTTGACCAGAACAATAGAAGATCAACACAATTTAACCAAAATTGTTCCTCTGCAGCTGCAATTTTCTTGTACTGAAGAACATTGCTGAGTGCCCATAGAATGGTAAGGGCTAGACAATTTTCGATACATGACTGGCATTCAACTTAATGGTGTGTACGAACACAATATTTACCAATAAAAGATGGCGTTCTCAAAAGAACACAATAATATTGACCTGCGAATACATTCCATGTGCATGTATAAATAGCCATAATTGAAGATTGGCTGTCATTCCACGCCATTACAACAATATCCCCAGTCAAATCATGTCCACGAGTAGAATTGCAAATTCACATCCTTCCCGAGCAGCATCTGATCTGTCCTGAAAATTTTCTGTTCTGCCATTCCACACCATTGCAACCATTATCCTTGGTGAATCATCTCAAAAATGAGTTGCAGTAGAAGGTGAGATTATCACCTTTTGCTTGAAGCAAATGGACTGTCCTCGAAAAGACAGGTGGTACGGTCACGCAATTGCCTGATGTAAATCATATAATTCCAGAAAGTCTTCAGGACATCTTCATGTTCTGACTTCTGACAAGATTGCATTGCAGGAAAGTTAATATGGTTAACCTCTTTGCATGATAATTCTGCATAAAAGCACCAAGACACATGAAAAAAGAGATTCAAAATGAGAGTATGAAAGAAATAAATAAATACTTCTGTACTATCACTTGAAAGAGATTCAAATGCCAGTATAAAAGAAATAAATAAATACTTCTATACTACCGCTTGACCCAAGGGATTTGTACACTGAACGAGGATCAAAAGTAGGGTGCATTGTCAAGTAGTACAAAAATGTTGACCTAGTGTGTTGCAAATCAGTGTTTCACTACCCAAAACCAGTCCAGCTTAGGACTTTTGCCTCCAAAATTATGAGTATGCTATCAGTTGAGTGTCATATGTTCGGGAATTTATTTTCTCAATCATCTAATTCTGTGAGGTGACTTGAATTCTAAGGAATGTAATCTCAGGTAAACGGTTCAGTCGTAACAGTCCATCCATGTATTGCAGATAGAAACTGGTTCAAATTTTTATGCACCACTTGCAACTTTGTTCATCGTCACCAGAATAGTCTTGCAATCATGTGTCTCTTCACAAAACCAAACTACAATGATTATCAACATTAAGCACGAAATAATAAAGACTGCTTACCAAAGAGAGCTTTGGAAACCATACAATGCTCGAAAAATCTGGCAGCAAGGAAAGCCTTTCACATTCATTGTCAGTTTCCACTCTCACCCATTGTGTCAGGCCTAATAAGATGCTCCTCATATATAAGGCGATACTTTGCAGGGACATAATCCTTAAATCTGTTTTTTTAAAAAAAAAAAAAATGGAAAAAATGGATGAAATTATGAGAAAACTTCAACTTGATATAAAGATAGCCAGAGAGAAATTTTAAAGAGCAGAAAATAAAGAATCATGTCGCTTCTAACAACAAGATTAATTATTAACCAGCACTTCTCTCAATACTTCATGGGCCCATTGTAAAGCTTACATCCACGACAAATAATACACACAAACACCTTCATCAAAATGGGGGGAAAAAAGCAGGACACAATATATGTGAGTCGGAAGGTCTGAGTAAAATTTTCAGCAGACCGACTGTAAATGAAGTTCCTCTTTTGGACCACAATTAGATGGTGTGTGCTGATGGGAGGAGGTTGTGTATGTTGGTACCACAATAACACAGAGTTCTCTGTTTGGAATATAAACCCCACCAAGTCTAAACCATCTTCCTTTCTAGTGGTTGCATTGAACACACCACTTGCTTAGAATTTTCGCTTGGAGGTGGCTTTGAAGTTAAAATTTGTTGATTATAGTACCCCTATGATTTCTGATAGCTTTTAGATTTTCAGAGTTATGGAGTCCAAGAAAACAGTAATCTCTTCCTCCTAACTGCTCTCATATTTCCACTGCATTGACCAGTTAAATAAAATATTAAATGTCATTCTGTTAGAAATTTTTTTGTAAAAAAAATAAAACGATATTGTTTCAAGCGATTAATTTCAATCCCCAGAAAGCTACTACTGAAGTGGTAGGCAGAGACCAAAATTAATATTGTTCATAATTGCTGTGCTAGATGTATACCCTCTAAGAAGATGAATCCTCTCTGGTGAAGAGAATAATCTTGCAATTGAATCCAGGACAGGAATTATCTTCATTGTTTTCGACTTCAATGCCCTCATAAGACCTATAAAATCTTTGTATTCTTCAGTTGTAAGCTTTTCTTGGACCTGTTATCCAACATGCAGTAGAAATAGGTTCCCCCAATGAAAATGAGAGTTCAATGCCATGTTAGGAAATGCCAACACTTCAAAATCACTTCTTAAAAAAAAAAAAATTAAAGAAAAAAAAAAAACAAAACAAAACAAAAAAAACTAACCTTTGAAAAGAACTCCAAAAGGGTGGGGACATCAAAAATGGAAAAGGGAAACAATGGAAACTTTATTTGAATAAAAATAGAATTTAAAAACAGAACCTGTGATGCATTGAAATGAAATCTTTTAGGTTTTCAATTTTTTTCTTTTTTAAAATAAAAAAACAAAGATTTATGCCTTCTGCCTGCTACATTTTTCACAATGTATGGGAAAGAACATAAAGCAGCTTTCTTATCATTCCGGAAAAGAAAATCGCTCAGAAGATTCACCAATATGGTGCCAAAAAACAACTTAAGACCCTCTTATCACACTAGAATCAGAACTTTACCTGCAACAGAAAAGCAGATCCTTTTGACTCCTTGTCTTCATTTGATTTAGAACAAGAAGTATCTCTGCTTTTTTGAGCTGAACAAGAAGCAGTAGTATTCCCCTGATTAAGCTGAGATTGATGCACAGTTCTAGTGTCAGGAACCTCAAAATCGGAAAGTTGAGGAACTTGTTTATGATGCTTCTCAATGCTACTTGTCAAAGAAAAGATTGATTGTGAAAGTGCTGATGATGCATGATTCAACTGATGGTTTACAGAATTTGTCATTTTGGGGCCTGATCTAAATATTTTAGACTTTTTTGAAGAACAGGGCATAACCATGCCTTCTCCATTTGGCTCTCCATCCATGGAAGAATTTCCAGTCAAATCGACAACCTCACAGTCCAGACTTTCAATCTCTCTCTTCTTCTTGCCAACAGTTTGCAACCCATTCGTAGAGTAAGAATGATCCATAGAGTTCTTTGAGCTGAGTCTTAAATTTTGTTTATCAGAAGTAAGAGTTGAGCGATTGGCAGGAATAATTTCTCCCAGCTGATTGCAGGAATTCCCTCTGCGAGCTGCAAGGATCGAAGAAACTGACTTCTTTGGCAAATCTTCAGCCACGACCTTCAGAAATAAATTCAAAATGATAAGCAAACTGCTTCAGTTTACTACAAAACATCAAACATCAGATGACATCTCAGACTAAGGGAATAACCACAGAAAAAAACAATACCATAAAATTAGAGGTTGAAGACATCTTGGCCTGAGGAAGGTGAATCTTCACCTCATTTGTGTTCTCTGCTCAAGAACATGTACCATCATAGATTAGCATTGACTGAGTTAAGGAGACAAAGCAAGTGTTTGCAAAAATTCATCAGTAGCATCTGTTGAAAATAAAAGTGCAGGATAAAGGAAACGCATTCCTTAACAATTAACCGAGTAGAATATATCAAGCACTATCACTTCTTACCCATAAAACTTAGCCAAGTACAACATATCAAGCATTATTGCCCATAAAAATTTACCCACTAGGAGAAATTCATAAACTGCCCACAGAAGAAAAACCCTATATGCCTGAAAATTTTGAAGGAAAAATCCAGGACACAAAATGAATAATGTGCATCAAGGGAACAAAGCAATCACTTGAAGGCTCCCTGGTTTCCTAGATGAAGTAATGCCGACACTAGGGACACATCTGAGTGATGCCTAGACAAGAAACAGACAATTAGGGGTGCAACTTGGGCCGGGTTCGGCCCGAACCAGGGCCGCCGAACCCGAAAAAATACAGTGTTGAAACTCTGAGATTTTCAACCCGAACCCGAATTTGCATTTATATAAAATATATAATTTATATTATAATAATAACATATTACTCATGGATGGATGATGGACAACAGGAGTACGGCATGGCAGGCATGGACAGCTCATCGCCGAGACAATCTAACGTCTTAAGTGATTTCAACAAAATACATATTCTCAATTTACATTACGATACAGGTCCAACAGTTTTTTTTAAAAAAATTACTCTTCACGCCTTTTCTACTGAAGCCTTTTAACCAACAAAATCCTGTAATACTAAATATTAAATTTTTTTGAGATCTTTTTTTCCAACGGAAAAATTTATGAGAACTTTAAAATTATAGTTGTAAAATAAGCTTAAAACAATAGAGGAGTAAAAAAATACAATTAATGATTAATAATACAATTTTATTGACAACGTTTACACATAATTCATATTCTACTTGATACAAAGAGCATGCTCAAAACAGATTTCTTTCTTTCTACTCTTAAGCGGTATTTGAATTTTTCTTAATTTCATACAATAAAATGTTTTTTAAACTTTTTTATATAATAGATTTGTGATAAAAAAAAAATTATATATAGATGAGTAACAAAGACAAATTAATAGAATATGTCAACCCGAAACTCAACCCGAGCCCGAATTTCAAAAATAGGGTTAGGGTTGAGGTTTACAAATAGGGTTAGGGTTAGGGTTAGGGTTGAAGTTTTACAAATAAGGTTAGGGTTAGGGTTGAGATGAACCCGAGTTTCGTGAGCCCGAGTTGCACCCCTACAGACAATCCACTCCCAGTAAGAAAAAGACGCCATATGAAGTCTGCTAGTCACAACTTCACATCCTGGAAATATGCAAAGATAGCTCATTTGAGGAAAATGCACCTGCCTAAGTCTTAAATCTAGGCAATATCAAGCTTGGGAGGCCTCTATGGTGCATTATCGGGGATTTAAGATTGCATATGGACCATGATTTTATGAATCAAAGTTCTTAGCAACCTTTGCAGAGGACTGAATTTACAGGAAAGACAATCTTCTTATTATCCAAACAACATACACAACCTGAATTCAATTTTGTCGTAAAGATTTAGTTATTTAAATTAACCATTCAAATAATAGATATATTCATTCATAAATAACACTGCTGGTAGAAAAACTCACAACTCCTTAATTGCTCAAATGTTATACTACAAACAATATCATCTACAGAAGGAAAAATGAGCTAGTGCACTGCAACTGTAGTACTAACCAAAAATCACAAAAGGATCACAGAAGAGGATGTTAACCTGTGGTTACTCTGTGCTTTATGTACATCTTAGCAGGAGAACATAAACTACTTTCTCGGAAAAATTTAGCTAATGTAAAGACTACGTCTCCAAATTTATGGTAGCACTGCAAGAACATTAAAGCATATCCAAGCTTTTGTCAAATCAGGAAATCAACAAAGAAAAATATGTTTGGATATCAGGGCCTCAAATAACCTTGACGTGGGGCTGAAGCCAAAGTGACAATTGGGCTTGAATGGTTGGTTGCAAAAACCTGCACAAAGGAGAGAAGATTAAGCAAGCTGACAAACCATAAAGGTTAAACAATATCATCATCATCATCATCATAAGCCATTTTCCACCTAGGTGGGGTCGGCTGCATGGATTCTTTTGCGCCATTCTTGACGATTTAAGACTAAATTTTCTGTAATTTGTAATATTTTTAAATCTTATTTAATTACTTCCATTCATTTTTTTTTTTGGTCTTCCTCTCATTCTTCTACCACCTTCTACTTGCATAAACTCTGTTATCCTAACTAGTGCTACTTCAGGCCTCCTTTTAACATGACCAAACCATCTTAATCTATTTTCTCTCATTTTATCACAAATTGATCTCTCTTTTAAGTTTTCTCGAATTATTTCATTCCTAATTTTATCTTTTCTTGTTTTACCACTTATCCACCTTAACATTCTCATTTCCGTTACGTTCATTTTTTGTATATGTTGTTCTTTAATTATCCAACATTTTGCCCCATAAAGCATAGCAGGTCTAATCGCAATCTTATAAAATTTTCCTTTTAGTTTAATTGGAACTCGACGGTCACATAAAATTCCAGACGCACTTCGCCATTTCTTCTATCCTGCTTGAATTCTATGTATTATATCTTTCTCAATTTCCCCGTTCTCTTGAACTATTGATCCTAGATACCGGAAGTGGTTAGTTCTTGTTACTACTTGATCTAAAATCTTAATTGGTTCCTCATCCGAGTTCTCACTATTGTTAAAATTGCGTTTCATATATTCAGTTTTTGTGCGACTAATTCTAAAACCATTAGATTTTTAAGCATCTACCCACCTATTCAATTTTAAATTTAGTCCTTCTTTAGTTTCATCTATTAGAACAATGTCATCTACAAATAACATAAACTAAGGTATTTCTTCTTGGAGATGTCTAGTAATTTCATCCATTACTAAGATAAAAAGGTAAGGACTCAAGGCTGAGCCTTGATGTAAATCTATTTTAACTGAAAAAATATTAGTATCTCTACTAATGGTCCTCGTATTTGTAACAGCCCCCTCGTACATATCTTTAATAATATCGATGTATCTGTTATTAATTTCTTTCTTTTTCATCACTTGTCATATTAACTTTCTTGGTACTCGATCATATGCTTTTTCTAAATCAATAAAAATCATGTATAAGTTCTTTTTCTTCTCCCTATATTTTTCAAATAATTGTCTAAGTAAGAAAATAGTTTCAGTGGTTGATCTTCCTGGCATAAAACCAAATTGATTTTCAGATACATTAGTTTCCTGTCTTAGTTTATGTTTAATTACTCTTTCCCATAATTTCATAGTATGACTCATTAGTTTTATTCCACAATAATTTGCACAATTTTAAATATCACTCTTATTTTTATAGATTCGAACTATAATGTTTTTCCTCCATTTACTTAGCATTAACTTTGTTTTTATAATCTTATTAAAGAAATTTGTTAACCATGTTGCACCTACATCTCCCATGCACTTTCATGTCTCAATTGGTATATTATCTAGGCTTAAGGTTTTTCTTGTTTTCATTTTCCTTAGAGCTTTCTTTACTTCAGATATTCGAATTTTTTGGAAATAACTGATATTCCTATTTTCTTCTCTATTTAAACTAACATTTAATGTTAAATATTCGTGTGGAGTATCATTTAGTAAACTATAAAAATAAGTTTTTTCATCTTTCTTTAATATCATCATCTTTAACTAGAACTCTTTAGTCCTCACTTTTAATACATCTAACATGTGTTAAATCGTTGCCTTTATTTTCTCTTAATTTAGCCAACTTAAAAATATCATTTTCATCTTGTCTAATTCCTAATCTGTCATATAAGTTGTCATAAGCTTTGTGTTTAGCATCGCTAATAATCTTTTTAGTAGCTTTTTTTGATAGTTTGTATTGTCGTAAGTTTGTATCATTTTTATTTCTCTATCATGTTCTAAACTTTTCTTGTTTAGCATTTATAGCTTTTTGAACATCCTCATTCCACTACCAAGTTTCCCTATGTGAGGATCTACGATTTTTATATACACTTTGTCCTACTTCTTTTATGTTAGTTGTCATTTTATCCCACATTGATTCTACTCTATTTTTTGTGTGTCCCATTTTCCTTCTTCTATCATTCTTTTACTAAAAAATTTCATCTTGTTTCCCTTTAAATTCCACCATTTAATTTTTGGAATTATATTACTTTTAGTTTTTGTTCTCTTTTTGTGTATATATATCCATCACTAATAATCTATGTTGCATAGCTAAGCTCTCACCTGGGATACTCTTACAATTAATACAAAGGGATCTATCTAATTTTCTTATAAGGAAGAAATCTATTTGACTAGAATTGATCCCGCTTTTGAAAGTTATCAAGTGTTCATCTCGTTTTTGAAATAGGGTATTTGCTATAACCAAATCATATGCTATAGCAAAGTCCAAAATGGCATTCCTCATTTCATTCCTTATTCCAAAGTCGAAACCTCTATGACTTCTCTCATATCCTGCATTTTCATTTCCTACATGTCCATTTAAATCTCCACCTATCACAACCTTTTCCTGGTTAGGTATCCTTTGCATTACACTATCTAAGTCATCCCAAAATTGTTTCTTGATTCTATCATCTAATCCTACTTGTGGTGCATAAGCACTAACCGCATTTATGACCTCTACACCTAATACAAGTTTTATTTGAATAATTTTATCATTTACTCTATTGACATCTACAACTTTATTTATGAATTTGTTATCTACTATTATCCCTACACCATTTATATTACTATCCTTTCCTATATACCATAATTTGAATCCATTAATCTCTTTAGCTTTCTCTCTTTTCCACCTAGTCTCTTGAAGGCACGCTACATTAATTCCTCCTTATAACATCTGCTACTTCCATACTTTTCCCTCAAAGAGTCCCAACATTCCATGAGGCAAAACAAACCTTATGTTTTGATACCACCTTCTTCCCTAAACCACGTCCATAAAGATATGGAAACCTTTGCCGACTTCTCGCCACAACCGGACGTTGTTGTGATGCGTCGATTCCGGGGAGACGCCCTAGCAACCCTTGCCCATTTCTCACTACATCCGGGCTCCAATGTAGTGTGTCGCTTCTGGGGAAACGCCCTAGCAACCCTTGCTCATTTCTCACTACATCTGGGCTCCGCTGCAGCGCATCGCTTACAAGGAACGCCCTAGCATTAACAACTTTTAATATATTTTCAGAATCCTTAAGAGATGCGGTAGTGATTTTTAATAGCACCGGCTGCCAGCCTAACATGTCAACCCTCGCTTTTTCCAAGCTTGGGACCGGTAGTAAGATAGAAACTCTTACTGGCAAGGTCAAAAAAATATCAACTGTTAAATAACTGCCCCACATTCAGCGAATTGAAAATAAATATAAGAAAGAACAATTCAGCAAATCAAAAATAAATATAAGATGGCAAAGTTGCACTACATGGAAACTGGAATGCAACAACAACATCAACAATAAATAAGAGGCCAAGAATCCCAGCAATAACATTTTTCAATTCTGAGTAATCAGAAAAGCTGAACTAAATTTAATAATTGATCTTTCATTGTATTCAACCATCAATCTAAGCAATCCAAGACATTCTCTAGCTAATAAGCATTTCTATATAAGAAATGGCATATAATGGGGAGAATGATCTGATCATCACAACAGAGTAGTTAAAGAATTTAAAAAATCATTCAGAATCTGGAGATAATTCTTATTCAGACTTCAGACAACAGATTGAAGCATCAATTAATTACTGAATACATTACACATTGCAGGCATGCTTCATCCATAAAAGCCAGGACACAAACTAAGCCATATTATTCTCAAGTGAAATGTAGTTTTAAGCTTCAATAAAGTTGACAGATAGTAAATATTTTATAAGAATCAACCTCTCATCACAAAAAATTATTGCTCCATAATCATGACGATGACGGATCACACGCCCAACTGACTGGTTCACAGCTCGTGTTGCTTGCTGGCTATACCACTCCTCCCCCATCAAGACCTGATAGTTAATGAAGAACTTAGATGAAGGTCTAGCAGAATCAGTACCAACATAGGCATGAAGTTCTATCTTTGGACCCTATAACCTAACAAATTTTCTTTAGGAACAAATCATTATTATAAAGTTCAAAACGGTTACAAACATAAAAAAAAAATAGATAAATAGTAATTTATACCTATTATTCTACCATTCAAAAGAATTTTGACTACCTTAGATTCTTTCTTCTGCAACAGAGCTTGTTGGTCTAGGAATTCACGTTTCAGGCGAATCTACAACAAAGAATTAGGTCAACATGTTATAAAGAAGGATAAAAAGTGTATCTGGATATGCATCTGTGCATCTAGAGATAAATTATGATTTTTAACAGTCATGGATAGCACCAGAAGTTATGCAGAGCAAAAAAAAAAAAAAAAGCATTTGCTACTAATTTGAATATTTGATATGCATAGATGCTAAAGGGAAAGACTAGGGAAGAAAGAGGCTGATCCTTTCAAAAGGAAGAAGAGAGAAGACTGGAAAGGAAGAATCAATGGGGGAAAAGGATATTTATGAAGAAATAGGGAGTAAAAAGAAAAAGTAGGGAGGATTAGAAGAGAACTAAAGAAAATTTTGAAGGAAAAAAACTAGGAGAAAATGAAAGAAAAATTAATGCGAAAAGAAAAGGAGAAACCTAAACCAATTACACAAAAAGAAGAAACATATATAGTACGGTAACAGACCTTAGGATCAGTCCTCATAGCAAATGGCATACCAGTGATTACCACAGCTCTTCCAGCATGATCAGCAAAATCCAAACCCTCACTGACCTTTATACCAAAGTAGCACATTGAATTAAAACCCAGCAGCAAAAAAAAAAAAAAATCAGAAATGCAAAGAAAATGAGACAACCCTCATAAATGTACAATAACACATCCATTTAAATGCAAAATGCAATTGAAAATATAAAAGAAAACAAAATTAAGGAGGGAAAGAAAGGAACAGAATACAGCGAACAGCCCTTCTTAGCATCACATATTGAAAAATGAAGGCCAGAAGAAACTCAAAGAATTTAGATGATTCCATGAATGATGAGGTTTCAGGGCCAGTTTCTGACCCTGCTACTCGCCTGAGACAGCAAGTTAAATCAGCAGCGAACCACATTTATCAGCAAATCCTAAATCTATTTTCCGCAATTGGAGTAGCATTGTTACTTCGGGTGCTTTTGGTAAACGCCAAAAAAAAAAAAAAAAAAAATCTTCCAAAATTTTTCCACGTACTTTTCCATGCAACTACTCTACTCTACAATTATTTCAAAATATCTTCATATATAACTACCTTAGTTTTCAATCATTTCTACACGTTCTTCTATATGACTACCTCTTCTCCCAATCATTACCCTTATCTTATTACATCACTCTCTTACCTTTCTAAAACTTTTTCCTACAATAACTTTTCAACCTTTCTTTTCCGCATTACAAAACACACCCTTCAATTGACTTTATATATAACATACCCCCCCCCCCACCACCACTCTCCTCCCTCAAGTGTAAGAACACGTAAACTAATAGCATGAAGAAACTTATCAAGCAGACATTTCATGCAACATGCCTTACTACCCAGACTCCCGAAAAATATAGATCCTACGCAACTACAAAAAACAGTAACTTTCACAGCTATCTCCAATGAACCAGTGGAAAATTCAGTTTCAGGTGTAAAACCTAGTCAGTTCCAATAGGATGCCTTCTCACTTTCTTTAAACCATCTCATAACGTAATATAGGCATAAATAAGGAATTCCAGGTGACTCATCTTTTATTTATGAGATTAGCACTCTTTGCTCATGGATGCTGCTCTTGGCTGGGGCTATGATAGAACAAATGCCTAAGAAGTCAGCCCAAACTGAGCTCCCCATACAGCTTTTTTGTATTTCAACACCAAACTGGCATTAAATCATAAAAACCATTACCATTCATGTGCCCTGCAACAAAACTGTGGTTTTTCAGGGATGAGATCCATGCTGGCTTCCTCTTCTTTGGTTGTGCTTTTGAAATCCTCAAAAATCAGAGGGGGTATTCATGAAGCCAACTACATTTTCTCATACTATCGTCTCCCTTCAATTCTAATCATACAAATTTGGAATACTGAATGTTGATATAGGACTCACTGAGATGATGAATAAATGGTGACATGTTCTTAGGAGCCTATAAGACAGGGTGAACTGAACTTCTTTCAACAAGTGAGTGTCCAGCAATAAAGTATGACCAACAAATTAC
This sequence comes from Annona cherimola, assembly GCA_030490835.1. Taxonomy (NCBI): domain Eukaryota; kingdom Viridiplantae; phylum Streptophyta; class Magnoliopsida; order Magnoliales; family Annonaceae; genus Annona; species Annona cherimola. Next base: position 6,832,958 of record CM059977.1, on the reverse strand, counting down.
CAGAAAGGTCAAGATTTTAAGTTTTAACAGATAAAAAATGAACCTTGCCACGAATAACGGCAAAAAATATTGCACCAGAAGAAGAAGCGTCATTCAATTTAGTTTTGAAATCCTGCACCCAAGGGGGGGAAGGAACATTAGCCAGAACAATGGAAAATGATGAGGGAAACACCAAACAGAAATGACATAATAAAGACAGGACAAAAGATGATTTGAATGGAAACAAACAGTATTCAATGAACCTCAATAGAGTATGCAAAGAGCACGGACTGCTTGGGTTCTACAACAGGTTGCTTATGCTTGCATATCCTTTCCCAGATGGTGCTTGAATTGGCTGGACTTGCAGGATTCTGTAGAGCATGGTCAATGTTTTGCCAAGAAAAAATTTGAAACAGGTGTACATCTTATATTTTCTTAATCCTTGCTTACCAGATTCTTCCAACACTCGATACACTGGTCCAGAATGTAGTATGAAGGGAAGAATACAAGTAACCCATCTGGTACAATTCTAGCAAAATTTACTGCAGCATGGAAAATAAAAGAATCTTACACCTGCAAGAAATATAAAAAGTAATTTACTCAGTTGTGTGATCTTTTGTCCCCACTTTCACACATACCAATCGCATTACCAAGCTCTTGCTTATACTCTAAAGAATCACGAGTTCGATAAGACGAATTCAAAGAGCTCCCAGATGGACCAGTAGGCACAACACCAACCCAGACTTGATTAGAAGAAATAACATGAGGATTCTCCAGCCGAATGGGAAATTCTCTGAGAATGGCAACACCTTTTCATAAGAAATTATGACAATTTCTATTAAAAGAAACTTAAAACAAAAAAGCTGTTGAAGTAGTTATTTTCAGTAGGATAGAATTAGCTTACAGTTTCAGTTCCTGAGCAAATGAGTCGAGGGGGGATAATGTACCAGATGTCACAATGATAGACCGGACATGCATTTTTGCAAATTCTAGCATTGCAATCCCAGGATTGAAACACCACCAGCTAAGTATTCTGGACGGCTTACCTGTAGAAGTGGAGGTAACAAAAGCTACAACAGAGGCCGCAAAGCCAGCAGATAAAAAACTAACTTCCAAATCCTAGTTTTCAGAGGAAAAATGTTCTCAATTTTAAAAGGTGAGAATTATGAACTCCATAATAAGTGTTATGCATATCCAGATGTGTAATATCGAGGGAAAAAAAAATCAAGTTGCACCAAACACGATCACCAAAGCAGGTCGGCCTGGTATAATCATCCTGATCAAGCAGTCCAAGTCTAACAACACAGCTCAATTGAAAAATTATATTCTATGCTTTTCTAATGGTCCAGTACATAGACATTTCTAATTTTCATAATTTTGGTTTGTACTAACACTTGCAGATAGTTGCAAATTACTGACATGGAATGATAACTCACCATAGTTGCCATGGAAAAGGATCAGTTACGTGCCCGTAATAATAGATAGTATATATACCAGAAATTACAAAAGAACAGAAAAAGAAAAGCACAATTGTCCTTATTTTTACACAATATGAAGGTCAAAGATGCATGATTAGAACAATCACAAAGATCATTATAATCATTGTTGCATCATCTAATACTTATCCCAAGTTCACGGCCATAAGAATTTTATTCTCACATTCTGTCTATCATGGAACAGTGACAGGTTACCATGTTTCACAAGAAAAGTTATAGCAGATGTTTAAGTTCCAGCTGCTCAAACCAAAATGTTGCCATACGAACAGAAAAATCATGACACGAGTAATTAGAAAAATAAATAATTCATACCAACCATAAATGGCACCAAACAAAAGTATCATTTTAAACTTGAGAAACATCCAAGTGTCTCCTGCATACCTCTAAAAGCATCAGTGGAATTTGCCTGAGATTCTCGCACATGAACCTTTAAACATCCAAATATAATAAAATTAGCACCACAAAACAGAAAACTCCAATGATATGAGGTAAAGATCTGAGAAGGATTTGCAAATTGCTCGCATAGACAACAAAGCATTAACTTGTGAAAGCTAATAGGCATATCAATGCAACTTACACGATATGAATTTGCATGAGACTTATCCCCATCTCTAAAGATAATATCTAGAATAGCCCTCATGCTTTCCAGCCGGCATACGGTACCACTAGCCTTCCGCTGACTAGCATTTGCAGCTGAAATTTTGAAAAACACATTCAAGTGCTCAGTGCTGATTCAGATTTGTGAACAAAGTAAGAAATGAATTGTTATTTGATGGATAAGAAAATAGGGATTCTCATTTCAAGTCTCAAATTTAATCTGATTTGATGAATAGTGCTGATAAAAAAAACACAGAAATAAAATAGAAAAGGGAGATCATTCATTGTTCTAAGGTGGTTGACCTGCTCTTACAGACTTCCGTATCAAGCATCAAATTAAAATGCTACAGAAAAAAGCCTTTAAAAATGTGATTGAGAAACCTGTTAAAAAATAATAAGATATTTAAATTGTCAACTTACCATCCTCAAGAAGCAATGAAGCTTGATCAATTGTATCAGTAAGCATATTTGCCGTCTTTTTTGTGATGTTCAGGTCAGCAAACAGTTCATATATATAAGGTCCTGGCCGAGTAAAGCCCAACTCTTTCGATTCTATAGTTATATCAGAAATCTTTTTCTCAAGCTTTAGCAGAAGAGCTGCAGGAATAACACAGTTATTCATAAATATAAGGGAGGGGGGGGGGGGGGGGGGGGGGGGAAGATTATTCAACCATAGACCGCATTTTGCTTAAGCAACGTGATGTTCGGACTTGAGAACTGTGAGGTAATTTTGAAGAAAATAATGTTTACTTTTTATGTGGTTCATGGTGGAGCAGAATGTAGAATAGGTTGTGAATCTTGGGATGAGACTTGTTGTCATCCTCAGTGTGATTGATGATTAAAGACAAAACCAGATGCTACATTATCTTTTGTGTACTTAACATGCAGAAACAAAAAAGCATCTCAAAATTTATCTATCATAGAAAACTTTTTCCATTGTTACAAGCACTTGCCTAATGTGGATACTCATTTAAGTATTTGCCCTGCTGGATTTGCATGTAAAGCTCATGTGCATGTGGAAAAGACACATGTATACAATCAACAAGACAAAATTCCTGTGGTCAACGATCTTGTGGTATCTACTTGCCTAACATAGATACTCTTTTCATGCTCTTACTCCAGAGGATCTGCACACAAAAATGCTCAGATGCAATGTATGAAAAAAGATACAAAACCAGAGGGAATATATAGCATTTTCTTGCAATAGGTAAACGAGGGAAAAAGTACACAAGGGAGAAGTTGAAGAAAGAGAGGAAACAATGTGACAGCATTGTTTTGCAATAAGTAAACGAGGGAAACGTACAAATGGGACAAGTTGAAGAAATAAGAAGAAATAATGTGATAGGTTGATGTAGCAATTAGAAATAACACAAATAAGGACAAAATCATAAAAGAGATAGGCTTTTGGGGGGAAATATAGATGGTCAGATTGAAAGTATAATAAAGAAAAGAGTACTCAGAGAGGGACTAAAAATGGTGGAAAAGAGATTACAGTCATGGTGAAAATCCCTCTCCAATCACAAAATGGATTAGATAATTATGATGTTTGTATTGTTTGCATGAGTGGAAAGCCACCCATATCCAGATATGATATTGATAATAACATATATAGAGTAAACCCCTGAAAACCTACAATGCAATATCAGAAGCTAGCGCCACTGGAATAAACAGCACAATTCATCAAAATCAATGGATGCGGAAGATAGATGTTATCTACCATAACATAGGTTCCAAAACCAATGTAGAATATGCTCAGTTGACAGCAATTATGTACCTCTAAGAATCGCAAAATTATCTGGATCGAGCGATTTATCATCTGACTTTTCAATTGCTCTTTTTGCCACAGAAAGGTCAATGCACTGTTTTGCTTCAGAAATGCAAGCAGACAGATTAGTGGAATGCAAATCAAATGATGCTGCATCTGCACATATACTCTCCTGCATCAGGAAAAAAATGTTTAAGTTTCAATGACGAATTAAATTGGCTGCCTGCGCCTTATATCATGCCAGGCAACAGTTACTAGAGGCAAGAACCAAACTCCATGACTTCACAAGAGGAAATGTATGCAATGACGCCAATCAAGTGTACCAAAATGACAAGAAATGAAAAAATTAAGCAAAGGGATATAATAAATATGAATATTAAAATGAATGTGCTCGGTGAACCTTTCATGGGAACTCGGGTGAAAGACCAGTCCTGTAAGTAATTTAGCAGGACTGCTATGTAGAGGACTAGGGACTAGGGAGATTATTACAAGGAAAACATCCTTGGAGAGGGTTACAGCATCTTTGGACAAAAAATTAGTCCAAACTACTAAAAAAAAATGGCAATAGATTTCTTGTCTGAAGGCTAAAACAATGTCATACAATGTGAACTGCCATGAATCACATGGGCTTTGGGGATTGTGACTTCCAACCCATCCAGAAACAAGATTACAGATAAAAATTCATAAATGGCAAGATAAATACTTCATTTGCTGATTTAATAAAATCTGCTGATTCAGCATACAGTTTAGGAAGAGAATGATCCATATGCATGTATATCTGAGGAACACTCTCTTGATCATCTCCTAAACACCAAAAAAATTAAAAAGAAAGAAGCCAGATTTTTCCTGTTAGCTTACCAAGTTGTGAGCTTCATCAAAAATGAGTACTGTGTTCTCCCAGTTAATACCAGAGAGAGAACGCCGATTCCCCTGATCAATGAGATAGTTGTATGGAGAAAACAAGATGTCAACAACCTTGTGAAGTTCTCGTGATACATAGTATGGGCATCTGCAAGGGATTATTTTTAATAAAACAATGAGAATAGGATATCATTAGGTGATATTTTATCTCCAGGAGATATCAGCCACTCCTACATGATAAACTAAAGAAGATTTTTTGTGGACATATCGAAGGAATGATTGCAAAAATAACTTCATGGCATGCAGATTATATTTTACATTCATTCAGTAGGCTTGATCATGAACAAGCGAAGAGAGAAGATACAACTGCAGCACTAGAAAAATCTAGCTGGTTGCTAACAAACCGATTTTATAGAAGGACATCAATATGGTCAATAATTCAGGTGAATGCAGGAAAAGGCAACAGCATCTAAGTGTGAAGGCTCCTGAAGCCATATGTTTCACAAGCAACAGTGAGCCCTCAATGCGAACAGGACAATCCACTGACTCGCTGTTATTATGGATTCCTGTATTAACAGTACAAAATCAGACTAGCATAGTGGCTATCTCCAAGAAAATTACATTTCCCTCAGTTACTAATATTGAAATACAGAAATGTCAAGAGACCTACGGCCCCTGGGTTCGTCCTATGTTGACCAAGTCTTCGATGTCGAAGGGTTCATTTCCAATATCAGGATTGTTCTTCATGTAATCTGCAACCACAAATAATAAAGTCTATAAAAAAAAATATATGTGGGGCCCAAGTATAAATCATTGACAGTCATAAGATTTGCTAGCAAAGATTAAATACAATCTTATATTTCACTGTTATCGAATTAAAAAATTATCCTCTTGAACTTGAGAATGAAATTTCAAGAAACTTATTATCCTAAGAAAAATTGCCATGGAGATGAAGTGCAAGAACATCTGGCCCAGCAAATGTTTTCAATTTCTCTCTTAGACCGCAATCCTGTGCGACTGCTTGTAAAGTGGGCAATATAAGTGCGGCCCCAAAAAAAAAAATTCATAGATGTGTGGGGCCCACTTAGATCAGTTATCATATCAAATTTTGCAGTTTTAAATTTTCTCATATTATTTAATTTTCAAAAATCAAAAATATGTAAAAAATTGAAAATTGTAAATTTTGGTATGGGAACCAATTTAAATTTTAAAGGCTCAACATCGATGAAAAAGTTTTAAAATAAAAATATATATTTTTGAATTGTCATATATCATCTGATATATAGGCAGTTGCGCGCGAACAGAATGCTTTATCTCTTAAGTTATGAACTAATTGTTTTAAGAATCATCACATGAGATTTCTCATGCGCCCACTGACCACTGTCACTTGTATATTACACCCAAGTCTTGCATAATTTCTTAAACTGAAAGATATGTTGGTTCACTGTGATGAAGGCTAAAATGTCAGGATCAATGGACAAGCAATGGTCTGAATGGTTCGACCTGATATCAACAGAATTGAAAATTTTATGAGGAAAAAACAATGTAGTCAAACTTTTGTTTCTTGCAGAGGAAAAATTCAACAAAATGTTAGAATGGAGCATAAAAAGGAAATTTTAGTTTGAAGCCAGCTGCAGGTGATCAATCCAATAAGAAACATTTAACTCTCAACAATAGAAAATCATATTTGAATGTCAGGAAAGGATGCAAGAAGTGAAGAACTCAACAACAACAACAACAACAACAAAAATATTAGACTAAAAGTACCAGAAATGCGAGTGTGGTGAGAGCAAGCACGCTTTTTACAAAGTGAATGGCAAGCATTATTTTGTGCTCTGCCACGAAGCATTCGGACATCATCATGGACGCACATTTGTTCTCTAGAGCCTAGAACCACCATCTTTGGCCTAGAAATTTTTCAACACAGTTACAAATTTTAAGACAAGTAGAATCAAGCCAAACAGAATTTTCCAACAGCACAACTTAAAACAGTCACAAATTTGGAGACATGTAGCAATAAGTCAAACTGGATGCTATTATGTTTGAATTTTGAAGAACGCAGACACAGATCTAAAAATAAATAAATAAAAAGTGGCATAGAAAACAAGTTCAAGCTTCAAAACAAAAATAAGAGGATGTGATATCCATGTTCCAGCTAACGTATCATGAAAATGAAAATTGCTTCAATATTACTTCTCTTATTTTCAATTCGTGTAGAACTCAGAAACAGTCAACATCAACACTAACTTGTGTGGTAACGATACCAAATGCCTCAGACATCAACAAACAAGTTGACCAATGTGTCAATATACATTAGGTCATTATTCAACTTTCAAGATGTTAGTGTGCTACTGTGCTTTTATTCAGAAAGAGCATTCAATTCAATTGCCTCACGAACAAAACAGAGTTGCAAGTTATATCTGTGAGTAGAATTCATTTCTTTGTGGCATTAATCTAAGGAGGGGAATATAAAAGCACAGTCATCCCATGCTGCATGTGCATAGGGCAATTATTCTTTTAATCACCACCCAGATATTGTAAGTGGCATTGTTCCTAAAGATTACAAGACTAGTCGTATCATGCTTTGCTCAACTAGAGTTAGGCTTGAAGATCAAATATGCCAAAGCAGTGAATTATGAAAATAAACAAAAAAGATAGGATTTTTGAGAAATAGTAGTAATAGTAGTAGAATTGATAGCATGAGAAAAAAGGTATATTTAAATGTCAAGAATAAATAAATGATGAGTAGTGTGAATAGAAGTTGTAGCAAAAAGTAAGAGGGTTGTAAACATTCCCCTTTACACTCTGATCCCTTAGTCGATCACCATGTATCCTTCATTCCCATCCACAGACCCCTGTTGACCACAATCCAATCTGGAGGTCATTTGACTAAAGATGTCTTTTCACCTGAGACATAGCCAGCCTTGGAAATTCATGGATTATGTACTCTTGCTACAGAAACCATCTGCTCTGAATACCCAAAGCGTTGGGTAACTAAAAAAGAAGAGCCATAAGCATCCAACCTGTATCCAGAACCTCCAGGACCACAACTGCTGGAGATTTTAGAAGGTTACAGACTATTCCATACAACAGTGTGTTTCTTATATATAAAAAAAATGTCAGCATCGGTGGCTTCCACCAACCTCGCTAAAATTAACAACCTTTTCCTTGAAATACGCGAAGATTCTGAATATAGTTTATTCCTATGAAATACGTAAAGATAATATTCAAAATTACCCAGCAAAGACTGTGTTCAAAACAAAAGCGATGATCGCTTGAAGGTAAGAAGCAAAAAGTTGCCAATTTGGTGCGAGCGGAGCTAACTAGAAAGCAAGTGCTTCTGACCTGTAACTTGTCGTCTTCAATTCACGGATAACTTGCTGAAGCTGGCTATGAGTACGGGAGGTGTATATTATGGTTGGGAGATTACCCCTCGCGGATTCTTCCGGAGGCATGTCAGATTCTTTGTTGCCGGAACCACGACGCTTGCCTACGGTCAATCCAGTTGAAAAATTGCCAAAACTTTTTCTCCAGGCTAACGTAGCACAAAGCAGGCACAGAGTCTTTCCCGTTCCAGTAGGACTCTCCAACAATGCATTGCATCTCTATCAGAACAGCCCTAAAAACCATCACATTTCTGAGAGAATAATCTCAGACTCGAATAACAATTTAAATAATATAAAATAAAGAAACTCTTGGCAAATTAAAAATAAAATAAAAAAGACGTCGGTTGGCAGGGAATTGGCATGATATTCGTCTTCTTTTGAAAGCTTTATTAGAGAGTTCGAAGTTGGGATGGAAACCTCTTGCAGGGATTTGATGACCTTCTCCATGTAAACGATTTGGCAATCATAAGCTTCGAAGGGGAAATCAACATCGATCCCTCTGATCTTGTAGGTCGGCATTCTCAAGACAACTGTTTCTAGCTTTGAAGCGAGGAATCAATTGCTCTGAGTTATTCTGTCTTTCCAAAAACCCTAGGGAGATGGCGGAGCGGGAGCAGTGAGGAATGTAGGCGGTGAGCGTTCCCGCCAACTGATAGGAAGTTAAGCGTCTTTCTGGCGCGAGCTTCTCAGTAGCACGGATGGGACTCCTAGCTCAATCACAGCCGTGTATTTATTTGGCCAGGTGCCCGCTTCATATCTTATATAAAAAAAATAAAAAATAAAAAAATCCCATGTCTGCAGATATCCTTGATGTAGTGCTAGCTTTTCAGTGATTATAAATTGACTAGACTTTTGTTCTGAATTTTTGCATGGTGGGTGGCAAGAGAAATTAGAACATAATTAAATATATTATGGTGTATTTTAAGCTGAGAATAATATTCATTGATTTTTTAATTTAATTTTTCTTCATGAATATATTTTCTAGACTGTATTTAATTCCTATATTAAGTTTTGTCATTTTATAATACTTTAACGTATTTATTTTTTATTTTTCAAAAAATCATCAATTTCATGAGCATTTGAGTCATTTTCACCTAAAATTTGATTTTGAAAATTTAACAATAAATATATATAATATTGTAAAATGGCAAAAAATTTGTATATAAATTTAACATACTTAGAAAAACATGTTTATAAAGAAAAATTTAAAAATTAACTAATTATAAAAATAAATAAATACTGTAGTTTAACCTAAAGTGCATAATTATGTATAAAATCAGAATCCAATTAAAAATAAGGTACTTAATTTTTTCTGTTGCATGTTGTGTATTCATGTATTTTGAGGCAGCCGGAGGTGTAAAAGCAAAATTTTTAAAAAATGAGAATGGCAAAATTTCTAAAAACATGCGAGAATAACGTGATATGAAAATTTTATTATTCAAATTGATGATAGTAAAAATTCTTACACTGAAATTTTATTATTCAAAAGTTCTATCACTTTTCCAACACATCTTACGGGTAAAAATAGTAAAATTAAAATCAACATAGCAATTACATGGAAAACAAGTGAATGTTATCTAAAATGCAAATAATAATGACAACAATAACAACAAATTTCGTGCATATTCGTTAATTTTATTTTCATTTTTATTTTACATGGGAACTTTCAAACATTTCAAATACACTTATATATTTTACTTAAATTTTACTTACACGCACCATTTAGAATTCATCAATGGGTCATTAATCTTTTGTAAAACAATAAATATGTCTAAGCTCTAATGCAATTTGAGGTTAGTTTGCTATGTTAAGAATTTACGTTTAGATATTATATGAATTTACATTCAGATATTATATGAATTCATAGTGGTAAAATTATTAAAATGTCATTAAAATAAAATATTTAACTGTAAATTCATAATCGATAGGCATATTCGTAATTTCACGTAAGTTAACGACATCTTTAACGGATCCATAGTTGCGCAATATAAGTAGAATTTATACAAAATATATAGGTATATTTGAACATTTTGAAAACTAAAGGGGATACATAGAATTATAGGTAAATTTCATTAATATATTTAGAATTTACCCTGATAATGGTAATGCAAATAGTGAAAAAATGACAAATCATAATGAAAGGCATGCAGTAAAAAAAAAATTACATGTTGCCTTTAAAAAAAAAATGGGTGCGTGTGAGTTTAGAAAAATATAAGGTTAAAATTGGATATTTATGATTTAAAAAAAGAAAAATACGTGACATGATAAAAAAAAATTGATCAAAAGGACGCGGAGCAATGTCAAATTTCGCACAATGTGCATAAAAATTATTAAAATATATAAATTGCAGTGTAAAGGTATGTTAATCGAGTATTGAAGATTTAAGTGTGAAATTATACCAAACACAAAGTTGTGGGAATATACATAGAGTCATGATATAGTGCACCTGAGTGCACTCGGGTGAAAAAAATTATTTTTTATATTATATTTTTTTAAAATATTTTTATTCAACTATTAACATATATATTTCAAACTTTATCATTTTTTTGATACTTTTAGATATTTTTTATTTTTAAGACCGGTGACATTTCTGTAATTTATGAATTACCAAAATGTCACCGGTCTTAAAAATAAAAATATCTAAATGTCTCAAAAAATTGGTAAAATTTGATATATATATATATATATATTTATATATTAAATACACCTAAATTAATAATTGTATAAAAAAGTTCAAAAGAGATATTAAAAAATAAGTGAAAATGTACTCATGTGCACCGATGCTCTGAGTGCATTCAATCAGCGCCATTGTATATATATACGTGGAATTTGATTCAATGCATGCTATTGTAGTTTGGAGTTTATGTAAAACGATGCCCATTTGATAGGACATCTATCACCAACTGAATTTAAAATTATTCACTTAATAGTATAGAAATTTTCATTTAAATCAAACATGTGTATGAGTTCCATTTTGAAATGATGCAAAATCAACAAAATAAAATAACTTAATATCAATTTTTAAAATAATATTTTTCTACATCTAAATTGTTTAAAGCATATTTTTATACGGATAAATGATTATGTAATGTGTTTTTATATTTTACAGCGAACTGTATTATAGTGATTGCACAATTCACATGCATTGAAATATATTTACATGTAAAACTTTTTTCCATATACACCCACTATGTTTAACTATATTACCAAGTACACCTATAATATTTGCATTTAATAAAAACATATAATTCTTAAGTTAATATCGTTAGCTAATGTGTGGAGTTACTAATACGTAAATCAAATTCAAGATAAAATTGAAAAATTTAATGTCATAACTCATTGATCCTTAATCACGCGCGAGCTCTAAATGTAGAATGTCATGAATTTATTTATTTTTATTTTATAACAAGGGTATTTTAGGCATTTACTGAATATTTTAAGCATTTATTGAAATTTAACTAGAGGTTTTTAATGGAATTATGGTTTTTATGATTAATTGCAACCATGACAGATATATTGTGATTTTAAAAACGCAATTGGTATATTTAAAAGAAATAATTACTCTTATACTCATAACAATTGCACATAATTTCTAATATACCCACAACATTTCATAAATTCATTTTATACCCATAACATTTTACCATAAATTCCTTTCATACTCATGCCGTTAAAACTACCGTTATATATCCCATTGAAAAAACGATTTTGTCCATTTAAATTTTTTTAAGTGAGATAATTTAACCTCAACATGACTCAATTAATGATAGTAAATCATTATATATAATATATAAATAACTTGAAAGTCATATTAAGGTTGATTTATTTTAATTAAAATAAATTTTAAAATGGCAAAACTGTATTTTCATTGGGATAGATAATGGTGGTTTTAACGGTGTAGGTATGAGAGAAATTTACGGTGAAACGTTATGGGTATAAAAAAAAATTATGAAATGTTGTAAATATATTAGAAATTATGTGCAATTGTTACAAGTATAAGATAAATTATCCGTATTTGAAATTATGACCAAATATAATAAATGCATTTGGAAAATAGGTCCCCTTCTATTTAACTGGATTATATAAAGTGATTCTTTATAATCTCATCAAAATTTAAGATATTGATGTTTGATAAAAAAAAATTTAATTCATTCATTATACTTAACATTATTTGTTTAGTTAGGATACAAAGTGTTATTCAATTCCAACATATACATAGACTACATTTGCTCAAAAAATAAGTTTATTTACGTGTGAATTAAAGAAAATGCATAGATTTATTCATTTAACAATGATATTTTAGATGTTGAAAACACCGTTTGAAATTTAATATTCAACAATAAATCATTTTATTATGTTGATTTTATATATTTATAGATGGAGCCATATACGATGATATTAGACAAATAAAATAATTCATACGTTAATACAAGTAATGCTAAAAATAATAGATAAAATAAATTTTTTATTAACTATCTACATGTTAAAAGCAAACAAAATTGTATGGAAGTGAGGTTTCATTAGAAACATGTATGTTTAGGAAAATTCCTGATATGTGCACGCAATGCATCATTGATATGTGCACACAATGCAAACTAAGTGTTTGTCGTTAAGAGCACTACAATTACCAATTTAATTAAATTAACTGAAAACACATTAAAGATAACACTATAAGAAAAACAGCGTAGAATAATGATGAATTTGACCAAACTTACATGGAGATTATAAGGTTTTTTAATTTTTTAGAATTTACTATGCGAGAGGGAGAAGAAAAAGAAAAAGCTAAAGAGAAATTCCAGAATAAGAAGAGAGAGAAGAATGCAAAGGGAAAAAGGAAAAAAAAAAAAAAAAACTAAGAAAGAGAAAGCCAAAAGAGTAAAGAAAAAGCAAAAAGAAAGTGAAAAGAGGGCAAAGGAAATGAAAATACAACTAATTAAATTACTACGTAAATTAAAATTACACTAAGAATGTAGTTAAAAAAACCAAAGAAATAAAATTTAATACATGAAAGAAGTAAATTAAAATGCGTTAAATTTAAGGGCAAATTCTTTATATATATGCGAATTTTATCCATAATTCTACTTATACTTATGAATTTGCAAAAATATTCTTGTACCATGAATTTTCATCATAACTCTGCTTATATCTACACCGTTTGAGAGGCCGTTAACTCTTTGAAAAATGACAAATATGCTCATCAATAATTACATTTTACAACTATAAATTCATATTATAATGAATTTTTAGTAATTATACGATTATAAAATTATATATAATTTGAATAGTTGTGCTCGAGACAAGGGCCCCTGTTCTCGTGGGGTACCCCTTAGGAAGGGTTTGGAATCCGACGTGGGATTGCTTGAGCAAGGCTTGCCTTGCATTGCCTGCTCATTTGTTCATCTACACGCTGCCTCTCTGTTGTTATGGCTGCGCTGGGGTTGCCTGATTAGACGGTTTGCAGTCTGCTGCCACTTGAGTTGAAATGAAGACAACCGGAGCTTGGCTGGTTTTAGTGGTCACTGGCGCTCTGGTTTGAAGATAGTGTTGTGTTGCCGCCGGTGGTTCATGACGGTGAAGATGGGTTTTGCGGCTGTTTTTTTCCAAAAGTTGCTGCTGATTTTATGGATTTTCAGTTGGTCGTCAATGGAAGCTAGAGGAAGATGCAAGGAGGCTGCCGATTTATATGGCTGGTTGGAAAAATGGCAGATGCAGCTTTGAACGGTGGACGTTGGTGACTAATTGCGGATGAATTATTGCTGAATTTCCACTGAAGCATGGGGATTGGCAGGGCGGACTTGGACGCCATTGCTGCTACAATTTGGGCATGGTGGAGCACTGAGTATGGTGCTCTGGCAGTCTATGGTAACCTGCACACGTGCAGTTTTATAAATGAGAATTAATCATGTTAGCACGTGCTAAGCAAATGCTCCATTTAACTCACTTCAAAAAATTAATTTACAATAATTTTTTCTTTATACATTTGTTTATCTAAGTGTATTTAATATATAAATTGAATTTTAAGATTTTCGAATATGTTTATATATAATTTTTAGATTTTTAAACATCTATGTGTATATACATACATAAAATACTATTATCTATAAAAATCTAAAAAATACATACACATATCCAAAAATAATAATATTTAATTTATATATTAAATACACTTAAATAAATAAATGTACTAAAAAAAGTAAAAAAAATTGTTGTAAATGAATTTTTTAAGATGGACTAAATGGATCATTTTCTTAACCTAAATTAACAAGGTCATTCGTCTTTATAAATATGACTTTTAACAAACATAGAAACGTGTTATTTTTGGAAAAATAATTTTAAAATGCTCATAAATATTCTTATTTAAATTTTCAAACTTATTCTGAATTGATTTTATTTACTTAATTCACCATTTTACCTCAAAATTATATAATGACCACTAGTTCCTATACAAATAATTTTAAAATGCTCGTAAATATTCTAATTTTTTTAAAACTTATTCTGAATTGATTTTATTTACTTAATTCACCATTTTACCTCAAAATTATATAATGACCCACTAGTTCCTATATTTATATTAGAAATATATACAGACAAATTTATAATTCCAATTAAACTGTTCTATAGATTTGTCTAAGTTATATTAATTGGCTAATGCGTATTTCAAAGTTAATTTTTTAATATATTGAATTTCCCTTAGCATGTGTAATTATTTGCGTATTTTTATATTGCGAAATGATCCATTTCATAGTAAAATTAAAGATTTCATGAAAATATAATTTTCACCGAACTTCAAGTAAAATCTGTATTTAATTAATATTTTTATATATAAAGGTGTAAAATTAACATAAAATTATATGATAATTTCGAGAATCATCATTGCACGTATATACCCCACACGTAATAAATGACATTTTCCTTTTGCAGCAAACGACCGGTGAGGCAGTAACTGTAAAACAGAAGGCGAAATAAATCCCAGCTAATAACAACAAAAGCTGGTAAATGGTAATTTTATCATAATTCGCAACGCAATGTGGCGGGTAAGTTCCAAATCCGTATACCGGTAAATTGCAGATGGACACGTTCTCCGTCGCTTCCAAAATACTCCCGAAGTAAGTGAAAATTTTGTAAAAATAATGTATTTTCGCGGCGCATGTGGATCCTGATTTCTCGCTACAGTCATTCCTGTCACAGATATCACAGAGCCTTCAAGGAACAGCACGTGTCTCGGAACATTAACAATGTATGAATAGCATCAAACTCGAAAAATAGCATCAATATGAATGTATGATCATACAAGCCGCATAAAAAAATATTTATCTCATTGGAGAGTCTTCCAGAGCCTCCCAGTCCAAACGCGATCAATGGACAAGTTCGGATAATTTCCAACAACTGGGCTAAGCACCAACAGTACAGCCGTGTTCGTCATTTGTACTTGGGCTCCGGCGGGGTTCTCCTCGAGCGTTGGCTGAATCCAGAGCCCTCCCGAAGTCCAATCGGAGGAACCGTGGCCCTCTTCAGGGTGCCGCGCAGTTGGGAGCGGCTACGAATACAGCAGCGAACAGGGCGTGGCAGCAGAGGGGCGCCCCCATCCCCCCTTGCAACAGGGTGCTCGTGTTTCAATCGGGGTTCAATCTAGGGGTGACCTATGTCCCACCCCATTTGACAAAAGATGGGGATAATAATTTTGATCTGGTCAGGCAGGATAAGTTAGGATTTTAGATTTTTATTTCAATTCAAATGGATGAGGTGAGTCGATCATGCTCCGACTCGCAATAAGTAAATTATTTTTATAAATTATATACCTTGTGCGAATGCTATTTTGTTGGATAAATATGTTTAACTTTATAATTTATTAACGTGAATATGAATTATGTTGATGTACCTTTAACTTTATAATTGATTTATATTAATAAATTTTTATTTCTTACTTGCATATATGTTTTCGAGTTATCTCATTTACATATTTATCAATAAAATAACATATATTATCTATGTTATTTATATCTTATAATAATGAATAATATTATTTTGCAATTTAAAGTTTTAATTATAATTCAAAATTTACATCAATATTTTTTAAGGTTGATATATATATTTACAAAGGTTAAGTTGTAAGTGAAATTATTAAAAAAAATTACTAATGCTTTATTATGAGAAATGCGTTTTACTTATATGAATTTTGTTTTGCTCGGTAAATAGTAAAGTATTGATCATTTAACCTTTAAATTTATCATAAATATAAGTTTATATTGATATACATATAAATTTTTTAAACTTTAACCCGTTTTTCAACCTGATCTGTTGTCCCGATTCCGAACCGAAATTTGTTACGATAAATCTTACAGAAAGATGAGAGTCAAACCAACTTTGACCTAACTCATTATAAAAAACACAGTCAAACGAAATTTTAAATATAGGGTCAGTTTAGGCACACCCTTACCCGCCTAGTTCGCTTCTATTTTAACCATAATTTAGTCCCAAGTCCAAACCTCTAGAAGCAAGCCGCGGAATTTCACGTTATGATCGTTTTATGTGCTACGTGAATAAAGATAGCTCTATTGCAACAAATGGACTGTCAAGCTAATGAGATTATATATTTATATATTTATTTATATGGTATTATTTTCAATATTACAATGAAGTACATTCGCAGCCTTACACTATGGATGAAAAATTCTCACAACTCTACTACAAGGAAAATTGTAAATACCCCAATCTCATATAGGAAATTGTAGGCCCCCAACTTTAGGGAGACTCAAACTGTAAAAATCGTCTTTGTGAGGAGAGGTGATTCAAACACTTGCACTCTCCCATTTATGGCAAAGGCATTAGGCCAAGCTAATAAAATTATCACTTCCATAGTCACTTATTGCATCCAAAGTCCAAGCAAACAATGGGTATAGCCGTATAGGTAGCTTTGCATTAAACTTTTGTATTGAAAAAAGGTAGTTCACAAATACGCCCATTCAATTTGACCATAATTGTAAATAAAATGATATGGTCTAAAAAATAGTAAATAATTGACAAAGTTTAATCATAATTGTAAATACATCCATGCCACTATGATGTCATTACTGCATTGTTACAACTTGAGCATATTTGCAAATATATGTAAATTATATTGCTATATTTATAAAAACTAAATATACCTCCTTAATTTTAAAAATTATAAATATATCTATATAGTTTGCATATGATATGAATATATTTGCAATTATGGCTTAACTATATGCTATTATTTGTAAATTTTAAAACTATACAAGTATATTTGTAATTTGGGTGATGTTGCATGACATAGTTACTCCTTACCATGTTTTAACAACTTTACAATCAATTACAATTCGGATTGGGTGGATTTAATTTGAGTTTATCTAACTCTAGTTGTATTCTAAAAAATCACTATATCCTAAAAAAATCTTATTATATTTTATTTTATGCTGAGTTCATTCTAAACTTAATTTACTTTATTTTAATGTTGGATCAATATTCTAAACCAGTCATTTAAAATGGTTTTTATATTGCGGGCATGTTTGTTAATCTATACGACTTTTCAACTTAAATTTTTTCAATTTAAAACTTTTTTACATTTTGCAACTACTATGTTTGTTAATTATTTATTCATATCTTTGTATATAATTAATATAATTTCAATCATTTATATACAAACTAATATATATTTTAATTTAATTTTTTTATCATTTATTATTACCCCTATTATATTACATTGTTTTCTCTCAATTCAAAAATTTTACACTAAAATTTTTTCATGAAATCTTTTATCACTTCTCAAACACACTCTATATTTGAAGATTATAATTTTATTACAAGTCTCAATAGACATTTGGCAATCCACGAGTTTGGGATGAGATGGTATGACAACGTATATATTTTAACTCTATTCTATTTATTTATCATCATTACAAACAACAATATTATTTTATTTTATTCTGCTTTTAAAACTTTTATAGATTTTTTTATAAAGCGTTTTGGCAATGTTAAAAAAATGATAATATAAAATTTTTCATTATTCATAATTATCATATTTTTAATTAATTATTTATATTGTTCTGGACAACTACTTTGTTTTTCAATCATTTCAACACAACTATTTATACAACTAATTTATCTATTTTAACTTTATTATCTATACTCATCATCATTATTCATATCATATCACATCACTTTTTTTCAATTTAACAACTTTTATATAAAATATTTTAATAAAAAACATCTCTAACTTCATTTTCTCATCTCACATAATACAATTTTTTCTTATTTCATAATCTCAAATGTGTTGTTACTTACAATAAAAATGATAATAATGTAATTTTAAAATTACATTTGTTAAGCTTACTAAATAATATATAACTTAAATAAGTTTATATATATTTATATTTTCATTATGAAAAATATTTCATAAAAACATAATAAACATACTTGAGTAAGTCAAATCGGTTTTAGGTATCTAAGCCATGAAATTGATTCAATCTTTATTAAATTAATTATTTTTTTATTTCGAACCTATACAATGGGTGCAAAATAAAAATAAGGCATGTTTGTAAATCAAAATTTTTGTTCAATTTAAAACTCTCTACTATCTACTACTATCATAATTTTAATCATTTTTCATATTTTTCTATACAATTAACTTATATTTTAATTATTCGTACATATTAATGTATATATTTTAACTTTATTTTATTTATTTTTCATAATTACAACAACAATATACATTATTTTATTTCATTTTAAAAACTGTTACACATTATGAAAAATATTTCATAAAAATGCAGTAAACATATTTGAGTAAGTTTCAGGCATCTGAGCCATGAAATTGATTCAATTTTACTAAATCAATTATTATTATTTTTATGTCAAACATACACAATCGATGAAAAAAAAATAAGGCACATTTGTCAATTAATTTTTTTTTTCAATTTAAAACTCTTTTTCATATATTTCTATGTAATTAACTTATATTTCAATTATTCATACATATCAACGTATATATTGTAACTTTATTTTATTTATTTATCATCACCACAACAACAATATTATATTATTTTATTTCACTTTAAAAACTTTTACACATTTTTTTTATATAAAGCGCTTTGGCAATATTAAAAAAATGATAATATAAGACTTGTCATTATTTATAATTATCATATTTTTTAATTATTTATTCAAAATTTTTTATACAACTACTTTCTGTTCCAATCATTTAAAAATAACTACCCATATAACTAATTTATCTATTTTAATTTTATTATCTCTGTTCCTCATCATTATTCATATCATATCATATTATTTATTTTTAATTTAATAACTTTTATATAAAATGTTTTTGTTCCTCATCATTATTCATATCATATCATATTATTTATTTTTAATTTAATAACTTTTATATAAAATGTTTTCATCCAAAGCTTCTCAGCCACAGCAGCAAAAGTTTTATCACCTTCCGCGCACACCTTAACCTGCATTAATTTTCGACCACGGTACCGGACGCTACTCGCACCAACAACGCTAAATAAATTCAGCCATCGTCCCACGCGGGAAGTGTGAGACACGGGCGAAGCGAAATAAGGGGGCTTCCAGCACGCCCCAGACCGCAATAGATTGTTCTAGAAGCGGGGAGGGAAGAAAAAGTTTGGCCCCCACTGCGTCTTATTACCCCTGCATCCATCCTCGCATCCATCCTCGCCACGAATGCATGCGATATACCAAAAGCCCGTATAAGAGCCAAACCTGAAAAACGCAGAAAGCGCAGGAAGGCCATCGCAGCAGGAGGCAGCAGCTGTGCAGATCGCCAGGTATTTATTTGTTCCCTCTCCAACTCTCTGCTTGGATCCCATTTTTCTTCTCCCACCAACCTGCTTAGTTGAATGCTAAAACCCTAGATCTCCGTCGCATCGCCATAGCAAAAGCCCTCCCTAAGTCAGTGTATATAATCCGTCTATTTTTCAGATCTTCCTTGTCTACTCTTACGGCGGTAGAAGATGAGCGTGGTTGGCTTTGATTTCGGTAATGAGAGCTCTGTCGTTGCCGTCGCCCGCCAGCGCGGTATCGATGTCGTCCTCAATGACGAGTCGAAGCGGGAGACTCCGGCCATTGTCTGCTTCGGGGATAAGCAGCGGTTCATCGGCACTGCCGGGGCCGCGTCTTCTGTGATGAACCCGAAGAACGCCGTTTCTCAAATCAAGCGGCTGATTGGCCGGCAATTCTCTGATCCAGAGCTCCAGCGCGATATCCAATCCATGCCGTTCAAGGTCGTCGAAGGGCCGGATGGGTATCCGCTGGTCCAGGCGCAGTATCTCGGTGAAACGAAAACGTTCACCCCCACGCAGTTGCTTGGAATGGTGCTTGCGGATTTGAAGACCATTGCTGAAAAGAATCTCAATGCGGCTGTTGTTGATTGCTGTATCGGGATTCCTGTCTATTTCACTGATCTCCAGAGGCGGGCTATTTTGGATGCAGCCACGATAGCAGGATTGCATCCCTTGCGTTTGATGCATGAGACTACGGCAACAGCCCTTGCGTATGGAATTTACAAGACGGACTTGCCGGAGAATGATCAAATGAATGTTGCTTTTGTTGATATTGGCCATGCTAGCATGCAGGTCTGCATTGCTGGTTTCAAGAAGGGCCAGCTGAAAGTCTTGGCCCATTCGTATGATCGGTGGCTCGGTGGGCGAGATTTTGATGAAGTTTTGTTCTGGCATTTTGCTGCAAAGTTTAAGGAAGAATATAAGATTGATGTTTATCAAAATGCCCGTGCCTGCCATAGGCTTCGAACTGCATGTGAGAAGCTGAAGAAGATGCTTAGTGCCAATCCTGAGGCACCCTTGAACATTGAGTGCCTGATGGATGAAAAGGACGTGAGGGGTTTTATCAAAAGAGAGGAGTTTGAGAAGATCTCTGTCCCAATTTTGGAGCGTGTTAAGAGTCCCTTGGAGAAGGCTCTCACTGAGGCAGGGCTTGGGGTTGACAATATTCATTCAGTTGAAGTTGTTGGGTCTGGTTCCCGTGTCCCAGCTGTTATTAAGATAATAACTGAATTTTTTGGGAAGGAACCGAGGCGCACAATGAATGCAAGTGAGTGTGTTTCCAGGGGCTGTGCGCTGCAGTGTGCAATCCTGAGTCCCACGTTTAAAGTGCGGGAATTTCAGGTAATCCAACCTATAAATTGGTGCACTTTATTTTTCTGTAGAAGTTAAGTAGGGTCACTATTATGCAAACAACATTGTTATTTGATGCTTTTGATATACCTAGTTGCATTATCCTACAAATTTTGCATGCATTTTTTTAAAGGTGAGCATGCATTTTAATGTTAAATGAATGTTGAAATGCTTTCGGCTGAACAATATGTGCAGCACTGTGACATTGATGATTAGCAGGAAGTCTTGTTAGCGATTTTGAATGCTTCTATTATTATACATGATGAGGAAGAAAAGAGAGACATGATGCAATGTTGTTAATTCAATTGATCATTAATCAATTTGGTTTTTGACAATTTAGGTTTTATTTATTTGCTTGCTAGACTACTGATTAATGCAATTGATCAGCAATCATTTGCTGATACTATTTATTTGAGTGCCTACTAATTAATTAGTTTGTTTTTATTTGTCTGTGTTTTTTCATGGAGAATCAAATCTTCGTGAAAATAATGCTCTAAGAAGTAATCGTATAAAGTGTATCATTATGAGCATCACTATCTTCATCTTTATAAGCCTTTTTTTGCAACTGCTCAGTGTCGGCCGTGTGAATCATGCAAGACTTTTTTTAGCTGGCTGGTGTCACATGAACCATTCAACACCATTTTACTCCATGGAGCACATCCTTTGTTTGTTGATATATCCTTATAAGGTCTTAGGAGCGTAGACAGCAAGGCATCATTATGGCAACATCCTGTTTTATTTACTTGGACAATCCTAAATTTGTTGTTAATTGTTACTTATTTCACCTTTTTTTAACTGTGTGCATTAATTTGATCATCTGATCAAAGAACAATTTTTCCCATTTAATGACTCGTTCTTTCAGGTTGTAGTGAAACAAAACAGTTTTAACTTCAGTTTTAAAAATGTAAATGTATATTCCTTATGTGACACCCTTCTACTCTGTTTCTAATAGTGTTTGCATCATTTCTAAACATTATTTCAAAACATAGTGACTTTTTTGACATGCAGAATTTTACTCAAGTCTCCAAATCATCCTGACCTGTGTATTGCTGGTTAGATACATCCTAGAACTGATGTAGCCAAGTGGTTTGCTTGCATTTAAATAAACTTCTTGTTGAGTCTGACTTGCATGACTGTGATAACATGCATGTTTTTTTTCTGGGAATTCGAATACTGCTAACTCCAGTTCTTTCGCATTAACTGCATACACAAATCTAGAGTATGCTAATCATTATTAGGTATCGATCAGATGACAGTTATCTAGTTTCTGATTAGTTGACAACCATCATTGAATATATACAACCCTCTGATGAAATTGTGCCTCTGTTCGAATGGCAGCTAATAGTTGAGTATATTTGCCCCTAGTTCCAACTTTAATGAAGTTGGATGGTTTTCTATCATCATTCTTATTTAGTTGTTGTTTGTCTGTAACTACTTATGTAGCCCTTTGTTGAACGCTATTTGATGCACGGGTAGTTGAATTATACTGGTAAATTATGTTCATTTGGTGTCAGACTTATCTTCCATGTGCTTCCTCTGGTCTGGTCTTCTGTTGGTGCATGCATATCTAGCATGAGTCTAAGGATGCTAAATTGGTCTTATGTTTGCCAAAATATGTGAATTTGCTAGATTTAACTCTTTCGAATGGAATGCAACCAAAGATAAAAAGAGGAAAAAATAGTACTCAATAATTTATTATGTCTCAAAGTGTGCCCATTGGAACACAATGTTTGTACCTTTGCCATACCTCTAGGCATACCCATAGCTAACCATTTGGTCTTTTCTTCTGTTTTTGCTCCATCAAGGTGAATGATAACTTCCCATTCTCCATTGCGTTGTCCTGGAAAGGTTCTGCCCCTGATTCACAGAACGGAGCAGGAGAACACCAGCAGAGCAGTACTGTATTTCCCAAGGGGAACCCAATACCAAGTGTTAAGGCTTTGACATTTTATAGATCTGGCACATTTTCCATTGATGTTCATTATGCGGATGCAGTTGAACTGCATATCCCAACAAAGATTAGCACATACACGGTGAGAAAACCAGAAATCGATATTATTGAGTTTTAACCTTTATCTTTGACAAGTTTCAGCCAATTGCTTCTCAAATTGGTGACAGTTCCTAATGTTTTGAATTGTTGAACAGATTGGTCCTTTCCAGTCAACTAAAGGTGAACGTTCAAAGCTGAAAGTAAAAGTTCGCTTGAATTTGCATGGCATTGTCTCTGTTGAGTCAGCTGTGGTGAGTCAGAGGTCCTTGATAGTGAGTTTCTGTGGTTGAGGGACTATGCAGAAATGGTAACCAATTTCCTTATTTACTCCAGCTATTAGAAGAAGAAGAAATTGAGGTTCCAGTATCGGCTGCAAAGGAGCCAAGCAAGGAAGCAACGAAAATGGAGACAGAGGAAGCTAATAATGCTGCTGCTGCAGGAGCTACTGAAAATGATGTTAATATGCAGGATGCTAAGACAGCCAATGATACACCTGGTACTGGAGTTGAAAATGGTGTTCCTGAGTCCGGGGACAAACAAGTGCAGATGGAGACAGACAATAAGGTTTATAATTATTCACTCTTTTGATAATTTCTTGGCAAGTATCATCATCTTTAAAAAGGAGAAGTCTGACATTTCTACTAGCTTGAAAGTTGCTCCGGGTAAATCTCTCTAGTTAGTGTGTAATGTGAATGAAAATTGGGCCGGGTCATATAAGCCTAGGCCTGCGTTTTCCGAAATCCGTTCAAATTAGGAGGATCTCAGTTAGCAATTGAGGTTAAAAATTTGGGTCAATTTCGAAATTGTTGGCATTTTAGACAGTCTAAAAGTCTCATTCAAACTTACATGTTAATCATCACAACATATAATTTTAAAAATTAAATTAGAATATAACTATAAAATTTATGAAATTTTTAAAAGAAAATGAGAATAAGATAAAAAAAATTGTCTATAATTTTTAATAAATGAGTATGTGCAGCACAGTTCTGGACATGCCAAGCTGCGACTACTGTAATTTTGAATTTGGATCAGATTTTGCAGTTTGCCAGTCCCTGGTTATAAAAATGCGAGTTTAGGCAGGTCAAAATGGGTCAGGCCACAGGTTGACCTGACCGAATTTGCAGCCATAGTGTGTATTGCTTATCAGTGGTGGGTGGCTTTTTCATTTTGTTCTTTGCTCACGTCTTATCTGTTTTTCGTCCATGATTGGTAACTGGATTGATATGAGCAGTTGATATTGATATTTTGTGGGATTCATCCTGCATTCCATCCGATTTGATTATTCGAGGAATGTTTTTCACCGGTATAATATGCCAAAAAATTAGCTTTTTTTTTGCCCCCTCTTCTTCCTGCTTCCCTGTCAACGGTGTTTGGAAAGGAATTCTCACCTGCTTGATGAAATATGAAATGTTTAGGCTGAATCTGTTGTATCTTATTGTTCTTTTAAACTGGAGCCTGTGAAAGTATTAAATAGATTTGAGTTGATCATCTTAATGGATATGGTGGCTAAGATAGAACCTTGTCCACTGTAAGAGCCTTCCATCCATGCTGTTGACTTCTATGAATGGAGTTTTACTTGTTTGCTTCTTCCTATGCAGTTGTGCCTCTCTCTATCAGTACCTGAATAAGCATTAAATATGAGAAGGCTTTGTAGGAAATATTAGGAAATGTCATTTACAGAACGTGGACTGAGCCTGGGGTGGATGGGAACTGGTAGAGATTACTTTGAAAATGCTGCGTAGTTTTGTTGGTCCTAGAAATGCAGTTAGACAAAGAGCTCACCTAGTGGAAGCGACACGTGGTTAGATTTCATTTGGTGGGGCCCTGCTATAAAAGTTTTTCTACCCATTATTTGCTCTTTTTGATTTTTTTGGTCTTTCATTGATTAGCGTATGACTTTCTGTGATCGACGTGGTCATTTTCTATCCAAGTTAATTGCTTGCTAAAAAAGTATGCTTCCTTGTTAGGAAACAAGAAAATTGCCATCATCAGCAAAGGCTGTTAGTGCAGGTTCATCAGGGATTTGATTTGGGTTATTTCAAATCAATCTGTTGTTGCGCTTCCTTGCCCCCCCCCCCCGCCTCCTGATTATGCGTAGGGTGTGTTTGGGAAGTGATAAAATTTCTGAATGAAAAGTTTTTGAAATGGAAGAAAATAATGCGATATAGTGGAGGTAATGATGAGGAATAAAGAGATTAAAGTAGAAACAGATAGGTTAATTATATGGGTAATTGTGTAGAAATGATTGAAAAGTAGGATGTATAGGAAGATGTGAAGAAATAATAAAAATTTAGGATAGTTGTGAAGATTGAAAAGTTTTAGATTGAAAAGTTTTAGTTTGAAAAGTTAAAATTTTGAGTTGCCAAAGATGCCCTTTGATAATTTATATCTATCTACAACTGGTTTAGATTTAACCTGAACCTGGTGAATACAGTTTTCTTTCAACAGATTTGGTGGGTAGAAGGCGAAACAGGCTAGAAAATTGGGCTGGGTTTGGGATAATGAGTTAGTAAACGGTGAAAGGGTAGTAAAGATCTTCCCTTTAGGTGCTAATTCAAAAGTCTTGCCACCAAAGCTCAATCCTTATTGGTCCTCTCTGAGCTGATTAGTCATTTCTCCTATTCAAGATCAATTCTCTAACAGTGCCTGACCCTTTTGATGATTTGTTTTCCAAGTTTTTGAGGTGGTTAAAGTAAGATTATTTTTCATTTGGTAACATTTGATGATTTGTATATCAGCACGTTGGTTGAAAAGAGTTTTAAATGTTTTTATGTTTTATTTAGGTAAAATAAGTATTTTGAAATTCAAACTTTAAATACCTCGAATATCAATGATTCGTTACAAATGTCAACAAGGTTATGGTAGAAATAAGTTGAGTCTAGGTCTCTGACCAACCTAACATGGTCTGGTTGTGACCTAATTTATATAATTTTATTGCTTGTTTCATGTTGACTGTTCACTGCTTGCAGTCGGGAGGGTTTTGTGTTCTCTCTTTCGTCTGTCTTGTCTCTTCTCTTTCTTTCTTCCCTCCTTGTCCTTGTCATTCTTTCCTCCCCTGTTGATGCAGTCTGCCACAGAAAATGAATTCGGTTAGGTTGTTAGGCTAGCTCCTGAAGTATTTGCTTATGGTGCTTGTGATGAAGAATTATATTGAAGCAACACTTCTCTTGTAGAGCTCATGTACTATAATCAAGTAGCAGATGTGTGAAATGCTTTCCAAATTTGATTCTAGTGCTAATGATTTTCAATATTGATTAAGAAGTAAATTGTCAAGCATGTTAAACAAGGGACATTTTTTGCAGCCTGAGGTTACAAAGAAGAAGGTAAAGAAAACAAATATTCCAGTTGTCGAGTTGGTTTATGGTGGTATGGCCCCTGCAGATGTGCAGAAAGCAGTGGAGAAGGAGTTTGAGATGGCTCTTCAGGACAGAGTTATGGAGGAAACCAAAGATAGGAAGAATGCTGTGGAGTCATATGTTTATGACATGAGAAATAAGGTAGGGTATTTTTTTTTTTTATTAATTTATGAATTAAAGATTGCATGCATGCTGATGCATATTTAACTCATTATTCTCTCTTGGCTGTCCAGCTCTACGACAAGTATCAGGAATTTGTAACTGAATCCGAGAGGGAGGCATTCTCTGCAAAACTACAAGAGACAGAGGACTGGTTGTATGAAGATGGTGAAGATGAAACAAAAGGTGTTTATGTAGCCAAACTGGAGGAGCTTAAGAAGGTCTAGCATGTTATACTCACTTTGCCTATGAATTAATTTGGGATTTCAAGAAGATAATATTACTTTTGTTTGGTATGCAGGGAGGAGACCCCATTGAGGAACGTTACAGGGAATACACAGAACGTGGCCCAGTCATTGATCAGCTTGTTTATTGCATCAATAGTTACAGAGAGGCAGCTGCGTCCCAAGATCCTAAATTTGATCACATTGACATAGCAGAAAAGCAGAAGGTATGGTACATTCCACATCTGTGGATTCTACGTATGTAGACTTTATGTTATTGCTCTGTCTATTGAATTAATGGTTTGCAGGTAGTTTAACATTCCCGAATATTGAATTTGATGTCTTTTGGAAGTGATTCAATTTTCAATGTAGCTTGGAGTTTGATAATATTGAAATGGAAGTAGCTTGTTGGCTTCATGATTATTAAATCATTAAGTTTATGTCAATAAATATTGGCCTGCGAAGTTCCCATCATGCAATTTCACGGTGCAATGCAGTATTCACATTTATATAGCAGTTTTTATTTTTCTTATCTATTTATTTATTTATTTTGCATGTAGGCTGAATGACTTGTAAGCATTGGATGTCCAATGTAATAATGCTATAAGCAGACTACTTCCATTTCTAAATTCAGCTTCTAGAATTTGTTCCCTTATGGGACATGGCTGGTTTGGGGTGGACTTCTGGGTTTTTGGTTAGGTTGAACTTATGAAGTTTTTAAAATTATTTTGGTCTCGAAATGAATCTACTTTATATTTTTCAAATAATACATCATATTATAAAGGATCCTGAATAGCTGATACAGTCCACAGGGCGCTTTAACCCATTTTTTTAATACAACTGTTAACCTAAGTGTATTTAACATATGTATCAAGTTTTACCATTTTTATATTTTTAGATATATATTTTTTGATTTTTGAAAATCAGTGGCATTTTAGTAATTTTAAATTACTAAAAATGCTTCTGATTTTTTAAAAATAAAAAATATTTTAAAATCTTCAAAAATGGTAAAACTTGATGCATATGTTAAATACACTTAGATTAACAGTTATATAAAAAAATTTTCAAAAAAATAAAAAATGGGTTAAATACGCCCGGGCGCACCAAAGGCTAAGTGCACCCGCCCGGGTGCATTTAGCCACTTCCCTATCATAAAAACTAATAAGTTAAAATAGTATATATCTAAAGTATATTATAACTTTGATTTATAAAAATATAAACAATAATCATTTTTTGAAACTTTGTTACATTAAATTTCAGTGGCCAAAACTAAAGAAATTTCTAATGTACAAGTTTTGTGAAATTGAGTGAAGTAGCATCTGCTCAACATTTTTGAAAATATAAATCATATTTTATAATTTTGAAAGCATCTTTAATGAGTAATATTCAAAACGATGAAAAATAAGAAAAATTAATGACCCAAGATCGTTAAAAATAATTGTTTCAGAATAAATTTTTTCTTGTTTAATGCACTTGCAAAAATTCGTGTTAATTGTGTATTTAAAACATATGAAAGTGCATGAATATATGAGAGAATGTATTAGAAATGTATATGAAATAACCTCAGGTTAGATTGGTACCAGGTTTAGGTTTTATGGATCAGATTCACATGAACCCTAACCCCCCCCCCCCCCCCCCCCCCCGGAGAAACTAACATAATCCTATTTTACCTAAGGTTTGAGTTGAGACATGTTTTTCTGGGTTGGATCTGGCAGGTTCAGGTTAACCCAACCCAAGTTACATCCTACCTCCTTTTGAGTTGCCCATATTTATTTGTATATTGTTTGGGTATGGAGATCATCTTGATTGGATAGGAAGATATGCGCACTAATGATGAGGAAATTACAAAATTATTATCTATTTGATCCACTTGACTCTGTTAATATTTTCTGGTCCAAGGAAATGCTGGTAATATTTTCACTTCATGCATTGTTTAATGTACTAATCCTAGTTGTATCCTAAATCTGTGGTTGATGTCTTCAAATTGTGCAAGCTCCCTGTTTGGGAATAATTTACGTGGATTGCAGATAGTTTTGGTGACAAACTAAACTGTTTCTAGGAAGTTATGAACCTGTGGTTGATTCTATGTGTGAACCAACTGGGCATTGAAATGGCTGAGGGATGAGAAATGGGTGCATTTGTTTACAGTTTGTATTTTGCCGGATACAGCTGCATATGGAAGAAGCTATCATTCGTTTCTTATGCAACAAGACTGAAAAGTATTCTACTATAGGAAGCTACTACTAATGAATATAAGGATTCCTGCTGACCAATTCATTCCAAACATGTGGTTGAGTGAATCTATAGTTGGATAAGATTTAAAAGTTTGCTAAATATGTGTATCTTTTTTTTAATTTGGTAGGTCATCCATGAGTGTGCTGAGGCAGAGGCTTGGCTCAGAGAGAAAAGTCAGCAGCAAAGTTCTCTGCCGAAGCATGCTACTCCTGCTTTCTTAACGGCTGACGTGAGACGCAAGGCTGAGGCTCTTGACAGGTAAAAAATTTAACACACTATTTTGTAGATCTCTTGATTTTTGTTTGTGCTATTGATTAGAAGAAAGCTGAATGCATGATCAAAGAGCACTTCAGATTTATCTAACAAGATGCAAACATGCATCTGATGCTGTGTTTCAATGTTGTCCTGATTTGACATTATACATATCTGTCAACAATGTGGCATGCTTTGCAATTTAGCTGCAGGCTCGAAAACTCACGTCTGTTGCAGCTTCCCTTGTATTTTACTGTTGTGTTGGACATTGTTTTTGGTTGTGCACTTCTTTGGGGTAGGGGTTGAAACATGGATGATGCTGTCCTTTGTTTCCATAGCTTATCAAGTCATGAGTTGTGGATTGTGCTTAACCCAAAGTGACTTCTTTTGTGCCATAAAGTTCTGTTAAATCCTGTTGTCTTTTGATGCTTCCGTCTCTGTTGTTTACATTTAAAATCTGCTAAGATGCTGAAAGGAGTTTGCATGAACAGATTTTGCAGGCCGATAATGACAAAACCAAAGCCAGCACCACCTAAGCCTCAAACTCAACCTGAAGCGTCCCCCCAAACCCCAGAATCACAGCCTGAAGCTGGCAACAACAGCAGTGAGACAGCACCGGGAGCAGGAGGTAACGATGGTGAGGAAACTCCTGCTGCTGCACCAGAACCAATGGAAACCGAGAAACCTGAAACTGGAGGACATGCTGCATGATGGTGCTAATACAGGGGTTCGTTATCCAATTTTATTTAAGCCAATCGTCTACTGTATGATCAGTCTCTTGAGCCTGCAATGAAAAAAGGGGCCATAGTCGGTGACAGGATTTTTTTTTAAAAATATGTTAGAAATTTGCTGTCTGCAGTGAGGGATGATGATGGTCCTCATCTCATTTATATCTTAAGGGGTCTCTAAAAAGCCGGTTTTGAGAGGGTTTTAAAGCAAGAGACTATCCTGCTAGGGTTTCCTGTTGAGATTTGCAGCAGGGTTTCCTGTTAGCATCATTTTCTTTGAATTTTCTTTTTTCTTAAAAATGTTTTGCTAGACGTGTCAAGATTTGTGTTTTAGCTGTTTCAAATCACCAAGTTATCTGTGTTGGCTTTCAGACTCTCTCTCTCTCTCTCTCTCTCTCTCTCTCTACTTTGGAAGCAAATGCAGGATTTGATGTGAAAATTTGAAAATGCCTTAAGTGCGCGCCGGTGTATACTCTTGAACGGTTGTCTACACTAGGCTTTTTGGCTGGAAACTAGAAACGAAGTAGACGTTCCGAGTTCTCTCCTCGGCTCTGTTTTGCTGTGAAACTCGTATACATAAGACTGGAAGCAACCCGTGAATGTTGGCAGGTTTGGGGATGGTGGTTGGCAGCTCAAATTGGACGGTGGTGACCGCATATTTCTTGACTTGTTTATGCTCCTGGCCGATCTCAACGGGTTTCGATGTCAAATACTTCGTGACTTCTATGCTGTTGGTTGATGTTTGCTTTTCGTTTTTCGGCTAATGAGTTGTTTGAACCCTGAAGATGTCTTAGAGTTAACTATATATCAATATTGTTAGAACAGGATTGGCAACTGGACTGGTTTGTCTCAAATCAGTTTGAATTGATGACATAACATCTTGGATGACCGAAGTGACTGATGTGTGTGCATGTAGTGTTAGGGTAGTGAGGTCTACGATTCGGAGTTTAGTAGAGGAAGTGGTCTTGTTACCTGTCTGGAGTATGCCTCTTTTAGGGTGGTCTGATAGAAAAAAATGTCGCAGATGTTTACAGTAGATGATCTAAATATTAATAAATTTCAATATTCGTAACTCCATAAAATGTAGGATCTGCTACACAAATAACCATATAGCTGGGAAAAATTAAGTAGGATTTTTTCAAAGCTAAATTAATTGAGAATAGTTATAACGATGGAAATTAACATCATTAACTGATTTGAAAAAGATGTAATTTTAGTCATGTTAAATAAAAAGTCTAAACCGGTAAGTTCGATTGGTGGATCATCCGGTCCAAGTGTATGACTAGTTGGGCTGCGGGTTGAACGGGTCTTGTGGTGTCAGTGTTCTGAAGTGGTCGGATTTCA
This sequence comes from Annona cherimola, assembly GCA_030490835.1. Classification (NCBI taxonomy): domain Eukaryota; kingdom Viridiplantae; phylum Streptophyta; class Magnoliopsida; order Magnoliales; family Annonaceae; genus Annona; species Annona cherimola. The sequence continues at coordinate 6,801,411 of CM059977.1, read as the reverse complement.
TTTTATTTTTGAAAGTTTTTTGAAAGCTTTCACTTCTGTGAAGGCGGTGGAGCTCTTTCGTGAAAATCATCTTCCCACCGAGGCTGTTGCGCCATTTTAGGCAATTTAGGACTAAATTTTTAGTAATTTATAATATTATAAAATCTTATTTAATTATTTCTATTCATATTCTTTTGAGTCTTCCCATTTTTCTACTATTTTTTACTTGGATAGATTTTGTCCTTTTAACCAGTGTTATTTCCGGCCTTCTCTTAACATGATTAAATCATCTTAATATATTTTCTTTCATTTTATCACAAATTAGTTTTACTTTTAGATTTTCTTAAATTATTTCATTCCTAATTTTATCTTTTCTTGTTTTACCACTCATCTACCTTAATATTCTTATTTTCGCTACGTTCGTTTTATGTATATGTTATTCTTTAAGTGCTTAACATTCTGTCCTATAAAGTATGACAGGTATAATCGCAGTTTTATAAAATTTTTTTTTTGATTTGATTGGAACTCGACTGTCATAAAAAATTACTAACGTACTTTTACCATTTTTTCCATATTGCTTAAATTTTATGTATGTATCTTTCTCAATTTTTTTCGTTCTTTTGAACTATTGATTCTAGGCACCGGAAGTGATTAGTTCTTGTTACTGTTTGATTTAAAATTTTAATTGGTTCCTCATCTGAGTTTTCACTATTATTAAAATTGTATTTCACATATTCAGTTTTTGTGCGACTAATTTTAAAACTATTAGATTCCAAAGCATCTACCCACTTATTCAATTTTAAATTTAGCTATTTTCTAGTTTCATCTATTAGAAAAATGTCATATGCAAATAATATACACTAAGGTATTTTTTCTTAGAGATGTTTAGTAATTTCTTCTATTACGAAGGTAAAAAGGGAAAAACTCAAGGCTAAGCCTTGATGTAAATATATTTTGACTGGAAAAATATTAGTATTTCCACTTATGGTCTTCACATTTGTAACAGCTACCTTATACATATCTTTAATAACATTAATGTATTCATTATTAATTCCTTTTTCTATCACTTGCCATATTAACTTTCTTGCTACTCGATCATATATTTTTTCTAAATCAATTATGTATAAGTTCTTTTTTTTCTCATTATATTTTTCAAATAATTATCTAAGTAAAAAAATAACTTCAGTGGTTGACTTTTTTTGTGCAATACCAAAGTGATTTTCAGATATATTAGTTTTCCGTCTTAGTCTATGTTTAATTATTTTTCATAATTTCATAGTATTTTTCAGTTTTATTCTACGATAATTTGCACAATTTTAAATATCTTCTTTATTTTTATAAATTGGGATTATAATGCTTTTCTTCCATTCACTTAGCATTAACTTCGTTTTTATAATTTTATTAAAGAAATTTATTAACCATGTTGCACTTACATCTCCCATGTACTTCTATGCTTCAATTAGTATATTATTTGTGCCTAAGACTTTTCCTATTTTCGTTTTGTTTAGAGCTTTCTTTACTTTAGATATTCTAATTTTTTGGAAACAATTGATATTCCTATTTTCTTCTCTATTTAAACTAACATTTAATGTTAAATGTTATTGTAGGGTTTTATTTAGTAAAATATAAAAATAAGTTCTTCATCTTTCTTTAATTTCATTATCTTTGATTAGAACTCTTTGGTCTTCACTTTTAATACATCTAATATGTGCTAAATCTTTGCCTTTATTTTCTCTTAATTTAGCTAGCTTAAAAATATTATTTTCACCTTGTCTAATCCCTAATCTGTATATAAGTTGTCATAAGTTTTGTGTTTAACATCACTAATAATTTTTTAGTAGTTTTTTTGATAGTTTGTATTGTTGTAAGTTGGTATCATTTTTATTTCTTTGTCATGTTTTAAACTTTTCTTAATTATCATTTATACGTTTTGAACATCCTCATTCCACTACCAAGTTTCCTTACGTGAGGATCTATAATTTTTATATATCACTACAATACTTTGTCCTACTTTTTTATGTATGTTGGTTTTTTTATTCCGTATTGATTTTACTCTATCTTCTTGTATGTCCAATTTTCCTTATTCTATCATTTTTTTACTAAAAAATTCCATGACATTTCCCTTTAGATTCCACAATTTAATTTTTGAAATTATATCGCTTTTAGTTTTTGTTAATCTTTTTGTGTATATATATCTATTACTAATAATCTATATTACATAGCTAAGCTCTCACTTGAAATAACCTTACAATCAATACAAATGGATCTATCCAATTTTTTTTCTAAGGAAGAAATCTATTTGACTTGAATTGGTTCCACTCTCGAAAGTTATCAAATGTTTATCTTATTTTTGAAATAAAATATTTGCTATAACTAAATCATATGCTATAGCAAAACTCCAAAATGACATTTCCCATTTCATTCATTATTTCAAAGCTGAAACCTCCATGACTTCTCTCGTATCTTAAATTCTCTTTTTCTACATGTTTATTTAAATGTCCATCTATCACAACTTTTTCTTGGTTAGGTATTCTTTGCATTATATTATCTAAGGCATACCAAAATTATTTTTTGATTCTATCATCTAATTGTATTTGTGGTGCATAAGTACTAATCACATTTATGACTTCTACACCTAATACAAGTTTTATTTAAATCATTCTATCATTTACTCTATTAACATCTATAACTTTATTTATGAATTTATTTTTCACTATTATCCCTACACTATTCTATATACAATAATTTGAATCCATTAATCTCTTTAGCCTTCTCTTCTTTCCACCTAGTCTCTTGAAGGCACGCAATGTTAATTCTCCTCCTTCTCATAACATTTACTACTTTCATATTTTTTCTTGAAAGAGTTCCAACATACCACTAAGCAAAATGGACCTTATGTTTGGTATCTTATTTTTTCATTAACCACGTGCATAAAGGCATGAGAACCTTTATCGACTTCTCGCCGCAACCAGGCGTTGTTGTGACACGTCGCTTACGGAGAGATGCCCTAGCAACCTTGCCTATTGATCACTACATCCGGGTTTTGATGTAGTACATCGCTTCTGGGGAAACGCCTTAATAACTTTTGCTTATTTCTCACTACAGCCGGGCTCTGATGCAGCTTGTCGCTTATAGGGGACGTTTTACATTAACGACTTTTAACATATTTTCAGAATTCATAAAAGATGTGGCTATGATTTTTATAGCACCAGCTGCCAGCTTGACATGTCAACCCTCGTTTTTTTTATCTGGGCTTGGGACCTACAGTAAGATAAAAACTGTTATTGATAAGGTTCTTTTTCGTAAAAATATGAGGTGAAAATCTGATTAGTTAGTAGGAGAACTATTTTTTTTTTTTTTGGGTTCATATTAATTTAATCGTTATAGGCGGCATGAGTTCATTTTTCATGCATAGAAAACGTTTTTTTATATCTTGTCACTCTCTTAGATTATCATGTAATTGATGGGTTAACTCCGGAGAAAAGGGAAACATGGCCAATACATTTATTTAACTTTCTCGTTTGCATATATTTGCATATGCTTACATCAATCACTTGTCATCCAAGTGATGACGTAGAATTCATTTTCATTTAGGTATAACATCAAACCGAAGAAGTCTGCCATTTGAAAATGGTACATACGAATTCGTCGTTTTGTTAAAAAAAAAAAAAAAAATTGCTAACTTGAAAAGAGCATACAAATGATTTATTTCATCCATGGTGCTGCTGTTATCACAACTTCGGGTCTTGCTCTTGGCTGCATGCATAAATACATGTTTGATTTTCTCAAAAATGTTCTAAATAACAAAAGAAATCACATCCATGCATCCTCAAACAAACACCTATTCAGTTCGATTTTCTCAAAAATATTCTAAATAACAAAAGAAATCACATCCATGCATCCTTAAAAAAACACCTATTCAATCCTTTTTTTTTTTTTTTGAAACACACCTATTCAGTCTTTAATTTGTATGATATTTGTGATCAGAATGAGTTCTTATTTCGTAACTATTAAGGGATTGTAAGGACGTGTCGGAGTTGAAGGGATTGTTGTATATTGGAAGTGTGAAAAGTGGTATTAAAAATGTATAAAGTACCGTAGGTAACTAGGTATGCATTAACAAATAAGCCGTATTGAAAATTAAAAAAACTTGAGAGGATGGGAAGTCTCCTCCGTTCGTATCATTTACTGAGGGGAGCGAGCATTTTCAGTTTTCAGCCTTGGCATTTTTCTGATCTCTTTCTCATGCACAATACAACTGATATTTGAATTAAGTACATTCTAATTCTAAATCCTTACGATATGAAGAAAAGTTCAATTGTAACCTCTGCAACATTTGGAGGATTAGGGAAGGGACCAAAGGCGCGCTGCCCAGTGCGTTAACCACTGCGCTGTGGCTGTGGTAGCTTTTCAGCCTTGGCATTTAACATAGAAATCAACCAAATTGTAAGCCGCATCCAAGTAAACGGAGGTATTTCTTTTTTTATGCCTATGATATTTCTCTAATTCTTACTATAGTTATAACATTTTAAAAATTCTTTTCCATACTCATAATATTTTACCATAAATCAACAAATACCTATGTTATCGAAACAATCATTATCTATCCAATCAAAGAGACAATTTTATCTTTGTAAAATTTTTCTAAGTGAAACTATTTAATCCTAATATAATACCTAAATCATTTGATGTTATGAATTAATAATTGATTGTCATTAATTGAATTATATTAGCATTTAATTGTTTTGATTATAAAATCCTAGAGTAAAATCATCATTCTAATGAAGTAAATAACAAATATTTAGCCGGTATTAATATGATAAGAATTTAAAGTGCAACATCATAAATATAAGAAGTTTTTTAAATGTCATGTGTATACTAAACATTTATAAAAGAAAATTTCCCCATGGAAAATATTTTCGTCCAAACGTTTGCATGAAATGGTTATTGTACGGAAATTAGTTATTCTAAAACATTTTACTTATTAGGATTAATTTAAAATGACTACAACTAATATTCGTATTTACAAATATTATTATAAGTTTATAAAAATGATATAAATTATTATATATTTTATCCATAAATTTCACAAATGACATTACCGTTGACCAATTCTACACGATGGAAATTTTTTAAAATGACAATATTACCTTTTTACAAGGACATATACTCTATGGTACGTGCATTTACTTTGAATTGTTCATGTCGTTAATATGATTTTTTCCACTTTGTGAGTTAATATTATAACTCCACATCATTTTTAACATGGAATTGGGATAAAATAATTATTCACCCGTGCCATTTTAATAAATATAAGGTAATTTACAAATATATCGCCTAGTTTCATTAAAATTATAAATATATCCATATAATTTCAAACATTACAAAAAACCCACATATATTTAGTCATAAATTGCAGATAATTCTCATGCCATTATTATATTTTTATTATATCATCCCGGCATGAAATAATTTATAATTACAATTAAATCATATAAGAGTTATTTATAATTTCTAAAACTACGTACGTTATATATACAATTTCAATCGAATTAAGTGAGTATTGCAAATTACTCGTAAACTTATCAACATATCTAAAAATATAAGTTGTGACTGTATTTAGAATTAACCATTATTAATATTTATTTTCGACTTCTGATCATTTCTTATTCACTTTCAAATGATAAATATCTATAGCATAAAATTAAATTTTTTTAGCACTATTGATATATATTAATTTAGATTTTAGATAATTTAGTTAAAAAAATTAAAAAGTAGAAAAGCAACGGTTTGCAGATTAAAATGATCCTAATTTTGTTGAACAAATTGGAATATCAACTATCAAGCAACTTTCATAAAGTCTGCATCCAAACTTCTACTAGGTTTCCATTGAAAATTATAAAACCAACATTAATCCGTATAGTTGGAACATTTTTCCGTTTCTCGAAAGGGAATACGACGAAATCAGCAGAAACCAAGAACAAATTTTTAGCACTATCCGAAAAAAAAAAAGAACAATTTTTAGGCGGCACAAGTCATTCATTTACAACAAACCGACCCATGTCATAGCATCATCTAACAGTTGCGCAACAATAACCAACCACAAGGCAAAGGAAAAATAATAATAAAAAAAAAAATGCAAAGCATATCCATATATCTACTTGATTTTCCCACGGAGCTTGACTTCTAGAATCTTCTCCATCTTGGCCAAGACCAGTTGTTTAGGTACGGCCTGCCCGCTCTCGTAGTCTTGCACCACCTGCGGCCTCTCGTTGATCAGCTTCCCCAGCTCCGCCTGGCTCATCTTCTTCGCCAACCGCGCCTTCTGGATGGCCTGCCGCACTTCCGCCGACACGCGGGCCAGCGATCCCGGCTCCATCTCCTCGTCAAGCTTCCGCGCGTTCACCGCCGGCCCCGCGCCCCTCTTGTTCGCCCCGGCCTCCTCTTTCTTCACAGTCAGCACCGTTGCGCCGGTTCGGAGGGCCTGGTTGACGGCTTGCGGGTCGCGAAGCTCCTGGCTCTTCGGATTGGGCTTGTGGAGGACGACCGGCTCCCAGTCCTGCGACATCGCGCCCGGGTACCTGCTCGGCATCTTAACAGAAGATGAGAAAGATGATGGAAATGGAATAACGATTATGTGACTTACGAGGGGAGGGAGTTTTTCTAGTAATTTGGATAAACTAGCTCGAGTAGTGTTTATATTTATATTACGGTAGGCAATGTCGAGATGGTGAATCTGGAAGGTTCTTCAATCTTCATCAGCAAGACAAGCCGCCGTTTCGATTCACGGAAGCTTCTGGTTTTTGGGCTTTTGGGCATGATATCGGCTCGCATCCACGTGCAAGTGCCTTGGATGCTATAAGAAGTTGACGGTGTCCCAGACCCTGCAGTTCAGGGCGGACGCATCGCCCAGAAATACTGAATGTTAATAACCCCGGCCCCGTTTCCCTGAAGTTTGACGCACTGAACTTGGGCCTGGCGTAATAACAAAAGGAGGCGTGATTCTCTTAGAAAAAATATATTTTTTAAATTTTTTTTAGTTTTTTTTATGGATATATAAAGCTAGTATATTTAATTTATAAATTAAGTTTTATCATTTTTGGATGATTTTAAGTATTTTTTTATTTTTAAACACAGTAGTTTTTTCATAAATTTCTAAAACGCCAAAAAAGTAAAAAAAAAAATGTTTTGTGACTGGACCATGCGGCCGGCTGCAAACAATCACGCTACTAACAAATTATGTAAGTAAACATAATAATATATAGTTAAACTATAAAATTTTAAAAATAAAACACTATAAAGAATATTTTTAGAAAAATTTAACATAAAAAATAATATAAAAAAGAAAATTAATGGATGTAAAGATAAATATAAATTAAAAAATATGCTTTATTTATAATATAATTACAATATACCAAATATGTATTCAAATATAAATATAAATAACATAAAATGCACAAAATATAAAAAATATTGTTTAAATATTATGTATGTAATATATTTTATAATAAATAACAAATGAGAAATTGGGCTCGAATTCTTGGGGTTTGAGTTCACTTGAACCCTAACCCTACCATATCTACAAATCAGGTTTGAGTTGCAAAGAAGTAAGTTTCAATATTTTTGGAAATCGGGTTTAATGGGCTGAGTTTTTGCACTCGCAAGCGTGCGAAGCATGTTTGACGCAAAATTCTATAATAAGTATTTTTGACGGAAGCCTCAGTTATCGGCTTCTTATACTGTATCGATTTTTACTAAAAGTGGGCTATTTTTTAAGAGTTTTAGCACTATAGTGTACAAAAACATACAATCAAATAGACCCTTCGTAATAATAAGGGCTCCGCTTCTATGAAAATTTTCTTTTATATAATTTTTTATTTTACATATCTTAATAGTTAATAGAAAATCTACTTCGTCAGTTATATTTAGTATCATTTACACTATCATGAAATTTTTTCATTGGTTTTGTATAATTGCATATGGGCCTAGTTTATAAATATGTAAAATTAATGTAATGAAATAATTTAATATTAAATATCAAAATTTAAGTAGTATTTTCAACATCAAAATCATCTAAAATATTGTTACTATGTGGATAAATAATTTTATAAATAATTACTCTATTCTAATGCATATGTGGATGTATTTAAGTATTTATTCTAATTTACATATGATATATCTATTTTGAGCCAATGTGGCTATGTACATATTTAATTTGGATAAAACTTTATTTCTTAGCTAAATAAATAATGTTAAATATGATGAACGAATTGAATTTTGAATTAACTATCAACTTCTTGAACATTAAAAGGAGTTACATTAAAGCCAAATCCTACGAATAATATTTACTTAGGATATCAAAACCATCTTATTTATAAAATACATTAGAACGATTACTCATCTACATGATTTTAAAATACGTTGTACCTTATTGATCCTAGTGTTCACATTTAAACTATCAACAGCTCTCTTTTCTTTTCGATGTGAAAACCCTGTATCTTCTATAGCTCTAGGGAATCATAGGTGATCGAAATTTGCAGTAACCAAATGCACCCTCAAATAAAAAATTTACCTCTTTTCGTCTCTCTTAACGAACATTCTTTCATCCTCATCATCATTATTTTCACAAATTTTTTTTTATATTTGAATAAATATTTTAACAAATATATATCCACCATCTAATCCCAATTTAACCAATCCTGGAGTTAGCAATGTTAGATGAGTGATTTGGATTTAACCTTATATAGGAATGAAACGCCATTTGCATCATGTTTGCATTTGAAACACATCGGTTCCTCGGAATCCCTTGGACGTAGTTCATATTGAATGAATTAATGCAATCCAAGTCACCCGCGGTGTTTAAAAATGTTTAAGTTAGCTGCACGTGCAATTATCATTTCGATAAAAAGATTTAAATCACCTGAAAACAAACGTTTTAAGGGGTTTACACGTTTATGTTTATGTGGTTTAATTCAACAGTAAAATAAAAAGCTTATTTAGCTAATAGTTAAAATAATGGCTTTGATTGCATTTATTCATTGAACACGGCCAAAATCCATGGACCCGGTTCCCTTGAATCACTGCCGTTTCAAATACGTACTCCGTCCAACGTCCAAACAGAGAATAGCAGTTTCAGATAATTTCCATTTTCTTATGTACAACAGCAGGGCAAGGTTTTGAGGATGGCTGATAATTAAGGGGGGAATAGAAACAACGGGCGGATCTGAAGGTTGCATTCCGGACAGATCGCCCACAGGTTGATATAACCGGAACTGTTTTTATTTTCTTTTTCTTTTTTAGTATTTATATTTGTTTGATTTAAAATTCTTGGTTGGGCATCTAATCTTTATATACTTTTATATTGACATCGACAATAATAATAAATTAATAATGCAGTTTCAATTCTTCCTTTTGAAAAATTCCCAGCAGACCACTAGATATGTAGAGTATATGTACCCAATTTAAACCAAGCTGTACATATGTGGGCATTTAATAAAAGCCATGCTTCCTATAATTTAATAAAATAAACCCTAGAGTTCTTAATTTTCGATGTTTGGTCCGAAAATGCGGTTGTCTCCGGTTGAATATGGAATCGCTCAACTACCTCATTTCTATTTCTATGATGAGGGGCCTAGCTACTGACTACCAGTCTCCCGTCAACTGTCACGCCAAATCACCAATGCTGCCAAACAACTTTGTAATGTTTGATTGGATTTTGTTGACCATCTAAATACCATCGAGGTCACGTGTATAATTGCATCCTCGAACCATATCCCACTTAATCTTTGTGGTCATTGGGATTCGAATTTTACCATTCAAATTGTGCTCTGATAAAAGACAACAATCAGGGAAAAAAAATTTCTAAGTATGACGCAATCTACAATTTTATTTAACCGCGTGTATCTACAGCTCCTGTATATGCAGGCCGGTAAAAAAGATTAATCCCTAATCATGCTCATTTCCAAAATATAAGATAAGGTGGAGGCTAAATTAAATAAGGAGTGATCCTGTTAGACCGGGCTAAGTAAATGCCCCACTTTGCCCACCTGAAAAAACCTATTTATAACAAAAAAATTTTTTTTTTACTTTTTTCTTCGTGTGCTTGTTTATCTAAGTGTATTTAACATATAAACTAAGTTTTACCATTTTTGAATATGTTTATCTATTTTTTTGAGATTTTTAAACATGTACGTGTATATATATATATTTAAAATATCCTTATTTTTAAAAATCTAAAAAAATAGATAAACATATTCAAAAATGGTAAAACTTAGTCTATATGTTAAATACACTTAGATAAACAAGCACATGAAGAAAATAGTAAAAAAAAATTTGTTTTAAATAAGATTTTTGAGGTGGACTAAGTGAGACATTTACTTAGCCCAAGCTAACAGGATCATTCCTCAGTTCATTTCATGTGTCGGGCTGATTCCGGTTAACAGGCCCATTTGCACGCAATCCAAACGGACGTCATGGCAGTGCCGGCTATCGAATTGGATCGAACAATGCAAAAGTTGGAGATGTCCCAAATCAGAAATAAGAATGTAGCTCTCGGGATGGTCCACCTAACCTGACAATTGGGACCATGGTCATATCATTTCCCATCATTGCATTCCTTGGATGTGTTTCCGAGGGTGATTTATCTTTGAAAGAAACAGGTCTATAAATCTATCAACATTGGATCATTATTTATTCACGGGGCCGCGAAAGAAATTATTCATTTCATAGTTATCGAAAAAAAAAAAACACAAAAATTCACGGGTTGATATAGGCTTAGAGGTAGGCAGCAACGTCGACTCAGGAGAGATGCTGGGAGTAGACTTTTGAATGTAATTAATGTTTCTATACGATAGAATTATCATGACAATATTATTATATTAATAAACCTGTAGTGTGTGACTGTGTGTATGTATATATAATTGGTTGAGTCGTCTTCATGCATGTCGTCACCTCAACTAATGTATATATAATTGGTTGAGTCGTCTTCGTGCATGTCGTCACATCAAATACACAAGTTTTACTTTTCTATGTAGTAGAAGTCTTCGATCATTCATTGTTATACCCGCACCATTCTTCGGGAGAACTCTGCTGGAGCTTGCAAGCTGCAAATTGCAATGGAGGGGAGAGAGCGGCCGCCGAATCTGCGCCTGCGTCGACGGGTGTCGTCGAATGGCGAGATGAGGAATTTGGCCTCGGTTTCTAGCAGCCTCTTGCCTGCCTTCGGAACTCTCGTGGATGAAGGCTACCCAAAGCTCCGAAAACTCATAATTGCACCTTATGATCGTCGATACAGGTGGGTAACATGGCCTAGTGATCATTGCCGCCGGTCTAAAATAGGCCAACTTTTTTAAAATTTTTTTGAAGTTAAAGTTTATTTTATAAACTTTTTCTTTAAATGTATTTAATTCATATATCAAATTTTATAATTTTAAAAATATTTAAGTATTTTATTTTTAATTTAAAGACAAAAGTACTTTATCCGTTTTATCCTCTTCATGAATGTGTACATAGAAATTTTCTTTTCATTTTTCAGTTTTATTTCAGAGTTTATGAGTGTGTTTAGGAAGTGATAAAACTTTCTATGAAAAATTTTTAAAACGAGAGAAAATGAAGTAAGTGGATAGAAACAATGATGCAGAATAAAGTTACAATATATAAATTAAATGCACATGTAGTTGTACAAAATGATTGAAAAGCAGGATGGTTATATAAAGAAGTGAAAAAATAATTAAAAACAGAATAGGTACGAAGAGTGAAAAATTTTATATTGAAAATTTTTTGCTATAAACAAACAACCCCTCTGTGATTTTGGTTATTCTAATTTTATCTATACGTTTACTGAATTATTTAGTTAATTTGTTTTAATTTCCAATTCCATATGTCATTGGGATCGGTGGGATGGCCATGAAATGCAGATGGTGGCAACTGTTTCTGGTGGTCCTGGTGATCTATTCAGCATGGTCAGCCCCATTTGAGCTAGCGTTCAAAAAGGTAGCAGTGGGATCATTACTGCCCATTGATTTGGTGGTGGATGCTTTCTTCGCCGTCGATATTGTCATGACTTTCTTCGTCGCCTACTTGGATAAATCTACCTACCTCCTCGTGGATGACCACAAAAAGATCGCCGTCAGGTACGAACTCCTCTTTTTAAGATGTTAAATGAACCTTCTACTTTTCATAAATTTGGTTGATTGAATGCATGAACCAAAAGTTTTTTATTTTATTTTATTTTATTTTATTGGTATCGTAGAAACAGACATATTATAATTAAGTATATTTATCTCGAGACCACAAGCTCTAATATAAATTTACAGTAAAGAGATAAAACTCCCTCTACACAGTAGGACCCCTTCATAGGAGAATTTAAACTCATGCGTGTATGCGTGTTGTATGAGAGACGTCTGCCGGCTGCCCAGTGGTAAATTTTTTTTTTTTTTTAAATCAGACTTCAACTTTGCATGGTAATGGGACAATGCTGTCGCCAAACTTTGAAGATGAGACCTAACAAATGTGTATTGCTGTGTTAAGCAGCACTTCCTTCTGCACTTCAAAATTAAGGGCACGGGTCTACACCAAATTTAGCATGTACGCGTAGAGTCATTTTCTTAATTTGTCGACAACTACAATACATTATTATCATTTATTTTCATCGTCATCTTCACGACGTTTCTTGGAATAGTAGATTTTTTTTTTTTTTTGTATTTATGAGTTTTGATTAAATTTGTGTGTGTTTAAAGTTCAGATGGAATGCCAGATCAAAAAAAAAAAAAAAAAGTTTAGATGGGATGAGGATAGAATTAAAACGTGGGATGAGAAAAATTGTAACTGTAAACTGAGAATGAGAAAAGGCATATTGGAATTAAAAAAAGCCGCATTGAAAATGAAAAAAATAGATTACTATTTTTTGAATATGGGAAAAATATTTTTGAAAATTAAGAGATTCTATTCTATCATAATCCCAATTTCATCTCATCCTAGACGTGAATAAATCCTTACTCTTTACAAACATTAACCAATTTACTTTTTTTCCCACTTCTACGCCATCATCCAAATAGCAATTCACAAAGAAAAGTCGGAGCCAGTTCATGTTAAAGCGTGCTTGGATAGATCGTTCTTGATGGAAAGCGATTTAAGTTGATCTCCTCAGAAGAACAAGGTCTGCGGAATAGAATGTTTGACGTTGAGTTGTCAGGGAAATGAAAAATATTGAGGAAAGTAGAAGAATAAAAAAAAATTAAAATAAGTTTCACCTTAGATATGTTATAAGGTCACTTCTCTTAAAGCTAATTTTGTTGGAACCTAATTTGGTACACCTGGGTGCACTTAGAGTGCATAACTCTTTTTTTTAAATTTTTTTTAAAATTTTTTTGAAATTCATATGTAGGCCTAAACATGAACATCTCATATACATGGCTTTTACAATTTCTATTTTTTAAATATTTTATTTTGAATTTTAAAAATAAAAAATATAAACATTACATAAATTGGACATTTATGCTTGGGCTCATATAAATATAGAAAAAAATTCAAAAAATAAATCGTGTATTGCAGGGAGTGCAAAGAATCATTTCTCAATTTTGTTATCACCTGAACAAAAACAAAAAAGCAGCTACTTGGTCACACAAGCACTTTAATGCACGACAAAGGGATCACCGCATGGGAAGAAAATTTTCATCCAAGTGATCCTCTTAAAATCGTGTTTGTACAAAGGCGTGAGTGTTTTAGACAGTGAAGTGTAATCTGATCCAGCACAAAAAAAGCGTCCAAAACTTTGCCCGAAAGGCAATTTGAAAATGCTTCTCCTAACGGCTCTAGTTCATCCGCGGAACTTTTTGGGCCACCAAACGAAGCCTAAAGTCGAGTAGACGTATAAAATCGAAACGCATTGCTTAGTTGTAAGTTAATGTGCCAATTGCAACCTCGCTTCAGGTATGTATCAAGGATGTGGTTTGCGATGGATGTTGCTTCCACCCTGCCATTTCAGACCATCTACAGCATTTTAACTGGGAAAAAGCAAAGAGGAGAGGTCTTCGGATTTCTCAATTTTCTTCGCCTATGGCGACTGCGGCGCGTAAGCGATCTCTTCTCAAGGTAAACCCACTATGGGATTTTAAAATTTCTTATGTAAATTCATCATGATTATCAGACCACCTATGAATTATGATACATTCCCTACGATTTTTGAAAGGACGAAAGAACATTATTTCATATTATACTTATCACAATTCAAAGATAGATTGTATTGAGATTTGGATGTCAACTGAAATCTAACATTTTGGCATTCTTCTGATGTCCTTATCAGATTAGAGAAGGATACTCGTTTCAGCTACTTTTGGACAAGATACATAAAACTAATCTGTGTAAGTATGGATCCTCCTCGTTTGTATTCTACTGACTGAAGGTTTTAGATTCCTGCCTATTTCCTGATACAATTCAAATGGTTGAATCTCCTACTCAAATCCGATTTTGCTACCATACCCAGTATAGAAAAGGTTATAACCTAAAAATCAATAAGAATGGTGCAAAAGGTTTTTGATGACGATAATGAGAATGATACAGCATATAAAAGCTGCATCTAAAATTTCAATGACTGATTTCAGGTGACTCTGTTCACAGTGCATACAGCAGGTTGCTTCTACTACTGGCTGGCCATGCACTATAAAGTAAAAAAGGACACATGGATTGGTGATCAGATTGAGAATTTTGCGGATCGAAGCATGTGGCTGGGCTACACCTATTCCATGTACTGGTCCATTACAACACTCAGTACAGTTGGATATGGAGATCTGCATTCCAAAAACAATGGGGAAAGGATTTTCAACATGATCTATATGCTCTTTAATATTGGTCTCACTGCCTATATCATTGGAAACATGACAAATCTAATTGTGCATGCTGCTACTCGGACCTTTGCCATGGTAAGAACTCCACTAATTTTCAGAAAATCTTGGGTCCAAACGTTAAAAATCAGCTTTCTTTTCTATGATTCTTAGAGAACAGAAGAACAACAGTGTTGATTTTCCAAAAGGCCAAACGTCACTGAAAACGAATTCTACAGCATTTTTAGATGCAAATTCTCAAGTTGATTTTTTTCCTTTAAATTGTACACTTTTCTTCACCATAAACTCCTATAGTACCATTGGAAAAGATGGCAAAAGCTCTCCAAGACGTCAAACAATTTTGTTGCTGTGTTCAGAGAGATACCATAAATGAGGTCTCACGATATGCAAGCAAGAACAGACTTCCAGAAAGCTTAAGAGAGCAGATGATGGCCCACCTTCAACTCAAGTTTAAGACAGTTGAAATGCAACAGGAGGAAGCTCTTTCAGACCTTCCCAAAGCAATACGATCCAGCATTGCACAACATCTCTTCCACAGAACAGTTGAGAGTGCTTACCTTTTTAAGGGCGTCACCCAAGACCTGATAATTCAACTGGTAACATCCTTAATCTGTTGGCTACAATCTATGTTGAGCAGTAGCAAGAATAGTAGAGTTACAATACTGATTGCTACATTGACAAAATATCAACAGCAACACCAATGCACAAAAAAATCTTTTTGGAAAAAAAAGAGAAAATTATGCAATACCCACAGTACAAATTGGTGGCATTACCCAGTTCTGCATGCCATCCACTTCATGATTAGCACAAAAAAGGATTTTGTTTGCTTTGAACTATCCATGTCCGTTATGTCCAATTTGCATCCCTTGGTCAATAAAATATAAACCATGGATATCAATGTAGTCCTTCCAAAGTTTTAGGCATCACGTGCTCATCAATGTCCGCACTACAGGTATCAGAGGTAAAGGCCGAATACTACCCGCCAAAAGTGGATATTATTTTACAAAATGAGATACCTACAGATTTCTACATCATCGTATCAGGTTCAGCGGTATATTCCTGCCCTCATCACATATAAGTTCACAGCAGAGTCAACCGATTTGATGTTTCTGATTTGTGCAGGAATTGTTGACTTGTAGAAATGGAATGGATAAGGTATTGAGCTTTATCTATTTATTTAGATCTTTATTTGCACAGTTATTCTTTCAGTGAAAGTTTAATTCTCAAGTGCTTGCCAATATGCTCATTGTCAGTGTGCACAATGCCTAAGTTTATATGTTGACATCCAGCAAACCAGTTAATTTACCAACAACTCAAGACATTGACGAATAAATGTTGAAGAAATAAAAATAGTGTAAAAAGGGGTTGTAGACGCCTGTTTCTACATCAAGGATGATAATTGTGAACACAAGCTCTCCCCAACCATGATGGTGATGGAAAATGAAGAGGACCAACCAAGATGGAAGTATGATGAAACAGATGTGCACAATCGCAGAAGTATTCCAGGCAGAAGAGTGAATGAATCAGTGATGTGCAAATAGCAAAAGAGAGGACTGGCAAAGACTTTTGAAAAAACAAACAAACAAACAAAATAACAGCATCTAACTATAAGAAATGGACCAGAGATTTATACTGAACAAGTCCAGATACTAGTTAGGTTGGGGAATTTAATGAAGTCTTCATCTAAAAAAAAAAAAAAATGTTAGACTGCCCTAAGAATCCCACAAACAGGATGATTCATAAACCCCTAACCAACTTGAAACAGAACTTTCCATATGGTTTTTGTTAGAAGCTGTAACTAAATGCAGGCATCTTTGTCATTTATATACGTCCGTAAATGTTTTGGTTTTAAAGTGGGTTTTACATCCACTTAAGTTTATGAAGCAGATTATCCAACCATACTGGAAGATATGAAGAATCAGACATTCATTTATCTCCTTCCACACTAAGTTTATCAGGCTGATTTGCTGATCATATTTGAAGATGTGAAGAATCACCTAAAATGTGTAAACCTGATTGGCTGATTCCCTCCAACCTCACCTCACACAAGTGGCATAAATGCCCACAAACATGAATAGGGGCCTGTGCATTCATGTACAAGAGCTTCCACAAGCAACATATGTTCCTATTTAAAAATGCTTCATAATGTGTGCACAAAGAAATACATGATCTCTCATCCACACATATAAAAACAAACATGGACTGCTGGCAATGAACTTGTATTCTTTGTAATAACTCTGGTGTCCATGGAATGATCACTATTTGGAGAATCCATCATCCAATATAACAGCATGGAAATGTTGCCAGGGGAACACACTGTAATCTGCCTCTAATTGATGAAACTGGCAACATTAACAAGGAATTCAATTTGAAGTTATATAGCAATTGTAGTCTTTGTAGTTGCTTATTTGTGTAAAAGATTTACTAATATAATTGCATTTTCGTTTCAGTTTTTGTCAAATTTAGGTCCTGCAGACATGGCAGGAGAGATTGGAGTCATTTTCAATATCCCACAGCCTTTTACAGTAAGGAGCAAGAGACTTTGCCAGATCATACGCATAAGTCATCAACATCTTAAGCAAAGTATGCAGCCCGCATTTGCTGACAAAGGGACAATTTTCTCCAACTTTGTTCAGGTGTGAAAATAAGAAACTCAAAATTCACAAAATTGAACAAAAAAGGGACCAAGATAGTGAAATTTCAGTGCATGCAGTGATATAATTGATAAATCCATGTTAGACAAAATGGCATCTTTTTGCTGATTTTATTTCTCATGCTTAATCATTCTCCGATGTTCAGTACCTCAATGGTTTGCAAAAAGAATTATTGGAGGAGATACCATTTCTCCCAGAACTGGGTGACACAAGTGCTGAGGTAAGAATTTTTCTCGAGTGAAAAGAGCCCCTGATGTAACTATATTCCCACCACTATATGCATCTGTGAACATATTTCAATGCACTGTTATGAGCGGAAGTGTACAATTGGACGGGGAAAAAATGTTAGTACTCTCATTGAGAAATGTATGAATCCATTACAGACTTCTGAACCAAAACCATAATTTAAGCAAAGTTCCATCAAGTGACTAACTGTCTTTCAATGTAATTTGCCAGGGCACAGCCAAGATGTTCATATCATTTGAAACAAAAACACCAGCATTTTGTGTTCCCTGAGGCAGTTTTCTTTTTCGGCTTTCTTTTTTTTTTAAAAAAAAAAATTTCACTTATCTTTTTGGTGACAAAAGGTTTTCTATTGCTTTCAGCAGAATCATGAGTCAATCATGGAAAGATGGAGCTCCGAAGCATCACAATTAAATTGTGAAGGAGATTCAAAGAAGGAAGGTTAGAATTTTGGCCCTGACAAGCTAAACTAATTGTTTCTTTGAGTACAAAATGACAAAAGCAATGGACAATTTTTCCTGAATGTTGTGAGTACCATTTCAAATTAAATGTCAAAAATTAGCAAACAAAGCGGTCATTAGATGCAAACAGTCTTGACTCCTGATTGCAGAGAAACATGAAAAGAAGCTCGTCACTTACAAAAGGAGAAACAACTACAAAAGAAATCATTAAAATGTTCATGCAGAATCTAAAAATAAATGCGTATATCATCATTTATTGGGGATCCATTAAGTCTTCCACGTTTTTCCATTCAGACAAGGTGGGAATCCATACCAAAAATTCCACAAATGTAGATGGCAAGTTGCAAGATTGAGATGTTAAAGTTTGAGTATGATCGTTTAGGCTGATTCCAGAATATGTAAGACCATTATGTTTGAGAAACTAAATTTACCCTTATAAACAAAACTAGGCATTTTATGATTAGGAAGGTTCATGATCTTATTACATATATTATTGCATAGAAAGGTGACAAAATTTATGCTATAATTTTGCAGGATCAACTAGCACTTCTAGTCCATGTTCAACCAAATTACCACTGAGGGTGATTATTCATGGATGCCATCCAGATGAAGTTGACAAAACAGATAGAATTAAATTTGGAAAACTTATCCATCTACCTGCCACAATGGAGGAGCTCCTAGAATTAGCAGGTATGAAAATAATCATCAAATTAAAACAGAATCCCACATGAAAATGAAAATCACAGACAGATATTTAAAAGTTTGGTCAGTAGTAAGTACATTAGCTTTGAGGAACGCCTGAATTACCAACATAATAGATAAGAATCATGGTCCATCTTACTTTGCACACACATGCAAATCCAAAGCAATTTGGTATAAAATTCGTACTTTATTTCACTAGATATTCACTGTGTGCATGTCAGCTCCAATAAACTCACAATGTGGGGAATTTGCAAGGGGCAGGCATGAAGGAAAAGATCAAAGTCGTATGTTTTACAAATGTCTGAGTGCTAGAATCATCTCATAAGTGTACTCAGGGAAACATCATTACTCTTTCATTTGCCATAAAAGCAGATCGTAGTCCATTGCAGTATATGTAGATTTTCTCAGCACTTGAATTCATAAGAAATTTTCAAGAATCACATTTGACTTAGAGAAAAACATCTACATACATTCAATGGAAAGGAATGGGCGCTGAAATTGGAAATGGTAACAATGTTGAATTTGATATATGCAGAGAAAAAGCTTAGAAGAAGAGGGAACAAAATTCTCATTGCTGATGGCTCTCAAGTGGAAGAATTGAATGTTTTGAGAGAGAATGACCACCTGTTCTTTTGTTGACTGCCCTCAATGGGTTTGAGAAGCTTATCCATACTGATATAAAAAAAACATGAATATTTACACTAGGCAAAATTGTCAAGGGCCAGCTTAGTCATATTGACACTGGGGGATCTTACATGTTGCCTGCATCCCAAATTTACAAACGGCACATTGTGCCATATTCATGATGGGTTATTGATGTGGCAGTTAGCAGTTCAAAAGGAAGACACTAACTGTGGTGTCCATCCAGGATTAGTGAAATCTGTTTCCCATGCTTGTGGACATCCTGTAACTGTCTCAAATTGCATCAAAAATCAAAACTATGATATGTCATCGATTATTTCGTACATTTTCTACCATTCATTGAAAATGATATTCTATCAATTGATATACAGTGCAAAAACTAATTATGACTATCTTCTTTGCGTTAGTTGTTCCAGTTTCACAAGTTGTCCCGACTTTTTGATAGCACATCCGTCAACCTAAGCAACTCTAACATGACATTCTTCATCTATTGCCTGAATCAAAGTATCAAACAAGTGTGGTAGTCAGCGAAATAACTTCAAAAAACAATGAAACCACATTGAGAATATAAAAGATATTACAACAGACTTACTTCTTTTAGTTGATCTCTCCTACATTGAGCATCTCTAACACAGTCAAAGCAGCCTTCTGAAAACGATCTTTCTCATCCTCTAAGCTTTTCTTCCGTTCAACAGCTAAGTGTTTGCACTTCTCAATCTCTTCTGTTATACCATCAGTGCTTTGATCTATTTCACTGCATATCCACAGTTTTTGTAAAGCTGGAGTGCTAGAGAAAGAAACGAGCAATGGAAAATAGAAACACAGAAAATGTAAAAAAGTGAAAAGGATCAAAACACGTCACTGTTAATTATTGAGAAAGAGCTAGACTAATTTGACTGGGAAGCTTCATTATGTGCAGGAATCAGTTTGATGTGAGTAAACTAAAGAAGCACTGGGTAGTGCACACATGGTAGCTCTTATTTGACCGGCCCACATAAGGAGTTCAATTTCCTGATCTCTGTTGGCTATTATGTAGCAGAGTGAAATAACCTTTTGATAACTGGGAATAAGAAGCTCACACTATCATCTTAAGCATGTTCTCCATTGCAACTTGCATCTGCTGCGAGACATCTGCATTTATAAGAAAAGTTGATAAAATTTTCTACACCATTCTTGACTTGTCATTGCCGTGCATTATAAAAAAAAAAATCATCAGAATGACAGAATCAAACAAATCCCCATAAGGCTTACAACAAAAAACAGAAATTAATTTAGATTTCAGAATGGCTTAGTGATTACCTCCTAACTTTGTTTGCACGGCTAGCAGTAATTTAGTTTTCCACCAGTTCAAAAATTCATACAATTTTCAAGTATGAAGCATAAATAGGCAGTTGTTCAATACCAACAATTCTTATTACATGCAAACACATGCGCGTGAGAAAAAACAAGACCTGATAATCTTTTAAGTGACTAAGTCAGACTATCTACCATCTTTTGTTTTAACACCGTGCACTGTCAGCATTGCATATCTAGTGAACAATGGGATAGTCGCTTTGGCTGGAAGATCCTGGCTGGTCAAAAGAGGCAACATCTTACTACTTCAAAAATATCCACTTCCTTGCATGTTTCAGAAATGACAAAATCTTACTGAAATGCCGAAAATAATACTTCCCACTGTCGTGAGGAAAAACCTCGATGGACCACTAGACAATGAGTTTTTGACAGCATAAACAACAAACACACGTCTCGGGTCGACTTAGTGAAAGACACAGACTGATGGTCAGCATAAACAACAACCACACGTCTCGTATCGACTCAGTTAAAGACAGAGACCGATGCAGCGGCACTTAATTTATTTTAAAATCGATCTGACGCAAGGAATTTTTAAGTCTCCGAACATAATCAGCAACAGGAGAACAACTGAATACTTCTGAAGCTTCTGTTTACGAAATTATTCATGTCCGATCAAAGTTCACATCGAGTTTTTTTTTTTTTTTTTTTTTTGAGAGGCAGTTCACATCTAGTTTACTGCTTTGTAAGTGATCAGTATAATTTTATCAAATTTCAAATACAAAATCTAATAGCACTGAAACTCCGTCCCAAGCTGAGTAATCCGTTCAATTCGACCTCTGTAAGTGACCTATTTTTTATTCGAATTTCGAGAATCTTAAACAACGCGCAATAAAGATATGGAATTATACAAAAATCCGAGGACTTCACTAGATTCGTACGAATTCACTGCATTTAACATGTTCTCAATATAAATCAAAGGAATTTCACGAGAGAGAACGTTCTTCCGGAAGAAAACAATCAGGTCCTCCAAAAACGGAAGTAAAACAGCAATTAAGACTATTCGAAATGGATCTCTTAATAAATCGATCACATCAAAGTCTTAAGAGTGTCATCAAATTATGCAGAGAAACGAGAGGCGATCTACATGCAGTCTCTCATTTATACAGAGATAACGGGAGGGAGAGAGAACCGTAGATGAGAGCTGTGAGCTGAGAATCTGCTTCAGCAAGGGGGATTGGCTGGGAGGGAACGATATCTTTGGAAGCTGACATAGCGTCGTTTTGGTAGAGGCGAGCAGCGGCATGCCCCTGTTATAGCCCCCATTTTTGGAGGGAAACAACCAAATCTCAGTACGGCGGTATTACCGACACTTCCCTGTATATTCTAAAATTATAAATGCTCACTCTGAATTTGGATTATTACAATTTACCCTCAACTCCTTGACATTTTTTGGATGACACGAGAAATCACAAGCAAACCAATAAATACGCTCTGACTAGCGGGTTGATGTTCTTTCGTAATATAATGAATGAATATTTAATCCCAAAATCTTTCTGCTGAATGAATTTCAACTAGTTCTCAAAATTAAAATTCAAATCAATTCTTTAATGGTGTGTGATATTTTATGCCCGGTTTCAAAAGTTTCATATGCTACAAGGCCAAAAAAAATATTTTTATTTTTAATTTTTTTTAATAAAATTATTAATTTATGTGTATTTAATATATAAAAGTAGTTGATTTCATCCACCTAGGTGCATTTAGTTTCTGTGCACCGAGGTACAAATATTTATTTTTAAATATTTATTGAAAATTTTTACACGATTATTAAACTAAGTGTATTTAACATATGCATCAATTTTTAATATCTTTTGGATATTTTTAAATATTTTTTGATTTTTTAAAATCACTAGAATTTTAGTAATTTAAAATTGCTAAAAATGCTACTGATTTTTAAAAATAAAAAATAAAAAATAAAAATCTTAAAAAATTATAAAAATTAATACACTTGTTAACTACACTTAAATTAATAATATTGTAAAAAAAATTTAAAAATATAAAAAATAGGTTAAATCCATCCGTGTGCACTAAAGCAAAGTGCACCCGGGTGCGTAAAAATAGTTTTTATATATAAATTAGGTTTTACCATTTTTAGAAATATGTATATATTTATTTTAAAATTTTAAATATGGGGATATTTTAGTCATTTTAAATTGATAAAAACGACTAAAATACTTTATATTTATAATTGAAAATAAATATGAACAAATATTTAAAAATAATAAAATTTAGTTTATAAATTAAATACATCTGGATTAATAATTTTATAAAAATTTAAAAATGAAAAGTTATATATTTTTTTAATTGGTTTGAACTGACCTCATTTTGGATTGGTCTGGAATAGTCAAACCACTTCTGATAGCATTGCCGCTTCCCATTATAACTTATTTTTCAAAGATGATGTCATTTTAAAATGCATATTGCGAGTGTTTTAAGCAGCGGACAGGACCAGACCCCTGAAAGAAAGGGAATGCAGTTCGGTTGCTAATGTGCTTAGTTGACCATTGGCAACGCTCTCTTACAAAGGCTTGGTTTGGCAACGAGGCGGGTTAGCTAAAAAGCCCGTTACTGAATTTTCTGGATAAGTGGAAAATCCACATTAGCAACGAAAATTTCGGAAGGATTAGTAGAATCGCCGCCTTTGCAAAAAGCATAAGCGTTTGGTAATGTAATAGTTTTAAGGCTTCGTTTGGGGCTGGGATGGCCTGCTAAAAATAGCAATGAGTACATCCATGAACCACGCCTTACACAAATGGATATTCAATTTAGGGCCACTTTGGACCCACGGTAAAGTTACCGTTAAGTTGCTTGTTAAGCGATAAGCATCAAATTTGGAGCTTATTTAGCTGTTATTGCAAAGATTTTGAGCAGAATGGATAACCCACGCCAAACATATTTAAGCAGCAGGACGCTATAATGCTTTCCACTTACCATGTACCCACCCTGATCGTGTCACAGGAGTCGAGAAGCATGCAGGCGCCACTTAAACGCAATTGCGGGAATGGACCTTGAGTGGTCTTTAACTTTCCAGTTTCGAATGACTAGACTCTTTGCTAGCCCAGAGTCCACGTTGGGATTGTCCAGACGAGATTAAGGCAAAAGTTTCGGCCCAGCCCAATGCAAACCGACGATTGAAGTCGCTTCCACATCAGTTGTTCCGCAGTCCGCATCCTCCTCCAACTCAGAGAAAACGACGGCAATAATTCATTCATTTATCCAGCTGATGCAATTTCTTAGGGGAAAATTGTTACGTATTAAAGTGTCTTCTATGTTTCCATGCATGCTATAAGGAGCGTAAAGTGGCCAAATCATCATTTCTCATTGGAATGGTAAGCATGGTATGTGGAATCCGTCGTGGTTGAACTACTGCCGTGGAATGCCAGCAATTCCACTCATTTTTAGTCGTGAACCAGTACAATCTGGATCAACAACATATTGATTGTATTAACCAATACACGAAGGGAACTTCTGGATTCAGATGATGCAGGTCGGACGTCCAATCCTGTCAGTATCGGAGATGTATATAATGATTAGACGGCCCGAACATTCAGATCAATTCGACTATTAATGGAGCATTTTTTTTATAGCATTAATGGAGCATAATTGAAGATTGTAGGTGGAAAGCAATTTTCCAGCTTGTGGACCACCAAACGCATGCTCGTGATTCTGAAGCGTCTATTCATCACGGTGGATCACCTGTTGGTGCTGTTAGGTGGTCCTCTTTAAATGTCTTCCCTAAATATGCAAATATTCGCATGGTGAGGCATCCTCGTAATTTGACTCGAACTAGTGTAAATTATAAATGTGGATCGTAGACGGATTCCAATTACAAATTGCATATTCGTACTTCTAGTTTGTTTGATTGGTGCTTTTCGCCCATTAAATATGTTATATAAACCATAAGTCCCACAGTTTCAATGATCTATGGTTTAGGTCCTCACGTTTGAAGAATGTGACGTGTTTGGTAATCAAGAAAAAAAATTTTGACACAACTTTTTTATACATTTTCAGATACAATTATTATATTTTATCATCATATATTCATGTGTTCATGCAATTTTATAATATCTATTTTAATTTTATTAAATTTACCCGTAATCGTCACACTTATCATATCACATCATTTACTCTCAGTTTCAAAAACTTTTAGCCAACCTTTTTCTTTAATTCTCCATTTTTTTCTATGTTACCAAATACACAAAATTTAAATCCTCTTGGTGATGAGACTTGTAATTTTTTCCTTTGCATATTGCACAAAAAATTTATTTTCTTTAAAACTTTCTTTATCATTTAAGAGGAAACATGTATACAATTTATTTTGAATCATTTAATAAATTATTGCAAGCTTTTTTATGTGTATGTTCTATATTAAGAGATTCAAACATCCTAAAGCAAATAAAAGTCTGTAATTTAAGTTAAAAAACTGAATTTAGTTTTGCATAGATAATTGCATGATGATTTATTAAATGATTTAGAATAATTTTGTATGTGTGAGTTTCAAAAAATAAAATTTTATAATAATATACATATAAAAATTATTTTAAAGCATTTAATAAATTATTGTCCAATTACCTACACCTTTAATAAAAATAAACTAGAAATTCAATTTTTTAGAATTTCCTCCTTAAATTACAATTTTTTTATTTGCTTAAGAATATTTTTATCTTGCAATATAAAAATACGTATAAAAATTCTCCGCGGTAATTTATTAGACGATCTAAAATATGTCGTATATGTATTTTCTAATAAATGATAAAGATAAGTCTAAAAAAATAGATTTTTTCTATGCAACATGCAAAGGCAAAATCATCATTTTCATCTTTTATGACCTAAACTGTAGATTCTTTGAACTCAAAAAAATTAAATTATAAATTATTGAAACTTGAAAATTTCGACGGAAAATAACAATCTTAAAAGGCAAAAAAAAAAATGCGAATTAAGCAAATTAGAAGGAAGAATTTGCAAATTCCCATTAGAAAAGTCCAAACGAATGATAGAGAAAGAGAGGCTTCATCATCTTCAAAGTTTGGATCACCTAAATTTAGAGGTAAATTTGATGGGAAAAATTCGGAGGCATTCGGTTGCAAAAGCCAACGGCAAGGGCATGGAGGATGACCGTGGCTCGTTTGTCGACGGACGGCATCATTGATCATTCTATCCACGTGTTTCCTTTCAACTACGATCCCATCACTTGCTTGACACTCCAGCCAGGCCAACCAACGCCATCCGCTGCTGTCGAGTTCTTGTACCCACTGTCCTTGCTGGATCTTCAATATCAGATATTGCATGCACAGAGCATTGTGGTCGAAAGAAAGGCGGATCAAAGCGTATTTCGCAAGGGTCAAAATAATGTACGACGTACGTATATAAAATCATAATGGAAATTAAAAGTTCATTATAGTGTTTATTTTCGTTAAAACTAAGGGTCTGTTACTGGTTCGCAACACGTAAAAAACGTTTGCATCATTTTTTTTTTTTAAAAAAGAATCTTTTAAAAAAATTTCTGGTGCTAACATATGATCACCCAAACATATATATCTTGAATAAGAAATTTTCTTTTTTAAAATATTATTTATATATCTTGAATAAGAAATTTTCTTTTTTAAAATATTATTTATATTTCTTTTTGAATAGTAAAAATAGAAATCTCATTATTCAAGTGCTAGGGCGCTTGCAAGGTAGGATTTTTTATTTTCAATATTAAAAATATTAAATAATGTCTTAAAATTATAAAATCTAAGAAATATTTTTAATATTAAAAATTTTAAATAATATTTTAATATCTCAAGTACAATAAATATACGTTAAAAAATAATGTAAATGTTTGCATTGAAGCTCAATCTTTTGATAGGATACGATTAAGAATCTTGGCTATATAATTATTCTTTTTCCTATTTTACTTTTGTATTTTAATATTTTAATAATTTTATCTAATATGATTTGGCATCTCAGCTATATGGTTACTCTATTTTTTTACCTTTATATTTCAATTATTTTTCATAATTTTCCATACAAGTACTAGTCATATCACATCAATTTTTTATTTTTCGAAATTTTTTTCGTTCACACTTCATCACTTTCTTTTACATCTTATAAAAGGACCCTAAAGTGTAAAATACTATTTTTTTTTCTTGGACAGCTTTGGGTAAGCAATAAAATATTTTTAAAAAAATCATGTGCAACGGCTTTAGCGTCCTCACGTTATGTATATTTGGTGTACGAGTGTTCGATACTGAAATCAGAACCACTTGATTTTTAGGGGATTGATTGGTGGAAACGGAAGGAGCTGCGTCCGAAATCATATACCGCGCGGCTTTCCAGGCTTCCAGCGACGAGTTTTCAGTTGCTAGAACCCCTATCTTCTATTAAAAATACAGAAAGCTGCTGCGCCAAGGCCAAACATGATCAGGACCATCGCTCAGTGAAATTTCACAGATATTTATCATTCCCAACAAGATGCATAACTTGGACCACCTAGATTATTTCTGACGACTCAGGCATGTGAATACTATAAGTGGTACAGTATGCATGTATAACAAAATGGATTGCAGCCCGGCCTTGTATGGAAGGCAAGAAAAAAAAAAAATGTAAGAAAGATGTAATAAAATAAAATCATGTTTGCTTCTTCAAGGAAATCATGAAACCTTTGCTTCCACCTTAACCACCCGAAAAGGCAATCTCTTTGGGTTAGATGGGCCCCACCATCATATATTCCCCATTTCCATCCCTTTCTTTCCAATGCTTCTCACATTTTTTTTTTTTTTTTCGAGTCCATCCAATAATCATCTCATGCCCCCAAGTAATGATGCCTGATCCACCCCACCTCAAGGTGAAGGAATATGTATCTCCCTCATATTAGGATTTAAGTTGGATGCATGTAAATTGACAGTGTTTTACAAAAAAAAAAAAAATCATCCTGGATATCTTACCTCCTAATTTAGTCTGCCAAATTGTGGAGCTAAATATTATAGCACAATATTAAATTGATTGAAGATTATCTATATTTTTGGTGACATTGTACTTGATATTGTTTATTTAATTAAACATCCAAATTCCAAACTTTGTTCAGTATAGTATTATTTACATATCAAACCTATGAGAGTTACAAATTTTTTTTATGGATTTGCATCTATCATGAGTCCTCTCGAAACTGGCGGCATTGAAAAATTGCCCAGGAAAGTCAGGACATTTATTTTGGGCATTTTAGGTTAACAATTTGAAGATAGTAACTTGGTTTCACATTTGGATTTGAGTAGCGTGGAAGCTACATATATACATTCTTAAATGACTGCATTGTTATGAACTATGGTACTATGCCGGAGCTCTCTAAAATTGCTAGGAAGTCCAAACACATCACCATCATGATGATATATTAGCACTTAAGCAACCAGAACACAACTAATCTAAACCATGCAAAATTCAGCACGCCCACCACACAACCCGCTTACAAGAGTTCCCACTACATCCTTCCCAATCTCTCCCTTCTTCTCGGCTTGTTCTCGACACAAATGGCAAGAAGAAGCCAACCCTTTGAGTCCTTCCATTGGATAGACACACACCAAGTATGTAGAGAAGCCTTTAGAATTATTCTCCTCCAGCCAACCCAGTTCCAATCCATCTCCTTCTTTTTCTTCTCCCCTTTGCCACTCTCTCTATTCGTTTCTCTCCTCCTCATCCACCAATACCCAAATCTACCACCAAACACTCTCAAATTAACCACCCTCTTATTTGGGCGGCTTGGTGAGCCATTTGAGCAACATGGTCCAATCCAACTCCTATCAAATTCCGTCTTTTCATACATCATCTGCTTCCCTGCATCGATCACCTTCTTTCTTCTCGGTAAGGCAGCAACGGTTCAGTTGATCGCTGACACTTACGATGGGATTCGCCATGCCAGAAGGAGGCTGTTCTCAGTTAGTGGGATTGTCTGGCTGAAGCTGCTACACACATGGTTGTGGGAGTTCTTGGCTGTTTTAGGACTTTACTGGGTGTTTGGTATGTATTTGACTACACTTCCCAACATCTTATCCATGTTTGGTATCTGTTCAAGGACAACAGGTGTTTGGGTGGTCTTAGGCCTGTTTGGAATTCCATTTTTCATTGGATTTGCAAACGTTACGATTGTGGGCAGCTTGGCTAAAGTGATATCTGTTTTGGAGGAGGATTGCTATGGTCTGGAGTCACTGCTGAAGGCAAAGGAAATGATAAGAGGGAGGAGACAAACAGCCTTGATGATGGCCCTGATCAGCAATGCAGGACTGAGATTGGTTGAATGCCTATTTGAGTTTAGAATGACCAGGGGTTTTCGTTTGTGGGAAGGTCCCATGTTGGTGTCTATGTATTCTTTGGTGCTGCTCTTGGACACAGTCATGAATGCTGTCTTCTACTATACATGTAAATCTTAGCCAACTATCCAAATTCCTGTGGACTATTTGATTTAGGTGGATCTTCTTTCTTTGGGCCCCACAATCCCGAAAGACAAAACAAAGCGGATTTTCATGGGCATTTCTTTGAAGCTTGCATATACAGCAGCAGAAGCAATCGAGGGAAACCGAAAGCTCTTCCATCACCCCCAAGGAATTTGCAGTATGACGTATGAATATTTCCAGTAAAAAATTTCGCTTGTTGGTTACGAAGAAATCTCCAAGGAAATTACTCTTGGAGGAATGATCTGAGACTCATCTAGCTCAATTTCTTTTCAAAATCATTTTTGTGAATAATGTACGTAGTATGTAAATGGGTCTACACCATTCAAATCAAGGTCCCCATCTGAATGCAACTGCAAAGTATCTGTGAACCATCAAGAAGGCTATGGGTTATTATCCAAATTGGGAATTCATATTATATGAATGTCTGCCCTGCATTGTTGATCACGTCTAGATTGGATCTTATAAGCCTACTTTTATGAGCATGATTTGATTTAGTCGCACGCATGACTGCAATAAGAAGAGCGGTCGCATTCCTTGCCAAAATGACATCCACAGAATTCTCTGAACCGGACAGTGTCGAACAAAAGACATTGCCAGGCTGCGATTTGAGCATCAAGACATGAGAAAAGATCACGACCTTTTGTTAAAATGCATCCATACATTCACGTAGACAAGGACGGCCTTATCCCATGCATAACTTGACGTTTGCACCGAGGTTGATACCTTGACAGCAACGGCTAACCTGAAATATCGCATCTGCAGGAGCCAATTACGCGAATAAACCATTCTAACGGACCATAGCCTGGATACTCGATCCAGATCCGATGGCTAAATTCTCAGAGTACAGTCCGGCAAAACTCAAGAAAGAACGGGGACATGAATTTGACTGGGACGATTAATTAAAAACGGCAAATACTGAAGAGGATTAGTGCTACACTGATGGAATTCGGATCACCCCCGAGACTCGAGGGGCTCGCATACCCATTTGGATCACCAAGGCATCCTGCACTATGGATACCTTTCATGTGTACCTCATATGGTGAACTTAGCAAACTCATTAGTCTACTCGAATCTTTAGCCTACTTCCATCAAGTAGGTAAGCACAACCCACGTCATTCCACGGATGGATTACAAAATCAAATCAATTGCAAACAAAGTTCATAACTGAGATATTTTTGCAAAATCAATGCTTCTGAGATTACTCATAACGTCACAACAACATCTCAGAGTTTTGTATTTATTTATCAAAACTTATTGGTAAAATTATTTATTTCACTTTATCCAATATTTTGATTAAATTGTCTTGAACAAAACTTTACATAGTTAAATTCAGTCTTTTATTCGCTATCGTCTCTACCTACTTGGCTATTTCGGCTACTTATCTTGCTTCAACAGCTTACCATTTGTCTGTCAATAAGCTACAACCAGATCACACAAGCCCTCAGAATCCAGCTGTGAATACACGGAAACAGGGAGAGAGAGATTCCTGATGGAAAGATTTAAAACCAAAAAGAAGAAGAAGAAGAAGAGAAAAACATTAAACAGTAACTGATGCAACATGCACGGCCAACTAAAAATCTAAAATACCAACAATATTGTTAAATAAAATTGCAATCATCAACCCCAAAACAAATCCCTTTTCCCTTTGCAGGAAGGACGAACAACCAGAGTACCAGAAAAAGGGTCAAATATACACCGTCAGGGTCACATTCCTCGCAAATACTTTCATTCGATGGGTTGGCCTGTAAGATCCAGCTATTGATGATCCATAATTTCAATAAAAAAATGAAGTCGGCAAATGCTGCATCAATTTGCTCTCATGTGTGATCCCATCGCAACATCAATCCTCCATGCTATTTTTGGAGATGATCATCTGCAAGGAAATTTTAGTGATTCAAACAACCAGTTTGATGATAGTCATGACAGCTTCATGACATCTTGCAACCAGTGCAAGTTCTCCAAAGTGCTGCACGTATTCAAAATGGCAAACTGGAATAAAGTTGAACAGCTGTTTATCATGAAGGCCTCATCAAGTATCCATTGGCTCAGAAACCAGGAATTATTGCCCCACCCTGGCCTATACATATACATAAACAGATATCATAACATGAAAATCTGAACAGGAGTGTGAATTTAACTGATATTAAACGACATAGCACATGCTTGAAAACCTTCTGTAGTTCTGTTTCAAGTTTCTGCTGCAGCATGCCGAGCATACATTGCAACCCGCTAAAAGCTTATGCAAGTGAACGAGCAATCTGAATGTACTAATGCTAGCAAATATGACATCTGACAGCCACCTACTAACTCCTGCTCCATCAGCCAACGCAATATGTTCAGGTCTGGAAGTTCACCACAGATGTTTACAAGTAAAATGTGCTTCAAAACATCAAACTAGCTAGCATGGAGTGCACGGATCATACTCTCTCTCTACAAGCAAACAATTTTCATTCTCTCCACTGTGCACCACAACAAATCTGCCTAATTGGCCAGAAAAGTCAGAAGTTCCAATATTACAAAAACATTTGGTCTGGAAAGGTCTCAATACTAATCTTTCATCGGGTTTAATTAACTACATTAGTATTGTAACAACAGCTAAAATATTAACCACAAGTTTAAAAATTAAGGGTGTGTTTTTCTTACTATAAAACTTTTCAATTAAAACTTTTCACTCTCCATAGTTACCTTATTTTTTAAAATTATTTCTTCATATCTTTTTATACAAACTGGCTTACTTTTCAATCATTTCTACAATTACCTATACAACTAACCTATCTATTTTAATTATATTCTTTTTATTTCTCATCATTAACCCTATCATATCATATCTTTCCTCTCATTTCAAAAACTTTTCATCCAAAAGCTCTCTCACTTCCCAAACACACCCTAATACTAAAGTTCGTAAACCATTAACTGAGACCAATGGGCCTGCTTTCCAGTTATGCACCTCGACCTATTAAGATCCGTGAATGTTGCATGAAGAGATGCATTAACCTGTACACTCGCACTTTGCCTAAAATGGTAATTAGGGAAGGCAAGTATCTCATGTCATGTGAATTTCTCTTTAATATAGTACATTAGTACCTGTTTTATAAACAAGAAAGGTATCCAGATCTGTGGATCCTGATATTGATTATAAAGGAAGACTAAAGAGCAGGCCGCACAGTCCAAATATCACAGCATGTGAAAACTAATTTTTTTTTTTTTTTTTTTTGGCTATTTGAAGTGCTTAACCTTATTAAGAATGCTTTGTAGACCTTTTGTTGCTTAGTTTCCAGGTCTCATAAGTAGCTGTTGCTGGACATCCTATCTATGAGACAGGCTTCCTATAAATATGAACAAGGTGGCAGTAGACTGCCATTATAGGTAAGAATCATAAGATATCCATAAAATAGTTAACTTCGCCTACATGAGGATGAGTGACATTTTTTAGTGGCCAATTATTATACATAAGGTTACCCATTCAGTGGACTTACAGCAGAAGGGCCAAGTTGGACAACATGCCTAGTATGAGTTTAGAACATATAGCCAAAGCAGTAGTGGAGAATTAAAATACCCACGAAGATTGTTGGAAGGACAGAAAACATTTGACACCTTATATGTAGTTAGTCCGTTTCCCATATATCACCAAGACTGAAACTCTTTCAGGCTAGCAATGAAATTTCTCCATAAATCAAATCAGCAGTTTCCATAAAACTCTCTTCCATGTCTAATGAAACGGCAATTTGATAAGTCCCAGAGTTGGATGGCTAAACCTAGCTGTCACGTTACTTCGAACCCTCAGGAACTCATGCCTGGATGTGCCATCACTAAGCTAAAGCTGTGGTCACCTAGACTAGTACTTTTTAAGAAGCAGTTTATATTCACTTTTGCATTCAGCAGTTTTTGAAGGCTAAACATGCATTGAACTTTGTGTGAAAGTAACTACACGTCCAAACAGTCTTTTCAATACAGATGAAATAACACTTGTGGTGCTTCTAACATGCAGCCAAACGAAGCCAAAGTCCAAAGAAACACAATTATCAAGCTTTACTTAGAACTTAAAATAAATACAGCTGTAACTGCTGATAAATGAATATTTCGTTGCGAGTGAGCTACAATAAAAGCAAAAAAGATAACCAATAACAAGCAAAGTGCAGCAGTATCAAACTAGAAGTCGTGTTTCAAATAAACTTAAATGCATATACACCGACTTATTGCATATGATCACAATGAAACGAATATGCTTTCTTTCTCATCATTTTTCAAGAACTTGAGAAGAAGATGTATCTAGTAAATCAGAGCTGGTAAGATAATATCTCAACAAATCATTGGCAAGAAACTGTAAATACTCATACGAAGACCTACGCAAGATTTAGTTATGAAAAACACATACCAACATATTACCCGCTCATATTCTCAGCAGAGGCATCCATATCATCATCGTCATCCTCTTGTCGTATCTTTGCAATCTCTGCCTGGGCCTGCTCTAAAATCTGCCTCTTCTGTCGCTCAAGATCACGATGAAACTCCATTCTCATCTTTTCCAATTCCATCATTCGCTGCCTTTTGTTATTCTCCATCTTTTCGTAAATCTCCCCAAACTTCTGTATCGAATCAGCAAGCATCCTAAACGAAGACGATGATGAAAGCCCACCACCCTCATCCTCACCCTCCGACCTCGCCCTCTTAGGTTGAACCTCATCTGAATCATTATCAACATCCTCATAATTCTCTGAATTCCCAGGGCTATCCCTCATCTCATCCAACCCATTCGCACTATGAAGATAGACGTTGGGATTCATAAAAACATACTCTCCAGAGTCGACCCCACATGCCAACCCAGGCTGCTGGCGAGGTGGCGGAGATCCCTCCATCAATTCCTCCATCTTCTCGTAGTAGACCCACTTACTGGTGGCCCCCCCAGATTCAAGGATCCTTATCTTCTCTTTCTTGTACTTCTTCTTCAGGGTGTCCAGCCGGTTTCGGCACTGGACCTCGGTTCGGACAGCCCGCGACGACTCCGAAACCTGCTTTGCAACCTCAAGCCAATCCTCCGATCGCAGGCTCTTGCGGCCCAGCTGGAGGAACCTGTCGCCCCATGCATTCAGAAGGGCAAAGGTCGAATCTTCAGACCAGTCTGCAATCGGCGACCCACGGGCCCCACCTAAGGACGGCCTGGCAGCTGCGGCAGGGGCGGTGGGCAGCGCCCGAGGAGCTTTCACACGCGGCACGAACTCGAATCTGTCAATCGGCCGCTTCCCGCGGGGCCCGACGTCGTCATTGGAATCAGACCGCCTATAACGGCCACTACCATCGTCGTCGTCGTCGTCGTCCTCCTCCTCCTCCTCCTCCTCCTCCTCTTCCCCCACATCAAGGGGTCCACGGACGATATTCCCGTCATCGTCGGCATCTTCTTCCACATCGTCTTCACTTCCATTGCTGGTGTGAAATTTTCTCCTTTTGGGGAAGTTGTCTTCTTCATCGTCATCATCATCGGCATCTTCTTCGCCGAATTCGCCGCGGTGGTTTTTGTCGTTGTAGTAGCTTCTTGGAAGGTGATGGACGGAGGGAGGATTACGGACGGGAAGCTTGAAGCGTCTTTGGCTATGGTGATTCGAGGTGTAATACGAAGAAGAAGAAGGGTTTGGAGGGTAGCCGGCGTCGTCTTCGGTGTCGTCCATCCCCCTCCGTGTAACCAGTTGGAGTGAGGAAAAAGATTGCTTTCTCAAAATTTCTGGGGCAGGAGACTCGATCTTCGGGGTTTATCCTCTGGGAAAAAAACTAGGGTTTTCAGGCGGAAACGATTTGGAGCCACGGGATAACAGGGAGGGAGGAGAAGTGAGATACTTGGTCTGGTGGTTCGTTGCGCGACGGATCGCCCACAGTTCATTGTGGCTTTAGAGGCCAGCATCTTGCAAGGATTTGTCGCAGAAGATCGGATGAGATGGTCTTGGTGTGCACGAGAAATTAAAAGGTTCCTATGTATTAAAAATGAGAGACTTCAATGAAAATCTGAAACAAAAATGGATGGAAATTTCATTCTCTTACCATTGTAGGCATATTTAAGAGCAAAATTAGATTTGGATGAAAAAATTACGTGAAGAGGGACTGTTAGGGAAAAAAAAAATTTATTTGATGATGGTAAAACTTATTCCGTTTAACTGGGTGATCTAAATAGCAAAAGCAACGAGGGGTATTTGCAAATAACACTTGCAATATAACCCAAACCAGTTAATATATATTAGCAATCCAGATAAAATTAGTTCAAAATTTGTCTAAACGACATTTCTCTCATTAATTTAAGCAATTCTACATCTGTATCATGGTTTATATAGAATAATTTTGTCATGGGCAATGACGTCAAAGTTCAAAAAAATTAAAATAAAAATTACGACCACAGTGGGAGTCGAACCCACGACCTTTTGATCCGAAGTCAAACGCGCTAATCCACTGCGCTATGCGGTCTTTGGTTGAAATGGAAGCTTTACTAACATTTTATCACTTGTTATCGA
The DNA here is from genome assembly GCA_030490835.1 of Annona cherimola. Classification (NCBI taxonomy): domain Eukaryota; kingdom Viridiplantae; phylum Streptophyta; class Magnoliopsida; order Magnoliales; family Annonaceae; genus Annona; species Annona cherimola. The sequence goes on along the minus strand of CM059977.1, from coordinate 6,765,617 downwards.
TAGAATTTTCCACCACCACTTTACAATATTTGTATTTTTTACCTTTATTTAATTTTCAAAAATAATCATTTATGAAAAATATATATAATTTTATAAAATATTATAAATACTAGAAATAAATAAAAAACTGCAATCCATATACTATCTAAATCCAAATTCTACAAAGATACACTTACAACACAACAAAATGATGGTAGAAATACTTTTTCTTTTTTTGATTGATATTTTATACAAAACGACGTCTGATGTTACACTCTAGTACATTCATGACCCTTATACCATAGAGAGAAATTTTCTATAATGACGTCAATATTAGGGGTAATATATAAAAACCCCACCCCATGGGAGAAATTTATCAAACTCCCACTTTTCAGGGAGGACATTCTAAAAACTCCATCCACCAGGGTGGCTGTTTTGGCAGCTCGCTCACGCTACCACATAGGCAACTACCCAATGACTTTTTTTTTTTTAATACATTTCCAAGTAATCGAAAATGAGATAAAAAAAAATAAAAAAAAAAGTGCAGGGAGCCCTTGACGTTTAGTAAAAAGGAAAAAGTCATTAATAGACGGGGGAAGTGTGAGATGAGCATATTAAGAGGCGGGAAATTGGACTGACAGAGTTGATAAAATTACTGGGGTGGCAAATGATGATGGTAACACAATTAATTTACATATGAGGTTGAATTCAACTCAATTTTAGCTTATCTGACCGTAATGAATATTTAGACTAGAGATACTTGCTTTTGCCGTATGATTTTTTAATAATTTTATAGCTTTTATTCTGTAGCTATCAATTTTATAAAAATCATTACTTTGAATTTTTTTAATTAAAATCATTACTTTGAATTTGATTAGTAACAATACTCTTATTATCGATAGCCAGATAGCCATTAGAATGTTTGGAATTTTTGTTATGAGTATTTACAATCGTTTCAACTGATATTATAATAAAAACGATTGTAAATACTCATAACAAAAATTCCAAACATTCTAATGGCTATCTGGCTATCGATAATAAGAGTATTGTTACTAATCAAATTCAAAGTAATGATTATAATTAAACTCTAAGATATTCTTATAATTTTCCTAACATCAACCTTGCAATTATCTTCCAATAATCTAAGCCGCTGATGCCCGTGTGAAAAATACATCTACCGCCACTTGATCTGAAGACACCTAGCAGGAGGGGCCATCTTCGTACCACTGAGGCAATGCCTCCGCATATTTGGAAATTCTTGAATCGTCATATTTTGACCCATGGCCGTCGAGATGAGTTGATCATCAAATTACCCTAATTATGTCTAGACATACCACAAAATTTAGGCCGAAGGTGAAAACGGGATTTTAAAAAAATCCATTACAGTGTCAAATCTGAATTTCCAGCCGCATGTTTGAAATCGAATTAGTGGATGGACTTTCGTAGCATTGAATGAAACGCATGACTTCCAAAATGGAAACACAAGAGCTCGGCTTGCAATGCAAAAATTAAACTTTTTTTTTTTTTTTTAAATCTCTATTTCCTAGAAACCTCTTCTTAGAAGAGCTCAACATTCACTACAAAAACATACTAATCCGTCTCCGTTGATCGAAAACTCTACTTCTTGCACCCTGTTTTATTGCCTGACGGACGAAGGCTCAGACCTGTTCCTTGTACGCGCATAAGATGCACGCGACAGCCTCTGCCACGGTCATGAAAATGGAATTCGAACCCAGCGATTCCAAAGTGTCGGACAGATACAGCTTCTCCATCACTTCTCCAGTGGGATTCGCCAGTGCCAGCTGCAAGAGAGAGAAATAAAGAAAAAAATTTCTCACTCACTCTTTTTATTCTTGGATTTATTATTATTATTTTTGGTTGCCGTTCAAAGATTTGGATTTTGGGTCTATGAACCAAAGCCAACCCACCTGCAGTGATCTTTTCTCTAGTCCCTTTTTGAGCTCGGACAGTGCTTCCAAGCCGCTGGTGTCAATGGTGGTAGCCGCTGGAAATATATGTGATTGTATTAGTTTAAATAACAAAATGTAAAGAAATTAGTGCAAGTGTGTTTGATAATTCAGAAAAAAAATGTGAAAAAATTGTTATGAGAGCAAAGTTTGTGAAAAGGGGAGAGAAAAATGACGCAATATAACAGAAGTAATGATGAATAATAAAAAAAATAAAGTTAAAATAGATACGTTAGTTGTTTGAATAATTTGGCAGAAACGAATGAAAATCAGAGTGGTTTGTATAGAAAGATGTGAAAAAATAATTAAAAATAAGATAATTATAAAAAGTAAAATATTTTAGATTGAAAATTTTTATCTTTGACAAATACACCCGATAAAAATTAAAAATAAATAGTAGTCATATGGAAGAATATATAGAAATCATCGGAAAATAGAATACCTACTTGAAAAAATGCGTAAATATGATTGAGAAGCAAAATAATTACAGAAAAATGTATAGAAAATTTTTGTAAAATTTTTTAATTCCAACACATTTATTTCTTCTATTACTGCTTTTTTTTTATTATTTCCGATACCATTGATAAAAAGACTATAATAAGTGTCTAAAGAATCTCACCAGCCAGGTCCAAAATGACACATTTTAGTGGAGTCTGATCTTTTACGGATTGGATTCTTTCCTCCTCCTCTCTCACCCACCTCAGAATCCTGCAACAGAAGTTCATGTCATTAAAACCATGGTTTTTAAACAGAAGCATCCAAGCTAGCACTCTTTAAAAAAATTTATTTTTCAAAAAAGGAGTTTGACCAACCTTTCTTGAAGGTATGTTGAATTTGCGAAGTAGATGGGAGACTCGATCCTCAAAATCAAAAAGGCGCTGATTCTGGAAGCATCTCTGTAATGGGCAATATTTTGGTAGATTTGGGTGCCTGGAACGTTTCCCAGGATCACAACATTTGGCCTTGTCACTTGTATGAGAATCTTGAAGATTGAGATGCCCACCTGAAAAGTGGCTTACGGTCAGTTCGAAAAGTCTCTACCAAAGAACCGGTGGATTTAGGGGAAGCAAAAAATGACTTTTTATTTTTTATTTTTTATAAATGTAGGACTTCACTTAAATCACACATTATTGAAATTTGAATTTTAGTATTTTTAAAAATAAAATATTAAAAATTATCACAAGGTTGCAAATTGGGAGGGGCCCCATATCTGATTTTTTTTTTTTTTGGGCAGTCATGAATTCATAGCCGTATGAGATGCCCACCTAAAAGAAAAAAAAAAGGCCCGTGGAAGATGAAACTCACCGCAATAGCAAGGCCCATTTGAACTGAAATGAGCAGAACACCGAGGAACGCGCTCAAGCATGCCAAGAAATCGAGCTTATCCACTTTCCACAGCCGAATTGCAGACCGAAAGTCGATCAAGCCTATCACGGCTGTTATGATAATCGCTGCCAAAATGACATTGGGTGTGTAGTGGAACAGAGGCATGAGAAAAAGCAAGGTCACGAGGACAGTGGCAGCCATCACAATGTTCGACACTGCTGTTTGTGATCCCGCGTTGTAATTCACTGCTGATCGAGAAAAAGAGCCTGAAATTTCATGGAGCAGGAAAAAACATGATAATAGTCAGTTCTTCTGCTATTGGGTACTTGAGAACTGACATAAAAATGGGTTATGCTTGGATTTTTTGGTGGAGTGGAACCTGTTGTCACGTAGCATGATGAACAAGAACCGGCCATGTTCATTAGACCGATCGCCACCATCTCTTTGTTTCCATCAACCTGGTAGTTCTTTAGAGAAGCAAATGTCCTTCCCACGGCAATTCCTTCCTACATAAAATTTCAACGCTTCGGGTGTGTTTGGTAATGAATAAAACTTTTGATGAAAAGTTTTGGAGGATAAAAATTGTCAAATGATGTGATATGATAGAGGTAATAATGAGTAGTTAAGACGATAAAGTTAAAATAGATAGGTTAGTTGTGTGGATAGTTGTGTAGAAATGATTGAAAAGTAGGGTAGTTGTATAGGAAAATGTGAAAAAAATGATTAAAAAATATGATAGTTGTGGAGAGTGAAAAGTTTTAGATTGAAAAGTTTTAACTTGACATTTTCTATCAATTGCCAAACACACCCTTTGTGTTTGGGAAGTGATAAAACTTCTAAACGAAAAGTTTTTAGTGCAAAACCTGGCTTCAACATAAACAGAAGTGCTAGCAGATTGAGATGTGGGTGTTTGAGACTTGATGGGCTAGGACGATTCATTGAGGACAAGCAGATAATCTCAGCCATCCAATTGATATTAGAGAGATGGCAAAAATTGTTGTGCAACAATTGGTATATTTAGATGTCCAATTCGCCCGCTTTGACTTATTAAAATGACCAGACTATCCTAGTGATGGTCTCTGATGACTTACAGTGAGAGATAAAATCCCAGTTACAATTCCTGTCTTAACGGCAAGACCCAGGCAAGGGCCACCGAAATATAGCATGTTTGCGGAGGGAGGATTCAGACCTTCAGGCAAATCCCCTATCTGTTTATTCAACAACAACAAATAAAAATTTGTCAAAACAGAACGAGGACATCAAATGAAAATATAAATGAAAAAAAGACACTGCTTTGTTTTTTTCCAACTTACAGTATGGATGCCATGATTCTGAGCTTTGAATATGAAGAGAAGCAGAGTAGAGAGGACGACTGAAGTTAATGGTGCTGCTGCTGATATCCAGAACAACTTTGATTTCCGCATACTCTACAATCATTAACATTTTCATTTAACAAATAACCAGTTGGAAAACTAAAAGTATAAATCAATAATCAGAGATTTGTTCTATAAGTTATGTTGAGGCTTACGATGTGTCGCGCTGTCAAAAGAAAGGCTAGAAAGCAGAAGCCCATCAAGATGGTCTGCCATGACCACTGCACAAAACGAAAAAAAATTCACTAGAATATACAACTTAGCTCGAGATGTCATCTCGATTAAGAGCTCAAAAAGTTTATAAACCTCCCAATGGTATATTGATGCTCTAGTCCAGCAAATTGGGACTGCAGGCAGAATTTATCTAGGACAAATGTAGGTTTGATGCGGTCAACAGTGGATATGCACATGGATGATGGACACATTGGCATGCTAAGAGACAATTCAAGTTCTATCCAAATAAACGATTATTTTAAACTCAAGTTTTACAATATAAAGAAAACTGGAGAAAAAGGACTGAATTTTGCTTCCTACCTCTGATCTGTGCTTAAAAACAGAGAGCATAACAGGTAAAAATCCCATCTTATTAGTGAAATGCGTCATGCCAAGCAAGCCCTTCAGCTGTTGCAATGATACAATGATCGCCGCACCAGCCATGAACCCAATCAATGTGGCTTTTGACAGAAAGTCCACCACAAAACCCAGCCTGTAAAATGATGAGTAAAAATTCAAGTAACAGTTTTATTTACTTTTCTTACACCACAAATCGATCCTAAAATCATACCATACCACAAAATTTTTTCTCGTAAAGCCTGATCTTTGGAAATTATGATCATGGATGTATCATGACGGGTGGAAAATCTGACACGCTTGGAATGGGGGATCCACCATGACAATCAGTGCAGTTGCAGCATACAATCTATTCAAAGACACACCTATAAGTCGAGTCACAATATCAACTATCCTTGAACCATTTATGCCGTCCAACTACTGGGCTACTGTGATATGCAAGTTAAGCAAATCTTGCAAACGCTCTCCCAAGTCCCAACACTTCCTGTCACACTTGAAAATGCCAAGGCTTGAGGTTTCCAAGCATACCAAAGGGATAAAGTTTCCTTTAAGCAAGGAAATCATATAACATATTAGATCACCTATCCCATCATCATCCTGTAATGGTTAGATAATCCACCAACCATGAACTTCTCTTCTCTTAAAGCCAAGTTATTAACCTTATTAATCATATTTTGACGGAAGACGTATCCTAAAAAGTCAATTGTTATCGTGAAGCTTATTTCTCTTCCCAGAAAGAAGTACAAAATACAAACATCAAAAGGTGAATTGGTAGAATCAACTTTCTAATTTGTTACTATCATTTTAAGAGATTTTGGCTTTCTTTCTGTATTACCTTAGTAGGCCTAAGGAGGACTGAAACACCCCAGCAAAAAAGGTAGCTGTGAAAGCCAATTGGAGGTAAAGAACAGGCTCATTTACTGGAGAGACAATTTCTCTCAGCATAGATCCCATGACAAGCGATGCAATCGAAACGGGGCCAACAGCAAGATCTCTTGAGCTCCCGAGAACTGAGTAGATTAACGGAGGGACAAAACTTGAATCTGCACCAACCAAGTTTAGATTTTCCCCCCCTCTAATGAAAAAATACGATTGCAAGAAGACGAGTTTATAGTCATGACTTACAAAGTCCAATAATCGGAGGCAAGTTTGCAAGCTTTGCATAGCTTATTCCCTGCAAGACGGGAAAGAAAATGACATAAGATCTACAAGAAACGTTTATTTTCTAAATTCACTAGAGCAAAACTCAATCCTGTAGCCAATACAAACAATTTGAATACCAAATCTCTGTTTTGCCTGTTTTGCTGGAGTCGGATTACAGAGAAATGGAATAACAGTTTTTTTTTTGTTTAATAGAAAAAGAGAAAATTAGGAATGAAATAATTTGAGAAAATTTAAAAGTGAGACCAATTTGTGATAAAATGAGAGAAAATAGATTAAGATAGTTTGGTCATGTTAAAAGGAAGTGTTAAAAAGAGGCCTGAAGTAGCATCGGTTACGAGAATAGAGTCTAGTCAAGTAACTGTACTTGAAAAAGGAAACTCAAGCCAGTTCTATTCCAATTGAAACTGCCAAATCACACTGCCCAGCAGGTTGCTTTTCACATTTATGCCAAAAGCCCAGCTCAGATGACAGTTCTTTTTTAAAATTATTTTTCAATTCATGATCTGAAACCAAACTCATTGAGACCTCTTTATATAAACACACACCAATACCCAGGTCAAGCATAGAACGCAAATATCTTTCTTTTCACACAAAAAACCAACCTCAGTTTTTTCTTGTTTTACCTGCGGGATTGCCAAGCTAGCAATGGTGATGCCTGAGATAACATCAGATTTCAGTAGCTTAGGACTGTAATTTGGGCCCCACTGGAAGATGGGGAAGAAGTACTGAAGACCCAATATGAGTTTCTTGCAGAATGTCTGGTCCTTGAATTGATGTAGAGGATCATCTGGGAAGAAAATCTCTGATAACCTCTGTCGCAGAGCTTGGAACGTGGTCCTTTTTGGAGGCAATCGCACGTTATGAACCTCCAAAGGTGGGATTGAAACTGAGGCTGGGAGTGCTGTTTCAAGGTGTGGAGAGTAAGAGAAGTTTTCTACTCTGGTGGAATTCACGCCCATCCCTTAGGAAACCAAAGGAATTACCCAAGAGCTGGCAAGAGAAAGCAGAGGAATGAAACTCTTGGAGAGAGCTGGAAGGGTGGCAAGCTCTCTTTATAGGAGGGCTGTGGGATCCTGATGCACTAGGATGTGAGCACCGTCCTGATGCATTTGCAACTGGTACTCATACGAATTGTATTGAACCGCAAAAACCGCAGCATTGACTAGCATTTTTGGACGCACGTATCTACAATGCTGTTGCTCAAATGGGCCCGTATCACGTATCGGCCATGGTATGATGTCCTAAACACTTGAACAAATAACGTAAATGAGAGAACAAATACAAATTAGGCTTGGGTTTGACTTTGATACAAAGCCAACAAAGGCTAGGCATTATGACTAGCCAAGATAAGATGCAAAAATGTAAATTTCAGATACAAATTAGGCATGGGTTACACATATGAAACCAATAACTCTTCAAGCTTCGAAACAACCTGAAATTTCATATTCATGTCAACAGGGCCTGCCTTCATCATTTCTAGCGTCCACAGAGCAAAAATGTGGGTCTCGCAAATCTTTTATAGGTCTATCAAATCCACATAACGAATTGTACTCAGGTAGAAAATGGTAATAAGGCTGATTTCTTCTTGTATTCTGTAAGCTAGCACGTGTGAAAGAGGTAGCGTATTTATCAGGGAGTAACAACCATGTGTTTAAGTTTCATATGCCCAAATCATGATGCCATTTTTGGGATCTCATGTATGGTATATCACCAATTTTCACATTCCAGGTTGGGAGTGAAGGACCAAATGACTTGGTCTGGTTCATGTTTTTCCTGGCTGAACGCATGCAAAATTACTGTATCTCTGGTAGTCCTATTGTGGAAATCTCTTGCACGGTTTTCCTCTCTCTTTAGTAATATGAAGTTGGTAGCAATTAGCAAATCTTTCCTTGCTGAACGCATGTAACTAATTTCTGAATCTCTGACAGTCCTATTTGTGGAAATCTTTGCACGTTTTCCTTTCTCTTCAGTAATATGAAGTCGGTGGTAATTAGAAAAATTAATAACAAGATTGATGAATAGAGTATTAATTGGGTACTATATCCAGTTTCCATTTCGATTTAAAGTAGCAAACAATACAAAAGATGCATTTGACTGTAGAAAATATCATGCAGAGCGTCATGATAGCCCATCACTGTGCTAAAAACAGGAAGCAGCTAGAGACGGATGAATTGGATTAATTTCTGCGGAACGATTGGCCCAGCTGAAGTCATCAAGTTAATGATTCATAGTGTAAAATTCATGAAATTTCGTCCAGCCAAACACATCTACAGTAAAGAAAAAAATAGATATTTGTCATGGATGAATCAGTAATGCAACTTGGGTAGGGTATATGTGGATGAACCTGCAAAATGACAGAGTAGGTTCTTATCATTTCTTTTTTTTTTTTTTTGAATGAAGAATATGTTTTTATTTTTGTACTCATAGCACAGGATGGATTTCAAATAAAAATACACCTGATTCTATTAAGATAAAGTAAGGTTCTAAGGTCTAGATATTTAGAACCGACCCGAATTACTAATATATATTTCATTTATAAAACCAACCATTCTATGAAATATTTTTTACAGTTAAGATATAAATATATTATTTAAATATAAATAATCTTGTTTAATTTATCTATTATTTAGTAAATTTAATAAATGTACTTTAAAAATAAATATTATTATCATTTTGATTATATGTTTTTAAGTAAGACTTGTAATAAAATTATATTTTCAAATATAATTTAAAAGAATATTTTAAAAAACTAATTTGAAACCAAAACTCAATCCAACCCAACCTACAAAATAAGATAGAGTAGGCTTAGAACTCACTTGAAATAAAATAAGATAAATTAAGAATCCTTAAAAATAAAATAAGAATAGAATTGACCTGGAGTGTAACTTAACTAACTCAAGTTGCACCTTAGAAATGGAGTTCTCTATTTCAACAGTCCAGGACACTAGGTCACTCGTTCAGCTATATAGTGGAGACGATTTACACTTCCATGGGGTGGGGCTCTAGAGAAGCATGTGCTGCACAACAGAGCTAGCACCCTGCTCCGTTGCTTTTCTCCACTAAAGATAGATGTCATGGCAATGAAACTCAAGGTGAGGCCCCATCTTTAATTTTTTTTGGGGTTTATTTTTCATCATTTAACTTATTTCATTAAAATCAGGTGAGGAACAACACAAGAATACTATTACCTTCCTTCGATACCAACAACAATTAATGGCAAAATTTTTAAATGAAAGAGTTTTTGCAAAATCCAGAATTAGGGGGGCATTGCAAGATAGCAAAAAGATGAGGAAGTAAATGTAAATGGCCATAATTCTCAATCGATGCACACCATATGCTTCAAATACCGAAAACGCATAGGGATATCAAGTTGTCATTTCTATGTTACGCCAATTAATGTTGGTTAAACTTAATTAAGCTAGTAAAATTTGTCAATCAAGTTTAGTCAAATCGGCCAAGCCCCTTGAATGACTTGTATTTAATAATTTCTTAAATTCAATCAAGCTCAGTCAATCAAATTCAATAATCCTTTAAAAAGTCTCATCAAGTTCATAAGGTGTAGCCACTGTGTTGTTGCCCAGTGGTCGGTGGGCTGGTAGCTTTGTCACAATGCCCGATTTTGAACCCTGCTCCCTGCAGGTGCCTCTTCTTAATTGGTGGAGCTTTGTGGTGATTCGTTAGGACCACGTTTTTCATAAGGATAGATGAGAGCTAGTTGTTTTCCTTGAGTTTGATTGTAATATTTAAAAATGAGTTAAAATATACGCATTAATCAAGTGTGTGTTTGAAAATTGGTAAAACTTCTAATGAAAATTTTTTAGTGTAATTTTTTTTAAAATTAGTAGAAAATGATGTGATATGACAGAGATAATCTAATGAGTAAAGAAAATAAATTTAAAATAAATATGTTAGTTGTACGAGTAGTTGTGTAAAAGTGATTAAAAAGTAGCTAGTTGCATGAAAAAATATAAAAAATAATAAAAAATAGAGTAGTTGTAGAGATTGAAGAGTTTTGGTTGGAAAAGTTATTTGTTTGCCAAACACTCAAAAAAATTCAGAATGTCTAAGACTTATTTATATTTATTAATGCATTTTAAAATAAATATGAAATGTACTAAGCATTAATTAAGTTTGATCAAGTTTGGTCTGATTATAATAGCACTCACTAGGGGTGCAAGTCGGTCCGGGTACCCCCGGGTAGGGGTGGAACCTACCCTTACCCGTTTTTTAAAAACGTCTACCCTACCCTATTTTAGACCGGGTCGGTCTGGAGCCTATCCTACCCAATTTTTTCAAGTGCGGGTCGGTTCCGGTTCGGTTCCTAAAAACGTCATGCATCCCAACATGCACCAAATAAAAAAATACTATATTATGAAAAGAATTTTTCAATGAAACAGAAATATTAACAAGACTTATATACAACACACAACCTGTATGAACCAGTTTGTACGAGTTTGTCATGGAGGTCAATGTAATGCATATGTAAATTGGGCCAGAAGCCCGATGACTGAACTTAACTCTAATTATATACTGAACATGCCAGTTATACATAACATAATAGTCACTTAGTCAAAGCCCAAAAATTCAATGGCTTAAAACTTCAAGAATGAGACCTTTTTATTGGTAGTGAAGAATCATATCAATTCCCTTCTTCGGACATCAGCCTTAGAATTCAACAACACTGATATGGCACACAAACAACACCCTCAAGAGACTGACAATAAATAATGATCAACAAATAACATCAGAAAAGAAAGACATGCAAAAGATGCAACTCACTAATCTCTTGCTAATCACAACTGAACTCAAAAAAGATAACTACTATAACACACGCCGATGACCATTCACTTTCTAATCAACCCCAAATCACTCAACAAACAAATACGAAACCAAATTCTCCAGCTTGCACCAAAACTGCTAAGAAGGCAAAAGATCGATCACAATCAAGTCATAACGGCAAACAACAAACTCGACAATCTCGGCGAACAAAAATGCTCTCTGCGAGGAAGAACGCGATCAAATTCTCCAAGGAAGAGCAGTAAAACCCATTGATAATGGCGGTCAAACAGAAATTGATATGTATCAAATTCTCCAACGACAATCGAAATAACGATTGAAACGAAAGGAATACCAATCGCGGTAAGAGAACTCGGAGGAAGAGCAGCACGCTGGCACCGCAGCAGGAGGCGGGCAGGACCGCAGGAGGTCAACCCGATTTGACCAGCGTCCAGCGAGGCTGTGGCGACGCCGGCAAGGGGCTTCCGATTTCATGACTTTGGTCTGTTCGGAATCTTCGGATTTACGCCGACACCGCAGCAGGAGGCGCCGAGGCGAGCAGCACGCCGGCACCGCAGTCGTCGAAGACTCGAAGCCACTAAGCCAGCAGGCAGCGACCAAAGTCCAGCGTCCAGCGTCGCCGATTGAATGCGAGGCAGTGACCAGTGTCCATCCAACGAGGCTGCGGCGACGCCGGCAAGGGGTTTCCGGTTTCGTCTGTTCGGAATTTCGAATCGGGATGAATGAAGGAATAGAGGATTAGGGCCAGGGCTGCCGGCTGCACTTAGGGCAGGCAAGAATATAAGATATATATATATCTTATGTGAAATCCGGGTCGGTTCCGAGTACCCGACACCTGGAACCGACCCTACCCAAATTCCTATGGGTAATTCAGAACCGAAACCGAACCTACCCGATGGGTAGAAAAACCGGAACCGAACCGAACCGATTTAGGGTACCCATCGGGTCAACCCGTGGGTACCCGGACCGACTTGCACCCCTAGCACTCACAGGCCACTAGGGCATAACCTAATGGTAACTCCCATTTTGGCATTTGGTGCTAGCGAGAGTTGGAAACACGATAGCAGTGATTTTCATGTGGAGCATGGATGACATTAAGTTCCCCCATGATTTTTTTTTTTGTGGGAGCACCCACTAGGTGAGATTATTAGGAATTGTTGTAAGGAAAAATTAAAATATTCGTAGATGCTTGTAGAATATTGTTAGAAATTTGTAAGAAAATCTCATGAACTAATTGTAAAACTAGTTGCGATGATATAAAATATGAATATCTATAAAAAAAAATAATAGCACTCATAGATGGCAGTCATCCAATGATAGGTAACATATCCTCAAAATTTTCAAATTATGAATTTACTCTTATTTATAAGGGGTGCAATTATATGCACCCGGGTGCGTTCAACTTTTTTTTGAAATATTTTTTTACAAAATTGTTAATCTAAGTGTATTTAATATGTGTATCAAATTTTACCATTCTTGAAGCTTTTTAGATATTTTTTTCAGATTTTTAAAATGCTACTAATTTTAAAAATCTAAAAAATATATAAAATTCTTCAAAAATGGTAAAAATTGATACATATATTAAATATACTTAGATTAACAACTCTATGAAAAATTTTCAAAAAAATTATAAAAAGTAAGTGTAGTACACCCAAGTACATTAACGTTCAATGCATCGGGTGCATACCATTGCATCCCTATTTATAAAAGGTCTCATGCTATTCCCTGATGATGTGACTTCATCCCCCGGGTGCAAAATCATAGAAAATAAGGAACGAGGTCTACTGCTACTTTTAATCGGGAGACAGTGAAATGGACGATAGATGCACGTGGGAGTAGCCAATGCTAGCTCGGATTAGAATGGATTAGAATTACATGCGGGGTATAATTCGTATGCACCCGGGTGTATTGAGCCTCAATGCACCTGGGTGTACTGTTTTTTAATTTTTTTGAAATTTTTTTCATGAGGTTATTAATTTAAGTGTATTTAACATGTGTATCAATTTTTACTATTTTTGGAGACTTTTAGATATTTTTTTGAACTTTTAAAAATCAGTGTCATTTTTAGTAAATACACTTAGATTAACAATTGTGTAAAAAAATTTTCAAAAAAATAAAAAAATGGTTGTATGCACCGGATGCATACAACTGCCACCCATATATGCCCCGGCTGGGAAATAATCAGGCTTACGATGGCCACGTCACATGCCGCCTCGGGAAACCAACCGGTCGTATTTTTAGTTTTACCATTTTTTTTATATGTGTGTATATTTTTTGAGATTTTTAAATATATATGTGTAGATATGTACTGAAAATACTTATATTTTTAAAATTTTCAAAAAAATATACGCATATATCTAAAAATAGTAAAACTTGATTTATAGTTAAATACACTTAAATAGATAATTATACAAAGAAAAAGTAAGAAAAATAAATGATATAAATGAGTTTTTTAAGATAAGTTAAGCAAGACATTTGCTTAGCCCGAGTTAATAGAATATTTTTTTTTTACGAAGGGTCGATGTCCAGTGCCCGTAAGACAAATATATGAAAATCTGATTTTATTTTCATTTTATTAACTTTCAAAATAAAAAACCAAAAAAATTTAAAAGGGTATATGGCCCGGGCTAACAAATGACCGTAGGCTCAGCCATATAACTTTTTTTAAATTTTGTTGTTGTTTATATAAAACTATTAATCTAAATATATTTAGTATGTAAATCTAAGTTTTACTATTTTTTTCAAATGTGTATACCCACTACATTTGTATTTAATCTAAAAAACGTCCATTTTGTGAGTAAATAATGTTAGTGAATATGTAAAATTACTAATATATCCTTTGAATTTATGACGAAATTAGAAAATTTGATTATCATAATTCATTCATGTACTAATTGCACATAAGTTCTAAATTTAGGGAGCTCTAATTTCATTTTTTCTATTTCATTTTATCATTTATTATTTTACAACAAGAGTATTTTGAATATTTATAAAAATTTAAGAGATGATTTTTTACTAAATTGATATTTTTCAGATTAAATATAAACACAGTAGGTATATTTGAAAATTTAAAAATATTGTGAGTATATATTTAGGATTAGGGCCAAACGTAATTGATATATTTGGAAAAACCCTTAAAAATATGAAAACCTGATTTATAAATTAAATATACATAAATTATCAGTTTTATAAAAAATAAGAAGGATATATATCTTGGGCTAATAATTGTATTTGTTAGTCTTGGCTAATAAGATCATATTTCATTTAAAAATCACCAAATTTTATAAGAAGAAAAATCAAAATAAAGCTTATATATTTATAAAAATAATTTAAAGTATAATTTTAGCTACTTGTATTGCGCCTTGACTAGGGATAACACAAGCAATCGTATCAAATTCTGAAGTTGATGGAGTCAATGCGATTGCCAATGAATTAGGCGATTTACGAATGACCCAAAAATAATTTTAAATTTTTATAACGATTTATTTAGATTTTTATCATGTAAAATTTAGTAATTTTTAAAATTTATTTGGTATTTTATCTTAAAATTTGAAAATAGATCAAATGGCCATTATTTTATTTTAATTTTTGAAAATCGATAAAATTAGGATGAATGTTATCTAATTCAAAAATTCAAAGAAAATAACAAACGAGTGTTAAGAATTGCTAACTTCGTTGGATTAAAAAAATTTAAAGAAATAAAAAATATTTTTTTCTAATCTTCTGATTCACTCGGAATAAAAAAGGGCCCATCATTTCTAAATAGTTAGTGGGGATTTTTTCGTCGAATGAGAAATTAATGAAAACGGCTTGTGAAAGTCCGGAATTAAGCATGGTTGCGGTAACATGCTAAGCACGTTTGCTTTGTTTTTCTATTCATCAATGGCAGTTTGAAACACATTCCCAGAAATGAGCCCGATTTAATTTGTGTAACGTGTGAACAGTCTTTGCGTATATCTTTGTCCGAGTATGCTTCTGCGTCCGTGACAAACATGCTCAACATGGGGCTGGGGCTAATAACTAGTTGCATTTGCATACAAGGATTCGCCAACTTCACCACAAAACATTGAAAAAAAAAAAAAAAAAGGATTCGCCGGCTATGTCTTCGATTACCTTTTTTTTTGCGTTTGGATCCGATCGGATTGAGCATTGACCAGGCTCACATCATTTTCAGATCCGATCTTCCTAAAAGCCATCCTCCAATGAATATCACGTGTTGTTCTTTCCGTTCACAATATCCATCGTATTTAGCATTTAACCTTATTTGATTTTCCCACATTGATAAATGATGTAAAATCTATTCTATTAACTGTTTTTAATATAATTTATTTGTTAAGAGACTAAGTTTTATCCGAATTAAAAATATGCATGATCACATTTGTATAAATATATATTCATATGTAAATTATGAAAGATATTTAAAACCACTTAGATACATTAGAATGTTCTACAAATTATTATATTATATTAATTTTACACATTTATAAATATTACTTATACAAAATGATATTAGACAAATGATGAGATTTTCATGACGATATAAATAATACTAATACAATGATAAGGTAGGTTTCTTATAAATTATTAAGATAAAAA
This sequence comes from Annona cherimola, assembly GCA_030490835.1. Taxonomy (NCBI): domain Eukaryota; kingdom Viridiplantae; phylum Streptophyta; class Magnoliopsida; order Magnoliales; family Annonaceae; genus Annona; species Annona cherimola. The sequence continues at coordinate 6,749,845 of CM059977.1, read as the reverse complement.
ATAAATAAAAATGCATAAAAATTGATATAGATAAAAGATATAGATAAAAGAAAATGTTTGCCTTTAGGGATTTTTTCAGTGAAAAAAAAAATATAGATAAAAGAAAAGAGTAAATTTAGTTGTTAATTATTTTTCCAAAAATTAGCCAAGTAGATTGATCTCTTTAACTTAAGGAATTACTCTGAATTTGATTCTATAAGAGATATTTATATGAGCCTTGATTTAGTGCACCCATCTGGGTGCAAAAAATCATTTTTTATTTATGAATTACGAAAATGTAGCTGATTTTAAAATTAAAAAATCTAAAAAATCCAAAAATAATAAATTTTGATACATATGTTAAATATAACTAAAGTAATAGTTGTATAAAAAATTTTCAAAAAATAAAAAATAGGTAAAATGCACCCGAGTGCATTCATTCGGTTGCCTATTTATATGATATATGGTCATATCTTTTACTAATTTAAGTTTAAATATCTTCCCATACAATAATTAAAGAACATACCGTACTAAAATTTCTAACAATAAAAAAAATACTATTAAATTTCTCTTTTAAAGATACAATTTACATGAACACTAGTTTTATCCAAAGAACGATCCCATTATTGCGTAAAAATACTAGTTTAAGAACAAACTGCAATAAATTTTCACATGCAATGAGCAGGAGCAAGCTGATCCATAAAGCACAGATAAAGCAAATTCAAACTGATCCGTTCCATTATCGCGACCGATCACAACGCCTACCGACAATTCTTTTTTCTATTTTATTCGAATGATTTTTTAAAAATAAAAATAAAAAATGAACGGCCTACCCTCTTGGCTTGGCTTCGGTAGGCAAGAATGTATCGTATTGGATAGTCGTAAGACTTGTATCGACAAAGATCTCGCCTATATCCACCCACCCGACAAAGGGCTAAGCCATCACCGGCTATGCAAAAGATCTCACGATCATGAATTTTAACAGGAAATTTGGCAAATCCACCCTATTCCGTTGTCCGTAATTTGTAGGCCCCATCTACGATTGGACCGTCCACATCCAACGAGCCGACAATCAATGCCAAAATTTGGCCGATTTTTAGCCCTGACCAAACTTTCAGTTAACTATAATGATGTCAGCGTCAAGTGATGATTAATCCAAATTTTTGGTGTGTGCAGTTTATTTTCTTCAAAATAAGTATCCAAAGGCAATGCTAAGTAGTTATTCCAAAATTCAGCAAGCCGGATCAAATGGAGCCTAAGAAATTAACTTCATAGAAGCAGGAGGATCGATGCGTGGAAATCCTTTTAATTAAGATATTAATAATTATTAATATTGTCACCACTTGGATGATTAAATAGCTAATATGAGTGTATATAGAGTGTTAGAGTAGAAGGGTCCAGAATTCAAAGTTATATAGAGATAATAACTTTGTTAACTCTTCCATAAAGTATACCTCTGTAAAGTATGGGTTATCCAAAGATACGTACTCCGGTGGAAATAAAAAAAACCATCAATGCCTTTTGCCTGCAATGCCCGCATCATTACGGGACCAAACAATGGGAATCCTGCTCGCAATTGGTATTTTGATGCTCTCGAAGCTTTTGGTTTTGGATGGAGAACTTTTCACCGTTGATTCATGTAATTTGCAGGCATCATGCATGAGATATGGTTGGATTCCATGTTAGACATCTGGAATTTAAGTAAAAAAAAAAAAACCACTGCATGAAAATGGGGAATATGGTTTTACTTTATTAAAGAATTGGATCCAACTAAACTTGAAAGGCCTATGGTCGACTAAAATTCAAGCAAGTCACCATTACAACTTTTTTTATTACTATATATTTTAATTTATATGGAATTTGCATTTATACCTACATATTTTACTCATAATTTCATGCATATTTATAAATATGTTTTTCTATGTGTATTTAACTCATATACTAAGTTTTATCATTTTACAATACTTTAATATATTTATTTTTTATTTTAAAAAATCATCAATTTCAGGGGCATTCAAGTCATTTTTACCCATTAAAAAACTTATTTTTAGAAATGAAAATAAATATATAAAAGTATTGTAAATTTGTAAAACTTAATATATAGGTCAAATACATATAACAAAACATGTTATATGTCTTTCATTTATTTAAAAATAAAAAAATAAAGAAAATAAAAAAGGGGTATTGCATGCAATCACTTTATTTCATTTTTTTAGAGGGATATTGTCTTTCATTTGTATTAGTACCGTCATTTTCTATTGTTGGGATAAAAATCCATTGAGACTAAATGAAAAATTATACTTTTGGATGGATTGTGAACATATATCAATAAACAATGTGTATATGCGAGCCTCGAAGTGCCTGAAAAGCCTTTCCATCATACGATATACTACAAGAAGACTAACATTTTTGTAATGTTTTTTATATGAATAATTATTATTGTTAAAAATTAACTTTTAGCAATAACAATATAACAAATGTTGTAAAAAGTAATCTTTTAATGACATTGTTAGATTTACACCGGATAAGTAAGAATTGAAAAACTATGCACCTAAGATGATTTGAGTTAAAAATAAATTTTAAAAAAAGTCATGCTTTTTGCGACAACTCTAAATAAATTATTGTTAAAGTCTTTTTGTGACTAACTGAACAATATAAATTAAAAAGTCTTTTTGATTCCAATTAAAAAGTCTTTTTGGGAATCAAGAAAACTCGATGACATTTTCCTTGGCGATAAAAAAAAGGACGCATTAACAGTGGCTGAGTGAAAATAGTTGCATTAATTGCGCATTGTTGGTGTGCTAATTAAACGTGCCCACAGGCATGTTGCATGCCTCCACATGAGTCAAGCAAGCCAACCGTTGGATGGGTGTTGGCTAGCGATTTTTATGGCACTGATTGTCTCCTCATCGAAATTTGCAATACTATTCCTATTAAACTTCAAAGTTTGAATATATCCACTCATCATGGTTGGAAATTCTTGAGAAAAAGAGGGAAAAGGAAATTTTCATACACTCACAAACAAATGGGCATGCTAGGGTGCACCATCTTACACCCTAGTTAAGGTACAGTGTGGTAAAATGCGGTCTACATTGGGAATGAAATATTAAAATATAACCGATTTTATGGTTTAACATTATTTGTTTTATTGTGATACTAAAAATCAATTTAATCATAATTTTGAGTGAACCGCATTTAACAACACATGTAATTATGTGTAAATTATAAAAAATATTTATCTATTTATAGATGCATTAGAACCAGTTATCCAATAATAATGACGTTTCAGACGCTTTGGATGTTACATTAAAGCTTTAACATTGATCGATATATAAATTAAGTAATTAAACATATTATGGATAAATATATTGTGTTGATTTTATACTTTTTTACACAAGGCCCATGCATATATTTGATTAAATGATCCTAAACGTAATGGGTGAGTTGATTTTGCATTTATTATTAAAAAACCCCATGTAAGTACATTACGCCTTAACTAGGGTGAAACGTGTTCCGCGACTGCAACCTAGCATATTCCATACAAGGATATATAAATATAATATATAGATATATATACACGCATGCATTGTTTGATAAATTTAATTTCCATCATTGTCTATCTTAGTTTTCTCTTCATGAAAATATAATGTGTTGGATTACCAGCTATTTTCTAACAAAATCAGACATGGTTTCACACCAAACCAGGATATATGCATGTGACGGTTTCTTATGTTATAATCTTATGAGTTGTCATTTTCCTTTCATGGGCGAAATTGTTCTTGGGATCCTTCAGCCTCAAACATGATACTAACCAACCATCGACCAACAAGTCGAAAAGGTAGGACAACCCACGGCAGGGGGGGGGGGGGGGGGGGGGGGGGGGGGGGGGGAGGAACTATAATTGTATGAAAATTAAGTCTGAATAACCAATTAAATTGTGGAATGAAATTAGGTCATATATTTATTATAAAAAATTAAATTTTCTCCAATGTGATCGATTGGTCGCCGGATTCAGTTGAACACTTGAACTGTGGAAGTGATCATGATCAAGGGGTGATCTACCAGATGATCTGTTCGGATCTCACTTCTGTTTCCTGCACATGCTTAAAGCTGTTCAGTCATAAGTGTATACATCCACGAGGAATGTTTCAATGCATAACCCATCTTTAATTTTTTTAAAATTTTTTTTTATAATATAGATGTATTTAATTTATAAATCAAATTTTTTCATTTGTGGATATATGTATATATTTTTAATTTTTTAAAATAAATGGGGGTTTAATTATTTTTAAAATCGAAAAATATATATGTTCAAAAATGGTAAAACTTAATAGATCATAATACCGTGCACCTGGGAGTACTTAGCTTTGGTGCACCTAAATGCAAAACTCATTTTTTTATATTTTTTAAAAAATTTCTTATGCAACTGCTAATCTATGATATTTAACATAGATATCAAGTTTTACCATTTTTTAAGATTTGTAGATATTTTTTTAGATTTTTTGAAAAAGGAGTATTTTGGTCATTTAAAATGAATAAAATATTATTGTTTTAAAATGTTGAAAAAATATTTATGAATCTCTAAAAAGATAAAACTTGTCTTATATCTTAAATACACATAGATTAATAATTTTATAAAATAATTTCAAAACTAAAAAAGGTATCTTCCAAACTTTTTTTAATGGTTACTTACAATCATCCCAACTAGAGTGTCCAATGAAACTAGGTAGACTGCTGCCACCAAGTCTGTTCCACTACCCAAACGTTTGAAAGTAGGTAGTGAATGTTACCAATTGTGCTACTACTTAATTGGCAATCATCTTCCAAACTTAATATATAAGTTAAATACATATAGATTAATAATTTTATAAAAAAAATTTAAAAATATGTTTTGCAATTCGACATATTCGAGATGCATTGAAACATTCATTAACACTTATAGACTTGAGCCCCACTTAGGATTGTGTATTGAGAGTAACTTATATGAAAAAGAAATTGCATAAGCAATTTTGACTAGGGGTGCAACCTGGGTTTGGTTAAGCTCGAACCTGATTTCCAACAGTTTTAGAACTTGCTTTTTTACAACTCGAGCCTGAAGAACTCGAAAAAATTGATTTCTAAATATGATAGGGTTAAAGTTCAAGTGAACCTGAAGAACCCGAGCCTGATTTTTCATTTATTATTTATTATAAAATATATTATATAAATGATATTTAAACAATATTTCTTTATATCTTGTGTATTTTATGTTATTTATATTTATATTTGAATATATGTTTGGCATATTGTAATTATGTTATAAATAAAATATATTATTTTCATTTATATTTATATTTTATTTCTATATTTTGTCTTTATATCAATTAGTTTTCTTCTTTTATCTTGTTTTTTATATTAAATTTTTTCTAGAAATATTTTTTATATTGCTATATTTTTTATAAGTTGATAATTTGACTTTATATTTTTATGTTTACTTATAGGATTTATTATTATTAAAAATTCAGATGAACTTCTAAACTTATTACTCTCAAGTAAAACATAAATTCATCAATATAAATTTTAAACTTATTACTCTTAAGTAAAATATAAGTTCCTCAGTATAAATTTTAAACTTATTACTCTTAAGTAAAATATAAATTCATCGATATAAATTTTAACCCGAAACTTTAAATCGAACTTGATTTTAAAAAGTAAAGTCAGTATTTAGATTTTACGAATAGGGTTAGGATTAAGTTTTACAGGATAAACTCCAGTTTCTTGAGCCCGAGTCGTGCCCTTAATTTTGAAAGAAGTATATTTTAATGCTTGAGCTTTGAAGTGCTCGTTTTTCCAAAAAATAGGGATAAGAGCAAGCACATAATTAACGCACTGACTATGGAAATGCCTAATTCAAAACATTGCACGGGAGAAAGTGGGAAAATAAGCATACACAAAGGCCTTTAGACTCTGTTTTGGCACCACGTTCGATGTCCTAGAAGTAACTAAATAATCACTATGCACAGATTTTATGTAAAAAAATAATTTTGAAAGTGTTGTTGAAAGAAGCAAAGTAAAACTACTTCCTAGTAAAAACATTGAGCTACTGGATGAGTTGTGCAAATTGCTCGGAACGAATCTTTATAACCTTTGGTTACTGCTATACTGCAGTGGTAACAAATAACAATAATAAGAAGTGATGATGAAATGGAATATAAACCAGGAAATTGACGGCCATAAGTGAAAGCATCCGCGGCCACCTCCCCACAATCTTTTTATTTTTATTATTATTTTTCCCTTGGGGCATTGGTGAAAAGCAAAGAGGACTTGCTTCTACTTTCTTTTCTCCTTTTGGAATTTAAAAGGGGGCACTAAGATAGCTAAAGGCATCCCAACTTTCTACAAGTTTATGGACGTAATTTAAATAAAAAGTGTTCTTCTCAATAAGTTCTTGGGCTGGAAAACTTGGCAGTGTCCCTTCGGAGATATGGCGCCCACTAATTGCACAGTCAAGTTGACCGTTGGTTCCAAACCACCGAAACCAGCTGCTACACGTGTACGGTGGATCGAGATCTGTTATAAGTTTATAACTAATTTATGAATTTGTTCTCGATCTTGGAACTGGCATTCGAGATGTTAGTCTTCCTCAATGAAATACTTCAGCGCGTCTGGGGTGGTTATCAGATTCAACCCTATGCTTATCTAAAATCTAAATCACATACTGTGCAAATGCGATTAATTAATAAATTATATTTGGATTTCTTAAGCAGCATGTGTTGGAATTTCTGGACATACATATATTATTTATATATATGTGCTATCATAAATTAATGGTCCAAATAATAAAAGTAATCTTATAAGGATTTATGGACCTAAATCATTTAATAGAGCATTGATCTCCTATGCGTAGAAACCATATAGCCTAAATTCCAATTTCTAGTTTTATGATGGACTAAATTGGAAATAGGAAACTAGGCTTCCTATAAAATGGGTTGTGGTCCCCGAGTTATGTACCGGTTGGTTTTCTCTCTGCCATCCATCAGCAGAAAGGAAGAGGAGCTACACTCTCCAAAACCTGGGTGCACTAACTTGGAAGACCCTAAGCCAAAGATCATTAGCATCCATGGATTCAGGTACGCTTCCGCTTATGGTTTTAATTTCTTGATAATTCTAGCATGAGACAGATCCTGCATTGATTATGGATTTAATCAATGGTTGTTTTTCTAACAAGTGGTATCAGAGCCAAATCTTCATGTTAGATTATTAAGAAAATTTTTCAGCTTATGAAACCATGTATGCTGTTTGAGTGCATGTAAAGGATTTATAGAAAATCGAAAACCTAATTACGGCTGCCACTGTTCATCTGGAATTTAATAATAATAAAAAAAAACTTGCTGCCTGGACTTTCGCCGCCGCCGCCGAGATTGGGTTTGCCGCTGGGATGCCAGATCTGGGTTGCGGTTGGCGTTGCGGTGCATGGACTGGCGCATTTGACGTGCGACTTCCCTGAGATGCTGCACGCGAACGAGCAAGAGTACGCTCTCTTGAAGCCGCGAAACTACTGGTGGTTGAAGAAAGGGACGAAAACCAGAAGGGACGAAAGCCATCTTTGTTTAATAATAAAATCAAACCAATAGCATTGTTGGATTCAGAAACCCATCTGGTCGTGGACGCTGGTCGTCGGGTTTCTGTTTTCTGCGGGGCGAACGGCAGCGGCTCCTGCTGGCGGTGCGAGCAGCAGCGATCCGGCAGGGGCGACAATCCGACGGCAGACGAGCAGCCGGCAGCAGCGTCCGGGCTAGCCGCGAACAGCAGCGGGCAGCGGTTGTTGCTGGCGACAGCGGCTTGGCCAGTGGGTTCGGCTGCAAGGCAGCACGGTGTGCGGCGGCATAGGGGCAGTTGTGTAGGCTGCGGCGGCATAGGGGCAGTGGGGTGGGCTGTGTAGGCTGCGGCGGCATAGGGGCAGTTGTGTAGGCTGCGGCGGCATGGGGAAATGGTAGCTAAGGTTAGGGTTTTTTGTTTTTAAGGGAGGAGATGAACTTTTACAGAAAACCCCCTGGCTAGATAAATTGTATAAAACCCCTTTGCAGAAATTTGCAAACTGCCCCCCTTTGTAGAAATTACAAACAGGCCACAGAAATTTTCGATCTGGGCCAGGCCTGAGCCCAGTTCATCAGGCCCATAGCTAAACTCCACCTTTATACCTGGGCGGGCCTGTGAAACGGGCCGAGGTGGAAACAGCCCAGTTCAAGCAGGCCCAGAATCAGCCCAGTAAGCTAAGTCCACTTGTGTCTGGACGGGCTTGTTTTCAAGCCCAGGCAGAGTCAGCCCAGATCTAAAAGCCCAGCCTATTCAGTTAAGGCCGTTTCAGCCCACCCACAGTACAGCCCACCAGAAAAGGACACGTGGCAGCCCAATAACCGTCCAAATTAAAATGCACATATCTTTTGATCCCTTTATCCGATTTGGACGATCCAATAGTGGTTTTCTATATTTTTGGACATTCTGGATTGAATGGAAGGGTCAGATTAACCTAAATAGGTCCAGAAATATTATTTTTGTGAAATTAACATATATGCATACGAATGTTTGAATTACAATTAATTCATGTGGTTGGTTTATGAATGTTTAGAAAGCAAATTATGTATAAATGCATATGTTTATAATTTATTGCTTTCTATTAAGATTTTAAATTAACCAATTGTCATGCAAAATTTTATTTTTGGATCTTTTGGAATTAAAATTTCAAATAATGGTATAAATATTCTTTATGAATGTCTGATATTTTAAAATAAATTAATTGAAACAACATGCTGCCAAAGTAGCCTCTATTGTGTAGATTAATTTATTTTTGAAATATTAAGATGATTGTGTGATGTAATTCATGCGAATTTTAATCGGCCCAAAGGAAGGTTAATTTTTGGCCGAATTATATTCACACATGTGGTAATAAATATGTGATAATTATTTGGTTTTCCATGTGAATAATAAGTCGGTCCAAAGAAAGGCTTATTATCTGACAGGATTTTATTATCAATATTTGATTACTACAACAAGAGTACCATTTACAAGTTAATATTTCTGTCCAAAGACTAGATATTAATGTTGTGCTAGGTATCTTGTGATGGGTCTTGCCATTATTTGAATTTTAACTATGGTTTTATGTATATATCTCATGTGAATATGTTGTTTTGTTCTATTTTCAGTTAACACATCTGCTTCTACCATAACTGCCAACATAAATTCAATTCCCATGCTGAACGGAACCAATTTCAAGCAATGGAAAGAGAATGTGATGATCGTTCTTGGTTGTATGGATCTCGACCTTGCGTTAAGGGTTAAACAACCCGCCTCTCTTACGGTTGCAAGTTCCATTGAGGAAAAACGGGACTTTGAGAGGTGGGATCGTTCAAATCGCATGTGTCTTATGATCATACGCAAATCAATTCCAGATGCTTTCCGGGGTGGTGTATCTGACCAGGATATCACTGCAAAGAATTTCCTTGAGGAAATTGAAAAACGCTTTGAAAAAAGCGATAAGACTGAAACAAGTACGACTTTGTCAAACTTGGTTTCAATGAGGTATAAGGGCAAAGGAAACATAAGGGAGTACATCCTTGAGATGTCTAATCTTGCTTCGAAACTAAAGACACTTGGGTTACAGCTGTCTGATGATGTGCTGGTGCATTTAGTTTTGATATCTCTTCCTCCACAATTCAGCCAGTTTAAGATCAGTTATAACTGCCAGAAAGAGAAATGGACTCTTAATGAGCTCATTTCACATTGTGTGGAAGAAGAAGAAAGAATGAAGCGAGATAAGCCCGAAAGTGCACACTTGGCAAGTACTTTTAAGGAAAAGACCAAGAAAAGGAAAAAGGATAAGGAAGCTGCGGTAGGAGTGGCAAATAAGAAACAGCAAAAGAAATCAACTAAGGAATCAGGCTGTTACTTCTATCACACTCCTGGACACCAAAAGAAGGATTGTACCAAATATCACGCTTGGCGTGTAAAGAAGGGTATGCTTCTCATTTTGGTTTGTTCTGAGGTTAATTTAGCTCCTGTACCTGGACATACTTGGTGGATAGATTCTGGTGCTACTACTCACATAAGTATGTCTATGCAGGGTTGCCTGAGCTGCCGAAAGCCAAATGATGCTGAAAGATTCATCTACGTAGGCGATGGCAAATCAGTTGAAGTCGAGGCAATAGGCACATTTCGGTTATTATTAAAGACTGGTTATTATTTGGATTTAAAAGAAACATATATTGTACCGTCTTTCAGACGGAATTTGGTTTCTATTTCTGTTTTGGACAAATTTGGTTATTCTTGTTCATTTGGAAATAGTCGGTTTCATCTTTCTTTAAATTCAAATATTGTGGGTACCGGTTCTTTATCCAGTTGTGATAACCTTTATTTGCTTGATACAGTTGTCTCGTTTATGGAATCCTTGCATGTGAATTCACATGGTACAAAACGAAAATTAACTGATGAGAATTCTGCTTCGCTCTGGCACAAACGTTTAGGACATATTTCTAAACAAAGAATTGAAAGACTTGTATCAGATGGAATTCTCAGTCCTTTTGATTTATCAGATTTTCAAGTCTGTGTTAATTGTGTTAAGGGGAAACAGACAAACATAAGGAGATTCGGTGCCAATAGGTCTTTGGACGTCTTAGAACTAATACATACGGATATTTGTGGGCCATTCCCTACGGCTTCTTGGAATGGTCAACAGTATTTTATTACGTTCATAGACGATTTTTCTCGCTATGGCTACCTATATCTCATCCATGAGAAGTCTCAATCACTGGACGTGTTTAAAATTTTTAAGGCCGAAGTTGAAAATCAACTTGGCAAAAGAATTAAGGTTGTTAGATCTGATCGTGGTGGCGAATACTACGGTAGATATGACGGATCAGGTGAACAACGTCCAGGGCTTTTTGCCAAATTCCTAGAAGAGTGCGGTATCGTCCCACAGTACACCATGCCAGGTAGTCCTACGATGAATGGTGTAGCTGAAAGACGAAACAGAACTTTAAAGGACATGGTAAGGAGTATGATTAGTCGTACTACTTTACCAGACTCACTCTGGGGAGAGGCATTAAAAACTGCAGCTTATATCCTTAACAGAGTACCAACTAAGGCAGCCGCTAAAACCCCTTATGAATTATGGACGGGCAAAAAGCCTGTCATAAAGCATTTACGCATTTGGAGTTGTCCAGCTGAGGCAAGGCCTTATAGGCCAAATGAAAAGAAACTGGATTCAAGAACTATTAGCAACTATTTTGTTGGATATTCTGAACGGTCCCGGGGGTATAAATTTTATGTTCCCACATCCAGATCCTTTTTTGAAACGGGAAATGCTCAGTTCTTCGAGGATATTGAGCTTGGGGGGGAAGATAAGGTTAGAGACTATGTCTTTGAAGAGGAAATGATAACTTTTCCTTCGATTGTTGTTCCTGACTCAGTTCAAACAACAATACCGGAACCACAAGACATTGTTATCAACCTCCCTGATCAAGGTCAACAGGATATTCCTACTGATCAAGCTCAACAACCTGAAGAACTAATGCCATTAAGGAGATCCACTAGAGAAAGGAGAAGTGCAATTTCTAATGATTATATTATCTTTCTCCAAGAACATCAGGATGACATTACGACGATGGAAAATGATCCTATCAACTTCCGTCAAGTAATGCAAAGTAAAAATTCTCAAGAGTGGATTAATGCCATGGATGAAGAGATTAAGTCCATGAAAGACAATGACGTTTGGGAACTTGTCCCATTGCCCGAAGGTGCAAAACCCATTGGTTGTAAATGGATATTTAAAACCAAAAGGGATTCAAAGGGTAATGTGGAAAGGTATAAGGCTCGTCTTGTCGCAAAGAGATTTACTCAAAAGGAAGGCATTGATTATAAAGAGACTTTCTCTCCAGTTTCATCGAAAGACTTTTTTAGAGTAATAATGGCTTTAGTGGCACATTTTGATCTTGAGCTACATCAGATGGATGTGAAGATCGCGTTTCTCAATGGTGACATTGATGAAACAATCTATATGGTACAACCAGAAAATTTTGTGTCTGGAGATGCAAAACAAATGGTTTGTAAATTAAATAAATCCATCTATGGGCTCAAGCAGGCTTCCCGTCAATGGTATTACAAATTTCATCAAGTTGTCATCTCATTCGGTTTCGAGATGAATATGGTTGATGATTGTGTATACCATAAGTTTTGTGGGAGTAAGCATATTTTTCTAGTATTATATGTCGATGACATATTGCTTGCCAGCAATGATATAGGTTTATTGCATGAAACTAAGAGATTTCTATCAACAAAATTTGAAATGAAAGATCTTGGTGAGGCAACTTTTGTATTAGGAATCCAGATACATCGAGATCGCTCTCGAGGTATTCTTGGATTATCACAAAAGGCCTATATTGAAAAAGTACTAGAAAGATTTTGCATGCAGAATTGTAAACCAGCAGATACCCCTGTTGCCAAGGGAGACAAATTCAGTCTCCAACAGTGCCCTCAAAATGATTTTGAATCCAAGGAGATGCAAAAGGTTCCTTATGCTTCAGCAGTGGGAAGTTTGATGTATGCCCAAGTTTGCACACGTCCAGATATAGGATTCATTGTTGGCATGTTGGGTAGATATTTAAGTAATCCAGGAATGGATCACTGGAAAGCAGCCAAAAGAGTTTTTAGATATCTACAGAGAACAAAACACTACATGCTCACATACAGGAGGTCGGATAATATAGAGATCATTGGATATTCAGACTCCGACCATGCGGGATGCCAGGACAGTCTTAGATCCACTTCGGGCTACATTTATCTGCTTGCTGGAGGAGCAATCTCTTGGAGAAGTGCTAAGCAGACACTCGTTGCTCCTTCCACAATGGCAGCTGAATTTATAGCATGTTTTGAGGCATCCAATCAGGCTATATGGCTGCGAAATTTTGTCACGGGGCTGCAAATTTTGAATGGAATTGAAAGACCACTCAAGTTATATTGTGACAATAACTCAGCAGTCTTATATTCCAACAACAACAGGAGCTCGACGAAGTCAAAATTTATTGATCTCAAGTTCCTAGTTGTAAAGGAAAGAATTCAGGAAAGTCAAGTGTCTATAGAGCACATAGGAACAAACTCTATGATTGCGGATCCGCTGACTAAGGGATTGCCACCCAAGGTCTTTCATGAGCATACTGCTCACATGGGTGTTGTATCACTTGATGATACTCTGGTTTAGTGGGAGTTTGTATTTTTGTGCTTTTATTTGGCAGACACACTTTTGTATATTACAGTTATGGATATTTTCTGCAGAAATAAAGCATTCAGAATTTTGGTTTTTCAGTACTTTTGGTATTGGTTTGATCTCACCAAATAAGGTGGACCAGTTGGAAATAGGCATGTTAGATCACATTACATGTAATTTCCATGCTACGCATCCATGCTTGATCTATGTCGTTTAGTTATGTTTGATATATGTGATCTTGGATGGGTCTAGTTACGATAAATGTAACAAAGGCCGCCTTGGTTCTATGTTGGCATAATTAATGGACGAGATTGTTCGGAAATGATTTTGGTATGATAGCATAAGGTTTTGAGCTCATAAGGTCATATATATAATTATAAAATACATGTAGTCCAAGTGGGAGATTGTTGGAATTTCTGGATATACATATATTATTTATATATATGTGCTATCATAAATTAATGGTCCAAATAATAAAAGTAATCTTATAAGGATTTATGGACCTAAATCATTTAATAGAGCATTGATCTCCTATGCGTAGAAACCATATAGCCTAAATTCCAATTTCTAGTTTTATGATGGACTAAATTGGAAATAGGAAACTAGGCTTCCTATAAAATGGGTTGTGGTCCCCGAGTTATGTACCGGTTGGTTTTCTCTCTGCCATCCATCAGCAGAAAGGAAGAGGAGCTACACTCTCCAAAACCTGGGTGCACTAACTTGGAAGACCCTAAGCCAAAGATCATTAGCATCCATGGATTCAGGTACGCTTCCGCTTATGGTTTTAATTTCTTGATAATTCTAGCATGAGACAGATCCTGCATTGATTATGGATTTAATCAATGGTTGTTTTTCTAACAGCATGTTCTAGCTATTGGAATGTGGATGGTGTAAAATGTGGAACTCAACCTTGTCGGAACCGAACTAGTTCACGAACCAGTCAACGGATTGATTCTGGTTCAACTGTTTCTTAGAATAGGATTGAACTGGTGTGTTAGTGTTTTATATAAAATATATCATAAATTTATAAGATAAAATATTAACAGTTTAAAATTTTATATGTAAAAATAATGTAATAATTAAAATTATATTCATAATTTTAGACGTTAAAAAATATTATACTTATCTTTGTATTGTAAATTATATCAGTGCTAACTGCTAACGTTGAATGTTGTTGTTGTTTAAAACTATGAGTTTGATATTTGAAAATCAATATACCTCCAAAAGCGAAACGAAAACAAAAAACATTAGAATAATCTTAGTTATATAATTCTTTTAGACCTACAAATATGTATAAATTTTTAATTTTTTTGTGAATCATAAATTATAAAGAGATTATATAAATTAGCATATAGCCATTGAATCATTTCCATTTTCGATCACACAGTCAATAGAAAATAACATTTTATATTTATTTTTCAGCACAATCAAATAATCATTACCATTTAGGTCATTAATCAACTTATTCGATGTGCATTAGGCCAAAGCATCGGGTGCACCATCTGTAAAAAGGTGAACAAGGTAGGGGTCCTAGTAATAATTAATTATGCCATATTATTACTCTAGAATTATAATAATACAGATACAAACAATGCTAGAAATTCCGACTGATGCAGCCCATCTGATATTAGAAGATGAGAGAAAAGTCAAACAGAGCAGAAAATCGAACCACTACGATTTTATAGAATGCAAAGTGCGGCATTATTACTGAGCTTGGATAGCAGATGGCAAATAGAAGCAACGCTGGACAATAGTAGCAGGGCAAATAGCAGCAATAAACAGCGGCAGTAGCAGCAATAGCAACTGTGAATAGCCGCAGGGCAGCATCAGCAGCAGCAAGCCAGTAATATGCAAGGTAGTTGCGGCAAAGCCAAAAAATGACGAAAATGGCAGAAGGTAGTAGCTGAATGGTGATGGGGAAACACAGCAAAGCAGTCGCGGCAAACTACAAATTGCAGAAGCAGCAGCTGAATGGTGATGCAGATTCAAGAATTGAAAATGGCAATAGTAGCAAAACAGGTGAACGGTGATGGAGACAGAAGAATAAAAATGGCAGAAAAGCGACGATTGCAGCTATGGAAAAGAAGGGAAATGGCGGAAATCAAAAAATTGGGGGAATCTTAGGCGGCAGTTGCGGCTTCAGCGAAAGGCGGGAATGGGTATTCGTTTTTCTTTGATTTCCGCCGCCTTGAACCGGTTTGATCGGCCAATTTGAAAACGGTCGGATCAGCGGTCCAACCATTTAACACTGGCTAGACTTGGCAAGATCGGAACCGGGCAAATCGAATCGAGAAGACTACCGGTTACCGGTCGGACCGATCGAACCGGCCGGTCCGATCCGATCCGATCCGACTTTTATAACATTGGTTGAACTTGAATTAAAAAGTGTTGTTATGTTCAAGGATGCAGAATATTCTACTGGAAATGACATAATTAGTATTGAAAGTTAAAAAAATACAATTGTTACTATATTGAAAATGTAAGAAAATTTTCCATCCTCAACCCACTACTTTATCTTTGTTAATCTATATACGTATTATGCATTTATTTTCAAAGAAAACTGTCATTTACCCAAAAATCCTTATAGAAGTTATTAAAATGAAAATTGGATGCATGATAAAGTAACTGTAGAAGTATTTTTAAAAAGAGAATATACTTATATTTTTAAATATTTATGTGTGTCAAGCATACCCTTGATTGATTCATTAATTTTTAAAAAACGGGTCTTAGAATAGATAAAATACTACTATTTTTTATTATTATTTTTTTAATTCTCAGTCACGATGCCAGCCTACAACCAACTAATTAATTTAGAGCCTCCCAACCTGTTTCAGATTCAGACCGCCTTAATTATTAAAGGAAATACTTCTATCATCACTGAAATACTTCAGTGATTGTTGTCTTATTTTGGCTCCTTTTGATGATTAAATTAAAATCTAAATTGCTCGTTCCCATTAATTAATTAATTACCTTCCACAGATGCTTCTCTACATATATTTCGCTTCATCGGCTTGAAGAAACCCATACGCATTGGCATCCTGGGAATAGTGCTTCTGCTCCCTCGCTTTGGATTTGTCTGAAATAATTCCATATATACGGCGCCGAGAGATTAAGTGTGTTTGAATATAATATGAGTTGTTACCCATCAAAAAACAATTAATAACGTTCCACTGTTTCACCAAACTTGCATGAATATGTGGATCCATAGTCGACCTCCCATATTACATTGGATTAATTATCTTTGTGTTTGTTCTATTATAGGTTATCATAACCCACATGTATTAATATTGTCTCAAACAAAATTCAATGGCGTGCCGAGCAGAAAGTAAATAATTTTTTTTAAAAAAAAACATTGGCATATTATAATTGTTTTCTGGATATCACTAAAAGTGTAATTTCAGGGAAAAGTTGGGGTAAAATTCTAAATTACCTCGAGAAACAAAAAAAAATTCTCAACTACCTTTCATAAATATGCGAATATTCAGGATTGAAATGATGATTGAATTTTTTTTTTTTTTTTCACGAACGCATTATTTTGTATGTGTACATCCACATCTTCACGCAAGTGATAATAGTGATTCAAGTAAATTTTGATAAATACTTATTTATTATATTAGTTCATTCAACACTTGTATCATACATAATCAATTATTTATCGAATGGGAAATGATTAAAGATAACTAGTTAAACAAAAAGTGGTGTTTTCCTCACAATCTACCTTTTTATATACACGATGCCAAAAAATGAGAAATTTATATCTATAAATATTTAGTATTATTTGAAAGAAATATGAAATTGCTAAAAAAATTTCAAGTGAAAATAAATATAAAGTAGAGACAAGTTTTGCAAATTATGTGGATTTTTGAATCATAATTAAATACATGTAGATCAATATCTCTAAATGGTTTGACTATTAAAAATAATAAGAATAAACAATAAACAAACGATTGCACACCTCCTTTTTACCTGACGTGTTGTTTTTAATCATTCCCCATATTTAATATTCAATTTGTGAAAGCTGCATACCATTTTCGAGGCCACTCATTAATATACTTTCGATGCATTCAATCGGCGAGAGTCGGCAGTAGTTTAGTATTTGTCAATATTTGTTATTAATTAACCACCGGCGTTATCATGTACATCCAAATAAGAGTAGAACCCAAATTGGATGGTCTATATGTATAGCTGCACGTGGCCCATATGAAGAGAATAAATCATAACCATTTCCAAAATGGAAGTGAGCTGCAAAAGCAAGACCCTTCCACCCTCCCTAAAACAGTATCCTAGTGCATGAAAGGGACCACCTTGGAAGTATATCCCATGCATATTCTGGGGCATTTGAGAATGTGGTCCACTCGCAAAGGAATTCTGCCTAATGGTGGAATCATGATGAAATTGACGATCTCTTCCTGATTTTCGAGTGCCCTCGTCCATCAAAGTCATGAAGGCAACTCGAGCAGGGTCAGCTCAAGGCAAGCAACGTCGTCGGTTGTGGAGTCTTGTCTCTTCCGAGGATGCACGATAGCAGTCTATTGGCGTTTTGTGCATACAACATGCAGCTGGCTGGGGGTGTGTTTAGTTGGGGTAAAACTTTTGATGAAAAGTTTTTAAGATAGAAGTTGTCACATTGATAGAAAATGATGTGATATAATAGGAGTAATGATGTGAAGTAAAGAGAATAAAGTTAAAATAGATAGGTTAATTGTATAGATAGTTGTGTAAAAATGATTGAAAAGTATGGTAGTTTGTATAGGAAAATGTGAAAAAATAATTAAAAAATAGAGTAGTTATGGAGAGTGAAAAATTTTAGATTGAAAAGTTTTGGTTGATATATTTATATCCCAAACAAACACACCCTAGATCATTTTCCCAGAATCTTATATCTGCACTCTGGGTGGCCATGGGCGCTGGCAGGCGACCCAACTGCCCAAGCACACGTCTTTCACTGCACTTTCCTCACGATCTGACATCCATAGTCCATGGGGAGTCACGGACGCGGTCAACCCGTTTGACAGGGTACTGGCATGCGTCGCCAAAACACCATTTATCGTGAAAAATGTGAATTTCGTTTTTTTTTTTTTCTGTTGCGGTAGGAAAGTGAGAAATCCAATCAGCTCAACTCTATTTTACATGATAGGAAAATTATTCTAAACATGAATTAAAATGGAGCACTGTAATATATATTTCAAAAAAATAGTTTTGGGCTGAGTTGAAATCTCCATCGATTCAGTCAGAATTTAACCCACTTTTCGTATCATAATTAGAAATGAGGTCATTCCAGTAAATATATCAATTCAATATTTATCTTTCTTTTTGAGCATTAATTTTTACACAACCGATTGTGGTTTCCACTAAAACTATAACCTGTTATTTTTTCATCTTAAAAATAAAATTTTAAAACGTAAATGATTTAGTATATAAGCTAATATGTATATGTTTATGATGCAAAAATTACTTCGATTGGAAACTTATATATTATTAATATTTAATACATATGAGATCCAATATATAACAGCTAAAATTATGAAAATTAATATATTACATATAAAAGTTTAGAAAATATGTGATGTTCAAAATCATAACATAATACATGTTAATTAATATCCTAAATGGTTTAGTGGGTTGGCTATATAAGATCAGATTCTTTATTAAAATTCAAAATTATTATATACATTAGAAGTTATTAACAAGCTATTCAAGAGTTTAGCAAGCCTTAGTAGGTTGATTGGCGCCTGTTGGAACTGTTGAATCTTTTGAATTTTTAAAACCATGATATTTTTTATGAATTCAAGCCTGGTAATTTTAGATATCTTAACTAAATAGTAAATGTCGGTAATTGATCAATACAACGGGGTTACATGGATACTCTAGAGCCCTTTGATTTTTTTTTTTTAATCTTAAATTTTTTTTCCAATTTTAAGCCGGTTAGCTTTTTGTCTTGAGATGTGATCTTATTAGACGGGACTAAGTAGTTCATTTCTAGTCTACAAGCATTCACGTGTGGAAGGGAGAAGCGATCAAATCCGCTCCCGGTGCGATGAACGTCCTGTTGCAAGTACGAATTCAAGCATGCTTTTCTACGGCTGAGCACTTCCGCTCCAATAAAAGAGCAAAGGTAGGTCCCTTGCAGCGCCAGGTCAATGGCTTGGAGCCACCTTCTTATTCCATGCCCAACATGGACCGATCATGCATTTGTCTCTTTGTCACTTAAAATATTAGAGGACGGCAGATAGAGATGGTGCTTGATACGAAATGCCGTGCCACTACTTTCGCTTTCTACAGCTTTATACTTCAAACTTCATGCACATGCCCACCGTTAGGTATTAACTGCATGGTGCATGTTACACGCATGCATGTATTTGGAGTATCTATGCATACTATATGCATGCATGTATTTGGAGCATTTCCTTTATTTCGAGCATTCCATCCTCGAGGTTGTGAACCGCCACGCGTACTCCAAGCTGTTTACATGTCGATCGCATTTTTTAAAGGAGCATTGCTGCATTGGGCACTTTTAGTTCACCTGTTTCTATATTCCTACTCCCATCAGCTTTTGACGCTTATCTAGCAACGCAACAGATACTTACGTAGGTAGTCAACAACCATTATTTTGCTAAATTACAACTATTATTTGTATACAAACCTAAATGGCTGGATTAGATATTAATTTTGGGTGTATACAAGGCACAAACTGGCTGCCTTTGAGAATCGTTAAGTAGTTCGAAGGTGCATAAATGTGCGGAAGGGTCATACAGAGGAAGTGTGCACAAGAGGTGAGATATGGGGATAGAGAAAGAGAATTTGAGCTCTAATAGAATTATATCTATAGTAGGGTTAATGTCCAGAGATAAGTACTCTTGTCCATTCTTGTATAGAAGAATAGGAGGTTTTATATGGATGGGCTCACCCAAAAAAGGGGAGCGTGGTTGATTAGTGTGGCTGATATCCTTGGTTGTTAGGTAACAATGAGGAAGAGCGACAGCTAGCTTTGGGGAGATGAGATCATCATGATTGATTTGGCAAGCGACTCAACGTAACGTGTGCTATTGGTAGCCACATGTCATAGGAGTGCCTAAATAGTCATATATATATGTACACACACAACCCAATTAATGTAAATATAGCCAACTAAATATCATATGCAGCTAAAAAGTTAGTTGGTTTTAATGAAACTTACTGTAGTATAGGTTGATGGTGTTAATTTGGAATATTTAGCCTTTGAGGTTGTTTCAAGACAGTTTAAGAAATACATCCATGCCCATTAAACCAATGCATTCAGCCTCAGTGTACCTGAGTGCATTTTACCTATTTTTTTATTTTTTCAAAATTTTTTTATACAACCGTTAATCTAATTATATTTAACATGTGTATCAATTTTTACTATTTTTGGATATTTGTAGATATTTTTTGATTTTTTAAAATCAATGGCATTTTCGAAATTGCCATTGATTTTAAAAAATCAAAAAAATATTTAAAAATATCCAAGAATAGTACAAATTGATACATATGTTATATACACCTAGATTAACAGTTGTATAAAAAAATCTCAAAAAATAAAAAAAAAAATTTATACGCGGGTGCACCGAAACACAGTGCACCCAGGTACACTAGATCGTGGCTCACCGGAATAGTGGTGCAGTTGCCCAAAAATAGGCTCTACACATATTAAAATGCAATGAAACTTTATACAATAATTTATCCATATATAAATCATACTTTAGACAATTTAGATATTGAAAATATCACCTTAAAGTTGTTATTTACGTCAAATTATTTTATTACATTGAATTTGTACCATTTTCAGATGGAGTCCATACACAAATCTAATTGAGATGAAAATTGATATGTTAATAAAATACATTATTCTAAATACAATAAGTGGAGTAGATTTTAATTTTATCATCATGTTGAGCCATTTCAATGTCACTACACTTGAATATTATCCTATATACATATGAGAGTTGTTCTGGTGCAACGATTGCCCAAAAAATGAGTCTCACACATATTAAAATGCAATAAAATTTTATATAATCATTTATCCATATATAAATCATACTTTAGACGGTTTATATGTTGAAAAACTCACTTTAAAGTTGTTATTTACATCAAACTATTTTATTACGTTGAATTTGTACTATTTTCAGATGGAGTCCATGCATATATCCGATTGGGATAAAAATTAATATGGTAATAGAATACATTATTTTAAATACAATTGATGAAGTAGATTATAATTTTGTAATCATGTGGGGTCTATTTTAGTGGTGAGTTGTGCTGCATCTAAATATTTATATATGTATATATATATCGATTCTGCTTTTATTTTCATAATTTACATAGAAGCGGACCCATGTAACTCCTTCAAAATCAAATATTTTAATCATTGATAGAAAATCAAATTCATTCATTATATTTAACATCATTTGTTTATCTAGAAGACAAAGTTTCATCCCAATCAATATATTTATGGGCCGCATTTGTTTAAATATATATATATATATATTCATATGTAAATTATGAAAAATGCTTATATATATTTACACGTGTATTAGAATATATAATACTTTATAGAATAATTTATTCACATAGAAATAATATTTTGGACAGTTTAAATGTCGAAAATACTATTTTAAAATTGATATTTTAAATTTTTTTATAATTTACACATGTATATATATTTTTCTAACAAATGTGGCTCATAAACATACTTGATTTGAATGAAATTTAATTTTCTAGATAAACAAATAATGTTAAATATAATGAATGGATTAGATTTTCCATCAATGATCAAAATCTTAGATTTAAAAGGGGTTGATGGTCACAAATCGCGATATTGGTCTTCGAACTTGTCTTTTGAGGGCCGAAGGGAATATTTCACGGATATTCGGAGTCTTTCAAGAGAAGGTGGCGCACTTTAGCTTTGCTGTGCAGTATTCTCAAGGCAGAATCATGCCGAGAACAGACTAGGCCCTCATTTACACCTTTTGATTATTTTAGTCGTCAAACTGGGGTCTTTAAACACATTGATTGATGAAAATTACTGCCGTTCTCATAACCCGCGGATATGCATCAAACCGATCCCTCCATGATCGATAGTGGCGTCGTCATTGCCGTACACCTTATCTAATTATAATCCCACGCAATATTTCCAAATTAATGGCAAAGTGGTGAAGCCACTGACAATATCAAATGCGTGTTTTAATTCGTTTGCTCGACAAGTAGTGGTCATGTTTAATTTGTGCATGCATCAAATCATATTCGTTCCGCTGTACACAACGAAGATTACATATGGGTGAATATCGATCACATGTTAATGATATTTTTTTTGATGAACTGGAAAGCTCTCCTATCCCGGTCCCCTTACAATATGGGGGGAGCCGGGATTGAGTGATCCAGAAATAGCATTACCAAAAAAATTGTCTGTACAAATTTTCCCAAAAATGGCTTGGGGGGGTTTCCCCACCAAGATTGGTGATCATGAGCAGAAATAGACATCAAATCTGCTAAGGCATGGGCGACAGCATTTCCCTGCCTTAATACATGACAGACAAAAATATGGGGATTTCCGAAGATAAGTGCCTTGATCTCTTGAATAAGGATCCCCGCCGGAGCACGAATTAGGTCCTCTCCAGCCAAGAAGTTACACAAAAGGAGAGAGTCAGACTCAATATATATTTCTCGATACACCAGCTGGAAAGCCCACTTGGCACCGAAGAGAAAAGCTTGGGCTTCCATGAGCAACAAAAAAATGATATTTTTCATAACTATCTTATTTTAAAATTATTTCTTTATATCTTCTTATATAACTACCATGTTTTTCAATCATTTCTATATATTTAACCATATAACAAAGTTATTTATTTTAACTTTATTAATCTCTTTATTCTTCATCATTACCCTTATCGTATGACATTATTTTCTACCAATTCAAAAACTTTTACCACAATAACTTTTCATCCAAATGTCTTCTTACTTCTCAATCACAACGGAAGTTACTATGAGAAGTTAATATTTTTTTTGTATTTTTGCATTAATAGCTATACAGTTTAGGTGAAATTCTAAGAGTATTATGAATTTTAAAAAATTACATTTATATATATATATATATGATCTGACTAAAATTGAAGGCATCTCACTTTGTTTAGGAGCATGTCGATGGGCATTGGAAATTTTAATGAAATAATGAAAATGCCCTTGTCAATAAATTTTCTTGTATTCAAAGGTATTCTTATTATAATATTCAAAAATTAATTTTTTATTGTAGAAAATTTAAAAATCTGACTGACACAAAAACAAATTTTTTATATTTAAAAGCATTTTTTATAATTTTATTCATAGAAACTATATTCAATTGATTATTTTATAATATTTGTAAATAATAATTTTTTTGCAAAAATATTTTCATCATTTCAATAAAAATTTTAATGCCAATTAACATACCCTTAAAGAAAGTAACACGTTGTTAACCTAACTTGGGATAAATTTTTTTTTGGATGGAATAATTAGTTTCACATCCAAGCATGCTTGTGATCCGAGGTTTGATCCCGTTGTGGGAGTGTTATCATCCTTTACTACGATGTAATAATAATAATAAAAAAAGTGGTAAGCTTTCAATTTTAGGCAAACTACTTAATTACAAATGCAATTTCTTTAAAAATTGTAATACTCTTGCAATTTCGCCTGCCTCCACAAGTAAAGAGGTTGCACCCACCTAGTCATTTCTACCCAACTTTAAGAGGAAACACCTATTGTTTATGGATAATTAGCCAGTATATGGAAAAGATTCCAATCTAAAGGGCATGCGAAATCCTTTTTTTTTTTTTGAAAAAAAATTAAATATAGCTCGACTCCTGTCTTATACTATATGTTTAACGTATTAAGATTCTAAGATATTGTTTCACTATTTTCTTCGTATCTAAAACTAAAAAACTGTTGCTAAATATGAAATTCTTAACTAAATTTTGTAATTTAACTTGAGTGGTTAAAATCATTCATGTCCAAGCCTTGAAAAACTTGTTATGTAAAATTCAAAATTTTACAGTATTCTCAATTTCATCTTGAGGCGTTGGTGAGATTTAAAGCGAACTCGATGGGGAAATTAAAGAAAAATTCATGAAATTAAACAAGTTGGTTCCGGTTCAAAGTTCGCTTATTAGTTAATGTTGATTACCAGTCGGCACTCGGCAACCAACACGAATACATAGATTCCACACGTAACTGAACGCAGAGAACGTACCACGCGCCAGCAGAAGCTTTGAATGGAGGGAGTGGCGTGCATGTGCAGTAAATTATTTGGTAGATATTCAGTCTGCAAGGAAGAAAGCGGACCGTTGTTTTTGCGTGGTGTTTCCTTCGTCGCCATCATGTGATTCCCAGCTTCATTCCTTTTCTTCTATTATTCTCACTTCTCTCTTTATATAAGATTAATTCCTAGGATATTCCTTGGCATACTTGCAAAGAAAGCAATTTAATAGAAAGGACGGGGCAGTCTAGGTATAGTTAATCATTCCTAACATGTATAGCTGGTGAATTATCAACCGTAAATGAGGCTGAAATTGGACAGACTGTACATCACTGCAAGATATTTTCTAAGAATAGTTCCAATCACCCTGTTAATTTCAACATATCAAATACATGACCTTAAAAACAGATTTTTTTTTTTTTTTTTTGCTTTGTGGGGGGATGTATGGAAGAAGATAGCTTGTTTCTATGCACCACGTATTAGATAAACCAAAGAGTGGTTACGGGGTTGAGGTTTGTGTACTGTACCTGCATGATGGATCGATGACCGAAGAATGGGGGTTGAAAAGGATTTAAAACAGGGAAATGAATGATAGTGATTTGTCAGATGGACGTGAGAAAGAGGATGCTCATGCGCAGGCCGCATTGGATGCGCTGGGGTCTTCTGGACTGTCACGTATGTCGCGAAAGCAGAGGTTCTAAGCTAGCGGCGGCACGCGCCGCTGAAATTCACCCTCAAAAGCGTGGAATTCAAGCCATGCATGGGATAGAATGGATGCTTTTGTTCGTGGTGTTTGGATGTCTTGCTCGATCTGGATGTAAATATGTAGTCGTTGGCCATGATTGGTAGTCACAGTTCAGTCCTCACTCTAGTTTATTATCTATTAGAAAGTTATCGAATAATGTGAGATAATAAGGGTAATAATTAAAATTAAAAAAATAAAATCAAAATACATAGAATAATTATATGAAAATATAAAAATTGATTCGAATATAAAGATAATAATAAAATATACAAGGAGTGATCTTTTTAGCCCGGGCTAAGCAAATGTCCCACTTAACCCACCTGAAAAAACTCATTTACAATAACTTTTTTTGTTTTTCTCTTCGTTCACCTATTTATCTAAGTGTATTTAACATATAAACTAAGTTTTACCATTTTTGGATATGCGTATATATATATTTATTTTTTTTGAGATTTTTAAACATTTGTGTATATATGTATTTAAAATACCCCTATCTTTAAAAATCTAAAAAAATATATACATAAATCCAAAAATTGTAAAACTTATTTTACACGTTAAATACATTTAGATAAACAAGTGTTTGAAGAAAAAATAAAAAAATTGTTATAAATGAGTTTTTAGAAGTAGGCTAAGTGGGGCATTTGCTTAGCCCGGGCTAATAAAATCATTCAAAGAATATCTTTAGAAAAATTTAACATAAAAAACAAGATAAATGAAGAAGATTATAGAAATAAAAGATAAATATAAATGAAAATAATATACTTTATTTATAATATAATTACAATATGTCAAACATGTATTTATAAATATAAATAACATAAAATACAAAAAATATAAAGAAATATTGTCCAGGTATTATATATAAAATATATTTTATAATACATATAAAATAGAAATCGGGTTCGGGTTCTTCGAGTTCACTCGAACCCTAGCACTATCACATTTACAAATCAGGTTCACCGGGTTCGGATTGTAGAAAAGTGAGTTCTAACACTGTAAAAAATCGGATTCGACGGGCCGAGTTTAAGCTCAAACCGGCCCAAGTTGCACCCCTACTCATGGTTACAGGCAACTTCTGATAAGCCACGAGCTGGAGAGTATGTTATGGTAATTTTTAGGCAGTCTTCAGCTGCGGGGAAGTTTTAAAATGCTTTGGCAGGCTCTGGCTTGGACTTTTAACAGGCTTGGGCTTGTCTCCCTATATACTCCAGGCCTGGCAAGAAGCGTGTTTGGCAGTGTATAATGAGGCTTGAACAGGATATGAATGGGATGGGAGATGGAACAAAGATAGATTGTAAACTATTGGAATTAGGACACATAATATTAGTGTATTGAGATTTGAGGCTGGGGAAAATCTTTTTAGAAAATTCCATTCCATTCATGCTGCCGCTGAACACGCTCAGTCAGTTCGGGTATTTTTGATATGAAATGGATCATGACGTTGTTGGGTATTTTTGAATTTTCGATGATATGAAAACCATCAAACGGATCGCGATGTTTTTGGATATATATGATATTTGGGGTACAAGAGATATTTCAGAAAGATTTCATATTTAGTGAGCATATTTAAAATTAAAAATAAAAGTTGGGAGTATATTTTAAATTAACCTTATTTGAAAGAGGAGTAATCCTGTTAGTCGGGCTAAGTAAATGTCTCACTTAACCTACCTCAAAAATCATATTTAAAATTACTTTTTTGTTGTTTTTTTTTTCCATACATTTGTTTATCTAAGTGTATTTAATATATAAATCAAATTTTACCATTTTTGGATATGTGTATATATTTTTTTAGATTTTTAAAAATAAGGATATTTTAAATACATATACACACATAGATGTTTAAAAATCTTTAAAAAATAGATAAACATATTCAAAAATAGTAAAACTTGGTCTATATATTAAATGAATACCGATCTTTTACGACCGGTCGGAAATCACCGGTCAAACAATATATTTTTTTGTTTTTTTTTTGAAAAATATTTTTATAAACATGTTAATCTAATTATATTTAATTTATAAATCAAGTTTTACCATTTTTGGATGTGTATATATATTTATTTTTGATTTTTAAATACAGGGGTATTTAAGTCATTTTAAAAATATATATACACATCTAAAAATGATAAAATTTAGTTTATAGATTAAATATAACTAGATTAATATATTTATAAAAATATTTTTCAAAAAAAAAATTTTAATTTTTTTTTTTGACCGGAATAAAAGATCATTCGGCATATTAAATACACTTAGATAAATAAGTGCACGAAGAAAAAAAAACTGTTTTAAATAAAATTTTTAAGATGGGTTAAGTAAAGTATTTACTTAATCTGGGCTAATAGGATCACTCCTTTCTTTTAAATGTCATTCAAAACCACAGAAGTTTGTTCAAAGAGGAATAATTTATTTCCCTCGGTCAGTTCGGGTTTCTTGATGCCCTTTCGGACGCATTGCACGGGGCTGTCGACCAGTTATAACAGTGGCAAAATGCCGATATCCCTTGGCTACGACCATGAAATTGAATATTACTCTCCCTCCAAACATGGCTGTTCTTTGACGAGCTTTGATTTTGAACATCTCTTTGCGACTTCCCAAACGTGCTCGTCTCCGCCGACCAATATCACACTCTAATTCCTGACTATTTTTCCATTGTTATGTTGAGAAAATCTCTCTCTTTTCCCTGCTTTCCATCTTTTTCTGTCCTTGGATCCCACCAAAAGGCCACCAGATCCTCCCACTACCTATATTTGCTTAATCTCCATATAAATAAAAATTGCAAGTACACAACTTGTTATAAAGAGGCAAGAGTCTCTGATATATTGGAAATCATGGGCCCTTTGGAAGTTGTCACCCCGCATACGTCCGCCCCTTTTCATGTGGATCTATTGAGAAATTCCATCAAAACTAATGATATTTTAATGGGCAGGTTGGTTCATGTTCATTTGTTGAAGTTGGGGTTGGACTCGACTTGCGTTGTTTCGAACATGTTGTTGGATATGTATGTTAAAGTGGGCTCTCTGGGCGAATCCATTCAGCTGTTTGATGAAATGCCCAGTAAAGATTTAGCATCTTGGTGTACATTGATTTCAGGGCACATTAAGTATGGTTTTTATTTTGAAGCAATTGGGTTGTTCCGGAATATGCAGGAGGATGGATTGAAGCCAAACCATTTTGTACTTGCAACCATTCTAAAGGCCTGTGCAAGTTCTGCGGTTATGGAATTTGGCATCCAGATTCATGGGCTATGCACGAAAGCTGGCTTTCAATATGATGGCTATGTAGAGACTGCGCTTCTTGATATGTATGTAAAGTGTGGCTTTTTAGCTGAGGCACATGAACTCTTCAATGAAATCACCGAAAAGAAATCCATCTCTTGGAATGTACTGATGTCAGGTTATTGCCAATATGGATCTTTTATGGGAGCAGTCAGGCTTTGCAAAATTATGTGTCGAACAGGCTTGGTACTGGATTTGGTGTCTCTGAGATTACTCATGAGTGCAGGCCATGCTTTAGATTCCATGGACTTTTGTAGAAATATTCATGTTTATTCGATTAAAATTGGATTAGATGATGATAATTTTGTGCAGGCAGAGCTGCTACAAGTGGCAGCTAAATGTGGGGACATGACTTATATGCACAAGCTTTTCAATACCGTCACTACTGCAAATGCAGCTTTATTTTCTATAGTTATATCTGGTTGCCATCTACAGGGTCAGAGAGAAGAAGCTTTGAAGTGTTCCGAGCAACTTCTGCATTCTGATTTGAGTTTGAATCAAGGATCTCTCATTAATATCCTCAATTTATGTTTATGTGAAAAGGAGGGAGCACATCTTCATGCTTGTATTCTGAAAAATGGTTTTGAACTACATCTTTCAATTGGTAATGCCTTGATGTCCATGTACATACGATGTGGAAAATTAGAGGCTGCAAATCTAACTTTTCTTAAGATGCCAGTTCGTGATCTTATTTCTTGGACAGCTATTATCTCTGGCCATGTTCAGAATTTAAAGTACAGGGAAGCACTCCAATTGTTCTGTGCCTTGAGAGAAACAAGCTTGGGTTTAGATGAGTATGCTGTAGCTACTGTACTGAATGCCTGCACAGGTGTTCAAGCTGTTGAGCAAGGAAAGCAGGTCCATACACTGGCTTTAAAACTTGGTATTGGGTTCTGTGACTTTCTTACAGCATCTCTGCTTCATTTGTATGCAAAATGTGGTTGGATTGAGGGTGCCAGGATCTTGTTCACCTCCTTACTGGCCCCTCATAGTTTGGTTTTGACAAACATCATGCTTGCTGGCTATTGTTGGAATCTTCAACCTGACATAGCTCTCAATCTTTTTTATGAGGAATACCAGATGGGATTAGTGCCTGATCATTTCAGCTATTGTACTGTTCTAAGCGCGTGTGCTGACCTTAGGTCCATTGACTTGGGTCAGCAGGTCCGTTCTTGCGTCATTAAGAGTGGGTTTTCTGACATTGTTGTCTGCAATGCAATTATGAATCTCTATCTAAAATGTGGAAGCTTAGACAACACTGCCAAATCTTTTTATGGCATGATGGAAAGGAATTCAATTTCATACACCATTTTATTGACAGGTTATATGCGCCACGGAAGCAGTCATGAGGCATTAAGATTGTTCCATGAGATGCATCAGATAGGTGTGCGCCCAGATCCAGTTGCCTTTTCTGCTATTCTTAGAGTCTGTACTGATTTAGCAGCTGTGACTCTAGGGAGACAAGTACATGCCTTGGTTTTAAAGATGGGTTTGATGTCGGATATTTATTTGGGCAATGATTTCGTAGGCATGTATTCAAAATCTGTGTGCATGTCTGAAGCAAGAAAAGTTTTTGAAGAGATGCCAATGCGAGATGAGGTATTATGGAATTCCATGATCACTGGGTATTTGCAGGTTGGAAGCCAAGATGGCGCTTTTGAATTAATTAGTTTGATGAACCAGGATGAAGTGAACCAAGATTATCTCAGTTATGTTGGCATTTTCAATGCTTGCGCAGGCGCTGCTTTAATGCAGGGGACGTGCGTTCATGCCTGCACTGTTTAGTGTGGCGCTGATTTGAATGTTTCTGTGGGAAATTCTCTGGTAGATAATTATGTGAAATGTGAGAGTATAAAGATTTGTGGAAAGTCTTTGAAAGAATGTTGATGAGAGATGTGGTATCATGGAATGTTATGGTATCTGGTTATGCACAAGATGGTTGCGCAAATGAGGCACCGGGGTTGTTTCGAGATATGCAAAAGAAAGGAATAAAGCCAGATCAAATCACATACCTAGCTGTTCTTCCTGCTGGCAATCACAATGGTTTGGTTGATAAGGGGGTTGTCTATTTGAAATCAATGAGGAGGATCATGGATTTGTAGCATTGGAAGAGCATTATTCTTGCATGATGGACATACTGATTGGAATGGACGGTTGGATGACACTCATGGATTTTAAGTACCAGTGGTACTGAGTGGGTTGATGTGGAGAACTTTGTTAGCTGCTCACAAAAGCTGTGGGAGTGTGGAATTAGGAGCAAAGGCAGCATTGGAAGATTCTTGATGGGGAGAAGGATGATTCTGCTGCTCATGTATTATATTTGAGGAATGATCCTGTTAGCCCGGGCTAAGTAAATGTCTCACTTAGCCCACTTCAAAAATCCTATTTAAAACAACTTATTTTGGTTTTTTCTTCATACACTTGTTTATCTAAGTGTATTTAATATATAAATCAAGTGGAAATAGAGAGGTAAGGGACAGTAGAGACCTTGGTTTTCACTGAGATAAAGGATGGAATGTTGGGGAAAGCAGCAGTGGAAATGCTTCTCAAATCCTGATGCAACCCAAGAAGCCTCTACATTGTTGTGAGTTTCTCCCTAGGGAACCAGAATAGTAGATTTTTTCTCAAACTTTCTTTCAGAAGGTTTGGTGGCTCGAGCAAGATAAATGCTCACAGTTGCAAGTTGGAGCTACATGGCAAGGCAGATACCTAAAGAGCCTATTTGGTCAATCGAATTTGGTATTGGAAAGGGATGAGAATTTGGAAAAGTAAGGTTGTTAAGGTTGTTGCGGGTGGTATATATCAAATCTTATAATGGAATATGAGAAATATAGCTAATTATGAGGAAAAGTAAGATTTTTATGTATTGGGAAACAGGAGCTTGTACGGGGAATGGAGAAAATCAAAAATTTTCCCGGAATGAAATCCAAATCTGAAGAGTTGACCAGGCTTGAAATGAAATTCAGGCGTGCATTTTCGGAACAAGCAAATTTTTGAGCAGTTGCATTTCATTACATGGTGTCTTTTGCTGTATTGTGCGCACCATGGGTCCTTTATACCTCCAACACCTCACAAATGGTAAGATTCCAGTATCTTTTCCTTTTCTTCTATTGGACTGTTGCAGACTCAGAGGTGAAGGTTACGATTGCTAAATACATTCTGCAGTATTGTGCATCACAAATTCACACCCCTATGAATGAGGAAATGACACCAATACTTTGTGACAAGAATTACATCTCTCCACTTTTGTGGTCTATCTAGGAATACTATACCTGGTCTTGTAGAGTGTAGAGGTCTATCGTCAGCAGCATAAGCTGTTTCCCACATGTGGGGTCGGTTGCATGGATCTTGTTGTGCCCTTTTGATGATTGTAAACTATGTTTTCAGTATTTTATAACATTTTCGTATCTTTTTTAATTACTTTTATCCATTTTTAAATCTTCCTCTCATTCCCTTACTATCTTCTGTTTGAAGCTCCACTCTCCTATCTAGTGGCCTGAAATTTAACATGTCCGAACAACCGTAGTCTGTCTTCTCTCATTTTATTGCATATTGGCTTTACTTTTAGTTTATTTTGGATTACTTCATTTTTAATTTTATTTTTTCTTGTGGTACCAATTATCCTCCTCAACAGTCTCATTTCTACTACAGTCATTCTATTGGAGATTCTTATATGTTTATTTAAATTGTTTTTCCTGTAGTTTTTACATTCATACAAAAGAATAGGAAAGAGATTATCTACCTCATTTTCATTTGCATACCTGTGTATGAAATTATTCGTATTATAAATTTTTTCTTTCCCTTGTCATTATTGGGCTGCTGGCTTCATAGGGATGCTTCTCACCTGTGCTCCCAAGTTTAATTTGATTAGAATAATCTGAATTGCTCCTCAAATTTTTGCACACTTTGTTCTCTTCAATTCTTGGTCTTCTGTAGGTCAGAAATGTCTGTGTATGTTTTCAAGTTAATTACTAGTATTTTGTTGTCTTCAACATGCTTATTCTTTTCTGGAGTTGAACAATCTTCGTTCTTATCTTCTTTTTTTTTTTTCCCCCAAGTTTGTTGCGAGTAATTGGTTCTCTTCAATGCTTGTTCTTGTCTTGATAAGAACCATCCTTATTTCTCCTTCAGTTTGTTGCTAGCTTTTTTTACCCCGTTTCCTTTTCTTGTTTTAGAACAATCTGCATTTTTTTCTCCAGTTTGTTATCTTCAATTCTTCATTGTATGTTCTTTTATCAAGATTTAGATCACTATATCATGCTCATTTGTCTTTCCTCCCCAAACAATCTACCTATGAGTTGTTGTTGCTGCACATAGATATGGATAATTTGCATTGTACTGATTGAAGCCTCAGATGATATAACATCAAACTGGAAAGTGATCCTAAGAAGCTAGTCTTCCCAGTGCATCTTACAGAAGGGATATGTTTGTTAGACAAATCCAGTTTGTTTTATCTGTGTGATTCCATCTTTGACAATAAAACTTTTGATAAAGATGCCAGCAGCTTTATGATCCATATGGATTTCTAACTCTTGAGTTTCCAGTCCAGGTATAAGATAAAGTAGCAGTCAAGATGTGTACTTTGTATGTTCTATTGAATTTGATTAGGTTGCTTTAGTGGTTTTTGTGACGTGTTTTGTCCGTATAGGTTTTATGCATCTTCGCTGACTAAACAACATGCTTATTCCCTCTTTTCTTTTTCCTTTTTTTTATTTATAAAACAGATCACGTAAAATTGACCCTGAAATGCTTCTCTAGTCATTTCCTTTCTCCCCTTCGGTATACGTGTGGGCGGATTGGTACTGTTGAACAATTGAAATAATTTTCTTTTGGCCAATTCTAACATGGTCCGAACTTTAGGCCAAAGACTGCTAATGTGCGGGACTGATGAAAACTCTTTAGAAACTATCTAAATTTTCTTTTCTGACTTTTTTTTTTTTTTGGTATGAGTCAATAAGTAGACCTTGCTTGAACTATTTGTAATTTTGTATCAATCTAAAAAATTTTGTTTTTTGGTACTGGGCTTTGAAATGAAATGTACATGCATACGTGTGCAGGAAAAAAAAATCAATTTGTAGACATCATGATGATGATTGCATATGCATCATCTCTTTCTGACAAACGCATCCATGTACATTGACAATGATATTTCTTAAATGTTAGATTGATGTTTATCATCATGAATTCATGATGGGTTTTCTGTTAGAGCAGATGATGGACAAAGCCTGTTATAAGAAATGCTATCATGACTGCAGAGCTTGTGGGGAGGCAAAATACTTGTGTGTCTGGCTATCGAGTTGGCTGTCTGTTTACTGTCACCTTGCAAACTTCTGGCTTCTGACAGCTCTCACTCTGTAGCGAATAATGCATCAATTTTCCTGGCAATTACTCTTCTTATGGCTGTATGATTGCGTGCCATAATTGGTGAGTGCCTTTAGCTATTATTAGGGGCACGTATGGGAAAAGCTCTTGTACGTACTTCTTGGACACCCATTTCTGTAAACCATTTTGTTTGTTTCAGGATTGGGTGATAGCAGCTGCTTAATAAACTACTGATATCACATCACTCCAGCGTGTCCACGACATAGTTTCTTTGCACCACTAACACATTTTAACTGCTGTTCATTGCAGATGAGGGTGACTGCTTGGATTCTTGTATCCTCCAAGGTCAAGGAATCTGCATACGATGCCACGAGGATGGTGTGTTGGCTTGTTGAATAAAGGATATGAACAATTAAATTTCAGGGCATCCTTATGTCTCCAATCATAAATATTAACTAAAAAGACATGCCCTTTTCTTATGTGGCTTGGAAATATTTCCTTGTTTTGGAATGTGACCGTGGCTAAGATCGTTGCGCTTGTTTCAGTGAATGTACCAGTGACCAGCCCAATGTTTTGGTGGTCATAAATGCATAATGGTTGGGTGTCATCCAGTGTTATCAGAACCGGACCGGTCCGGCCGGGAACCGGTCCAGGTTCCGGTTCGGTTCGCACTGGTTCGGTCGGATTATATAAAACCGTCCGAACCGGTGAACCGGCGGTCGAACCGTAATTTCCGGTTCGACCGGATTCGACCGGTCAGACGATAACCCTTAAACAGCTAACCCTAAAACTAAAGGGGAAAAAAAAAAAACGATCTCTGCGACGCCGACTCTGCTTCGTCTGTTCGTCGTCCCGCAGCCGCAGCAGGCACTGCCCTTGCCGGATCGCCGTCACCCTCGCTTGCCGTCGTCGTCCCGCAGCCGGCAGCCCTCGCCCTCGCACGCCGTCTTGCCGCACGCCGTCTTGCCGAGTTGCTGCAACCCTTCTCGCCGCATGCCGTTTTGCCTCAGCGGCGCCAACGATTTGCCGCTGACGATCTGCTGCAGCGGCGCCGACGATCTGCCGCACGCTGTCTTGCCGCTGCTCTGTGCTGTCTCCTCTCCCGGCACCGGCGCCGTCTTGCCGCACGACTGCTAAGTGTTATCTCCTCTCCCAGCGTCGACGACGACTGTTGTCTCGTCTCCCGGTGCCAACGACTGTCTCCTCTCCTCCCGTGGCCGAATCGCCGGCAGCATCAAAATTCAAACGGCAAAAAACAAAAAACAGTACTCATTATTTATTTATTTAGCCCTTTTTGATTTAGCCTAATTTTTTTTTGCTTGCGTATCTTAAGAATTAGTAATTATCAATAATTCAATTATGCTATTAAACAATCCTATAATATCAATTATGTCATTAAATAAATCTAAAATCTTACGTAATTATTAAAAAAATCAATATAGGAATGATGATTATTAACTCCCATATATTCAAAATTCTAAGAAATTTTGGACCTACAAAAATACTTCATATAATCAATCCATTCTAATTAATCATACGTATCATAATATGCAACTCATGTAATTAATATCACTCTCATAATTAATTGTATGATACAAATCTCTTCAAATAATTAATGTAGCAAATAAAAATTATAATATAACTAAAAAATATTATAATTAGTTAAATGGTATCTCATGTTGCGTAAATATACAGTCACTATTGCGATTACTTGTATGGTTTATGTTAGCATTGATTTTCTGTGTTTATAAGCTTCACCTATAACACTTATAGCATTGATTTATGAAATTCATTGCATGATTTATTGTTGATTGTTTATATGCTAATATTAGGAAAATTATTTTAATTGTCTATTTGAGAAAATTTTGTTAAATGCATGGTAAATGAATTTTGGTAAATGCATCGTAGCTTATTATAAGTTTAAGTCTTTCTGGTCAGTTAATGTACTTAATTTTTTAAAACTCGCTATTAATTTTTTCCTGCATGTTTTGTTCTTATATTGTGGTCATTAAAATCCAACATATATATTTTGGATTTATAAGAACATAAGTTTATCAATATATTTATTTAAAATTTTTAAAAATTTAATATTTATGATGTCATAAATATGTCATGCTGACGTCACTGGTTCGAACCGGTTTGATTAACCGGTCGAACCGGTTCGAACCAGACCAGTTCCTTTACCGGTTCGATCACCGGTTCGGTTCTGACAACATTGGTGTCATCACTTGATCTTATACAGCTTCCGTGTCTTTTATCCTGGCATTTGACAAAAGGAGAATAATTTTGAAAATATGGAAGTCCACTTCAATAGGAAGATGTTCTCCCAAGTTTGTATAGGCAGAACAAAAATTGAATTGGGGGAATGCAGATCAGGACAGTCATTGGCAGTCACCTCGTAAAAGTATTACGTTGATGGTTAACATGCTTATTAAGGTAGCACGCTAACCAATACTGGAAACTGTCATCGTGCAACAGTTCATGAAATGTTATAATCCGCGCCCAAACGGGGGTATGGCTGAGGTACCGAGTCAAGCCGATCTTGCCCAAGAGTAGGCAAACATGCATCCGTTCATATCTTCGACACATCCACGACTTCCTAATCTCAAATGGATATGGTTCAGACTTCGGATCAGACACCAATCTTGAAATCCAATACAGAATACATTTCCCTCGGAGGCATTCAGTTGAAGTGTTGAACCAGCCATTCTATTTAAAACAAATTAACCATCCTAGGTCCAGAAAGGCTTTTCTGCTTGTACTAAGGTTCCCCCCACAAATTCGAAAAATACTTGGAAAAATAATTGGAGTCCACGACAGTCAAAAATCAATATTAATCATCGATTTTCGAGTGGGTGTTTCTCATCCGACCAGTTTTCCACCTTTTCAAATAATGGGCATAACGCCAGATTTCAGAATAGTCAGTTGATAGGCGACTTTACACAATTCCTGAATTAGACCATCACCCACCCTTTCTGTCAGCAAGGGCAGACAATTTTCATCAAACAGACTTAATTTCCATATTCAACCAATTGGGTTTTTTCAAGTATGTTATCTCAAATCTGGTATATGATTTTTTTTTTTTTCTGTTTTGTTTTGTTTTTCTTTTTGAGGGATAAACTATGATGCATTTGCGAACATGTCTATGCTTGTTTACCCTGTAAACATACCTCTGCAATTTTAGACCGTCAGCAAACATATTGATAAATTTGCGAAGTGAAAGAGAATACAACACAACTAAACCAATTCCATTCGTTACTCTCATGTCTGATAATTTAGATACTATTAAGAAATTCCTGTTTGTTTTAGACAATCAGAATAGTCGCTACCAGAAAAAAAGAAGTATTAGCGGGAATCAGGGGTAAGTATAGTACATCTGCACATGCCTATCCTTTTAGGCCCAAATTAATTGAAAAAGTAGGAAGATCTATAGACAGTTATGCCCTTTTTTCTTTTTACAGCAAGAACGTTGATTTCACCGAAATTAATTAATAAAGAATGATGACATTTGGCGCAACCAAATGTTAAATGTATCTGAGAGAAGAGTACAACGTCTTGCCTGGATGGTCAAGGCCGGTATCTCATCCCGGCATATTTGTGAATCCGGGAATCAAGGACTTGTGGTTTGAGAGCTTTGTCTTCCTACTAATATTTTGGAGTTTATGGTCTCCCTTATTGATATTTGAGAGTTTAATCTTCATTTGAAAATTTGTAAAAATTGTTTATGAGCTCAATTGTAATACAAGTTGAGATGTATAAGTAGGTGCCCAGAAGTTCAACGTGATCAAGAATATGTCTGCAGTACCAAAATTGAAAAAGGCAATTTAGCATGGTTTTTCTGAATCATTTGCCAAGAACGAACTGAATACTCCCGTTCGTTTCCTAAAATCCGTTGGCTCTCTTCCCACTTCTCTGCTGCCACAACGAAGGCGTGCGTACGTGCCACTTGCGTTACTCAATCAGACCCGTTGTTGCGTGGCCATGCAGATCATCATGGAATGCATGTCTTGCGCCGTTGAGAGAGGGATTCATTGCTTGTTTTTATCCGGAATTTGTTCTGCAGTAACGCTCGAGAAGTCCTCGCTAGGTCCAACGGTCTTCCGGACGCTAAGGTCAGCAGCATCTTGCATGGATTTGCCACTTACAGTCATGCGGCGGCGCAGTGGCAACTTTGTTAGGCCCCCTTTTGCTTCGCTTGGATAAGCCTCCCCGGTAAATCGAAATGATCGTTGGCCATGCGGTGTAAAATTCTACCGTTTGCACAAAAAGCGCGTCAAGAAAAAGTGACGGCCAAATGCCAGAAGCATAGCCAAACAAAGCCTTTGGTGAGATCGATTCCTGGATAACCGGCAACCAACGATTTCCACTGCTCACAATTTTTTTTTTTCAAAAAAAATATATATATAATAAAATAAAAAGAGCTCTTTCAGTAAAACTCGCTGAGATACTGAAGAATGTTAAATATGCAAGTGTTCTCAACATCTTACAATGATGACAACATCACCACAAAAACGCTACAGCAATTACTCTTCCTATTCCTGCCATTTTGACGCCGCAAGAGCACAACACAAGTTCAGACGTCTAACAAATAAAACAGGCAAAACGCAAAATGCGGATAAAATGAGGTTTAGCTTCGGAAGTATCTTGCAACTAAGATATTTGTTATGGTTCTAATAAACCAGGAAAGGCCAAACGTTCTATAGAAGATGGGGGGGATATAGAGGAGACGTTACACATGCCTACAGCTCAGCAATAGGGTGACTGGACCGTACATATGACCTTTGGGAGAGAGAGAGAGAGGTGGAAGGTATCCAATTGCATATTCCTTTCAGACCTGTTACTCCTCCCATTTTCACTCATCAGAAGTAGCCTTTGGGGAATTCTCAGGCGTCTTCAAACCATCATCCTTTTTCCCTTTGTGTGCCGTTACAACCCCCTGAAACTCATCCACAATCGCTCCATCCTTGAATTTCAAGGCAAACGTGGTGAGACTACCCTGCTTACCTTCACTGCCAGCACTATTCATGCAAGCAAACGTGATTCCCCTTTTGTCCATATTTGTCAGTTTCATGTCTGGGTAAAGACTTGCATTCAAGATCAATCGATAATTACCACGAGCTCTCATCACTAGCCTGGGCTTTCCTGCATCTGCAGTAGGAACATTCACCCTCAACTCACCTTTTCCTCGCTCCTTCCAACTACCATCAAGATACTCAAATAATATGGCATCTGCGGTAAATACTGATTTCTCATTCTCTTCGCCAGTCTCAACAGGCACTTCCTGCATTGTTGGCAAAGAGCCTCGTTCACTCTTTGTTGCATCTGATGCTGCAGAGGAAGCAAAAAGCTTCAGGAATGAAGTCCCATTGTTGGAGCTCCCTGAACCAAATGAAGGGAAAGATGTATTACTCTTATCCAGCCCAAAAGCCCCACCAAAAGAAGTACTATCTTTTGGGATGGACCCAAAAGAAAATGAAGAACTTGAGAACCCAGTTCCTGCGAGTCCTGTGAAGGCATTCTGGCTGCTTGACAGCTGCTGGAATGAACTGAGTGGAGCAGATGCAGCTGAAGTATTTTCAATCGCATTGTCCACTTTACCTTCATTATCAACTGCTGCTTTTGCATCACCTTTCTCATCTTTTAAAGGCTCTTCAACCAATTGCTTGTTCTCCTTATCATCTTCTTCTTTAGAATCATCTTTCCCATCTTTTACAGGCTCTTCAACCAATGGCTTGTTCTCTTTATCAGAAACAGATCCATCCAATTCTCCATCAGTTCCATCTTTCTTAGAATTCTCATCAGAGACAGCTTCCTTGGGTGGTTTCTCTGTTTCCTTTTTTTGAGCATTATCATCAGAACCATTGGCTTCACATACACCAGCTCCCGATTCTATTTCTTTGTCTGCATCATTCTTTTCACACGTTGCAGTGCTATCTACCTCTTCCGAAATTGTTTTATCACCATTTGATTGCGATGGGGCATCAGTTGCTGAACTGTTTGGTTTTGCAGCTGATGCAGTTGAAGGAACTAAACAGATCCCAGCAAAAGGATTTGAGGAAGGACTTGTGGGGGCAGTCGAGGGGGGCTGATTCCTTCGCACCTTAACAATCCTCCTAGTTGCCATTACCTCATCACTTGCTCTCTGAAAAGTCCCAGTCTCTTCCTCAGGAGCATCATCATCAAGGCCTGGATTATCTCGGCTCAGCTCTCTCCCAGCAACCCTCTTTTTAGAAGGTGGAACAGCTTGCTCAGCATCCGCCATTGCAAGTGGATTTGTAGGTACTGAAGAGTTGCTGCACTCTAACAAATTGATGTGATTGCAATAAGATCTCCAAACTCTCATGTAAAATCATCAATGAATATACTATTACAAATACAAAACTTCCCCATTCTCTTACAACAGAAACATATGCCTCAACTAATAAAAAAAACTGAAGTAAGAAGAAAATGGTAACATACTGAAAGATGAACAACCAAAACATAACAAAAAAGTCCAAGGCAACAGTAGAAACTATTTTTATTTTAATAAGGGTAAGGGAAGGTATAGGCAAGTTTATCCATTACATTTTTTAACAAGTGCTTCTATGCTGATGCAAGCTTAAGATTGTGAAAGAGCATTGGAATAGCAAATATCCAAAACAACCTATTAAAACTGTTCAGTATATTATCACTCATAGATTTAGGGCATGTTTGGCTACATATAAATCTTTTCACTCTCTACAATTATCCTATTTTTCAATTATTTCTTCACATTTTCCTATACAACTACCCTACTTTTCAATCATTTCTACACAACTATCCATACAACTAACCTATCTATTTTAACTTTATTCTCTTCACTCCTTATCATTACCCCTATCAAATTACATCATTTTCTCCCATTTCAAAAATGTTTACACAAGAAACTTTTGATTCAAAAGTTTTATCACTTTTCAAACACACCCTTAGCCTGATAAGAGATCAGATTCAATAGAATGCCCATGCTGTGGCCAACTGGATATCTGGAAATCATGTCATGTGAACATGCGTATATATATAAGAGTGCAGGCCTCGATGCAGCTGTAAGAGTTGATACCATTGAAATGGAAGTTCTATTGCACTGGGCATTTGTCGCTTTAGCACTATTCCATTCACTTAGAATATCCCAGAAAGGTCGACTTATTCAGATGGTTGCTTGAGAGTTGTGGACATGAAAAACAGGAAAAGAATCACAACCTCAACCGATATGCAGAGTTCACTTCAGGATATCTGGCAATAAAGAAAACATAATATTTTGCCAGGGGCTTTCAATCTATTCAGTACTTCCCAATTACCATTGTGCTCCATTTAGATTCTTTTTTCCCTTTAAATATGATGAAATAATTTTTTATTTTTCAAAATGAATTAACTCTTCATAAATCGCAGTTATAGCACAGAAATGAATATGGATTTTTGCGTGCAAAATAAATTTCAACGCCCAATTTAAGTTCCAAATACCAACCACCATCGACTTCTAATAGTACAAAAAGGGATCAATAATTGGATCCCTTGTTAGATACCTGTATCAGTGTTATTAAAACCAGAACAGACCGGCCACTTGAACCGGACCAGTACCCGATAATAACATCTGAAACAATTGAAATTGAATTTACATCTGTTACACTGTACATCACTCAGCGGACGCATGTCCGAGCACACATTCATGACCAACCCCAGCTGATTCATTGACAGCCCTACCCTTTCATTTAGTGAAGGCTAAGTCACCTCCAGGTTTGGATGAACAGTATGATGATCGGCACATCAAACATTCAGGCGCTATCATCATGAAAATTCTACTTCTAGTCTGGAAATTATCATGGTATTTTCAGTGCCCTGCCGTCCCCAACTTTTCCCTGTCCAAAATGCAGTATCATGGTTCATATATGGCAAGACATTTTGTTTAGCAAGCAACACCAGAATATTTGACATTTTGACCACCAGAAGATTTTGTAATTTTAAATTTTCTACCACCAAACAATGTTTCTTAGAAAGCTCCGAAAGAGGATATGACTTACTCGGAAGTACTTAAAAGCCTCTTCTACAAAATCACTTCTTGGTAAGTTGTATCAAACATTTCCCAAATTACCACAGTAGTCAAATGACTATTTTAAAGTTAAGTGTCTATAAAAATTAAAACAGTAGACTGAGCTCCTAGAAATGCTTTTGAGAGTTGAGACAGTTGTGTAGGAAGCAAATAAAAGCTACAGATCAAATATAATATCATCCGGCACAACAAGCCAAATGATAGAAGCACACTGACAAGCATTCAGATGCATAAACAATAAGAATCAATGAAGTTGACAAAAGGCTCCTAAGTTAGGCCAGTGAACATAAAAAAAGAAATGTCCGAAGTGAACTTTTGAAGGGGGAAAAAAAAAATTCAATATAGCGGGAAGGAATGAGAGGCACTTCTTTACTGTGGATAGGGCCAAAGAATCATATCATCATATGGCCAATAGTTATGGTCATTAAGAAAAAATTTCAACACTGACTGCCTATTTCATTCAACCCTATTCCATACAATTCTGGATCAGCAATGAGAGCACCATCAGAGAT
Organism: Annona cherimola; assembly: GCA_030490835.1. Lineage (NCBI taxonomy): Eukaryota > Viridiplantae > Streptophyta > Magnoliopsida > Magnoliales > Annonaceae > Annona > Annona cherimola. The sequence goes on along the minus strand of CM059977.1, from coordinate 6,707,474 downwards.
TTGATTCCATCATCACCAACACATTAGGTCTACGGTATCCAGACATCCAGACTACTATATAGCTTCATGACGATGTAATTGAAGCTGTTTAAAATAAATATTTACAAAAGAGAGAGTGTACGTGAGAAGAGCATGTTTTGCAATACTTTTACGTTCAACTGCATGATTGCAACATAAGTCACAGGAGCACTAGCTATTGTGTAGGCCTCTATATCAAAGAGCAAGCCTACTGTCTACCTCCTCCTCCAGACGATATTCTTGCCCATCTAATGACTACTTCCCATAGTCAACATCACAAAAAGAACATACACTTTACTTCAAGGTTCATTCTCAGTTACAAGTTCTATTTTCTGTAGTAAGCTCTACCTCGTGAGTCATTAAGTCAACAATATGGAAAAATCAAAAAATCCTATTTGAAGGAGGGAAACATAATAAGATGCAATCCTGTGTTCAACGAAATCATCAAAATAAGATGTGACAAAGTTTCAGCAATAAATAGCAAATTTAGTAGCAGAAATTGTAGGTGAAAGAAGTTGATTACCAAGAGTGACACAGAACCATTGCTAAATGAATTAAAAAAGAAAGATGGACAAGAAGTTATTGTGTTCATTGAGATAATTCCTTATTAGGCTATTATTGTAGCAGTTGTTTCCTTTTCTTTCCAATACTCATCAAAATAGTCTGCTTGCATCAGCAAACCCGCGCTTCCACCAATCAAACATAGTGGATATCATATGTTTTATTTACCTATAGGTTTTTCTGTAACACACCTGTGTTAGTAATTCTTTTTATTGCTACTCAGTATTCCTCTCAAAATGACTGCAACTATTACATTAAAAGTCTCAGCACTGGAAATAAGGATTGTGAATCTTTTGATAAAGCAGACATTAAAACCCTGAATATCTCAAAAGTCCAAGATGGAAGTACAGTATGTTTTGTTATAAGCAAGATTAAATGTGGGTCTGCTGAATGCTAGTAAGGAAATATATGCAAAATCTGGTTTTTTATGCCTTTTTCTTTCATAGCAGCATTATCACTTACAAACGACTTTCTGCTATTCACACGAATGGCACTCAGTAACTTTAGACCATGTATGATATACATACTAATCAAAAGAGCATTTTTGAAGGGTAGATGTAGAACTGCATGCACTCATACACATGCAAAACTTGTAATAGATGTAATTAGTCATGGTAATTGGAGGGAAGCTGCTTCATATAAAACTTGGCATATCCTAAGTGTACAATTAGTTTCAACTTTAAAGAAGACTAGTTTGTAAGGCAGCAAGCTTACTTTCATATAAGTCCATAGAAGTGACTCCTACATGCGAACAATGACATTCCCATCAATAACTACTGGAACAGCCATCTGAGAAAATTTCTTCAATGCTTAAACATGTACAAAGAAGGAATATACTAGGGCGGGCCATGATTAAATTGGGCCAGTGCTGATGATAAAATTGAAATCAACTTTACCACCATTGCATTTAGTATCATTTATTTAATTAACATACCAAGTTTCATCAAAATCATATGTACATGTCCCCGTCTAAAAAAGGTGTAAAATCAACCTGATATAATTTTCGAATTATACATTAATCTTAAAGCTAATAATGCAACATTTAAATTGTCTAAATCATCATTCCAATTTGGATTAAATGATTCTATAAAATATTAAAACATGCTAATGCATCTACAAATGGATCTGAGTCCCTTTCATAATTTGTGCATGATTATGTGTATTTTTAAGAAAATGTTGCCCACCCAAGATTCCAATTGAGCTGATTTTTGGTGTCATGATAGAGCACATGATGATAAACCATGTCACCCATTGGATTTTTATTTCATCATAACGTGGGCCCCATTTCATAAATAGTGCTCCCTAACTAGTGCGCAGCATGGTGCACCCAAGCATATCCCTACAAAGAAGCTATGTATAAGAAATGCTAGCATGATGCCACGAGTGCATGTATATTTTGATTACCGCGTAATGAACAGTAGAACCACTTAAATCAAGAAATATGTATATATATATACATACAAGAAACTAATCTAGTATGTCATTAGTCAGCTGATTCCTCAGTTCCTCCCTTCCTCTTCCCTAAGTGGGGATTTCCAATTTCTAAATCAACTCATTCCAACCTAATCCATTCCAAATATCAATCAACTACCGCTGGATATGCATTGAACCAATCATGATACTTTGACAGACCATTGGAAATTACGGAAATCAACTAAAAGTCTAATCCTCCATGCAAAACATAAAGTACTAAAGTCTCAACATCAAAAACGAAATTTTCTTTTCTTTTGAAATGAAAGAGAACAATTTTCGATTCAAAGGGGAAAGACTAATCTATTTCAGGGCAGCTACGCCAATACAAGGACCTGCGATATTTGCAAGATGCAATTAATCAAAACCCACTCCTTGTGAAGGGACACTAAAAAAGCCCAAAGATTCCATTTTTATTTTTTTTTGGAGAAAAAAAAGACAACCAAAACACACCATTTATCAAACAATGTGAATTTGGGAAACATCCTGTTTCGGTCAATAGAGAAAACTGGTGTTTGTTTCATCAATCAACACATCAGAAAACTCTCCGGGCACGCAAAACCCCAGCCCTAAAATTTTAATTAAAAATCAATAAAACAAAATAATAAAAAATTAAACACTTCGGATTGCATGAGAAGCGCGAAAGTGGTTGAAACATATGCAATCATGCTTAATAAATATGTATAAGGAAAAAAGGCTGGAAAAACGAGTTGGGTTTGGTTCAGCTCACCGGTCTGATGGGGGGAAGATAGACGAATAACCACCGCGCAGCAGATATTTGAAACAAATCCTAAAAGAGCGACGGAAGAGACTAGCAAGGGTTGAAGATCACTTACTCGAAGAAAGAAGCCCGAGAGAGGCCGCGGAGTGCTTCCTGTTCTGTACCCTCCCTCGTCTCCGTAGCCTCAAATGGCCGCACGGTATTTATAGTCGAGAGAAAGCATGGGGCCTTTTGCAATTATCCGTAAGAGTAGGGCCCACCGTCGGTCGATCCAGACCGCTGATCTCATAGAGCAAGACATACGGATCGTGGTCGCATTCCCTTCACGCTGTGTGTCGTACACTGGCGACAGGGGCACTTGCTACGCGGGGCACCGTCGAGGAGCCCACGTGGCAAGATATTTCGAAGGAATGTAGCCATTAGTAACAGGGTATGTTTGTCAATTTATAAAAATTATCAAGTTAAAACTTTTCCATCTAAAACTTGTCACTTTCTATAATTACTCTTTTTTAAACTATTTTTTACACATCTTTCTATACAACAATCTTACTTTTCAATCATTTCTGCACAACTACTAATACGACTAGCTTATTTATTTTAAATTTATTCTCTTTACTACTCATCATTACCCCTATAATATCACGTCATGACAACTTTTACATAAAAAAAATTTTTCATCAAAAATTTTACAACTTTTCAAACACATCCTTAATAACTACGCTCCGGCGTCTGGAAAATGAGAACGTAATATGCACAGATTTGGCCTACCATATAATTTATAGTATTTTATTCCACACATTTCTGAATATTCATATCATTTTTCTTTTTCTTTTCTGCTTCCGCTTTTCAATCCCCTTCGATGGAACATCGCATAGTGTAATACCGGTGACCATCTTCTCCCATATGCAATCCACTTTAGCTGTCCACATAAACTCAACATACTAAGCAACAAAATAATAAAAAGTTTCTCGAATGAGCAATAAAATTACATGGATCTTTTGTCAAAATTCAATATGCTGCGCTAATTCCAAGATAAATTGGGTAGGAATTTTGGATTGAGTCCTGACAAAACCAGCAGCTCACTTTAATTAACATTACTAGGAAAATTTTCAGTGCCTTTGGATCTAGAGACGACCTGTTGGTTATAAATTTATCGTGCTGAGTGTGACTTACTTAAGAGTCTTAGATTAGTAGAACTGAAGTGGACAATAAAATTTGTTCATTTGATTTGGATCTGTAGCTTCTAATTGAGATAATTTTTTGAGTCCGTGCTCAATATAACAAATGATTTGAGTTTAGCACGTCTACTCTGGCCCTAAAATGGGTCATTTCCATGAAATTTATTTTAAAAAAAATTCCTTTCTCATCGGGCTGTCTCTTCATTGGGAGCATGATGAATTGATGAGGTCTATCCGTTTGTAGTCCCCCTCCATGAAACGGGTTCGACAAGCATAAAACTTTTGATGAAAAAATTTTACTATAAAAGTTTTTAAAATAAAAAATATATATAATATAATAGAGGTAATTATGAGGAGTAAAAATAATAAAGTTAAAATAAATAGGTTAATTGTATGAATAGTTATATAAAAATAATTGTAAAATAAACTGGTGGTATAGATGACGTAAAGAAATAATTAAAAAATATAATAATTATGAAAAGTAAAAACTTTTAAATTGAAAAATTTTGTGCGCAAACAAATAGCCACTTAATTTTTTTCTAATGTCAACATTTGAACCATCACTTCACGCACACTAGCTTAGGTTATCTCCTTTTTTACCCTAAAGCTTATATTTTCTTTTTGACTGCATCATTAGACAACTCATGCCAAAATTCTACTCTAAGCATATGACGTGATACCATTACTCATAGCCTAATTCACTAAAACTTTGTTTTCAAGTGGGCTTCCATTTTTTTATACATTTTTATCATCTCCGAGAGTCATTTCTATTTTGTCGAAATTGCCACATTAATTATTTTACGTAACTTAAGGGAAATTTGCTTCATAAATCATCTAACTTTGCGTATTAACATTTTAAACCCTCCGTATTAACATTTTAAACCGTGTCAAGTTTCACTCTTTGCGTTTTGGACCCCGTGCGTAGACGATGTTAAAAAAGCTCCCCCGAGCTAGTTGTTTACATGCATAAAATTTTCAAAATGACAATTCTAACCCTCATGCGATTCTTTCATAGAGGAGGACGGCGTCTGGGTTCGATCGTTAGAGGTTGGGAGAAGCTTGAGGCTGACGACGGTGAAGAGATGGTGAGCAAATGTGATGCAGCAGACACTGAATTTCAAAGGGGGGGTTGGCTTTTAAATTAATGAATTAAGGTTCAATTATCAATATTGACCGAAATTTCAGAAAAACCAATTTTATGGCTGTTTGCCTGGGTTGCACTCATTGCCATCTGGATCATTGTAAGCATCTGCAGAGGCCCGGTGACATGGGCAAGGATCACGGATGGACTTGGGATCATACCCTGCAACAGATCATCAACAGGGCACTCTAGAATCCGGTCAGCGCACTTGGATGCCAGGGCACCTCGCAGACCGCAGCCACACGGCAGTAACGAGCTTGCGGTGGGCGGACGCAGCATGTTGGCGCATGGTGCGGAGGAGCTTGGGGTGCCAAACGTCTTCGTCGGGGAAGGAGTTGGAGACGACGAGATTATTACAAATTGGGGGCTAGGGAGGAGCGTCGCGGGCTTGCTCTGATGATGATTTCTCGCAAACGTATAGATTCGGGGTGTAGACCTGGATAGCTTTGCAGCTGCCCATAATCTTCAAGCTCTTAATCGTTCGTTATGAAATTGTTCTGCATCTTTACAGACCGAATCAATGGCTGAGATGGAGGGTCGGGAAATGGGAAATTAATGTCAGGAATTAAACTGCTTGGTCATTTATCGATGGAATGCTGAAATTTGGTGGTGCTGCGGCTGCTTGGTGAAGAGGAGAAGACCGGGTGCTCGGATTTGGTTTGGGGCTGCAACTTGGTTGGATCTCGCATTATGCTGCAAGCCAGTTTTTATTTGAGTTGCTGATTTACTAATTTGTAGCGCTGATTTGATGGAGATGGCTGCTATGATTTCCAGCGAACAAATCTGGTAGCAACTCTTCTCGATTAGCCTACCCACCACCGAAAATCAGTAGCTCTGACATCCTCTCTGCAACCCAATCCAGCTGATTCAAGCATTAAAATAACCTGCTTCCAACCCATCGATTTTCTCCCCAAAATAGTTACCAGCAACAAGTTTACAGGCATTTTTGTCAATGCACATGATCTAACGCAGCATATATGACGCCGTCTGCGTGCAGGGTTCAAAATGCAAAAGGTTAAACTTGAGAGGGTTTAAATTATTAATATGCAAACTTCGGGTCTAAAATGCTAAAAAACAAAGTTAGAAAATTTATGACACAAATTTTTCTGTAACTTAATATCTTAGTCCCATTACTATTAATATCATGTACTTTACTACTCCCATAAAGTTATCAATAAGCATTTCATCCCGAAGTTAACCATGCAACCTGAAACCGTAAAGATATTTATGGCCATGATCCAAGTTTGGCCACATGCAACGCAGCACGCGCGCCCCCAAACAAAATTTTTGAAAATTTTTGTGTATAAGAAGTGACAGAACTTTTCACTTTTAGGGCACGTTTGTTTAAGATAAAAACTTTTCAAACAGAACTTTTCAATTTTTACCATTATTTTATTTTTCAAATCATTTATTCACATATTCATATATAACTATTATACTTTTTAATCATTTTAATATAATTATCCACAAAACTAAAGTATTTATTTTAATCTTATTCTCTCTACTCCTTATCACTACTTTATTATTTATATAATTTTCTCCCCATATAAAAAACTTTAAATTAAAAAATTTTCATCTAAAAATTTTATTATCTTTCCTCTAAAAGTTTTATCGCTTTTCAGATATACCATTAACGAAAAAATTTAGGGAATATTTGCCTACAATTAAAACTTTTTAACTAAAAGTGTGTTTAGGAATTGATAAAAAGTTTTTGGCACAATTTTTTTTGAAATAAAAATATAATAGGGTTAATGATAATGAATAAAAACAATAAAGCCCAAATAGTTAGATTAGATGTATGAGTAATTGTTTATAAATGATTAAAAAGTGAGATGGTTATATAGGAAGAAATGAACAAATAATAAAAAAATAGAATAGTTGTAGAGAGTGAAAAATTTTAAGTTACAAAATTTTTAAGAAAAACAACATCACTTAAAACTTTTCAATCTAAAACTTTTCTATATTTACAACTATCCTATTTTTTTTATGATTTTTCATATTTTTCTTATACAAACACCTTATTTTTTAATCATTTCTTCGTAACTACAAATATAACCCACTTATCTGTTGTAATTTTATTTTCTTTATTATTCGTTATTGCTCATATCATATCACATAACTTATACCAATTCAAAAACTTTTATACAAATCTAAAAGTTTTATCACTTCCCATTATATAAACATGAGGCTCACTCAAACATTACGTGATACAAAATTTATCAGACTTTAAAATTCATTTAATATTTTATTTTGAAATTTATTCTCATGCGCATATGTATAGAAAAAGATGTTTTTTACCGTAAAAGATTTGTGTTTTGATGCAGCAGATCATTCTACATCAAATTGTTTAGTCAAATTAAAAAATATAAACTCAAGGTCGTTTTGATAACATGGAAAAGTGAAAAAAAAAAAATTCAATACATCTTATATATATATTTAGTATAACTCCACGTCTAAACTACTTATTTTATTTATTTATTATTATTAGTATCATCATCATCATAATAATATTGTATTTAACAATTCAACTTAAGTATATTTTTTAAAAAAATTACACCAGAGATATAAACTAATAATATTGTTAATAGGGTTGCTACTAAGATATTGCTATGAAAATGAAAGATAAACTTACTTTGCGTGAATTTAAAACCCGAGCTTCTTACAAAAAAGCAGAACACTGATTTTATTTTTTATTATTACCTTTACATTCTTATGATATTTTTAGATTTTTTCATAAATATTGTGTTTATTTAACTTTTTCTTTACTTCTAATTGTTACTTTTATTATGTTTTTTCTTACTTTTTAAAACTTTTATTATCCAGATGAGGCAAGTAGGCCATGCCTACTTAGGCTAGCCTAAGTGGGGGGACTAGTTAGTCCGGCCACAAAAGGTCTTTTTTTAATAATTTTTTATTTTTTGGAAACATACGAAAGCTTTTATTTTAATAGAGTAAATACATCTGACTTTATATGTTTATCAGAAAAAAAATTTTTTAAAAAAGTTTTACCCTTGTGCGCATGGCTGCATGAGATCACGCATCTTCGTAATTTTGCACCCTTCCTTCTTATTTCTTGCAAAACGCCCTTCAAATGACAAAATCCAAAGTAGATTTTAGAGGCTGTCATGGTTAAGTTTGAGGCCTCACAATGCATTGTGGATCCAGGTCATACTTAATTCATAATTAGGACATTTACAGCTTATTCGGCAAAAACCCCTTCAGGTCTTTGTTCGGTTCGTCGTTGGATGAAAAACAGGCCTGTTCGTCGCCATTATCAGGAATGAAATAACAATGCTGTTATTCAATCCGAACCGTGCAATGGTTTGATCAGACGATATCTTGACCTAAGGAAATATCACACATTGGATGGATTGCTAAATTTCAATAAATTTCCATAAATAGCATTATTTTCGTTGACATAGGAAACAGATAAAAACGCTACTAATCACTAGTTATTATCATGTCTAAAAGTTGAAAATAATGGATTACATATCATTACGTGGGTGATTATGATGCACGGAATTAGCGACGTAAACAATGCGCGGGATGAAAAGGGCCGGAAGGCGACAAGCGGTGTTGCATTTTAAAACGAAGGATGAGTTGAGAGACTGCCTCGAGAGTTGGACTTGGAAAATCTCGCGGCCGAAGCTGAAATGCCTTCTCGTTCCTCCTACCATGCCTCCCACTTGCAAGTTTGCAACCCGAATGTGTAAGAAAAGGACTCGCCTTTTCCTCTTTTCGTCACTTCAATTTCTGTTCCAAATTGCTAAAATTAATTGGTTCTTTCGTTTTTCTAATGGCCTCCTGCTTACTGGATGATGTTTTGGTTCTCCATCTTCTAATAGGTTCCGAGGAATATCTTCGAGTATTTCCTCCAGCTGGTGAACTTGTTTGCCTTTCATATTTCTTAATTGAAAACTTGGATGACGCATTCTAGCTCCACCTTCTGAGAATCGATTTGGGAATCTGCTGCGAATTCTAAAAGAGGACTTGGATGTTCCAAAATTGAGGGGGAAATGAAGGGGCACGATCCTAAGGTATTAAATTTCATTTTTTTTAGCAGCTGTTCTTGGATATTTTGTGGGGATCGTTTCCCGGTATTCTCATCTTCATTTAACGTCATTTATTTGTTGTGTTCCAGTAAGAAAGTTTTTGCTTGCTAATGCAAATACTTTGATAGAGATTCTTCCGAAACGTACATAATTACTTCGATTTTAGATGTTTCTTGATCCAGTTTACTTGAGTACTTCGATTTTAGATGTTTATTGATCCACGTTACTTGAGTACTTCGATTTTAGATGTTTATGGGTCCATTTTGGGATTTGTGATTGTTGGCTGGTTAGACGGCTTATCTGTTACCAGCCAATCTCTGCAGATCTGATTAGCTGCCAATTGCCAATTAGTGGCTTGGCCTGTCTCCTGTCTCCAGCAGTGAGACATGTAATGCATGTGTTCTGTGGTTTACTCATGCCATTAAGTTTTTCCTGTCTTGGATCATTTTTTAGTTCCACTTTTATCCTTTTTTATTTTACACTTATTTTTGAATTAAACATCATTTTGCCATATGAGGAACAATAACTTTGTGGCAGTTGCTGGGATTTCATCAGTGCCTCTGGTTTTTTTTTTTTTTTTTGACGTAAAGTGCCTCTGGTTTATGTGATGCAAATCTGTTCTCCATGCAGATTCCAAGAATGGAGGACATTCTGAATCTCCCCGTACAGGATCCTCCCCATGCTGAATTTTCTGCAGCACACATAAATTGGGTGAAAATAGACGGAGGCCGCCAGGGTGGTGATGATATTGCTCTGATTCCATTCTGTAGAGTTGATGACTTCGTAAAAGGAGAGTCTACTAATGCAGAATGTCCAGCAAGTTTCCGTGTTGAATCAAGAAGAAAACGGTCTGAAGGAAGCATTAGCAAGCCAAGGGTTGATGGCTATCTTGAATATACACTGTATATCTTCAGTCTCTTATTTTATTTTATTTTTCATATGCATTGCTCATGTGATACACAATTCAGCTGATTCTGAGTCTTGTCGGAGATTTTGTAAGATCCTGGCTCTTGGCTGAGTGTCCATCACAAGACTAAGACAAGGTCCTTTCTGTCCTACAGATATAAGCATTCTGAATCTTGACATTTTACCCCCGACCATGTATGCAACGAGTAAATATCGTGTTTGTTGTTAGCCCAACACACATGCATTACCCTCCATGTGAATGTCCTGGACCTTGCGCATGCATGCTAGTGGGGAGTTGTGGGGACAGTGGGATCTTGTAGCCACTTACAAGTTACAAGAGTAACCTTTGCATCTCTCTTCCAAATACCTAAGTATTTTTGTGCATTCTTTAGATATTGGTGCTCTTATGGTCCTGAAGATTATCGTGATTGGGAGGCTGTCATTGGTGATGACCCAAGAAATAAACCAACATCAGGCAAGGGTAGCAGGCCTGGAAGACGACACATGATGAGAGGCTGCCTTTGCCATTTCACTGTGAAGCGCTTGTATACACGCCCCCTCCTTGCACTCATCATCTACAATCAGCGAAACCATGTTGATAAAACTGGAGCACCATGTCATGGATTGTTGGATAGAGATGCTGTGGGAACACGAGCTATGTATGCTCCGCGAATCTCAGAGGAACTTCGCCAGTGGGTGATGTCTATGCTTTATGTTGGAATTTCTGTAGATAACATTATTCAACACCACCTCGAAGGAGTGCAGAAACATGGTGGGCCATGTAACCGTGATGATTTACTCACACGTAATGATGTTCGCAACATGGAAAGGGTCATACGTAATTCGACATATGAATTACACAAAAATGAAGTGCAGAGCATACAGTTGTGGGTACAACGTCACCAGAGGCATGTAGTATTTTTTCAAGATGCGTCAACTACAGAATCATTCACTTTGTGCATACAGACAGAATGGCAATTGCAGCAGATGCTTCGATATGGACATAATAGTTCTGTTACATTTCATTCTGCATTTGGCTTGAACAAGCTAAGGGTGTGTGAACCTTTTGTTCTGTTTTCCCAGTTCTTTCCTTTGTACTGAGTGACATTATGGAACATGGTGGAACTGGAAAATGCTTGCAAGCTGGGCCATGCTTCATGTAGGATCAGCATGGGCCTTCTTCACACTAATAAACAGGCTCGTGTTCTCTCAAGTGAATTACACACTGAGTTTGAATATGGCAATCACCATCCAGCACTCTTTTTTCTTTTAGTCATGCACATGCAACACACTTGAAGGATTGACCAGCCTGAGTTTTGGCTGCTAGTGATGACAGAATTAGTTTATTAGCTTTTATTCTTCTCTATTAGACTCTATATTGGTGGGAATTTGTTGTGGGGCTCATCTTCTTAATTGTTATATCATAAATTGTTTCCCGCTGTGATAAATATCTAGAAGTGAGCAGTTTTCTTTTCTGTTCTTTTTCATCATACTAAAATGGAATGACTCATGCTCCCTATCTATAAAATTCTCACAATCCGGATTTTATCGAATAAGGTTTGACTCAGCACAGTAATGGTTTATTTGGTGATTCAGGGGCATCTATCTGTGTGATTGTGAACAGAGCATTCACATTATGAAACCTATCCGACTAGGTTGGGTTTTATTCGAGGAAATGTGTTCCGGTGATATTTGTTCTTGTTCTTCTTGTCATAAATTCAAAATGAATGAATGTGTAGGTAAAACCCTGCAGCATACCAAAGATGGTATAAGACCTACGGTGTTATTTCTTGTCATTTCCATAGTTGCTTGTAGATGGTAGGAAAATCAAGGCTAATCAGAATTTGCACAAGGATGATAGAAGTAGGTAATTGGCATGTCCTTGATCACAAACTGAATATTTTCCTTGGGCATCTTCAAATACACTGAATAGATGCAGCAATTTGTCGTCCATCCTTCTTGATATGTGAGTAGTTGACCAACCTAAAACTTCGCTGTTCAGGATGGCACTCAATCAATGTTTAAGAACATACAATTGCGTCAAGCCTCAGGCTTCTTTCTACTTCTCTTTCTTTGTCTTATCATAAACGATGCACAGAGCCCAATGTTTTGTGCTACATCTTTTCTGTTGATGGTATCCTTTTGTCTTCTTTCTCCTTGTTATTCATAATGTCTCACAGAGCCTGACATTTTCTGCTGCATCTTTTCTACTGGCAGTACCCTTTGTCTACTTTATTAGTTTTTGATTCATGCCATAATGCAATTCCTGTTGCATGGGTCATTAAACCTTGTTCCAAAGCCCACAACCTTCAGAGATGGATGGAATCCCTTGCTGACAAAATCTGGATGAAGGATCCTAGATGGAGACCCAGCGCCTTTTTAATAGATGATCCATCCATTGATATTTCCACGATCAGGTGTTTTTTCAGCATTGTTTTGTCATTTGTTTCTTTGGATTTTATGTATAATACAGGAAGTAATGAGGTGGCTCTTGTATACAGAGAGATCTTCCAGTGCCGTGTCCTGTTATCCCTTTGGCATGTACGCCGAGCTTGGATAAGAAACCTATTTAAGAAATGCTGTAATTTTGATGTGCAAAGAGAAATGTTTAAGCAATTGGGTCATATTTTGTATTGCACAAAGAGCGGCCCAAGTACAACCGAAGCAGTAGAAGAGTTTATGCAAATTTATGTTGATCAAAGTCAATTTATGGATTATTTCAGGGATCGATGGCTGTCCAGGATAGGTATGATTGTCATTTTTCTTCCACTTATATTGCCAATTAGTTTTTAAGCGCTCCTACTAAACCCTTTACATCTGTACACCGTATGAAACATTTGAGCTATGTGCTTGGATGTCATTCTCATTTCTAAATGATCGAGCCTTTTTTGTCCTGCTTCAAGTCATCAAATGCTCTGATCCAGTTACCACCAAAGAGTTAATTTGTCTGTTGTTCTTATTTTGGGTTGTATAGTCTAGGGTTGGCTGTGCCTTATGCTTGACTTTTGCATTCCTTGTGCATGTCTATGATGTCTAACTTTCCTAGTGGAGGCAGGTAGGTTTGTCCTGCTGTCTAACATGCCTTTGATTTTACAGAGTTGTGGATAGCTGCTGTGAGGACTGTTCCTATTGCGTTTCTAGAGTTTAATGCCTCAATTGAGTCCTATCATTTAAAATTGAAGTCCAGGCTTTATGGAAACTCATGTGAGAGTTCGTGGGCAAGGGTTGATTGGCTTGTACATGCTTTGACTACAGAATTTCATTCCCTGTATTGGTTTGACCAATACATTGAAGAAAGTGGTTCCTTTAGAAATCTTAGGGATGAATCCTTGACAAATTCCTGTTACCAAGCACAGCACATTCTAGATGATGATGTCATGTTGGAGGGGGCAGACTTGCGTTTGGCCAGGGTTATTTCTCAATCAGATAGAAGTGTGGGATACACTATTTGGAATCCTGGTTCTGAATTTTCACTATGTGATTGTGCATGGTCGAGGTCGGGTAATCTTTGCAAGCATGTTATAAAGGTGGGCATATTATGTAGAAACAGGCATTTTCTGAAGCCATCAATAGCTGCCCAAACATACTGCCAGACATTGCTAAGTCTCCTGCAGAACCCTCCAGATGATCCAATTGTACTTGGTCATGCTATTTTGCATGCAACCCGCATGCAACAGGACCTGAAGGGCTTGGAAGAGTTATCTAGCAGTGGTCTGCTTCAGTCTGTGAATCCATCTGACATGATTCAGTATGTTGGAGATAATCCCCTGCCACAAGCACGCCTTTCAATTGATAGGGTTGCAAAGATAAACAGGCCTGGAACTTCAAATCCTGGAGTGAATGCTGTTGGCCCTCAATTTGGCATTACAGGGAAGATCTCTCCAGCTGTACATTCTCAAGCACTGATGAGCAGCCAGACGAGAGAGGTTATTGGTTTTACTGAAAATGCATCAGGGCTCATCAAATCAATACAACATTATCAAAGACCAGCCTATCCTCAATGATAATGGTATAGCGCATGGCATTGTTTGATGGCTGAACTGATGTAAGTTGTTCCATCTTCCATTAGCTCCTTTTCTTTTTCCAGGAGGACAAAGGGACATAAAAAGGGATCCTGTAACTCAAGTAATTGACTGTACCTGATTTTTCTTCACTGCAGGTGTTGCATCTCCTTATGGATGTTGTTGGGGTCGAAATGATAAAATGTTTATCAGGTGGCCATTGTGAAAGCTGCTCATGAGATTTGGTTTAGAGAGCTACTCATAAGAGCAGATGTTCGGAGCCTACATTCTCTGCACTTGCCAATTTGTGGGATCTGAGCTGTTTATCTGTCAGTTTTTGTTATTCATGTTATGTCAGTCTTGAAAAGATGATCTGAAGAAGGGATCACAGTCGATGCATAAACTTGGCCACTTGAAGGATACACATTGTTGAGGACCTGAGCTGTTTATCAGATTGCCCATCTCTATGCATCTTACATGTCCAGAAATCAGGCCTGACAAGATGTGGTTTCAGAAGTGAGCATGATTTCATATGCTATTCACAGACTAGGCCATTTGAGGGTCAAATATTTTCTAATGTTCATTCCATCTGTGCTGAATGAATGGACTGGATCTATTGAGCCTGCCACTGTTTATATGAGGAGAGTAGGATTCCAGATCCTTTTCTTGTTAGTAGCCTTAACTGGAGCTGTCAGTATTTGTGGAAATGAATAAGCTATGGACCTCCACTTTGGAGGGCATCTATGGTCATAAAAAAGTTTTAACACGACAACTACAAGGATTACTATGGTAATGAACTTTCCTTTGCTTTTAAACTGCTTGTGATGGTTGCAGTTGAAAGTTCTGCTGCAGCTTTCAATGCACAATCTTTTTTCAATTTCTATACTATTCATGAAGGGTGATGTATGAATATGTTGACAATGACTCAAAAAACTGTGTTTTATTCCTTTGCTTTTTTTTTTTTCTGCTGACAGGGACAGGGACATGCAACAATTTGATTGGGGACCACTTGCAACTCAACATCACCAGCTCGTTCAGGTATCAGATTCAAAGACTTTGAAAGTCTAGGGTCATGATCATCTACGACTAGTCAGAAATGGGAACATTTCTGACTGGTCATAAAATCCATTTGTTTGTATTTTTTTTCGTTTTTTTTTGAAATTGTAAATCTATATGTATGTTATCCGTAAACCAAGATTTATCATTCCCTGATGTGTTTGTGAAAATAACTAGAATACCTCTGTGTTTAAAAATTTGAAAAAATATTTATACACATCCAAAAATGGTTAATCTTGGTTTATAGATAATATACATCTAGATTTACAGTTCAAAAAAATAATAATAAACAAATTCAAATGAATGGGTTTTATGACTGGTCAGAAATGGGCATTTCCAACCGGTCGTAAATGATCACTCCGTGAACATCTCTTATACTTTGTTATCTGGACTAGAGTAATTTTATACCCTCTGAAGGTACAATTTGCTCAGTTTTTAATATTCCCCAATTGGGACATAGTTCAATGATGCAGACAATATTATTGGTTTTGTGTGGAAGGGACCACATGCTATCCTCTTGTTTGCAGGATAATTCTACATTTTTGGCCTAGAAATAGATAATCAAAAGAGGAAAATAGCAAGGATCCTGAATGAAATTTTTTTGTCGATCTGTGTTGCTTAAAAATTCAAGTAGCCAAATACCTTTTACTGTGTTAATGACTTGATGACTAATGCAAGAAGTTAATTACTTGGGTACCCAAAATCTCAAATAGATAATTAATCTGGGATATTTCCTGAAGTGCTTTTTTTTTACCCCCTGTGAAGATTGCACGTTGGAAGGATGATCAACTGAAACCTCAGTACTTATGTTATACGAGGTTCTCATCTCTGGTATAACCGGGCTAGTGCACGACTCACTCGTCGCTTTCTTGCTGGGCTTGCATGAATTTACTGTTTTCATGTTGCCTAACAACAAAAACTAGGCTGACTTCATGAATGTACTGGTTTTGGGGCCTTTGCTACACTTCTCGTGCTGCATGGTAGCTGGCATGATGGTATAAGCAGGTAATTGGTTTGCTGAAAGGCAACATCCATGAGTTGCCCTGTCGAATGGCCCTTCAGACGAGGTGACACAGTTGAATCCAAACAGTTTGGAGACGGTCTTCCTTTTAGCCCAACAGTGATTGGTTTCGTGTTTTGTCCCGATAAGATCAATTTATGACAATTTCTTGTACATTTTCAGTTTGCTTCTGATTCATTCAAATGTGCGAACCAATTTTGGCTTTGTCCAGTATTTTGCTAGAATCTTTCGATAGGCATTTCCTAGAAATTTCACAGTATTTTATTCTCATTCATTGGAAGTGTGCTCTATTTCTCTCTCCTTTTGCATGGTACGTTTCTGAACTGTGTTGTACCCTTCCAAGAAACCATTGCTGCAATCATGCTTCCTTGCCACTATGATTGATGTAACTAGCAAGAATGTTATGCTTGTGGAGTTGTCTGGAAAATGCATGTGTAGTGAATCTAACTCTTTAGTTTTGATGGATGGAACTAAGATGTGCCGGCCGCACTCTGCTTGGAGTAAAAGAACAAGATGCGTTTGCTTGGGGTTGAGCTTACTAAAAATGCCTTCGAGAGCATCAAGGCAAAACTGATAACCCCCCACCAACTTTCAAGGGAAAACATGCCGCGATGACAAGTTAAAATCAATGTGGCTTAAGCCTCTTTTGGCCGTGCGTCACCAATACTGAAAAATACACTACAAGGCGTTTGGCAACTCATTGTACTCGTGCGTGAAAAAAAAAAAGAGTCAAAATGATATAGGTGGCAGTGCTCTCGGCAAGTGGGAAAAATTTCCGATGAAAAACCTAAATTTTAAGAAATTCCTAATTTTTTGAAACTGAGTAGGCTTAATGTAGTAATTATTGCAAGTAAAAGGAACAAAGTTTGAAATATATAGAATAGTTGCACATAAAAATGTGAAGAAACAATGGAAAAACTGGTGGAAAACATTTTTTTTTTTCCTTCAGCCAAAAAGGGCCTCGACATTTTCACAACGTTAAATTAATCAGCTTTGCATGAGTGGAGCAATTGCATTGCCTTGCAAGCGCCCAGAAGGATATTACTATAGGATTCAATGTTGACATTCCTTAGCTCTGGGCAAAAGGTTCAAAAGATATGTGCCACAAAGGCTGCTCATCGGACAACACTCAAAAAGGCAAAACGCATAAGTTCCATTAATTATTAGTAATTAACCTTAAATTGCACACTTGCCACTGGGCCTTTTGGTACCGTTGGCAATTGAGACTGACAATTCAGGATATCAAACACGATAAGAGAGTAGCTGTGGAATACAGTATAAGAGCTTTCGAGCAGCGTTGAGTGGCAAGATCAGTTCACCAATGTCTGGCTCTGTATATTATATGGTACGTGGATCGGGCACACCCCAGTGAGAGGAATAATTTCGGGAAGAAGAATAAATTTAAAATCGTATGCTAGAGCAACAAACATACTTCTCTTCATTTTAAAAGCTTTCTAAAACTCCTATGCCGGTGATAAAAGAATGCCCAAATACTCAAAAGCTACAAATCCAAGAAAAATAAAATATAGAAAGATCTTATGTGAACCAGGGCCTAGACAAGAATATGTGGATTACCCAACGACACTAGTGAAAATCTCGGGATGAATTTCAAGATTGGGTCCTGACTTGGGATATCCCAATTTGAAACACCTATCTCAACAAAGATGAGGATCAGTGCTTCTACAACTCCCAACCATACCTCGAACTGAAACTGGGGCCCATAAGAATGCTAAGAGATATTTTGAACTTAACAGTGTTTGCTACCAATTACACCATTCCGATCGTGCAGCACAAAACGCTTCCAAGCATCATACACTGGCAAAACAATTGAAGGCAGTATGACAAAATTCTGTACTCTGGATCCACTGGTACAAGCTCTGAGACAACCAGTCATGCCTGCTGATTTAAATTATCATGCAAACCTGTTATATAAAACAAAGATTAAATGGAGATTTGTAATGCTTGCAAAGGATGAAACATGGTATAAACAGGTAGTTCTAATGATTATCCAATGAATAATGAATTGCTTATCCATCATTATTTTTTAAAAATAGATAATGGCACAACATAGCATTTTCCTTTTTAAAATGGATCCTAATCTGGAATAATGGACGACAGATTCATGGTCTAGTTTAGCTAAAAAATTGCTTTAAAAACCTGAAGACGGGCATTTTTTGCTTTTTTCTTGATAAATTGTTATTGATAAACTTTCTCATCCTAAGACTGGACTAAGAACACTCCTCTTGCTCATGTGCCTTTGAGTTTGAACCACTTGCACTGGCATAATTATTGTCACAACATCAACAGATGAGGAGAGGATGAGAGTGATGAAATGAGGAAGAAATACATTCAACAGAGTGATTGGCACAAATAGATATTAAAGAAAATAACATCAAAAGGGTTTGAATCATGCAATGGAGGGAAATAAGAAATTTGATGAAAAGCACTGGGTTCAATTGGACTGTAAAATAGACAAATAAGCAAGAGTGAGGATATGCACATTTGCATGCAATAGATGCGGACAGCGCAAGAACTACTTTTTGAATGCACATGGCTAGACAGTGTAGCAAATTTGATGAAAAGCACTGGGTTCAAGTACACTGTAAAATAGACAAAAAAGCAAGAGCGTAAGGATATGCACATGATATGTGGACAGAGCAGGAACTAGTTTTTGAGTGCATATGGCTTCACAAAGAGTGTAGCCTGTAAGGACAACAGGAATCCTGTTACATGTGGTTTGTAGGAACAGGAATCCTGCTAAGAGTCACAAAGCACAGCGTAAAAAGAAAGAATGACAAAAGCAATCATAATGACAGTGATTTAATTCCAAAACAAGTTCCAATAATCACCTCTATAACTGCTGAAATATGTCCTGGTTGGAGCTAATGACATGGTGCAAGCACTGCCAGGTCAGCATACAAAGAAATGATTATGATCAAAGTGATGGCATCAGTAAAATAAAACACATGCAACAATAACACAAGTCTTAGTGACCAGAACCATATACAGAACAATCTAACTAATGGAATCAGGAACAAGAATGAAAATAGAGAGAATACACTATCAAAGAAGTAAAAATCCCATCATAATTTTTACCCATCAAACGTATTGAAAAACAAAAAACGGGCAAGCATCACACATTTTAAATCAAGAAACATGTGGATTGACCTAATATCTTATGGTGGTAGATATCCTCCTCCGTACTTGTAATGTCATATTTAACATGGAATGAATTGACGACCTAGCTTGTGATAATGTGGTACATTCCAATCATTGATGGAATGTCAAAAAATGATGAACTAGTTTGTGATGATGGGTGCAGTCCAAACATAGTTGATATTAGATTTTCATGCAACCTCATAAATTCATAAATTTCAATAATAAAACGTTCTAATTAGTAAAATGGGAACCTGCTTGAATGCAAAACCTCATTTACTTGTTAAAGTGGATGTGTACATGTGTTGCCCAGGCCACACCTCACAGCACGAATAGATATCCTATGAAACTAATCCCTAAAAGACATCATAGGCAGAAGTGGCTATTAGTAAAGATGCGTGTAGAGCCCTCCTCTTTCCCAATATTCACAATATTGATACACCATAACAGTGCCATGGCAACCTTGAAAGAACCCTTTTATAACTTATACACTCTGACATGATGACTGGAAAAAATCCTTCTATTATGCGTTCTATCCTTAATATTGTGCAATATTTAGATGCTATTGATATTAACATGACATCAATGGTAGTCGGTAGATTCCCATCAACCTGGTTGTTATACTATGTAGTATCTGTCAATATGGGAACACTGATTTGCTCGACATGGCCTTCAACAGGATATACAGGAATTTGATATTTTAAGAGCTGCAGGGGACTATGGATGTTGGGGTGGGAATTGAAAATCCTAATTGACAATTTTCAAGAGGGTGGGTGCACAGGACAGGACAGTGGATACCACAATGGTCTCATTAAGCTAATAGGCCCACATTTCATAACCCTATCAAGTCTAGTTAAGAATTTTGTCAGCTTTGTTCTTAAGGCCTCAACATTAGTATGCATACATCCTATATTCAAGGGTTGCAAAGACTGGTATAGGCTACCAAGTGCAGATTTTGACATCTAATTAAGACATGGGTAATTTGCATTATACACCCACTAAGTTTGACCATAATTGCAAATATACTCATGTAGTTTAGAAATCGCAAATAACCTAATTTGATCATAATTGCTGATATACCCACACCATAATGACGCTATTACTGCACCGTCACGGCATGAATATATTCACAAAGACGTGCAAACTATATAGGTATATTTGCAAAAACTAAATATACCCGCTTAATTTTTGAAATTGCAAATATACCCATATAGTTTGCATATCTTTCCAAATATACTCACGCCGTGATGGTGTAGTGACGATGCCATAACAGCATTGATGTATTTGCAATTATGGTCAAACTATGTAGGGTTACTTGTAATTTCTAAAATTATGTGGGCATATTTGCAATTATAGTCAAGCTAAGTGGATGTATTTGCAAATCACCCTTAAGATATGAAGTCTTCCAAGCAGCAGATGTGGAACTGCCAGGGTAAGATAAAGACACCCATCAGGAGCTCTCATGGAGGTTTCGGACACCTGCAATTCAAACAAGTATGAAACCCTTCCGATACATGGACTTCTCGTGGGAACAAGCCATAAAGCATGGGTAAGCATTATCATCCTATTTAGCACATGTAGTCAGTGACCTGGAAGCACTTTAAAGAATCCTGTGTATTGGATAGGGTGGGATATACTTTGATACTAGATATCAGTTGATAAAACTACTAACAGGCAAAACTTTTAGTGGTGATAAATGAAATTCACTCCTAGCTCTAAAAGGCAGTTAAACATGGTACCCATTCATGAAAATCCATGCAAATTGTGGTACCAATATCGAATGTATCAGCTTATATTGCTCAATTTTTCTTCATGGATTGGTTTGATCCCCTTTTGTCATTTAAAGGACTGGTTCAGTGGTCCAACTCAGATGTATTTTACTACCATTGAAATCTCCTCTCTGATGTATCTATATTGTTATAATGGGAAAGTGATGCCGAATAAGGTTGAATGCATATTTCAGTCATAGAGAAGTCAAAAGGATTTAATTTATTATAAACATATTGGAATTTCAATATTTGAATATTTAATTTGGAATTTGATGTGAATAACAAGTCAAAATAAAGTTCAACTTGATGAAGGGCTTACAGTGTTGTCTTATGTAGGGCAATTATTTATAAATACTTAAATTAGAATTTATGAGCATGCATTGAGGTTTTTAGACTTCGACTACTGATTATTGAATACCTTGTTTTCTCTCTATTCCCTTCTTTCACCCAAATTCTTCTGTATCACAAATCCTTCTCAACTTCTATTTTTATTCAATTCCCAAGTTCTTTCCTCCTTTTATTCTAATTCCTGACTTTCCTTCTTCTCCATTACCACAGACAAACCTTTATCTTCGAAATCCTCCCTTAATTCTACAAAAGCATTCTTGTCCTACATGAATTCAGTACAACATTCTGTGTACAGGAATGACAAAGCCTAAATCAAGAAGGGAAAACCGACATCAAACAGTGAGACCATATTTATTTGAGAACAGAGCTAAGATTGGGTTAGAACTTTTTACGCTTGTCCGGCAATGCAAGTATGGAAGGGTACATGCGCAGGAATGGCTCCGTTTGGTAAATGGTAGGAAGGGAGAAAAATTTTCCCTACTTCTCCCTCACACACTTTTCAAAATTGATGTGACATTTTAACTACCTAACTAGTCCACTTATTCCAATTTTTTACCCCTATATTTCGATCGCTTTCTCACACTACCTACTCATTCCCAATTTACCCTTATCTTATCACATAACTCTCACATTTTTAAAGACATTCTCATCCCCACTTCCCTCCTACCAATTACCAAACAAACCCTACAAGACTTATTTGACTGTGATTGGTCTTAATACTGCCCAATGGAGTAATGATTTCGAAGTTAATCACAGTGCACTGATGAACACTGATGAATTCAATTGCCAGTAATAGGAAAAAGATTGATAAAAATAATAATAGAAGGAACCAGGTCCATATAATGGCAATAAAATGCAGTACAAAGCTGCAGTCCCAGAAGAAAACATTAGAGACAATTAATCACCAGAGAAAATATTTGGAATTTTACACTTGTCCAACCAATTGCCTTAGGCTGATGGAGTTCCTTCATTATTCGTACCCCACTGTTCATCTGCCTCATTGCCATTTACAAAGACAGCACCATCGGATGAGTCGTCAGCATCCACCTCAACAGCCTCTTCTTGACCCTCTTCTCCATTTTCTTCTTCCGCCTAGTATTCAAAAGAGGAAAAATGAGAACATCAAGAAGAAAGGCAAATCACAATGTCTACTCCAATAGAAGAATATTGAGAGAGAAAATTGTGTCCGTGTTTCATCTTTATTAGGTGTTATTTAGGGTCTAGTTAATTTAGGAATGTTTGATTTTAAATTCTTATTATTTTCAAGGTTTAATGTATTTAATGTTGATGGATGGATTAGATTGCTTCCAGGGTTTTGTCATTAAGTATCCTACTAAAATTTTGGGATCTGTATAAGAACTGAGTAGCAATTCCACAAGGGATTTCTTCTCTATAAAAGAGAGGAATTCTACCTATTGAAGTTGAAATTTCTTAGTATTTAACTATTGCTTCCTAATTCCCTCTCATTTGCCCTAAATTTGTCTAGATTTGTCCCTTTCATTGCCTTCTCATCCCCTGAGAAATCATCCTCTTTTTTTTCCTATTTCCTATCCACTACCATGCTACATCAATTTGTTACCAAAATCAAAGCCTGAAATTCCACAGATCTATTGTTGTTTCGAATAATCACAACTGTAAGGAGTTAAGTTCCACAAATCCATGCCATCTTTTTAAAATTTTGAACTTCAAAACAAAACGAAATGAAAAAACGTGCATGGATTACCTCATTTCCAGGGCCACCATTTTCAAGATGTTTTTCTTCCCCTCCAATGTGCATGCTTGTGAATGCTTCCACAAGATTAATTTTTGCTTTCTCGGAATGGCTCAAGTATTCTGCAGCAGGAGGGTAAATGCCCCTATACAAACAGAATATCAATAAAATAAAATAAATAAATGCACTGCAATAATTCCTCACTTGTGACCAGAAGAGTGCAGACTGCAAGAGACTTGAGCAAGAGAGATTCTCTCATTGGGAAAGGATAGAATTAGATTAAAAAAGAAGAAGAAAATGAAATGAAGGGATATAAGAATGGTAAAGAATCAGAAAGAACACTTACAATTTTTCAGTTTATCAAATAACTAAAAACAGCTGTACAATCTATCTGGATCATATAGGGTGTGTTCGGGAAGTGATAAAACTTCTGGATAAAAAGTTTTTAGTGTAAAATTTTTTGAAATGGGGAAAAATGATGAGTACCGATCCTATGCGCTCAGGTGCACTTAGGCTTGGTACACCTATGTGCATTTAACCCATTTTTTTATTTTTTGAAAATTTTTTTACACAACGGTTAATCTTTAAATTACTAAAATGTCACTGATTTTTAAAAAATCCAAAAAAATATCTAGAGATCTCCAAAACTGATAAAAATAGATACACTTGTTAAAAACACTTAGATTAACAGTTGAGTAAAAAAAATTCAAAAAAGATTAAAAAATGGGCATTTGCACCCAGGTGCACCGAGCCTAAGTGCACCCAAGTGATAGGATTAGGTTCCAAAAATGATGTGATATAATAAGAGTAATGACGAGGAGTAAAGAGAATAAAGTTAAAACATATAGATTAGTTTTTATGAGTAGTTGTGTAGGAATGATTAAAAAGAATGGTACTTGTATAGGAATATGCGAAAAAATAATTAAAATAGGATAAATGTGGAGAGTGAAAAGTTTTAATGTGAAAAGTTTTTAGTTTTGCCAAACATGCCCATAATCTCTAAAATCCCAAAAATACAAATAATCTGCAGTGAAAGAAATTATAACACATCCTTGACAAAAGAAAATTGAACTAAAACCAATGAAATAAAAGCGTCTAAAATGCAACAAATATAGTCACCGCATTCCCCATTTGTCATTGACTGTAGTTCTGGTTTTCTTCAGTTGGACGGAGACTACATTTGAGCAAGATAGAAACAGCTTGCTTGCTCTGAGTAATGGAGATCAGTATTCAAAATGAACTCCTAGTTCATGGGAGGACCTCTTTTTATCCTTTCAGCTCACCAACAATAGATCCCATCCACATTTTTATTCTTAGTAGTTGAGCATACCACATCGCCAAACACTTTCTAATGCATACATTCATGACTGTTTGATTCCTATAAAACAGATTCTGCTAGAAACTCATCAATTGCCCCATTCGAACTGTTAAATCTGTAAAATTTTGGTGCCAAAAATCAACGAATCAATTTTTTTTTTCCTAAATTGAGAAGAAAAGGCTGATACACAAGATGCATGAAAGATACCTCTTTTCTGAAAGATTAGACTCCACAGCAAGAGCAACTTGCCAATCCTCAAACAAATTTGGGTACTCTTCTGGATCTGCCAATGACTCTGCAGCTTTTTGGTTAACCTGAGAATAAAATCAAAAAACACCGCACAAAAAGAATAAAATTTCATGCATATAATATTGAATAAAAGAACTGGGGAAGTTGGTCTAAATAAACTAAAAGCAACCTTGCTGAGGTCATTTCTCCAAATTGCCACTATCTCAGAAACCTTGCTTGGAAGATAGGACCTTGCCATCAAAGCAGCTTCTGGTATCCGATTGCTGTCAATGAATGCAAAGCAATAAGTACAGGAGTAACAATTTTGAAGATGCGAGGTCATCCATAAAACCAAAGAGGAGGAGAGACATACCTATCTACCAATAACTGGAGGCACTCCTCTAACCTACCTAACATGAATAGACATAGGAAAGAAACGTTATTCTTCCCCTGTTCTTTAGCAAGAGATGCCAGCTTGGAGATGCCTTCAGCATCTCCAAGAGCAGAGTAAAGAAGCAATAGCCCACTTAAGTCCATGGCATGTGATAAACATTCCTCGGCCATTTCTAACTGCAGGAAGAAAGGGAACCCTGAATGAGATAGCTAGTAATGTGATTGGATCATCAAAATTGGCTTGTTATCCCAAGCATCACTAAATGAAAGCTGGGATCATCACATATATGCCAGAAACAGTGAACAGCATATACTAATGTTGTACCATAAAAGAAGGTGACAACCAGAGCAAATTCAAATCTATTAATCCATTACATTGCTGTCATTAGAGAACTAAATGACATCAATAGCAATCCTTATGGTCATTTTCTTGAATATTATAGTCGTTGTATTCTTCAATACTCCTAACCAAACACAGCAAATAGGATGTCCTAATTCGTCCAAAGTTGCTGAGAAGCCTGTACTGGCAAAACAAACCCAATGTAGGCTTTCTATATCAAGGATAAGTAGCAGTTCTTGTAAGCACCTGCAAACTTGAAACTAGCCCTTCGAAAGTTATAATCTCAGAACAAATTGCCACAGATTCAGCGCCTCTCACGGAAATAGGAAAATTCAATAGAAAGATTACCTTTCCAGTAGACATAGCCAATTCTCCTAACTGCTTCCACTTGGATTCACTTTCTACTTCAACAGCAATTGCCTATGAAACATAGGTAAATTAACAAGTTCCCATGAGTAATGAATGAACCCAATACCCAGAGAAGTGGGTTCAATTCTAAGAAATGTATGAAGAAGCCCAAGGAATTAAGATCTCATATAATGCAGCAACTCAAATATTGTTTATCAGTTCTAGGGAAACATGCCTTTGCAACTTCCAATCTACCAAGCTGGACAGCCAGATCAAATCTGTAATTAGGATCAGTAGCTACTTCCAGTGCATCCTCCAACATACCTCGGGATTCCAAGAAACGGGCAACACTGTGACAATTAAACTACAGTTGTCATTAAATGGGAAAAAACTAAGGAAAATAAATAGGAGTCATCTCAGATTCCAGAAAAGAGAAGATGCAGCCAAGAAACAGTTGGGAAAATAATTCAGTGGCACTCCATGACAGCGACCAGATCTTAAAAAATTCCTCAGGAAATGCTAACTATAAATTATGCAGAAAGTACAAAGACATTAAATGAGAGCATAACTAAAAATAGTACCTGTTGTGATGCTCTTTAGGAATCGATGGCAAGATTTGGTTGGCTTTCTCTAGATCTCCACGCATTACAAGAGTCTTATACTCAATCAAGCTAAGAAGTAAGGTATACCCCATGACACTGCAGATAGGCATACACATTAGCAATATAATAAAATATACGTAAGGCATAAACAGATAGACATACGCATTAGCAATATAATAATACAATGGTATGTTTGTGGCATCATAGAACCAAGTCTGAAGCACCACTCACTTGAATTCTTTGTCAATAAGATATACCCGGCTTTGGCTTGCAAGATAGCCTAGCAAATACATAGGCCGATCTAGGTGAAACATGGTAGTCACCTGCATTAACCACAACAATGTGACATGCAACAAAAAATAATTCATGAAAAAGTAAACTGAAAATTCAAGTAATAAACGGATCAACAAAAGCATTATCGGTACCTCGCCCCCAACACAGTAATTAAGCCTCCAAGATGAGTTATTGTAGATGAAGCAGTCCCCAACCCACAGACCTGTCCGAACTCGTTCATTTGTTTCGTGGAGAAGCTCAAATGCATCCTCGACACCCTGCTCATCGACAGGTTTTGCACTATCCAAATATGATGAGACAATATCCCTCTGCAAAACAAACATTCCAAGCATTAAATAATCTTTTTTTTCTATTAACTGTATGAACCACCGCCGCTAAATAACAATGGGAATGGAAGGCACAATCAGCATGTTTGAGAACAATGGTAGCAAGGTACATACTTACATTGTATTTCAAGATGTAGAAAGAAGTATCACTGGCAATTGCAACCAGATCACCACTATCAGCCCAATAGAGATTCTGAAATTCATGAAATAATAATGATTAAAGGAGTCTACAAAACAGCTTGGTAAACAACAATCTCAGAAAAAAGCTTGTTACTCACTTTGACATTAACATCAATCCTACGAATCAACCTGCACTCAACCCAATCATAAAAGCATATGTAATCGTTTGTGCACATTGCCAATAAGGTTCCTCCAAAAATCCGCTCAGCGGAAAACGTTGGCCGTACACTCTTCTTTTCCTGAAAGTAAAAAAGATCAAACAAATTTCATCCAACTTGGTCAACAGTGCGGGCAGGAATTGCAAATCAATAACTTGCCCAGGTCTCTCTTGATACAAATCTCGTTCTTGGCATCCTCAAGAACGTTATACTCAACAGCAATTTTACAGCTTCCAATTGATGCTGTCTTTGGCATTGTTTCAAAGCTATAATGCTTATAGGCAGATTTACATTGAGGAAGAACAAACACACGTAATATCAAAACTCAGCTCCTGTAGCAGAGGAATCAATGGCACGCCAGTGATGACATTGGATGTTCTTGTTTGTTCTTGAAATTTTTATAAAAATTAATATACCTTCAATGTGTTCGCATTTGGTGCATTGAAGGTAATCCATTTTCCCACACTACATCTCAAAAACGAACTATCAAATCAGGAAAGAAATACCTGGTTTAATTTAAAATCATTTCCACAAAAAAGAGAGTGCCTATAACTCTTACATTATATAACTTACCTATGTAAGAGACTCATACGTTAAAAAAAGCAGTAAATAGCCTATATGCTTGTCGCATAACATATGTATAATCCAAACAACATGCAGTTCATTTATTATACTTTAACTTAGCAGATAAACAAAGCAGATAAGATCACAGCTGTGAAGACTCCTAAATATATGAATCAAGACAAGAAAAGCACCAGATAAGTTCACCAGTGTCTGGACTCCTACATCTAGGGGTGCAACTTGGGCCTGGTTGAGCCCAAACCCAGCCCATCAAACCAGATTTCCAACCATGTTAGAGCTTGCTTTTTACAACACGATGAACCTGATTCATAAATATTATAAGGTTAGGGTTCAAGTAAACCCGAGCCCAAGTTCAAATTTGTTATTTATTATAAAATATATTATATACATAATATTTAAACAATATTTCTTTATATTTTGTGTATTTTATGTTATTTATATTTATATTTGAATACATGTTTAGCATACTGGCATATTGTAATTATATTATAAATAATTTTTATTTATATTTTTTCTTTTTTTCTATGATTTATCTTTACATCCACTAATTTTTTCCCTTTATCTTATTTTTTATGCTAAATTTTTCTAGAAAAAATTCTCTATATTGCTATATTTTTAAAAAGTCTATAGTTCGATTGTATATTATTATGTTTACTTACATGATTTGTTATTATTATATATTCATATGAAATTCTAAATTTATCACTCTTAAATAAAACGTAAATTCATCAACATAAATTTCAACCCGAACCCGATTTTTAAAAATAGGGTTAGGGTTAAGGTTTTACAAAAAAGGTTAGGTATAATGTTTTATAAATAGCGTTAGAGGTAGGGCAAAGGTGAACTCGAGTTTCATGAGCCTGAGTTACACCCCTACCTACATCTAGGAATCAAGTTAAGGTTACCTTCCAAGCTCCCACTACTTAGAACAAACTGTATGGCGTGAAAAAGGGGGAAAAGTCCACTAAAAGAATTACAAATAACAATTGTCACCCAAATACTCTTCTTTTGTAACCTGAGACAAATCAAACCTGAAATGTTTTGCTGAAGATCTTAATCCTCGATGTGCTTTCTCTAACAGCATATTCTCCGTCTGAAGACCACGCGAATTCCAATGCCGAACCAAAGGATCGATTTCTCCATGCCAAAGCTGTATATATGATGTATTCTCCATCTCCGCAAACAACAACAAACCTCCCATTTGGATTGTGCTTTAAGCTCTGAGCAGAGATTTCAAAACAAAAGTTAAATAAAACTATAAGCTCAAGCTATCAGAATCTGGCTCAAAACACACACACAAGGGAAAGATATGCATTAAAAAACAAGGTTAGTGGGGAAACTCGAAATGTGTTGTTAGTTTTTATCTGATTATTTGATGACAGAGGCCACAGTGGACTACCTCTTTGTAACAAATCAAAAGTCACACTGCGTGCATGGATGCCTTGTCCTGGACCCCACAATGTGTGGGAGCTTTGTGCAACAGGCTGGCCCTTTAATGAGAAAGAATAGACAGCTTTTACCGTTTCAACTTCAATGTGACTTAACATTTTAAGACAGCTAAAGTCAACGCTAACAGGATGACTGTGCACAACATCAGACAGCAAGCCTGTACCTGCAAATGCTTTGATATGAGCTCAGTTGTTCCCGAAGGAGTTTTGGATGCCATGCCCAACTAATCATTCTTTGATGGATTTTTCCCAAAAAAAGGCCCTCAATAGGTTCTTCTCCTGGTTAATCCAGTGGCTGCAGCCCACTGAATAAACCATTCACAAGTATAAATAATAATTGGCACAAATCACAATCGAACACAGGCCAGCATCCAGCAAAGACATGCAGCAAAGATGCCACAAACTATTAAATATCTTACCCACCCTACCGCAATGTCAGCCATTGATGAAGAATCTGACAAACCTAGAAGGACCTTTCCAATTGTTACATTCGTTGATAGAAATAAAAGATCCTATACCTACTTTGCAATAAGTTACTGAGTTGTTTCCTGCATTTTCTTCCAGCCACTCCCCCAAATCATCTTTTGATTGTAAATCTCAAGGTCAAGTTAAAGTTTCCCTTCTTAAGCTTAACAATGTGTCTGATTGTGCCATGTATCAGGCTTTCAGTTGTCCTTGTTAATTTTTTAAATTTGGTGATAATATCTTTATAACAGTGAATGTACACAACAAATTCCCTATGTCTACTTATGCTTTTAACTACCAACAAATATTTATGCATGCACAGTCAGGGAAAAAAATCAAAAACTGGAATAGTCTGGAACCAAAAAGACAGGCATATAGAAAACTCTCAGCAAGGTTAATATTAAAATTCTACACTACACTAGAGTTAAACAACATTTAACTCTCATCTAGTATCTTTGTGCAGTCAGTTAAGAATTGACCTCAAATAAGTTTCATTAAGGGAACAAAGTACCTGAGGATAAAGATCACAGCTCCCCAACTCTTTCACAGCCAGAGGCAATCTCTCTCCATCTGTAACCTGGTAAATGCGGTCAGATGCAAGTAATATTAACTTCGTGCAGAATAAAGAAAAGGAAACAACAGACAACATATGCCTTTGCTTTTGATAATAAGTCTCCCAAAAATATCAGTGCAAGGTGCATTTACCTCAAAATCTGCTCCCACAGTCTTGATGTTCACAGTTTGAATTTCATTATGCTTAGCCCATATAATCTTTCCACTGCTGTCCATGCTGGCAACTGGGACTTCTCGACCAATTTTAATCATTATTGTTCCTTCATCATATCCAATTACAACCCTAAACATAATAAAAAGGAAGATATCTTTAAACAAGCAGACGCTTCGGTGAAAACTACTTTAGGGAAAAAAAAAAAAAAAAGTTCTTTCTGAGCTAATTGCCAATAATCCAGAAGGGTATTGTTGCCAAATAGAATTTGTTACAATAAGACTGTCACATGGAATATAACCATCAACAGACTGATGCAATGAAATTGACTCATTCAGTCAAGCTAAAACGATGGCCCTGGATAGGGAAAAGAGTAGAAAAGAAAAGGAATATGGAAAGGTGAGAGGAAAGAGAAGGAATGATAGAAGGCAGTTATTAGAAACAAACTGAATACGAAATTGGTCAACTTTTTAATTAAAAGATGAGAAATATTTGAAAATATAGGTTACTAAAGATGAGAAATAATGTTGAAAATATATGTAAGAATGAGGGCGAAAAAAGCTTCCAAAGGGTACTTAATATGTCAAATCTCATTAAAAGGTGTACATATGTTGATCACCCTTCTGCCCTCGTTATGAAACAGAGCCTAAACCAAAAATTGCTTCCTGTATCTCCAACCCATTTGCCACTAAAAATAGAAGGAAGATAACAAAGACACTCACCTACGTGAACCTTTCATATACCCAATAGCCCACACTCTTTCAAGACCATAATTCAATGTATTTTCCAATCTGCATGGCAAAGAAACCAACGACAAAAAGTAAAAATCCGTGCATTCAATCTGTATTTCATATGGAATGCTTGTAAAAAACACAGTACAATGCAACATAAAATTGCAAAGCTAGTTTTAATAATCTATAGAATTTGAACTTCAAGCTTTTGTAAAGAAATCTATCATTATAAATAGTGATAAAAATTTTGTCCTTCACAATTGGACATTTCAACTCAAACGTTTAGGTTAACACCATGGAAAAATTGTGTAATTAAATTTTTTTTCAGCAATTGTAGCAAATCTTACTTACAACATGACAGTCCATGTCCAACAAAAATAAAGAAGACTGGTTTCATTCAAGCCTCTAATAACTAATTCTAGCAACAAGTAGGATGAAGTTCACAAGTACATGGGCCATGAGGAATGCAGAAATCCCAGTAACACCTTGCTATACATTATTAATTTTAGATGCACTGAACGCTACACATTCATTGATTAGAAACCCAAACAGCTTCTCTGCTCATTCACATTCAGCAATAAGAATTCAGATACAAGACAGGCAGAATGAAATGACAACTGTTGTTACTAGAAAGTTGCCTACTCTAAAGAAGTAATTCAATGTCAATCCAAAAAAAAAAAAACCAAAAACTTTGATGGCGCAAGGAATAAATGCAGTGTAGGATCCAGTGACTTGACTTGGGACAGAGCAACAGTTGTGGAATGATTCAACTAAATTGGAAGTCTAGACTTGGCCAACCAATAAAGTAAATACAATGCTTCGTCCGATTAATGTACACTATGCGCCAGCCATTCAGCTACTCATCAAACATGCTCTCTCTTTAAGATCTTAAGAATATTTACCCCTGTTAAAGCTGTCATCTACATTAGCCTTTTATAAATTTCTCCATTCAAATCTTTATTATCAGTGTCTCGTGAGCTTGCTTGCCTCACGAGACTAGTAGTGCACGTCGTTGACAACGCTTGCACAACAACTTTTCACATGAACCGTCCCCCCATGCTATGGTTCCATGCAGTCCGAACCCGGTGCCACATTAGGTTAGGAGCTGGGACTGACATTACTGCCGTGGTCTAACAAAAAAGTAGAAACCCTTCTATTAATGAAACATTCACCAAGGCAAATGAAGAAACAAAATTTTCCTGTTAACACTAATGGCACAGTTTGCAAAGAATAACCCAAGTAAATGAACTATATATTAAAGACAAGGTTTTACCAATATAGATCGTTGTCATACACATTATGTACAAGGTACACATTACAAAGTACAAATGACTATGGCATAGCCTTATATCAGAAAGACAAGCAACTCAAGCCTTAAGGATGAAGAAACAAACCAAATTTTTTATTTTTATGTTACTCAAGTAATAGTATATGTAGATTTAAAGAAGAAAATACACAAGGCAAAACAGGAAGAACACCACATTCACCACTCTATTTCAATTACGTAAACTTGATAGTGGGAGTGCACCACTTACTATTTAATATTCATTTACTGTTTTTAAGTTAAAACAAAGATAACACCATCAAAAACAATGCATGTGATAGTTGAACCAACATGCCCTAAGAAAATAATTAAAAGGAATCTCAGCATAATTTTCCCTTACTCTGAAATAGAAAGTTCAGTATCTGGGAATAGGAAGGGGATGGGAGTCTGACCTATATGTGGTAGAATGCCAAATGCGAACAGTACCATCCTCAGAACCGGTTATTATTATGGGAAGTTCTGGGTGAAAACAGACTGCAGAAACATTGTGAGTGTGACCTTCTAGTGTCTGAACGCAACTCTTTGTTTGATAATCCCACACCTGCTCCAGTGAAATTTGTCAAGAGAAAGTCAACAAGGTCAATTTGCACAAAAAAAGGGGGAAATCTAGTGAGGAAGAGAGTGCAGGAACACACCTTAGCGGTATGATCATCAGAGCCGGTAATTAAATATGGTCTGTCGCCACCAGTAAAGTAATCAACACAATTCACGCCTTTCAAATGAGCATCTAGTGTAAAATTTGCATCAGGAGAACCAAGATTCCAAATCTGAAGTCACATAAAAATATCACGTCATGAAAACATGTGAAAAAAGCACTCATGCAATGGATACTAAAATAGAATCACTGAGAAAACGCACACAGATATTGATCTCACCTTTATTGTGCGATCAAGTGAAGCACTTGCGAAAGTGTTGGTGTCTTTTGGATTAAAAGTCACTTGCATCACATAGTGTGAGTGTCCTTCAAAAATTTGAGTACACATCCAACCCTTATCCCAATCCCAGAGCTTTATAAGCATGTCATCAGATGATGACAGTACATATGGAAGGGTTGGGTGGACAGCCACGCATCTGATATAATCTGTGTGCGCTTCAAACACTTTGACCTTATCCATTGTATTATAATTGTAAACACGGATAAACATATCATCTGCTCCAGCCACAACCCATTGTTTACGTGCCACAAACTTTGCCGATCGAACTGCATATTGAAGACATCACATTTTGAATGAGTAATCAACTTTCTCAAGAACAGATAATGATTGTGTATGTCAGATTACTACCTGGCAATTCTGTGACCTCGAAAGACTTTGCCATTGTCTAGAGAAATAAAAACAAGAGACAGAAATTATTGTAATCACAAGATGAATCTAAAAATATAAAAATGAAAATGAAATATTTATTCACTGCATTGCCGTGGAGCACTCAATCATAAAAAAATCAGCATCTAGATCCTTTCAGAGTGAGAATACATCATCAAACCGAATGAGAATTTGAGAAAGGTTAATTAAGATGGTAAAGTAATGACTTCGTAAAAGTACTCAATATGTTTAAAAATATGAGTGCTGCCGATGATCCAAATCACTGGAAGTGTGTTCAGATACCAGGAAATGTAACCAAACAAATGTAAATTATGACAGCAGTAAAAGTGATGTTAACAACAAAGTGAATGAACACTAGACAGAAAAAAGGTAATGAAGAGAAACATAGAGGGGGAAACTAATTGTTAGGAATAGGTGAATGGGTATGTATGATTAACATCTGCATTTGCATTTATCTAAACATTCATATTCACCCAAACCCACTCTAAACATTTTGTGACTGCTAATAGGATGATCATGGAATGTAAATTGGGGAAGTGCAAAGCTGGCAGAAGTAGAGGACCATAGTGTAATTATCTACAAGTAGATGTTCCAAAGCCCAAAAGGGAGGAATCTGGAAGAAAGGAGGTGGAAATGGTTGAGTAAAATCGCTCAAAAACAATAGAGTCAACCATTACAGGAAATCAGCAGGTTATCACTTAAGAAAAACAGAAGACATATCATTCGTTATCCATAGGCCACTTAATCAGGAGATCATCATGAATGAAAGACTTGCACTAAAACTGAAGAAGATAATTAACTAGGTGGACTGTGACCAGATTAAGCATCAGACAACAAAACATCAAAAGAGAGTAACAAGATAATTTGACAGTTGCTTCATAAAGCAACAATAAGAATTTGTGCACCCTAGACATCTAAAGAAAATACAAAAAATGATGCTTGAAAATAGTCCAGCAAGGAGCAGTCAGAGATCTTAAGCATGCATATCTAGGAAATCAGCATAAATGAATTCACAAATATAGTAGCAGAAAGCGTAGGCTGAAGATACCCAATATATGTGCAAACAGATTGAACTTTAAGATAGCAGTAGATTATGAAGGACATGCATACAAAAATGGGCACTCAGGTGGCCACCTATCAACATAAAGAGGAAGATACTAATCACCCATCATTTGGTCCCACTAAGAATCACCAGGGAACCAACAATAGCCTGATCCTGTACTTGCATACAACGACAATAGTTAATGACAGCAAAGAATAGAGTACTGCCAGGAGCCTGGTATAGAGCCTCGGTTTAAATAGGAGTTAGAAAAGGTCTAATCTTTTATTGTTTACAACTTGATAACGTACCTACACCTGTTTTCATCTTTGTATGGGCAGTAGATGTTCATGAGTGGAAAGGTGCATGAGAAATCAAGATCTTTCATTTCTTTCAGGTGTGGTCCCACAAAACTCTTACAACAACTACTTGATTAAGTTTATGAAGAAGCAGAGGCCATTTCATTGCTTAAAAGGGCATCAAAGCTGTGCCTTTAATTCATCAGGTTGACATGCGAAGTTCTCCAAAGTACCAAGTTGTTGAAAATGAGTTAATGTGAAACTTTGGAACATCAAGAGCAATTAAAAATCACAGATTCGAAAACTCAATTCATGATATCATGCAACATTGCTAATCTAATCAAAGCTAACAAGCAGCAAATTAAATGGAAACAGAAAATGCATGCACGATAAAGTAAAAAGACTACAAAAACCAAACCTGCAATACAATCCATGCTAATTAAATAAAGACCAGATGCATTTGACAATAAATCTCTCACCTGAGTCTGATAATTCCAGATACAGACACTTCCAGAGTAAAGACTTGCAAGAATCCTACAAGAACATACTTTGTCAATATTTTGTGATGGAGAATGGTGGAAAATATAATGCAGAATAATAAATTAGGGGAAAAAAACTCAGTGATGATACATATCTTGTTTCTGACTTGAAGAACAAATCCAAAGAATATATATACACACACACACAATATGCAGGTTTCCATAAAAATGCTAAGAATCAAAATTATTTATCAGAAACAACTTCGCCATAACTATAGTAGAAAGGATTTCTTTAGGCCCCACCATATAATGTTCATACGAAATTATGAACATTAGACAATCAATCAACTTCTCCGGAATAGTAGATTGGTCGAAAGATTGGATTTACCGCACATGGATAAGAGAATGCTGTAAGTTTACAGTGACACTCTCAAATGGTAAAGGGTAAACTTCAGTCTTCACACAGGTCTGATCTGTGTAATGTCTTGTCATGAGGTGTCTGATGTTCAGCAATAAGTTGTTTAGGGTATACTAACAAGAGAATGAACCCTCAACAGAATATACAACTACTTCTCTGCTATAGACGATCTGAACTTCACATCTGTTTCGTTGTTATCTTCATGGTGAATGCCGCTGAGCACGTTTGGTGGTGGGCATAGTACGCTGGTGACACTACCCAGACCAGTGCAGAAAATTCTTCTACTGTATAATGTCCGAAAAACGTCTATTCGAGATAATTCCCACGTAATTATCAGAAAATAGTGCAATTCTCAGGAACACTACTAAAGTAAGAATGTACATCGTACAGAGAATTTATAGTGCGCAACAAGTATCATGATGTCTTGTACCAAATTGCAATCAGTAATATTGAACGTCGTGAAGATTCGTGCTTTGTGTATATAGCTCAACTAACCATGGTTCCGTAGGATGTAGATCCACAGATTTCACTCGCTCTGACCTCTGTGCGAGTTTCCTCTGATCCAGAAGCAATTATATCAGATTAAAACAAAGTTAATAAAAAACAATTGCATGATCGTTCAATTTCGAAAATCTCAAAAGATTAGAGATATGTACCTTGATTTCTAGCCTCAGAGGCTGTCCTCGACCGTAAGAAGAGCGAATATTTGCAATGAAGAAGCAAACACTCAATCAGTCCGAGCATAAACAACAGATCTCGAGGAAAATTTTCAGACTACGAACTGAAAAGAAAGGG
This sequence comes from Annona cherimola, assembly GCA_030490835.1. Classification (NCBI taxonomy): domain Eukaryota; kingdom Viridiplantae; phylum Streptophyta; class Magnoliopsida; order Magnoliales; family Annonaceae; genus Annona; species Annona cherimola. Next base: position 6,670,552 of record CM059977.1, on the reverse strand, counting down.
GCACTTCCGGAGAAATTTCTAATCGAGGCGAATTAACGCCAGATCTGAATCGTTTGGAGGCGGGAAACGACCGGGAGGGTGGAAGGGCAACGAAACTTACCATTTTCGCTGCTCAGAGTGGGAGAAGAAGCTCGGATCAGAAGAACTGGATAAACGGATGGGGATCGGGGGTTGAAAATCGCTAAAAATGAAAGGAAGAAAGGATCGGAAAAAAAGTAGAGGAGAAGATCTGGAGATTCAGCGACTGCAACTTCCCCAGAAACAGAGGGAGAAGCCTTGCTTTGTATACACGAGCTGCAAATTACGGGGCTGCCCAAGGTTGAGTCGGATTCACGCCGGGATAGCAAATGCGCATGTCATTTGTTTTTTTTCACCAATCGTTCCTCTACGTCAGTAACTGGGTCGGGAGCATTGGGCTAGGCCCATTCCATTCTCTTTTGAGAAAAAAGTTGAGAGGAAATACTGCCGCCAGCACTGGCACGTGCAAAATAATACCATGTGTTTGGTAAGTTATAAAATTTTTATATGAAAAATTCTTAAGGATAATTTGTATATATATATTCTAAAATTACAGATATATCTATATAGTTTCACGAATTATATATTACTCTTACATAGTTTCACCAAAGTTGCATATAACTCCCACGTTAACCGTTGTCGTCAAATGGAAAATAATGTGAAGTTAATAAATTATTTCATTTTCTAAAACACCCTTAAAACCATTTATACACGTTGTCGTAAATGAAGAATATACCCAATTGATCCCAACATGGTTGGAAACTTAGAATAAATATCCCCAAATTTCGAATTATGTAAGGTGTCCAGCTCAACTGCGAACAAATGGGTGGCCGGATCACATTGTTAGTGGCAATAACGAGCCCCAAATACTGGAAAGGCAAACCCATGGGTTTGTCCTTAAGAAATATGATGAAGGTCATTCCATGGCCGCTAAAGCCAATGGGTGCATCGCTAGAGACAACAATCGTAAAAACGAAAGAGATGGAGAAAGACGAAATCTAAGTAGCATTGCTGGTGCTTTTCTTGAAGGTGAAGGGAAGAGAGTAGAATCCATGACTAGTCTTGAAACTGGTATCTTTCGTGAGCGTGAAAAGCCCTGAGGGTGCTATGGATGTTACGGCCTTGAAGTTGAAGAGTCCATTAAGCCGAAATCATCAACCTAAGAAGTCCTTATAAGGTGGGTTAAAAAGAATAGTAGAAGCAAAAGCCTAGAAAACATAACTCGAAAAGTGGTGTTGCAATTCACGATGAAGAGGTTGAGGTAGCCATTGGAGAGAGACTTGAAAGAGTCCTCGAGGTTCATGGCTAGCAAAGCTATATATAATCATTATCATCATCATAAGCTATTTTCCACATACTGCATAGATTCCTTTGCGTCATTCTTGGCAATTTAAGACTAAATTTGCTGCAATTTGTAATATTTTTAAATCTTGTTTAATTAATTTCATCCATATTTTTTTGGATCTTCCTTTCATTCTCCTACCACCTTCAACTTGGATAGACTCTGTCATCCTAATCGGTGCTACTTCAAGCTTTCTTTTAACATGACCAAACCATCTTAATCTATTTTCTCTTATTTTATCACAAATTGGTATCACTTTTAGATTTTCTAGAATTATTTTGTTCCTAATTTTATCTTTTATTGTTTTACCATTAATCCAACTTAATATTTTCATTTCCGTTATACTCATTTTTTGTATATGTTATTCTTTAACTGTCCAACATTCTGCCCCATAAAGCATAGTAGGTGTAATCGCAGTCTTATAAAATTTTCATTTTAATTTGATTGAAACTCGATAGTCACATAAAATTTCCGACGCACTTCGTCATTTCTTTTATCTTACTTGAATCTTATGTATTATATCTTTCTCAAATTTTCTGTTCTCTTGAACTATTAATCCTAGATACTAAAAGTGATTAGTTATTGTTACTATTTGATCTAAAATCTTAATTGGTTCCTCATCCAGTTCTCACTATTATTAAAATTACATTTCATATGTTCAGTTTTTGTGCAACTAAGGGCGTGTTTGGCAATGAGGAAAAAATGTCAACTTAAAACTTTTCAATCTAAAACTTTTCACTCTCTACAATTATCATATTTTTTAATTATTTTTTTACATTTTCCCATGCAACTATCCTACTTTTCCATCATTTCTACACAACTACCCATACAATTAACCTATCTATTTTAACTTTATCATCTTTACTCATCATCATTACCCCTATCATATCACATCATTTGACAACTTTTACTCTCCAAAACTTTTCATTAAAAGTTTCATACATTCCCAAACACACCCTAATTCTAAAATCATTATATTCTAAATCATCTACCTACTTATTCAATTTTAAATTTAGTCATTCTTTAGTCTCATCTATTAGAACAATCTGCAAATAACATACACTAAGGTACTTTTTTTTGAAGATGTCTAGTAATTTCATCTATTATTAAGATAAAAAAAAAGTAAGGACTCAAGGCTGAGCCTTGATGTAAACATATTTTAACAGAAAAAATATTAGTATCTCCACTAATAGTCTAACATTTGTAATAGCCCCATCGTAAATATCTTAAACAATATCAATATATTTATTATTAATTCCTTTCTTTTTCATCACTTGTCGTGTTAACTTTCTTAGTAATCGATCATATGCTTTTTCTAGATCAATAAAAATAATGTATAAGTTCTTTTTCTTATTCCTATACTTTTCAAATAAATGTCTAAGTAAAAAAATAGCTCCAGTGGTTAATCTTCTTGGCATAAAACCAAATTGATTTTCAGATACATTAGTTTTCCGTCTTAATCTATGTTTAATTACTCTTTGTCATAATTTCATAGTATGACTTATTAGTTTTATTCCACGATAATTTGCACAATTTTGAATATCTCCATTATTTTTATAGATTAGGAGTATAATATTTTTTCTCTATTCACTTGGCATTAACTTTGTTTTTATAATCTTACTGAATAAATTTATTAACCATGCCCACCTATATCTCTGTGTATTTCCATACGTCAATTGGTATATTATCTGGATTTAAGATTTTTCCTGTTTTCATTTTCCTTAGAACTTCATTTACTTCATATATTTAAATTTTTGAAAAATAACTGATATTCCTATTTTCTTCTCTATTTAAATTAACATCTAATGTTAAATGTTCGTGTGGGGTATCATTTAGTAAACTATATAAAAAAAAACTTTTCATCTTTCTTTAATATCGTCATGTTCGATTAGAACTTTTTGATCTTCACTTTTAATACATCTAACATGTGTTAATTCTTTACTTTTATTTTTTCTTAATTTAGCCAACTTAAAAATATCTTTTTCACCTCGTCTAATTCCCAATCTGTCATATAAGTTGTCATAACTTTTGTGTTTAGCATCGCTAATAATCTTTTTTGTAGTTTTTTTTTGTAGTTTGTATTGTCATAAGTTTGTATCATTTTTATTTCCTTGCCATGTTTTAAACTTTTTTTGTTTAACATATATAACTTTTTGAACATCTTCATTCCACCACCAAGTTTCTCTATATGAGGATCTATGATTTTTATATATTTATACAATACTTTGTTATACTTCTTCTATGCTAGTTGTCATTTTATTCCACATTGATTCTACTTTATCTTCTTGTATGTCTTATTTTCCTTCTTCTATCATTCTTTTACTAAAAAGTTTCATGTTGTTTCCCTTTAAATTTCACAATTTAATTTTTTGAATTATATTGCCTTTAGTTTTTTTTAACTCTTTTTGTATATATCTATCCATCACTAATAATCTATGTTGCATAGCTAAGCTCTCACCTGAGATAATCTTACATTTAATACAAAATGATCTATCCAATTTTCTTATAAAAAAAAAATATTTTGCTAAAATTGGTCCAACTCTTGAAAGTTATGAAGTGTTCATCTTATTTTTGAAATAAAGTATTTGTTATAATCAAATCATATGCTATAGCAAAGTCCAAAATGACATTCCCCATTTCATTCCTTATTCCAGAGCTGAAACCTCCACGACTTCTCACATATCTTACATTCTCCTTTCATACATGTTCATTTAAATCTCCATCTATCACAATCTTTTCCTTGTTAGGTATCTTTTGCATTGCACTATCTAAGTTATCCTAAAATTATTTTTCTTGATTCTATCAACTAATCCAACTTGTGGTGCATAAGCACTAATTACATTTATTACCTCTACACTTAATACAAGTTTTATTTGAATAATATTATTATTTACTCTATTGACATCTACAACTTTATTAATGAATTTATTTTCTACTATTATTCCTACACCATTTCTATTATCATCATTTTTTATATACCATAATTTGAATCCATTAATTTCTTTAGCCTTCTCTCCTTTCCACCTAGTATCTTGAAGGCACGCTATATTAATTTATCTCCTTCTCATAACATCTACCACTTTCATGCTTTTTCATGAAAGAGTCCTAATATTTTATGAGGCAAAACAAACTTTGTGTTTTGGTACTACCTTCTTCCCTAAACCACATCCATAAAGGCATGAAAACCTTTGTCGACTTCTCGCCACAACCGGATGTTGTTGTGACACATCGCTTCTGGAGAGACGCCCTAGCAACCCTTACCCATTTCTCACTACATCCAGGCTCCGATTTAGCGCGTCGCTTATGAGGAAACACCTTAGCAACCTTGCTTATTTTTTACTATAGTCGGGCTCCACTGCAGCGTATCGCTTACAGGGGACGCCCTAACATTAACAACTTTTAACATATTTTCAGAATCCATAAGCGATGAGGCAGTGATTTTTAATAGCACCGGCTGCCAGCTTGACATGTCAACTTCGCTTTTTTTTAGGCTTGGGACCAACAGTAAGATATAAACTCTTACTGTCAAGGTTTATATAGAAGAAGAAATTTCAACAGTGATCAACCAAGAGAGATCGATGTGGGAAAGCTTGAGCCCTTAGAGAAACAGAAGGAGCTAATGAGGAATCTAAGTAGGGGGTAGTTATGGTATTTACGGTTCTCTTCTGGTGAAACTAGTTTAGAAACTCCATGGAATACTCAAGGGCGTTAAGCTGTGGTGTAACAGTGAAGCCGTTAGAGTGTAAAAATGTGTTGAGAGAGGAAAGGGTGTCATGGTGCACAACAGTGCCTTTGGAGAGGAGAAGGATGTTGTCAATGGTGAAGAGGATCTTGAACTAGGTTAGTGTATGGAGAGGATGACGGTGCGGTGATGGGAGGCAACGATGGTCCGAAGAGCGTGTATACCGTTGAAAGCAGAAGCACTGTCGAGGCTCGACGCGGGCTTGTCCAGGAGAAGGACAGCTAGGTCGTGGAGTAAGCTTAGGCCAATGGAGACACGACAGTGCTCACCTCCAGAGAGGCCACAGGCAAGGCGAGTGTGAGCGAGATGGGAGAGACAAAGATCTGATAAAAGGGAGGAGACAAGGGAGGAAATGCAGTTAGAAGAGGAGGACGAGGAATTGGGGAGAAGGAGGCGAGCGACTAATCTGAAGGTCTCCAGAATAGTGAGGAGAGGGAGGGAGGCGTCGTATTGGGGAACATAGGTGGCGAGCTTGCAGAAGGAAAGAGGGTGGAATTGAGAAGGAAGAAGCCTTGGGATGGGGAAATGCATGTGGCGAGGATGTTGAGAAGGGTGGATTTTCCAACATTGTTGGGTTCGACTGTGGCGAGGATGTTGAGAAGGGTGGATTTTCCAACATTGTTGGGTTCGACTGTGGCTAGGATTTGGCCAAGGCGAGCGACAAGAGAGACATCACAGAGGATGTAATTAGCAAGTGAATTCGGAGTTGTGTTGTAGAGTATGAACTAGAGGATGAAACAACAATATTGTTGGTTTGCTCGGCGTAGGAGATGGAGCATGCTTTTATTTCGTAGCTTCTGTTGCCATGGGTGATAGTGGCTGAAGCTGGCATCGGTTCATTCTTAAAGGTGTTTTAGAAAATGAAATAATTTATTAACGTCACGGTATTTTCTTTTTTATATAAACTATTAACATGATGGTTATATACAATTTTGGTAAAACTATATGAGAGTATTGTGCAATTCGTGAAACTATGTGGGTACATCTGCAATTTTGTTAAAATTGTGTGTGTGTGTGTGTGTGTGTGTGTATGCAAATTATATAAAAACTGTCAACATAAAAGAAAATGATCTATTATAGGGATAATAATGAAGAGTACAGAGAATAAAATTAAAATAAATAGGTTGGTTGTATAGGTAGTTGTGTAGAAATGATTGAAAAGAGTGATAGTTGTATACGAAGATACGAAAAATAATTAAAAAATAAAATAGTTATAGAGAGTAAAAAGTTTTAGTTTGACATTTTTTATGTCTTACCAAACACACTCATAAGTGGTAATAATAAGTATTTTTACATATATCTCTACAAAAATTAACTAATATTCTATATACATACCTAAGTTTGCTAAAATTACAAATATATTTATAAAGTTTGCAAGTGTGTCCTTGCTATCATCATACAACTAGAATTTACTATGAAATCATGAAAATTCCCTTACCAACATTGCAAGTATATCATTTAATTTTCAAAAAATATGTTCATTATTTTATAAAAAATTAAAATAGCATCCTAATATAAGAGATATGGTTGCAATTTTATGCAAATCTTGTAAGTACATTTGCAATTTCGGCAAACTTAATAATGTAGATACAATATTAGTTAAATCTTGTAAGCATATATGCAAAAATCTCTAATGATAAATAAATAAACAAAAATAGAGAAAATTAGACATAATTGTGTATTGTCGTCAGGGTAATGTTAGAAAAATAAAAATAATTACTTAGTGCGATTCGAGATAATGATTATATTCAAGAGAAACATAAAAAATTATAAAATTTTGTAAGAAAATGAATTTTTTATTAAAGATAATAAATAGGTAATTAAAATATAAAATTACAATATAAAAATACAATAAAAAATTTAAAATAATTTTTTAACTTTTCCTCCTTTTCGGCCATAAAAATGGGTGGGTAATGGATTAAAATATATAATATTGAGGTTAATAAGTAGTGCTGCTAAGAAAAACAAGCATCAAAATAATTAAATGCACTTTCACAAAAATCCATATGCAACAACTAATCAATCCAAAAATTGAATCTTGATTTGTGCCCGTTAATTTGCATGACAATTTTAAATCAGCTTTTTAAATTAATTGTTAAAGTGCTTCTTTTTTTGAAAGAAAAATTCAAGGAAGGATTGCCTTGTCCCTATTGAGACAATTATTTGTGAGAGAAATAGAGGATATCTGGGATTTTAATTTTCATTGAGTTAAACCAAATTAATTTGGTATGCAATGGCCTAAATTTTAAATATAGTTTTAGAATTGAACTAACATTGTCACAAATTCTATTTCATGTATTTAATTTTTAGCTACTTATAATACATATATATTTGGTCCCGCTTCAATGAAACATCTTTCTACGTAACCTACTTCATTTTTAATATCTTAATAGTTGATGGAAAATCCATTTCATATATTTTATTTAACATCATTTATATTGTTGTGAAGGCTTTTTTGTTTGTTTGGTTTCACCGTTTATGTGTCTTATCTATAAATGTGTAAGATCAACATAATAAAATAATTTAATGTTAAAATATCAATTTTAAAATAGTTTTTTTCCAACATCTAAATCATCTAAGATATCACTACAATATAGATAAATGTTTAAATAAAGTATTATTACATTCTAATACATTTGTGAATAAGTCTAAGCATGTTTCACATTCTACACATAAATATATATATATATATATTTGAGCAAATATATACTTGATTTGGATAAAACTTGATCTCATAACTAAACAAATGATGTTAAATATGATGAATTGATTAGATTGTACATCGACCATCAATATTTTAAAAATTAAGGGATCATAAAGAATGACTTCTATGTAACATGGCTAGAAGTCGAACCCATATATTTATTTCGATTAGGTATATTTGTCTAGAATTAATTATTTAGCTATCAATAATTGTTTGCTTATGAGTTGTGGCATTTAGTTAATTGTAACCATTTTTCACACCAAATGCAATGAAGAGGTACTTAAAGTAGTGATTAAAATAAAAATTAAAAAAGTTATGATTAAAATTTAATTATAAATGGAAATAAAGCCTTTACCTCGCATAAAATACGATCAACGTAAAATTTGCCGCATTTTATCAAATGTAGGCAAAATAAAATTTGGCTGCAACGAGTTGGCCCAATATGCTAGAATTTTCTTGTAGTGCAAATTAGTCGAATGCAAAAACCTACAACATTGGAATTTGAACGGAATTTTTATAACAATAATTTGGATAAAGTAGTAAGAATTGCTGATATAGCTAGATTTATATTAGACAAATGATATTAGACAAATAATAAGTTTCTTTAATAATATAAATATTGCTAAATATAATAAATGAATATAATTTTAATACATTGAAAACATTTAAAATAAAAGATGTTACATATAAAAAGGATTTCATATAAACAAAACATATACATATAAGTTAATTGATATGGGGAAAATCATTTTGGAAAAATAGTTGTATTTTCTACTTGATGCACAGTTTAGTAAGAAGAGTATGGAGGGAAACAAATTTTGTTTCTCTTTTCACACGTTCTTCAAATAATAATTTAATATATCAACTACTCAATCATCTACTTGTTCTATTTTTATTTATATAGCTCAATAGTTTTTATTATGCAACTATCTTATTTTTTCCCTTCTCTTTGTCATATCATATCATTTTCATACTTTTTAAAAACCTAACTACCTGTCTCCTCATTGCCTACATTACAATACCATGCCTTAGAAGTGAGATAACACATTATTGTTCTTTAATCATATATTTCATGTGCAATATGATATTTCTTTTTGTTGGTACGCGCGTAACATTACTTGGTTCAATGTGAATTCTCATGTGGTTCTGATTGTAAGCGTGCCTCTTAGATTTTGCATTTTTCAATGTTTTTATCAAATTCAAGCATTATCGACATTCTTCTCTTTTAACATGCATTTGCATGGCCAAAATGCAATTAGCGTGGTTGGCAAAGAATTCCACGTTCCTTTATAGAGAAGACAGACCATAGATATTTGTAATCAATCATATATTATTTCGGGGAGGAGCAATCGTATTTCCTTGCTACAAATATGGATTATTGAAAATAATAAGACATGTTATTTGGATATTTCCCTTCAACTAGCTCCGAAGTCTTGTATTCTTTATTTGATACGAATGGTTGAAGCGGATTTTTCGAAGATAAAATGGATTATGGGAGTGTGTGACTTGAACTATTGATTGGGCCGTGCAGATATATGATTTTCTCTGCCGCAAGGGAATTCACAACCAAAGGTGTCTCTGTTCCAACCACCGCATAAGTCCACCTACACTACGGAGGATAGGCCGGTTCGCTTGAGGAGAACTCGAACTATGTTGTGTGTGAATAGGCTCCGTAAAATCCAACAGAAAGAATAATTAATGTTGTATGATCCACATTATGTTCTATCTATTCCACTTACTTAATAGTATATTATGAAATGCATTCATTTCCTTTGCATTGATCCTGATCTATGCTACTATCGGAGTGAAACAAGGGATCCAAAGAAGAACGAGGGCCCGACTGTATTAGTTATTAGTAACAAGTAAATCCTTTGTATTAAGGAGGCTCGAAATATTGTATTGTGGGCAACATTATTAAATTTATATACCTAGAGTTAAAAAGGTTGGAAAATATGTTGAGTTGTCAAATATAATAATATAAAAAAGACAAACATGCATGCCGAATGATCTTTTACCACCGGTCGGAAATCCGGTGATTTCCGACCGGTCAAAAAATATATATTTTTTAATTTTTTTTGAAAAATAATTTTATAAACATGTTAATCTAGTTATATTTAATCTATAAACTAAGTTTTATCATTTTTAGATATGTATATATGCTTATTTTGGATTTTTAAATACAGGGGTATTTAATTCATTTTAAATATTCTTATTTAAAAATCCAAAATAAATATATATACATATCCAAAAATGGTAAAAATTGATTTATAGATTAAATATAACTAGATTAACATGTTTATAAAATTATTTTTCAAAAAAAAAACAAAAAAATATATTTTTTGACCGGTCGAAAATCACCGTAAAAGATCGGTACTCAACATGCATTGTTATCATTATCGTAAGTTATTTTTCTATGTAGGCAAAGTCAGCTGGATGGGTCATGTTGCACCATCTTTTAACATGCATATGATATAAAAATTTGTTTGAATTATGTTCGCATATAATTCACAACGAATGCATATATAATTCAGATGTTGAAAACAGATTGCTCTAATTAATTACGTTACGTAATACGCACAAATCCCCATGAAATCAACCGTCCAAGAGCTGGCTCACGTTCAAGTGGGCTAGACTTCAGCCCATCATTACACAAGCGCCACTTGGTTGGAGGATAGTCATTTCGTCCAACGTGTGGCATGGCCAATCAACCATGGCGCAACATGTTCACGGGACTTCGATTGTACGTGTATAAGTTTGTACTATTTTTGGAGTATTTTAAATATTTATTTTTGATTTTTTAGAGTATTTTAAAATACTACTAATTTTCAAAAATAAAAAATAAATATTTAAAATACTCCTGGTAAAAATTAATATATAGGTTAAATACACCTAGATTAACAATCTTATAAAATATTTTGGAAAAAATTAAAAAAAATAGATATATGCGCCCGAGAGCTCCCCGCAGCATAGGATAAGGCTTCCCAAATCAGTGAATCACCAGAGTAAGTGCTGTTCAAGACAAAACGAGTCACAAGAAATTTCACGCCTCTCACCAGATAAAGCGTGGACTGCAAAAGTCTACCACGTCAAAAATCAAAATGCCGTATAAAACTCTAGTTGATTTTTTTATTTCAATCCCGCCGTCTGCTTATAATTGATTAATCGAACCGTTTGTGGCGTTCAAAATTCATGCACTTGGAGTTATCTTGCTAATTATATTTTCTCAAAGGGCCTTTTTTTTTCACAGCTATGTCTGCAGGGTTTGAATAATATTATATTAGTATTCTTGAGTTGCTGAAATTACAAAGATTACCGTATGATTTGTATACATTTGAAAGTATATTTCTTTCGTTATAAATTTATAATAACGATAGCATTTTTTTAAAAATAACAAAAATGCTTTTACAAATTGCAAGTATATCCTTTAACTTAAAATTACAATTTTATCATTTCATAAAAAATTTCAACAGCCTTGTAACAGAGAAGATACGTTTACAAGTTTGCACAAATGCTGTAGGTATATTTATAATTTTGGCAAATTTACAAACGCCAATGCAATATTAACGAATCCTTGTAGGCATATTTTTAGAAATTTCATTTTTAAATGGTATAAATTAGGAAATGTTTATTGCATTCAATGGACAATGATGGTCAGATTATTTACGTGGTAAAAGCATTATAAAGATTGGATTTCCAGACCTCATGAATTTTCCAGAGGACTGAACAAGTTAACTAATTACAGGAATGATATCCATGCGAGTTGAAGAATGCTTCATTCCCAGCGTGCCCTTCATTTATCGGAATATGATGGCAGCTGCGCCATACATAAAGCCCAAAATCGTTCACCCGGATTATAAGTTCCACAAAATTTACGTGATTATAACCGTTCTATAAATTTTAATCACGCATTATGTTTTTAGACTTAAATTAATGCTCGAAGTCAATGATATTTAGAAAACAATATTAAAAGATGAAATGTGGACGATGTACAGTTAATTCACCAATCTAAAGGGTTAATGCCATCATATTTCGTATAAAATTATAAAATATAAAATGAATTCGATCATCACGTGTAATTTCCCATCCCATTTTAAGTATTATCAGTTTGTACAGGATTTTCATTTAAGTTAACAGCGACAAGTTTAAAATTTAAGTAAATATAGATTAATAACTCATCTAAACCAAAAATAATGATATATAGCCGAGTTAAATTTAAGAAAACCATAATAATATATCCAAGTAAAATTTATCTTTTCTAAAAACGAAGGAAAAATCAACAAATAAAAGTGAATAGTACTAGTATAAGTGCAAATATAAATAAAAATTATATAATTTTCCCATAATATAATTTTAACATGACAAACATCTCACAAATATAAATATAGAAAATATAAAATATATAAATAATATAATTTTAACATGACAAACATCCCACAAATATAAATAATATAAATAAAAATAAATATTATTTAACTGATATATAATGTAATACTATTTTTATATAGAGGAATGATCCTGTTAGTCTTGCTTAACCTACTTTAAAAACCTATTTAAAACATAATTTTTAAAATTTTTCTTCATACATTTGTTTATCTAAGTGTATTTAACATATAAACTAAGTTTTATCATTTTTGGATATATGCATATATTTTTTTAACATTTTTAAACATCCATGTGTATATATGTATTTAAAATACATTTATGTTTAAAAATTTTAAAAAAATATACACACATATCTAAAAATTATAAAACTTGATTTATAAGTTAAATGTATATAGATAAATAAGCGTTTCAAGAAAAAAATAAAAAATAAGTGTTTTAAATAGGTTTTTTGATGTGGGCTAAGTAAGCTATTTGCTTAGTCCTGGCTAACATGATCACTTCTCTTTTATATAATCAGGTTATATAGGAGTAGTTTCATATAACTTATTTTACTTTTAGTATCTTGATGATTGATAGAAAAATTCGCTTTATTTATTATATTTAGCATTATTTGTTTCACTAAAAAATAAATTTTATCTTAATCAATTATGAGTAAGGCTTATCCACATGGCGACATTTCATCAAAAAAATATGTGCAAGGTTATTGGCTACATTTGCTAAGAATATATATTCATGCGCAAATTATGAAAAATACTTAGATATATTTAAATATGCATTATAATATAATATTAATTTATAAAATTAATTTTCCACCTAGTAATGATATTTTAGACGACTTAGATGTTAACAATATGACTTTAAAATTGATATTTAGTATTAAATTAATTTATTATATTAATTTTATATATTTATAAATAAAGTTCATATACAATTATACTGAATAAATGAAAGAATTTTCACAATACTATAAATGATGTTGAATACAATAGATAAAGTAAATTTTTAATTAAGAATCATTATACTAAAAATGAAACGAACTACATAAAAGAGTGGTTTTATACAAACAAAGTCTTATATAGTATATTTTATATTAAATATAAATAGAAATTGAGTTAATGTTCCTTGTGTACAAGTTTTCTTAAATTTTAACCTCATTTGAAAATTGAGTCTCTAAAATTTAGGCTTCAAAAATAAGCGCAAACACCAATTTTCTAATGGGTTAAGTTTGGGTGCAACATAACTTAAGTTTAGGGATACAACTTAAATTAAATTTTTAAAAAATTCCTAAACTAACTTACATTTTTCCTAAGTAAGTTTCTATATACAAGTTATACCATTTCGAAATTTTGAAAATTTTATTTGACCTTTTAGAGACAACAATGCATGTCATGAATTTTGCTTTCGAATAGTTGCAAACTATAAAGCCAATATGTCTTCGTTTAAACTGCTGGGTTATGTATGAATTATGTTAAAACACTCTATGTATACTTGTCAAAAACCGGATAATATTTAGTAGTAGCATGATTATATACACTATGACGTATCTTAAGCTAAAATACAATATTTATTTATTTTATTTTATTTTTATTTTTATTTAATTTTTTCTTCATAAATATGTTTTCCTGATTGTATTTAATTTATATATCAAGTTTTGCCATTTTACAATACTTATATATTATTTTTAAAAAATCGTCAATTTTAGGGGCATTTAAGTTATTTTTCACTTCTTAAAAATTGAATTCTTAAAAAAATTAAAAATAATATGTAAAAGTAATATAAAACAGCAAAACTTTGCATATAAATTGAATATACTTAGAAAATATGTTTATACAAAAATAAAAAATATAAGTACTTGTAAAAAGAAAAGTGATTTTGTTAGCCCGGACGGAGTAAATGTCTCGTTTGGTCAACTTAAAAAATTTTATAAAAGCTTTTTTTTGTTTTTACTCCACATACTTGTTTATCTAAGTGCATTTAACATATAAATCAAATTTTACCATTTTTGGATATATGTATATATTTTTTAAAGATTTTTTATTATCTATGAGTATATATGTGTTTAAAATACCCCTATGTTTAAAAATCTTTAAAAAATATATGCACATATACAAAAAGGTAAAACTTAGTTTATATGTTAAATACATTTAGATAAACAAGTTTATGGAGAAAAAATAAAAAATATTTTTAAATAAATTTTTTGAATTAAACTAAGTAGGACATTCATTTAGTCCGGACTAATAGGATTATTTTTTTTATTTATAAAAATACATCATGATATGTATATAATCAAACTCCTATTTAGTATTGCTATATTTATTAGACTAGAAGTCTAGAAAGACCCGCATAAACTTTCCAAAGTGATTAAGCCATTTTCCTCTTAAATTAATATCCTAACAACTTGAGCTCATTTAATCTTACCAATTGGATAGTGGAGACCTGATTTTGTGAACGGGTAATACTAAATGAGAATTGCAATTTGCAACCAAGCAAAATAAGCAAATATCATAGCCATGACTAGTTCTAATGACATTCATTGAAATTGTCCAATGGGCCATTCATTACGTCATTAGACACTTAGGAAAGTAAATGCACTACAATTCTACACATACAACATCCTTTAGACTGGTAGCATTTCTGCGTCATGGAATGTCACTGTATCCTAAACTACTTTGCTTTGAGTCGAGCTTGAAGCGGCATGCTGTAATTGCCTCCCCTACTGATAAGAATATCATTTTCCTTCCAAAAATTTCTAGAAACTTAGATGCAATGAACTTTTCCATCACCTCAATTCTGGGATTAGTTAATACCATCTGCAAATGTAACCAATAAACTTTTTATTTCCACATGTAAAAGTTAGGGCATTCCACGCTAATTTTGAAGTAAGTGCACAATAAAAAAAATGGTATCATAAAAGGTAAGATTAAAATCTAAGTTGAAATTTGAAGGAATAACCTCACTATACAATGATGTGCTAATTATGGGTGTATCTTGATACATCTAAAACTTTTCAAATAATTTTTTTTTAATATAAAACTTTTCACAATTTATAATTACTCTATTTTTTAATAACTTATTTACATCTTCTTATATAATAATCACATTTTTAATCATTTCTACACAACTAACCATATAACTAACTTATCTATTTTAATTTTATTTTTTTTACTCTTCATCATTATCTTGATTACATCACATTATTTTCTAATATTTCAAAGGCTTTTAGATTAAAATTTTTTTTTCAAAAAGTTTTATCACTTTTCAAAATACTGTATAACTTATTATTGCAAAAAAAGTTTTGAAGGATGGATTAACTCGTTGGCCAGTTTCAGTTTTAGTCAGTTCATGAAATTAGCTTCCATTATAGTCATTCCATGAACCCATCCATACTATCAAACAATCAAGTCCGGCGAAGGTACGGCAAAAAAACATGTGTAAGTGAATATGATATCATACCTTGAGCGCCTTTGTTTCTAATTTTTTCTGGATTTCATGCAACGTTTCGAGGCCAGTTTTGTCAATGGACGTAACGGCTGTTGAAATAATAGGTAATAGTTAGACAATCGGTAATGGTTCTTTTAAGTGAGTAATGAAAAAGAGGTAATGCAGAAAAAAATCAAAAAACAAAAAAATAGTTAAATATGAGTAATAACTCAGAGTAAAATGAAACAATAAAATGCTAAATTTTGAATAATTTAATATAGATAATGAGCGAGAAAAATATGCGGAAATATCGAGGAAAAAATCATTCCGTATACCAAGTCCAGAATAATCAAGTTTTAACATTTAATACTTACAACCCAAGTCCAAAATTACATATTGCAACTCTTCACCATTGACATCCATAATTTTCTCTTGTTCTTCATCTATCCATCTTGAAATCCTGTTCCAAAGATAGATATAGATATATATATATATATTAATTAGGGAAGGGGGAAAATCCATTTTTAAGTCAAAAAAGTATACAATAAAGATTATGATTTTGGAGAGTCGACCATAGGGTATATATCAATCAAGAAATGTAAACTGCACAGGCCTTGAATTTGGAAGGGAATCATATCCTTGAATTGTGTCGGCTATCTCTAGTCCACGTATATCTATTTACCTGGTAATTCTTACTTTTTTTTATTTATTATTACTTACCTTTCTCTTAAGTAGCCAGCAGAAGCGTAGTAGATAGGCGATCCTAATTGAAGAACAAGAAAGCCGGGTATTTCACTTGTACTTTTATATTGCTCCATATCACGATACAATGTTGTGTTTTCAAGATTTCCTAGTTTAGAAATTCCTGGTCTAGCCGCGTACAGTAATGCTCGTAGAACTGATAACCCAACCTAGAGTCAAAGAGAATAATGCAATCAGCACCATCACAGAGAAAATAAGGATTTAAAAAAAATAATAATTTATGCAATGAGAAGTTTTTACCGAAATGACAAGTCCCACATCCATGCTGACAAAAGCAACTCCCAGAAATGCTGACATGCAGATAACGAAATCGAACTTGTCGACTTTGAAAAGGTGGTAGACCTCTTCATATTCAATGAGACCAACCATGGCAGTTATGATGATAGCCGAAAGGGCAACCATAGGAGTGTAACTGAAGAGAGGAGCTAAGAATAAGAGAGTCAACATCATGCAGATGGACATTACCACGTTCGACATTGCGGTCTTGCACCCAGCATTCACATTCACAGCAGATTTTGAAAACGGCCCTGATTTGCACAGCTATTAGTTAATTTGCAATAGTTGAAAATGAATATTTTGATTCTTATTTTATTCCCTTTCCAATATAAGTTTCAAAATCCTGAACATATGGAACTAGTTCTACAGGGCTAATTATTTACTATTAAATTATTTTTTGAAAAATGTTTGCCGCAGAACTATTTTTTAGTTGTGTTATGTATATATACCCACATAGTTTGAAGCTAATTGCAAATATACTCATATAGTTTCATGAATTGCATATTATCCCTACATAGTTTTATCAAAATTGTGTATTACTCTTATGCTATTACCTGCTGTTGATACCTTGCCTAAAATAACAAAATATTTTCATTGATAATTTGTAGATATACCCACATCGTTTGACACTAATTGCAAAATATACCTACATAGTTTCACAAATTGAATATTACCCCACATAATTTCAACAAAATTGCATATTACCCCCATATAGTTTCATGAGATAATATGCAATTTTGGTGAAATTATATGAAGATAACATGCAATTCGTGAAACTATAAAATATATCCGCAATTAGCATCAAACTATGCGAGTATATATGCAAATTACCAGCGGGACCATTTTCGTCATTTTTCAAAATGTCAAGCAAGGTATTAACGGTAGGTAACAGCATGAGAGTAATACGCAGTTTTGATGAAACTATATGAGGATAATATGCAATTCGTGAAACCACGTGGATATATCTACAATTAGCTTTAAACCATGTGGGTATATTTGCAAATTACCATTAAAAATATTAGTTATAAATTTGTTAATCTTTCTAAATCTAGCGTTGGATGGGTCTAATTACCTCACCCTGAAAACTAACCTGTGGTCAAATAGCATGATGTAAAGGATCCTATGATGTTCATCAACCCAAAAGCAATCATCTCTTTATTCCCATCTATTTGATAATTTTTCATCATGGCAAAGCTTCTCCCAATTGCGACTCCTTCCTGAACCATAATCATTCAGAAACATTGTTTAGAAAAAGTTACTTTTTTTAGAAAAAGAAATTCCACTATATGTTGTTATGATCCTTACGGCTAAAGCCAAAATGCCTGTGATAATCCCAGCCTTGACGGTAACTTTGAGATAGCGGGGCTGAAAGTTCAAATCCTGTATCGATGGAGGATTTAACCCTTTTTTCAAAGGACCAACCTACGAAACCCAAATCATTGTAAAATATATTAGAAAGTAAAACATGCTCAAATAAAAATTTTAAATTTAGCACATAATGTATGTCATATGTCACTGCAATACAATTTATTATATGGGGTCACTTTTGTAACCAAATTTTAAGTTGCCTGCATTTGACACCAAGTGTAGCTAAGTTCTGTATTAACCATAGTTAAAGTTCTGTCAATGTTCAGAGGCTCGTGTCAAACATTAATTTTTTACTACATTAATGCAAAAAGACTATGTGTGTGTTTGTTTACAATCTAAATGATAAAATTTTTAATGAAAAATCTGTAGTATACAAATTTTCGAAATAAGAGAAAATTATGAAATATGATAAGAGTAACCATAAGGGTAAAAATAATAAAGTAAAATAGATAGGTTAGTTATATGGTTAATTGTGTAGAAATGACAATAAGTAGAGTAGTTAATAAGAAGATGTAAAAAAATAATTAAAAAATAATATATTTGTGAAATGTGAAAAATTTTAGATTAAAAAATTTTAAGTTGAAATATTTTATATGTTGCCAAACATGCCCTTCAAATAAAAATTTTCAATTTAAAGTTTTTCGATTTTCATAATCTTCATATTTTCAATTATTTTTTATATCTTTCTATATAATTATCATACTTTTTAATTATTTATATACAATTATCTATAATAATAAGAAGATGTAAAAAATAATTAAAAAATAATATATTTGTGAAATGTGAAAAATTTTAGATTAAAAAATTTTAAGTTGAAATATTTTATATGTTGCCAAACATGCCCTTCAAATAAAAATTTTCAATTTAAAGTTTTTCGATTTTCATAATCTTCATATTTTTAATTATTTTTTTTATATTTCTATATAATTACCATATTTTTTAATTATTTATATACAATTGTCTATAAAACTGACATATCTATTTTAACTTTATTCTCTTTTCTTCTCATTATTACTTTTATCATATGATATCACTTTTCTAATTTCAAAAACTTTTAAGCTAAATTTTTTTCAAAAACTTTATCACTTCACAAACACTCCCAATATTCAACCAAATGTTATCACTCAAAGCAATTAAGTAATGGCAACTAAATAACCAATTATAGCAAAATACATTTAAGATAGCCAAATATATGTTATAAGAGAATAAAAATTACCTATATAAAATAAATTCTGTTGTGATGTGTCTCAAAATTAGTAGTTAAAAATTATCTTTCACCAACGATGATTAGTTAGTAATTTACTGTGTCCCTTCTGCAACAAAAAAAAAAGTAATTTACTGTGGCCAATTTTAAAAGTTGACCACAGTACGTATCATGCCACACTTTTGCAATGGCATTGAAAAGCTACCCCTGTCGGTGAGAAATTATTTATTAACGCCTTTTAACGATTTGGAACAAGTTCTGCTTACAATTGAAGCAGATTAGATATCCAAAATCTCACACGATCCGATAAATTAAACAGTCTATTATATACGAGCATTTTGCTATGATAGCATAACTTAGGATGCCAGGATAAATTATAAGTTAACTTCTTTTGTCAAAAGACAAATTCCCCTGGCTGTCATTTCCATGAGATAATCAATGGAACATTTCGATTACAACCTCCAAGCGAAAAAAATACTGATGGTATAAAAAGGTTTGCATAAATAACATGGCTGGATCACGCATGGATGAACGGATAAAGATACTTAACTGTAGGAATTCCATGCTTATCTGAATGTCCGAAGTAGGCAACGAGACAACCCAGCACCACTATGAATAAAGGAGCAATCGCGGATACCCAAAACAGCTTTGGCTTCTTCTTGCTCTGCGATCGATCATTCGGACATGCAGGCCTTTGTTTAGTAATTTGGACAATTAAATATGGAGTGATCAAGTGCCACTTAACTGTAAGAAAAATTGACCTTTAGCGAAGACAAAATTTGTAGGTATCTGTTTGAAGAACAGGAAGTGAGTAGCCAGTTTCTAGTATTAATTTTTAATTTTTTTATTATTGCTAAAAGATTGTACCTCATATCTATCATTATCACTAACAGTTTGAGTCATAATAATTATTAAAGCAGTTAATTAATATCTTTTGCAAGAAAAAACTAATAATTATTGAAATAATATTATAAAATGTTGGTTTTCTAGTAGGGCAGGTTCATTGCTTCATCTAAAGAAAATTACCATGAAATCAAATCGTCCTACATGTTGGGCCCACCGTTTGATAACGCCAAATTTCTCTCAATTTTGTCATTTTTTAATTTCAGTAGATGGCCTATCATCCAAATAGTACTGGAATGAGAAGACCCCACCAAAAAAAAAGTACTGGAATTGAAGCTTGGCCATGCATGGCTTCAGTCCATGCAAATGGGTGGTGATCTGGAACTTAGGAGTGATGGGTCCAACCTCAGAATATCAGCAATCTAGACAGTTAAAACCAGCTAGTAAATGTGCATGGCTCACCAGAAAACGGGCGGATAGGAGGAAGCCAAGAAAGCATATTCCAGCCACTGCACTCTCCCATTTCCACTGCAAAGGCCAACAACACCAAAACACTCAAAGGATGCATGAGGAGCAATCAACTCAAGTGTTGGTTATATCTTAAATATTGGATGGTGGTGAGCCTTAAATTCTTCCGTCGATTCAACAGATCAAATTCCCTTTGATGATTCCCGATGCATGCATATTATCCTATAGATTGATCTTAATCATCCGTACGCCCCAGTCAACGCAAGCAAATCATATATCAGTGTGCCAACAACTGCTCTGGGCTTTCCGTGATGTTTCAGATTTTTTATGAAAGGGCTATTAACTGATTTTTTTTTTTCTTGGAAATGCTTGCCTGCTGATCATTTGCTTCATTTTCAAATGGTATATAGCATGAAAAAAGGCTATGCAGATTTCCTGTCATGGAACACTCCGTGAATTATTCGGACTTCCTACCTCATTAGTTTGGGAGAAGATTGAACGCAGGACAGAAATCACATCGGTATGGTTTGTAAAGTGCTTCATCCCAAGCATGCCTTTAAATTGTTGGAAGATGATGAGGATGGCCGTTCCACTCATAAAGCCCGCTATCGTAGATTTTGACAAGAAATCAACTAGAATTCCAAGCCTGCAGGGAAAATAAAATCACCCACTATAGACAAATTTAGAAACAAATGTCTCGAGCCAATTCATATATCCTAAATAAAACCAAATAGCAGGAAACATGGACAGTTCAATATCAGCAATATTGGAACATTTTTTTTTTCTTTTCTTTTTTTTATGAAAAGCAACATCGGAAAAGTCAATTGGCAGGAGTTCACTTGATCGGATGTCGGTTTTCGCTTAGTGGGAGGGTGGCTAGAGACCGATTCACTTGGACATTTGGCAGTTTCAACAACCGTCAGAATTCGATCCAAATGCCAGCTAGCCAGATGCCAGAATTAGGATTAACATATTCGACGATTCAAAGGTCTGGGTAACTAGACGATTTTCTGCCAAATTAATTCCTAAAATACTATGAATTAGATATACAAAGTACAAAGTGTGGCCCATCGATGATTTTTTATTTTTTAAAAAAATAGAAAAAACGAATATCATCACGTAATTTCTATCCAAAAAAAAAAATGTATCAGAACGTAATGGGTCCGCCACTTCATTAGGCAATATCTGTGCAAAAAAGTGATGGGCGTGCGTGCATGCATGAGCAAGGTGCACCTGAGAAAGCCCAAGGCCGTTTGAAATACTCCAGTGAAGAAGGCAGATGTGATGATTAGGTTCACATAAAGTTGTGGGTCTTCCATCGGCGAGACTTCATTGCTAATGATCGACGCCAGCAGCAGTGACGCGGCCGCCACCGTTCCCACGGCCATATCCTTCGAAGTACCGAACACCGCATAGATCAGAGGCGGCACGAAGCTGGAATCTGCATACACGGAAAATCGACAAAATGAAAGATTTTAAACGCAAGCAATTAAGTAATATTCGAGACAAGAAAAAATGTATATATGTATATATATACATAATCCGATGATGGGTGGGATTTCTCCGAGCTTAGCATAGCTGATGCCCTGCGGTATGGCCAGGCTGGCGATGGTGATGCCGGAGAGGAGGTCGTATCGGAAGAGGCGGAAGTTGTATTGGGGCAGCCATTCAAGAGCTGGTACTAAGTACTTGAGGATATTGTAGGTGCAGCGGAGTGGGAGCTGGCCTTTGAATTGGCGGAAGGGGTCATCGGGGAAGAAGGTCTCCTTGAAGGAGGTTGTGAAGGCCTTTCTCGAGCTTCTAGTAGCTGAGAAATTCACCCCGGGGAGGCTATCTGCAGAGGAATTTCCGTCCATGGCTTTTTTTTTTCCCTTGCTGGTGCTGGCGATTTGGGGAAGACGGGTTACTACTTGTACATATATAGGCGGGAAGGGCGAACACGTGGTATGATTTGTTAGTTAATTGGATTAGGGATATGGCATGGGCGGTAACAAATGGAATGACGAATGTTTTGCGCTTTTTTCTCGATCCAACCGCACAAACGGTTATTTCTATCCACTGATGAATGCCACGCATTGCTGATGTGTGTGATTCATCTGTACATGCACGGAGACATCGGTGTCTTGTGCTGTCTCGAGAGACAAGGAGGAGAATGCAGTCCCACGAATTAACTTGTGGGTTTGAGAATTGAAGATCCGTTCGATGAAGCTATTCGTAGTAAAAGGTCTATGCGATTTCGCTATGACATCGTTTACTGGTGGAATGTGGATGAGATAGTGTCATAGATAGGATAAGAAAGAATATCGATGTGTGTTGAAATTGATAAATTAGAGTGAGAACGAGACGTGTATTACACATTGGGAATGAGAATTTTTTTAAAAGTACAAATTTTCATCCCATTTTACATACTAAACAATCCTACGTATCTTGAAATTGCACATGTATTACTTTTTCATTCAAAATTTATAAAAATGGCCTTACAAATAATTAAACTATAAAATGTAAGAAATTATATTTAAAAATATAAAAATTATATTTTTTAAAATATCTTTCATTAAATAAATCTATTTAATTAAGGGTATGTTTAGAAAATGATAAAACTTTTGGATGAAAAATTTTGGTGTAAAAATTTTTTTAAATAAGGGAAAATAATGTGATATTACAGAGGTAATGACAAAGGGTAAAAAAATAAAGTTAAAATAAATATATTAGTTGTATAAGTAGTTATGTAAAATAATTGAAAAATAGAGTAGTTGCATATGAAGATAAAAAAAATAAGATAGTTATGAAGAAAAAAAATTTACATTGAAAAATTTTAGAGTGTAAATTTTTTTGTTTTGCCAAACATGCCCTAATTAAAAGTAATTTCTTTTGTTTTATAATTTTATTTGTCCATTTGGGCATTTTAGTTATTTAAAATGATACCTTATAATTTCAAGCAAACTATATGGATATAAATTTAATTTTTTGAAAACTCATAATACACTCATAATTTCATGCAAACTATATGTGCAGATGCAAAAATTTCTCTCACTATATGTATGTATGTATGTATATATGAGAGGTGCACCGGAACAGCGGTACATTTGATCAAAATTAAGTCCTAAACATATTAGAATGTAATGAAACTTTAAACAATCATTTATTTATATATAAATTTTATAGCAAATGGTTTACATATTGAAAAATCACTTTAAAGTTATTATTTACATCAAACTATTTTATTACGTTAAATTTGTACCATTTTTGGATGGGGGACATATACATATCTGATTGGGATGAAAATTAGTATGGTAATAGAATACATTATTCTAAATACAATGGGTGGAGTAGATTATGATTTTATGATCATGTGAGGCCCATTTTAGTGACGCTGCACTTAAATATTTTTGTATGTATGTATGTATATATGTGTATATATATAGATATATACACACGTATGCATTTTAAGATTGAGAAAAACAATGCTTGACTCCGCTTGTTTTTGGAAACCACACGATTTATAGTCTCTAGAGTATCTATTTATTATTAAGTGGATTATAGTTAAACATGACTCAGTGCAAAATATGAGAAGTTTTCTCTTATATGTTTTGGTATTTCGCATCCCATCTTAGAGTGCTGGAAACGTTACATGAACATGCCAGGAAATTAATACGCCAATTTGGGCGATTTCATCATTTCTAAGATGAGAGTAGTTCATGGTATCACTCTTAATTAAATAACTTAGTAAACAAAGGCATGCGCAGAGAACCCAGCAAGAGCGAGGCCCACATCATATGAACTTCCAGTCTTCCACTACCACAGTCCGTCTTCTTCCACCCACTTGCCACATATGCCTTCGCAGAAAATCGTAATTTTAGCGTGGGCCAAAAATCCTCTATTTTATGGGTAAGTGGAAGCTCCTTGGGGTTGGTGGGGTCTTCTTCCACTCACTTGCCACATATGCCTTCGCAGAAAATCGTAATTTTAGCGTGGGCCTAAAATCCTCTATTTTAGCTGTTTTCCTGGGGTGAAATTAAATGGAAGAATCGTGGAAAGAAGAAAAAGCAAAGGATCACTTTAATTTACAGCTAACAATACCCACTCGAAACAGTTACTTCCATAAAGAAATCTAAATTCAAAGAGCCTTTTTGGGCAAATAGAAAATCGGCATGAAGATAGCTTCTCACTCGAATAAGCCTACCCTGGTTAGTCACAAGTTTTTATGACCACGGAATGTTGGTGATCAATTTCGTTATTGGTAGGTGAAATTCACATTTGAGGCCGTGATTCATTTTCCATACTTTTGTGCATCACGTGTTACAATCATGATTTGGGCTTCTTTACTAGGTGGGCACTATACAATGCACCACCTGAGTGGATCGATTCTTGAATTCGGGAAGCTTTTGTCTTTTTAAAAAAATCGTTTTAAACAATTAATTTCCATGTCTTTAATCGTGAACAAATAATGATAATCTATGCATTTTATTAGAGAGTAAAGGGCTTTGATTTGAGAACCAAAAACCAAAGAGTGAAAATTTTAAAATAGATAATATTTTTTTAAAACAACAATTTGGAAAATAGTGTTTATGGATAAAATATCACATTAGTATTGGATTACGAGGAAAAATTATATACTTTTTTGTGAGAAAAAAGCTTTTATCTTCTTTAGCTAAGAGTGTTTATGAAGTGATAAAATTTTGATGAAAATTTTTTAGTATAAAAAATTTTAAAATGGAAGAAAATGATGTGAGTAATGAAGATGAGTAAAAATAACAAAGTTAAAATAGATAGGTTAAATGCATGAGTAATTGTGTAGAAATGATTAAAGAGTATAGTTATATAGAAAAAAATAAAAATTAATTGAAAATAGAATAATTTTGGAGAATGAAAAATTGTTGAAGTAAACAAAGACCCTAAGTATAAAAGAAATTTGATCGGAAGAGAGATGTAGAGTGTTATCACTACACGCAAATAAAGATCATAAATAGATATAGTGTAAACTGAATAAGAAAAAAGAAATAAGATTTTTTATTAATAAAAATTCAAGTAATAAAATAAATAAAGCTATCAAACATATATAGGTGAAATAGTTGAAATCATGACTCATGAACATATCCGATTAGAGAATTTAAAGATTTGAAAAAGGTCAAAAGAAAATTCATCACATTGAAGAATTTACAAAGTTCCCCTTTCATCCCAATATTGAAAAAAAAATTTAAAATTTGAAAAGAAAGAATGGAAAATTTTCCTCTCTTTATTTGTACAATCAACAAAAAGATTTTGATCTCTTTATTTAGGGCATATTTGTTTATTAAAAAAAATTTTAATCTAAAATTTTTAATTTAAAACTTTTCACTGTCCACAACTGCCATATTTTTTAATTTTTTTTCATATGTTCCTATATAACTACTCTATCTTTTAATCATTTTTACACAACTACTCATACAACTAACCTATCTATTTTAATTTATTCATTTTACTCTTTATCATTACCTCTATCATATCACATAAATTCCTTTTAATTAAAAAATTTTTACACAGAAATTTTTCATCTAACAATTTATCACTTCCCAAACGCACTTCTAATACGTATTTTCATTTGGTGAAATCAAATATTTTTTCCTATCTTATTCTTTTTATCCAAGTTTCAGTTTTTTCGAAATTTTTAGATTTAGAGACATCCACGGCAGGGCCAGGCAACATTAAAGAATTGCTCATTTTCCATACGAATCCAATTTCGTTGACGAAAATAGACAGAAGTGATTTTCTTTTATCATTTTTCTGATTTATTTTTTAATTTTTTAATTTTTTAATTTTTTAATTTTTTTGCATAATCAACGCAACTTGCATTGAAATAGGAATTATCCATCGGCTGAGTGGAATTATGATGACGGCTTGTCGTGGGTCCTGGTTGGAAAGCTGCAAATAAAACCTTCAAATTTATATTTTTATTCCTTCGTATATTAACTAGTGGACTTTCACCACTAATAACCTCCCCCTGATAATATTACAGGCAAGTAGTGGAAATGCAAAATGCATGTGCTTGGAAATCAGCTGACTCAAAAGTCACATACACACTACAACACATTTAGCCTTCGGTAACCCTCATTGGCAGCAAAAAGTTTCTATTGGCGAAGAAAATTAATATACATACGCTCAAATCATTTTCACATATTTTTACTTAATTATCTTATCAGTTTTAATTTAATTTTATTTACTCCTACTCAGTACTTCTATTATATTATATAACTGTGAAACCCCGATCTTAGATACGTGTATAAAACCCTAAGGTTGTAAACCCTATGTAATATATTTGAAAAATATACATTCATGAGTATGAAATATGTGAGAATAGAGGTTAAAATAATTAATTATGAAATTCGGGTGAATAGTGCCGTGATATTGAAACGTGAATAGTAAATGTGGGATTAAGAAATATGTTAAGTTAATCACTTTGGATTAACTTAATCACAAAAAGACAAAAAAGGAAGCTTCCCACAAAAGGACAAAATAGCAACATTTTGATTTATTTAGTATTTTCGGATTTTTATGGATTTTTGTGACGAAAATGAAGAAAAATTCATATCTTGCAATCCGGACATCGGATTGAGATGAAATTTTTTATGGATGGCCAAAATATGATGATGGACATGATGAATGGTCCAAGATTAATCAAAAACTATAAATTAAGGGTCAAGATTAAACATCATTTGAAGATCAAAAAGTAGCTTTACTTTTTCATTAATTAGTATTTGACTTTGGATTAATTTTAATTAATTAAATGGATAAATAATTAATGAAAAGATGCTATGGCTGCTGGAGCTTGGACTTTTGAGACCAAATCCAATGGCCCGAAATCAATCTTATCAAAAATCAATGGCTAGGATTAATTTAGCCTAAATTAATTAATTTTAAAAAATAAAAAAATAGGCAAAAATAGGGCTGCCATAGGGGGGCTGGAGCAGGCCTAGGGTGGGCTTCACAAGGCTCCATGCACCTTTTGAAAATTAGAAAAAAATACATTTATAATTTAATACCTTGAGCAAGGGGGTAAATTCCAATTTGATGAAAAATTAAAAAAACTATAAATAGGGACATGGGGTGAACGACCAAAGCACACAAACCCAGCTCCATTTGAGCATTTTTTCACCCCCACCACGTTGAAGCCTTGAGGAAAAAGAAGAGGAGGAAGTTAGAGAGAGAAAGTGCGAGAAAAAGTGGGATGTCTCCACTTCGGGTAAGTGATTTCTTCCCAAATTTCTTTTCGGTATTAAGTAAGGTAAAACCGTGCTTAGATAATTATGAACAGTGATCTGCTACAGTGACATGAACAGTAATTATGAACAGTGATCTGCTACAGTGACATGAACAGTAATTATGAACAGTGAACAGCGTATTTTGGGAAAAAATTGAGATTTATTTTTATATATTTATAACGATATATGGATGGAATTTTTAAAGAATTTATGGATAAAAATTCATATAAATAAATAATGACCATGTATCTTTATAAGATTAACCTCTATGGGAATGAGGTAATGAATGATCATAAAGCATGCATGGAAAGCAACCTAAGACATGGAATGGATGGATAAAATATCCATTTTCCCTGTATAGGGAAAAAGGAAGGAGAAGGTTGAGGACACCGACTGATGAGGTAAGCAAGCAAACCCTTTTGAAAATGTGATTTTATTCCCAAGTACTTATGAAATGTATTTAAGGGTGGTCATTCCTATAATGTTTTGAAATGATGAATGTTTATGAGGTTTTGTGAAAAGTCATGCCGACATATTGATATCATGTGATGTTTATGGACATGTGCACATGTACGATGTATAAGGAAGAGGCTTTGGTGGAGGTAGAAAGCGGATCAGATGGTCCCTCTTCACTATTGTTGAGTCGTATGTGCCGAGGCGTCCTCCCCAGAGGTGGAGGCAAAGGAATGTTATGTGTGGATGAATGCATTACATTTTCATACATGGATTGAAAAGGAAAGCATGGATTTGAAATGATGTTTTTAAGTGATGGTGCAAATAATTCTTTACATGAGAATGACAAGTCACCTCGTGTAAGAGATATATAATGCTGCGGAAATCAAAAGTCATGCATGTAGGAACCACGTAGGCGTCAAGAGGAAGAGAGGTTCCCCTTGATGAGGCCAAGTCGGAGACAACCGGCGTATTGGACCATGGTATGTGAGATGTTCCCTGGGCTAGCGTACCCACACACGAAGGTTTATGTCAGGAGTGGAAATGAAGCATTTGCACATCTTATGTTTATGAAAAAGTTTCTATTCCATTGATAGTTGATCACTTGTTAAGTGTCTCCTATCGAATGGAGAGAAATGCATTTACGAATGATTTACATGAATGGTTTATGAAAGGTTTTGAAATATGGTTTACGAAAAGGTTTATATTCCGTTGGTAGTTGATCACTTAGTAAGTGTCTTCTATCGAATGGAGAGGAATGCATTTAAAATGAAAAATGTTTGCTTATTGAGTTTCGACTCATGTTTTGTTTTCCCAACCTCAGACAGGTGTAGGAAAAGGCAAGAGATAAAGGACATGTGTTGTTAAAGGAAAAGAAGAATCTACAAAGGTTAGTAGATTTTTGTATGAATAGATTCCCTAATGGGATATGATGAAAAAGGACATAGGTTGTATGAAATTATGAAGTTATGAATAATATGAGAAGTTATGATTTATGATGATATGGATAAGTCCATTATGAATGATGATAAGTATATATTTATGTGATGAAAGAAAAGAAAAAGAAAGAAAGAAAAAAAAAAAAAATTTGGACGAGTTCTAATTAAGTACCCACCGCGTGATCAAGGCAACAAACCTGATTCACGTTTACCAATTGACAAGATCCCGGAGTAAGGACAAATGTGACGCCTCGGTTCGGGGCGCCACAATAACTTTCTCACTACTACTTTTACAACTTTGCAAACCAAGATTAATATCAATTCAAAAATGGAAATTTTTTTTTATACTCATGACATTTGCCAATAATTTCTATTATATCTACAATATTTCAAAATTTTCTTTTATACTCATGACATTTTATATTAAATTCCTATCATACTCATGCAATCAAAATAACCGTTAATTACCCTATTTAAATGATGATTTTCAACCCCAATATGACTCAATTAATGTTCTGTGAATCGTTAATTTATGACATCAAGTAATTTAAATATTAAAGCTGAATCATTTCAATTAGGAAAAATTTAAAGGAACAAAATCGTTTTTTCAATAGGGTAATTAACGATTATTTTGACTATATAGATATAATAAGAATTCATGGTGAAACATTATGAATATAATAAAAAATTTTGAAATGTTACAAGTATATTAAGAACTAGGGGTAATTGTTGTGTGTATAAGAAAAAAATTTTCATTAAAAATCTATATTTTTTTACGTTTTAAATCATGAATAGTTCATATAAAGAAATATATAGGGATATAATTAAATGTAGTTAACTGTACCACAACTTATAGTACGGGTGGCTCAAAATAGATCCCGCATGATTATAAAATAATAATTTACTTCATTTAATTGTTTAGAATTGTTTATTTTATTAGAATACTAATTTCATCCAAATTGCATGTATATAGGCTTCTTTGAACATAATACAAAATCAATGTAATAAAATAATTTGATGTAAATAACAATTTGAGAATTATTTTTTAACATATAAACTATCTAAGATATAATTTATACATCGAAAAATGACTGCATAAAGTATTGATACATTTAAGTGAATGTAGAGCCTATTTTAAACTAATTGTATAATAATTTACGGTATACATGATCATATCTCATATATATAAAATTTTTAGTTTCTTTGTATTCGGATGCACCAATTCACCTCGCTACTCTAGTCTAGTTTAGCCCTATTTTGAAAATTTTGTTAAATCCAATCCATCAATTATATTTAGTATTATTTATTTTATTTAAATACTAAACATTATCTTAATCTATAACTTGTGTCATTCTCAAAAGTAACAATCACTTAAGAGTGACTTTAAATCTATTAAAAATCATTTGTTTATGATAAGAAGTCATGGGATTTCAATTTAATATCTAAAATATTTACAATATTCATCCTGCTTAAGGTGTGTTTGAGAAATAATAAATTTTTTTGATGAAAAATTTTTGATATAAAAATTTTTAAATTGAAAGAAAATGATATGATATGGTAGGGGTAATGATGAAGAGTAAAGAGAATAAAATTAAAATAGATAAGTTAGTTGTGTAGGTAATTATATAGAAATAATTAAAAAGTAAAGTAGTCGTACATAAAAATACGAAAAAATGATTAAAAATAAGGTATTTATGAAGAATGAAAAGTGTTAGGGTGTATTTGACCAAAAGAAAAAAATCAAGCTAAACTTTTCACTCTCCATACCATAATTTCTAATAATTTTTACACAAGTATCGATATGACTAATATATTTATTTTAACTTTATTCTCCTTATTTTTGATCATTACTCTCACCGTATTACATCATTCTCTTTGAATTTTAAAAATTTTTATATTGAAAACTTTTCATCTGAAATAATAAAAGTTCTAGCTTTACATTTGTTACGCATTGCCAAATACATCCTTAGATTAGAATTTTACAATATTCTAAAATTTTGACATATAGATTCAAGTGATTTTCTAAAGTTGTATACATTTTTAGAAGATGTTGCATACTCATGCATCTAATTGATATGATTTTTGGTAGTTAAATAAAACAAATAATTTTAAATAAAGTGAAAGGATTGGATTAAACAAAATCATCAAGATAGGGTTTAAACTAAACAAGAGTATTAAAGTGAATTGGTACTTCTTGATGTACAAAAGCCGGACTCATATGTAAATATTGATCTTTTTCGATAGGAGGTTAACAAGTCCTTTTTTCGACCGTCAGTCTCCACTGTTCAATTGTGCAGGATCACCAGCAGTTGTTGGATGGAGCTTCAAAAACAAGGGTCATACAGAGCATTTAGAGTTTCCGAAAATTTGCAAACAGATTCCTATTAGTGACAACTATGATTCTTTGTCTCTCCCCTCTTTGTTCACTCTCTCTTTTGCACGCCTCCCTCCTCCCATCTCTTTTATACGGACAACTCTTCTTTCTCTCTCCCCCCCCTTTCTCATGCATATGCCTCTTCTCTAGCAGCCTCCTCGCTTCTTTTTATCATTAATCTACAAATTTCTCCAAATTCATCACTTTGTGCACAATTCTCTTGATTCATCATAAAGAGTTACATAGTTTTTAATGATTGCTTCTCGAAAACAGTAACCATGAGTTCTGTCATATTCATATTTCTATTGAGTACTCCCTAGACCACTCATAACTAAGTTCCCTTTTACAAGCATGTGATAGTTGCCATCGCGAGGCTTTTAAGAGAGTTGAATGAGAAACTAATTATAGTGCCGAGATATCTTTCCTCGTTGAATCCTCAGGAAACATTCGCACTCGAATAGAAATTATTGTTTCATTTGCTAACAGTTTGAGAACTTAGCAAAAACTCCGTACGTGGACTCTATGGTTTGATTCATAATCTGCAGGTCCCCATTGTCTTTGAATGTCATTAAGTTTATGTAATCAAGAGCCTATAATGTGTGGCTAGACCAAAACTTCTCTACTAATAGATTGGTCTGAAACATAGTATTCCCTATCGTGGCGCTGAAAAGCCAATCACAAACATCCCATAAGATAGAGGTCACTTAGTTTGTTACTCACAGATGCTATAGCTTTCATGTTGGTACTGAAAATAGAGGTTAGAATAGAGAAAGTGTCACCTTCAAACAATAAGATAAAAAGAATTTCAATCCTTGATTGAGCTGGAACATAGTTAGGCAAACGTAAAACAACAATTGTAGTGGTGGTTGAGATGTCAAAAGGGGAGTTCTAGATTCTTCTCATGAATTGCTCTGCTAGCCGTCAATCTAGAAAAATTGCAATGCCATTGAAGGAATCACCTTCAACTGCAATCTTCATCTTTGTAACTTGGAATTAGTTTTCACTGCAATGATAATTAGGATTGTAACTTGGGTCAGGTAGGTTTCGTTCGAGTTAAACTTATCCTTATTCTATTTTCAAAAACTTCTACCTTATTTTATTTTAGGTCGGGTCAATTCTAGGCAAAGTGGCAAACTCTAATTTAATTTTTAAAGTCATTTTGGTTCTGTTAATAGTTTTAAATCAGTTTTTTATATTAATCTACATATTATATTTGAAAATCATAATCTTAATATAAATTTTACTTAAAAATGTATAATTACTATGATGATATAGTTTTAAAATACATTTATTAGATATATTAAATAATAGATAAATTAAATAAGTTTCTATATTTTAAAAATATATTTTATTCAAAGATATAATATATTTTATAAAAGAGATATTGAATATACATTAGTAATTCGAGTTAGTTCAAGGTGCTCAAACCTTAGAAACTATTCTACCCTAATTACTCTAGGTATTTTTTAATTTTGAACATATTCTATTCATTTTAGAGTACCCGGTAGGCTGACCCCTGGGTACTTAATAGGTCGACTCACTGATACTCTATTCGAGTTGCACCCATAATGTCAATCAATCAGTACGAGCACAAGCTGGAAAAAAGAGCAGTAAGAGGAGGGTAGAATCTGTAGACGAAGGAAGTTGCTGTCGGAGACAAGAGAACAGAGAGAAGGTGCAACGAGGATGGAGATAGGAGAAGGGAAGTGTGAGAAAGGAAGAGTGAGAAGAGCCATCGACGAGAAGAGAGATGGGAGGATGGAGATATAAGAAAGCGAGGATGAGAAGAGAGGAGAGAGAGAATCGGAGTTGTTGCTGGCAAGTACCTGTTTTCAAAATTTCAACGGATTTAAATGTTTCGTCAGGCCCTCATTTTCGGCCCTGATCGAACAGTGGAGATAGGCGATCGAAAACAGGGCCTATTAACACCGGTCGTAAAAGATTAACGTTCTATATATAAACACAACCTAATTTCGGACATTACTGTACCTGTCGGATGGAGCGTGTTGCTCTACCTGATCCTCTCCAATCGACTATCTTCCATTTTTACCGCGGAAGCTCTTTGGTGTGCTAGCTCTCGTGAACCTCATGTGACCAGGAGTACATGTAAAGAACATGATCTGTTGATTCGATGGAAATTATCCTTTTGAGAATCCACAGTTGGTAAGAATTTTCTAATGTTCCCGTATTTGCCAATTACCGATTTTGAGGCTGAGAAACCTTGAATATTCAAAGGCTGGCCATCGGAGGCTATGACAGCTGGCGCCTAGGATGATTGGTCAAAACAAAATGGTCGTTCCAAGTCATGCTAAAATGCTTCCTCTCTTGAGGAATGCATATCTGTCTGTAGTAGATTGCAAGGTTAGAAAGTTGTGGACGGATTCTAGCTATGTCGGAACTAATTGGAATATGGGAACTCTTTACTTTGAGATGTTCATGCGCTTCGCTCGCCCTAAGTAGGTTACACCTGCTAAGCGCATGCATCACTCGGCAAGCAAAACGTGTACGACAGAAAAGATGCCGTAATCGGAATGGCGAAATTGCATCCAACCTCACCTCTCGTTAAGTTCGTACCCAAATGGGGTTATTTTCTCGACTGCCCCCGGAGCTTTCACCCAGTTACACCTATAACCTATTTCCATTTGTTCCCAACATGTCGGCGGGAGGGGCCAAGGACCCAAGAGCATGCGGTATGAATGTGATCTGCACCGCAAGCCCTGGCCTCAATTGGACCATGTATACATTTCGAGCCAAGCCCAATCAAATAGGCCGATAGTGTGACCATTTTGATCATTTGAAGGGAGAGTTGCGCGTCTGAGTAGCGTTGGAAGATTAGAAAGCAGTAGATGCATTGAAGATATGGAAGGAGGAGAGAATGCGTTCCACATGCCCATGCATGCATTCTTGGAAAACATTTAAATCAGTCGAGAAGCCCCAAGAACTGAATTTTGGCTTAGCGTATAAAAGCATTTGGGGCAGAGATATCCTTTCCAAGCTGTTCTCTTCTTCTTCTTCTTCTTTTTTCTTTAAATGCTAGCATGAATTGGCTTTGCAAGACTCGAGTGACCGCCCACTCCCTCCTCCCCACACTCCCAACTCATGCATTTCTGATCACCAATGTTGTGTCGGCCAATCGATAGTTCATGCGCCATGTTTTTAACCACAAAGTGCATGTTCCAAGATAAGTAAATATATTTCTAAGGACACGGGAGAAAAGGGCTTGTCTTTCTATTTGTTATCTATGATGACTGTAAACACAAAAATTCCTAACACAAGCCTACAGCATCCTCATTGGTGTGCAGATTCCTAGGTCTTGGAGCAAATCCCATAGAAAGAATCCAAGAAGACTTCTATATCATCCTCAACTGCAATCAGCAGCATTTAAGCATGTCAGTAAATGCGAACAAAAATGACACACCTTGGAACACTGAAGTTATGTGAAATCAGCCAACATTTATTACAAAGGTGCTAAATTTTTTCACCTATTTCTCAAATCAACAGTAAAAATGGTTAAGACCGCTGGACAAACCATTTTACGCAGATATCATAGGATAGGAAGCCTAATTAATCATATTTAAGAAACTGTCGAGTGTTAAATTCTCTAAACCCCATTTTGTAGCTCCATCTCATACGCAGATATTAAGGTCTGCGAGACAGACATCAATTTCCAACAAAACTAACTCTCCAATCTGACATAGTACGGAATCATATGCCAGTTTCTAAACTTGGAGGCAACATCCTATATATGCCCCTAATCACATGTCGACAAAGGCAACAACCAAGCATTGGATGCGATCATTCAGCCACAAGAAGAGCAAGGTCGTGAAAGCTAGTGCATTATTTGCTAAAGAGTGAGAATTACCAGGATCTGGATGGGTGCAAGAAGATGCTGCACAACCAAGTTGACAGTAGTAATATTTTGAATGAGGACTAACGTAATCATCGAAGAACCCATGACACAGGAATATTTTCTCTTCCCATGAGCTCGGCAGTCATCATTGCACTTCTTATAACATGATTTGAATGAGGCCATTGTCTGCCCTGAGAGAAAACAGATCATGATGATAAAAATTAATGCAACATCGGAACTTCTCCCCTCCATCTAAAAAAACAAAGCAAAGTGAAATCTCTTAATCACAATTGTTACACTCTCAAATTGATGGCGTTTGGAGATTAAATCACCTATTTATGCAATCCAAAAGCCAGCTTCATTCTGAAATAAGTTATGCATTCATTGTACTTGCACATCCAATATACATTCATGAATGCCTGATTCTTGCCATAATTGCATATGTTTAGTCTTACATTATGTGATTCATGATCCTATTAGCCCAGGCTGAGTAATGAGTTATTTAGCCTACTCTAATAAATTTATTTGTTTATATTTTTTATTTCATAAACTTGTTAATCTAAATATATTTAATGTATAAATCAAATATTATTATATTTAGATATATTTTTAATTTTAAACATATGAGTATTTTAGTCATTTTTAAAGGTTGAAAATTATTAAATATTTGAAAATTTAAAGAAAATATATACACATTTTCAAAAATAGTAAAAACTTGATTTATATATTAAATATACCTAGATTAATAAATTTATGGAGAAAAGGCAACAAAAAAAATAAATACAGGCTAAGAAGATCATATTTCATACTATGCCATATCAATGTGGTGATTAACCATACCTACAAGAACCAAAGACCCGTGCATTGAGAGTCGTTACTGAAAAAAGGAATGCAAACATGTTAAATGGTCCATGACGATTTAATTGCCTGATAATACCCTGGATTCCATCTGCATAAAGAAGTGGACCACCTCTAAGAACTTTTGAGGGTAGATTTGCCTATTATCTATTCCTGTTAGGTGACTGCTTGATCCATGTATTAGTGTTTTTTTTTTTGGTGGGGGGGGGGGGGGTGTGTGGGGTCTAAGATGGGTTTTTTCCATGGTAAACCCTCTAACTTTGGCCAATTGCTTTCCAAACCTCGAAGTTTGGCCGTTTTCTTATTAAACCCTGCGAACTTTCAGCTTTTGCATTTTGAACCCCGGGGCATAACGGCATTTCAGAACACCGTCAAATGGAGTGAAATGTCCAAAATGTCCTCACTAAAAAACAAAACTGAACCCTAGCAGATACCCCAGACGGAAGGACGATAACCTGAAAAACCCCAAATCAAAAATACCCAAATCGAAAACTTAGAATTCGAAATCTCTAAATCAGAAACCCCAAAGAAGAATCCACGAACGAGATCGAGCTCCAGCGATTTCTTATAAGAGATGGGTTTTTACAAGGCCATTTTTGGGATTTTCAAAAAATTGAGCCCTTTGAATACGCATGTTCTGAAACGCCGCTATGCCCCGGGGTTCAAAATGCAAAAGCTGAAAGTTCGCAGGGTTTAATAAGAAAACGGCCAAACTTCGGAGTTTGGAAAGCAATTGGCCAAAGTTAGAGGGTTTACATGCAAAAAACCCGGTCTAAGATTAGGAGTAACATTTGCAAAAGTCTCGAATTAATGGATTCAGCCATGCATCATGTGGGCCAGTGAGTATGCCCTCGACAATAACACATGGAATTAAATGCATCAAATGTACACTACTGAATGTTTTTACAAGCCATTTGAAGAGCTGTGTTTGATTGATGCATTTTCTGTTCGACCTTCGTGCTTGCTTCGGTATGAACTGGTCCTTGGAGCGGCCACCATTCAGAAAGTCTGAAAGCTAGGAAGAATCGTGTAAACAATTTTGAAGTTGGGGCAGAGAAAATCACAAACTTTTCCTGATTGGCAATGGCCATCTAGATGATTCCTAGTAGACGAAAACTTCCTATTATTGTCCAAATGTACATTTTTCCAATATTCCATGTAGCTTTACTGTTGCAAACCTTGGAGTCTGGACATCGGAGAAGGAATATGATGGAAGCCAGCATTTGAGAAAAAAACTTGTTTCTTAAATGGGGTTGCTTTGCGAGGAACCTGCCAATCCATTAAGGTTATAATGCGAAATAAGAATATTCCAAGACTATCATGCATATTTACAAGCGTCTAATGGTTCCTAACTGTACAAGCATATATTTGCGGAAAAGCAAATGAATATAAATCAAGAAGCGTCTAATGGTTTCGGGGACAGTTTTATGTTATCTATTTTTATAAATAAAAAAGCAAATGAATATAAATATATAAAATAAAACCTGTGAGGACAACCATTAAAATTACTAATGGAATCGAAAGAAAGTACACACAGGACGCATCAGTGGGACCATCGGGCTGTCCATGGGGAATGGGCTGAAACGCTTTTTGATAATGCATATGCGTGGAATTTTACGGGATTGCATGGGAAACGAATAGCCTCTACATTTTTCAACTAGTTATTGAATAATTCGATAATTTTATTTTTTTAATTTTACTTTTATAATTCAATTATTTTTCTTTTAATTATTCAATTTATTTTAACTTTACATCTATTATTTCATAGCAATCATAAAAATCTTAAAATATACAATCTCTCGTTTCCTCTTCATCTCAAAATCTTACTAAATCCCCTTATTGCCGTAGATAAGCTTACACAATAATATGCGTTTTTGGAGCAAAAGTCACTGACCCATTTTCTATGTGGTGTATCTAAAGCAGCCGATGTAGATCGACTGTAGAGAATGATGGGCGTCCATGCTAGAAGAGAAGAGAATGATTGACTACAATCATCCAATCCACAGACAACAATCTATAGCTGATGTAGCTTGACTGTTTGGAGAATAAAATGGAATGATGGACATGATGTATATGATGATCTAGTCCTCGAGGACTAACATTTTTTTTTTTTTTTTGATAGACGAGGACTAACAGTCATTGAAGATAACACATTGCTCGTAAACAATCTGGAGGAGAGATGCAGACTGTTCTGATTAAGAAAAGAGCAAGAATTAAAGAGAACGAACTTCTCAATAACGAACCGGAAGAGAAATGAATATAGTATGACATGAATATAGATTAAGGACCTTTACAGGATGTGCTCGAATAAACATTTAGACATATTGCTCAAAGTTGAATGCTTGTCCTTAGGTATATGTGACTAGGGGTGTTAAAAGACCGAGTTGGACGGGTTGGAGCTTAATCTTAATTCTAACTCATTTAAAATATCTCAACCTTAATCCCTTTATTAACCCATTTAAAAAATCTCAACCCTAATTCATTCACAACCCATTTAATAAACGGGTTGGTGGGTTGTTAACGAGTTTATAGTAAATAACCTTAAAGCCTAAACTCTAGTAGATGATGATCTCGCAGGGAGAGACGAGAGAATGTTTTTGGCGTCGGAAAAATGGAAATAGGGCAGTAACGGGAAAATAGAATTAGGGCGGCAGTGAAAAAATGAAAATTATGTTATTTGAGTAAGACTTTAGAGGGAAAATAACCAATGGGTTTACACGTATATATATAAAACTTTAATGAGTTAGGCGAGTTAAATGAGTTGAACAAATTAAACGGGTTGAACATGTTATATGGGTTAAATGAGTTACTAAACGGGTTGACGAGTTATAAAATCTCAACCCTAATCCATTTATTTAATTAAATGGTTAAACAGGTTGGCATATTATAACTCATTTATTTAAAAATTCCAACCCAAACTCATTTATAAACGGGTTGGACGAGCGGGTTGATGAGTTGACTATGATCATTAACACCCCTATATGTGATAGAGACATTACTACCAAGGTGGACCTCTAGTGGCTCCATCGAGATGTATTGATCTCATGGCCTCGACAAGGGAGAGATAATTAGAAAAATTTTCATACTTTTTTAGTTGGTTAATTGAAGATGTCAAGCAGACATGTTCCATGAATGTTTTGTGACCACATTCGGTAGCATGCTACACTAACTAGGACACTTATCACGGCATATAAGAGGAGCATTATTTAATATATTATTCTATTTCTTGATCAAGCATGTTCTTCAATTTAGCATGCTACTAAATAGTATTGGCTTTTGACAATGAATGCTAAAATGACTATTCTAATCCATTGACATGGGCGTAATGCCTAATACCACAAATCTTTATTGTGCACTCCATCAAATAGTTGAGTGTAAGGGTATAACTTAGGTAAAGTATCCATTAGTTAATCCATTAGGTACCTTAAAATGGGTGTGGTATGTTCTCGTTTTTATACTTATGAGGTGTGGTAGATTTTAAGTAAAAAATACTCAGTTCAATTAAGGGAGAAATAAGTTCAAGGTACAGGTATCTAGAATCGACCAAAATTATTAATATATAATTATAAAAAAATTTGATAATGAAAGATATAAATATATTTTTAAAATATATAGAAACTTGTTTAATTTATTAATTGTTTAGTAGATTTAATAAATGCATTTCAAAAATTATGTTACTATTATATGGATTTTAGATTTTTAAGTAAAATTTGTAATAAAATTATAATTTTTAAATATAATATAAAGATTATTTTAAAGAACCAATTTGAAAACAAAACTAGAACTGAACCAATCTTTAAAAAAAGTAATGCATGCTTAAAACGTATCTAATCTAAAATAAGATATGGTATAAGTTTTTGAGAATAAGATAAGAGTTTGGTTGACTCCAAACCGGATCTACCCTTCCCAAATTGCACCTTAGGTGGATGACTCAACTTCATATAGATACTCATCTGTCAATGCATCTAAGACAATGCAATGAGGATTAATTAGGCCACGTTTGGTAACACGTTAGTGTGGAAACCATAGTTTTTTTTATAAGATTTGGTTTTTCAAGGTCAATTATTGTTCTATCAATTAAACTATTTTTCTCACTTTTACCTCTACATTTCAATTATTTTCTTACCAGTCGCATACATCAAATTTATTTATTTCAACTGTACCTCTGTCATTTTCTATCAATTACATATTTTACAAAATATAAGTTTTTTTATTTCTCACGCTCCTGCAGTTTTGCACGTTACCAAATGTTACCGGTGATAGTTTGTGGATTGTCCTTTGAAGATAGTTTGCAGTATTGCATTACTCTACGTCACACCCACCCGCTAGGGTGTAGTGTCTGGCTTTTCTCTTGCATGCGTGGCATTCCAAGCTTTAGAGACTGTTTGTCTTGTGGTAGTTTGTGGGCTGTCATAATCCACTTTTAATTGAGTTGGACACCAACTTGCAAGACGTTGTAATGATCTTGAAATAAAATTTCTCCTCTCGAAAACATCTTTTCATTCTAAAAGAATAACAGTTTATTTTTTATCTTCAATATATGGTATGTTTGGGAATGGGTAAAATTTTTGATGAAAAGTTTTGAAGAGCAAAAGTTGTCAAATGATGTGATATGATAGAGATAATGATGAATAGTAAGGATGATAAAGTTAAAATAGATAGGTTAGTTGTGTATAAATGATTGAAAATAGGGTAGTTATATAGAAAAATGTGAAAAAATAATTAAAAAATATGATAGTTGTGGAGAGTGAAAAGTTTTAGATTGAAAAGTTTTAACTTGACACTTTTTAACTATTGCCAAACATACCCATAATTTTTTTAAATTTCAATATACCTTATTTCGTTCTTAATGCATTTTCATCACCAATTCTTTCCCATTCTTATTTCATCATCATTAAATCCACGCTCAGAACAATCTTGTAATGAATCAACCCTGCCCATTGAAAAATCGTTGTGAATTTTTTTAGTAGACCAGATGGAAGTGGGTTGGCATAAAGTTTAAGGGTGTGTTTGGTAATAAATAAAAGTTGTCAAGTTAAAACTTTTCACTCTCCACAACTATCCTATTTTTTAATCATTTATTCACATTTTTCTATATAATTATCCTACTTTTCAATCATTTCTACACAACTACCAACATAACTAATCTATTTATTTCAACTTTATCATATTTATTTCTCATCATTACTCATGTCATGTTACATCATTTAACAATTTTTACTTTCTGCAATTTTTTATCAAAAATTTTATACATTTTCAAATACACACTGCACTTAACAGCCTCAGCCGCCGCCCCCGGCCTCCAGCCTCCAGTCTTGCTAGCAGCGGCGGCTAGTGATGAATTAGGTAGCTGTCAATCTTCAACAGTATACTGGCAGGGAAGCCATGCCTTCCTTTATGACGACATTGATAACATCTCCTCTACGACCTGATGAAGACCTTGCCTGCCTCGGCCTACTAAATTTCAACCAGTACGTAAGCATCAAATCAATCATTTCCAAGAATATTCCTTCCAATCCGTTCACCTGATCCGTTCGTTCGGATGAATTGCACGATGCACGGCCACTACGGGGACGTTGGTAATCTCATTACCCAGGTTCGCACGTTTTTTCCCCCCTTGTATGCGTTATCTTTTTAGTGCATGCATTTGGAAATTAATATAATTTTTGAATAAAAAATTTTAAGTATAAAAGTGGTTGAATTAATAAAAAATAATGTGATATAATATAAGTAATAATAAATTGTAAAGAAGATTAAAATAAATAGATTAGTTGTATGCGTAGTTGTATAAAAATGATTAGAAAAATGTGGTAGCTGTATAGAAAAATATGAAAAAATAATTTTAAAATAAAATAGTTATAAAGAGTGAAAAATTTTAGTTTAATATTTTCTTCCCATTGCAAAACACATCCTATGAATAATTTAACTTTTCAACAATTTTATTTTTTCAATTTTACTTTTATAATTTAATTATTTTTATTCAAACTACTTTATTCTTATCATTTTATATCATTTATACTATTTTCAAAATATTTTTCATTTCTTACCTTATCTCAAAATTTCACCAAAATTCGCATTTCCAAATGTCCCATAGCGGCATTTGATAGCATAGAATATGATGTGACAATGTGCCAATTGCTAAAGAGTATATTTTTAAAATTATGTAAATGATATGATATTATAGGGCAAAATTAAAATAAATAAAAAGTTATGAAAATGGTTAAAATATAGTGATAAAGTTGAAAAAAATATGATTGTCATATACTTAAATGTCAAATTATTTATGAAAAAATATATGAGAGAAGAAAAACATGGGAAGCATTGACATGAGATGGCCCTTGGTGTTGCTTGTAAGTGTAGGTAAGGGTGGGACGGGGAAAAGGTTGATAAGAAAATATTTTGAAAAGCGTAAAAGTAGTATGATATGACTGAGATAAGGTAAAAGTAAATAGGCGAGTCGCGTGAGAAAAGAATTGAAATAGAGGTATAAATGATAAAAATATGATGGTTAAAGTTAAAATGTCAAATAACTTTTTAAAAAATACATAGAGAGAGAAGGGAAAGTTTACTTCCCTCCTATAGGTGTTGCCAAACATATTCTTACAATCTACCAAATAATTTACCTTATTAAATATTTTAAATTTTGTATCAATTTTTTCCAAATATACATACTAAGTTTAATACTAATTTCAAATATATCCATTACGGTTTCGAAATTCCAAATACACTTACTATATTTATATAAAGTTTTATATATACCCATGGCGTTATTGAAGTTATAAACAACCGTTAGCAAAGACATGAAACTACTAAAATGCCCATATGAATAAATACAAACTTATAACAGTGATAAGGATTTCTGAACAATGATGCCTTTTTCAACTTCGTTTCTTCCTTTTACCACGTTGGATTTGCCGATAAGATGACATATAAATGTTTTATATCATTTTGGTATGAGAGTATTTTGAATATTACAAAAAATTAGACTCGTAATATAATGGTGTTTGGTGAGTTTCCTGATAGCTGGTAAAGACGTGAGTACAAATGGGATGATGTAAACATAGGGAGTGCATTTGAAATTTAAAAAATATAGCAAGTATATCTGAATTTAGCGTAAAACATTATACGTATATTGAGAAAAAATGTTCTAATCAAATGAATTTAATATTTATTGTTGTTTTCGTATAGTTTTCATTTTCATGACCTATGAAATTTTTTACTTTTTTTTAAAGCCATTGGTTCCATGAAACATTTTGGTGGAACTAATTCCACAATTTCAAGGTGGCATTTGAAGAATAAGGTTAGGACATGTGGACAAGTAAATACCCCACCATGCCACATACATTTTTCCTCCACCCTAGCACATTGTATGTTGTGCCAAACTCCCCGTGGTGGCATGAATCATGATTAAAACAGTGTGGGCATGGTCCTAAGTGGAACCACCCTCACCATGCCATGTACCTAACTCCACCCCACTCTTTCCTCTTGCTGTGTCAACGTCCAAAGCGGTAATAACAGAGGTGCACACTGTTGTAACCCCAGTCTTCGTAGCATTAACATGGGAAGAAAATTAGGACAGGGCACCGACTACCACTAGAGGACAGTGCGCATACATGGAGAGGCCCCATTGTTTTAA
Organism: Annona cherimola; assembly: GCA_030490835.1. Taxonomy (NCBI): domain Eukaryota; kingdom Viridiplantae; phylum Streptophyta; class Magnoliopsida; order Magnoliales; family Annonaceae; genus Annona; species Annona cherimola. The sequence goes on along the minus strand of CM059977.1, from coordinate 6,626,675 downwards.
CCTGAATTCATCAAGGCTTCATTTCGTGAGCAATGAGAAAATGTGAAGTAAAGTTTTGAAAAAGTTTTTTGGGTATTGGGATATGATAGGGATAAAGTGGAATCAATAGTTGCATGATAAAACGAATTGAAATATTAGTATAAATTATAATAATTAAGATATCAAATTATTTCTTAAAAATGTATAGGAAGAGATGAGAAAATTTACTTCCCACTAACACCTTCTACCAAAAGAAGCTTAACATGTGCTCGTCGTTCCAATTCGGGCCCGTATTTTGAACCACCCAGTAGACCCGATGTTCTTTCGAATGCATTGCTGACTAATAGTAGGCAGGATGTACGTGCGGCTGATAGACATTCACGGAAGTATGAAAATCATGGAGAGACAAGCGAGACTAGAAGCACTTGGATCTTGTCGCTGCCGTTGGCCTTTTTTTTTTTGTATGAGCATTGACAGGTGGGCTGAAATTATTGGTGCCACCTCTTGAATAATTGAGAATATGCGACAGGCTGGTCCACGTGATGAAGGGTTATGGTAAGGGGACATTTGGTAATTTAAAATATTGCAAGGATTATAGGATGGGGTAGGGAGTAGGCAATAAAATATTTTGAGAATGACCTGATTGACAGGAAATTATAAGAATAAAGTTGAAAGAAATAAGTTTGATGGAGGACAGTTGGTACGAAAAATAATTATAATATAAGAATAAACATTAAAAATTATAATTATTAATTAGAAAAATTATTGGCCCCCACGGAATTACCTAACGTGGACCAAGAGGGAGAAGGAGTGAGTGTAATTATGGACAAATAATATAATAGTACTATAGTATATGTTATGCTCAATTCTGTTTAAAGCCATGACATCAAAGAATAGAGAGAAAGAAGAATGTGTCATGCTCAATTCTATTTAGAGCCATGGCATCAAAGAAGAGAGAGAAAAAAAAATATATTAAAAGTTGCACCACAATTACGGTACAATTATCTCAAGATGAGTCTCACATGATCATAAAATTATAACGTACTCCACTTGTTATTGTTATATTTGGAATTATGTATTCTATTATCATACCAATTTTTATCACGATTGGATATGTGTATGAACCACATCTGAAAATTATACAAATTTAACGTAATAAAATAATTTGATGTAATAAAAACTTTAAAGTTGTTTTTTCAACATGTAAATTATTTGCTATAAAATTTATATATGAATAAATGATTGTATAAAATATTAATATATTTAAGTACATGTAAAGCTCATTTTGAGCCAAATACACCGTTAGTTAATTATGGTGCAGCTTCATTGTACAGAAAAGATTCTTATATATATATATATATATTCGATGGTATCAAAGAATATTTTTTATATTTATATGAACGGGATAAAAAGGACATATTAGATGACACTAAGGTGGACCGACTACTGCTTATCACTCCATGGCTATCACCGCATAATGCTATTATTATTGCATATCAGCCACGGCCCATGCACAACGTACAAAAATGAATGGAAGGTTGTTACATGATAATCAAATGAGATAATCTTCATACCGGTCCCAAAGTTTTCTTAATACTATTAATTTGCCCCGTGAGTCTAACGTACGCAGCAAGAAAGAAACCCAACAAAAAATGTGTACATTTAACTAGTAAATTATTCAAATATGTTTGCTCATCATTGAAATATTTAAAGTTAGCGCGTATGAGAAATTATTAGCATCATGACAGCCCTTGAGTTTTCGGGTATAATATTATCAACTTTGTTCTAACAGCACAATTGTACAGTCACCATCCCACGTTAAGAAGGGAGAAACAATGGGCATGTTTCTTTGAAATTGGAACTTTTTAATATAAAACTTTTTCCTTCTTAAGATTACTATATTTTTCAATTATTTTTTCACATGTTCTTATACAATTAACATATTTTTCAATTATTTATACACAATTACTAATAGAACTATTCTATCTATTTTACCTTTATTTTTTTACTCATTATCATTATCTTCATCATAGCAAATAATTTTCTCCTAATTCAAAAATGTTTCATTCAAAAGTTCTTATTACTTCTCAAACACACCTTATAACAAATTTCATTTAAAGTAGTTAATTTTTTGGCTATATAAAACATACGTTTGATTGCTTTATATATTTTGTCTATATTGGTTATTTAGCTATAAAATTGGTTGCTTTTGAGTGGTGGTATTTAGTTAAATGTAATCATTTTTACATTAAATGCAATCACAAGTACACTTAAAATAGCCATTAAAATTTAATTGCAAATAGTAACGATTTTTTTTACTGCAATTAACATAGAATTCAATCGCATTTGATCAAATGCAGCCAAAACTGCATTTGTTCAAGTATATTCAAATATTTAGCTGTATTTTTAATTTAAACAATTTAGTTGTATTCGATAAAAGTAGCTAAAAAGTTAGGCTGTATATGATGTATTTTCTCGTAGTAAGAGAAATTTTGATAGTTTAAGAAACATGCTAGAAGTTAAATATGGTGTTATACATTTTAAAATAATACAACTAAGTTATTTTTTGAAAGAATAATACGAGTAAGTTGCTAGGCAAGGTGCGAACCTGCCCATAGGGGAGTTAGTTTCGCATGGGGGCTTCATGCCCAGCCATCGGGATTTGATTGCCGTGTTCCGCAGATGCCATTCAGCGGAAAATTTTAAAAAAAGTTGCTAGGCAAGGTAGATAATGGGTATGTTTGGGAATGGGTAAAACTTTTGATGAAAAGTTGTAGAGAGTAAAAGTTGTCAAATGATGTGATATGATAGGGATAATCATGAGAAATAAATATGATAAAATTAAAATAGATAGGTTAGTTGTGTTGGTAGTTGTGTAGAAATGATTGAAAAGTAGGGTAGTTATATAGAAAAATGTGAAAAAAATGATTAAAAAATATGATAGTTGTGGAGAGTGAAAAGTTTTAGATTGAAAAGTTCTAACTTGACAACTTTTCCTTAATAACAAACACACCCAATATAACATCGTCATCTTGTGCCTTGTAGCATAAATGTCAGCATAACCAACACATTTTTATCAGTTATTTCAGCCGGTTCAACTTTCCACAATATACATCCAATTCCAATCGAAATAATATAAAGCTCACCAGCATCGCAAAGAAAGTCAAAGATAGATCGATTTTGTTGAGGACCAATAATATGTACATCTAATTACCAAAGATAAGAGGGAGATTTTGGTTCATGAACAACAGTGGAAAGAGTTTTTTTTTTTTTTTTTTTTTTTTTAACTTTATTCCTACCTCACATGCTAGTTAATTGGCTCATGAGCTTTATCCAAGCCTCTAACTGGAAAGGGTAGTTTAAAGTTTAAACTTGAATATTGGGGTCAGGTATCCCACTAGAAGTCGTTCACGTGGGTGGGATTCCCACATGGGCTGTATAACAGATGAAACTTCTTGGTTGAACTGGCTTGGTGCGCTTCAATCAATGCCTCCACAGTTGCTCACATGGGAAAATGGGTAGCTGATGCTTGTCCTGCCATTTTATATGAACAGAAGTGACCAAATTTCAACTACAGGTGTTGTCCATTTTCAACTCTACCTATGCTTTCTCCTTGTCAGTAGGTGGTTGGGGAAAGAGCCTATTATCCATTCTTGGGTTTGGTGATTTTGTTATTAGATCTCCACTCTGTTGCTTAGATCCTCTCGCTTTTTTTGCTATTTACAGAAAGAATAGTCAATGAGGATGTTGGGTCTGGGGAAGGTTTTGGATTGCTTGTGCCTTCCTGCTTGTTCAAGCTCTTGTTTGTGCACGAATTCATTAGACACCCATGATGAAATGGAGAACAGGGCACTTATCGGAAGAAGGGACAAGATTGTGAAATTCGGCGACGTTGGTGATGGGATCCAGACATTGGCCTTTCATTTGGAACCCAAGGTAATCTTTTGCTTCACATTTTTCTTTTTCTTTTAAAAATTTTTAGTTCTTCAGCTTTATATTCATTTTTAAATGAGGAAGCATAAGAAAGTTGTTGCTACGTAGAAGAAGAAGAAGAAGAAAAGAAACCATTAACATGGTCTGATTATCAATATATGTAGGTGGTGGTTCTGAGGGTATCTATGCATTGTAATGGTTGTGCAAGGAAAGTAGGAAAACACATATCAAAGATTGAAGGTATGGAATTGCTCCACTGGCTATTTTTTTGCTCATATCTCCTGGTTTAGAATTCCATCATAGTTTTGGACGTGCAATGACATTAGAGGGCTACACTTTTCGTACTTAAATAATAAGAAACAAGAAAAATGGTTTAGTTGATCATGCCGACTGATCTAGAACCCTCCATGCTAGGCCGATTCTAGCCTTCCAACAAAATCGACGATTGTAAACCTAACTAATGCCATCATTCGTAATCCACACCGTGGACTTGAATCTCATGTTTAAAATGTACTACACCATATTTAACTTTAGACCCATTTATAAACTGAAGTTGGAACTCTATCTTCATTTTCACGTGGTATTCAATTCTAAGCAATTTCAACATCACTAAATAACTAGATTATGGATCTAGTGTTTGGACACTAGGAAAAGAGAGAAGAAAATTCCCACCCCTCTTCTACATCTTTTAATATGGTTTTAAATCTAAACAACTTACTAATGTCAAATTGTTCACTCTTACTCTTTTTTTAATAATTTTTTTTTCATCTTTTGCAATTAAAAAAAGTCTACTCCGTTTGGCATTGCGTAAAAAAAAAAAAGAAAAGTGGGGAAAGAATTTCGAGTAAAATTTTTACAAAAATGATTTAGTAATTTGATATGCGAGGGTTAATGTAATAATGTTAGAAGTAAAAACAATAAGAAGAAATACATACGGTGTTGTATGACGAATGTGAAAAAAATAAAATATAGAGATATTGATCGAAAAAGAAAATAGACTAAAGGTATGAGAAGCGGCGAATTTTTTTCTCTTTCCACATCGTAGCAAATTTTTTTAATCTTTTTTTTTTCCTCTTTTCATATCGCATCAAAATTTTTAATCTTTATTACCTTGAGTTTCATCACCTTCTGTGCATTATAGCATTCCCTGTGCATATTTTCTTCCTGTTTTAAACAGGAGTGACATCTTTTGAAGTGGATTTGGAGAGCAAGAAGGTCACTGTGATTGGTGATATCCTTCCGTTTGAGGTGTTGGAGAGTGTTTCGAAGGTGAAGACCGCAGAACTTTGGACCTTTCCTCATTGAAATCAGGAAACAGAAGACACATGAGATTGCATCAACCATTCATGGTTTGCTTGAAATCTTGCAGCGAAAGTATTGGTTTGGCAATATTATTGAAAAGTCAATATGAAGTAGATAAGGTCGTGTCAGTTACAATATTGATGACTACCAAAAAAAAAAGTCACAATATTGATGGGCATTTGTTTTTGATTTTGGGACCTTCGCCATTAGTCCACCCAGGGAGCTGTTTTGTGTAGGCTATATGTGATGCAGGAGTCTTCATGGCTTACCATGTAAATTTGCCTGGGGTTGAGTATTTAGTATGCAGGATAAAAATGTACATAGAATTGGATATCCATGTAGTTAGGATTTCGTTTCTTTTCATTTCTGAATTTCACCCTTCTAATATGTGAGATGTTTATGCTTGAACATCTCTGGGTCTATGTTTATGCTTGAACGTCTCTGGGCTCCTGCTTCCACCGAAAATTACCACCTGCGCGAGACGGGCCTTTCCACGAACATACCTAGATGTATTTCCAACCTGGCTCCAAAGGAATTATTTCCGTTTCCTTTATCCACACCAAGTTTTAAGGCACATATAACAATAATTAAACATCATCACCAACATGACCAATCAGTAATCATTGATTAAGGCATATCATTAACATCTCCCAGTCCAATAAGAAGCCCACCATTTGCACCATTAAATCCATTGTTAAGACTCATCATTTGCCCACCGTATCCATGCTTAAATCTTTTCATTAGCATAACTAATTAAACATCCGCTACAAGTAAGAAATAGCGCCAATGCTAAAGCTCAAATAAAAACATCTAGTTCTAGGCCCGTGGACTATGGACCTCACAGTCTACTTGCTTTTGTCTAGTTCGTTTTTTAACTACAATTCAACTTTGAGCTTCTGCCTATAACCACGACTTTAATTGGATGCTGCTTGTAATGCATAGATTTAAATAATTTACCTTAGGCCCATAGGCTATGGGTCTAACAGTGTGACATTATTCGCTCTCATGTAACAGTTCTACCGAATGGTTTTAAAATGGGTTGTATTATACTTAACTTAAGATCCACTTATAAGCCCCTACGAACTCTTTCCACTTCAATATGGGATTCCATTCTAAGTTGTCACACATTCATACCGAATGACCATTATCATGTTGTGATTCTCTCATCTTCACCTTCTTAGTGTCAAACTCTAATTTTATCAGCTTCACCAATTTTGTGACTAACTAGTAATTATTTTTGTTATTGCAATTTGCAGTCCTAGTAAGTACATTATCGATCTAAATATTTTTTAGTGATCTTTATCATTATTGATTTGGATCTTTGTTCACATTGTGCGGGAGTTCCATGCACCACGTCGCCCCAGTCTTCCATCTGGAAGTGTGATGCAGTAGATGTACTTCTATCAAGAAAGCAGTTGGAATGAACTGGTTAGGCATTCATCACAGCAGCTTGACAGCTAAAATTTTTAGAAGGGAAGAAAAGAATGGTCTCATTTCAAATAATATAGGAACTCAAACAAAAACATCTGGGTTTTTCAATGCTAAAGCTCATAAAACGGACACAAGTAAGAAATAGCACCACTGCAAATTCAAACCAGTAAGATGAATTTGGAAGAATTCATCTGATATAACATGGCACCATAAAAATGATTCTCCGTGGGGGGAACAATCAAAACAACACTCGGAAACATCCAATCACGCTCTCACCATAGACAGTTCTTTCAAAGGTCTTCACAATTTGTCAAAGGGTGTAAGATCGATTTTGAATGGCTTTTTCCCTTTAGATACCTTCTGCAATTTGCAAAAAACAGTGAGAAGCTGAGTTTGTGTTTGGATGTACTACAAAGTGCAAAATTCACAGAATATGGCCATCCATACTGCTGTGCATGGACAGTATAGAAATCATAACATGAGATGACAGATTGACAGTTTGTCCTTTGCACTTCATTTCAAAATGCAATAAGCTTAAGCCTCAATGTCCCAAACCACTTGACTTTCAACGAATATGCAAAAATTTTCTGAACATACAGGCCACAAACTGATGTGAAAACGAAAACTTACAGCTATAGCAATGATCTCTTCCAGCAGCTCCTCCAAATGGCGCAAAGGCTACTCAAGTAGAAGGAAATACCAGTAAAAGTTATCTAAAGATTATAAAAATTTTCATCTAAAATAAGAAGCCATTGCCAAGAAAATTCAAAAAAGAAAAATAAGTGTGTTCCAGCTAGAAATGACATCAAAACTCACCCATTGTGTTGGTCCATCCACAGGTGCTTTTAAGGGGTTATCATGTACCTAATCATCCAGTAAACAGATTTTAGCAACTCATGATAGTCTATCAATGAGGTTGGTGATTACCGGTGTTCCATGAGGCATTTGGTGACTCTAAAAGGAGTTACTATGTTCACACGTAAGTGCCATTAATGTGAATCTGGCCTTTGGCAGGTCCAAATGACCCAATATGAAAGACAATAGCCAAAAGGCCAATGCTCTACTAATCTAGAATTCAATAAATTAACTGCAAAAAAATAGTAGCAACTGCATATTGCAAATTACAGAAGAACTGGCCCAGGGGGTCTAGCAAGGGGCATCCAAGTATACAGCCTTACCTTCATTTTTACAAAGACGCCGTTTTCCATGACTCAAAGACATTCATTAACCTCGATCAAGCACAAAGAACAGAGATTCCAAGTATCCAATTGCAGAAAATAAATACATTGCACTAGAGAATTCATATCATGTACCTCCATGAAGATTCCATCCACCCCAACTGCAACAGCTGTCCTTGCAATGCATGGTATTAATTCACGGAGACCACCGCTGGCAACACCTCCGCCATCAATCTATTTCAAGATTCAAATTGCTTTAGTTAGCCTTTATATATTTATTTTATAAGAGAATCTGCATTTTGGTTTGGAAACCAGTAACGATCAGGTTGTAAAATCTTGCGCGTCAACATGGTCCATGAAAAGGCAAACATTAGGTTATCACACAACTCATTATGATAAAAATAAGTGTTGACCATGGGTTCCACTATTTTTATGCATAAATTTATTGGGTAAGGTCCCAGTATATTAAAAATGTAAACATGCTAGATAAATGTTGCAAACTAAAACTTCGAGACATACATGGATGATTGGGATCATGTCCAACTGGATCTGTAATGAACTAAAACAGTATGGTCCAACTAGGTAACTACCATTGAATATGTAAACCTACTAGGCATTAGGGAAGGTCCCACGGTCCCACCATCGTCAAGCTTATTTGGTAAGATGATATATCCTTTCATCCGGGCTTTATCTAGGGCATAAAGAGTCAAAGACATTGTCATTTACAAAAGGCATCAACCCAATGATTCTTAGGATTCAGCATTCATCAATGTCAATCATCATGAATGCAACAGTATTGTATCACCAAGATGTACTTTTCACATCATCATAAGCAGTTTCACAGGGATTACAACTCTTGATGGCTTATTTTTTAATTTTAAATCATTTTCAACGTTTTTTTTTATAGGGATCATTTTCAACTTTTAGGTCTCATAACATTGGCACTATATTGATGTAACCATTTATGCTGAAGTGCTCAACTGATACAGCAAGAAATTTTTGCCAAACAAATTATAGTACTAGCAAGCAGCTAAGAACAAAGGGGCACACCATAAAAGCACAATATTCAATGATTAGTTCAAACCTTTAACCCAGCAGGTTGTTGCAGTGAGTGCGTAATGTCTGCTACCTGTTGTTCAATTTCACAATATTATCTTCACAATGATTATATTCGACCACATAAAATGTTGACAAGTGAGAATGCCATCAACAAGGTAAAGTTTGCATTCAGTTATTTATGGCAGATTAATTACAAGCCGTTCCCAGTCAATACGAATTAGAAAAACTGTAAACATATTCTTCATCATCATTTTCATTGCAAGGACACAGTTGAAGACAGAAGGAAAATGGTGCTGCTCATGAGGGATGGACAATGGAATAACAACAACAACAATAATAAAGAAAGAAAGAAAGAAAGAAATGAAGAATGGACACTGCATTCCTGTCTGTGGCTGCAGTTGCAGTCCACAAATTCTCATTGCATGTTGAAACCCTTTACTTAAGGACATCTCAAAGTACATCCAGAAAAACAGGCACATTAAAAATATTTTAGACAATAGGCAATAATGAGGATTGATTGATGAAATGACTACAGTATTGTCGAGAGAAAAAATGTAAATGTAAACAAGGAGTTGCACACCGATGAGGACTGGCACGAAGGCAGAACAAGAGCAGTTCCATGTGACATGGGAAGGATAGAGAACTGAGGCTAAATGCAAAATGGGTCATGCTATAGCATGGTGGCAGAGGTATTGATGCTTGCAATATAGCAGACAGTGGATGCTGCGCAACAATAGGCACATGCATAATTTCAACTGTCAATAGTTCACTAGGCATATTGTTTGAAACTACCGAGGCAAAATCATGCACATACATGACAATGGATGAAGCAATTGCTGTGAAATTTTATTATGCTAACAACATAAAAAATTTATCATAAAATCATCATGATAATAATTTTTATCTTTTTCAAGATACTTTCAATTAATATTCAGCAAAATTGGTTCATGATGTCTTTCTTTCCCTCCCTCTTTCCCCCACCGAGTAGGATGTGTAGCAAATGATAACAATGATGCATGAGTCCATAACGAAAATAGCCCTGAAATAAATACTGATAGAAAAAGAAGGTGCTTGTTAGCAAGGATTTGGTGCTAGGCGAACATCACTTTCAACTGTAACATAGCATAATGTAACATAAAAAACAGGATAAAGTAAATTTACTTACAACAGGGCAGTTTGCTTCCCGTATCCACTCAAAGTTGCGTGGATCAACAATCAAATCATCTAAATTTAACAATTAAAAAAAGAAAGAAAAATTAACTTCCAAAAATAGGTGGCATGAAACAAATTCTCAATTGCCACAAGGAGAAGGTGAAGAATGATGGACCACATGATGCTTGAATGATGGTTTCTAGTCTCACTGCAATTAGCAACTGAATGATGCTTGGAATACAAGGATGGCCATGATATGCATGCTTGATAATGGTAAAAGCAACAATTTTCTAAGCACCCATTTTATATCTTAGCTTTGGATACTTACAACAAGGAAGGGAAAAGGACCAAAAAATAAAAGATGCTAGATATGGTTGATAATGGCAAAAGATAGATTTGGTGTGGAAAAGGTTGAAGAGAATCTCACTTGAAAAAATTTGAGATCACAACTTCACAAGTGAGATCAGCATATCACATAAATTAGGGGCAGAGGACAATTCAGTAACCTACTACAGAGATAACTTACTGTAGCCAAACATAGTCCCTCGCTCACAAACCATCACATTTTGATTGCCAGCCAATCTAACTTTCTCAGCTGAGTTAACCATGACCTGCGAAGAAATTCAAATAATACTATAAAGAATTCATCACCTGAGTCCACAAATCATCAGTTAATGAAATTCAGCCACACGTAGCCAAGCCTAATGCACGCAAGTATATTGGTAAAAACTAAAAAAATGGACTGAAATATGCTAATAAAATTGAAGCAAGAATGTCTTAAGCACCTTATTATTGCAAATTTGCAATGTCAAAATGCTGTAAAAGCTACACAATCCATGTAAAGATAAATTTTTGCTATGTTACTCTACAAATCAAGCGTCTTCTATGTACATAATGGCACACAGAGCATTCAATAAAATCACTTACAGAAGGAGCACAAAATTGGCCTTTCTTAATGTTGATAATTCTTCCAGTCTTGGCTGCTGCAACTAGAAGATCGGTCTGTTAAAAATGCAATTCTTTTAATTAGATTAATAAAATGAAAATTTATTTTTCTAAACAGAAAGTAATTTCTTGTCAAATGAATCCCTATAGGTGGCATAAACTCAAATAATGATGATGAATGCAAATTTCTTGTTCTGTGAACCTATAAACCATCTGATTCAAACAAACAGAAAATTAACAACAAAATTGTAAATCTTCCAATGTTGACCTGGCGGCATAGGAAAGCTGGAATTTGAATAATGTCTGCAACTCTGCCAACAGCTTCACACTGCATTAGAGTGAATCAAATCAGTAGCAAATCACATCAAGTGCTAGGAACATATCCATAAGTTTGTGATCAGTTCCATTCTGGCACAAGGGGAAAATAGTAGGGGTGCAACTCGGGTCGGGTTGTTCCGGGTTTGGACCGGTTAGCGTTGGTTTTAGTCTTGGTTTCGGGTTGAAATTTGGGTTATTATCAAATCAATAAAAGTTGAAATTACCGATAGAAATTACAAATTTTTAAAATATTATTGCATTAGCACATGAATAATTTATATGTGAACATATTTATATAACCTATGATATCTTTGGTTTTAATGAAAGTTAGTCTTTTAATTAAAAGATAATTTTAAATACAATGAACGCAATAAATTTACACATAACAATCAAGGTAATGTTATAAAAAAATCGAAATAAGAAAAATAAATGAAATTACATGAAATCATTATCTAAAGTTTAATAAAAGTGATGCTTATATAATTGCAGTTAATTAGTATATATGTAATAAATTTAATAGTTGGTATATTTATAATTATTTGCAAATAAAGTTAATGTAGATGTAATATATTCAACTTTTATGGACAAATGTACATAAAATTTGGTTTTAGAATAAATGTTTTACAATTTAATTAGGTTATAATTGTATGGAATAACTTTTATCATAATTATAGTTGAAATACTTAATGCATAAACAAATATAATTATTTTAATAAATTAGAAAAAATATCAAGTTCGGACCAGGTCAGGTTTTGGTACCGGGTTGACGCAAGTCCAGTATTGGTTTTGGGTTTTCTCGGGTCGGATTGAAGCCGGATTTAATTTGGAAAAAATTTCAAAAATAAAACCCAAACTTGGTTTCCGAAACTGGGTCGGGTCAAGTTGGTTCGGACCCACCTGGTACCAAGTTGCAACCCTAGAAAAAAGCAAGTTCGTAACTTCTACCAATAAAAAAATGGAAAATAAACCATAAAATTTTCTGCATTCCTAACTTGCGCTTAGAGGAGAAGACCAAATCAGGCAAATGACATTCTGAGCTTTTGCTTGGCATTATCCTTTTCTGAAAATAACTTGACAACAAGGGAATAAACCCTAATGCTGGCAAGCAAACTAGGGACATGGTTCTCATCAGATCTATTTTTGACAACACAAATTCAGCTAATTTCCAGAAGTACAGAATGAAGCAGGGGAATTGAACCAGCTTGAGTAATTCTGGAGCTTACCAATTTGATAACAAAGGAAGCATTTATAATGAGATTCAAACTAGTAGATCCAGTTATAAAACGAAAGGGCCCATTATTCAGTCAGTTGACCATATGGTTTGCTGAAGTAGCTCAACAAGCTGCAGGCAGTCAACACAGACCCACCATGCGTAATATGATAGAAAGCAATTTCAAGTGAAAAAAATTATGTAGACCATCCTTTTGCCTTTGAAAATAGCACTGAATTGAGAAGTAAATGTAAACTAGCTATTAAGATATTATTCTCACAAGGGACGGTTGAGTATAGCAAGCAATATAAGAAATGAGTTACCTGGTTACTCTCATGGACATCAGTGACCACTGGAATATCATACATCACTTTTACCTTTTCAAGGATCTGCATTTGCATAAAACCGCATGGGAAAACGGTCAAGTAGAAATAAGGGAACACCAACAGTTACATCAGATACCAGGTCCTTGACCTATTAATGTATCACTGTAAGAAATGGGGCAACACTCTGTAACTAGTAAGGCATACACAGGAAAAGAGAAAAAAACAACGAGGATACAAAAAGAATTGTTCACAGTTTCATCTACTGCTAACAAGATTAGAATCATAATCATTATTACCTTCAACCCCTCAGCCAAACCAGGACCACGGAATGATTTTGATGATGTGCGGTTAGCTTTGTCAAAGCTGGATTTGAAGACCAGTGGAAGCCCAAGTCTACAATTGAATGACCACATCAGCTGACAATCATGACATATACCAAGATTCATAACTATATTTGGGCACCTAATGATGAGAATTGCTAAAAAGAAACATACTTAGTAGTTATACTTTTTATGTGTCTAGCCATCCATAGAACATGCTCCTCCGATTCAATAACATTAGGGCCTGCTAATAAGAAAAAAGGGTCTGCGGCCTGCTCATAGAGAAAAAGAAGAAGAAATATATATCATCAGCAGTTAAAGCAATAGACATGGTAACAAAATATTATAGAGTAATTGCACAGCAGCAACATTATACTATAAGAAGAGCGTAATAAAGTTTTAAAAAATGATTTCCTTCAATCCATTATATTCTACAAGCCATTTTTGTTGGCAAATTGTCTCAAGCTGGAAATGATCAAATCACAAAAATTACAATAAACATCCAACATGCAGCACTGCCACTAACACCATATGAAGAATGGGCCAAAGATCTGATATTCGATCTTTGGAAAGTGATTGCCAATGCTAGGATAACACTCTCAAGTGAACAAAATGATATCTACCTCAAATATGCAAAGCAAACTTGAAGCAGAAGAAAGAGAGATTCATTCAAATAAAATCACAGAATATGATCTTTTCTTACAAGAAAGAAAACAACAGCATCCTGTTGTAGTTGTTTTGTAAACTCTCAGATCTTTGTCCCAATAGTTGATATTATTCAGGGATGCTTGCTACTGAGGTGCTAACTTTAGGAAAATATGTATCTACATACTTATTTGATACTCATATATTTCCTCTACTTCCCAACAAAACGGAGATGCAAACCAAAAACTCATTGTACAGAATCACCCTTAGATTTTAAAATCTAAAAACTAAGGGTAATCATGGAGGGCTCCATGCTCACATAAGTATTGAATTATTACTCTTTATCAAAAGGCATTACAACAGAGAATCAGAACTGAATGTTTCCCCGTCCTATTCTTTCACGGGCTGCTAAAATTGGGCATCCAAAAGATATATTGGATGGTCCTATCATTTTCTGCATTGATCAATGCTTCACACCAATATCGACACAAATGCTCAGATTTCATGAACCCCTTCACCTAATCAGGTATGTCAAGATGGTTCAATTTATTCAGCAAGACAACCACTGAAATAAAACCAAATCAAATTTCTTTGACCTGACTCAATAATTAGATTATACATGAACAAAATACAGCATGACCAAGAACAAACTGCACATGAGTAACACTCAATATGGAATAACTTGGCAAAGCAGGCTGTCATGTTCTAGCAAACCTTCAGCTGGTTAAACAGAGTCGTGGAGGTATCCATCTCTTGTTCCTTGACCAGTTCAAATTCAGGTGAGGTAACGATGGGATTCAGCTACATATTTTGAGATGCATAAACCAAAGATGGTATCAATATCCCAACATGAAAGGAAAGCGCATGGTAAAACAAAATCATTCTAACGTATAAAAATGCTGAAACAAAGTAGAAAGAAAATGAATAGACAGACTAAATTAAAGAACTGAAAGTCAGAAATCTGAATGAATGGTCTGAAGTTCAAATCCTAGCCCTGTAAGCAGGCATCAACAACAGCAATAACATTTGGGAAAAAAAAAAAAAGATAAGCATTTGCGGAATCTTTGATTTCTAAGGAGAACCGCCATGGAGTATGTAGAGCCATCCATTGGTCCCACCAGTGTACGCTCTACAATAATTTACAAGTGGCAATTCCGTTTCACCAAGCATCAGGATCAGAGGCCGTTCTAAGGAAGCATGGTTGAGAAAATCGAAATTGAACTCAAACGGTTTCCATACTGAGTTCCTAACAGCAGTGTGGCATACGTATCCAAGAAAGTCAGCCAAATTTCCAATAAAAGCCAAACGCACAAACTAGTGACTCTTAACCGACTCTACCCATCCGACAACCTTACGGATCTCATATTCCAAGACAGAATTCTCGATGACATTGGCTTGGCCCTTCTTGTTTTGGTAGCCGGAAAGTCTGAAAAAGATCTACGGCGCATTCTTGCATCTATTCCGAAGCAGGGAAAGAAAGATCATTCCTCGGCCAAATGGAAAACAAACAGCAGTCCATGATCACTGCAATTTCGAAATGTAGAACGGAAATGCAATTCATTTGGAAAGTGATTTCGGGCAGATGAGTCACATTCGAAGCCGATTCCAAAAGAGAAAAAAATTACGGGAAAGCACAGTTGCATTACTTCGATCATTAAGAAAAACAGAGGAAACTAGGTATTTTAGTTCTGGCTCTCACCTAGTGCTGCCGCCTTCCTAATTTCTTCGCCGCGGGCGAGTGTTGGGGGAGGAGAAGTGTCTGAGAATCCACGTGAACGGAGTCAGAGTTTGGAGAGAAGGGGCCCGCTCTGCGATTTTTTTCCTTTAAGTGATTTTAATTGGAACAATGATGTAGTGCATTGAAGTAACGTTCGCACTTTGCAGCAGCAAGTAGCTAACTGAGAGAAGAAGTGGGAAGAGAAGCAGGCACAGAGAGAAACTGGAGATGGACGGTTGAGATCGAAAGCACCGCAGGCAGCCTGATCCGGTTGACGGTCTCCTCCTGTTTTTAGCCGTTTCTGCTCCACGCCTTAGATCGCTGTCCGTTTCTGCTTTCTGGAAATAAAAAATCAGAATGCAAAAGTTAGCACGTGGACGCTGGCAGCAATCCAGCGGACTCGGCCTCGAGGCCCTCGACTCCTCGGCCAATGCGTGTCCTGCGTAGGTAGGTGAATTGTGCCTGTTTATCTCCCGTGTGGACAGACAGAATGTAAATAATGTGAGCTTATTATTACCTGCTGAGTGAATTATGGATTATTTAACTTGATTGTAATATAAGATGAGATATAATATTTTACATTTAATTTGAGAAGTTTTTGGGATAAATAAATACATTTTTTCCAACTAATATTCTATTTTTTAAAACTTTTACCCACGTGAGAACACGTGGGAGCGACTATCAAAGAGTTTAGGGGAGAGGGAGGGACATGAGTACCGCAATCCGTCGTCCGGCGAAGAGTGGACTGTGGAGATCAGCCGAATCGGGGCTGGTGGAGATGGAAGTGGTACAAAAGAATTTTTTATATCCTAAAAAATATTATTTTCTTTTTTAATATAATTTTTAATCATAATATATATTTTCTCATTCATAATATATTTTCATCCCAGATTCTTATTTCATCTCTATCCCATTCTTAAATTTTAGAGTTGTATGTTTCCGTATTCTATGTGAGAGCCGGGTCTCCTTTGTTCATGGGATTTTATAGAAATTTAATATATTGCAAGGCATGTTTGTTTAATACTAAAATTTTTCAAATTAAAATCTTCATTTTCTATAATTATCTTATTTTTTAATCATTTTTCAGATATTACTATAAAATGTTCATACTTTTTTATCATTTCTATATAACTACTCATACAATTAATTTATATATTTTAATTTTATTCTCTTTACCTTTCATCATTATTCATATTATTTTTTTAAAATTCAAAAAAAAAATTCTTCCGAAAATTTTATCACTTTTCAAGCACACCCTCAATCAAATAATTTTACCTTATTTTTTCGTTTTTATATTTTCAATCATTTTCTCACATTTTATCATGCGGGTGACACTACTAATTTTTCTTTATTACTCCTCTGCTCATATCCATTACATTTCCACTTTTATTTAGCATTTTTCTATGAGCAAACAACTTAAATCTCAACTAATTCTTGCAATTCCAATTTCTTTTGCAATTTTCCACCCAAGTGCATATGCACGGCGTTCATAAGGTTAGATGAAGGGGGTAGATTCTTTTTATTCAAGTTTCATTTGTACAATGCACCTCATGAAGGTATATTTGGGAAATGGTAAAACTCTTATTGAAAAGTTTTTGGTATAAAATTTTTTGAAATAAAAATAAAATAATATGGTATAATAAGGGTAACTGTGATTAATAAAAAAATAAAGTTAACATGGATAGTTTTATTGTATGGTTAGTTATATAAAAATGATTAAAAGAATAAGGTAATTTATATAGAAAAATGTAAATAAATAATTAAAATAGAGTAAATGTGGAAAATGAAAAGTTTTAAATGAAGAGTTTTATTTTTTAACAAACACGCCTTAAAAACTTTTCAATTTAAAACCTTTTATGACCTAAGAATATCATCCTTTTAATTATTTATTCATTTTTTCCGTACTATTATTTTATCTTTTCAATCATTTATACATAAGCGCAATTATCCGTACAACTAATCTATTTATTTTTTTTATTTGCAGTCATGCTCCTTATCCTCTAATGGAGACAGACGTGCAAGTGGATAACCTAGATAGGGGAGGGAATGTTCAGAATGATGCTGTAATACATGAGATGCCGCTGCCCTCCAAGTCCTTATGCGGGGAATTGTTAAGAGCTGGTAACGAAACCCCTACTCAGCAGCATCAATGTAGTCTAGACCACCCAATGGGAAGTGAGAATGCCATGATGCAATGGGGGGAAGAGGTGGGGATAGGGATGGATAGCGAAGGAAGCATGACAAGGGGAAAAGATGGGGCTGGATTGGAAGGGGGCTGGTGTTGAACAGAAGTTGGGTGCGGAGGAGGGAGGTCACAATAAGCATTTGGGGGAGGTTATGGGGGGGGAATGCAGGGGGAGGGGCTGGTCGGTGGGAGGAAAAGATAAGTGGGGTTAGGAACTTGGTGGATGAAAGCAATCTAGTTGACATAACCGTGCAGGAGGCTAGTGGCAGTAATAGCATCTTATTAGAGGCACATGCAGGTGGGGTAGGGAGAAGGAAACTGGTGGCAATGCAGCCTGCTCAGGCAAGAAGGGGCAGTTGGAAAAGGCAAGTGTGTCATGAGAGGGGGCGGTTATTAGCAAACCCAAATGTAATAGGGCTGACTGAAAATGCAAAAAGGTGTTGGATTTTGGAACCAGATGAGCAAGTGGGGGGAAACAAGCGGGCTAAGCATACGAAAAATGTAGAACATGTGGAGGTGGAGGCTGGGGGGTTAACCCGGCCCCACCTCAACTAATATGGCTATTCTAGCCTGGAATTGTCGTGGGTTTGGGAACCCACGTGCAATTCGTTGCCTCCATGACTTAGGCAGGAAAAAAGATCCCAAACTGGTCTTCTTCTGCGAAACAAAGCGGTCCACAAAGGAGATGGAAGGGATTAGGCGAAAGATCCAGTTTGATTCATGCTTCGTGGTGGAGCCCGTGGCTATGAGGGGGGGACTGGCTCTTATTGGAATA
This sequence comes from Annona cherimola, assembly GCA_030490835.1. NCBI lineage: Eukaryota > Viridiplantae > Streptophyta > Magnoliopsida > Magnoliales > Annonaceae > Annona > Annona cherimola. The sequence goes on along the minus strand of CM059977.1, from coordinate 6,608,200 downwards.
ATGATCAGCCTGCATCACTGCGTAGTTTTTCTAATCATCATATTGATGTGGATTTTTTTGGTTGGCGGTTTACGAGATTCTATGGTCACCTTGAAACGCATTGCCATCATCAAAGCTGGGCCATTCTCAATCAGTTAGGGGAGGGATACAATTCTCCATGGCTTATTTTGGGTGCTTTTAACGAAGTTGTGAGGCCGAATGAATATATTAGTCTGCGTACATGTCCTCAAGCCCAAATGGACCTTTTTTGTAATTCAATTGACAGATGTAATCGTCAGGACCTCAATTTTGTGGGCGCACCTATGACATGGAGTAATAATCGCAGAGGAACTCAGAGGGTGGAAGCAAGACTGGATAGAAGGTTGGCGAATTATTCATGGCTAAATCTTTTTCCCTTCGCGAGGTCTTTCCATCTGTCGGCGGCCACCTCCGACCATCGCCCGTTATTGGTATTGCTTGATCACAAATCCCGCACTAGACGGCCACCACGGGACTTCAGATATAAGCTGTTTTGGGCTCGCGATCCTGAGGCTAGTAAGATCATTCAACAGGTGTGGGAGACAACACCCTTGGGTGCAGTGAGGAATGTCGATCTTCTAGCTTGGAAAATAAAGCGCTGCGGTTCAGAGCTCTCATTGTGGGACCGAAAAGTAAGAGGAAACCTTAGAAGAACCATATATAGCAAGCAAAGAGAACTTTCGGCTCTTATGTATCTGGATCCGTCCAACGATCGTGATGAATCCATCGGTAAATTGAAATTCCAAATCAATATGTTGTTGGAGGATGAGGAACAGCTTTGGCGTATAAGAGCGAAGACCCATTGGCTTAACGAATGTGACAGAAATACTAATTTTTTCCATCGGGTGGCATCTAATCGCAGAAGGTCAAACTTCATTGCGAAGCTTAGGGATTCAAATGGGAGGTGGATCAAGGATCAGGATCAGTTGCTTGATTTGGCTGTGTCTTACTTTTCTTCTGTATACACCTCATCTGTCACGGGGAATGCATCCTGGGTTAATGATCATATAGAAAGGAAAATATCTGATAATCAATGGCAGTTCTTGACTACCCCTCTTAGAATGGAGGAAGTGGAGGGTGCGGTGAGGAGTATGCGTCCTACTAAGGCCCCGGGGCCGGATGGTATGTCTCCGGCTTTTTTCAGAGACATTGGAACATTGTTGGCAAAGATATCTTTCTATGGTGTAAACTCTTCTTGGAAGAAAGCATTCAGGCCCGAAGGGAAAGTCATATTAAGGAAGTGAATACTACTTCTCTAGTGTTAATCCCTAAGGTTGCGGAGGCGAATGATCTATCAAATTTTCGACCTATTAGCCTGTGTAATGTGGTGTATAAGATTTTGGCTAAAGTCTTAGCGAATAGGCTCAAGGGGGCGCTCCATGAGGCCATTGGGATTGAACAAAGCGCGTTTGTTCCTAGGCGGCTGATAACTGATAACATGTTGATTGCCTATGAGGCGATCCATTCTCTTCGGAAACGGAGGGGAGGTAAGAGGGGGGAGTTGGCTATTAAACTCGACATGTCCAAGGCCTATGATAGGGTCAAGTGGGACTTTCTAAGTCAGATAATGGGGGCTATGAATTTCTGTCCGGTATGGATCGATTGGATCAAATGTTGCATTTCTACTGTCAGGTACCGGGTTAACATGAATGGATTCAAGTCTAGGCTTTTCCAACCTCATAGGGGCTTGAGGCAGGGTGATTCACTGTCTCCCTATCTCTTTCTTGTATGTGTGGAGGGTCTCTCTGCACTCATTTCTAGAGCGGTGGCCCGGGGGGCGCTTCATGGAATCAGAATCAATCCAAAGGGGCCTCAAATTTCTCACCTCCTCTTTGCTGATGATGCTCTGTTATTTGTTAGGGCGGACGGACAGGACATAAGGATCTTAAGAGATATCCTTAACATATATGCTGCTTCTTCTGGTCAAATGGTCAATGTGGATAAAACCTCCATCTTTTTCAGCTCAAATATGAACTATCATGATCGTAGGGTGGTGACCGAGCCAATTGTCGGTGTCGAGCCGATATTTCCATCATTACCTGGGGCTCCCGGCATGGCTTGGTAAGTCCAAGAAAGGGTTGTTCAAGGGCATTCAGGAGCGTATATGATGAAAAATTCAAGGGTGGAAGGGGCGTCTTTTATCTTGGGGTGGGAAAGAGGTTTTAATCAAGGCAGTCGCTCAAGCCATTCCGTCTTACACTATGAGTATCTTTCTTCTCCCTAGTTCCTTTTGTCAGACTATCAATGGAATGTTAAGCAAATTTTGGTGGGGTGTGAAGGGCGATAAAAGGAAGATAAACTGGGTGGCTTGGGCGGATATGTGTAAACCCAAGAGGGCTGGAGGGATGGGGTTCAGAGACATAAATGCCTTCAACTATGCCCTCTTAGCTAAACAGGTTTGGAGGTTATCATCTAGCACTGATTCCTTTTGCCATAAAGTGCTCAAAGCTAAATATTTCCCAAGCTCGGATATCTGGAGTTGTAATGGGGGACCTTCTAACTCTTTCACGTGGAAGAGTATCCTCAAAACTCGGGATGCGATCCAATCTGGCTATAAATGGAGGGTGGGAGATGGTAAGCGGATTCGATTTTTCCAGGATGTATGGCTTAATTCTATTGTGCGCAAGGCGGGCCCTCTACTGTTATCTATACCTGAGGATGTCCAGGTCAGCCATTTTATAAATGAAGAGTCAAAATCGTGGATCAAGGATAAGGTAGTAGCTGTCGTGGGAGAGGTTGGCTGGCAGGAAATTAGGCTCATACCACTTCCCCGGGGTGATGGTAAGGATTGTGTCTTCTGGGCTCACGAACCTAATGGGCAATACTCAGTGAAGTCGGCCCATAAAATGCTTTCTATGACCATGTGTAATCCCAGTCTGGCTCGCTACTTTTGGGCTATTTGGAGGACTAGGCTACCTAGTAAGGCGATGATTTTTGGTTGGCGGTTATTTAAGAATGCTCTCCCTACATTGTTAAATTTGTCACACGGGGGTGTACCTGTTGATGTGCTCTGCGTGCTATGTAAGAGGGAGGCAGAAGATATTCATCATTTATTTTTGAGGTGCACGTGTATTACGAGGATTGGTAGTATTGCTGCTTGCCGGAGCTCTCCTAAGTCGTCGGTGACGGAATCTTTGTGCATCCTGTCACGTAGAAACAAACTGGATGAGTTGGCTTTCTTCATTGTGTACTGTTGGCGAATCTGGTTTTTGCGTAACAAGTTCAGAGAGGAGGGAGTCCAACCTAACTTTGGTGATACTCTTGGGTGGTGTCATGCTTATATAGAACAACTTAGGAGGGTGAATCTTCTTGGTCAATCTTGCATCCTCGATCGTCCTCTTGTGGCTAGGTGGACTGCTCCCCCTCACGGTGCTTTCAAGTTGAATATTGACGCGCGTTGCTTGATGGAGAGGAAGGTCATGGGGCTGGCGGAAGTTATTAGGGACTCCCGTGGTCTCTTTGTAGCGGCTAAAGGATGGAGATGGAAGGGTGTGGCGGAGCCGCTCCTGATGGAAGCATATTCTTTCCTTATGGGTTCTAAGTGGGCGCTCCAGCTTAATCTGGGCAATATTCAGATAGAATCCGATTCTTTTCTGCTTTGCTCTTACCTATCAAGTGATTGCTCGATCTCTTCACCGGTGGGACATGTTGTCTCCGAAATCAGATCCATTCTCGCTTCTAATGCTCACATATCATTACACCATGTACTTAGGCAAGGAAATGGGGTGACCCATTCCTTTGCTGATTTGGTTTCCTTTTCTGCTCAGGATTATCTTACTTGGCGGGGACACCCCCACAAGAAATTATAGGAAAAATTTGTACAGACAAATTTTTAGCAATGAATTGCGTAGAGTACTCTTCTCCGAACCCATTTCAGGTGGAAAGGGGGTCGGGTTAGAGTAATCCTTTTTATCAAAAAAAGAAAAGAAAATACCCTAAGATAAATAGTTAAATTATTTATAAAAGAGCAAGATAATTTTTCTTCTATCCATAACAAATGTACATAATTTCTCTTATACCCACAACATTTCGTAAATTTTTTTTATATCCATAATATTTCATCATAAATTTCTCTCATACCCACACAGGTAAAACCACCGTTATCTATCACATTGAAAAAGACGATTTTGCCCATTTTAAATTTTGTTATAATTAAAATAAATCTACCTTAATATGACTTTCAAGTTATCTAATATCTTATATTAATGATTTACTACGAGTTAAATTATCTCAATTAAAAAATTTTAAATGAGCAAAATCATATTTTTAATGGGGTAGATAACGGTAATTTTAACAACATAGGTACGAGAGAAATTTAAAGTGAAATGTTACGGATATAAAAAGAATTTACAAATTTTTGTGAGTATAAGAAAAATTATGTGCATTTGTTAAGAGGACCTGAGTAATTATCGCTAAAAAAGGGTAGACATCACATGAAACATGCGGTTTGATTATCAGATATGCCTATGCTACGGTTCTCTCTCCACTCACGTGCCAGCTCTCTTCATCTGTTTCCGGTGAAATCAACCGCAAAGATTAATCAGAGATGGACCCCACTTCCAAGGACATCCGGCAAGAAAAGGTCTGGATTCGGAATCCCATAAATGCACGTCTTCCTCAGTGGTTAGAGGAAGATAGCAGAAATCCAAGCTGTGGAAAAATGGCGATATACCTCCCGCTCCTCGTCTCCCTCTTCTTTCTCTCCTTCCGTCTCTGTTCTTCTTCCTCCGAAAGTCCCAATCCTATTTCAGCACACGACCAACTCAAGAACAACGGCTTCCCCATAGGATTGCTCCCCGCCAGCGTCTTGAATTACACTCACGATCCCGCCTCTGGCGATTTCTCCGTTCATTTTCCAGATTCCTGCCGGATCACGCTCCCTCCCGACAATTATCTCGCATCCTACTCACGTCGCGTCACTGGCAAGCTTGTCGAAGGTCGGATTGCAGAACTCGATGGAATCCGTGTCCGGGCGTTCTTCAGGTGGTGGTCCATCACGGGGATTCGTTCGAGGGGCGAGAATCTGGTGTTTGAGGTTGGGTCTGTGACGGCCAAGTACCCGAGCAAGAACTTCGACGAGACACCGGAGTGCGAGGGGAGGCGGGCTTCTTCTTAGGCAAAGGTAGGATTTTTATCCGCACCTTATTTTCAATACACTGCGCTGGAATCGTGGTTTTGAACTTTGATACGAGTTACGATTTTTCAGGATATTTATTAGGAAATGGATTTCGAATCCTAGTTTTGGAATAACTTGCAATTACTAAACTGAAAATTATAATTCTCACTTCGAACAAATTCCGGTTTTGGAATGGAGAAAAGCAGGACGCCTGGCTCACAAAATTCGTGGAACTGATCAGGATGTAATCAGTAGAACCTAAAAAGAAAAAAAAAAACTTTTTTGTTAAATCCTTTCTCGCAGAAGGTATTTTTAGCTCAGAGGAGGAAGGGTAGGAAGTAGGACTGATAGAATGGGGAGGAAATTCTCAAGTAACCAGTAATTGTAGAAGCTGCGATTCGCTGGGGATTGTCGATTGATGTATCGAGAAGGATCCTCAATGATGGAAGAAAGATAAAGCATATGAAAACCTCAAGTTTGCCTGGCTTGGGTAACGGCAGGCCAACTCCAAAATGACTGGGAATTCTTCCTAGAAAAGAAGAAGAAAGAAATAACGGTGGCTTTATCAAGTTGTTTATGAAATTAATGGCAGTGTGTGTGTAGGATGGTCGCCACTGGCCACACCGTGGACTGGATTGAGCATTTAGAAAGTTGCCATGTGATGTGGAATAATATCAAGTACTAGCCTTTTTATATTTTTGAGCATAGAATGCAAAAGAAGTCACCAATGATCTATTATGCAAACTTTGTACGGTCAATATTGCAACGCATACCGAGAAACTTGGAAGCTGTGGTTGTGTTAATAATATCTTGCTTGGTTCCTGCAGGTCCTTGATCGATAGAATGTATCAAGCGGGATCTTGTATGGTGTATCAGGTAGTACGCACACTTTTAGCCATAATGTAAACGGTTGTACTTGCACACTTAGCTGATGGAAGAACTACACATTACCTGTTTAAGTTATCATTTATGTTATCTAATGCTAAACTTATGACTTGCCATCATCTATGGATTAAATGTAGTCTTTTCTATTAGTTTTGTGTTTGCTAATCCCAAGTAATAGGTTTTATGCAACTGATATCTGAGGTTCAAATGTCTAGTCACCTGACTTCCAATCAGCGCTATTTTGTTATATTGAAGCATAGCACCATCACTCGTTTTCTACTTAGTCCTCACAACAGAAAAAGTTAACTTCAATCAAAATGATATAGGGACTAAGAGGCTTTCCTACAGAGGTAAAGCAGTGGATTAGTTTTGAATTCCACATGGTTTTACTTTATTTGGATTTTACATTATTTGTTTAGATGTGAAATTATTTTGCAAGTAAAAATAGATATCTAATGATTATAAAAAAAAAAAAAAAATTCTAATGGAATGTAAAAGAAGGATAATATTTCAGTGGGAGAAATAATTAGACAGAGGTGAAAGGGAGCATTCACAACTTGATGTGAAAGTTTAGATGGAATATTCAGTATAAAAAATAGTGAAAAAAGAATATTAATGGGTAGTATTTTCTTGTTTATGATATTATTTACACCTTTCATATTTGTTTGTGGGATACGTAACCTGAGCAACCCCAAATTAGTTATATTAAAACAACGCCTAATGCACCCTTGGTTGAGGGTTCAACCCTCACTCCTTGCCATTGATGTAATCGAAAAAAAAAAAAAAGCAACAACAACGCCTAATGCACCCTCATCAATCAGCGTACATCTGGCCTATTTATGTTTCTATTGCAATCTCTTTCTATTACAATTGATCCAAACAGACCCAGAAAGATTTGATAGCCCGTTTGGCCATGGCCATATTACCCCAAGTATAGGATAGTATTTAGATACCAAAAATGATGTTAATGTACCCTTCAAACAAATTTTCGAGAGCTTCCACCTCTCCTAACTGGATGTACGGTAAAAATCTCTATGCTGTAGGAGCTTGATAAAACAGGCCCTTAATCGTCCTTGATATTTTTATTTACGTCATGGAGTTAATGTTGCATTTTACATTGGCCGAATTTATCTGTTTCATTCAGTCTATGGCAAAGCCTTCTTCCCGTGCACCAAATATCTCCAGATAGGTGATGCTGATGCAAGTAAAAATGGATTGGATGATAAAATTTTAAAAGGGGTAAGAAATGGAGCAAGAGAGAATGATTAAGATTTTTTTTTTTTTTTTAAGAACAAAATGTTTTTTAAAGAGCCAACTGTTGCAAGGGAGAATTTGATGAATAATTTGGCTATGCATTGTAGCTTTTATTATATTTGAAGGTGGCAATGAGGTAGGCAAAAGAAATAAATATGGGTCTATTTAGGAAGTGATAAAATTTTTGGATGAAAATATATTAATGTGAAAGTTTTTTAAATTTGGGGTATGTTTGTTATACTATAGAACTTTTCAATCAAAATTTTTGAATTTAAAACTTTTTACTCTTTACAACTATTTTATTTTTTAATTATGTTTTTATATATTCTTATATAAATTATTTTATTTTTTAATCATTTTTACACAACTAATATATTTATTTTAATTTTATTATTTTTACTCTTCGTCATTACCCCTGATGTATGACATCGTCTTCTCACATCTAAATATTTTTTCATCTAAAAGTTTGACCAATTTCCAAACTATCCTAGAAGAAAGTAATGCGATATGATAAAGATAATGTTGATAAATAAAGAAAATAAAGTTAAAACATATAGGTTAATTATACGGGTAATTGTGTAGAAATAATTTAAAGATAAGATGGTTGTATAGTAAAATTATTAAAAATAGAATAATTATGAAAAGTGAAAAATGATTATGCTAAATAAATGTGGCCATAATACATCTTTATTAAATCAGACCTACGATTAAAATGTGGCCTTTTATAATTCGCTAACAAAGAAACTTCCTAAGTTCATGATGGGTATCGGGGGGAAAATCAACACCCATCCAAGTTAAAAACTTTTGCCTATCAATCTTAATTCTTCAATGCCAACTGAGTAGTAACCAATTGGTCGTCGACATAGCTAGAAGGCATGTCTACATGGTTTCAACCCCACGCGGGGCAAAAATTTTGCGGTGAGCTTGGTCTCTTGTGAGGATAGATGGGAGCATGTAGTTTATTGTCTTCTGTATGAATGATCTTAATTGCAATATCAGATCTTATGTCGTACAAAAACCAATAAAAAAATCTCGATTCTTCAAATTATAGTGCTTTCCGACCACAGGAATTGTTTCCTTTCCACGCGAGTAAACATTCTCAACCCCACATGCCTGATCCGCACGCTGATGGCAACCTGCCAATAGGAAACGCAATGAGCATCTTCTTTATTATTGTTATTGTTATTATTATTATTTTATTAAATGAAGGGCCAAGGCCAACCAGCCAATCGAATTTTGCTTTTTTACCGATAGGAAACATTGATGAAACGGCAGCCAGGCGGCTTCTTCAATCCCCTATCGGCTATCGTGAACCATTCTTCCACTCCAATCACATCAACAAACTTTTCGATAGCCGCATGCATATTCGACAAGGAAACAACATAGCCCTCATTTTCCGGTTCCATGCAAAATAAAATAAACGTTCGGCAATTGCTTTCCCCGTCTCAAGGTGACCATGATCCTTCCAAGCACTTAGAATAGCCCCCTGAACACCCGCAGTTGGCTCAGTTGGTGACTGTTTGATGAATTCATACGCCACAGAAATCCTACCAGCTCTACCAAGCATGTCAACCATGTAAACATGATGCTCAGCTGTGGAGAAAGGCGCCTGTTGCCTGCTCTGCACATCTCATTGCGCAGTTTGATTGCCTCTTTACCGTGTCCATGAAACCCGTATGCAGAAATCATGGAATTCCAAGATGCAACAGATTTCTCCATAGACTTCTGAAATACCCGACTGAAAGTTCCAACGTTCCACATTTAATATACAAATCAACAAGGGGATGCGATATGCGAGCGTTGTGATGAAGCCACAGCCGATACGCATAGCCAATGATTTCCCTTCCATCTCTCAAAGCTCCAACTTGTGTGCAAGCAGTAAGAATGCTGACGATGGTGAATGCATTTGGATACATTTCCATCTCCTGGAAAAATTCTAAAGCTTTTCTTCCTTCCTTGGATTTGCACAAGGCCAGAAATCATACAGTTCCATGAGCAAAGGTCCCAATCAAAATGAATCATAGCCTTCCCATGTGACGATAGTCCAACATTCCTGTATGCTGAGAGAATACTCACAATGGTGATGGGGTCTGGATATGCACGTGAAGTTCGACGCATTAAACTGAATGTTTCTAGAGCTTCCTAAGATAGCCACTTTGCAAGTTTGCATACAGCCTACTATTATGGTGTTCCACGAGTCCACATTGGCCATGGTAGAAATGCTCTGAAACGAGGAGACGGATGCCACCCCATCTCTACACTTGATGTACATGAACATCAGAAAATTAACCACCAAAACACTGTCTGAAAATCCAGATTCCATAATCCAGCAGTGAATTGATTCTCCAAAATTGAGTGCTTCTTGGCAATTGCAAGATAGTAGAATGGCTAGGATGGTTGATACACTACATGGCATGCCCAAATGTAGCATTTCTCGGAACAAACCCATTTCCTGAGTACCTAGCAATCATTGTGTTGCATGAAATCAAATCTCTCCTGGGCATGACCTGAAACAGAATCTCTAAAGATCTCAATTCATTGCACTTGGCATACATGTCCATAAGGCTGTTTGTTAGCACCAAATCCAACCACGGGCCTTGATGAATTTTAAACCCATGGATTGACCTTCCAACCTTTATCAAGTTGTGTTCAGTGCAAAGCTGAAGAATGGATACAGATGTAACCAGGTCAGGTTGGATCCTTTCTTTTAACTGCATTTGGCACAGCAGATCCAGTGCTTCTGAAATTCTTCCTCTCTGCAAACCCACCAATCATTGCATTCCAAGGGACAGCATCTCTAACCTTCAATCCACCAAAATTTTCTCTGCAGCAACGAAATCATTGTATTACACGTAGAGAGATATGAGAGCATTGGCAATGGAAAGAGGAGAAGTCTCTCCGTAACCAAATCAATTCCCCAACCATGCACTGATTCACCGGCGCTCACCTTCTCTAAACAGAAGCAAGCTGAGATGCTAGATGATAAACTCGCAGCATCAGTGTTAGGATCCGAACTAATGAAAGGAACAATTCAAGGGATTTTATTAATTGATATGAGGAAATCTCACTGAGTTTTTACAAGAGAAGAAAGAAATGAAGTAAGAAGAACAGAGAAACTGCTCAAGACGAGCTACGAGGGAAACAGACAATTTCAGATCTGGGTTCTTCGCTGCCTTCATTTGAATTACGGAGCCTTTTGTAGCTGAATTCACCGACTACCTGGCATCAGCCAGCTCAGCTACTGACGTGGCTTGATGCTCATTCATTCCGGCATCTGATGGGAACTTGAATACTTTCCCTGGGCCTGAGATTGTAGCTTAAGGATAGCATACTATCAGCCACCTTGTCTGTTTCTTCTAACCCATGCCCACTGGGCTGCTCAATGAGCCTACCATTTAACATAACAGTATCCACTTCCTCATTCCCGGTTAATGCATCATTCAACCCAGAGGTCCTAACAATCAGCCTGTGTCCCATAGTTTTTCCAGGACTTCCATTATGAAGATACCCTCCCATCATCGAATTCCATGATGTTGTGTCTCTAAATTCAATCCTCTGAAAAACTGATTTGGCTGAGGTCAAGTGTCCCCACTTTGCATACATGTCAGTAAGAGCATTAGCTAGGAAGGAATCTGACTATCCGAACCCAGCTTGAAGCTGAAACCGTGCACAGAGCTGCATTGTTTGAAGCTGCCAGATCGAGATAAAGCTGATAAAACAATCAGCAATGTAGTTGAATCAAACTCCCCTATGACTTGCGTCATTTCTCTAAATAGGACTAATGTAGCCTTAAAGCAATGATTATAAAGATAAGCGTTGATCATGGCATTCCACGCAACCAAATCTTTGGTGCCGATGTCACAGAAAAGTGCCTGAAAAGAACCCAAATCACCAGCTTTTGCATCGATGGTGAGGAGCGAAGTGGAAGTATGCATGTGGCTCAAGGAGCCAGTTTTCACGGCCACAGAATGAAGGGTGCCGGCAGCTGCTATGTCGGGAATTTGTGAGTAGTTCCTGGTAAGGTGGAGAGCATTGGAGGATATGGCGTTTGGCTGGGAAGGATCTCGTGTGGGCATTCCGCCGAGCAGGTGATACACGCGGGGCGGGGAGCAGAGGAATCCACAATCCAATGGAAGCAGAGGAACTGGGACCCGCAAGCGGCTGCGATGAACCAGCATCGCTGCAACCAGTGGGCTGGGCCTCAATGTATGAACCAAGATCAAGTCCAGGCGTGGCCCACGGATCCGGCTGCCAACAGCCGCCCGCCTCTGCGGCGTGCCTCCTTGGCCTTGCTGGAATGCTGCAGTTCTACTTTCTGGAGTAGGATTGGAAAGCGACGCAGGCTGCTACACGCTCCCCATGCAAGCTCTCCGATTCGTTTCTTCCCATTTATTACTCAAGCCAAAACCAAATCCATTCTATTTCCAACATCTCCATATCCTTCCCAGCTCCAAACCCTCACTTTCTCGCTCTTTCTCCGCCGCAGCAGCCATGTCTGCGGAGTTCGTCAAAGGAACCGTCTTCCCCAATGGCCTCGCGCTCATCACCCTCGATCGCCCCAAGGCTCTTAACGCCATGAATCTAGGTATTTCTTGCAGGTCATCCCATAAGTTTGCCAATTGAAGTTTCGTCGGTTTTACTTGAAAACCAACAGAATCCATCGTTACTTGCACGGCTTCAGTGAAAAAGGATCTTAGGCTTCAATTTTTGTAGTTGGTGGTCTTGAACTTGTTCTGGTATTCTTAAATTCCTCTGCAGACTGCGAAATCTAATTCATTGAGTGCGATCTCTGATCTGGGATTTGTTTTTGATGTTTCGTGGCTTGAACTGGTTTATACTCCTTCGACAGCGAACCCGTTCCAGTTCAGCTCCAAATAAAACTGCTTGTCCAACGCTCCAACTGCTTAGAGATTAGAACTGTTCTAGGCTCGACATTTAGTTAGAGATTGCCCCATGAAGATATGGTTGGAAGTCAGGAAGCTGTCATTATTACGATAGAATGTTTCGAATATGCTGTTCCATGGAATTTAATTGGAAGGATATGAAGTTGTAGCTCAATAAAATTATTATCTGGACAAATTAAATAAAGCAACAGAGCACTGCTAAACATCAGATGATTACAGGTATTGAACTAAGACACATTAATTGGGATGTTCGCACAGTAGTTCATAACGCGCATATTGTCTTCAGGTGCGGCAAGAGAGGGTGTAGTCCTATCACTATGTAGGCATCCAACTTTCATAACGCCTTTATGGTGCTTTATTCTAATGATGGTTTTGCATGCTGTTCTTTAAATGGATATGTTGCAGAGATGGATCTGAAGTACAAAGAGTATCTGGACAGATGGGAAACTGATCCTAGTGTGAAATGTGTACTGGTGGAAGGCAGCTCACCTCGGGCCTTTTCTGCTGGTAAGTTAGTATAGATTCTGTTCCCCTTCCCCGTCACTAATGATTGGTCATCGTGATTTTTCTCCTTACAGTTTTCAGAAGTTTATTCCTACCCCCAACAACACAACACACACTCCCCCCCAACCCCTTCGTATTTACAGTTCAAGTTTTTAGATTCACCGTAAATTTTTTTGGGTGGCTATTTTCTTGGGTTGTTTCGGAAGGGTTTGAGGGTGAGCATTTATGATCTGCAGGGATGGATATTAAGAGTGTTGTGACCGAAATTCAAAAGGACAAAACCACACCTCTCGTGCAGAAGGTCTATTCTGTGATGTTTATTTTGGTTACAAGCATCTATTGTACTTTTTGCTTTCTCAAATATGGTCTGTCATTATCTTAAAAAATATATATGGTCTGTCATTGTTGGTATAATTTCTATTGTACTCATGTCGTTTTGAATCTCTTAACTGTAGTCTTTCACCGTTGGAAAACTTACTTCATACTTGCATATTGATGATCCAGGTCTTAGTGTGATCTGCAGGTGGTGATATAAAGCAGATCACAATGGGACGCCATCTGTCAAAAATGATTGAGGTCTTGTTGTGTCACTTTATACTGGAAAGCTGCTTTCTGAATCTTGATATTAAGTTTGTAACCATCCAAATATTTGAAAATGCCTTTCTTTCTTATTTTCTGTTTTAGTTCCTCATTCCTAAAATTTCGTTGCAAGGAATACATGCTGCATTAAAGTAATCATACTCTTGATAAAGAATTATTTCAGCCACACTCCCGAGTGCTTATATTTGATTGTACTTCTTGGCTATGTTTATCAAATTGCATCCATGAATCTTTAGAAACAAAGTAGGAATTTACTTTTAGTTTTGATAAGCTTCCATCTTAATGTTGACAATGACAAGGTAGCATTTCAAATAGCTGGGCAAAGGTTGATTTAGTTAACCTTTTTTACATCCATATCTGATATCATGGCCAGAAGTCCTCATTTACCGCTATTGCTTATATCCTGTTTTTTGGTCTTCTTCATTGCTTAGAGCTGGCAGCTTGAACCGCCTTTGATTCCTGGTGATATTTAGATATATTTTAGGCATCCAGTGTAACAGAATAACCATAGATGCTACGTCATCCCTCATCTTGTTATCATGGGTGTTTCATGTAATCTTACTAGATGTTTTCTGTTGTTGAGCTTGTGTTTTTGTAATCTTTAGGATTTTAATAAATTGATTTGATTATCATTTGAACAAAAAAAACAAAAGAAAAAGGGTTTCATTCACAGTCATAGCTTAATATGCTTCAAGTTTCAATGTCTGGTGACAGATTAAATTGCCAGTTTCCTTGGCAGATAATGACTTTTTTTTTGTTAGACTTGTTCATATTCCATGGTGTCATTCTGATTTATATTTCACTTTTTAATTGTCCAACTCTTGAAAAAAAAAAAATTTTAATCTTTTGCACACAGAATGTTCGATCTCAGTGATTCTTGACTCTCTCTGTCTCTCTCTCATTAGAGCTGTTAAAGTTCTGGTTCAATACCAAGATTGAATTTTTAGCAGTTATTGACTATTTTTCACTAGAGCTGTTAGTTTTGGATGGTTTGATACTTTGATGCTACATACGAGTAAAGAAAATTTCCTTCCTCAACAGTAGCCAAAGAACTTTACTTCATGCTTAATTTATTAAGCTATTGTTATCTACTTCTTGTTCTTTTTTAGGTGTTTACTGCAGAATATTCTCTGATTTGCAAAATTTTTGGGTATAGAAAGCCCTACATTTCCTTCATGGATGGAGTGACAATGGGTTTTGGGATCGGCCTATCTGGTCATGGTCGCTACCGTATTATCACTGAGGTAACTTTTAGATCCTGCTTCTTTAGTTCATGTTGTTTGTAACTTCACATTTTTATCTCTTTTTTTTTTAGTGTGTTTGGAAAGTGATAAAATTTTTAGATAAAAAGTTTTTAGTATAAAAGTTTTTGAAATAAGAGAGAATGATGTAATATAATATGGGTAATGATAAAGAATAAAGTGAATAAAGTTGAAATAAATAGGTTAGTTGCATGAGTAGTTGTGTACAATTGATTGGAAAGTAGGGTAGTTTATATAGAAAGATGTGAAGAAATAATTTTAAAAAATAGAGTAGATATGGAGAGATAAGTTTTGATTGAAAAGTTTTACCTTAAAACAAACACACCCTTTATAAGAAGTTAACAGTTGTTTTTAATGTGAAAGAAGTTTATTAAACAGCCTGTCATAACGAAAATATGTGCTTTCTGCAGAGGACACTTCTTGCCATGCCTGAAAATGGAATTGGCTTATTCCCAGATGTTGGTTTTGCCTACATTGCAGCACAGAGTCCAGGTGGAGGGGCAGTGGGTATGTGTTCCTTCCAGATATTGCTTTTCCTTCTTTGTACTCTCTCCAGACAGTGGATCTGATCTTTTCAAGGCACGAAAAGACTAGATGCCTTAATTAATTTGCAATCTGCAGATTTACAATTGCATTCTAATTTGTTGTTCACCCAGAGATGATGTTTGTTTAGCCATGGTTGCACACACATTCTACCATGTGCTACTCTCAGGTTCAGTCTATTTCTCTCCCCTTTTATCCCTTTGACACGTGATTGAATTTTTTTTTTATAAAAAGAAATCTGTTACATGGATGAAATTTCATTGAAAATGGCATATGTACAATTCAAGTACCCTTATGTCGGGAAGAGATGGAGTTTTAATAATTTGCATGACCACTTCATCAAATAATAATAATAATAATTTTCATGATCACAATAAAACTAGAAGTGAGCTGAGTATTAATTGAGTAAATGGCTAACCTAAGCATGGTGTAACCACAACAAAGCTATAAGTAAGCTGAGTATTACTTGAGTAATTGGCTAAACTAAGCATCATCACATAATTGAAAGATGCCCTTTTTCTCCGGTTTAGGTATCTGCTCTGCCTGCCTATTATCAAGAAGACTGAGATTTAGCAGAAACTCACACAGAAGCTTGAAAAGCTCTCTGCTTAAAAGATGTAGAAAAGGAGAAGCACAAGACTCCACCAAATGAATTTCAACTTAAATTAGACAACCCTTCTCCTATCTAATCTACCCATTATTGATGAACTTCTGAATACTTAATAATTAGAGCAATTCATTGGCAAATGTGGGATGGAAGGTAAGGGGTTGTTTGCCTGATACACGATAATAATTATGCTTCATTCATTAATGAGGAAAAGAATTGAAAACCGTTTCCTCCTTTCCTCTTCCATTTTAGTTGATGTGATTTTAAACTGCTACAACAACTCTACCTTCTCCTCATTATCACCGATATTTGTAATTGTTACCTCATATCTTTGCATTGGAAAAGTTTACTTATTTTATATTTATTTGCTTTATTTTCATCATTACTTTCTTCTTCTTCTTTTTGTTACATCATTTCCTCCACTTTTCTGTAACCTGCTATTTCCTCCTCTTTTCCATTTCTTTTCCCAATTCTCAAATGGAACCTTATGTCAGAAGCACCCAAAGAAAGATGAATGTTCCTTACTGTTCTTCTAATTTATGGAATATCTTTTTTAAAAAAAGAAAAAAAAAATGCAGCTTGCTCTGTGGTATCTGAGTCAAACTTATTCTTCTTCTGGTCTTATGCATGATGCATGTTTTTTCAATCCATTTCATGCTTATTTTCTCCATCATTTGATCTGGTTCTGTAAAATTTTCCAGGTAACTATCCTTTTTTTTTTTTTTGGCGAAGGTAACTATCTTGGAATGACTGGAAAACGGATTTCTTCTCCTGCTGATGCACTATATATTGGACTTGGTTCTCACTATGTGCCATCTGGAAGTTTGGCATCATTGAAGGAGGCACTTCTTGGACAAACTTTGTACGTCTTTGATAACCTTCATGTTATGATTTAATGTCTTTGGTTGCCCTCAAAAGCAGCAGGACCAACCTGTTTCACAGAGCTCCCGCACGTTGGCAGGATATGGGGAGGGGCGTCTGTGTACACAACCTTACTCTTGTTTAACAAGAGGATGTTTCCCGTGACTTGAACCTGCAACCTCTGGTCGCCCTTGAAAGCAGCGAGGAAAAGATTCTATTCTGAAAAGCTTTAAATGCCTACTGCTCTGTGTGGTCATGCATGGATGATGTCATGGCAGATCCAAAGCATTGCAGCAATTGCTGGACTTAGGATCAAGAAATGCCATTTTCTTGGACAAAAACTGTCTCAATAAAAAATTAACTGGCTTATTTCTGAATAAATCTATTCCAGGAATTTCTTGCTTATGATGTTTTCCTTGGGAGTTTCCTTTTCCTTTGAGTCTGGAAACTAAAATACAGGCCAGTGCCTCTTTTCATTTTTAATTGGGGCAAAAATTCACAATCACCACATTCCACTATATGATTATAGTTATAAAAAAGCCACTTTTTATCTTGGAATTTCTGCTGATTAGATGTTTCTGCATTTTTTGAGCTTATAGAATATGGGTTTATTCTAACACTGTATAGTGTGCATCCAGTTCTGATGATCCACACAAGGATGTTGAAACACTGCTTGCAGGATACAGGAAGGAGCCAGAGTCAGAAGCTCAACTCAAACATCTTTTACCTCAAATAGTTTCATCATTTGGCTCCAGTAAATCCGTCATTGAGATAATTGAAGAGCTGAAGAAGCTTCAGCAGAGTGGGGAAGCTACAGGTATACTAGTTCACTTCACACCCTTAAATATAAAGTAAATCATAATGGTTTCTGACCACATGGAGAAATTGTTGGACAGGAATAAATCAATTGAGAAAAAATGCGACTAGTTCCCAAAGACTTTCCCATAAGAAGGAATACGTGGAGTCGTATACAAAAATTGTATCAACTATCATATAATTACTGGACATGTTACTTGGTACTGATTAAGTCGTGGCTGCATTTGATACTTGCTTTCATTCATGATTATCAAAACTTATGATAGCATTTATGGTTGTTGATTCCAAACAGAGGTTTCTAGAAAGTTGGTCTTGACTCTTGACCTTGTGCTTGAATTTGTTATACTTCATATGTGGTCTTGACTTGTATCTTTGTTCTACTTCTCGCTACCAATACAGTGTCTGAATGGGCTACTGAGGCACTCCAGGGGCTTGCTAAAGGTGCTCCTTTTTCGCTTTGCCTAACGCAGAAGTATTATTCATTAGTTGCATCTGCATCAGGGAACAGTAACAATGATTTGTCTAAGGTTAGCATACTTTTATTGTTTTCTTATGCAATCTATGGTGAGTTTGTTGTCAAGCATGTGAAATTCATCATTGCCATGCCCTACATTTCTACACAGTTAACTGGTGTAATGAAGGCCGAATATCGCATTGCTCTAAGGTCGTCAGTTCGGGATGATTTTGCTGAAGGTGTGCGAGCTGTCTTGGTGGATAAGGATCAGGTCTCTCTTGCTTGAACAAACTCGTTTCTTCATTTCTTGACTTTCTTTTCACTATGAATATTCTGATAAATTGGAATATTGGATGGAACTCGAATTTAGATGCCAAGCCTAATCAATACAAAAAATGTTCGCATATTGTTTCTTTGTATTTACTGAATAAGTACTGAAATCAGATCAATGACTGAGCCATATCTGGACTAGATCCTGGAATTAATCATTGCTGCATCTAGAAAATTCTATCAGATTTAATCATGTACTCTAATCATTGAGATTTGATAATTTTGGTATACCCCAGTATGAAGGGCCATCATTTAATCTGGGCTTTTCCACTTCAGAATTTTACAATCCTGAAATACTGCGGCTTAATATGGTGTTATTCCTTTATGTCTGCACAGAATCCAAAGTGGAAACCGTCAAGATTGGAGGATGTTGATCCCAATGAAGTGAATGCAGTGTTTGAGCCATTACCATCAGACGTCGATGAACTTAGAGTGTGAACTCTATTGGCTTGGATGGTTTCGCTCGGATGTGTTTCTCTAAGATGGAGATGCAAACTGCTGAAGAATAAGGAAATCGTTATCTTCCAAATGTGTTTTTACTTTTTAGGATGAATGAATTATTTAGTCGCTGCTAAGGTTGGATCCTTTACAGTAATTTCTGAAAACCCGGACTTTGGGGAAATTCTCGCTCGGGAAGGATGGGATGTTTGCAATTCTTATAGGTTTCAACCAGCGTTCGCCGATATAGAAAAACGATTCTCTAATTCTCGAAATTCTTGGATGTTGAAGTTGATTTTATCATGATAATATCGATAATAAATGATTTTATTAGCAGTAAAAATATAAGTTGCAAGGGATTAAACTTCACTTTTAACGGCCGACACCCCATCTCTTCTTCCCTCTTTTATATTCTTATCAAAACTTTACTAATTAAATTTCGGATCTCCTTTGTGAAAAATAAAGATTAATTTTGTGAACGAGTAATTTTCACATATTAAGCATGCGTAGAAGTATAGACAAATTCAATCTATTCAAAAATTTTATTAATTTACATTTAATTTCCATTCGAAATGAGTTTTGTAAGCTGTGTTATGATTTTGATTTGTTATCTATGAATATCATTGCATATTTGAAGTTGTTTTCTTTTTTTATCATTTTCCTACTTGAGCAAAAAGTTCCAATTCGAAAAAATTCCCTACGTTTTATCTTTTTTAACGATAAAATGAAATGTTTTTAAATGCACTCGGGTGCGCTAGATCAGGTCCAAGGTAAATTAGATCAACAGTGGTTCCGACTAACTTTCATTTCATACTTTCTCACGATCGATGCAATTCATTTTAACACAGTATTTCATGACCGATGCAAATACAAACTGTAGCAAGAATGGAAGATATTTTGTATTACAGAAGCACATTAAAGTGTCTTTTTGATTGATGGTCTATTTGTGTTATAGAATTTATTTTAGTATTTTTATCCAAGATATCGTCTAACGCTTGCCCCTCTCATATGACCGCCAGTGCACCATATGCAAGTCCTTTTGAAATTATTGAACTTTATATTTGTTTTTTTTTCTTAAGGATTTTTGAAAATAAAAATGGCTTATTTTCGAAAATCCAAAAACGGAACAAATTTTAAAAATTATTAAATTTAACAATAAGCAAGATCTAAATGTGACTCGCATTTTATAAAAAGAAACTGAAAAAACTTTTAGCCTCCTATATTGCACCCACAATACGGATAGCTGTATTAGATTAACACCCTGTTGTTCAATAGAAGATCATGTAAACTACATCTGGTTCAAAACTTTTTTCAAAAATAAATGCTAATTCGTCAAAATTTGTTGCTTAATCGAACTAAAGATGAAATTATTTCTTGTAGAGTGATGAGTTGATATTTAAAGGAAGCATGGAAGCTTGATACTTACTTTTGGTTTTTAATTTAGGATAATTTGCATATATACTTACATAATTTGACACTAATTGCAGATATGCCCCTGTAGTTTCATGAAATGTATATTACTCTCACATAGTTTTACCAAAATTGCTTGTTACCCTACCCCGTTACCTGCCGTTAATATCTGATGTGATATTTTGAAAAATGACGAAAATGCTCTTATTGGTATACATAGTTTCATGGGGGTAATATGCAATTTTGGTAACCTATGTGGGGATGATATGCAATTCGTGAAACTATTGATGAGGATATTTTCGTCATTTTTCAAAATATCACGTCAGATGACTAATATGCAATTTTGGTGAAACTACGCGGGGGTAATATACATTTCGTGAAACTATGTTGGTATATCTGCAATTAGCGTCAAACTACGTGGGTATATATGCAAATTATCCTTTAATTTAAAATATTTTTAAATCTAAATAATTTATCATATTTATCTATGTGCATTTATTTATAATTCTAAAATTACATATATTGCCTAGATCAAAAAACTATATGTATTACAAAATTATGTATATTATATATAATGTTTTCAAAAAAAAATTAATAGTTATATATTCACTCTCAAAATATATTTTTTACGGGATATAAATTTTCAATGAGAACTATTTTTCACAGAATGATAAAGTAAGATATGTTAAATGTAATAAACATCTATATTTTAAAAATATTTTGAAATTAAAGAGTAAGTGTAAGCATGGAACCTTTGTACTTATAATAAGTAATGATTAGTCACACAAAAGTTTTTAAGACGTTCGATTTTTAAAATAATAAATAAATGCACATGAATAAATATGATCATGGTTTAATTTAAAGAATACCTTAAAATAAAATAAAGTAAAAAACAAATGATGAGATGGAGCCTCACTACTTCCGACAAATATTATTATATGTATACATAACAGTTGTCTTAAAGGTATTTTTTACATAAAAAAAAAAAAGGTAATTTGTCATATGTACTATGCCCAAATGAACGAGGGGGTCTATTTGCCATTTAAAAACTTTAAATACCTTCGGGAGAGGGGAAGTTTGGGTCAATTTCTAAAAGAAGAATTTATGCAATGCAACCACCTTTTTTTAAAAGAACACCAGCGGTGGTGCCCTGCAGTAGCACCAAGCCACCAACGGCCCCTCATGAGACAAGCGCAGGTTCGAAACCTGCCTAGCATGCATGTGCCTGCTTATCATTCTTCACGAGAACGAGAGTATTTAAAGATGTCTCTCCCAAGAATAGGGATATTTATATTAAAAAAAAAATCCTTCAATGGTGTGTGAAGGTTGTAAAGGTTTCTGATTATAACATCAGTTATTACGGTATATAAAATTTCAATTAAAAAATCACTTTTTTTAAAGTGCTGGCCATTGCAATTGAGTATGCATTCGAAGGTTTGAACTTGATGAGATAACGATAGAATGGAATCTTGCATTTTTTAAAAAATATTTTCTAAGTTTTGAAATAATAATTTATTTTTCTTATTTTTCATGCAATTTTTCTTGATTCTTATATAATCTTTTCCATTTATAGTACACAATAAATATCTTCTTCTTCACACATCCTCATCTTATCCAAGTTGTCAATAAGTCATGAGAAAACATATACCGTTGACTGCTTAAGGGATGAAGACCACCCTAAAAAAAAATGAGATGGAGATCAAATGAGAGCACAGTAAAATTTTGGCTGTTTGGATAGTAAGTGAGTATAAAATTTTTCAAATTTGAGGGAGGTGTGTGAAAAACTTGTCAAATCAGGGATGTAATCAGACGAAACGTACTTGAGCATGGCACACAATAATCGTTCATTTGAATTTGCATATGCAGTTAGCCGTCCATTGGAATTTGTAGGAGCAATTAATAAACCAGTCATAGTCCACTGATCTCACGTTTTACACAGCAAAAAAATTGTCGTTGGAGTTTTACTACAGTCCAAACGCCCCATTTTATTTCATGATGGCACTTTTCTTATTAAAAAAATAACAATATACCTTTTCGTCTCCTATGCAGTTTTTATGATGCATTTTGTATTTGATAAAATTTTTAAATGAAGAGTGTGTTTGCTTACATTAAAAAATTTTCAAACTAAAATTTCTCAATTTAAAATTTTTTATTTTCAATTATTACTTTATTCTTTAATTATTTCTTCACATTTTTTATATAATTGTTCTATTTTTCAATAATTTTACATGATTAACCATACGATTAATCTCTCTTTTTTTTTATGTGAATTAATCTCTCTTTTTAACTTTATTCTCTTTACTCATTATTATTACTCTTATCATATCACTTTTTTTTTTGTTTAAAAAATTTTTATACAAAATTTTTCATCTAAAAGATTTATTATTTTCCAAACATACTCAACAAACTTTTAGTGCAAAATTTTTGAATTATGATAAATAATATGATTTGATAGTAGTAATAATAAAGAGTGAGATTTTTCCAGTTTTTTAAGGTTAAAAGACTCTTTTTCTATTCTAGAACAATCGAGAAATTTTCAAGTAAAAATACTGATTTACATTTCTAGTGATAACATTTACATTTCTAGTGATAACGTGCATCTCGAAACAAATTATTTTCTTAGCTATTTCATATTCTATCATATCTAAGATGTACAAGTAAAGAAATTCATCCTTTGATAATAAAAAAGTTGAAAGAGAAAATTCATTTTTTCACCTTAATGATAAAAAAAATGATATATCAAATTCTATTAAGGCTGACTTATATTCATAGTGATCACTTATCAAAAAACAACTATAGTTGTCAAATATTTGAATAGCTAAGATTAGCTTACTTATGATGCTTGGTTGACATTTATAAAAAGTATTTAATGAATTATGAATTCAATAGATCCTATTTTTACAAACCTCATATTCATATAAGATTGAGAGTTCTCATTTCCCATCTCATCATTAGGCAAAACCAATACTCTTTTCATTTCACTCAATCCTATCCCCTTCCAAGATATTTTAGTGATAAGTTCTTAAAAGAATAAATTTAAGATAATATGAAAAAAATTAAAAATAAAGTAATTATTAATAGTGATAAGTTTTATATTGAAAAATTTTAGAACAAGCTTTATAGAATGTCAAACATATACTTTTTCAACATTTGTCTTTGGCTTAACCTATAACAACACTTTTTTTTTTCAATCCCACATAATCATCTCATCCAAATTGTCTATTTTCACACCTCTAATTTACCTAGCTGAAATGATCTTGTTCATTTTTTTTAAAAAAAATTATTAGCTTATAAGTTATAATTCAAATCTTCTTGAGTATTGGTTTTTTTTATTAAAGGTGTGTTTGGAAAATAATAAAACTTCTTATAATAAGTTTCTGGTGTAAAAGTTTTTGAAATGTGAAAAAATGATTTAATATGAGAGGATCAATGATGATGAATAAACAGAATAAAGTTAAAATAAATAAGTTAAATGTACTGGTAATTGTGTAAGCATAATTGAAAAGTAAAATAATTGTATAGGAATAAGCGAAAAATAAAATAGTTACATAGAATGAAAATTTTTAAATAGAAAAGTTAATGAAGTAAACAAACACACCTTAAAAAAATATACTTCTCGGGTACATGACTACACATTAAGCTCTGTTGAACCCGAATACCCCGCCCGATGGCAAAGACTTTACCGGATGGGTTATGCTTGTGTTGGTTATTCTAACACTTTTAGGGGAGTTTGATAATTTAAAAGGTGTGGGAATTGTGAGATGAAGTGGGAATGTAAAATAAAATATTTTAAAAATTATATGATTGAAATGAAATCACATGATAAAGTTAGAATGAATAGGGTTGTTGGAGGTTAATTAATAAGAAAAAATGATTAGAATATGAAGTCAAAAGTAAAAAAAAATACACGCTACGCCCATTTCCCTCACCTTGTTTCCCACATCGATTACAAACCGGGCCCTTAATCTCAACAATCCATGGGCAAGTAGTTTGGACGGTCTAGATCATCTAAAACAATGACCGATGTTTGTCAGCGTCATGAATTGGACAGGTAAATTACCCGTTCCTCGCTGGGCAAAAGCTCTCCTTCCCACTGCATCCGGTCTCCATCCCTGATTACGAATTGTCTTTCTAGACCCCCTCCATTTTCTCTTTCACAAACTTGTTTTTCTGCGTTGCATCTCCTCTGATCTTCCTTTCTGTCTTCTTTTTTCCTGCTATTTCTCCCCAACTCTTCAGTCTCCTCATGAAACCCCTGCTTTTTCAATTCCTGCTTCCCTCAGCCTCATTTCCCCGACATCTTAATGCAGATCTAGGGTTTTATATGCTGGGTTAGCAAATCTTCATTTCGGTCCGACTTTTATCTCTAGGGTTTCAAGATCTAACAGCTGTTTGAGATTTTCATCTGGTTGGAAGCCGGATTTGGGATTTTTTTGTTGTTGTTGGACATTCAGACACTTCGTCGAAATGCATGTTAAAGCAGGTCTGTCGTCATGTCGCGACCGCACGCAGGAGTTCCTCACGATAGTCGAGAGGCTAAAGAAATCGTTGGCTTCGTCGTCAACAAATGCGCCCAACAGCATCGCATCAAAACCGGAGGGGCCGCCTCGAGCTGCGGTGTCTATCCAGTCGGAATTCAACAAGAGGGCTTCGAAGATCGGGTATGGGATTCACCAGACGTCGCAGAAGCTTGCAAAGCTCGCGAAGCGTAAGTAGCGAACCTGCAGATCCAGTCTGCCTTTGTTTGCGGATTATGTTTTTAATTCGTTGACAAAGTTGCTTATGCATTCACATATTGATTGTGGCACACAAAGCACTCTCGTTCTCTCGCTCTTTCCTATATATATAGACCTGTTTGCGTTCATCAATTAATATAACAAATTATTCTATTAGAAAAAAATTAACCTAAGAAATTAGGGGCTGAGGTTTTTGATGGGGGTGAATTCATTGGGGGTTTAATGCATCAAATTAAGGATTGCATGGGTTATCTTCTTTTAAAAGTCCCTTTGATCATTTCATATTTCATTCCCATTAGTATAAGACTGATCAGATCTAGTATTATAATCCTCCTCTTCCTTTTGCTGTTTCACCAGTAAATACGCGGCTATGCCCGAGTAACAGAGGTTTTTATAGTTATGAAAAGTAAAAGTAGCTGATGGTGGCTGTAAAAGTACCAAGGCTGAATTAGGCAACCCACAATTGAAAACTACCTTTCAATGACGCATAAATTGTCAAAAAGAGCACTAGTTCTTGCTAAAGGCCGCTTCCTTTGCTAAGAAGACAAGCATTCTGGGTATTATTTGTTCCAACCTTTTAAGTCGATATTTTGCTGGGCTGTGTTTTGTATGTGGTGTCTACAGAAGTGAAGGGACATTTACGGAGGTCGAATTTGCTTCTCGAGGAATATTTTTAGAGGGAAATAAAGTGTCTTTATGCATCCTTGATGAAGGCATCTGTCTATAAAATTAAAATATTGGTTACTGGGAAATAAAATATTGGTTACTGTCAAATTAAGGATTCCATAGGTTGTCTTTTAAAAGTCCCTTTGGTTATTTCATATTTCATTCCCATTAATATAAGATTGTTCAGATCTAGTACTATAATCCTCCTCTTCCTTTTGCTGTTTCCCCAGTAAATATGCGGCTCTGCCTGAGTAACAGATGTTTTTATAGTTATGAAAAGTAGAAGCAGCTGACGGTGGCTGTAAAAGTACCAAGATTGAATTAGGCAACCCACAATTGAAAACTACCTTTTAATGATGCATAATTTGTCAAAAAGAGCACTCGTTGGGCTGCTTCATTTGCTAAGAAGACGAGCATTCTGGGTTTTATTTGTTCAAACCTTTTAAGTCATTGTTTTTGTGGGCTGTGGTTTGTATGTGGTTTCTACAGAAGTGAAGGGACATTTATGGAGGTCGAATTTGCTTCTTTGAGGAATTTTGTATGCATCCTTGATGAAGGTATCTGTCTATAAAATTAAAATATTGGTTACTGGGAAATAAAGTGTCTTCGGGAATGTTATCCTCACCTCTGCCTACAGAATTAAACAACAGTTGGGGCTAAATGCACCCGGTGCGCTTAGCCTCAGTGCATCCGGATGCATTTAATCCATTTTTTAATTTTTTTTGAAATTTTTTATAGAACTGTTAATCTAAGTGTATTTAACATGTGTATCAATTTTTACCTTTTTGGAGTATTTTAGATTTTTATTTTTTATTTTTGAGAATCAGTGGCATTTTAGGTAATTGTATGTTAAATACACTTAGTTTAACAGTTGTATAAAAAAAATTTCATGTTAAAGCACCCGGCCCATTAAACAATTGGTTACTATTGTTTTCTGGCTGTCGGGATATTAAGGTTTGGTTTTACATTCTACACATGACCTTTGTTTCTTGGCATCATTTTCATCTTCCTTTTCTTTTAATGAAAAAAACAAATCTGAATTGTAGAAAAGATCTTCTCTTATTATAATGTTCTCCTAGGTAGTGTCATGTGAATGGTTTCTTGTACTGACTTGCAATCATGTTGCTTGAGCACTGTTCTGAGTGTTGTTATTTTGTCCTACAAAAATTTAAGAGTTGATTGTGCTATTTTCATTTGGATTATTGAAAAATATGTTAGGTTCCTTGGTTTTTACCTCGCTCAAATGAGAATTTTTGGGATTGTAAGATCTGAAGTCTTTTACTTTCTATCTTCAGTGGCAAAGCGGACATCAGTTTTTGATGACCCAACTGTGGAAATACAGGAGCTGACAGCTGTCATCAAGCAGGACATTACTGCTTTGAACTCTGCAGTTGTGGATTTGCAACTTCTCTGCAATTCACAAAATGAGAGTGGGAATATTTCTAGTGATACAACCAGTCATTCGACTACTGTGGTGGATAATTTGAAGAACCGTTTGATGAGCACTACAAAAGAATTTAAAGAAGTTCTTACAATGCGAACAGAGGTAGGCAAAGTATCATTGTCAAATTCTTAACAATGTTGTCACCACCTAAGGGTGGGAATCGGGGCGGGTCGAGATGGGTCAGGGTGTGCCCAATCTTAACCCTACATTTAAAAATCGTGTTTGACCTTATTTTTATACCGGGTCGGGACAATGTCGGTTTGACCTTTACTTTTTTTCAGTAGGTCTTGGTATATACTTCGGGTCGATATTGGGATAGCGGGTCGGGCTAAAAATCTGGTCTAGTAAAATGGTTTTAAAATTTTATGAACCTATCAAGTAAAACATCATTGCTTAAATAAAAAATGAATATTAGAACAAGTTAACGAAACATACCTCATTCAGAATTTTATTCACAACTTGAAGAACCAGTAATTTCTTCAACTCATTCAATGCCCTTTGTAGTTTACCTCCAATATAATTCCTAAAAATAATCCCAATAACAAGTAATCAAAATTCAAACATATCCAATTGAAGTAATTAAGCAAATAATAAGATTATGTGGACATAGAATGTGAATAATTCCAATAGCAAATAATTAAAATTCAAATACAAAGCATTCACAGCTTCACATTCACGGCAATAAATCATTCACAGCAATATTATAAAATATTTATATTTTAACATTCAAAAGTTACCTACTCATAGCAGAATACAAGCTCTACGGTAGAAGCCGCCTGCCCAAAATCACCATTGAAAATCATTGCTGGAAATCGCTTCCGGAATCATGGCTGGAAATCCCTGTTGTAACTGGAAACATGGGAGACGAATAAAAATTGAGAAAGGGGAAAGGAAAATTTGAAATAGAAAAGGGGGAAATGGAAATGCCTGTTGAAAATGGAGAATGTGGCTGTCGAAGTTGGAGACTGGCAACATGGAGGTGACGGAGAAGCTAGGCACGCTAGTGCAGGAGATTACAGGCAAACTGCACAGCAACTCTGGAGACAGGAGGCTGACTGCACTCTTACGCCGAAAAAGAGATGCAGAAGCCAGGCACGCCAGCGCTGGAAACGAGAGGCAAACTACACGCCAACGCCAGAGATAGGAGGCTCACTGCACGCCTATTCCGGAGACGAGATGCTTTCTGCTTGCCGGAGATGAAACTGATGACGGAGAAGAGACGCTTTCTGCTTGCCGGAGACGATGTTAAAGCAGGTGGTCGTCGATGCGAGAGAGAGAGCGGTTGTGGCGCGAATGCAATGGGAGAATGGGGGAGAATTGACTAGGGTTAGCTGGTTAGGGCTTTTAGGCTTCTTATGTATATGCGGGTCAGGCAGGTCAAGCAGGTACAAGGTCCAGGGACTGGTCAGTCCGCTCCGACCCGAAGTTCCAGAAAATTTTCACAACCTCGACCTAACCCGCGTGGTACATATCCTTGCCCCACCCCAGTACAAAACAAGGTCAGGTCGGGCAGGTCACGGGTCGACCCGCCTCGATTCCCACCCCTATCACCTCCATTGTTGCTGTCAACCTTGTCTTACACTATTACTTAAAATTGGAGCTGATCTTATGCTGCGTGGATTTTGTAGAACTTGAAGGTTCATGAAAATAGGAGGCAGTTGTTTTCTTCAACTGCTTCAAAGGAAGCTACCAATCCATTCATACGACAGCGTCCTCTTGCCGCAAAGTCTTCAGCTAGTACCTCAGCTGCTGCCCCTCCTCCATGGGCTAATAGCTCTAAATCTTCACCTCAGTTATTTTCAGGGTAAAGATGTAAATTTCGTATTATGATCATTTGCTTATGGTAGGTCAAACTTATTATTGCATGCAAGTATGTTGACTTTGCTGGCTTTTGAGTGTGGTTTGATGAGAAAAACTATTGCTTCTTCTAAGCATTGAATATAATCTCATTCTTTGTCCATAAAAGTTAATGCTCAAGCCCCTTCCAAGTTTGTCATACTAAAATTAAAACCCAGATTGTAACCATGCCATTCTTACTTTTCTCATTTCTGCATAGGGTATTGAGTAACTAATGGTTGGCCTTATATTATTTTCAAACCATCACTACCAGAAAATTGACTGTGGGACCTCTAACATTCATACCCTGTATAGTCCAAAAATATTCGGATGTAAATGGACACGTATGGTCATTTCGTATGTCTGTATTTTATGAACTCTTTGTTGGACCCTAATGTTCACCTTATGCAAGAACATGTATTGATCTTTAAGCCATGTGCGCAGTCATGCCGTTGTTTGTTATACAAAGTAATGATGACTGATAACTATTGCATCATGAAGTGATTGGCTGTATAGTTGCAAAGTAGTCATAGCTTTCCACACCCAACTCTAGTGGCAGAGCAGCATACAGCTGAGGCGGGGCAATCGGCTCCCTTGAATTTTTTAAAAATAAAGAATCCTCCTCGATTTTTTTTTAAAATGAAAATATAGCTTATTTTTTACGTAACTTGGATATTGGCTAACCGTTCAGCAGAAACGTGGTCCCTTTTTGGATATTGGCTAACCATTCAGATTTTTCCTCTGCCAGTTGCTACTATGATTCACCAATCTGATAGCTGTCAATCTTTGGTATGCTGTTTTTTTTTTTTTTTTTGAGAGAGAGAATCTTTGGTATGCTGTTGATGGTTCAGTAAAACACTTATCCAGTGAATGTGCTCAAAGCATGAATATTTCATGAGTAGACTGTGCTCCATTGTCTCATTTAGTTGTTTGTCTGGCGTTTTTTTCTTTTTAGTACCTGAACTTGTCCAAAGAAAGATTTTTGAGGCATTGGGTTGAAAATAATCAATTGATATGGCTCCTTAATTTGCAGAAAGCAGAATGGTGATCCAGCTGCACAGCCATTGATACAGCAAAGTCATCAACAAGAGCAGCAAATGGTACCCGTGCAGGATAGTTACATGCAGAGCCGTGCTGAAGCTCTTCAAAATGTGGAATCAACTATCCATGAACTAAGCAACATTTTCACCCAGCTTGCAACCATGGTCTCACAACAAGGAGAGCTTGCAATCAGGTTACTATACCTCACTTTGATACAGCCGATGCATGTAAATCCATCATTGCCCTGTGACCATTGCACCTTACCTCCATGTTGAGGCTTCTAGATTATGCCTCTCAGGTTCTGCATTGGACAGCTATGTAATATCAGTCCAACAGGTTGAAATGCCAATAAAGACTGGAATTTTCATGCAATGGACAGTGCAGGCCACCAAGACGTACTGTTAGTCTGCTCTATATTTGGTCTCTGGAGGATTGCTGACTGATAGTCGCTGGATGCTAAGATAAGTAGACATGCAGAGGATACTTAAACATGGCGAAGGTTGGCGTAAGACTTATCTTCAATTTACTGGAATATAAGATCTGACTCACAATTAGAACTTGAGAGCATGAATATTGAGTAGTGGTACTGCATTTTTACCTGGGTGGAACCAAGCATCTTCTTAGGGCATTTCGTGTTGGGTTTCCAGTTTCCAGCTTATTCGTTTACATTCAATTGCCAGCTTCTGTAATATGTTAGATCCAACCCCTCACCAATTGACTAAAAGCTTGCTTTAATGTGTGACAGAATCGATGAGAACATGGATGACACATTGGCTAACGTGGAGGGAGCCCAAGGGGCTTTGCTGAAATACCTCAATGGGATATCCTCCAACCGGTGGTTGATGATCAAAATATTTTTTGTGTTGGTGGTGTTCCTTATGATCTTCCTTTTCTTCGTTGCATAGGTGGGGCCCATTGGTGTAGCGTCTTCTGCCCTGCACAGCCACACCACCCCCCCACCCCCCTTCTTCCCCCTTACATGTGAGTTTGCAAATTAAAAGTTACATACTAGACGGCAGAAGTGCAGGCGATGCCATTTTTTGTTTTTCTCTAGGTGTGCTGTCAAATCAGGGGCGGAGAGCGCCTTGGGCATCCCCATGATCAAGAAAAGTCCACAAGGAGAGCACTTACTGATTTCAGAATCTTTCAGCTGCCAAGTTTCCCACTGGTCTGTCTCCTGTTAAAGGGATGAAGTTGATGAGGAAACACATCACAAGCATCTTTGATAGATTGAATGTGGCAAGTCACGGTTATGAATGTTATTGGAGATTGTTTTTTGTAGCAAGAGGCATGATCGGGACTGTTGATCAAGACCAGTTTGATTGAATGAACCTGGGAACGAAGCGGCATCTGCCATTCCAAAGTCAAGATTTTTCTTTTTCCCCAAATGTCTCAGGCCAAGGCTGGACATCTATGTCATTGATGTTTTGCTGAAGTGTACAACTTATTTTTTTAGTGATTGGAAATAAGTATATAATGATATATTGCTTTTTTATCCTCCTCCACCCTGCCCGCCACCCCCCCTCCCCCCAAGAGTAGGGGTGTTAATGGTCATGGTCAATCCGTCAATCCGCTCGTTCAACCCGTTAATAAATGGGTTTGGGTTGGTCTTTTTGAATAAATAGGTCATGATCCGTCAACCCGTTTAATCATTTAATTAAATAAACGGATTAGGGTTGAGATTTTGCAACCCATCTAACCCGTTTATATAATCCGTTCAACCCGTATAACTCGTCCAACTCGTATAATTCATTTATAATATATTATATATAATTATATATATATTTAGTCAGTTCTTGGCTTCTCGCTCACAACATTCTGTCCTGCCCAGCGCCCGCGCATGATGTTAACTTCTGCAGTCGCAGCTGAGGCTAAGATCTGAAGTTTCCTTGAATTTGTCGCCGCATGCACAACCATATTCAGAGCTGGGACTCCTACAAAAGCATCAATTGCTTTTGACTCCCTCGCTCAACGATTCATGATAACTGCGCTGCATTGCGCTGTCAACAAAGCCACATACAAATAAATAAATTGCATTTAATGCTGCAGTTACATCAATCAGAGTATTTTTCAAGGGCATAGAGTGTCTCCCTCGCCCACTCCTTTTCTCACTTTTCTCTCCTGCTCGCTCCGGTATCGATTTGTGGACTGCGCTAGCTCTCTTCATCGCCCTTTCTCTCTTCTCCTCTCTTCTCTTACTCGCCACTAGAAAGGCTAGCTCGTCTCCTCCTCTCATCATTGTGTACCTCTCCGGTCCGTTGAATCGTCAAAGGGCTTACCTGCAAACTGCAAAGGAACGGGCGTCATATTCAACACTCAGCATATGTCGGCAGTTGACACCTGCTGCGACCTTCGATCTGCTGCCGCATGCACAAAGACTCGGCAGACGTTGGCACGCTGCGACCTTCATATCTGTGGCGCCACACGCATGAAGACTCGGCAGATTAGGTATGTTAACTTCGAGTTATTTAATTTATTTAATTTTACAGATTTTATTGAATATGTTTAGCATTAAAATTAGTAACAAATACAACCCGTTAACCCATTTATTAAATGAGTTAGGGTTTAAGTTTTTTAAATAGATTAATAAACGGATTAGAGTTGAGATATATTAAATAAGTTAAGATTAGGATTATGCTCTAACTCGTTCAATCCGATCCGTTAACACTCCTATCCAAGAGAGAAAGAGAAAGAGCCATGTTCAGAGTCAAATTTCATACGTGGCCTAGCTATTCAAAAAATATGTTAGATGTTCTCAAAAGTCTTTTTCCGAATATATTTATTACGTTTGACTTTAATATCAAATATAGTTATTACATTTGAAAATTTTCATATATACATGTTACATTTGTATTTAATCTCAAAAATGCCTTTTTTGTCATGCCTGTTAGTAAACGTTGTGAATCCTAATGTTTATTTCTGGAGTGGTGGATTTTTTCTGATTGCCATCAACACCATCAACATAAACTCTTCCATAGCAGGTGATGGGTTTTGTTGAAGATGGACAACAATTGGTGGCAAGTAAAGATGGATTTTCATGAGAGAATTGTAATTGTTGGGTTTGTTGTTGTCAACGCTGTCAAAATTGGAAGCAAGGAGGACCATTGCTATTGCTGTTACAAAGGCTTGCTAGATTGTTGATATAAGGATCCGCAATGGCAACCATAGCTGTTACAAAGGCTTGCTAGATTGTTGATGTAAGGATCCGTAATGGCAACCATAGCTTCTTCGGTTTGGGATGATGGAGCACTATACGTTGATGTTCGGTGTTTTGACGGTGCATTTGTGTTCATATGCTAAGGGCGTTTTAGGTATTTAAAAAATTAAACTTGGAATATATTTGATGTCCTGTAAGTTAACTAACGAACATTGATGGAATGGGTATATTTAAGATTATATGCAAACATAATGAGTATATTTAAGATTTTTGAAATATAACGAATATTTTTGAAATTAGGATTAAACATAGTATGTATATTTGGAAAAAAAAAATCTTAAAAAAAAAACACATTAGACGCCTATGTACAGGTACAACCATACCAAGACATGTAAACATTGCCTACAATGATCAGAAGGAATTGAATTCAGATTAATGGAAATCCATTGGTTGCACCACGGAAGAACATGAATATTCTCATCGGGCAACTCAAAATTTTGTTGAGGCATTCTGCAGTAACAGGATTGTAGATTTAAGTTTTATCTCAAAAGTGAGTTTTAACCTCGCTTTAACCTCACTTTCGTGTATGTGTTTGAGAACAAGCCTTTGATTCGAGAATGCGGATTAGGACATATCATCAATTGTCTAGTCGCGACAGTCATCTCACAAAGGTAATATGTTATCTTGTACTGAGAATTGTGATCGTCCGACAGTTCCCAACTGTTGTAATTCACGTCCTTGATTCGATATTTATGTCTATATTGATTTCAAGCACAAAAGCATGAGTAGTTAACCTCTATGTCTCGGTAGTGTTTTTTTTTTTTTTTCCTCTCGTTTCATGTCCGTCCATACATCTTTCTTTTTTTTATGGGTATGTGTTTTACAATCATCTCGACTAAGACATTCTTATAATTTTCATATAACATTCGAACGAACATCTAATAATATTTATAATTTTCTTATTTGATGAACACTTCTGTAAAAATCCAAAGAGAACTGCTGCCACCATGGTTTAAAACCCTCGCCGGAACCCTGGCGGATTTCGGATGTACCAACCAGGCAACCCTTCGTTTGAACGGATTTTGGTCTTCTTAGAGAATGTTTAAGATGTTGGTATTCTAGGAAACGACGCATTGAGAAATGTACCAATACCATAGATACGACGAAATGATCAGAGACCCGACCTTGGCGTAAAAATTAGAAAATGAAGGGCAGTGTTCATTCGGCTGCGCTCCGCGCAACTTCTGTGGTTCTGGAGCTGCAATTCAAGCAATAGCATTTCCAAAATTCATGAGACAGGGTAGTCACTGATCGTCGCACCCCCTGTTGCACCGGACAGAAAGTACTCCTTGTAATGCAGATTCAAGCTGGAATCCAGACCAAAAAGTGGGCCAAAATTGTTGTTGTTCTATAAAAAAGAAAAGGTGGCGGTGGTGGGGTTGCGCAATTCAGCAAAGCCTCGTTTTGCTGGTGCCGAAGTCGCACGACAGAAACAATATCCAATAAACATCATGTCATCCAAAAGGAAGCTGAGGACGAAGCTTCCCTCCCTGTGTGTGTAGGGCAAGGCAGGCCATTTTGTAGCGCTTCCCCTTTTAAAATAGACAGCCATGTATATATTTAGCAATGGATGGTCCATTTAACACCCCTGTTATCGAATGATTACTGATTTTGTACAGTCTTCAGACACCAAACATTCCGCGTTCGCCACTGTCACTTTAACACTTTTTATGTTTGTAGAATATACCTCTTAACTAATTAAATATTTCGAAGTAAATTGAACAGTGATCCAAAATAAAAGTTTGAACAATTTAAGATCATCAAAAAAATAACAAAAATAAAAGTTTAGACAATTTACTTTATATAAATGGTTATTTTTACATTTTTTTTAAAAAAATTATGTACATCTAAACCATTTAAAATAGAAACTAATATTGTACATTTATGATATAAAAAATCATCCTGATTAGAAACTTAAATAGATACTAAATATTATTTGGCCATGAATATAAACTGTTAAAAATTAAAGATATGAGATGTAGGAGTTTTAAATTATTTGGTTAGTTGCATTATGTCTGCATATAGGCAGATGAATATTTTTAATGATTTAGATATTAAAAAATATATAGAAAGTCATCTAAAGAAATGTTTGGACGGTCCAAACAAACTTGGTTTCAATCACTGCCCAAATAAATATAGTGAATTCCTGGACTTTCTGGATATTTTCCATTGAAAGTCAAAATGCAAATTTAAATCTCTGAAAGTATCTAATTTGAAAAACTTGCAAATTAAATATTGTGATCGTGTCTTATGCATGTACTTTTGAGATATACTTTACAGATGATATCCCTTTCCAACATCGTTCTCTCCCTTTTTGTACATTTTGTTTACAAAATTGATCTTTTCCACTTATTTCTATACTTGATTACATTTTATCTTTTTCGTATTTTCATTCAGCGCACGGCATCTTACGTGTTTTGCATGGGCGGTGAAAAACAGTACACCAGAGAGTACATATCAAAATAGAAGATGTCACTGGGGGCAACGTTTGATTTGATTAAATAAGATGAGATTTGAATGAGATAGTTAAATAAATACATACTTCTGTTTATTAAAAATGAAAATTTTATTATCTAAAAATGGAAAAATAAAATTGTTGTATATGAAAATATCAAAACAAACTTGTTTCGAAATTTAAGGAAAAAATTAAACGAGATATTATATCATTGTAAATCAACCATTTTTACATAATTACTTATATAATTGACTAATCTATTTTAACTTTATTTTCTTTATTTTTTTGTCGCTATTATATTAAATTACATTATTTTTTTCCGATTCACAACTTTTATACCGTAACCTTTTATTGAAAAATATTATTTCTTTGCATACATCCTAACAATAAAAAAAAACACATCCTAAGATTATAATAAATGACGTTCCGATAATGCCACGTATAATTTCAAAATGTCGTTGTTGATGAAATCGGGAAACTCGCTCACAGTGAGGTCTGCCACGTGTACGATAGGATAATGTGCTCCCACAACAGACAGAAGAGACCAGGGATGGCGACCCAGACATGCTATGACCTTCGCACGCGTATGCATTGACAGCGCATGCATTGCAAGCAAAATTGCAAATTCGCGGGCGCATAGATTGCATCTAACCTACCCGATAATATGGTTAAATACTCCCGGGTCCATAGTGCATTTAACTTCGGTTCACTTTGATATAAAAAAATTATTTCTTATTTTCTAATTTTTTTTATAAAATTATTAATCTATAAATTAATTTTTATCATTTTCGAGGACTTTATATTTTTATTTTTCAAAAATAGAGTATTTTAGTCATTTAAAAAATACTAAAATACTCCCATTTCGAACAATACAACAAAATCTACGCGTCTCTAAAAATGGTAAAACTTAATCTGTATATTAAATATATTTAAACTAACAATTTTATAAAAAATTATAAACAAATGTATTTTTTGCACCCAGGTTTGCCGAAGTTAAGTGCATTTAGGTGTATGAGATTTGGACCCTCGAACATGAGCCAAGTGTCGCTTGTCAATAATTCACATTGGAACTGAGGAATGGAATTAATAAAACTACAACACGGATAATAAAAATATACTTCAAATCAATTGACTGTATATGATTCAAAAAATTCATTAGGCAACATTTCTATCGAGATCTGCTAGTTAGTAAGCATGTGTACGAAGCTAGGGTTTGAATTCAGGCATGTTCATAACTAAGATTATCCTCTAATAGGATATGATGGGATGATCTGCTATGTATTTTTTTTCATTTTTCAAACACTTTCATCCATTCTCAATACACTTCCATCTTAAATTTTTATTTCATCCTCATTTCATTTAAGCATTAACAAGGTGTGTATCTAAGGTTAAGGATGGTGTCTGGATCAAGATGATAGTAGTCATTCAACAAAAAAATAAAAAGAGATAACCATGCAATTTCAATGTTCGACATTAATTTTTCAAGGCTTCGTGAGATGAGAATGTAGTAGGAAAACATGTTGTATTCGAAAAAATTATATTTTAAACGAAAAAATAGGTTGTTATTTTTTACTTTTTGGAAAATTTAAGATTTCATCTTGTATTAATATCATCCTCATCTCATCCAAATGTAAAAAAAAAAGTAGGATAATTATATGAAAAATTAAAAGAATTTTTTATCTTGCCTTTACCGAGGAAAGTGGAAAGTGAGTAAGGAATTTTTTTTTTAAATGGTAAAAGTGATATAGGGGAGTGATTGGTTACCATTAAAACTATTTAATTAAATTTTTTTTTATTCTACAATGATCATATTTTTAAATTATTTTTTACATATTTCTATACAAGTATTATATTTTTCAATTATTTTTATATAACTACTCATCTAACCAACCTATTCATTTTTAACTTTATTCCTTACACTTGTCATTATTACATTTATTATATTATATTATTTCACATATTTTAAAACTTTTACATCGAAAATTTTTTATTTAAAAGTTTTATATTTTTACAAACAAATCCACAATAAGACAGCAATGAAGTATAAATAAATTGAATACATAAATAAACAGGATAATTATTTCATAAAATAATCATAATAAATAATAGTAAAATAAAAAGGATAAAAGTTAATTAATTGAAATTTACTGTTATCTTTTTAAAAATTATAAAAAAATGAGAAGATAAGTTTTCTTACCAAACTGTGCTTGTGGGATCCAAACCATCAATAAGGATATTTTTAGGAGAACTTTACAATGCGTGATTCTTCTTTTTGAGTCGATATAGTTAAAATGAATATGTTGCTTAGGTGGAAATTCTGAATTTATGATACATTAGTAATAAAATAATCAAAATGATTTAGAGTAATGTTTCAATGTATCACGATGTATTGAAATTTCAATGCATCAATGTGCAAAATTTAAATTTTAAAATATTTTTGAAATTTTTTATAAAAGTATTAATATAGGTGTATTTAATTTATGTATTAAATTTTACCATTTGTAGAGACGTAGAAATATATTTTTAAATTTTTTAGAAAATAGAGGTATTTTAATCATTTAAAAATGATTAAAATATCTCCAATTTTAAAAAATAAAAAAATATATGCATATTTTAAAAAATGATAAAATTTAATTATATATTAAATATACTTTAATTAACTATTTTTAAAAAATATTTAAGAAAATAGGATTCTGTACCTGATGCATTGAAACCGGCTTCAATCATCCAAGCTTCACGTTCCCGCTCCTATTATTTTTTTCATCGCGCGACTCGCCAGCTTATTTCCACTTATATCGTTTGCTATAAAATCCCTCGATCTTCTTCATCTTCGTACGTTATCGCTGTGTCTCTTCCTTTCCCCAACCCTAGTTTTCCCCAACCCTAATATCCCTCGCGAATACGCATCCTTTCATCGTCCATTCGTCCAAAACTTCGCTTTTTAGGAACCTAATCTGTTCAGAAGTAGCTTCTGATCATCATTTCTCCCTTTCGAAACCTTCGATCATCTTCCCCGGTGTGCTACTAGTTCGGAATCTTGGAACGGGAGTGGCTTGTTCTCTGCGGTGGAAATGGTAGGAGGAGGAAGTAGGAGGGACGATGGCCCGATCGGAATAAGTAACACGAACGTATTCGCCGCCCTCGACAGCCTACGTAGGAAGAAGAAGTCAGATGGATCCTCAAAGAGCAAAGGATCTTCGAAGAAGGAACCAGAGCCTGCGCCAGTTTTTTGGGCCCCGACCCCACTTACCGTAAAATCATGGGCTGATGTGGATGATGACGACGATTACTATGCAACGACGGCGCCGCCTCAGTCTGTTTGGGGAGCTCCTGAAGCGACACAGGAGCAGAGTAAGGAGAGCGAGGCCGTTGGAGAGGTTTTCTTCTTTCATTATTTCTTGGCGTTTCTACTTTTTTCGAAGCTTTGCTCCGATTTGTCTAGTCCTAGGGCATCTTTGATCATGCTCTGCGTGGTTGGAATTTGGATTATTGAATTTGGGAAGAAGTAACTATTCATTTGGGAGGGATCGTGCCACTGCTGCTGAATTAGAATTACTGATGATGGTTATGCGTCTGTCGTAAGCGACTTGATCTGCGATGACAGTGAACAAAATGCTTTCTCTGGACAAACGCCAGGAAGGCTTCTATAACTACTAAGTCGATGATTTACGTTTAGTGTTTTGCTTCCTCGGCTTTTGTAATTAACGAGGGGTGGTCAGTGGCGCAAGCTATTTAGCATGTAATTGTTATAAGCAGTTTACACGTTGTTCGTGTCGAGAAAGACTAAGATCCTCACATTACGAAAAGATGCGCATTAGGAGGCACTGTTTTTTAATATAATCTCATCCTTGGAACGAGGTGAGACAATCAACATGCAGAACATCGATCAAGTAATTTGTTGCTTTGTAGCATTTTCTTGATGTGACAGGTGCGCGCGCGCGCGCGGTTTCCTCAATTTGCTGGCTCTTCAGTGGATGTGGTTATCACTGCATTTTAATGTATAAGTATAGATTGACGTTTCATGATTCATGTCAGCTATTGGTGATTACTAATTTTGCTATGAAGTGTGTGGGAGTGCTTTTTTTTTTTTTTCTGTTGTGTTTTGTTTTGGGCGCATGCTTCTTATCATCCATGTTTGAATGCCAGTGTCTACCTAATCCTATAACTGCAAATAATAAGAAACAATTTTGCCAGATTTTGTCTAATTCGTAGCAATTTGAAATGGGTAGCAGTTTTCCTAGATGGTCTCTTTGATGCATATCCTGATAGATACGGAGGTTCCCATTGATCAAATGATCCATGACTCTCAAGGTGCATGATTAATTATTAGGTTTCAAATTGCATGACATTTTTGCATAATTTGCCTCTAAGGGCATATATAATACTGAATTATGGAGATTATTGGAGAGAAACATATGTATTGTTATCTGTTCATGCTGTGCTTATTCATGTTTAGTCAAACATAATGTCCATGTAGTCTATGTGGCTGCCATTGGCAGATGTGAGTCCATATTGAAGAGACCCTAAGAAGTAGATACATGATTGTAGTTAAAGATTTTATCATGTTAGAAATATTCTTTAGGCAGACGTTATTTCCAAATTGTGGGTTGGCAATGGACGTTTTCATCTCATGTCCTCACATGAATTACGTTTAAAAAATGATACCTAGCGACTGATATTGTCTATGCTTCTTTTCATGAACTGTTTAAACTATCAACTAATCAGTATGTATCTTAGTTAATTGGTAAATTGCAACAAAATCTTTTAGAAAAATCTCCTAAGATCATTGCCTCTTCACAAGATTCTCTTAAGATTATTGCATTGTGCCTAGAATAGGTGTATTTGAAATCTTGCCTTCGATTCTCATTAATTGGTAAGCCACATCCACATTATTCTAATGTTTTATATTTTTCTTGAAAAGTTGCTACATTTTGTGTGATTCCTTTCAGCAAATAATGATAATTTGCAGATTATGAATGGGTTATGATTTGAACTACAGTTTTAATTGCTAGGCTGGTTAGTGCAAGGTTTCTAGTCTTCTATCCTGCAAGGAAATCAGTTTGATGATTTTAGCCTATTCATGGATAATGATTTGCTTATGTGGAGAATTGGAGATGCTGGTAATGCAATGGTTCTTTTGCGGCTATTCCCATTGCTAGGGGTGTCTTTCGAAACATACGATTGTAAAAGATCTGGAGGCTGTTGTTTCTT
Source organism: Annona cherimola (assembly GCA_030490835.1). NCBI lineage: Eukaryota > Viridiplantae > Streptophyta > Magnoliopsida > Magnoliales > Annonaceae > Annona > Annona cherimola. The sequence goes on along the minus strand of CM059977.1, from coordinate 6,567,592 downwards.
TTGTGTTGCTTCATTTGCGGCCATTTCCATTGGCTAGTGATGAGAACTCACCTTTCTGGTGCCCATTCAAATATGTGATCCTAAAAGGTCTACAGGTGGTTCATCTTGTGTTGAAGAATTTATATGAGTGCTATATTTATTCTTCTTGATGGTTGGCATTTAGTTTGGTTATTGTTTTATCCCAGATGAGGCAATACATTTTATGTACTGCTAGCAATTTGATGCGGTACTATTTGGAATTATACTAGGTTTTAATTTTTGAGTTTACTTATGCTGAAAGCTTATTGTTCATTGGAACTATAGACTTCTTCTGATTCATTCCTTTTTTGAATGGTACTATGTTTTGAATTACTTGTGCTGAACAATACATTATGTGTAGGCAAGTGAAAGCGAAGAGGATGTCCTCGAAGAAGAAGATGATGATGTTGAGGAAGAGCATGAAGTGGAGCATGAGGCTCCACCTCCTGAGCCAGTCATAAGGAAGCTTCCATCTGCTTCTGTGACAAAAGATACAGAGAGGCAGCTGTCAAAGAAGGAATTGAAGAAGAAGGAGCTGGAAGAGCTTGATGCTGTCTTAGCTGAACTGGGTATTTCTAAGAAAGAGACAAATGAGCAAGCTGAACCATGTGGTAATTTACTTTATTTTTCTTTGGTATTTTTTATACGTGGTTGGTTCTTCTTCTTCTCCATTCTGATATTTTGTTAGCCTCATATGTCAGAGATAATGGATTTTGCTTATTCTTATGCAATACTTGTTCATGATTTTTGTTGTTGTTTTAGTGTGATGGACATTTGATTGGATTGTATATTGTAAGCTGCTTGTGTATCATCTTGATGACTACTTCACTATAGTGAAGTTTCCGCTGGCTAACCACTGTACATCAACCTATTCCAGTGGTTCATTACTCCTTATGGAGTACTTATCCTAGCATGTTGGCTAATAATAACTCACTCATTTGTAGCTTGAATCTTATAATTGATTTATTTTCAGCTGTGACCACCCCTTAACTATTTTTGCTGGTCCCAATAAAAAAAAAGTTATTTTTGCTGGCGGGAAGTGGCAAAAATTACCTCTCAAAGACTCAAAACTTCTGCACTGGCTTCACTTTTTAGGTCATCAATCCCATTGGTTGACGATTACTGCTCATCACTTTATCATTGACCTTCATGGCTGGAAATTCCTTCAATTATTCTGCTTAGTGGTAAGCGGCAAGGGGTTTTTGCAGAATAAGCCCTGTTTAAAGCTTGTTCAAAATGAACCCTTTATTGATGTTTATGAGATAGTTTCAGATATGAAGTGGATTAAATATGGTTTCTTAGTTTTTAATACTACAGTCAAAACCACATTCAACCATTTTATTTACAAACTTCTCGTACATGTTAACATCAGAGTTTATTTTGCAACGTTCTAGAACTCAAAATTCCTGTTTTGAAAATACTTACAAGTATTTTTGCAAATATGCCTACAAAGTTTGATTAATATTGCATCTGTATACTTAAGTTTGTCGATATTACAAATATGATCACGAGGTTTGTATGAAATTGCGAGCAAGTGTATCACTTAAAAGGGTATTATCGTCGTTTCACAAAAAATTTAACAGCGTTCTAATGAAAGGGACGCTTGCAGTTTCATAAAAACTTGGTGGACATATTTGCAATATTGGTCAAATGTTGTAGCCATATTTGCAAAAATTCTATGCTTAAAATACAGATTCTGTTTCACAAACTCCCTAAGCGTAGCAAAGTAAATTTCTCATGATCTCAGCCTTCATTCAATTATCATTATTATTTTGTATTGTTATTATTATATTGCTCGCCGCACTTAAGTGGAAATGACTTGTGATGATAATTGTTATTATTATGCTCTTCTGGTGTATTGTCTACGGTCTGCATGGATCTGATTTTGCATATTTTAATCTTTGGTTTTGCAATGCATACCCATATAGGTGCTCCAGAAGGCAAGAAAGGGGAGGTGTTTAACGGAGAGTTGGAGAAGGGGGAAAATATCCCAAGTCTTACTGAGAGCAAAAGTGCTAAGAAGAAGAAGAAGAAGGAAAAATCTTGCAAAGAAGCTAGGGATCAACAGGATCAAGGAAATGGTTCTGACAGCAATGCAGTAGATGCTCCTCCATCTGGAGAGCCATTAGAAGAAGAAGCAGCATCCAACATGGATATGAAAGAACGGCTAAAGAAGGTGGCTTCCATGAAGAAGAAGAAATCTGGCAAAGAGATTGATGCTGCTGCCAAAGCAGCAGCTTCAGAAGCTGCGGCAAGGTCTGCAAAGCTTGCTGCTGCAAAGAAGAAAGAGAAGAACCACTACAACCAACAGCCAGTACGGTGAGTCCATTTTGACAAATGTGTATGCGTCCATCCTGTTCATTTTGTCGAATGCCAAATAAACATGGGCGGTGACCTTCATGTATTGCTTCTGTTTATGGGAAAAGAAAAATCTCTTGGTACATCTCTGACGGACATTCCATTGCCAAAGTGCCATGTGACATAAATGTTTCAGGATATTTTTCTTTTATATGCAACATCTAGTGGACTTCAAAGGCATTCCCTTTTTAATTATCCTTGGTCCCATTTCCATCGACCGTGTGGTGGATAAAAAAATTTGGATTCCAATTCCCGAAGTTTCTTTGAAGGAGTTATGATGGCTATCGACGATTATGATCCTCTAGTAGTAGCGCTCAGCTGATCTTTTTGATAGCATCAGCGATGATGGGATCATCCTTCGATGTGGTTGATTATTGCCCTTTTCCCCATCAAAACCTGTTTTTCATCATTCAGCAGTCTGTTCGAAACTTGGCTTGACGATCGAGCCATTTCGATCATTGTAATGGAGAAATTTTATGCAATATTATTTTTTAGAGGGCGGATGAAGAATCTTTTAGGGGAATTGTGCTGGTTATCGACCCATCTTGACATTATTGTGTGTTGATAAAAGCTAAAGAACCGGCAAGGAGGGCTGGGAGAGAGAACCCGTGGTCGTGGATAGGAAAGAGGGACTGAGGATGCTTCCGCTTATGAAGTCTCTCTGTGAGGCTTGGGAGTGACACCATCGAGTTCAACTTGCTGAGGGTAGGATTTAATGCAGCGTGTCCATAAATTTAAATTATTTTATTTTATTTTTTTTGACGTAGTTTCAGCAACTGTACTTTCTAGAACCGTACATCTGTCGTGCGTGCGATCGCTTCACATGTTTTGGTGATTCTTTGCAGTTGTTCACGGCTGAGATGGGGCGACGCGGGAATAGAATTTTTTTATTTTTAAAAAATACTTGTTCCAAAAAAATAAGTTTATTTTTTTTTTCCATTTTTAATAGTCTTTTTTTTTTTTCAATTCTAATGTTGATTTTCCCATTCTTAATACACTTTCATCTTAAATTCTTCTATCCAAATTCTGAACATTAGATGCTGCAAAACACCTCCAACTTTGCCAGAGATGCGAAACGTTTTTTTTTTTAAAAAGAAGAATTTCTACATGACTTTTTTCCCCCCTTTTTTGGGATTGACATAACGTTTTAAGATGTACTAATATGGGATGCATTGAAGGAGTTTGTTTCAATGCAACAGACATTTTTTAATATTTTTTGAATTTTTTTTATAAAACTCTTAATTTATGTATATTTAACAAAAGGGAGCGTTTCTATAAAACTCCATTTCTATGTAATTTCTTTCATTTATAACGTCTAAATTGTCGACAAAAAATCTACTTTATCTATTATATTTAGTATCATTTATATAATCATAGAAATTCTCTCATTTGTTTAATTTTACTGAATATGGGTCTCATTTATAAATGTGTAATATCAATTTAAAGTAGTATTTTTAATATTTAAACCATGTAAAATGTCATAAATATGTGGATAAATGGTTTTATAAAGTATTGTTGTATTCTAATACATATATAAATGGATATAAGTATTTTTTCTAATTTACATATAAATGTACTTATTTTTTAGTAAATGTGATTTATGCACATATTGGATTTGGATGAAATTTAATTTTTCAGTTAAATAAATAATGTTAAATACAATGAACGGATTGAATTTTTCATAAAAAAAAAAATCAAAATCTGAAAAATGAAGAGGGTTATACGAAATCACTTCTATGTAACTGGGTTAGAAGCATGCCCGTTTAACAAATATATATTAAGTTTTATTATTTTTGAAATTTTGTATATATGTTTTTTATTTTTGAAAATAGGAGAATTTTCGTTATTAAAAGTACTAAATTCCCCAATTTTTAAAAAATTAATTTATATTTTTAAAAATTGTAAAAAAAATTAGTTTATAAATTAAATACACTTAGATTAAGAGTTATATAAAAAATTCAAAAAAAAATATTATAAAATAGAATTTTTAGCTAGATGCATTGAAACATTGTTGTTGAAGAAGTTAAGAGGAGAGATATTCCAGACCGACTTAGCTGCTTTTCAAGACATAGCTAAGCGTTTAACTTATTTTTTTTGGGGTTCTGATTTCGAGTTCAGGTCCTGGCTGGCCAGTCACATTCAAAATCCCACGGCGAATGCTTTCTTATTGCCTTTCCATCTCAAATACTTCAAGATTCCTAAAGACGACGAAATTTTAAAAAAATTCAAAAACGTAATATTTAAAACATTCAACAGTTAAAATTTACTGGTTTGTATTTTAATGACTCAAAAATTTTGAATTCTCGTTAGGCAAGTAACCATTCCCATCAGCTATACCACATGAACGTCAACCGCTAGCCTATTTCGGCTTCTCCTGGTATGCTAGGAGCCCAGAAAGGGCAATTTTCACTGTCGCCCTCGTATTTTTGCTTTTTGCTAGTTTACCCCAAGCTTTTAAAGTGTGTTACTATCATCATTAGTTGATAAAACTTCATTATCTCGTTAAAAATAATGTTGGGAGACTATAAAATAATAAAATTCAACTACAAAAATAGAGTATGGATTGAAGATATTTCCACAAAATAGCAACGACATGATTTTTATGAAAAGTTAATTTTTCGATTTTAAGTTTTTCACAGTGTTTTGTCGGTTCATAGCGTAATTTAATCAAAAGTCAGAGCGCCGATGTGAGTGGCACGCAACGCATACAGGGCTATGATCATCATTTACTACCGGCCGGTGTCCTAAACCACATTCGTTTGCATTTTTTAAAGTTCTTATTTTTGAAATTATAAATCTAGATGTATACAATTCATAAATCAAGATTAACTGTTTTATAAATATTTTTTGGGTTTTAAATACGGGTTAAAATGACCATAATACCTCTATGTTTAAACTTTAAAAAAATATTTACACATGTTCAAAAATAGTGAATTTTGGTTTGTAGATAAAAAAATAAAAACTGAAATTTTTTTTTTTAAAAAAAAGGGGTTTTAGGACCGGTCCTAAATGCCTCCATTTTGGATGGGTCGTAGATGATCACTCGCCATATATACATAAATAAATAACAAAACTAATTGAGTGCTGTCTGCTGCAGAGGTCTAATGGAATTCCCGGGAACGAGGGATTTAATATACCAAAGTGGCGCATCCGACGTATGTAAGACCTGACGCAGTTAATTTCTAGAGAAGAAGAAGCCTTCAACGAATGATGAAGTCATTTTGAATAATAAATGATTTTTTGACCATGGAAAATCAATGATTTGAACATTTGGAAAGACGAGTTTGATCATTGATGTGTAAGATAATCAGAAACGAATTTCTCTTCGAGCACTCAAATACGCTGTGTACTTGTTAAAAAATCAGTGGTTTCCAAACGCTGGGTTCTGGGCCTCTCTCAATCTCTCTCAGGAAACGTTTTGACTTCCACATGCGTCTCATTGCCCATACTTCCACAAAGAACGATCCCAGATGTTTCGAGAAGCCATAATTGATTTGGATTTTGGATAATACTTTAGACTTCTAATACGGTCCTCGAGGAAACTTTGAAAATACATTTTCTTCGATTCTGTTTCTAGATACCGGTCTAATACACATTTGGACTTTGGACTTTAGACCATCACTATCAACTGCATGAAATCTCACTTGACCATCACTATCAACTTCTTCAATTCAACAGATTAGTATATACAATAGCTTATATTTTTATGTTTTAATTTTCTAATGTTTTCATTTAAATCCGAGTTATTTATCATATTTTAATCCATTTATATTTGTATGACATGAAAAATTATATTATTTGGATTTGTATATACTCCACATGCCACAAGTGTAAATGCATAAGGGTGATTATAATTATATTTTTTAAAAAGGGTATGATCGTATCGGACCCGTCAAAGAGGCATTTCCGACCAGTCCACAAACCTTTTTTTAAAATTTTTTTAGTTTTTTTTTTTTAACTGCAAATTGAGGTTTATATAGTCCATAAATGAAGGGTTAAGATTTCCGAATAGGTGTATATATATTTTTGAATTTTAAATAAAAGAATATTGTGGTCATTTTCACCTTAAAAATCTTTTTTAAACGATATTTGAACCAAACCGAAATGCCCCATTTTCGATGACCAAAACCTTTATTAAGTTTTTGGCTACAAAAGTTTTTAGTTCATTTACATTTTGTATGTAGACTAAATAAATAGTTTTAAAACACGATACATAAATTGGATATTGAAAAATCAATTCATCGTAATTTACAACTAATAGTATTGGATCATATATATATATATGAGAAAGTTTTTAATAAATTGGCTGTATCAAGCAATCAGTTGAGTTTTTCATATTTTTTTTAGTATTTTATTTTAAATCCAAGTCGTCCATGAAACTTTACTCTATTGATATTTGTATGATACAAAAAATCATATTATTCAAAGTCGTGTATAATCTACAATAGATATAAATGCATGAGGTTTAAGATTAGTGATTATAAAAGTTTTCAATTTACTTGATTTTCGTGTATGGATTAAATAAATAATTTTAAGAATAATGCATAAATTAGATGTTGAAATATCAAGTGATTATAACTTACAACCAATTGCATTAGAGTATTTATCTGTATAGAGAGATAAATGCTCCTGTGCAACCAGTTGTATTTTACAACCACTTAATTATTTTTATTTTTTCATATTCAATCTATTCATTGTTTTTAAAATTATTTATTTAGCTTGAATATAACAAATCAAGTTACTTCAAAAAAAATCAAGTGAATTGAAAACTTCTATAATTAATTTAGGGTGTGTTTGTTTAGGCAAAAAAAATGTCAACTAAAACTTTTCAATCTAAAATTTTTCACTCTCCATAATTATTTTATTTTTTAATTATTTTTTCACATTTTTCTATACAAACTACCCTACTTTTCAATCATTTCTACACAACTACCCATACAACTAACCTATCTATTTTAACTTTATTCTCTTTACTCCTCATCATTACTCCTATTATATCACATCACTTTCTATTGATTTGACAACTTCTACTCCAAAAACTTTTCATCAAAAGTTTTACCTCCAACCAAACACACCTTTAGTTAAAAATATATACTTATAACAGCCTCATGTATATTTATACTTGTTATGAATTATATACAACTTTTAGTAAAATGATTTTTCATGTCATGATGGAGTAAAATATGATGGATGGCTTGGGATTTAAAAATTATTAAAATGTAAAAGTAAATAAATAATTTTAGATGATTGCATTTTATAATCTCGAGTTTGCTTTTACGAAACTCCTCTTCTATATAACTCATTTTATTTTTAATATCTAGATAGTTGACAGAAAATCTGCATTATTTGTTATATTTAGCATCATTTGTATTATCATGAAAATTCTATTATTTGTTTATTATCATCGTATATAGGCCCTGTTTATAAATGTCTAAAATCAATATAATAAAATAATTTAATATTAAAAATATATTTATATTTTTAACATCTAAACTATATGAAATATCATCACTATAAGAATAAATGATTCTATAAAGTGTTATTATATTCTAATAATGTGAATAAATTTAAGCATTTTCTTTTTACATATAAATATATTTATTTTATTTTTGAACAATTGTAGCTTGTGCACATATTTGATTTGGATGAATATTAGGCTTTTGGCTAAAAAACGATGTTAATGCGATGAACGAATTGAATTTTACATTAATCATTAACATCTTAAAAATGAAAAAGTTGAGCGCAATCACTTCTGTGTAGAAGTGGAGCCCTGTATACATACATACATACATACATAACTGATATATTTTTAGATAACGATTAGATGTTAGCAAAATAGAAACATCTAAACGTGATCACAATTGTTATCAATTATCATAGTTAATTTCCATTTAAAATTTCATAATAAAGTAGAGGAGGAGGATGCAAAAACGGTTCGCAAGTGAGAAAATACCCTCTGAACATAAGATTTAAATAACACCCCCACCCTCCCAAACGCATCATTAGGGTACTCGGTACTTGTAATCTTGTATCGTAACTGGATCTAAACGTGCCACACCTCCCACGTCATGCAACAGCGCGAGAGAGCGTCACAACATTTACTTCCAGTCAAATGCCTCTCTCATCATGTGCTCTAGTCTATGGAACCAGCGATTTTACCACTTGAACATTGGGGTGATAAAAATTCAAAAATGAAACTTCTTCCCTTTAGTTATAATAGTAATAATATTATTAGACAAATGATCTTTTCAGACCGGTCAGTCCAAAAAATTTTTTTGTCTTTAATTTTTTTTTTTATAAATATATTAACTTAGTTGTATTTAATTTATAAATTAAATTTTACTTTTTTGGACATGTGTATATATTTATTTTGAATTTTTAAAATCAAGAGTCAAGAGTACTTAAGTCATTTTAAATAAAAAATTTCAAAAAAGTTTAAAAATATGTTTTTGAACCGGTGACAAGATCACAACACATAATATTATTATTATGTCAAATTTATCTCGTCCACACACTTCCGCTGCACAACCACGAATGGGAATAATACACTCCCCCATCTGCCAAGACTCCCCCATCTGCCAAGAATTTCTTTCCCCTTTTCAATTTTCATATCTCGAAACTGCAAGCCTCCGAAACATGTCCTGCATAGCCCGCTGGCATATCAACCCTCGTCCATGTACACCTCCTCACGGGGCCCACCAATTCCAGCACGTGCGTCGAGTGGGGCCCACGCTGCCTGCCGCACCCGATAACCACCAGCCCCCGCCGATAGGCCACCAGGCACTTCACCACCTCTGTCTCGATGGGCAGCTTCGCCACCCTTCTCCACGTGCTTCCCTCCCGCATCACCACGTGTCCGCCGTCGCACTTGTAGAGTTCGGAATCCGGGCCCACTTCGCACGTGCTTGGGCACGTGCCGACCTCCATTGCGACCTCATCCACAGGGCCCCACTGCCTCGTGGCTTTGCAGAAAGACTCGGCGGTCCGCGCGAACCTCCCCTGACCCTCGGTGCCGTAGCCACCGATGACGTGAAATTCGCCTCGCCGGTAGACTACCTTGCACTCGTCCCTCTCCCGCGCCATGTCCGGCAGCTGGGCCCACTCATCTCTCGCCACGTCGTACACCAGAGCTGACCGCAGAGCGTTCTTGTTCTCGTCATGCCCGCCCGCCACGAAAACGGTCGACTGCGAGTCCGACGCGCAGCCGAAGAACGAACGGAGGGGGCCAGGCATGCGGGCTCCCGCCCGCCACGTGGCCGAAGCCAAATCGTACACGTGCACGGCGTCAGTCGTGCAGCACGTCGCCGGATCCCACCCGCCGATGACGACCAGGCTTCGGCCGGATGCAGCGATCCTGCAGAAGAGTGGAAGGCCGTGCGAGTGGCCGGGAACTGGCGGCAGCAGGTGCCACGCCCCTAAGATGGGGTCGAGAAGAGAGAGGCGGAAGAGCGGAGGCGTGTCGAAATGCTTTGCGGCGGTGCTGGTCTGCTCGGTTTGAGCGAGAGCTACTACAGATCGGCTGAGGCCCGCAGATTTCCTGAAAGTATAGAAGTCCGGCGAATCAAGCTCTGCCTGCCATCCCCGGCATACGGCTCTGATGTGGCAGAAGCGGTGGTAAGGAACGCTTGCAAGGCATTCGCGCGCGATTTCATCGGGCAGACCTGGGATCAGCTGCTCCGCCATTCGAAGACGAGATTGCAGTTTTGGGCAAATCACTTGTACGGTAATACAAAAAATCAAGAGATTGGGAGGAACAGAGAATTGCTTGCATTGTCGAGCAATCTTGGGAAAGTATTTATAGAAATGGAGAGCAGGGTGCAACTCGGGTCGGGTTATACGGGTTGGAGTCAATCCAAATCCTAAATCAACCGGGATAAAGTAAACCCAAACTCAAACCTTAAGAATTTAATCTGGGTTCGAACTGGGTTCGCATTGATTTTGGTTTGGTTTCGGATTACCAATAAACTGTTTTTTTCCAAATTTAATTGTAATCTAAAAGAAAATTATTGGAATATACATACCTATGTTTATGAAGTCAAACCTCACGCTGAATTTTGCAACATCATTTCAAAAAATTCTGCAACATCATGCTGAATTCTGCAATATTCTTTGAATGAACTTTGTAAACAATTTTTCAGCACCCTATAGACATAAATAAATGACAAATGAGTTAGTTTTATGATTAGTTGGTCATTTCTATTTAATAGCTAATGTAAATGACTCAAGTGTAGCAAATATAAAATGAACATATCATACCAACTATTGTAGTTGAAACTAAACATTATCATATAAATTGCTAAAATTAAATTCAAATTGAATATTTATCATATAAATTGCTAAAATATAAATTGACCACTTGTCATACCAATAAACTTAAAATATGAATCAAATTTATACTACAATCTGAAATTCAAACTAACTGATTTCTCATACTAACAGAAAGTATAATATGAATAGATTTATCATGTCAACTCAAATTCAAGTATAATCCACATAACAGTTATTCAAAACAACTAAATCTAAATACACTAAGCATAATGGTTCAACATTCCGATATAATTTAAGTGTAATCCAAATTTAAAATGACAATATAAACAAATCTCAAGTTTAAATAAGTTTACATCAACTTTTAAACAAATTCAAAAATCAAATGAGTTAATGTCTCCAAAAAAAACATATATAATTTATGAAAAAATTATATAAATTACACAGGGTTAGGTTTGGTACTGGGTTTGTGCGAACTCAGTTTTGGGTTCGGGTTGAAACTGGGTCTTTTTTTTGAAAAAATCTAAAAAATAAAACTCATTTTTTCGGATTTGGTACCGGGTCGGGCGGGTTCGGACCGACCCGGCTGGTGGAAAACGCACTGGGGCGTTTGGATAATAGCTTTTGGAGAGAAAACGACGTGAACGTGGAAGAATCCGCGGCCGCGTGCAGCCCAAACCGAAGCTGACGGCCCGATTGGGAGGCTGGCAGCCTCGCAACATGCCGTGTGCGTTCTGTACAACTTATTCCTCGGGCACGAGAAATCGATTCAAATTTCCAATTACGTAAAAAGACCGGCTTCAGTGGAACCCATTGGCCAATCTACGTCAAATCTCATGTTCTGAAAATTTTAGATGGTCCTCGAAAATTTGAGAATTATATAATCCACTCCCCTTTTATGTAGAATTGCCCTCTTAACAGGGAGTCGGATCTCCTCACACACCACCCGGTCACGCCCTGGTGTATTGTGTCAACCATTCTACAACACAGGTGGTTACTGTTACATGCCCTTGGAATAGTGGCCACGCTACTCTGTTTGGCTTGCCCGCTGGAATTTGAGGGAGCCTTCTGCACTTGCATTCACTAGGTAACAAGCAAAGGTGGTTTTCACGGTAATGCCAAAAAGCAAAAGGCCCAAAAGAACGTACAGACTGCGCATGCGATTTAGGTCGGGTTGGTCCGCGTAGTAGCGTGTAGTATTTATATTTTATTTTTAAAAAGTCTATTCTACCGTATCATTTAGGTGATAAGTTTCTACTTCATCCTACTCTACTCATTATTCATAAGGTCGGTTTTGGCTCCAAATCGATTTTTATAATAACTAAAATGATACGTGAACAGAATATTATTTTAAACAATATAAAGTAATATTCATTTACATTTTAAACATTGCAGTTTATAATTAAGTTTATTTTGTTGTTTTTATATCTATTTCTGATTCTTTATAGTCTTATTATTCATATTAATAATCAAATTAACATCATCATTCGCATTCATGTTATGATCATCCATCATTATAAATACAAATATTATATAATTTTAAAAATTAAATCAATAATAATTTATTGGTGAATGAAAGAGAAAAACTATTATGTATTTATTTATATACACATATTATAGTTAGTTACCATGGGTACCTATCTAAGTCGATTTCGATACCCAACGTGTATACCCTACCTTTACCTATTTAGGGAGCTGGGTAATGATTCCTGCCCTATTCATCCTCGTAAATAAAATTTTTTATTCTATTTTACCTAATTTTTTTTATGGAATATTTTACCTAATTTTTTTTTATGGAATATTTTACCTAATTGTAGCACCCGCTGGGAGCGCTACGATGGGCTCGGAATGATTTTCCTCACCTTGGAAATTTGGATCGTGTTGAAAAGCAACGTAGGCTTAGATTTCCTGCATTCACATGGGGTAAAAAGCGTTAGGATTCATATTTTTTAGAAAAAACTGGCATATGGGTGTTTTTTTGGGGGTTCGGCAGCGTAACGGCTAAGACGGGGCTTTCCGTACACGAATCAAGTCACAAATCCGGCAGCATAACGACAGCGTATTATGCTGGGATCCGTGGACCCGCGTGCGCCCTCCTTGCCGGGGCATTAACTCAAACACGCACACACAAAAATAAAGAAAAACGGAGTCGCCACTGATCTTTAAAGGGAGATCAGCCCCTGTTTAGTGAAATAAGGCACTAGATGTACAGAGCTCGGGTTCCGGCCTTCGGGTTGAAACAAATATGGAGAAATCTGCCAACCCGATGCGGTTTACATGGCGTAAAAGGGGGAAAATAAAAGATTTAAGAGAATGGGAGAGATGGAAAGGGGGAGGCTTGGAAGAGGGAGCGTGGAGCTCGTAGAGCGAGAAAAACTGGGACGCCGGGGATATGCTGCAGACTTCCGTCCTCCCCTCTGGGATGCCTCTCCTCAAGTGTTCTCCAATGAGAGGGGAGCTCCTCCTTTTATAGATGTTGGAGTGGGCTTTGGGTTCCCTTGATGTCATGGACTTGGTCCATGGGCTTGGATTTGAGTTGGGATCATGGGCTTGAGCTTGAGTTGAGAGCATGAGTTTGAACTTGGTTGAGAGCATGAGATTGAACTTGGTTGAGAGCATGGGCCTTGGGCTTGAGTTGAGAGCATGGGCTTTAAACTTGAGGTGTTGGGTTTGGTCCATGAGCTTGAGCTTGGCGGGCTCCTTCCATAGTGGGCTGGAACTTGGTGAGCTAAATCTTAGCTAAGCCCGTTGTTTTGGGCGGCCCGTTGTAGGGGCCCAAAGTTGTAGAGAAGTCTGCTTCCGAGGCTTGGTGGGCTGCATTGTAGAGCCGTTGAGGTGGCCTGTAGGAGCTTCGCTCTTGTGGGCCGGATCTGATTTGTTGAAAAGCCCGCTTCGAGGCTTGGTGGAGCTTCGCTCCCGTGGGCTAAGTTTTGAAGGGTCTGCTTAGCTTGCTTGAACCTCCTTTTGCCTTAAATTTGTTTGGGTTTGAGACTTTTTCCATTTTATCCATTTTTTGGCCCAAAAGTGGGGTGTCAACACTAATTTAGGGTTGAGTTATTTATAAATAACCGTTCAAGTTGCACTCTCTTAACAGAAGACAAATCCATGGGCCATCATTCAGCTTGCTACCGTGGGATTGCTACTCGCTACTCAGAGGCCAGAGCCCCATGAGCCACGTGCTCAGTCGACGAGGTTGGGTTGCGTACGGCCGCATCCAAGAAGAGCACATGTTTCCATTTGCCCGTTTTGACGATTTGAACACATGCATGCATATGCGTAGCTGTTGCGATTAAATGCCATATTTAAAGGCAAAGTAGGGTTAAAATAACAATTCATTGTAACTCTAGAATTATAGTTACTTATTTATATTATTAGTAATTAGCATACCCATTCGCATTATACGGATCAAGTTAACCGAGTAAATTTTTTCTAAACAGCGGAATTATTATTTCATTGCTTCTTTTAACCAGCGCTAATTGATAGTAATTAGCAATTAGCAACGTTTAGCCGACCTAAAGTTATTGGTTGAAGTTCTCTGTCTTCAATTTCTCATGCGAAGGTGAAACATGGCATACTCCCCGGTGGTTTCACGTTACGAGCTGAACACATGTAGGTACAGCTTCTAGTCTTAATGAAAGCAAATAGTTTAATTTCGGACATATTTGGCTATTTCTTATATTAAAAACTTTTTTAAGGATGTGTTTGAGAAGTAATATGATTTTTGATAAAAGTTTTTTAAATAGAAAAAAATAGTGTAATTTGTTAGAGGTAATGATGAAAAGTAAAGAAAATAAAATTAAAATAAATATGTTAGTTGTATATATAGTTTTATATAAATGATTGAAAAATAAATAGTTGTATATAAATATATGAATAAATAATTAAAATAAGATAGATAGTTATAAAGAACAAACAGTTTTGATTAAAAACAAACATGTCTCAAACTAAAACTTTTTAATCGAATATGTTTACTCTGAATAATTATCTTATTTTTAATTATTTATTCACATATTTCTATATAACTATCATTATTTTCAATCATTTTTATATAATTATCTATATAACTAACCTATTTATTTTAACTTTATTCATTTTATTTTTCATTATTTTCCATATCAATATCATATTATTTTCTTCCATTTCAAAACTAAAAAAAAAAATCATTCAAAAGTTCTATTACATCATATCATTATTTCTAATTTGAAAAATTTTTATCTAAAAAATTTCTCATCAAAAAATTTTATCACTTTTCAAACACATTCTTAATGCAATAAAAACTTTTCACGCAAAGTGTTTGTCTTCAGGTCTAATATTTTCCTTTTTTCATTTAAGTCATAATCATAAATTCAAATTCGTATTTAATTAAGTGTTTGACTTTTGCTTTATTTTTCTGCATTTTTTGTAATAAACTATAAGAACAAAAACTAGCCTTGTCTAGTGAAATTAAATGAAGTTTAAGGATTTATCTTGGCTTACCTTTATTTTGATAGGAATAGCTTAAAAAAGTAAGGAAACTTGGCTTTTGAAAAAAATTGAGATGAAGCTTTTATATATTAATGGTACGTTTGGAAAGTAATATAATTTTTGAAAGAAAATTCTTAGTGTACATTTTCTCAAATGAAAAAGAAAAATGTAATATAATAATGGTAATGATGAAGATTAAATATAATAAAATTAAAATAGATAAACTAATTGTATAAGTAGTTATATAGAAATGATTAAAGAGTAGTATATTTGTATAGAAAAATATGAAAAATAATTACAATATGGTCATTTAGGGATTAAAAAATTTAAATTGAAAAGTTATGTTTTAAAAATTTTGTACGATGTCAAACACAGCCTAAATTGCTAAAACATTCCAAGCACTCAAATGAGAAACATTCTAGGTAAACAACTACGTAGCATTACAAAGTACAACAAAGTAGGTTCACATCTTGATGGAATTTAAGTCACATAGTTTGATTTTTCTATGAATCTTTCTTCCAAATCTATACAAAATCTATCAATGGATGTTAAATTTGGGGTGTGTTTGAAAATGATAAGCTTTTGAAAAAAAATTGACGAAAAAATTTTAAATAAAAGAAAATGAAATGATAGAGATAATGACAAGGAGTAAAAAAAATAAAACTAAAATAGATTTAGTTGTACAAGTAATTGTGTAAAAAATAATTGAAAATATGAAAATTATATAGGAAGATGCGAATAGATAATTAAAAATAAGATAATTTTAGAGAGCAAAAAATTTTTATATTAAAAAGATGTATTCAAATATCGATGATTCTTCTATAAAACTTTTTTTCTATGTAATCTTTTTCATTTTTAACTCTAGATGATTAGTAAGAATTCATTTCACTTATTGCGTTTAGCATCCTTTATATTATTATAAAAATTCTTTCATTTGTCCATTATAACTGTATATAAGCTCCATCTATAAACATGTAAAATCAGTATAATAAAATGATTTAATACTAAATATCTATTTTAAGTAGTATTTTCAATATTTAAAGTATCTAAAATATCATTACTATATGGATAAATGATTCTATAAGATACTACCACATTCCAATATATATGTGAATGGATCGAAGTATTTTTTATAATCTACACATAAAAATATGTATTTTTGAGCAAATATAGTCTATGTGCGTATTAGATTTGAATAGAACTTGATTTTATAACTAAACAAATGATGTTAAATACAATGAAGAGGTTACATGGAAACTCTTCAATTATACCCTTCAAAAGCTATGTAATTAAAATGTCGGAAAGATAGATTGACCATACAGCTGAAAAGTTTAAGGCAAAGTGGCAAACAACTCTACTTGCCTTGTACCAACCGAGCCGTGCTCGGTTGGTCACCGCAAGTGAGATAAAGCAGGCGCTGGATGTGCGGTGTGTGGTTCGAATCCCGTATATGGGATTACGGCCAGAAGTAGAAAAGTTGTTAGTAGGAGCTTTGGTCTCCTGTTTGATTGTTGGAAGTTGTATATTCCTTATTCTTCGGCGGAGCTATGTCTCCGAATTTCTTTGGGAGAGCTGTGTGTCTCCAGATTTGTAAAAATGTCTCATAACTTCAGTGAGACGAGTATAAAAATGTACCAATCAAAACAAAAACAAAAAAAAAAAAAAAAAAAAGCTCTACTTGCCTTGTAAGCGGATTCCCGGCGCTAGGATCGGCGGGTTTGCCGCGCGCGACGTCCATCGGCGGGGAGCGGAGGCTTGCATTTGACGGATCATCCACAGTGACCACCGACTAGCATTAACATGTGTTTACATATAAATGATAGAAAAAATAATGTAGTTATATATGAATATATAAACGAAATTAAAAATAAGATAATTCTAAGAGTAAAAAAGTTTTAAATTACAAATTTTTTTGGTGTAAATAAATATTCCCTTAATCCCAAATCCATTAAACACGATCTTCTTAATTTTTTCTCTCATCTTACTACGTGCCATCTCCAATTCTTAGTTGGCCGTATTAGATTTTAATAATAATTTAGAGCCACTCGTATATGTTGGAATTAACCCCATTTACAAATAGATTTATTTTATATTTCTCTATATATTATGACATTTAGATATTATAATGAAGCACATTTACACCTCATGTAATGGATGAAAATTTTTCTTAAATTCCCACCATATGAGTAATTGTAAAACCCTCCATTAAGGAGGGATTAGGCTGTAAAATATCACCCATTATGCCTACAGCATGTAGTATTCGAAGTGGCACCCTGCTTACAACGGGAGAGACTCGTGTATTACCATGATGCCTTTCAAAATAGAATTGAGTTGAGGTTAATTCAAGTTAAACCCAACTTGAACCCAGTCAAGTTTTAATTTAATTTAGTTAGGGTTAAAAGATTCAGACATATGTCCATATTTGGGGATGGATAAAACTTTTAGAAAAAATAAAAAAAATTTAAATAGAAGATAATGACGTAGTATATAATAAGGATAATAATAAATAGTAAAGGGGATAAGAGTGTGTTTGTTTGCATAAAAAAAAATTTAAATTTTTTTTGCTTTTCATAACTATCATAATTTTTAATTATTTCTTTCACATATTCATCAACAACTATTCATCTTTTAAGTTATTTTTATAACTTAGTCAAACAACTAATGTATATATTTCAACTTTATTCTCTTCATTATTTATCATCATATTTATTATATTATATTAATTTTTTCATTTCAGAATTTTTTACATTAAAAACTTGATTACTTTCCAAACATATCTTAAATTAAAATAGAGAGTAATTATATGAGTAGCTGTGAATAAATAATTAAAAAGTAAGATGATTGTATAAAAATAAAAAAAGAATTATAAAATACGATACTTACGGAGAATGAAAAATTTTTAGATTGCAAAAAAAATTTAAATTGACAACTTTCTAAGAGTTATGATTGTCGGACACAACATAATATAGCAGATGCAATTATGATCCGTACAATAGTTTATAAGTGAAAATATGGTTGAGTCAACTTGTGACCAACTCCAATTTTATAAAGGGATGAGGCATGAATTTTAATCTGGTGGGATGAGATGAGGCGGGTCTAGATTTTAGATCCATGCTTTAATTATAATGGCGAGGCAGGTCGACTGCGTTCCGACCTATCATGCAATATGTGAATTATTTTTATAAATTATATGACTTATATGAAGGCAATTTTTTTTTAGATAAATATGTTTAACATTATGACTTATTAATGTGAACATGGCTTATATAGATGTATATATATTTTTTTGATGGTATATAGATGTATATTTAAGTTTATAACTTGTTTACAAGGATAAAATTTTATTTCTCAATTACATACATGATGTTCAAGTTATGTCATTCACATGAGTTATTGCTGAAATAAAATATATTATTTATGTTGTTTATACCTTACGATAATAAGTATTATTATTTTTGTAATTTAACAATTTTAATTATACTTCGAAATTTACATTATGCTATTTTTCGAAGGTTGATACACATATTTATTAAGGTCAAGTTGCAAATAAAATTATTAAAAATACTACTAATGCTTTGTTATGAAAATTATATTTTACACCAATAAATTGTAAGATTTTGAAGCATTTAATCTTTAAATTTATTATATATGTGAGTTTATATTGATATGTATATAAATTTTAAAACATCAACCCGCATTTTAAACCCGACTCATTGTCCTGATGCCTATCCATAACCTACCCGAAGTTTGTCCTACCGAAGTTTGTCCTGGTACATATTAAAGAAAGATACAGGTAGGACCAACCTTGTCTCAATTTGGTATAAAAAAGTTCAAACAATATATTTTTTAAATATATGATCAAGTTGAGTATATCCCAACTTGCACTAATTTTCACCCCTACAACAATTGGAGCACGTATTAATTGGGCCTAATTTGTAGGTCATGTTATACATGTCGCTAATATGTTATTCACTGCGCTAATATGTTCTTTAGTTTTTTTTTATTAGTATGTTTTACAACATGACAACTGATATTACAAGGAAGCACATTTATGCTAATATGTTCTTTAGTTTTTTTTTTTATTAGTATTTTTTACCGCGAAGCACATTCACAACTTCATATATAGGAAGAAATCTATAACACCCCTGCAGAAGAGGAAAAATATGTGATGTTTCCATACAGAAAAAAATGCATAAACTTTGTATAGCAATGAGACATTACAATATATCGACATATGGGATTCGAAGCTGAGCCGGCTGGATCGTCAGCCGCACAACTTTACACCGACGTCAAATGCGTCGTGGTAATCTGTCCTCCAGATTTTATTTCAGCGGACTGGAACGAGATGAATAAATATCACCACAATGTAACAATGTGCAATGGTAACAGGGACAGTAGACAAGTAGTATTCAAAATGAACAAACTTGCATTTGAAATTAAAAATTTAAAATTTTTTCACATTCTATTTAAGCCTCTTTAATATTTTGCGACAGACCCTTGAGGCGTTTGTTAACAAGTAAATAAAGTGGGAAAAATTATGAGAAAATAAAAAAGCAAAAGTGTGATTTAATACAGTGAAGTAAGAGCTAAAAGTAAAGATAATAAGGATATAGTAGACGCAGCAGTTACATAAAAAAATGTAAACAAGTTATAAAGCAGTGAAAGTAATAAAAGAAAAATGATAATGATTCAATGCTTATATAAACATGGAATCTTTTATGCTTACCATTGATTTTAAAATTTTTAAATATATATTTTAATCTAAACCATGTATTATATTTAATATATTTTATTTTTATCACAGCACCAAAAATAAATTTCATAGAATCTTTTTAAGAGTGAATATATAATTACTAAAATTTTTGAAAAAGATATAGTATAAATATTTTAGATGAAAGTTTGCAATATATATGCTTTTTGAAATCATAAATAAATGCACATATATAAACATGATAAATGGTTTAGAATTTTAAAAAATATTTTAAAATTAAAAAATAAAGATAAACATGGGGGCTTCCATTCTTATATAAGCATTGGATTATTACTTAAAAGAAAAAATATTATAGCTAATTAGTTAAAACTAAGGCATAAAATCATACAAAAAGTTTGCAATACAAGGTGAAATTTTGTTTCTTTTAGGCCTTAGCAAATGCCAAACGTGATTGCACGTGATACATCGTTCATAAAGAGAAAAAGACCTGTCATCCGAATATTAGGGAAGAAGAGGCAGGCGGCTCTCGTCAAAAAGATTACCAGTACTGAAGTCATGAGCGATCTGAAGCATATGAAAGGCCCGGAAAATGCTCTGCTTGATTCCAATGGACGGCTCAGATAGCGCAAATAAAATTTCGTGGCATTTTAAGATAACGCTCCCTCACGGCTTACGCGCCTTTCTTTCCGCCAGTGGCATTTCCGTAATTTCGGTTAAGATCCCTCTCCGTCACTTTCTGAGTTCTGCCTTCGCTTCCAAGCGAAACAGTTGGGATTTGGGAAGCGCAGCATTTGAGCACAGTCCCACACCCTTGCAGTTCTTTCGCCAGCGCCAGAAAAATCGAACTGCGAAACGTGGCGACAACCGAAGACGACAAAAGGAGTTCCTTCTCCGTATCTGGAAATGCCCGATTCGATTTTCCTAGGTTCGTTTTCTTCTGAAAATTTCTTGTTCAATTCAGCTAAACCTTTATATGCGAATCCATCTTAGTCGACGAGTCCCTGATAGATGAATGCGAGGGTTACGTAGAGTGTCTCAATTTGTGGACCTTGTCGCTGTCTTTTATATCTTTTTAAATGGGATTGGAAAGTAATTGGATTGTGAACAACAAACTTAGTCTACAGAAAATAGTCCAAATTGCTAGCACAACTGTTATCGTGCCCATTAACATCGTTCGCGCAGAGCACTGCGATTGGTTTCTATTTTCTGCTTTGAATGGGGTACGACAATTCGATGTGCAGATGCGAGCGAACGTTAGTGAAATCATCCATTTGGGTTTTCACGTGTGCAGGAACTGTTTGGTTCTGAGAAAAGTTGGGTTATGAACTAGTGCTTTTGATGGGTTGGTCTGCTATCTTTTCATCAAATGCCTTGAATCGTACAGTTTTTTGTGTTTGTGAGAGAATGGAAGAATGTTTGGTGGCGTAACTGAGGCATCTGCATTTGCACATTGGCAATGCTACTTCATTCAGTGGTTGACTGTTGATACCATGATAGGCGGTGTGGAATTCTTGAACTCGTTGGTGGCTTGTATGGAACTTTGCAATATGCTTTAAGTGTCAAATGTCAATGGATGCAAGTTTTTCTACTGTTAGCACATGTACTCAAGACCTCGGAAGTATGGCCAATGTATCCAAGGAACTGAAGATCGAATGGACATTCATATATTTCATGTTCTGTTTTCATCACCACATATATAGATTCATAACGGAATATTTCGTGCACGCATTCCATTGTTCAAATTGCCACTGCCTTTAGGCTTTGTTTGGCATTGCAACCGAAGCACTGCTTTTGCTTTTGATAATTTGGTTCAGCACTTATGTGAGAAGTGAGATTTTAGAGCTTCTTTTTTTTTTGATGCAAGATTTTAGTGCTTCTTGATTGAGCACTTTTGAGACTAAAATTAGCTGTAAAAATCGGCTGGAACACAAATACCTACAATTCCATGTAAAACAGACAATTCAATTTATCTTATTTGGTTTTCCATAAGTGAATAAGCGCTGTCCATATGAGGTCTTAGATGCTTGGATATTCTGGTAGGGCCTAATCAGAATCATCCTAAATATTTTCTTAAAATTTGGGCGTTAGGTTGAGATAAAACATCCTTTGGAGGCCTCGATCTTATGTTAGAGCCTTCTAAAAATAATATCTCTATCTATTGTGCAAATGATGGCATGAATTACACTAAAGTTTGGAATTTAATTATTTTCTTTCTTTTAAGGCTTATTATTATTTTTATTATTTCAAAATTCTTTTTTATTTGACCAATGGAAGAACGGGTTCTAATTGCTTTGTGTGAAAATAATCACAAACAATTTGGAACTCCTGTACCACAAAGTGAGTGAGGTTAATAACACAACACTCTCACAGACTGGTCACAAAGTAACTTATTGGCATCTTCATGAGAAATAT
Source organism: Annona cherimola (assembly GCA_030490835.1). Classification (NCBI taxonomy): domain Eukaryota; kingdom Viridiplantae; phylum Streptophyta; class Magnoliopsida; order Magnoliales; family Annonaceae; genus Annona; species Annona cherimola. The sequence continues at coordinate 6,545,364 of CM059977.1, read as the reverse complement.
GGTAGCTTACACGCTTGGGACCCTTGATCAGATGGGGGTCCATTTGGAGGTCCTAAGTTGAAAAAATGCTGGGTTCAGGTGCTGTAGGGTTGTCCAGCGGCGAATGTTACCTTCGCAGAAGTCCTTATTGCAAGAAGATCATTTCTCCACTTGTTGTAAAAGAAAAGGGAAAGAGAGGACTTCTGTTCATCTCCCATGTGCATTCCTAATGCTCTGATGGGTGCTTTATTATGTCTTAGATAGTTTGCTGATGTAGTTGGTTGAAGCTTATATCATCTCATTTTGTTTCTGTCTTCAATAGGGCTTGGATGTTGGGGCTTTTTGTGATTTTGTGAGACTGAAGGGGACTGAGACTGAGTTCTTGGTCCCCGGCAGATGATTGCAACCGGATGTTCTACTGTTGATGGAGAGAATGAGCACTGACCGTTTGTGCAGCACCTTTCTTGGGCTCCCCCTACAACGTCATACCAATCGCAGGAACCATACTTCCCTTTCTAGACAGAAGTTCAGATGTATGAATTTCTTGGATATTTCATGTGAAGGGGAGTCTCAAACGAGGCTTAGAAGTGCCTTCTTTTCTCAATTCGGAAAAAATGGTGAGATTCTGTCAAGAAACTTTGTTTTGAGAAGTAGGCACAGGATGAATTGCCTCAAAGAGCCCTTTTCTAGGAGCAGGGCGCTGATTAGATCACTTTCTCCATTATGGAAAGAGGCTTTGCTATTATTTAGGTGCTCTATTTTTGTTGCTGTAATTTCTGCTATAGGAATGTTGGTATGGTATGGGCAGTTGAAAACCAAGTCTTTTATTGAGGCCCGGCTCCTACCCTCCATCTGTTCAATTTTGAGTGATTATCTGCAACGTGAGCTTGACTTTGGTAAGATTCAATGGGTATCACCTCTTGGAATTAGCTTGCAATCGTGTTCCATTGGGCCCTATCATGAAGAATTCTCCTGTGGTGCAGTCTCCACGATGAAACTTCGTCTCCGTCCTTTTGCAAGTCTCAGAAGGGGAAAAATTGTTATGGATGCAATTTTATCTCAGCCAAGCATTTTGATAGCACAGAAAGAGGACTTCTCGTGGCTGGGGATCCCTCCACCCTCTGAAATTGGCTTTCGGAAGCACAGATCGACAGAGGAAGGGATAGATTACCGTACAAAAGTAAGGAGGATTGCCCGGGAGGATGCTGCTGCATACTGGGCTATTCAAAGGAGGGAGTTAGCCCGACAATCTGCAGAGATGGGGTATATTGTTCCGCAGCGACCCACATGTATCTATGAAGAAAATGGAGTCAAGGACACTTCCAGTCAACCAATCGAGAGTCCAGGTTTTCCTTCCTTTTTTTGTATGGATGAGAGGATGCATTGGAGGGATCATCATTGCATGGACATGGGAAGTGAGTATGGTTTAAAACATGCAGATCTTGAGAAATCATTTGGCATAAAAAATACAGGCCAAGGGCCAAAGTCCTGGACTAGCATTATTTCTACTCCATTAAGGCATGGTCTTACAAGAAAGGCTCGAAGAAAAGAGTTCTCTGATTCTGGGAATAGTCTCAAAATGAAAATTCTCGAGCTCAGTGCAGCAGCTGCACTTGCGTATTTTCGGGGTCTTAATAATGGGAGATTTGATGGACCATCCATGGAACAAGAAACACCACCTAAAGCTGGTGACCTTGACCTTCCTCAAGCTGATATCACTGAGAGAAATAATGAGGAAGTTGGTTCAGCCGACACTACAAATAGTGGAGGCAGTGAACATGAGAATTCTGAAGATGGACGGAATTCAGTTTATGCAGAAAGGGGGAAACATGTAGAGCATGGAACATTAGAAGTTGCTGATGGGCACTGCCAAATTGAAGGAAATACTCAGCAAGTGAAAAATACACATAAGGATATGGAACATGGAGAAAATTTGCCAAGTGGCCTTCCTATTGATAGCACAAGTAGTTGCTGCCGAACAAATCAATTTAGTTTTCTGTGTGAACCATTGCTTATGGCTATGAAGAAACTTGGCAGGGTAAGATTCTCTTGTGTGAACTTGCCACTGAAAAGTGGTGTTTCTGAAACATTGCAAGCCAATAACAATGACAGAAGCAATGACTGCTTCAAGCAAGTTCATTCTGCAGATGTAAAGTTGGATTCTGAAGCCGGCGGCGGCAATTTAAGTGACCCAATGCTTGTGTCGGCTGAAGATAGACTGGACAACAATGATGTTCGTAAAGATGAAGTTGCTTCCTCTAGCCCTCTGTTATCTTCTGTGCAGCAGTCTTGGTCTGTGAACCGGAATTTAGGGTTTCCTCATTTGTCCAAAATTATGGGAGAAATGTTGTCTAATCATTTGGCAAATCACATTCAGAAACTGAAGGCAAGTATGAGCATAAAAGCTGAAGACTTTGCTACTGAACTTGGAGTGGATGCAGAGGGTGAAGGTGCAGAGAAAATGCTTCCTGTAACACTGGATTCTGTTTATTTCACAGATGGAACACTCATGTTGCTAGGTTACGGTGACCGGGAACCCAGGTGAAAACTCTTCTTTTTTTTTGGTGTGGTGGGGTGGTGGGGGTGGGGGGAGGACTCAATTTAAATTCATAGACTTCATACAAAGTAGTGCCTAGTTTTCTTTTGCCTGAATGTGTTGTGTACTATATATGCCTATTTCTTGTCTTGTTCATCTCTTCTTTGCTAAACAGATTTTACTTCCGTCCATTTAGCAATGAATTTACATTGGACTTGTTATCAATTTATCATAAAGTGAATGGCCCGTCTTTCAAAATTTTTATACTATTATGTTTTCAGGCCCAACCAAGCATTACACAGATAAATATAGACTTTTTTGTCTGCATCCTGACTGAGGATTCTATTCATATTCATGTATTATTAGGTTGCCATGTCTTCATATATGTTATGTTTTTATTAGACTACAGAACTTTTGAAGGGTTTTGTTTCCTACGGACTATCTTTTTATGGAAAATGATGTTTATTGGATGTTCTTGTGCGCAGGGTGCTTGTTTTGGCTCATTAGTGTTAGTACTTTAGCGGTAATTTTGTAAGTGTTTTATGGTGCCTAGCTAGATTGGAATTATGTGATTGTGATGATGATGGTGATGCTAAGCAGACGTTATCAGTTTTCAAATTTAGGATGCCTGAGTAGGCAGGTTTATGCATTTTTATGTTCTAGTTCACTTTCGATGTCACTGCCAAGTAGGTATTCCAGGGTCAATTTGTACGAAGATGGTGATTCGCATGTTTGTAGGGGCTTTGGTTCTCTTATGTAGCAAGACCATGTGAAAGATATGTGAGCGGATATTCAGATTCATGAAATGAGCTCCTTAGCATGTGTGTTAATGTCTACTGTGCCATTGATATTGAATTTTACACTGGATATCCTCTGATATCTTCATCTGTAGCCACTCCCTGTAATATGATTCTCTCTTCAGCCTGTTATTTACCTTCTTATATTGGTTCTTTAATTTACAGCCCGAAGTAGCACCGGTTAGGAAAACAGAGTCTATCCAAGTAGAAGGTGGTAGGAGAATGAGAGGAAGATCCAAAAAAACATGGATGGAAGTAATTAAATAAGATTTAAAAATATTACAAATTACAGAAAATTTAGTCTTTAATCGCCAAGAATGACATAACAGAATCCATGCAGCCGATCTCACCTATGTGGGAAATGGCTTATGATGATGATGATGATGATGATCTTATATTTGTTTTTTTTATTCCTTCAAATTAATCCACATTCATGCCAGTTGTATTTTCTAATTATGAAATTCAACTTTTAAAAGACGAAAAGAACTAATGCTAGGCAATCTTATGTATTCGAAGGATATTCTATCTTATTAGCCCTTATCATTGTTAGTGATGTGTTATATAGCTGCTCACAACCTGTGATTTTCATATCATCTTTGTAGAGAAATGGAGAATGTAAATGGGCACGTGAAGTTTCAAGATAAGTATGGTCGGGTGCATGTACAACTGAGTGGGAATTGTAAGTCATGGAGATCAGATGTGATATCAGATGGTGGCTTCTTGGCTGCAGATGTGTTTGTTGACAACATTGAGCAGAAATGGCATGCCAATTTAAAGATTGCAAATCTGTTTGTTCCGGTATGGTCTTTCAAGTGCATTTGATTAATACATTGTTGTACTGGGTCTTGAAATCTTCCATACCATTGAAAAGTGCTGTTTGAAAGTTGGAGATGCGACAAGCAAGCAATTCTCCATGGAAAATTGGTTCTTGCTGAGTGATATTCCTGTTTTCCATGTGCTGTAAATGTTAGATGTGAGAGAATCTCTATACATGTGAAAATCACATTTCATTGTTATGCGGGGGTTGCCTCTGCATCTTGGATTTTAGAAGTGCTGTTAGAAAATTGGATATGATGACAAGCAAGATCTTCTTGCTCAAATGGCTATTCTCCATGGAAAATTGTATCTTGTGGACTTATATTTCTATTTTCAATGTGGCCTAGATGTTAGAACTGAGTCTTCTTTTGAGACATCTTAATTGGTCCTTGGCCTTTGAACCCATGCCATGATGTTGAAGTTTCAAATAATTTCTACGGTCTTTTTTCAAGAAGCAATTTCCTACATGTATGCACTTTATTTTCTCAGAATTTACCTCATTATTTTGGTTTATGCAGCTTTTTGAGAGGATTCTGGAAATTCCCATTGCATGGTATAGAGGGCGAGCCAGTGGTGAGGTGCATACCAAACTTCAATATTTTGTGTCCCTGTCATACCAATGTCTTGTCAATCCTTGTCACCTGAAGTTTCAAAAGTGTAATTCTGCATATGGTGGTAGATGTATGGAAAACTTTTGTGCCTTCCTTCTGCACCTAGTGGCTATGTAGCCCTCTTCAAATTGTAACCATGCTAGAAAAACTTCCACAACACAATGATTATATTGCCCTCTTCGACTTGTAACCATGTTTGAATATGTTCACAATGCAATTGATTCACAAAGCAATTGATTATTTAGCCTTCTTCAAATTGTAACCATGTTCGAAACTGATCAACAATGCAAATAGACTATGTAGCCCTCTTCACATTGTTGGTGTCTTTCACTGACCTTTCTAGTGGCAGACTCGACTCTGGTTCATTGGGTAATCGGGTAATGAAACGAATACAAGTGGGGAGAAAAGAATATAGAATAGTGAGAGAAGATGTGATGTGGGAAGAAAAGGAGGGGTGGGGACGCGGGGGGGGTACTAATTAGGAGTAAAGTGAATAACGATTAAATAAATAAGCTTTTTTGTGTGAAAAGATGAGGAATAATGATTAAAAATGTAGGTAATAATGGGAAAAAGGGAGGGTAATTTGGTAGCTCAGATGCCAAATTACATTAAAGGGTGTGGGAAAAAGTGATGAAAAAGGTGAAAAACATTTTTAGTTTTTTTCCGTCATTACCAAAAATTGCCTTACATTATCCTCTTCAAGACTTCCCCAACTTGAGCCCTAAGGCCTGTTGCTTTTGCTTGTTACCCGGTATGCAACTCTGTGCTAACACGAAATATTGTTTGAACTAATGGAACATATCTAGCTAAGCTTTTGTCCATCTAGAATGTCAATATCACCCAAGAATATTATAATCTTTTCGTTTATTTATCTGCCTGATTCTGATCAGTATTATCCGTCATATTATCAGGTGCACATATGCATGTCAAGAGGGGAGTCTTTTCCTAACCTCCATGGGCAGCTGGATGTGAACGGACTAGATTTTCAAATACTTGATGCTCCATCTTCTTTCTCAGTATGTTTGTCATTTTACTACGTCTCTAGTAATTGTTCATTTCCATAGAAGATTTTATTTGAGATACTTTATGATTTCTATCTGTTCTTCTGTTGAATTTCTTTTGGTTGTATTTGGGTACAACATTCAAATGCTCAGCCAGGGCATGTCAAAGTCTCCATTTTTACCTTTATATCCGCAAAGTGTATCTGTTTATCTTTTTTACTTTTTGGCTAACATTATCCTTTGCTTTACCTTTTTTTTTTTCATCATTACCTATATTTTCAATCATCATGCCCAACTTACACATAAAATGTCTATATATTTTCTTTTTGTTGACTTTATGGTTGATATCTCCTTCTATTCTGTTGACATGCCTCAAATGAACTACCGATGAAATTTGGTTCCTGAACCAGAACTGAAATAGTTCTCATGAGTTGTGCATTGATTCATGACACTCAACTTCATATAATTGGGTTGAGTTGGAAGTTGAACTTGACACTGTTAAGCCATTTTAAGAACTACCAGTCCAATCATTAAAAAAAAAAAATTGGGTGGAACCTACCTGACGAAAACTCCATTAATCAATGCAAAGAACTATTACCTTACAAAAACTCCATTAATCATTACAAAGAACTACCAAGAATTTAGTGATTCTCTTGTTTGCCTATTTTACTTGGACTGTGGCTTTCTTAAATCTTAAATACTGTTCTAATTTCTCCATCTAGGCTATTCGATCACTAACACACGGGATATCAATATAGAACCAATTTTGCACTGATTTTCTACATCTAGGCTATTTGATCACTAACATGGGATATCAATATAGAACCAAATTTGCACTGATTAATTTTTTTTTTCCGAAAAAGTAGAGAGCACAGGAATACATAGGAAACACGAAGACCTAGATCGGTTGAAATCACTTTTTCATGGTCCCCATAAGACTATCCTAGCTTATGATGAAGACACATAGGCGAGCCAGATACAGTTTGCCTCATTCATGTAGGATATGCTTCACTGATTTCTATGGACAAACGGGAGCCACCTGTCCATTTCCACCTGTCCATCTTGGTAGTTATGACTTACAAAGGATAACTCAGTCATGTACCTTCATTCATAGAATTTTGAAACTGGATCTGTCGGATATCACCATAAAGGTGTCTAGTGGCTTGATATTTTCATCATTATTCCATGTTACTTGAAGCATTTTATGTAACTTCATTTTGGGAAAGGTAACATGTTCCTTTGATACAGGAAACGGAAGCAACTTTATGCTTTCGTGGGCAACGGACATTCTTGCACAGCGGGCATGGCTGGTTTGGCGACGTGCCTCTCGAAGCATCTGGTGATTTTGGTTTAAACCCAGAGGATGGGGAGTTCCATCTGATGTGCCAGGTCTTCTTCTTCTTCTTCTTTTTCTGAATCTAATTCTTCCAGATTTTGTGTTCAGACAATCACACACCAGTTGTGAATCAAAAAATTAAAATTCAATGTGAAAATCGAATTAGAGCCTGATCAGTAGAGTGGATTTATTGGATGGCAATATAGGGGATGATGTAAGCTATGAAATGAATAAGGATGAAATAAATAGGAGGCGATCATTGAAACTATCTATAACAATGAAAAGGAGGGTATGGAAGTACATGTCACATAAAACCTTGGGAAATAGAATATTCTATGGAAATCAGATCCATGCTAATACCCAGGTCCTCACCTTGGATGCACTCCAAACTTGCAACTGCTTTGAAGGAATAATAGATGGATTTTTGATTGAAGTCTCATCATAAATTTTAGATGGGATGGCCTGTGGTATAGAACTTCAAAAAAAGATTCATTGAATTTGGACATTCTTGGAACCTAAAATTTTGTTTAATCATGAAATTGTTTGGTAGTTGGGACATCAATATTTATGGTATTATTTATTTATGTGAATCACATTTGACAATTGGATGTCTATGATCATTCAGCATTCAGACCAGATGGTTGTATGGTTCTTTCTTTTCCTTCTTCTGCCTCCCTCATCACACCCGGCATACTACCTACCAATTGAAGCATTACCAATTGGGATTCAAACTACTATTTATCTCTAATTTGGAATATGCTACTGTCCTTATAGAAAACACATTTGTAACTAATAATTGATGAATTTATTGTCTGATTTTATTGCTAGAATAGGATAACTAGACAAAGAAATTAACAGCAAATGGTTAACACCTGTTTTGCCCCCTTCAAAATTTTTTCCTTGAATTCCTAAAATGACTGTTAATGGCATGTGTTGCTGATAGTTTCTGACATTGATCCAAACCACCTGGGCATTCCCTTTTCTACAATTATGCACGGAGGTCTGAAAATCTTGGATGAATCATTTTGGTCTATGCTATAGTTGTCAAGGGCGTGCCTAGGCTCAAGGCGTGCTCAGGCATAGGGGGTGCACCTAGACACCTCCCAGGGCGCACCGCTTTAACGAGGCACGGTCAGGCGCGCGCCTAGGCTCAAGGCCCAGGTCGCGCACCTCATGGGCTTCAACCAAGTGGACCATCATTTTTTCGATACATAAAAAATGGTTAAATATAAAACATGGGCAGTTGTTAGGGCACCCTATAGACGAAAACGGAAGGACAAAGGAGGGAAATTGAAATCACGAGGGAAATCGTTGGCAGTCAAAACATTGAATAGAGGCAATAGAAGATGAAGACTCAGAAGAAGAAAGATGCTGAAGGATATAAATGTAATGATGATGGGGGTGATGGGCTACTTCTAAATGATGATTTGTAAATGGTGAACTTTGAATTTCTTTTGCATTATGAATCTAATCACATTGAAAATCATATTACTATGTTGCAATGAGTTGTTTTATGGTAGGTTTTAATTTTTTTTTGTTCTTGATAATTATAGGTATGCATTTATTTGACTCTTAAAATGTTAATATTATTTTAAATAAGGTGAGCCTTGCTTCAGTCAGGCCCGCGCCTTGCGCCTAGGCCCTGGGGCCCCCCTTGCACCTTAGTGCACCTCGAGTCTCTGACAACTATGGTCTATGCATCCATGCAGGTTTTAGCGATATCCTATCGTATGTGCTAACACTGACCTTTGAATCTCAGCCTGGGTTGTGGCTCCCTTTTTGATCCTTTGAGGGAGAATCTTCAAATGTTTTCTTTTGTTGTCGGTTCTATTTTTGCTTCTCATCTTGTGGTTTGTTTCACTAGCTGTTTGAATCTGCTGACTCTGTTATCAGGTTCCGTGTGTTGAAGTTAATGCCCTCATGAAGACTTTCAAGATGAAACCCTTATTAGTTCCAGTATGTAGTCTTCTTCTGTTCTAGAATTTATGTCCACTGAGGTGTATTTTTCCAAATAGAGTCATCTGATTTTTTCCGCGGTTAGTTCAGTGTTCCTAAATGTGAGAATTGCTTCTGTATTGCAAACTATTTCATATTTGAGATTCATGCATGCATGAAACATGAATTCTAGTTTTAGATAATCTATGCCTTTTCCTTCAATTCTCAGGAAGTTATTCGTTTTGATTTTATGGGGTGATAATTTATCCTTCATATTAATTTTCTGTTGTTGATTTATTTCATCCTGATATAACATGTGGAGAATTGTTGCATAGACATTGATGTTCAGTCGAGGACTGAGTTTCAGAGTCTCTCCATCTGATAGATGACAAATAGTTGACTGTGCAAAACTTGTGGAAAATTATTACTCAATATGCAAGGATTAAGCACTGTCAAAACCAGACCTTGTCTAGAAAAACAGGCCTGTTTCAATGGTCCTGTTTTGCTTCAACCTACTCCAAAAACTATCCGAAATTTTAAAGCAAAGCCAACTTTTCCTAGAGTTTTTCATTCACTGTCAAGTCCCAAGAATTTAGCCATCAGCCTTGGAAAAAGGCTTGGTTACTAGGCAAGACAGTCGGAAAGGAAAAAAACAAGAACAAGGAGAACACAGGCATAAGCTTGTGGTGGTGGTATGAGGCTTTCTTTTCAGTTAAATGAAATAACATCAATGCAAGAAGAGTCTGACACTTTGACATGCATACATGAAGAAAAGGTAAACGGGTAGTTGAGAATGTCAAGAAATGTGGGTGAGTTGCCTCAGAGCAATATGCAAATGTATGATTGGAATGTGCTCCAAGCATGACAAACTTTCTGTGATTTGTACTGAATTTAGGCAAGTATGATTGGAATGTACTATAAACATGGGTGTTTCCTCTGATTCTGAATGATTTCCAAATTATGTTTATATGTTTGCTCACAAGCAAAGTACCATATTCTTATCTAAAAATTTTAAAAGCATTTGTTATTTGCTAAATAATGTCCTCAGCATTATGGGGTGTAAATTGGGTTGGGTTGGCCCAAAACTCGCCCCGATCCATTCGGTTGGGTTGACTGGGTTACTTTGGGGGCAACCATGTCCTAACTTGGATTGATCCAACCCAACCTTTATATATCTTTTAGAAGTCATAAAACATTTTTTAAAATCATTTTCCCATTTGTCATGCGATTTGTGAATGGTACTTTAATTTGACCTATTAACGATATATTATCTGACACTGTAATTTGACTTATTAATCATATATTATAGTAGTCAACATACAACTTTAATACGAATGAGGCTTTAGACTAAATAAGTTGATCAATATCAAAAATTTCAAACTTGACCCAAAATGTCAATCTGAGATCAAACCAAAACTTGATCAGATTTCTAAAACATAGGGTTAAGTTATGGTTAACCCGACCTGATATGCTTGAGCCAATTTACACCTCTACTCAGGACTAGTATTTCCATCATTTTCTTATAAAAATTGCTGATCGATCCTTTCATCTTGAAACTGGCATCCCTTGATGTCCATTTCTGAGACTCGGTTTTATAGTTTTTCAACTTTTATATCTTGACTGCAGATGGCTGGTTCAATTGCTGCTGTATTCAATTGTCAAGGCCCTCTGGATGCTCCTATATTTGTGGGAAGTGGAATGGCAACAAAGAAAACAGCTCACATAATTTCCAAATTGGCTGCATCTTATGCGTCAGAGGCAGTGAAACAAAATAAAGATGCTGGTGCAGTGGCAGCATTTGATCGTGTGCCATTTTCACATTTATCAGCCAATTTCACATTCAATACTGATAACTGTGTAAGCTTCTGCCTTTGAATTGTTGCAAATGATACTTTTGATACAACTATAACATTTGGGCTTTACTTTGGGCTACAGATTGCTGACTTGTATGGCATTAGAGCGACTCTTTTGGATGGAGGTGAAATTCGTGGTGCTGGAAATGCGTGGATCTGTGCAGAGGTAATGTACTGAGTGTCAAGCATGTATTCATTAATGAAAATGGTTATATTGGCTCTTACCTGCAGCACAAATGAATTCACTGGCAAGTTTCTCTAGTTCCTAGTTTTACCATATTGTTGTTGGTACTTTTAAAACTAATTAAAATGTTATGTATGACATTATATTTCATTATTTGTAATTGGGACTTGCCATGGAATCATGGACTTGCAAATAGCTGCAAGTAATATATTGGCCCTTCTTATGCATGCAACATTGACATCTATATATGGAGAAAGAGCCAATGTTGTTGATGGATGAATTTAAGTTTGCATATGTTTCAAATATACGTCCACTATGGATCTAAACCATGTCCTTGCGTTGAATTGAATAGTCCTAGTATCTCACTTGACTGCCGCTTTGGAGTTGTTCCAAAAGATTGGGCTATCACAGCTCTAGGAGCTTGTCTAATGACTAGAGAGGAAATTTCTATGGGCCCACAGATGAAGGTTTGGAGAGAAATGAAATCCCTTAAATCCCCATTCCTATGTTTCCTGGAAAGCTGAGAAAAACGGGAGGAAAATGTTGAACTCCTTGAATATATAGTAGTTTAATGTGAAAACAGGCTTCTAAGCCATAGATGTGAAGTGCACAAAAACTAGGTGCATGCACAGTGAAGAAAGAGTCATATTAGATCTGTTTAGTAACAAGGAAAAGGGGAATTTTTTTTTTCCTACCACTTTATCCACCCCTTTTGATGTGATATGATATTTTAACCATCCAACTACCTTACCTTTTCTATTATTACCTCTATATTGCAATCATTTTTTCTTATCTTTTCATGTAACTACCTTATGTATTTAATCTACTCCTAATCATTACCTTTATCACATCACATTGCATCATTTTTTAACTTTTCCAAAACTTTCCCCTACAATTCCCCCCTTTTTCCTCATTACCAAACAGAGCCATATATATATATAAAATTCGTAATAAATTATATTATAATTTAAATTTGTGATATAGAATAATAAAATTATCTCAATTCTAAACATAATACTAATTTACAATAGTTAGCATCAAGACGACTTCAAGTTTCATTCTTTTGACACTTAATTTGTGAAAACAATGGATTGACATCAATCAAGAAAGTAAAAACTCGAAAGGATCCAAATATGAAGCATTATAAATTAGAGACATGATCATATGTGGTCGACCCAAGTAGGGGGGACTTCTGCCGGCCATAGAACCTTTTTTAATTTTTTTAAAAATTTGTTAATCTAGTATATGTTATCTATATTTCACGTTTTTTTATTATCATTTTTGGATATTTGTAGATTTTTAGAAAATTTTAAACACAAAGTTGTTGTGGTGATTTTCAAGAGGTAAAATTGACTACAATACCCCTATGTTTAAAATTAAAAAATCTACATGTATCAAAAAATGATAAAACTTGGATCGTAGCTAAAATACAATTAGATTAACAAATTTATAAAAAAATTCAAAAAATTTTTTAAATGGGTTTTGTGGCCAGTCAAAGCCTTCCCCCATCCCTATTTCGGCTAGCCGCACATGATCATGCCTCTATAAGTTAATCATTTAATGTGAAATATAAGAAGGCTTGTAAAGATGTGAATAAAGTTGAAATAAATAGGAGACCATGATTGAAAATATAGTTAATGATAAGAAAAAATGGCGTGGTTGTTGAAATTACATGTCAAATCAACCCTCGGAAAATGGATCTTCAATTCTATGGAACAAATCACACACTGAAAATTGATGTTTTACAATCCTTATAAGCCTTTTGTATATAGTTCACAAAATGACTAAAGGCCGTCTTTAAGTTCACAAAAAGCCTACGGGCTTTATTATAGAAAGCTAGTTTAATGGGTTATGACTGGTTTGACACTAAGGATCTATTTGGTAAGATGTTAAAAAGATGGGAAAAAATTGCAAGGTAAATTTTTGAAAAATTGAGATAGCGATGTGATATGATAGAGGTGTAATGATAAGAGTAAAGAGAATAATGATAAATAGATAGGGTTATTATATGTAAAGATGCGAAAAAATGATTGGAATGTAGAGTTGAAGTAGAAAAAGTAGGGTGGTTAAGTAGCTAAAATGTGAAGTCATATCAGAAGTGTGCTGCAAGGAGTGAGATTTGTTTTAAAACAACTAAACACATCGACCCTAAATAGACAACATTTGAAACCCAATATTACCTTAAGAAAAGTGAAAAAAGGGTTCACCCGCATATGTGACTAATCTATGTTCAGCTTGGCATTATTTACGAATAAAGTCATGGCATTTACATTCTTTAGGGTATTCTTGGAGGGATAGTTGTTATTTTTGATTTTCCAAAATTTCCACTCTGAACAAACTCATGAATCCATTTCGACGTTGATTGTCAGCAAAACTTTTCTGTAGGACAAAATCCTTGTATTTGCAACATTGCAAAATTTGTTCTTGTTTGGTAATCAGAGATATTTGTAGGTTATTTATTTGTTCTGTGATGTTTCTGACAGGGCGAAATGGACGATTCAGCAATGGATGTAAATCTGTCTGGAAATTTGTCTTCCTTTGACAAAGTTATTTCTCGATACTTACCTTCAAAAATTCAGCTGGTGCCTCTCAAAATTGGGGAACTGAATGGCGAAACCAAACTTTCTGGTTCCCTTCTGAGACCGTAAGATCTGTATGCTATAAGTAATGACTGCTTGGGGTGATGATCATTTCTGAAATTTGTATTTTCTAATTTTCATGTTTGTTGCCCTGAGCTGGTATTGTTTCTCATTATTTTTCCCTGAGTGTGTTTCCATTGTTTTGCTTAATGATATCTTACCTTAATGTCAGGAGATTTGACATCAAGTGGGCTGCACCAAAAGCTGAAGAATCATTCAGCGATGCACGTGGGGATATTATTATCTCACATGAGTATATCACAGTCAGTTCTCAATCAATTGCTTTTGACTTGTATACAAAAGTCCAGACTTCGTACACCGATGAGTACTTGCGGAACAAAACTGATGTTAAGAGTATCTTTCCCTTTGCAATTGAGGGAATTGAACTTGATCTCCGCATGCGTGGATTTGAGTTCCTCAGTTTGGTTTCTTCGAATTCCTTTGATGCACCTAGACCACTGCATTTGAAAGCAACTGGAAGAATCAAATTTCATGGAAATGTTTCAATATCCATAAAAACAACAGAAGAGGAAGTGACTGGAAGTGAAAAAAATATGCTAGAGACGAGAAGTCTTACTGGTGAGGTCTTTCTCACAGGGATAAAACTTAACCAACTGATGCTGGCACCACAGTTGGTTGGATCCTTGAGTGTATCAGATGAGAACATTAAGGTACATCTGACACTTACTGATGTGCACGTTACTTCATAGCATCACAGCATTTGAGGTTTATCTATACTGCTGGGTTTGTTTCATTTTGTTGTTTTTGTTTGACCTCATTGACTTTGGTTGTTGTTCATCAGTTTGTTGGTGGGATAACAACACACATTTTTTCAGTGGTGGCAGTGGTGATGAGAATATTCATTTTGGTTACCTCCTCTTACACTATTCTGCTTTATTGTAGTGTGTATCCTTCTAACAGTCTTAAGAAACAAGGGTATTAATTTCTAAATGTGTATTTTTCTTGCATGTTTCATTGTTTTAACTGGATAAACATTGATTGCCTTCATTAACAACATTAACCCATCTCCAACATATTTCCTACGCTGTTTGAATTCTTTGCTGCATTCTACCATTGATTGAGTCATAATGCCAACTAAGGGAAATTAAATTCTAGCAATCATGTAGAAAGAAATTTGAAAATGAATCTTATTCGTAAGACTTGTCACATAGGAATGATGCTAACTCAAGTGTCTTGCTCTTGGGTTTTTTGTATTTTTAATTGATGGTTTATAATAAACTGGAATGCTCACATGATATTGAACGTCAAACTTTTTTTAAATGGAGTTCCTAATGGTGGTTAACTATTTTCTCTTTCAAATTGTTGTATGTTCTTGTATTTATGAATTTTAAGTAAAAATCTTTCTTACAATCAGATGTTTCACGTGGATTCGCCTCACAGAGAATATACCTAAATCATTTGCAATTAATTTTGTTACTATTATTCCAGTGCGTAGAATTTCATTCGTGTTTTTCATTTCTTATGTGCACTCCACAATATTTCCATGTGCAGCTAGAAGCAATGGGTAGGCCTGATGAGAATTTGACAGTCGAATTTGTTGGGCCACTATTTCCTGCTGCGGGGGAAAACATAGAGAAGGCAACAATGTTGTCTTTTGCTCTTCAGAAGGGGCAGCTTAGAGCTAATATGTCATATCAACCACAATGTTCTGCAAACCTAGAGGTCTTTTTTGTCTCTTTTATCCATTGTTTTAATCATTTTGATTCTTTGCAAGTTCAACTTTAGACTTTTAGTCCACTTTGGGCCTTCAACAGAAACTCAGTTTACAAGTTGTCTAGGTGCGCCATTTACCACTTGATGAGTTAGAGCTTGCTTCACTTCGGGGGACTGTGCAAAGGGTACTTTTCTTTTTAACTCAGAATTTCTTTATTCTTTTTTCCCTTTTTATTCATTTTCTTTTCTTTTCTTTCTTTTATCTTTCCTTGTGGATTGTGGGGATGTATACATTGGCTTTTTTTAAGCAAATAAATCATAAATTTCAAAAATAAAGCAAATCAATTCCTTACAATATGGTGCTACTTTGCTTTCATCAGAAAGAATAATTGTGCATATCAACAATTCATGATTGGATTGGAACAAATAACATGAAAATCCCCTGTCAAATTGTTACTTTACTGTTGTTGTCATGGTAAATCATACTATCCACAACGAGATCAAACATTTAGCATGTTGTTGTTGGATAAGGGGTAACCAACCATAGATATGGAAAATACAAATGGAACCTTAGAAAATGGAAAATAACGAAATTAGTAACTCTTTGTTTTTGTTTACAAGATGGGGTTTGTCATGAATCATGGTAGGGTTAGTTTGTGGGAAGGGTAAGAATAAATAATTGTACTCAATGAGACATTTTTTCTTCCAATAATTTTGGTACTTCAGGAGGTCCTTTTTAGAGGATTTTCTTCTTCTTCTTTTTTGTGAATAGAGGTAAAACCCATTCACTGAAGGTGTGTTTTTTCAACTGCCTAAGCTGATTGAACTTCATCCATTTCATATTAAAACAACTGTCCATGAATTCACGTGTACTTTCATGGCCCCTGCATTTATGCATATTAACTTTGTGGCAAATTCAATGGTACAAGGTGGTTCTTTTTCTATTTCAATATAAAATATTGAATTGTAATTTGGTTGGTCCTCTGGACATTAATTGTCAAGCTCATAATTTAGATTCATCTTTCATGATTTCCTTGCTAGTCCTCATATTTCATCATTTTTAACTTTTGTTTTCAGGCTGAGGTGCAACTTAATTTCCCAAAAAGGAGGGGTCATGGAACAATATCTGTCCTACATCCAAAATTCAGTGGTGTGCTCGGTGAGGCTCTGGATGTGGCTGCTCGATGGAGTGGGGATGTTGTGAGTGCTGCTTTATTCTTGTGTTCTTTTCGTAGTGATGGTTCTGTTCTTATGATGGGCTCATGAATGTTTGTGTTTTAATGTCTTTTCATCATTTCTAAGAATGGAAAAGACTACAAGGCCTGATGCTGCAAATGTTTACTCACTTCTCATCCTATCTGTTACCTAACCTTGCGATCATAATCTCATAACATGTTCTGTGGTGTTTGCCGTATATCAGCACCCACATGAGCATTTCTTGCACAGGACAAAAATCTTGCTTTACTTAGGTATCCTAAATCTAGCTTTGAAAGGTGTTAAAACAATTCAAAATCAGCATTTGCTGTTTCCTCTGAGTGATCAAATTTTCAATGTGTCCTCCATTAAAAAAAAAAAAAAAAAAAAAAAAAAAAAAAATTCAACGTCTTCACCTGCCGGCAGAAGCATCTAGAGCCAGATGAATGACTTAAAGTGTTTCACTTATATCACCAATTGTTTTATGTCACCAGATCCATTTACAGTGGAAGATGTTGGATGTTTATATTGATATATGATTTTTGTAACTTTTTCTTCACTTTCAGTCTCTATTTCTTTTTTTGCATTAGATACTCTGAAAAATAAAGATTAATGTTGCTATCAGTTCAGCTTTATGTGCCGCTGTATTGCTTAGCTGCATTGCCGTATATGCTGGTCTAATTTTCCATGTTGGATATTGATGAAATTTATGCCCTTTATTGGGTGCCATGGTGTTGAAATTGGAATTTTTTTTTTTGAGGGTATTGAAATTGGATTGTTGATTTGTCAGATAACCGTTGAAAAAAGCACTCTACAGCAACCACACAGCAGATATGAGCTCCAAGGTGAGTATGTGATGCCTGGTGCACGGGATCGATACCCTACCAACAAGGAAAGGGATGGCTTGTTGAAAAGGGCAATGGGTGGGCATTTGGGTAGTGTGATATCTTCGATGGGAAGATGGAGAATGAGATTAGAGGTCCCTATAGCAGAAGTTTCAGAGATGCTTCCACTTGCACGCCTTCTTTCTCGTAGTTCTGATCCTGCTGTACGCTCAAGGTCAAAGGTAACTTATTAGTAAACTTAGGGTGTGTTTGTTTAAGCTCAATTTTTCAAACAAAAACTTTCCAATCTCCATAATTATCCTATTTTTAATTATTTTTTTACATCTTCTTATATAACTATCCTACTTTTCAATCATTTCCACATTACTACCCATAAAACTAACATATCTATTTTAACTTTATTCTCTTTACTCCTCATCATTACACCTATCACATCACATCACGTTCTTCCATTTCAAGAACTTTCACACCAAAGACTTTTTATTTAAAAATTTTATTGTTTCCCAAAGACACCCTTAGTTTTTTTTTTTTTTTTTTGCTTTGATGATATATATATATACATATATCTATACATATATATATAGGGCCTGTTATTTAAAATTGGATGTCGAGTTAAGAATTGGAAAATTTTGAAGTTTCTTCTCGCCCAATCCACAATAATCTTCTCATCATCTTTCAATATGTAACAATCTTATATTTCCTTATTATTAACTATATTTCTCATCTTCTAATATATGATTTAACACGTACCTACCTTGAGAATCCTACTTTTCTAAATTCTCACTCCAATGCCAATTCCTATTTCAAATTCCGAAATAGGCCCATAAGGAAATGATTCAATACAATGGTACTTTGGTAGCTAAGAGCCATCCAATATAGCCTATTCATTTTTTTTTTTTAAAATGGAAGTGATATTTTTATTTGATCTGAACCACTTGTAATGTTATTCAAGATACATTTATGTTGTAAAGATAATATTGATTGGGAAACTTGTATATGCTAAAGCAAGCAATCATTTGGGATTGAATACGTAGTCATTAAGAGTTTTTAATAGCTAATGGGACTTAAATATGTAATCCATGAACACATGTATTTAGAATTTTTGAGAAATACCTAACAAAGGGATTGGATTTCACCAAAATATGGTTTTGATCCCAAAATGAATGTGCAGAATAGAGCGATTCCATTCATCTGGCTGCATTGAATCACTGCCCATATGTAAACATATATATTGAGGTGTTAATGCACTCTGACATTTATTGATGTATAAGTAAATAGATGTTGGCGCCGAACTTTGCCTTCGTTTAATTAAGGGAGAATTCCTTTTATACCCATCATAATTGTACCTAATTTCTAATATACCTACAATGTGTTACAAATTTCTCTTACACCCATAATATTTCCCCCTAAATTCTTATTATTCCTACGTTGTTAACATAACCGTTATCTACCCCATTGAAAAGACTATTCTGCCCTTTTAAAATTTTTTAATAAAAATAATTCAACCTTAATATGACACTTAAATTATTTATTGTTGTGTATTAATGATTTACTATCATCAATTAAATAATGTTAAAATTAAATTATCTCAATTAGGAATTTTGAATGGGCAAAATCATCTTTTCAATAGGGTAGATAACGGTTGTATTAATGGCATGGGTATGAGATAATTTAGGATGAAATGTTATGAGTATAGGTGGAATTTATAAAACATTGTGGGTATATAAGAAATTAGTGGCAAATGTTATGAGTATGAAAGGAATTTTCCCTGTAATTAAAGTTCATATTTGCTAGAACATTCTGAGATATTAATTGTCCTGTTCTAATCTGACATCGTTAGTAAATTGCTTCTTATGCATTTAAGTTCCTAACTACCTTTGGCATTCAGCTGTTTATCATGACTTACCTAGTTTTCCAATGATAACGAGGGAAGCTTAGGTATGGGCCTACACATGCTTGGAAGTAAATTTGGGTGTTGATGGAATTAGCAATGAGAGAAAGCACATTTCCTTGCTCAAATCTTTCAAACTTGGTTACTGTAGTGGTTAACACTAGCATGCATGAGGTAGAGGTTTAGAACTCAAGCAAGCTTTTTACTATGTGATATTAACCAGGAGAAAGCAAAAAGAAAAAGTAGAAGAAAGAAAATACTAAAACTTGCCAGATGTCATTTTGTTGAGGTTGTTCTATTTTTGACTTGTGGCTTTTTGCAAATGTTGGTGGATGAGCTTCCAAATCTTCTCTCTCTTTTTTTTTTTATAGTGATCTTTCGATTCGTTTGCTCACAAGCGAGAGCTATGATCTGAAAAATTAGTTCACCATATTGCAGGCCTTTCATGATTTTTTAAAATTTCCTTGCTTTAATATATTTCATTCCATCATTGATGGATATGCAATTTAAATTTCTTGATGAAAGTGTTAGCTGGTGAAGGTGCCTTATGTTTCCTCTTCTTTCGTTTGGTTTTGTTTTATTATTATTATTATTATTATTATTATTATTATTATTATTTTTTTTTTTTTTTTTTTGGATATGCTATAGACCCCGGCTTTACTTATTTTCTCGGCCCCTTCATTGCAGGACCTTTTCATTCAAAGTTTGCAGTGCATGGGATTCTATTCTGAAAATCTGCGAGAACTGCTTAAGGTAACTTAGTGACTGAAATAATTTTCCAGACTGATTTTCAATGCATTGAAATAAAATTACATGCCTCAAGATTCTTTGCTCAAACTTGAAATAGATACATGTTTTAAACTATATTTACTTTTTGACAACCCACATCATAAAGAGAAAATAGTGTTGTCCAGAACAATTAACCATTGAGACACAACATTTAAGATACATCATTTACCACAGATGATGCATGCTACTCTAAGATAAGGGAAGAGGTCACAACCATCACATATAGAGATATAAATATACATATAGAACAAATAGAAAAAAAAAATTGTTTCACACTGTTGTGCTTCAACTAAAGTTGTTGAGAATATTAATTGAAAAAAATGAAATTGGGAAAACATGAAAGTGTTATTGCATGCTGTAGCTGGCAAAGTCTTTAGTTATCTTTGCAGGTTTTACTGCAACTGAAGGAGAGTGTTTTTTGTTGTTGTTGTTGAGCATATATGTATTTTTTTCAGTCCTAATAAAAATTCGTTGTTATTCAATTTATAGAAATATTGTAAGCCTTGAAATTTCTAGCCTTTCCCTCATAGTATACGTGGCCCCATATCACAAGCTATTTTCCCTGATTTATGCTATTTTCGTCAGCTAATCTCCTGGGGAATATATAGGGATCTCTCAATGGCATAAGAAATATGCTACCCTTTTATTTTTGTTATTTAGTTTTAAATAGTCTGAATTTTCAGGAAATTCGAAGGTATCACACTTCATCAGATGAGGTCATTCTTGAAGATGTACCTCTTCCAGGTTTGGCTGAACTCAAGGGTCGTTGGCGAGGCTCTCTTGATGCTAGTGGCGGTGGCAATGGGGATACAATGGTATTCTTGCACAACAGATTAATGTATTGAGCATGTCTGGTTTGCATATGTTTCTATTAATCTTTTTATCTCAGAAATTTAATATGTTCTGATCGGGGTTTTGATGGGGTTGATGAAGGTAAAGAAGCATAGTTGTATCACCTGATACTGTGTGCACTGATCCAACTGGACAGGATTGTGCATGTTGGTCAACTTGCCCTTGATATGTTCCAGATGATTCGTCAACCTTGTTAGGTGGTGGTCTCAAAGTTCTCTGTTGTTGGACATGTCATACATTCAGCCAATTGGAAGGGCTTGGCTTTTTAGTCTGTTATCTTGTTGGATCATTTGGGACCCATCTGAAGAATATGGTCCTGGACTCACAGTAATTTGAAAGTTTTATTTTGCGTTATTTGATGAGAAAACATCTTACAAAAGGATATTTTCCATCACTGTTTACAATATGGGACAGTGCTCTGTTATCAGGAAGTGTTACAATCATTCTGCAAATCTTTTTCTTTAAGGTTCACCTTGCGTACTAGTATCATTAATGAAACAAATACATAGAATGATACTTGTGATGAAAAGTATAAAATGATTGGCCGACATGCTTAGACGATAACACTTTCTAAGGTTCTGTGTACTGCATTTTAGTTTTTATTCTTTGTCGAGCTTGAGTTCGGACCTGGTAGTATGCAAACTTTGTGCTTGTGCATGAGCTTTTGCCTTATCTTTTAATGTAATTTTTCTATCTTAACTGCATTACAACTACTTTTTCCTATTATTACATAAAGTTTTAATGTTAATGATCCCAGGGAATCGGTTCCTTGAAATTTCTGAGGAATCCCTTGGGATTTAGGTTATAGATAATTAATGAATGCAATATAAGCCATTTGTTCTGTTTAAAAAATGTTCATTTATCTACAAGCATTTACTATTACAGGGACGTTTCTATGAAACTCTTCTTCTATGAAATCCCCTTCATTTTTAAAATCTTGATAGTTGATAGAAAATCCACTTCATCCATTATATTTAGCATCATTTATAGTATCCTAGAAACCTTTTTATTTTTTATTTTTTAATTTCACTGTATATGGGTTCCATCTCTAAATGTGTAAAATCAACGTAATAAAATGGTTCAATATTAAAATATCAACTTTAAAGTAGTTTTGTCAACATTTAATCTATCTAATATATCAATAATATGTAGATAAATGATCCTATAAAGTATTATTACATTCTAATACATACGTGAATGTATCTAAGTGTTTTTCATAATTTGTATATGAATGCACCTATTTTTGAGCAAATTTGGCCTATCCACATATTGGATTGGGATGAAACTTGGTCTCATAGTTAAACGAATGGTGTAAAATACAATAAATGGATTGAATTTTCCATCAAGGATCAACATTTCAAAAACGAAAAGGGTTTTATGAAATCACTTCTATGAAACCCGGTTTCATAGAAGTATTTCCGTTACTATTATTTTGGTAAAAATACTTGTCAGTTACAAAATTAAATCACCTAAATGTAAACAATTTAAAGAGTTTTTTTAATGTATAGCTAAATGAGTATTTTAAAACACAGCAAATGGCTTGGATTGCGCTAATTCATTCACTGTATCCAAAACCAAAGGGATTACTTGGAAATTTCCAAGGAATCAATTCCCTTTTATCACAGCCATATTTTTAGTCATCATTTCCCCATCTTTTTAATACAAAAAATTACTCTATTCTTTACTTTTCTTTATTTCTAATTATTATCCCCCCTTACATCACATTTCTACAGTATTTTCCCTCAGATTTACATGTTTTCCCGCTCTGAGGCTCCAACTCTTTTCCCCATTCTCAAATAGACTTAGGGTTCTCACTGTGACCATTGGTTGAGATTGTTTACACTGTTGGAGCAGTAATTGCAGATTTAGATGGCTGTAGAGTTGAGCCTGCAGCCTTTGCAAAAGTCCAATTCATCGACTTAGCTATATCATTGTTTACTGATTTATTTTCTGTTGAGAATGATAGGGCAGTGTTTGTTGGGCCATGGTGATAGACTACGTTTACCACATGAATTGCCAGGCCCCAGTTTCAAGGAAGTCACACTAACTATATGATTGGTCTAGAAGCATGGAAACCACTTACATTTATTCTGGCATGACTGTCAATATAGGCGACAACTCATTCTGAGAACTTGGAGGTTTCCGGGATAAGTTTGAATCTATTTCATGCCATTTATCAGACCTATGCTTATTTATGTTTATGTTTTTGTACATGCAAACCTATGTACTGGACCTAATCCATATATCATACGTTGTTATCACATGCTATGCTGTCCTGCAGGTTGAACTCGCGTTTAGGTGATGAAGATGGAATAGAAATATTTAAGTTATTGGCATCAAAACATCCAACTGTATAAATACAGATGACCTCATGGGTTTTGAGAATATCCTTTCATGTGGGTTCCTACACATTGATAAGATATAGACCCGGTTCTCTTGGTGCTTATTGTGGTACTATTGGCAAGACAATTGCAGCCAGCACTTAGAAGCATAGACTTTGTCATTTCCATACCAGGCCTCTTCTTTATTTATGAAAATGCATTGTCCATTTCCATAGACTCCTTGGGCTAAAATGCGTGTTATGTTTTTCTCTGCCAGGCAGACTTTGACTTTCGTGGGGAGGATTGGGAATGGGGGACTTACAAGACTCAGCGTGTTCTGGCGGTTGGTGCATATAGCAACGACGATGGTCTACGCCTTGACCAAATTTTCATCCAAAGAGATAATGCAACTATACATGCAGATGGAACTCTGTTAGGGCCAAAAACAAATCTTCATTTTGCTGTTCTCAATTTCCCTGTTGGTCTTGTTCCCACATTGGTGCAGGTTATAGAATCTTCAACAGCAGATACTATGCATTCCTTGCGACAACTGCTAACACCTATAAAAGGCATATTGCACATGGAAGGGGACCTCAGAGGAAGTCTAGTAAAGCCAGAATGTGATGTGCAAGTAAGGCTCTTGGATGGTGCTATCGGAGGCATTGACCTTGCAAGAGCTGAGATAGTTGCATCCATAACGTCAACAAGTCGCTTCCTTTTTAATGCAAACTTTGAACCTGTAATCCAAAGTGGTCATGTCCACTTTCAAGGAAGTGTTCCTGTGACTTCCATCCAAAGCATCTCACCAGAGGAAGAAGATAATGAAAGAAAAACAAGTAGGTCAAAATATATCCCAGGTTGGACAAAGGAGAAGGTGACAGGATCTGTTGATGAAACTGGTGCAAAAAAACTTGCCAGGGATAGAACAGAAGAAGGATGGGATGTTCAGTTGGCAGAAAGTCTCAAAGGTTTAAACTGGAACATATTAGATGAAGGAGAAGTAAGGGTTGATGCTGACATCAAAGATGGTGGTATGATGTTGATTACTGCCCTATGTCCTTATGCCGACTGGCTTCATGGAAGTGCAGACATAGTCCTACAGGTTGGTCGAATTAGGAAACTTATTTCAGCAATCTCTTTCAGAAATCAGAATAAAGAGGCATTGATTTATGAGCTATTTGACATTTATTTCTAGTTAGCAGTCTGTCTAACTTACAGATCTTATCAGATCTGTACTTTTGTTGATGTGGTATTTCAGCTCCATCATTTGGTGTGAACTGGAATCAATTTGGAAATTTTGATATTTTATTTCAAGCTAGAAGTTCCTCTATCTTACACATCTAATCAGATCTTTGCTTTTGTCAAATGTGTGGGGCGCCAACAGCTTAGTGGATTTTCCCTTTGTTTTCCTGGTTTATTAGTTTCTCTCTTATAGGTCTACAATGTGATTCTCAGATTCAAAGAGGACTCAAAAATAATTTTCTTGGTTTGACATAGGTCAGAGGTACTGTTGAACAACCCGTGGTGGATGGATCTGCATCATTTCATAGAGCAACTGTTTCATCGCCAGTCCTCAGAAAACCATTGACTAATTTAGGTGGCACAATTCATGTGAAATCTAACAGGTTATGTGTTAGTTCACTGGAAAGTAGAGTAAACAGGAAGGGTAAGTTGTGGTTGAAGGGGGATCTGCCCCTTAGGACCTGGGAATCATGTCCAGGAGATAAAATTGATCTGAAGTGTGAAGTCCTTGAAGTACGTGCAAAAAATGTTTTGAGGTATATTCTTGTATTCTTCTACTGTGCATCTTCATCATACAACGCCACAACCATGATCACGTTTTTCTTCTTCTTCATGGTTGCTAATATATTTTACTTTGTCCAGTGCCCAGGTTGATAGTCAGATACAGATAAGTGGTTCTATATTGCAACCAAATGTCTCTGGAATGATCAAGTTGAGTCGTGGAGAAGCATATCTACCACATGATAAGGGCAATGATGCAGCCACTAATAGGTTGGCATCGAGACGGTCAAGCCTTCCTATAGGGGGTCGCAAGCGGATAACTCCTTCAGGCCACATCTCACGTTTTTTTGGAACACAGTCTACTTCTTCACCTGCCAAATTTCCCCAGACATCTGGTATTATTTATAACTGTGATTGCTGAATCTTCAATTCACCATCCTAATATCAACACTGGCACTATGTGATGGAGCATGTGTATACCAATGTATGCAGCTGCTCTTTCTTTCCGTATATCATTTCCATGCTTCCTTTTCCTTAATTTTGGAATTATTCAGTTAACAATAGCATTACGTAAGCAAGCATTGATGTGCCAATGAAGCAATATTTTTAAGGTGTGGGCAATGTTTTCATGTCCAATTTTAGCAATAGCAAAAGTACCATCCTACACCTTGTTGAGTCCCATAGACTGTGGCAATGACACTCTTTAATCTTACAGTATGTTGAAAGAAGATTAAGTTTGGTAAGGATTGCCTATTATGCTTTATATGGTTTCATGCTAAATGAAACCTACCCCTTGGGTCATGGCTATCGGAAGATAATTTGGTTATTTTCATTCTGGAAAAATTGTCCAACCCTAGACATGTTGGAGATAGGTCAACCTAAAGCCCAACTTTCACACTTAGGTCCAGGCAGATCCCTGAAGTGTGAAGTGTATTCCATGTGATATGGAGATAACTAGGTTATTATGGTGTCTTTAAAAATAATACCATCTGATTCTGATGTAATCCACAAATTCTTGGGTTTTAAATATTGTATTTTGCTTGATGAACTTCAATGGTCTGTACATCTTATCTGTTCTCATATTGATGTGATTTTTAGGATATGAGTTCTGATTAGGTATTACGTACTGTAAGATGACCTTAGTACCACATTTTAATTTCCACATGAAGCTATAATTTCAGCATTCCTTGTGGCCCTGGCATGCCACAGTTCAGGGAACAACTAGGTTTAAAATTGTAAGCATGTTGCATTATCAATTCTGAAAAGCACCTGCAAGTGGTACATGTATTATCATATTTTCTGTATTGAATAGACCATTTCCCATTTCATTCCATAGCTCAGATGAGAGACCAATAAAACCGACTAAAAATTGTGTTAGTCATGTGAAGGAGCAGATAAATGCCATAGCAGGATCCAATTTTTTCTTTTTTCTTGCATCATAATATTCTTACCCGAGTATGGATGTGTAATTCTGAAGCTTGATCATGACAGCATTTTATTACGAGAGGAAAATCAACTGATAGTTTGACTTTCATTGGAAATACAAATGAGAAAAACTATCACAAAACAATGGTGGTTATTTATGCTGCTTTTGTTGGCCGGCTGATAATTATACGAATTTTCACTATGCTGCCTTTTTAGGTAAACACACTGAGGTTGAATCGAAAATGGAGCAAGAAAACACTAAGCCAATCTTGGATGTCCGCCTCTCAGACCTAAAGCTTCTGCTAGGACCGGAATTGAGAATGGTGTATCCTTTGATTCTCGACTTTGCTGTCAGTGGGGAACTTGAGCTTAATGGCATGGCTCATCCGAAATGGATAAAACCTAAAGGAATTTTAACATTTGAAAATGGAGATGTAAATCTAGTCGCAACACAGGTAAGTCTCTTTCTGAAAGCATGTTCTTACATCGGTGGTTTTAGGCTGCTGTCTATTTGGAGAGGGTACATTTTTCTCATCAATTGCAGGTGAGGCTCAAGCGGGATCATCTCAACATAGCAAAATTCGAACCTGACCTAGGTCTAGATCCAGTGTTGGATTTAACTTTAGTGGGATCAGAATGGCAATTCAGAATCCAAAGTCCAGCTAGCAAGTGGCAGGATAATTTAGTGGTGACCTCAACACGTTCTGTGGAGCAAGATGCCTTTTCACCTTCAGAGGTACCTCCTGCTATTGCAATTGCAAGTCTTCAACTGCGTGCTTGGAGTGTCTGAGTGTATTTAGTACTTCGATCTATATCACTATATCATATCATTTTCCAGACTTCCCTGCAAGATTGTGCAAGTATCCGAACATTGCAGGTTGAAAATGCTAAGAATATCCACATATCTCATGAATCTTTCAGTATATCATCATTCATGATGGCATGGTATTTTCCTGCAATTATTTAGTCAAGAGTTCAATATTTATCTATCATAATATTTGGTATTAGCTAGTCAACAAAATAGTAGTGCCCAAAAATTTATCTTTTGTGCCTGTGTTGATCAGCTTGTTTGGTTGTAAGCACAATAGTTCAAGCTTTGGTCTCAGAATATTTCTGTTTCTGCAGGCTGCTAGAATTTTTGAGAGCCAGTTAGCGGGATCTCTATTGGAAGGTGATGGCCAACTTGCATTTGAGAAACTGGCTACTGCAACACTGGAAACATTAATGCCAAGGATTGAAGGGAAAGGAGAGTTTGGACAGGCTAGGTGGAGACTAGTATATGCCCCACAGATCCCAAGCTTGTTGTCAGTTGATCCAACAGTTGATCCTCTTAAATCACTGGCAAATAGCATTTCTTTTGGCACAGAAGTTGAAGTTCAGCTAGGGAAGCGTCTGCAGGTAATTATTCGCATGTCATTTTTAATCTTCTTCTCATGGTTTTTGCATTTTATGCATAATGCTATCTTTCCCTTTGTAAATTCACATGGCTCCTCCATGTCCCTGTTCAATTAGGAAGCCGAGTGAATGTGACTGCTCCAGAAACTTATAGCTGTTCGTCATCAATTGAATTGCAGTCAATCAATATGAAATCCAAAAGACACAAATTATCCCCTACTCATAGATGACAAAAGAAAACTTCAATTCAATCTCAATCCTACAGGGATGAAGTGGTATAAGACCCTAAAAAAAAGCAATGATCTAAGCCAATCTAAGTCATTAATCAAGTCAATCCATATTTGATCCCCTAAATTCTGTATTCACATTAAATTTCTTGATAAAAAATTGGTCTTCTCAATAGACATGATATAGGTGAAGAAAATCATCCCTTTTGCTCCCTCATGCATGATGCATACCCGGAAAAAAAAAAAACTGATGCTGCAACCTAGCCCTTTGTATAGGGATGTATAATACAATTGATCACTTCTAGTTAAACCCACATTGATGGCTTGGGTTGCAAACGGGTTTCATACCTAGTTGGAGCCAAATGGGCAATTTTCTGGATCCAGAATCTGGCCCTTGCTCAAAATGGGTGATTTTGGAGGCGACTCTATTGGTGGAATCTGCATTGAAGCCCTGCTTGGAATTCATATTAGATTCTAACAAAATTCTTTTGAAGGCATTCAGTTTTCAGTATTGCATGGAAAGATTCTTACTTTTTCAGATCGGGCATTCTGGTAACAAGTTCATTATGCCCTTTTTACAGGCCTCTGTAGTTAGGCAGATGAAGGACTCAGAAATGTCAGTGCAGCTGACCTTAATCTACCAGCTTACAAGCCGCCTGCGGGTTCTTTTTCATTCTACTCCATCGACTGATTCAAAACGACTCCTTTTTGAGTACTCTGCTACATCTCAAGACTGATGATACAATCATGGCATGTATGTCTGGTTGTCCAGCTGAGGTTTCCCACTCTTTCAGTGGTTTGGTCGAAGGAGATTGGTAGTGGAAAAGAGCGGAAAGGCTTTCGGAAGCGCCAATTTTTCCGAAGCTGCAGCCAACTACAAAAGTTTTCTTGCGCATATACCATACGGGCATTTCACGCCTTCTGTATGCATTTTTTTCGAAGCTAAGGAATGTAAAAGTAAATAATGTAAATATTGTCGATAGTCATCATTCTTTTTGCTCAAGGAATTAATGTGCTCCCACCAATTCCTATGACTTAGTGACAGTCAACATTAAGGGTGCAACTCGGGTTGATTTGGTTTAAATAATAGTTTACTCTACCCATATTCTATTTTCAAAAAGTTTATCTTACCTTACTCATTTACAGAGTCGGTTCCTATTATACTTTACCCTACTAATAGCCCAAAGGATCGGTTCTGATTTTGGTTCCAAATCGGTTCCTATAGTAACCAATGATGACATGTGAAAAAAAGTTTTGTATTATTTTAAATGATAAGTAATACTCATTTACATTTTAGACTTTGCGGTTTATAATTAATATAATTTTATTGTTGTTTACATCTATTTTCACATTTTTTGTAGCTTCATTATCTATATTAATAATTAATTCCATTTTGTTGTTTACATTTATTTCTACATTTTTTGTAGCCTCATTATCTATATTAATAATTATATTAACATCATCATCCATATTCATGTTATGATCATCCATCATTACAAATATAAACTTTATAAAAAATAAATGAAAAATCAAACCAACAATAATTTAATGGTAAATGGGGGATAGAAATTATTATATATTTATTTATATGCATGTATTTATAGTTATTTACATATTAAGGTACTCATGTGGGTGCCCATCTGGGTTAGTTTTAAGTACCCAGTGTGTATACTTTACTCTTAATTTAAAGAGTTGGGTAACGATTTCTGCTTTACCTGCTATCCTACCCAATTTAGGGAGTGTGTATACTTTACTCTTAATTTAAAGAGTTGGGTAACGATTTCTGCTTTACCTGCTATCCTACCCAATTTAGGGTTGGGTTGGTGAGTGTCCATGAGTACTTCACTTAAGTTGCATCCTTAGTCAGCTCACTCTTGGCAGCTCTCTAAGCTTAAAATCTCCTGATCCTATCCCCTGCCTTTGGGAGTATTGAGCTCCAATTCTCCCGTGTGAACCTTTTATTATTATTTTTTATTTGTTAGCATTCATATGTAGGACCGACCATGAATGTAATCTACATTTTTATTTTTTCTTAATTTCGAAAGTGAAAAGAAGCCATTTTCTACTTTTCATTTTTGAAAATCTGTTTTTTTTTTTTTCACTTTTGAAATTTAAGAAAATTTTAAAAATAGAAAATGTAAACTAATATGTATGAAAATTTCATGGTCGGGCCGACATACGAATGCCAACAAATTTTAAAAAATAATAATAAAATAAAAATAAATGCCCGTGCCGAGAGCATGGGATCAGAGCAGCTAAATATCACCACTGGGTTGGATAACCTCATCCTTATCACGAGTAGTGGGTAATCACTACCGTTTATCAAAAACGGATTAGGTGGCGAGTTGGCCCCGCGTTGGCAGCGGGGAACAAACAGGTTGAGTATGGGTGACTTGTATTAAAAAAATGAATGAAAAATTAACGATCGAAGTTATAATGCTAAATAGAGAAATAAAGAATGTAATTGTTGATAAATTACCCAAATTTGGAAAAAACTGGCCTTTATATTTAGAACTTCGAAATCTATCGAGGCTTTTGGTAATTTTTTTTTAGATAAAATAGGCTTTTGGTATTTATTTGTAACAAATTTTAATATATAAAAAAATCTAGTGCGTACCCATTTTGAAGGGGTAAATGGGTTGGTTTATTGGGTTGAAGTAGGGGTGGGAATCGGGGCGGGTCGGGGCGGGTCAGGGTGTGCCCAACCCTGACCCTCATTTTCAAAAATTTTGTTTGACCCTTACTTTTTTCTACAAGGTCTCGGGACAAAATTCGGGTCAGTATCGGGTCAACGGGTCGGGTAAAAAATTGCGGGTCAAGTAAGAAATTTTTAAAAATTTATAAAACTATCAAGTATAAAGACAAATTTATATTAAATTTAACTACTATATGCTTGAATCTATTATTAATCAATCAAAGTAAATATAAATAATTAAATAAAACATGAATATTAGCATTGAACGTGGTTTTTCTTTTTAATGTAAAATATCAGAAAACGGGTCAGCAGGTAGACCCGCCCCGACCCGCCACCCTGTAAAAACTCGGATTTTTGCCCCGACCCGCCCCGACCCGCATTTCTTTAAAAACCCGAAAATCCCGACCCGCCCCGCCGGGTACACCCCCCTGACCCGCCCCCTGTATTAAAACAGGGTCGGGCGGGGCGGGTCACGGGTCAACCCGCTCCAATTCCCACCCCTAGGTTGAAGGGCTGGAAAGCCCTCAGGCTAAGATGGGAATTTGGACGGGTCAACCTGTGACCCAACTTCTAATGCAACTCATATTTTAGACTCATATGTTAGGAGCGCAATCTGATGCTCCTGCGAGCATTCAGCCTCCATGCTCTCGGGAGCGCATCGCCGTTCGTTCGGCCAGGCGCTGCTTCAGCCGTTGGATCCGGGCGGGAGAGTCGAGGTCTGGGCAGCGAAGTCGACGCATGGAGTTTTGCGCGCAGGCCCTCCGTCAGAGTCGTACGGAGCCGCGGCTGCAGCTCGGTTCGGCTTTTTGCAAAATCCTCCCCGACGATTTGAGATCCTGAGAAACCCGGTTGAACGACGAATCCTTCCCGCGCACCCTCCTGTCTTCTTCCCGCGCAATCCTCGACAACCGCAGCCCCTTCCGTTTTTGGCTGCTTTCTCGTCCTGCACTCCATCCTCGCGTGCTCTGGATCAATCTCTCCCTTCCCCGTAGAAGAGGAAAAGGCATCTCACTATCTCCAAGTTCTCGATCCCTTCGTCCTTCGTATGCTCTTCGACAAATCCTTCTCCTGCACCCTGCTGCCTTCTTGCCGCGCAATCCTCGACCACCGCAGCCCCTTCCGTTTTCGGCATCGCACTATCTCCAAGTAGACAACTTCTCTCAGGTATTTTTTTCTCTGCTTGATATTTCGTGCTTTCATTTTATATTTGGAGGAACATTTGTATTTCGAGGGATTTGACTTGATTTGAACAGAAGACGAGTACGGGTCTCGATTTGGTTTTTGATTGGAGTTTCTTATTATGAGATTTTACTTCTTTTGAAGAAGATTAACATGGCTTTCTTTGTATTTCTTAGGATTCAGGCTCTTCGGCTCTTATGTCTGTTATATTACATTTCTATATCTTTTTCAAAAACTTTTTACATAGTTTATTTTACACCGCCAAACCACACCCAACCAATGGACAAAGAGGGGTGAATACCCCAACAAAAGCGTCTCTAAATTCGTAAACCCTGTATTATCATCAACCCTGTAGTCGGCACATAACCTCTATTGCCCATAGAATTCCTTTTTCGAGCCAACTCCCTTGTAGCCTGCATGAGAATAATAAGAGAACAATAGTGTGAATAATCCAATGTGCATAGAGCATGGAGCTCAGTTTTTAAGCCAAAAATTTTTTTATGTCATGAGAAAGCATCCATCAGATTTTTCTTAGAGTAAAATCATATCATTATGAAATTTGAAAAATCTCTAAAATCTTCAGTAGTATCTTAAACTTGAAAATTACTAACACAAGGACAATATAAAAAGGTGTGACACGATCAATAAATGTTTCCTTCAATGCTTCTTAATAATAATGAGGAAAGTAAATCATTGAAGCA
Source organism: Annona cherimola (assembly GCA_030490835.1). Taxonomy (NCBI): domain Eukaryota; kingdom Viridiplantae; phylum Streptophyta; class Magnoliopsida; order Magnoliales; family Annonaceae; genus Annona; species Annona cherimola. The sequence goes on along the minus strand of CM059977.1, from coordinate 6,512,746 downwards.
ACACTTGTAACTTTTGTTTATTAAGCTCGAGTATTATAAATAACAGAAAAGTTTTGGTGTTCATGAATAGCTTTAAAAGGGCCAAACATGATTTATATATGATGTAAGTTAAATTTGTATTTAAGTGTGGTTTCTTTGATTTGAATATGCTATATATGAAATGTATTGGCTTAATGACATGTACATTTGTGTATGGGATGGTTAGATGATCAAGACAACATATGAAGCATTAACTGGAAGATTTGTTGCATTTTAGAATGAATATATTTCAAATATAGTAGGCTCATGGGACTATGTTGAACCTAATTCCGTGATGTAAATAAGTTGAATTTCATATTTGAAGATCTTAAATGAGCATAGGTTGTTGTTTATATGTCAAATGGATGGAATGAAAATATGAAAGGGACTGAAAGGCACACATAAAAAGAAATTTTGAGTGAAGGAATATTTGAATTCTATGTTGAAAGGCCAATGTGAAATGAGCACATAGAAAACAAGTCATGTGAACTATGCATGTAAATGGTGATGATCACTTGATGTTTGTCATTGGCTAGCAAGAAAACAAGTCATATGAATGACGTATGTGTCTGTGCACCAGGTCATTGTCATACATTGATAAGAATGTTAAAAGGTGTTATATTTTGAACTAATATTTGCTTATTGAGTTTATTGGATTCAATGCTTTTTAACTAACCAGTGTTATAGAAATGAACCTGCCAAAGAAGAAAAAAGAAATCAAAAGCTTATCGCATGTCTTCAATGATGGATTTGATGCTCTTCTCTCTAGATTTGATTCTAATTCTTCTTCTCTTTGCCTTTAACTTCAACTTTCTCATTTTCTATCACAACTCCCTTTCACTTGCATAACTTTCTCATTTTCTGACTCAACTTGAGCAACAGCTTAACTCTTTCCACCTGATTTACATGATCAGATCGTGTTTGTTTTCTTTGCTTGCTTACTATTTTTACATTGCCGCTATTGTTATTTTACATGGCTAGACTGTAAATCCCCTATGTTGAAATTTCATTTTCACTTATTATTCTGTCTTTTGCAATTTACCTCTACTTTCACCTCTTCACATGAAAACATAATTATAACTTGAAAATTCTGTGTATAGAAGTCAAATAGATAACCTTTCAACTGTCATAATCATCCTTAAATATCATTGCAGATTATTGCTTTGAGATGTACAGCTCCTTAGAAATTTAAAGTTGTAGTAGCATTTGTAGCTGAGGAAGCGCTCTAGGATCTCAATATGAATTATGGACTCTATGAGAAAAGAGGCTTGCCCTCTGCATCATGCATCATATCGACATAGTGCTTCTCTCTCATTTTGAAATCCAATTCCCTCAACATCAAATACACCCTCTGTGATTCTGGATGAGAATTGTCATTTGCCAAGAATGAACTAACCACATTCCCTATCTCGATTGAACTACTACCTGGTGTTCTCCCCACTATTTTTTCCTTCATCAAGCTCCTTATTTCTGCAACATCATCCCATCTTCCATCCACTGCATAAATATTTCTGCAACATCATCCCATCGTCCCATCTTGAAGTTATTATTGAGTCTGTAACTGCCAAGCAAGGCAAGCCAAACATGTTGGCCAACTTCCATGGGCATCTGCTCAATGAGCTCAGCTGCTTTGGGTAATTCTCCTCTCCATCCTAGGATGTCAACCATGATACCATATTGCTCAGAAGTTGGCACAATGTTGTGAGAATCAATCATGCTTTTGAAAATCTTAATTCCCTCTTCAACCAATCCAGATTGAATACATGCTGACAGGATTGAAACAAATGTCACATTGTTAGGCCTAACCAAAGCTTCTACTATTTGATTGAAAGTCTGAATTGCTTCACCCCTAAGGCCATGAAACCCATAGCCTGCAAACATCGAACTCCATATCACAATATCCTTCTTTCTGATGCTCTTGAACACCCTGTTTTTTGCCCAATCTAAGCTTCCACACTTGGAATACAAATCAACAGTGCAGCCCCTTCAAGCATCTTACTATGAAAACCACTTGACACTAGGAAGCTATGCAAGGAAAGAGGGGTCTGTATATTGGGAGTGACCATTTATTTATGAAGTTGATTACTTTTAAGCCATTCATTTCCATTTTGCAACCATCACTATCTGAAATTCTTCCCTAGTTATTGCATTATGGTCATGTCTCCAGATTCTCAAATGTTAATATGTTTTTCAATTTTCTGCCGATAAGATTATGCATTGTGTCATCTTTTACAGACATAGAAGACCAACCCACATAAGAAGATAGGCTTGTCATATTTATACTATTGGTGTTAGACAAAATTGGAACCTGTATCGGTTGACATAACCAATCAGTTTTGAAATTAGTCTCCTTATCTATACCTAGATAAGCTTAAAGACAACTGATCTGCCTGTTAGACTACTGAGGAACAGCTTTAAGCTGTGAAGGTGTCTGCATGTTTGAAAGAGATCAGGAATTCATAACTGATTTGATTTAATATGAACATAATAGTCCATAACCGATAGGATTTTCATGTTATATATTTTTCTATAATTTTTTAATGATGGACATAACATATTCACACATGTTTGTTTAGATTGAAATTTTATTTGAATCACATGATGTATAGTGTTCACATTATAATATGGATGTCAATGTGGGCGACAACTCGATAGCGCAACTTATCTTTCCAATTGATATGAGTGTATCACAACAAGACAGAAATACAGAGGGCGGACAAGCGTCCCATGTCGGTGTAGTATTTATGGATGATATGGCAACGATTGCGAGTGGAGGTATTATCTCAAGTCCAGTGAATTTGATCGAGGCAGAAGATGTGACTGACAGTTTCATGCCTGTGACTCCACTCAAAATGAAACCCACAATTGGAATGGAGTTTGATTCGTTGGAAGATCTGTTCAAATTTTATAATGAATATGCCTGGTTCAGTGGTTTCAGTGTTCGAAAGGACAAGACAAGGGTGTTAAAGTCTGGAGTTATCTCTATGCGTATCCTCAGATGCTTTAAGGCTGGAATACGGGAAGAAAAATGGAAGGAGCTGCATAATCGAAAATTGTCAGCACGCCGTGTTTCACGTTGTGATTGTCCAGCTAAAATTGTTGCACACCTTAAATCAGAACGTGGCACTTATCATGTTACTCAATTTGTTGAAGCTCATAATCATGTCTTGGCTACCCCTAGAAAGAGACATTGGTTGCGGTCACATAGGAAGGTGACAGAGGAACAGTTGAGTATGATCTCAAGTTTGAAATCATCAGGTGTTGGTGTATCGCGGTCACTGGATTTCATGTCTACCGAAGTAGGAGGCCACGATCAACTTGGATTCACGGAGGTGGATGCGAGAAATGCGCTGAAACGAAAAAGGCAAGCAATGCATGGGAATGATGCAGAAGAGCTTCTATGCTATTTTCGAAGAAAGAGTATGGATGACCCTGATTTCACTTGGAACGTCCAAGTAGATGACGAGATGAGACTTGCTTCATGTTTTTGGGTCGATGGCCAGTCAAAGGTAGATTATATGGCTTTTAGTGATGTGGTGTTCTTTGACACAACACATAAAACAAATGAATATGATATGCCATTTGGGCCATTCGCCGGCGTCAACCACCATATGCAAACTTGCCTGTTTGGTGCAGGATTACTTTTTGGAGAAAGTATTGAAGATTTTAAGTGGCTATTTAAGACATGGCTCGATACAATGGGCGGTGTATATCCAAAGGCAATTGTGACTGACCAAGATGCGGCCATTGGACAGGCAATAACACAGGTTTTTCCACACAGTCACCATATTCTATGCTTGTGGCATATATGTAAGAAGCTGCCAGAAAAGTTATCTCATGTTTACCAAAAGCATCCAACATTCAAAGCTTCTTGGGATCATTGTCTGTACGGTGTTCAAAGTATTGAAGAATTCGAAAATTGTTGGTCATCAATGATGGAGAAGTTCGACTTGCATGGGAATTCATGGCTTCAACAAATGTATAATATCCGACAAAAGTGGATTCCTGCATTCACAAGGAAGATATTTACAGCTGACATGACAGGCGAACATGTCCTACTTTAAAAGAATTGGCTTCAACCGAATGCAATGCAGACATGAGTGTAGTGGGGTCAACTAGGGGGAGGGGCCGTGGACGTCGAGGTACTTTCAAATAGAATAAAATGCCAACGGGTTACTTTATTGAATTAGCGAGTAAAAGATTGTTTAATTTTTATCATTGAAATTTCACTGGATGGTCACTCCTAATTGTACATCGTTGACGTGAAGTATGTGTGTGTTAGCACTGGCCTTTTCTTTTTTTGAATCATCGTATTTTCCCTCTTTCAGGTGGTCCATCTTCAAGGAAGTAGAATGGCATCTTCTAGTTCCAATTCAAGGACAAGTAGTGGTACAAGATGTGTTTGCTTCTGCAAACAGCCAACTGTTCTTTTGACCTCTCGAACCGAGGCAAATCCCGGGAGACATTTTCTTCGCTGTCGACATTACAATGTAAGTTCCACATAATTTTTCTAATATATAGTTGTCTATAAATTCACATGTACTTAATCATTATTATTTCTTCTAGGATCCTTCCAAAGATTGTAAATTTTTTAGGTGGACGGATGAACCAAGGGTGCCAGAGAAGTTTGATGGAGACGAGCGTCATCTCATGGTGGATGGTATTACCAAGCTTAGGGCTGATGTTGAGGAACTAAGGGCGGACTTCGAGTCGCTCATACACTGTGTCAGCCAGTTGAAGGAAATGCAGTTAGATGTGGTCAACAAATTGAAGCGTGCTGATCATTTGAAAGACATGAAGATAGCCGACTTTCAGAAAGAACTCCATATGAAGACTACCCAGATGGCGAGAAACCACTACATTTGTCTAGCTTTAATCTGCTTTCTTATTGCAATCATGTTTGTCAGTGAGTGAGGAGTTTATGAGACTTCATTGTAAAATTTTGGGTCAGTGACTTTCATGTACACATAATTTTGTTTGGTTCGACAACAGGTGTCGTTTTAATTATTAATTTAGGTTCTGTTATCATTGGTCTTCGTTCTAGAGTCTCTTTCTTATCTCTAATCTCTTTATTTCTCTTTTTAATTATTTGTCTTGCTAAGATAATGTCTCTAAGAAAACAGTGCATTGGATATGTTGTTTTTATTTGTCAAACATAGAGAAATTCTTGAACCAGAGGACAGTTAGAGATGCCCTTGGAGTTGGTGACAGGAAGCTACTTGTTTATGCTGGGGAATATGATCTCATTTGCAATTGGCTTGGTAAGCTTCAATTTTCTGCATTCTTGTTACTTTGATATGCAATGGTCTGGTAAAGAAGGATTTGGTGGTAGGATCATCATACAGTATGCAATTAAGAAGAAATCAACTTGTAATAGAGGCTTTAGAAATAAGTGATGTCATTTCAATCTCTATCTTCCAGTGCTCCTCGGGTATTGCTGCATTCTGTTGACTTCTTCTGCATCTTGGGTCCCACATGGTATCTTCAATTAACATTTCTGTAGTCAACTATCATGGTGAAACAAAGTACATGTCAACTGTCATGGTCGGGAAAAGATTTCACTGTTGCTATCACTTACTGTAGTCGGCCTAGCTATTCTGTTGGGTGTTCTACAGATTAAATTGCTTGGATCAGATTATTTTTATCAGGCTAACATTGTTTTGAACGCCGTGTCCTCATAGTTGCTTACATTTCTGAAGCTAAATTTTTTTCTCCAGATTGATTCTACTTCCTCAGCAGCTGCAAGTGAAAGTGAAAGTGAAAGTGAAAGTGGCACAAGTTCAGAGTGGCAGTCTGGATCCTCTCATACCGCAAGTGCACGTGAAAAAAAAACAAAGAACCAATCTAAGTTGTGTGCTGCTCTTGAAGTTTCATTCGTGCGGGGCACCCTATTTCTGTGGACTTGGAGCCGCCACCAGCATAAGTTGGAAGAGATTGATGCTATTCGAAGAAAACTTCCGTTTTTAAAGCTTAGTAGAGTAATCTTTGAGATTCAAGTAATTCATTATGTTCGAAAATGTATATACAGCTAAGGATACAAATATTACATTCGCAAAAGCAGGCTTTAAAATTAATCACTGAAGGGAACATTTTATACCTTAAAATATTCACTTGTACGTGGTTTTATGTTGTAGCTTACTGTAGTCGATTTTTATCTTCAGCACTTTATGTGATCCATATCTCAACGTATTACGTCCCAACTACCTGTCCCTCAGTCAAATGTCTTCAATGTCACAGCAACAGAGGCAAAATGGATGAGAAGGGTGTTCAGAAAGGGACCCGAGGAAATGTATGAGAGCAATTAATTTGTTGTTTTCCATGCGATTCTTTTGCATCATCACGTAAAGAGTGGAGACGGCAATTCTATGCTTTTTAAATTCTAGTTCTTTATTGTCCTTGATGTTTAGTGGAGAGATGGCAGTGTAATTCTGGTGGTTCAGACCATAGGAATGTGACTCTCTTGCATTTGCCTTCTTTGCATTGTGGCATCAGTCCCATTTCTAATGCAGCCTATCAAATTTCCGCCAATCATTGAAGGGCCAAAACCTAAAAAAAAGACACAATTCCACCGTGGTGGCTAGTTTAGAGTTGGGTGAATTGTAGCATGGGTTTATCTTTTCTTTTATGGATTGGGTAGATGATTTTCTAATGAACGGATAGTGTTGAAGAATCAGAACAATTGCGTTACACCAAAATTTCACTAGTAATAAAGCATTTGAAATATACGACTACTTAATTTCGTGATTAATAGGTGTTGCCTTTGTATTTGGAAGAAGTCGTCCAACATGAATTGCATTCAATGTCATTTACAAATACAACAGAAAAATTGAGAACTGCATCACCTCCACAAATACATGTGATTGTTCTACACACCCTAAGCTAATTCCTGATGGATTTCCTTACTACATGTGATATTTACAACTCGACATTAGCCAACCCTATAATGCCTCTTGGTAAATCGTGCCGTACAATAGTTATTTGTTCTGAATTTATCAGTCAACAACTGTGCTTAGTTCTCTGCTTGCTGCTCGAGTTCAGTGACCATTCCAAGATCTCACGTCTGATTAACGGGGTGTAACCATAATAGCAGACTTTCTTCATCATGGTTAAGGAATTCCCCACTACCACATAGTCGACTTGGCAGTGATGGGGACAGTGGGGTGAGGTTACCTGCACAAAATACAGAAATGATTCAAATGGTCAATAACTGAGATTTAGTTTTGATAAGGAAGATGCAAAATTCAGTTACAAATAAATGAGAATTGGAAGAAACAGATACGAGAGGCTATGATTATTGGTGTTGTTTGGTAGGAATCATAAAACACAGATACATAACATATAAATGAGACTCCAATAACATATAAAACATGGAGATGATTCGAAATTCCAAATGGTCAGTTAATTTCTGATAGGGAAGATACTGAATTCAGTTATGAATAAAATTAGAAATAGGAGAAACAGATAAGAGAGACTATGCTTAGTGAGCTATTTGGTAGGAATTCTAAAACTCCACTGGCAAGGCACAACATCACTCAAAACTAGAAAAACGTAATGAGGAATGGTTCCCAAAAGACAACCAAAGATTATGAAAAATAACTAATGATTTGAAACACCATTTATCAGCACTTACAAATGCCTTAATGACAGAACTGGAAAAGCAATTATCATCTAGGTGTATCCAACATTTTGGGATCATCTAATACCAATGAAACATTAGCATGAACCACATACAACAAGAGTTAATGCAATGAATCTTACATCAGATCAATCAGCCCTCTACAAAGTCTACATGATACCAGACATGAGAACAGTAAGGGGATGAAACATGCCTTTCTTCCTGCGACATTCCCAAGTGAATGCAGATGGATGGGAAGTTACACTCCACAAGTAGCTTGTTCAGCTCAGCAGCCCTCCTCACACTTTTGACAAAGATGACAACTTGATTGAAGTCCAAAGCATCCAAGAGATCGTTCAACTTGCGATTCTTTTCCAATTCACTCAAATGCTTGAAATTTAACAATTTTAGGGGTCACCAGATGAGAACCAATCAATAGAGCTTCTGCACTTGGATTCATTGACAGAAATTGACCATGCACATTGCCAACCTAGTCCACCCACCTTAAAGGAATATTAAAATCAATTGAATGTTTGTACAAGTAAGATGAAGGTAAAAAAGCTGTCGTTGTCAAACCAGCATCCGACATCCAGCTAATTATATGATTGCTATCAATAAGTGAAGCAGGACTCAAGAATTTGTAATAACAACATTAAATATAAGATTGCTGACAAGGATGGACCATTAAATTTGTAATAACAACATCTAAGCACGAGCATGAGGCCACGATTTGGCTATCTGGAGCATTGATCTGATGTATGATGGACATTGCCAATCATCATAAATGCAGCTTTGCCACAAAATATCTACCTTCAGCATTAAAATAAAATATCAGTAAAAAAAAAGCAAATACAATGACAAAATTCCCTCTTAAGAAGATGAAATTCACCAACACTTTTCAGCAAGGTTACATCATTGAATTGTATTTTCGTTGAGTAAGAAAGAAGAGCATGACCATGACACATACAAAAGAGAGCCAACAGGATTCTTATTGAATTCATTAATAATTAAGTGAGAAGAGGGCTACTTTTGCCTTAACTTCTTTCGCAATCTTCCAGTCCAACACATGCAAAGTTTTGTCCTCTTATGCTTGCTAAGGTCCAAAATTGTATTGGTCATTGGTTTATGCAAAAATTGTATTGGTCAAGTAGGAATACAATTGCAAACTTGTATAAAGACTCGTGAAATCTGCATATAAGTCAAATTCATTTTACCATCAAAGCCTTTCCTGTTATCAATGTTTAAACAATTCTTCCTAAGAATGAATCCATGAAAAGTCAAAAAATGCACGCTGAAGAAAGAGAGCCCATCCCCTTCTGCACTTTTTAGATGACTCTGCAACTAGCACACACTAAGCATCATAAGAAACATTGGAAAAAGGATTAATCACATCAAGACCTTACCAAGCACCTTAGCTTATTGGACCTAATAAATCCACTAATGTTTCACTTTAATTCTCCCTCCAAAATCAGCTATTAAGCCTATTGCAATTTACAATATTCAGATCTCCAGAATGCTACCCACCTATTTTAATAATCAACTCCCCAAAGGGTCAATGCCAAGAATTTTGGTAACAAATAAAAAAACGGTTCTCATGGACAAACTAAAGATACAAATCCTAATGTATTCATTTCCTCAGCACATAGATATCCACAGACCACTGTCTTTCACCAAATAATTATGCAGATATGACAACTGGAGGGCCATAGGCAGCATCATTCAAACTCATCAATCAGGTCGGTAAGGCTCATACTCACCTTATCTACCACTGCTCTTTTTGCTAAATTTTGAAAATTGGTATTGAGGACCTCCCATGTTTCAGCGTCTCTTTCTTTCCTTTACAGCATTCTATTCAATTGTCTTTGCTGACCACTCCGGAAACAAAGAACTACCAAAACCTTCTCTCGCGCTTGTGTGTTTCTTCTGAAACTACCAAACTGAGGGTATAGCATAGCTCAATGAGTTTCAATAAGTCCGGCTTCTTTGTCATAGGCAAACCTATAGAAGAAAGACAGCAAATGGGGAATCCGTCAATTATTTTGACATTTGGATGAAACAAACCAATCATTTAGAAGTGCAAAAAAAGGGTTTCCAAATGTCAAACAGATTCTAGGGAAGCAACAAGTTTAAAGTATCAAAAGTGTAAGCGTCACATGATCTATCAATAAAATCACCATTGCTTTCATAAGACTTCAGCAGTTCAATCATCCTTATCCTCATTACAGTGAAATAATGAAGAAAACACATCACAAATTGTCTAATATCAATATCCATGAATGCAAAAAAATAAAATCCTAATTTAATCTCAATGATCATATCCGTGTGTTTGTAATTGAAAATCTGGCGTGGATTCAATTGCTAAAAACAACCTCCAAAGCAAAGAGGGAGTTATAATCTCATCACCAATTACAATGAATCTTTAATATAATTCGAGTAAAAAAAAGGCAAATTGCAATAGAAAAAGAATTCTTAGGATGACGAGAAGTGGCCCTACAATTGATCAGCTGAGGAACCACAGGATGAAAAATACACAGAAGGATACACTTGAATTCTTTCTTAATTGGCAAAAATTTACTAGTGAAGAGATCGAGAAAACTGTTCTTTTATAGGTGAATGCCATTCGATGAAGCTTTCGTACGGGCTCAGGCCTCCAAAAGCATCTTAAGTATAAGATGATATATATATGGAACCAATGAAAAAATGATACCCACGAGGTCACGACAATAAGTAAATTTTGAACATGCAGACAGCAAACAAAATCATAGGCTACCAGTAAGCGAACTGCAGACGGGCACATCTGCAAACATATTAACCAGATCATTCTCCCTTCTCCCTAATCAAGTTCACTAACAAACAATTCCATGGGGTCATTTCCTGTTACAAAATAAATATTATCGATGTAAAAGATTAAGTCATATGGAGAAAGAGAAGGTCCGGATTTCATCATCATAACACTGCAATGAAGCCCTCCCAGAGAAAAAGAGAATCTAATTGAAGTGTTTCTGTCGCACGTTTCGAATACCATAAATTAAATTAAATTGCTAAAAAAACATGTCGCAAATCCCTTGCGCCTACCATACGTCCCTGTCTCCTTAGTCAAACACAACAATCTTTTCTAATATCATCTCAAATCCATCACTGGCTAGCAAACCATTTCTTAGTTATACACCTCATTATAGCCAGCAACATTTCTCCATGGAGTCAATCAAGCTAAAAGCTTCCAATGAATCACAGTGGCAGAGTTGGGGAGAAGTTAAGAGAGACTCACGATTCAGGCTATTGCAACAATGGCGTGAATCCCAACAACTTATTTATCAGCCGGTGCAACATGAGGGTGTGAGGAAGCAATCGACCCAAACGAATCACCCAACCAATCCCTCCCACCAAAACCAGGGTAGGACAACGCAGAACGATCCGGATTCCTCATGGCGGCTATCGACAACAACTGCCCAGCCGAGATAGACAGGAAATGCGATGCGTAAGGTATGGGGATGGGGACGCCGTGCTCATCTAGCCCCCCGCATCCGCTTCAGGTAGAGCCTATATTTCCAGAGGTGCCTCGCCGCGTTCTCCCACGCCAGCCCCTCCACGTTCATCAGCTGCATGATTGTCTTCGGAAATGCGTTCTTCACTCCCAAGTGGGCCACCACATCGATGAACCGCTTGTGGAGTTGCGGGGTCCACACAACCCGACGGCTTTTCAGCATCTGAGTGGACTAATTGCCGTTGGGCTCCTCGGAGGCATCGAATTTTCTGCCTTTCCCACCGCAATCCGTGCTCCCTTTGACGTCTCCGAAGGAAGGAAGGAGTTTGAGGCTTTGGGGGACAGGGAAGCTGCGGAGGGAGGAGAGGGTGGCGCGGGAAGCACAGGAGACGTCAAGGGCGGTTTGGGAAGGCTCGATGGTGATGCTGAAGGTGGCAGCGAGCTGGGGCGTGATGAGGAGCTGAGAGAGGGGGATGAGGTCTTCCGGCGACGGCAGACTAGTCTCCCATTCCATCTCGTACGTGCGACATGCTTCATCTTCTTCTCCCATCACCTTGTACACAGGAGGTTTGATGACTCTCCAATCTAGTCCGCGAATGGCGTGAGAGAAAAGAGAGAGCATGGAGGCTCAAAGCACCGGCGATGACTGTCGACACCGAGCTCAATTCCTTTTCCCTTTCTAGAAACGGCCGTCGTGGATTGATCGAAGTCGTTGCTGCTGTTGGTACATGATTTGGGCATGCGCAGGAGAGAGGTGCAGGGTGCGGGTTTTTTTCTTGGCGCGCTGTTTGGAATTTCGGGCTATTCAAATCGTCGGGGAGGATTTTGCAAAAAGCCGAACCGAGCTGCAGCCGCGGCTCCGTACGACTCTGACGGAGGGCCTGCGCGCAAAACTCCATGCGTCGACTTCGCTGCCCAGACCTCGACTCTCCCGCCCGGATCCAACGGCTGAAGCAGCGCCTGGCCGAACGAACGGCGATGCGCTCCCGAGAGCATGGAGGCTGAATGCTCGCAGGAGCATCAGATTGCGCTCCCATATGTTACTAGGTAAAATCAAAGTTTTTTGAGTTGGTAAAACTTGAATTCAAAAATATACTTAGGATGAGTTAACTATGTCCCAACTCGAAAGTTCTAACCTGCCATACATATATTTATTTATTATAAATTATAAATATTTTCTAATCTTATTCTCGATTTTTTAAAGTTCTCACATTAGTTATTATTAATTATATTAACAAAATAAAAAATAAAAATTTTTAAAAATAAAGTTAAAGTTAAGCAAACCCTAACCCAATATGATTAGCTTCGATTCTCACCCTTACCTCAAACCATAGTTGTCAAAGGCACGCTTAGGCGCAAGGTGTGCTAGGGGCGCAAGATACGCGCCTATGTATGTAATAGGGCGCACGGCTTCAAGGAGGCGCAATGCCCAAGTCGCGCTCCTGTGGGCTTCAGCCGTGGGCGAATGTTTTTTTTAAAGTAAATGAAAAAATATGTTAAATATAAAGAGGAATGATTTTGTTAGCCTGAGCTAAGTAAATGCCCCACTTAGCCCACCTCAAAAATCTTATTTAAAACAATTTTTTTGTTTTTTCTTTATACACTTGTTTATCTAAGTGTATTTAATATATAAATCAAGTTTTACCATTTTTGAATATGTGTATATATATTTTTTAGGTTTTTAAAAATAAGGATATTTTAAATATATATATACATATAGATGCTTAAAAATCTTAAAAAAATAGATAAACATATTCAAAAATGGTAAAACTTAGTTTCTATGTTAAATACACATAGATAAACGAATATACGAAGAAAAAAGTAAAAAAAAAATATTATAAATAGAAATTTTAAGGTAAGCTAAGCAAGACATTTGCTTCGATATAAAGTAGCAACTCAAGACTCAGGGCTGTTGAAAACGAAAGCTGACGAGAAAGTGGGAAATGAAAAAGAAAGTGGGAGAGGAAAAGAGACAGTCGATCCAAAATTTTCAACGTTTGGGACTACCGGAGGAGTGCTACTATTGCTGATGGAGAAGAGACGCTTGGAGGAGTGTTGCTGTTGCTGCTGGAGATCTTCCTTCTTTTTTGTTCTTGCTCAGTTGGCTTGGGTAACCTTTCCTTCTCTCTTTCTTGCTCAAACAGTGCTTCTTCTTCCCTCCTTTTTTCTTCCGGCTCGGGTACCCTGCTGCACTGCTTCTTTTTCCTTTTTTTTTTTTTTCTTCCAGCTCGGGTACTCTGCTGCAGCATCTTTTCCCCTCTTCTTTTCTGTCTTTCTTCTTCTTCTTCTCCAGTTGGCCGGTGGGTCCAATCCATCTAGTCGACCAATGCTGCCGCTGCCATATGCTTCTAGTGGTGGCGTGGTGCTATTTTTAATTTTTACATGTTGTTGTGGCTGCCGGTCCAGTTGGTCCTTCTCCCCTGTTTTTAATTTATTTTTTATGGCTGTTGCCTATTATGCTGCTGCCAGTGCAATTATGCATGTATAGTTCTGGTTATAATTCAATAAATAACTTGTTGGTGTTGCCATACTGTATTATGCTATTATTTCATTTAATTTAATAACTTGCTACTGTTGTAGTGTTGTTATGTGCCATTTGTACACGTTGAAAATGGAAATGGAATTGCTGCTGCTGTGAATCTAATCACATTCAAAATCATATTACTATGTTGAAATGAGATTTATGATTGTTGTATGATAGGTTTGAATTTTTATTGTTCTTGATAATTACAGGTATCAAGTATGCATTTATTTGACTCTTAGAATGTTAATATTATTTTCTTATTTACAGATTTTAGGCATTACTAATTTTTAGATAAATTTTATATAAAGTGCGCTTTGCTTCAATCAGGCCCGTGCCTTGAATGTGCGCCTTGCGTCTAGGCCCCAAGACCCCTTTGCGCCTTAGATTGCCTTGCACCTTTGACAACTATGCCTCAAACTATTTAGCTTATACAGAATACTGTGGATCCAGCATTTACCAATTATCCTTTACTAAGACACCATCGACTGGATTGATTCATGAGATCCCGATTTGCCTGTAACAAACAAGTTGGCCCTAATCCCGTTAGGTAGTTTATGCCCAACCTTTTTAGCTAGCAACTTTCTTTTGTAATTTCTCTCCCGGAAAATACAAATCCTGTAGTGTCCTAAACGTGTCAATAAAATTGAAGTTCCTGTTGAGAAAACTCTGTTTTTGTTCAGTCCCAAATGTGTCTTCAATCCCTACATTGTCTATCTAGCTAGCCAGCTGAAAGTTAAGAACATTCGAAATTATGTGAATTCCAAGCTACATTTTGCAAAACAAAGATCCATGAGTTGTACTGTCCAAATGTTCCTGCGAATGGAAGCCCTTGTGCGGTTTAATGTTTAAACATGATGCTACTCATGAACCCTGCAAAAAACTTTGATATCTGCTTTGAAGAATTACAAGGTTGCACAATGAATAGATGATGTCAAATAATCCATACATATTTAGACACTGAGAAATATCCCTAAGAAGGGGAAATATTCATCACCAAAATCTCCATGGATCTTTGTATGGAGGGACATAGTCCTCTGTAGGAGGAAGAAGGCAGAACGAAGCCACCGTTTTCTGTAAGACAGGCCCCATCTGCACCATAAAGAGATAAAAGTATTTTCTGGTTAGGCACTACATAAGGTATTCGATTACGCTGTTCGAAAAGTACACAAAAAGGCAGGAGGGAACACGCCATGTTTGAATGCATGCATGCTACTCGAAAACAGTCTTTCTTTCATTTTTTTTTCTTTCTAAAGAAAAATAATGGTTTGGACAGTGTTGGAGTCAGAGAATTTGGGCTCTGAGGTGTACATGGACTCAGGTTCGGGAATGGAAGATGCTAACCAGCATGAAGAAACAATTTCAATTTGACAGTGAGCTCTGCCCTCAAATGGCATGCAGAAAATTCCACAGGATTAAGACTTTGGTATGACAGAAAACAATTACAGAATTTTTCTTGTAAGCCTTCTGGGTATTCCTCAGGATTGTGACTAACGAGGGGGAATACAGGCAATCTTAATTTCAATGGCTATGTCCATACCAGCAATTTAATTAAATAATGCATCAATGTACAAAACAATGAAGGACGCACTGATAAGGAAAAATATCTCAACAATGTAAGATTAACTGGCATAAAATTTTCAATGATTTGATTAGGAAAAATGAAATTTGTCAAAGCTAAAAAGCTTGGAAGAACAGAACACACACACACACACACACAAAGCTTACAAAATTCCACTGATTGCTTAGTGTGGAAGCATTCAATGAGTACAGATAACCTGCAGTAAAGAGCAAAACTGCAAAGTCATTAGAAGAATTCACTTGTGAAGGAATCATAAGCAAAAATACAAAAAATAAGGGTCAATGCACCAAAATTGAAAGGGCAAATTCCTTATATATCCACGAATTTTACCATTAATACTAATAACCATGAATTTTCAAAAAAATTTCTCATACCCATAAATTTTCATCTTAATTCCACTTATACTCACGCCGTTAAGGATCCATTAAAGAGACCATTAATTCTTTCGAAAATGACGAATATGCTCTCCCTAATTATGATTTTACAGCCAAAAATTCATATTATAATAAATTTTAATAATTCTACAACTATAAAATCATATATTATTTGAATATGAGTTTTTAACTTTAAGCAAAACAACCTTAAATTACAGTAGAGCTTGGGTACATTCGTTATTTTACAAGGGAGCTAACGGCTCTTGTAACGGATTCCTAATGGCATGGGTGTAAGTGGAATTACGATGAAAATTTGTGGGTATGAGAGGATTTTTTAAAAATTCATTGGCGCAAGTGAAATTAGATGTAAAATTCATGGGTATATATGGAATTTGCCCAAATTGAAATTATGGACATCACTAGAGAAGCCCCATAGCAAGTATCTCATCATTGATGTTTTTTGTATGTCAATCAATTATACTTACCATATATAAACATATTTATGTATCCAATTTATGGTCTCTTTTTGTCAATACTAAAACTATTTATTTTCATTTAGCACTATAAAATCATGAAGGTGTTTTAGTTCAGAATGAATCCAAGATTTTTCTAACAACTAGTATCTGACTTTATCCATCAAAAAATCTGTCTAACAGAGAGATCATATCAACATGGTAGATAGGACAAGCCAAGTTTTACAACTCTTACCGTCTCGCTCGGCAGTTGATGCAACATTGTGCCGATAAAGGTTTGATGATCCTTGGACCTGCATCCACTCCAAAATAGGGAAATCAGTGAAGGAGATGCAGTAGGGCATTCTATTCAATAATTGTCAAGCAAATCAGGATGGAATCTAAGCAGTTCATAGAGAAAGCTATTCGATTCACAAATTAATATCTGTGGATACCCTTGTGCAGAAATACTCACAGAATTTGTAGGTGATTTTCTAACCAGATACTCATAGTACCAATAAAGCTCCCCATCCACCTGCACACACAGTATAAAAAGATTGCCACACCAGTCAATTGTAGTTTCAACGGGAAAATGAAAGTGGAGAGTCATTATCTCCACATTGGGTAATACTGGAACTGTGGGAGTGAAGTCCATCTTCATGGTAGAAATGTACCAAATGATGTTGGTCCAGGAGTTGCACCACAATCTAGTAATTTCAAATATTGACATGACATCGTCATAATTAACTTTGGTCCAAGGGCAGATCTTCAATATGGAAAGCTGGAAACTTTTATATATTAAGGGTGTGTTTGGGAAGTGATAAAACTTTTGATAAAAAAATTGTATAAAAGTTTTTAAATGGGAGAAAATGATATGATATGACAGGGGCAATTATGAGGAGTAAAGACAACAAAGATAAAATAGATAGGTTAGATATATGAGAAGTTGTGTAAAATGATTGAAAAATAGGGTAGTTGTATAGGAAGCAATGTAAAAATAATTAAAAAATAGAATAATTGTGGAGAGTGAAAAGTTTTAGTTTGAAATGTTGTTGATGTAAACAAACACCCCCTAAACAGTCTCACAAAATATACTCAGTGAACTATTATTATAATCCGAGTTTCCTTCTGTGCACAGGCTAAGACCTACCATAACCAACAGCTAGCATATTCAGAGTACAGGCAACCAGCCCAGAATGAATCCCAGAGTTTGCAATCAAACACATGCGATAAGCTTTGTTTTGACCTACAGTCAATCATCAACAAGAAAAGAACCAAGGAAAAAAAATTCAGCTTACATGGCTGGAATGTGCATCAAGAACTGAACTCTCAGCCAACCGCTGATCGGACGTGATACGCTGCATCAATACTTCTCATTATTAGAAGTGCTTAACCTTTCTGATAGTTGAAAAACAAACGAATACTTAAACCAGAAATGAGTTTCACGCCCACACTTAGCATGCTCAAAGCCGACAATTAATTTATGAATTATGCATTGGTAGACAATTTCAAGTACTTGAGCCTGCCCATCTATCTTGTTATCACAAAAGCCATATCATGAAAGCAAGTAGAAAGCAACACATCAAACCATCAGAGGCCTGATATGTCCACCCTTAATTTTGCTATTCCAACTTTGCAAGGGAACTCGATTATTACCAATATAATTAAGAAGCTACTTGGATGGACATAATGCATTGATAACTTGGGCTAATGGAATTATATAACATCGGCGACAGCGAAAATAATGCAAGCCAAATAATTGTAATTTTACTTTTTGCCTATTGGTTCTATTGGTTTCAACTTTACATTGTTTAAATAAACTGTAAAAAGTATGTAATGTTTATTTGTGACAGTAGAACAGATAAGATTACAGAAGTTAAACATCACCCAGCATCAACAGAGTAATGCTGTATTGCTGTGGCCACTGTTCACATGAAAAAACTTTCCTTTGCCTCTGAACAAACAACACTTTACAGTACTCAATAGGAAAGTTGATTGTGCCCAACTGTTTAAATACAGTAAGTTAAAGATATCAGTTCCACAGTAATACCATCCCTATAACAAATTGCATCACAAATTGTTCTCCAATTGGTTTCTTTTGTTGAATAAGCTGAAAGTAATTTGAAATACCAATGCAGATTTGTCAGACAGAACAGAATCAGCAACATCTTTAGCATCCCAGTTACTCTTGTCTTTTGATTTTAGAAAGCTTAAATTGGGAGGGCCTATCTGCATGTGATAAATTTGACATTATCAAAATAAAAACCAGGACATAGTCGATTGATAACTTTTATCATAAATAATAACTTCATAGAGGTTACCGAAACTGAGATGACAACATTGTCAATGATATCAACACGCTCAGACACAATACGTTGCCGCGCATCAGCTGCATTACATGCAATCGCATTACAATCAGTCAGAAGTTACACCAAAACTATTTTCGGCTATGATATTGAAGTTATGATGTGCTTCACAGGAGCACATTACTGTCAGTAGACAATGCAGGAGAACCAGTCAGTAGTCAATATACTCGGTCCAACATTCATATTGCTGATCTAACTACCAAATGATTAAATGGACCACATTCCAAACAGTCGTGGTAAGTGCTATAGTCCTGACCTTTCTCTGAAAGCTCAGCACTGTCTATGCATCAGCAAATTCTATGGATAACATGCACTTAGGAAATCTCAGATAACAGTAACATGAGAGAGAGAGAGAGAGAGTCATAAGAATTTCACTATAGATATTAGAGAAGCCTACAAAATAAGATTCTGAATCAGTAACAACAGTTACCATCTGTTGATGTGATATCTTTAGTTGGGATTTTGCAGACCCATCTATATTGTCTTTTCAGACCCATCTATAGTGCAGAATTGTTCATTTATGCCTCTATTCCAGCAAAATGCGATATTTGTGAATCAAGTAATGCCACAATTTCTGGTTGAGAATCAGAAATCAATGCGCGTGCACCCCCCCCTCCCCCACCCACACTCACACACACACACACACACAAAAAAACTCCCAGTTTCCTTTTACCAAGTTCTACACAGGCGCGCACACCCTCTGTGATCAGCATTAGCTTTTTCGTAGTCCACCTTTTTTGTGGCAAATAAGTTCATTTTTCCACTTCCAACTCAATCTCTTCCACTATCATCGTGTTGTATTGGTTTGTACCTCATTATGTATTTTGTCTTCATTTTATTATTTACTTGCATTAAACTATCCACCTACTGACATCCTTTCACCACCCAGTTTGATTTCTCCTCTTTACCTTCCAAACTATGCCAAAACAAACAAGTCCTTTACAACACATCACACGATAAATTTTATTCTTAAGTAAAAAAGCATGATTCATAGAACACTTAGAAGTTAATAAATATACATTTTTGTTAAAGAGGAAAGAAACAATCATAAAAAAAAATAGTGAAATTCAATTAACATACGAGAAAGAGGTGCAGCCGATGAATATCGTTCAGGTTTTCTTGATTCCACCCTTCACAAATAGATGAAAGAAGCTAATTTCATAATTAACAAAGACAAATGATTAAATCAAAAGGAGGTTAGATTTTTACGTATCAGTACAGAATTCAATGCTGGCAACTTTGAGTGAATTCCATGATATTCAAAAGCAAGTATGTCATCATGTGAAGACAACTAAGACACATAATACCATGGGAACTAAATTTCAACAATAAATTCTAGTGGAAATTGTAAAAATGTTATTTCCACATAATTGATATTGGGCCCGTTTCACCACTCCATGCTGCACTCAAGAGAGTATGACAGGAAGAGAATCTTGCATTCCAAAGCAGCCCAATATAGAAATAAAATTCCCCTTTTGGAAATAAAAAAGGAATACCTGATGAACAGAAATCCAACCAAGAAGTTTTTTCAGTTCAACAAGAACAAGCATCCATTTGGTATTCTATATCATTGTCGTTGTAATGCTACATTTTAAATTGTACTTTTTTCTCACACTAGCCTCTTCGTGTCATATTAGAGGCCAGAAATAAGATAGCCAGGAAAAAATGAGATAATAGGGAGAGAAGCAGGTAAGATGTTGTTCGGTAGAATCACTCCTTGAAATTTGAAGCAGGTCTATGTACTTCAAAACTAGTAGAAAATAGGAATCATGCAGCTTTAATAATTTAACAAGTTTTTTCAGAAAATAATTTTGCAAGAGTAAGAATTCAGATGGCCCATAAGGTAGGAAATACATGTGCAAATTTGCAAGAAGATCTATTTACCCATTCGTACTTATTGAAAATGTCATCTACATTTTACATCCTTCATGCTAATAGTCACACAAAAATCATTTTGACAGATGTTTATTGAAATTTCTATAGAATTATTCAGCGCGTCTTTAAATCCAGATTTTACAAACTCAGGGTCTCGAGAAAAAGTGAAACTTAAAATGGAGGCATTTGGTTTTCAAAGTCATCCAAGTACTTAGCATGCCACGTTGAAATCTAAAAAAAAAAAATTGAAAATGAAAAACCTCATAATTGATGAACTTTCATTTCGTTGTAGTGACAAGAGATGAAATTTACCAACTGCAAAAAGGATTTCAAAGTCGGAAGTTCACTTCAATACAGAAGTTCATGTACCATTTGAAGATAAACTTCTTTGATGGCACCTCCATTGGATACTGAAAAGAATATGCATTTATGTCATCAACCAGAGTAGCCATTTTCAAGTCTCCCTTGGTCCCAACCACAGCACTTGAAGCTATAGTAGTTAAAACAGCAAACAAAACAGGAAAGATCAGTCAAACAATCTGAATGAAGCCATACAAATTGCAAGTTCACAGAACCATCTGTCTATAACATACTACCCACATGCGATATATACCAACAAAAGCTCATCCAGTGACAAGTCCTACATCCCAAAAATGTTCTATATAAAAATAACAAGGAGTTCAGTCATCGATGGTACAAGTTGATCAGTAGTTCAAACAAAACTACTCAATAACTGCACATTATTCAGAGGAAAGTCTGCAGACAGACAACATCGCAGATATGAAATTGCAGGATAGATCATAATCATGATGAGATTCCAAAATTTTAAAAAAAATAAAAAACCAGAAAGAAGGCATGTAAAAAAGACAATGTTGATGGTGGCAAACGACAGATTCATAGTATTCACACAGCATGCTTATATATCTCCGATTAAATTAGTGGAACATAATTTCCGAACCAAGAATTAATCCACACTAAAAGTGTCTTAATTACAACCACTGTAGATGTCAGACGTAAATTTATAATGAAGACGAAAAACCCAAAAGCAAAAAAACATATATTTTCCTTTCTTTTGGGTGAATTGCCGAAGCTTGAAAAATCCAAGTTCTAGACTATAATTTTTTTATTTTAAAAATATTGAAAGGCATGAACAAAAGATTACGCAGAACAAGTCGGAAGTTGGGTGACCTGGAAATGAAAAGAAAAGAGAAGCTGAAGAGGAGAGACCAAAGAGCATCAAATCCCTTCTCTGCACCCAGCAAGTGTTATCCGAGATGGGATCTGAGGAAGATGGTGAAACGGCGAGGATTCTGCTGGAAACTCCTCGAATACCATTTGCGGATAGTGGGAAAGGATGGCTGGGAATATAAAAGAAGACAATGAGAGACGACAGAGGGAGAGAGATGGGTTGGCTGGCGGAAATTTCACCTGAAGAAGCAGAGATTGGGAGAGTGATGAGTAGAAACACAGAGAGACGAAGGCGGTGGAGGTAAGAGGGGAAGAAGAGCTGTCGCCATTCTTCCTAAAAGCTAATCCTCGCTCAGTCCCCTGCCGCAGCAGCAGCAGGAGGCTTGATATCGGGATGATCTCCTGTACTTTGCGCGCCATCATTCTGTATTCATCAGGACCGTCCATTACATAATCCGAGATTCGTCCTTCCTCTACCGTTTTCCCATCCATCGGGACCGTTCACTGCGTGTACGGTATATCAGGATTTTTCGGCTGATGCAGAATTGCAGATATGTCCCACACCTTACAAGGCGATTGGTTTTTTTCCTTAGAAAAGGTTAATTCCAATCCTGATCGTAAATTATATCTCCATTCACCGTCGTCATGATACATTCATAAAAATGGGCATAGATTATAAGTGAAATATATAGTTATCTATGCCCACTTTTTTTTTTTTTCATCAAAAAAAAAGGGCATAGATAACTATATATTTCACTTATAATTTAAATATGATAATGCGGTTAGCTTGTGTTAATTAATAAAGCATTTTTTCTTGAAATAATTAAATTATCTTTAGCCTGCAGCATTGTGTGTGCATTGATATCTTGCATGTTTTAAAATCATGTTTTTTGTAATATAATGCGCATAAAACGTCCCTTTTATAAGAAACATCAACGGCAATTTGATCATCTCAAAAAAAATTTTCTTGTTAACGAACATAGTTGGTATTTAAGGTATGTTTATTTTGGAGAGAACGGAGGAGGGAAGAATAAGATGCAAAAGTCAGTATCCAGTTCCTTATTTTTCTCCTTTGCTGATGCTTCGGACGCATGTGTACTTAGCCTCGGGGGGGGGGGGGGGGGGAGGGGGGCGGTGGGGTGGGGTGTGCTTTAATTTTTTTTATTTTTAAATTTTTTTTATACAACTGTTAATCTGAGTTTATTTAACATGTCTATTAAATTT
The DNA here is from genome assembly GCA_030490835.1 of Annona cherimola. NCBI lineage: Eukaryota > Viridiplantae > Streptophyta > Magnoliopsida > Magnoliales > Annonaceae > Annona > Annona cherimola. The sequence goes on along the minus strand of CM059977.1, from coordinate 6,490,047 downwards.
TCCTATTTTTGAATATTTTTAGATATTTTTTGAAAATCAGTAACATTTCAATAATTTTAAATTACTAAAAATGTCACTAATTTTTAACATTACAAAAATGTTATTGATTTTCAAAAATAAAAATATTTAAAATTTTTCAGAAAATGGTAAAAATTGATATACATGTTAAATATACTTAGATTAACAATTGTATAAAAATATTTAAATAAAATTTAAAAAATAGGTTAAATGCACAGTGCACTCGGGTGCATTTACCCTCTTCCTTTCTATTTTAGAGGGCATTTGTAACACAAAAAACATTTTAAACTAAGGGGATGTTAGTTAATATCTAAAACTTTTTAAATTAAAAATTTTCAATCTAAATTTTTTTATTCTCTACAACTATTATATTTTTTAATTATTTTTTTACTTCTTCCTATATAACTACTATATTTTTTAATTATTTTTATACAACTATCCATGTATCTAACCTATCTATTTTAACTTTATTATCTTTACTCTTTATCATTACTTCTATCATATCACATTATTTTTTCATATTTTAAAAATTTTTACATAAAAAACTTTGCATCAAAAGTTTTATCACTCCCAAACACACTCTAAGGAGACATTGATATTGGTTATTTCTTGGGAATTCATGGTATGGTATTGGATCACATTTTTCAAGGGCAATTATTTATTAAATAATAATGATATTTTTTTCACTTTTATCCTTATATTTAAATTATTTTTCTTACCAACTACCTTGCATTATGTGTATTTATTCCAACTTTACCCATATTATTTCCTATCAATTACATAATTATCAAAATATTCATTTTTATATTCTCACTACATCATTAACTTTTCAAAATAAAAATTTTCATTTTCTATAACTATCTTGTTTTTTGATTATTTTTTCATTTTTTTCCGATACAACTATCATACTTTTTCAAATTGCTAAGTAATTACTCATACGACTAATTTATCTATTTTAACTTTATTCTATTTACTCTTTACCATTACTTCTGTTATAACACATTATTTTCTCCCATTGTAAAAACTTTCATGTCATGAATTTTTCATCAAAAGTTTTAACATGTACCAAACACACTCTTGTTCTTACATTCGAATTGTTTCTTATATTCTTTCAATCATTTTTTATATATTTTAAGATAACTACTTTTTTACTTTTTTCTTTTTTCACCTTACTGACATTCATTTTATTCTCATTTTCTCCCCCTTTATTCTCTTCTAAATAAATATAGCCTTAAAATTATGGGTAAAATCTATGATTGTCTCAGGGGTAATACTCGGAATTTATTCTAAAATAGTTTACGTTATGCCCACAAGGATAAAATATTAAACGCCATCCCCTTTAGTAGATCCGTAAATTTTGTGTTCAATGACTTGCCACTTATTTCTCAATCTTAGAGGCCTTGATCAAAATGAAATCCAGTGGCTTGATATAGGAAACCATGGAACTCAATGCAACAGCCAACTGCTGGAAAACGCCAAGGGTTGGCAAATCAGTCGTTTTGTACTTTCCAAACAACCGGCCGGTTGTTACTTACGCCTCCTGCCCAAGTCCAACTCTCACCGTATTTCTTTCCACAGCACTGAATCGAAAGTTCAAACTGGACCAGTCCGCCAGGAAAAAATAAGTTCAATACTAGACCCACTCCAAAGTGCTTTCCAAGCAAACCAAAAATTTCTTAGCTGTCACAACTGATGGCTTGAATTGAAGACCCTTTGTGGTTGTAAAAAATTCATTCTTTTTAGTAATGGGGTTTTTATTGACTTTCGGAGGAAGCGGGGTATTTATAAAAATTATAAAAGATAATGTGAGTGTTGTAAAAAAGTTAGTTTGAACTGCCTGATATTATAACCATAACGTGTAAAAATACCGGTAAAAAAAGTGCTTTCCAAGTCTGCCACCTGCCATGAACCTGCCTTAGGGAAGTTGGTTCACATGGGGGCGTGCATGGTCACCTGCCAGGATTTGATTCCCGCTGTCAGCAGAATTGCCATTGAGCAGCTAGGCTTTGGCAAAAAAAAAAAAAAAACGTCTTCCACCTGCCAGCATTTCTCTTCCAAGCAGGTGCATGGACTACCTTGCTCTTCAAGAGTATCATTATATTTCCACTCCCCCAGTAAATATCATGGTCCTTCAACTTTTCTACTTTTATGCATCAAAAGGCTACGGGCACGTTTGGTAACGTCTAAGTGTCGGAAATATGAGTTTTCTATAATATTTGTTTTTCCAATACCAATTATTACTCTATCAATCACACTATTTTTTTCACTTTTACCCCTACATTTCAATCATTTTCCCTACCAATTATATACAACAAACCTATTTATTTCAACTATACATCTATCATTTCTCAAAATATTCTCTTTTTCATTTTTCATCATTTTTCAATCCTACCATTTTACACATTACCAAACGTCCCGTGCATGTATCACCCACCGCTTTAGCGGTGACGTCTAACCATCATTTTTATATTCATAAAAGCAGTTATCTACTACCCAAGCTGCCACTTATCAATCGTCCTCTCGACTTTGCCATCTCTGGTGTGATCTCTTTTTTCTTTTCTTTCCTTTTTTTTTTTAATTTTTTTTTATCCTTCCCCCTCTTGCTTTCATTCTCAATTCCAAGATTCTTCCAATGGGTCATTTATTTTTGCCTTAGCAGTTTGAAATTCTGGAGAAATTTTCTTCCATTCTGGACAATGGATGCTGAGAGCACTTCTTCTATACGTAGCTTTGATTCGAATCCACTTATCTTGAGATTCCTTTTATAGGATTGCTTGATTTTATTTTTAATCACTGAAAGGATAAAGGAGACATACGAGAAATGGAATGGGCATATGGATTTTGATTTCTTGAATGTTTTTTCCTTGAATTTTCAGAGACGTTGATTGGGTTCTTTGGAAGTTTGTAATCGCTAGTTGATAATTGCTTCTTTTGCTGTGAGGAGCCCAATGGAACATAGATGGTTTGGGGGATGAATACTGCAGTAATCGAATTCAGTTTGAATAAACAACCACATGGGCTGATGTTTAGGAGCTCCTGGTGACTTTGTGTTTTTTGGATGAATTGATGTTGATTGTGTAAGTTGACAAACTGGACTTCAATCTTATTTTAGTTTTGGAAGTGAGAGATTCTGTGTTGGTGCTATTTTGTTTTCTTCTTAGACATTGCCAATTGATCAGTTAGGCCTTGCTATTCCAGTAGCATTTAGTTATGGATTTTTTTTATGTTAAATCTGTCTTGGTTCCAAGCGACAAGTTGAGATGGTTGTTTATGTATGCCATGTGTAGAAATTGGGTGTGCTTGTCTATGAGACAACACACTCAACAACCAGACTATTTAATAGCTTTGGTGTGTGAAGGGGTCTGACCAATGGAGTTTGATGAGATATCCAACCTATAAATGTTTCGATTATATCTGAATAAAATTAAGGCAAAACTTTTTTTTTGTCAGATCATGGCCATCTTACCTGGACCCAACAATTTACTTTATGACTAAGTTCTAATATAAACTTCCAAGGTGGTTGATGTTATTCAAGTGCACATTTATGGCTCAAATCAAGTCCGTCTGAGGACTCTAGTGGAGTTTTGATCACCTGATTTTAAGAAGTTGTTTTACTATCTATTAATCCTGCAAGCTCCCACCACTTTAAAACTTTAGGTTTTAGACTTAGACTCATTATCTCTTTAAATACTGGTCTGTTTGAGATGTTTCCACATTTTAATTAATTGCACTACCGTTACCAGCCATATTAGGCCACATAAACTGTTTCCATTGTTGTCTCTATAGTTGTATTGCATACCACTGCTACTGTCATAGAATAGGTACTGATTCGATATGTGTTATTATGATAGGCTTTTGTATGCAAATTATACATTCCACATTCGAGATTACAAAAAGTACAATTTTGCAATTCAATTAGATGGCTTGATGATAGCGATGATAATCATTATTATCTAAGTTTCTACCTGGCTAAAACTTGAATGCTATTATGCATTTGATTCTACCTTGAATGATATCCTCTATTGGGCTATATGTCTTAAAGTGTCCTTGGTTTTACCCTTTTCCAGGTTTCCTGGACTTTAGTCCCTTCCAAGGTTTCCAACTGAAACAAATTCGCTTAAAAGGATTAATAGTTATATTGCTTTTCAAGTTCAGATTGAGTAAAATGCCCATAATCTAGATTGCATGATTGGGAGTGAGATTTGCGAGGATGACTGTTGATTTGTCTTTATTGGCTGAATCCCTATTTTATGTAAGTGAATGTGGATAATCTCGATTGTTCTCTGAATATGAGTTCATAATGTTGGAGACAGTAAGTACGCCATTCTTAATTTGGATAGTATGAGGCTGACAGACTTGGTGTTCATTTTCTGTTATGATCTTAGAAAAAAATGTGCCTGAAACTAATAAGACTTTGTGTTAGAGCTTGTTTGGCTGCATTGGTAAGAAAACATAGTAACAATTCCAAATCATCATTTTTATTTGTGGTAAATTCAAATATGATAATGGATTTGCTATATGGTTGCCCTAACAACATAACATAATTATGAACTATATTTATGGATGGGATAAGCCAAGAAAAGAAGTAAACACACATAGACTTGAGTAACAAAAGAGTTTTATCTTATTGTGACATGGGTTTATCATGAGATCATGAATTTTTCATATTTTTTGTTTGTGGTTTCTTTTTTCGTGATCTTTGTCAACTAAGTAATTCCCTTAGCAATTCTTGCATGCTCAGGTTATAATTTTGGTGAGAGAAATTTTATTATCAAATTCACAGTTTTTTTTATGCTTTTTCTCCTTTGCCTTTTCTGCATAATATATATGGTCCCTAAACATGCTAGTGCAGGTATTTATTCTCAAACAGATTGAAACCAAATCTGACTTTTGCATATGGTTATTGATGTGCATAATTTCATGTGTGTTTCTACGGGGTGCAACTTCGGTTAGGTTGAAATCAAACCAACTCTTAACCCTATTTACAGTGCTCTAACATTAATCCTAACATGACCCTATTTATAAAGTTATGGCATTAGCTATAACCTTATTTGTAAAATTTGGGGTTGATATTCATGTGCAATCATCTCCAAATTTGTAGGCATTAATTGCAAGCATCCTTAAAATTTTCTTGCCTTACGTAAATCTTGCTGTAACTTGCGATCCATTGAATTATAAAAGGGAACTACAACAGAGTTATGTATTACATACACAAGGATAGGAGGAGACAGTAGAATGCATGGAAGTTGTGTTTCTTTTAAAAAAAATTTAGTGGAATGCATGGAACTTATTTTCCTTTTAAAGAAACTTCTTTGTACATTTTCTTTCACTCTTACTGATATCATATGGTCAACAGAAAGCTTGATGATTTTATTGATGGACACTTAAGACGATCAACTAAGGGAAGGCTCTTCTTTTGTCATGGTAGATGTCTCTGAGTTGCAAGTTGACAAGATCAAGCTGGGCAAGCCTTTGAATCCTTATGCACCATCATTTGTACCACCATCCTCTGTGCGTTGAACTGCTGACAATAAGGAAGCTGTCACTGTGGAAATAACATCAAGTGATGGCAAGACTGTTTAACACGAATGTGTAGAAGATGGGAAAAAGGATGCTCTCAAGAGCCATAAGGAGACTGTGCATGGTCAATGGACCAGTGTTGAAAGACCAGATAACAATGAGGTTTCCCCACAGATGGTTCATGACGGTAAAGTTTCTCAAAATCCCAATTCTGGAGTAGCAAAGGATACCAGGGTGGAAGATTTTGAGGTCGACCTCGCATATCTTGTCACTCAGTTTCCTGATGGATCTGAGCAATCCTTGGCTGATGTATACTTTGCAAACGAAGGTGATTTGGATGCGTCAATTGAAATGCTGAATCAACTTGAGAATGAGGTACTAATTTCTTTAAGCTCTTTAGTGTTTCCTTCTGATTGTCATCTCTTTAATGGTAATGATGGATCTTGTTGCCTTAAGAGATACACACTGTATGTTGGGTATTGAAACTGGTCTTCGGAAAGTATACCCACACACACACACACACACACGCAAAGTCCATTCTTTTAGAAAATAAAATCAATCCTTGCATAAAATGTTTTTTCTTCTTTTTTCAAAGAGAAAATAAGAGAATGAGAAGGCAGAAAAAGGAGACCCAAAATAAATCAACGGTTACAAGCTGATAAAAAAAAAAAAAAAAAAGATTTGACTATTCAGGTGAAATTTGTGATCATATCTTGGTTTAAATTATTTCTACGACATGGCCTACTCATAGCCTTAAAAACAAATACGACGGGTTGTTTACAAGCTAGAAATTAGGAGAGCCACTAATGTTACCAAACCTCCTTCTGATCTACAGTCCAAATTTGTCCTAAAGCATGAATGATTTCTGAGCTCGCAATTTTATCAATTAGAGGTTTGATTTCTTTTAGCGGTGACACTTGATGGACTTCGTTCACTCTGTACGCTACAGCCTCATCGTTCATATACTATTATAATTAAAAGAATATATGCTATAAGCGATTATTATGTATTGGTGTAGTAATTGTTTTTGGCTTCTTTTGATCCATTCGATGCTTCCAACAAGGAGGTTGGTTATTTTTATGCTGCCTGTAATTTTTATCAGCTTGCGAATGATCATCAGGACACGGGCAGTGGTGCTGGGATGCGGTAGGGATGTAGTTCATCCATCTTCTCCAAGATGGAAGGCATGTGGATTGGACGAGACTATACTTGAGTCATTCGGTCCTGCAGGCTAGTTCGCAGGCAGTCATCATTCAGCACACCAGTGCGTGGAAATGGAAAATGCACTTGTCTGCTGCTGTAGATTCTCTCTGACAGTTTTTCACTTATATCGTTGTTAGAGGGAAAACCTCTTACACTGTGTACCTTTTCTCTCGAATGGAAGTTTTGTGCACTTCTTTTGTTTGGGGGGTTGAGGGGTGGGGGGATAGTGATGACCAAACGACACTGCGTCGACCGTAATTTTTTTGATTTTCTCAATTTTCCCGTTTATAACGTTAGATTCTGCATTTTATTCAAGTCAAAACAATTAGCAAAAGAAAAATCAGATTCATTTAAAAAAATAACAACAGAACTTCCCCCTTTTGAATGAAGATACAGGAATCAAATTTTCTTTCATCCTCAAGGCGGGAGCGAGTACTGTACTCCATATTAAATTATTAATAAGAAGGCGTTTCTTACAAGTAATTGGATCTTGTGCAAATTTTAGTGCACCCTGCAATACGCAATTTATTTTTAAAACTTTTTTTATATATTTATGTGAGCCCAACCATGAATGTCTTGTAGATATAGTCGTTGCATTTTTTAATTATTTTTAATTATTTTATTTTAAATTTTAAAAATAAAAAAGCTATTTAATATTTATCATGTATAACTGTCTTACTTTTTATTTTTAGAATTTGAAATAAAATATTTAAAAACATTAAAGTATATAAAAATTAAATATATGAGACATCTATGCCAAGGCTGGTATATGAATTTTAAAAGAATAAATTTGGCGTACTTAGCTTTAATGCACTCGGTTGTATAACACTCCTTTTATAAATCTTTTATTTTTTCAAAATTCATATATGGGCCAAAGCATAGATGTATCATATATATAATTTTTATATTTTTTAAAACATTTTGTTCTAGATTTTAAAATAAAAGGCATTTCTCATGTGTTAGAGCAAAAGAGCAATAACTTTTTTAAAAATTCAAAATAAAATATTAAAAAAGAAAAACGTAAAAAGTGTATATACATTTTATAATTCAAAATAAAATATTTAAAATAAGCAAAAAATGTAAAAATTATATATATATGACATTCATGCTTGGACATACATAAATATATAAAAAAAAATTAAAAAATAAAAAGATAATTATGTATTGCACCGGGTGCACTAGATCCAATTCCTACCAGCTGTATTTAGTGTGTTGAGGTGTATTTAACTTTAACGCGCCTACATATATAATTTTTAAATTTTTTAAAAACATTCATATGTAAGCTGAAGTATAGATGCCTTATATATATAGTTTTTATATTTTTAATATTTTTAGATATTTTATTTCAAATTCTAAAAAATAAAAATAAATTACGCATTGCACCAAATGCACTAGAGCTAATACAACGGGGTGCACTAAATGCAATCCCAAATTTGGGATGGTTCATCACTAGGATGAAATGATCTATGAAATCTCATATTTTCTAAATATACTTTTTCCATTCTTTAAAAAATAGTGGTTTATTTTTTCATTTTTAATATAAATTTTCTCTTTCTCGGTACACTTCCATCCTAAATTCTTATCTCATTCTTTTTTTTTTTTTTGATGTGAAAGACCCACCCTATCCCAGACCCCTTTCAATTTGAAAAGAAGGTTGGGACGAGCGGTCCAAATATTGCATTGCCAAAAAATTATCTGTACAAATGTTTGCCAAGATGGCTTGGGGGGGATTACCCCACCAGACATACTGATCCAAAAGAGAAACTGAAACAAGTCAGCTAAAGAGTGAGCCGCCATGTTACCCGTCCGAAGGACATGATGAACCGAAATGTGGGGGGGAAGCGGCCGGGATAGCGATGATCTCCTTGATGATGATGCTTGCAGGAGCAGAAATACTAGAATGCAATGTCAAGTAATTGAAGAGGAGAAGAGAGTCGGTTTCCATCTAGACATTGCATAAACGAAGTTGGATAGCCCATTTTACACCCATGAGGAAAGCATTGGCTTCCATGAGCAAAGGATCGGCCCCGCCAGCTTGGCGCCATCCTTTAGCCGCAATAAAAGCCCCCCAAGAGTCCCTAATGACCGCCGCATATCCAGTGACAACTCTTCCAACCTGATACCTGGCATCGACATTGACCTTGAACACACCGAGAGGCGGCAAAGTCCACCTGGGAATCAGGAGTTGGTCAATCATACCATCCTGGTAAAGCAGTTTTGCACGCTTGTGTTGTTCGAGAAAGTCCAAACACCAATCTGCAATCCCATCAAAATCCGGTTGGATCCCATCCTCCCTCAATCTGTTACGCATAAACCATACCCTCCAGCATCGCACAATCCACATAGCCATGTCCTTCAATCTGTTTTGATTTGCTACAGAAATTAGCAAATCCTGTATGGTAGCACCCGTGGAGATGATCCTTGCCACCCCGGGCCATAAACTCCTAGTGCGCGAACACTCCAAAAATAGGTGGTTAACATCCTCCACATTGGACCTGCAAAACAGACAAACAGGGTCCACAGAAATACCTCTTCGCTGGAGATTAAGCAAAGTTGGAAGAGCATTTCTGAATAGTCTCCACCCAAAAATAAGGACTTTGCTAGGTAGCTTTGTCCGCCATATGGCCTGAAAAACTGCAGCATTTGGTGGTGCTTCGGCGATCGAAGTGAGAAACCTGTATGCAGATTTGACAGTGAAAGCACCAGAAGGTTCAAGCGTCCAAAACAGGACATCCTCCTCACCCATATGGGGAAGAGGAATAGGGTTGATCTGTAGCCAGCCAGATTCACCCACTGCTGCCAGTATGAGGTCCCTGTTCCACGAGTTTGTAGCCTCATTAATGAATTGGCACACCAACACGTCCTCCGGAATCGAGCACAGGAGAGGGCCAGCCTTGGATATCCTTGATTCTAACCAGCAGTCCTAAAAAAAACGGACCCGTCTACCATTTCCGATTCGCCACCTGCATCCAGTTTGGATTGCATCCCTAGCTTTGAGAATACTCTTCCATGTGAACGAGTCAGCATCTTTCTCCTGACATTGCCAAATGTCCACATTTGGGAAGTAGCGTGCCTTCAGCAACCTGTAGCATAGCGAGCCTGTGTTAGTTGTTAGCCTCCAGACTTGTTTTGCAAGGAGCGCCAGGTTGAAGTTGAAAATATCTCTGAATCCAAGCCCGCCAGACAGCTTTGATTTGCACATATCACGCCAGGCGATCCAACTCATTTTACGCTTATTCCCCAGTTCGCCCCACCAGAACCTGCTAAGCATGCCATTGAGTTCCTGGCAGAATGTCTTTGGCAAGAGGAAGATACTCATCGTGTAAGAGGAAGTTCCAATCTTATTTCATCCAAATTCTGAACAACCGAAAAATGATTACTAAAAACATTTAAAATTCGAGTGTGTTTGCTTAAATAAAAAGTTTATCGTTCTCCACAACTATCTTATTTTTAATTATTTCTTCATATATTTTCATATAATTAACCTATCTATTTTTAAGTTTATTTTCTGTATTTTCTTTACTTGTTATCATTACTCTTATTATATCATATTATAGAATTTTTATCTCACTTTCCAAACACACATTTTCATTTTGTGGATACAAATGAATACGAGTAAAAGAGAAATGAACCTGTTAGTCAGAGCTAAGCAAATGCCCTACTTAGCCCATCTCAAAAAATTTATTTATAACAATTTTGTTTTTTTTTTTTTCATATACTTGTGTTATCTACGTGTATTTAACATAAAAATCAACTTTTACCATTTTTGATATGAATATATATATTTTTAGATTTTTAAAGATGCAAATATTTTACATACATATATAAACATAAATGTTTAAAAATTTCAAAAAAAATATACACATATTAAAAAAGATAAAACTTGGTTTTGTGTTAAGTAAATTAGATAAACAACTGCATAGAGAAAAACAAAAAAAATATTATAAATGAATTTTTTGAAGTGAGCTAAGCGGAACATTTGCTTAGCCAGGGATAATAGTATTATTCCTTCGGGTAAAATAGATTAGTGTCGTGTATTGATAATGCTTTTGTATTAAAATATTTGAAATTATTTCAATAAAACTACCTTGATGTGAGATTCAAATTTGTCAACATATCAATTAAAATTCACTTAGTCTGAATTTTAAGTTTTAAACTTGTACAAAATTCTCAAGTTATTAGACAAAATGAATCTTTCTAATTAAGATGCATTCTATAATGGCAGTTAATAGTTGCTAATAAGATGATTTTTTCGTTTCCGTCTAATTAAAGTAGAGGTACATCAACGATCGGGATTACGTATCAAGAGGCCCCAGCCCCCCCCCCCCTTTGCCGTGGTGGTCCCGCACCCTCCCGTAAAAAATGTTCGCTCGGGGCAGAAGAATCGAGTCATCGACTGCCTTTCTTCAGTTGCTCTGCAGCTGCTTCCCTTTGCTGTTCCCACCGTGACATCTCCCTCCTCCCATGCGCGAATTCCCATTTTAGAGGTGATACCCAACTTCCCTTTTCTAATGTTGTATTCGTTTCCTTCTCCTTTTTTTTTTCAAAAAAAAAAAGAAAAGAAAAGAAAAGAGATTTTAGAAACCGTGAAGGGCGAGCATGCTCAGCGAGGGAATCGTGTTGGCCTTCGCCGCTCTCTCTTGTTTTCTCTTTGTCTCTTCATCGTACAGTAAGGCGCATGACCACCTTTGCCATTCATGTCCGTCTCCTGAGAAGTGATTCGTGAGCCCATTTCTTGATTGCAGCCGGCAATGTACTAGTTTTTTGCTAATTTTGTTTTAATGAAAGTTTTTTTCTAATTTGATGACATCTGAACGAATCCTATTCTTCGCCGGTGCTATCCACTTCCATACCCCATTCCATCTCGTTTATGTTGCTGTGTAGATGCTAGTTGTTTAATCGCATCCAAGGAGGATGGTTACACCTTGTCTTAATACTAATATTCTTTGAGGACTTCTGCCGACTGATTGCAAGCTGAACGGGATACAAAATATTCCTCCACCTTTGAGTGTTTATTTCGCTAATAAATCCTTTAAACATCACCATTTATCTGTTTCTTTAGTAAGTCCATATTGTTTATTTCATATTTTCAACGGTTGCAAGATTGAGAGCTAGACAAAACTTCTTTGCTGTGCAAGCATTTCATATTGCTTTCACGAGATCAATTTATTCCTTATTTTAAAAAAAATATAATTTCATGTATGTGGATTTAAACACTATTATGGGTTACTTGGTTAAAAGGATGCTCATTTTATTACGGTGTTGGTCTTTTATAAAGTTAGTTTTTAAGGAAAATTAGTATCTTCTTGTTGTTGCCAGGTTTTCTTGCATCTCATGGAATACATGAATCTGATTATTCTGAGCTTTGCTATGTAAGCTGGAAATTTATGTGGTCTCTGAAGGCTCCCATACCATGTCAAATAGAGAATCTACCTATGGGGGTCATAAGGTTGGAGAAAGGAACCTTCCTTCCTCGATGAGCACTAAAGACAGAGGGAACAAGCCTTATGGAAAAAAGAATGAAGATGTTGGTAAGTTCATAGCAGGTTAACTAACTCTGAAGCATTGATTAATGATATGCATTGAGAAAAATGAAAGGGAAAAAAGGGGTGAATGAGATTAACTATTAGATGTGAACAGTATAACGAAGCAGCCTATTCTCCTCCTTGCTGTCTACGCCACTCTCTACTAATCCATCACCAGAGTATGCAAGGTCGATTCCTCACTTATATTCAGATTGGAAAAGTTGGTTCATTTATCATCCCGTGACTATTACACTCAAGAAGTAAACAGAGTCATGGTCAGGGAAATTAGATAGAGTCTCAAGGTTCTTCAAATTCATGAGAATTTTCAAGCGCCTAATATTCAATTTTCATGTCACTTCTAGCTGGTTCATCAAGGAACTACGAAGCTGTTGTTTTGGAATGTAGGAGCCCATAATGTAGAAAAATATGTGCTAAAAATTGAAGACTAGCCATTGTCGTTGCTTTGAAATGTTGAATTTCTTGTGAAGTGTATAACTATTGTGAAAATGCTGCAGGTAATGGTGAATCTGCTTCCAGTGAAGGTTCTTTGGACTTCTCAAAGCTTCTGGTAAATCTACTTTTGAGATGTTTTGATGTTCTTTGGCTCTCCCTCTTTTGTCCTTCTTTCACGCCTTTTGGGATATTGACCATGCCTTTAATTGCAATTCTTATTTGGACAGGATGGGGTCATTTTTGCATTGTCAGGATTTATAAATCCTGAGCGTGGAATACTCCGTTCACAAGCTCTTGAAATGGGCGGTGAATATAGACCTGACTGGACCTCAGACTGTACGTTGCTTGTTTGTGCATTTCCTAATACTCCTAAGTTTAGACAAGTTGAGGCTGATGGTGGAACCATTGTTTCAAAGGTAGATGTTTCAATACACTCAATGTTTAACTGTTCATGCCAACATGTTATTTAGAAATCTGCAGTCCAACATATCCACTTTTTAGTTGATTGCCTTTTCTAAATTGCTGCTGTTTGGGATTTTTGGCATTCTTTTAACAATTGAGAGGGATTTTAGATATTTTGAACATTTTGGTTCAAGCTTTTCATTTTTTTGTAGTGAGTGTCAAACTTATTGGATGCGTTGTTAGAGATGCCATGGTGGTACCTGAAGAGTGGCTTCACCTGGTCTATCTTTGCCATGTGATGTTCTCATGTTTCCTGTTATTTTTTCACTGTCGAGCAGGCTTAGATGTATGTTCAAGCTGTTTCACTCATATGGGAGAACATCAAAAGTATCGGATAGCTTGCTGCTTGACATTTTGGGGTGGCTCCTGGAGAGTGGATTGGCTTGACATATCTGTGCCATGTGACATTCCATGTTAGTTTTACTTGTTAAGAGGGCATAGATGTTTCAGATATTGAGTTCAAGCCATTTCATCCATGGGGAAGGGCATCAAAATTATTGGACAGCTTGTCAATAGACCTTGTGGAGTGGCTCCTGAAGAGTGTTCATGTGATGCTCAATGATACATGCATCTATTCTACTGCTAGTGTATTTGGTACAAATGGCAAATAGTTAAAAAAAGTATGGCAATTTAGTAAGCCTTTCTTGTTGTGGTTATGTAGTCATTCATTGGTTTTAATTTGATTGCCAGGCTGAAATTCTGTGTACATGGATGATGGCAACTAATCCTTAAAAATGGCACCACATCAGACTAGCATTGGAAGGCACATACTTCAAGCTGTTTCACTTATTTGTGTTTGCATGTTCAGTAAAATTAATTACACAATCGTAAATTTTCATTTAGGAATGGATATCAGAGTGTTATAAGCATAGGAAGCTGGTTGACATTGAACGTTATCTCATGCATGCGGGAAAGCCATGGCGGAGACAGAACAAGCTACATGTCAGTGCAAGAGGTGATCTAAATGCTATTTCCAAGTGCTGAAGCAATTATCACAAGGAGAGACCGAGAGGACCTGGAAATTCAGCTCACAGGAAACACTCATTTGAGACCATATCCATTCATAATTGCAATTATATCCCAACCATTAGTTTCTTGGTCGGATCTGATGTGTGTTCTATTAAGTCCTGTTAGCATCTTTCCCTGCCCTCTCTTCCATCTTTTAGAATTCATTTCTTCGTAGATCCATTGACCAAACAATGTGCAGATTGACCTGAATTTGATGATTGCTGCTGGCATCTGGAATTACCTTGATAATGTTGAAAAGTCCTGCTCCACTAGTCAATCATTCTATGCTTTTAAGCTTTTTGGTGCTTGCAGCTGAAGTAAGGCCACGACATCAGAAAGCCCAACAACAAGAAGGGAAAAATTCCAATAAAAAAGAGAGTAGTTCTTCTAAACCAGGAGTGAGTCGAACATTTTTTTTCATCCCAATACTCATTATATGGATCTCAAAAAAATTCAAATACCCATTTTGTTGCCTCTTCCTTCTATTCATTTTCACTTTAGATTTCTCTGTTGTTATCTTTAAAAAATGAGAAAATGACTTACCTAAAGACTGCAACAATACTATGGGATTACTTTTGTTGTCTCCCTTGAGGTCCTTCTGGTCATCATCAATTACACTTTGTTCCTACAATCTTTTTCGCATATTGTTCTGTTGTTTCATTCTGTCATGGACTCTCTCTTGGTCAAAATTTAGGGAGTGAATGTACCTCCATGGCTCCATACATGTTTTTTCCAGGATATTCCTTTTCATCTTGCCTTTTACTTGATCCAGCTCATTTCTCTTGCATTTAAGAGCCTCCTTTTCCTTCTGGTTCCTCCTGTTCTTGGTGAATTTAGTCTGCTTTCCTTACTAGCTGTTATACTGTTGCATTCCCTTAATGTGTTTTACGTCCTGCTGGATCTTACCAATTGGTCCTCTCAGTAATGTCTTCATCTGCATTCATTGTCGAAGAATGTTTTCCTAGAGGTCTCGACATCAGCCCATCTGTCCTGTATGTGAATAAGTCGTTACACAAAAACTAGATGGACATCTTTACTTCTTTACCTGTTCTGGAATCCATGAATATGCATAGAGTAGATCTTATGTGAATACCGTTGTTCTTATGAACATTGTTATTACTACCAGGCCCCACTTTTTCAGCATGGAGGAGAAGTCAATTTTCTGTTCTGACCTCCATTTCTTTTTATTGTTCTGTATTGCCATTTTGATGGTATCTTTCATCGGTTATCATGCAGGGTGGAGCACCAAATTCCATAAAAATGCTTCTTTCTCCTTTCAAATTAAAAGAGTGGGCAGTTGATGATTTGAGTAAAACTATTTTGTGGCTGGACAGTCAAGAAGAGAAAGTGAGTTTTTTGTTCTGTTATAATTATCTACTTGAAGACTATAAAATAATGCAGTGCCTTCTCCCCCTCGATATCTATTTGGCTTTCTTGCTAGTTATTATGTTGCTATGTGTTTCTTTTGAACTTTTTGCAAAAAGCTGCTCTAGATTAAGCCAAATGCCATTTAATTTTAGCTCCGAGGGCTATCAAAAACCTAAGCTATGAACTAGGAGTGGTTCTGTTTTCAGTTTACATCTGTGCAATAAACAAATGATGCACCCGTTCCCATGTTATTCAATTGGTAAATACTGAGAAATGCAAATTTTGGATGGGTAGTTCTTCCTAAACACACCGCCAGATTTGGACAGGTTCTCTCGCTGAGATTAGGATGTGCAGCCATCCAAATTCTAGATTCGGACCTTCTCTTCTTTTGCTCTGTCTTTACTTTCTATTTTGAGCGGTGAACTTTAAGCTTTCTCCTTTATAGGAGGGTGAATGTAGAGCTTCCCTTCATTCTTTTTTACTGAACTATGGTCATATATTGCAAAGCAACAACACCTATGATCAGTTCTATTGAAAATGAATTGGATCTAATAGGTATTTATTTTTCCACTCTTTTGTGGATCTGGAATTGAAATGTTGAATTGCTGCAATTACATGAGTACTACTGTTGTCTATTATTCTCGTTAAGCCTAAACTATTTGGACTTGGCCAAGTTCTTGATATCCACTCTTCATTTCACATTGACAGCCAGATTCGAGTGATTTGAAGAAAATAGCTGCACAAGGTGTCATAACTTGTCTGGAAGATGCTATAGTAGCACTGAAGGAAAACCAGGTGTGTGTGAGATGGATACTTGTTGTCTATCGCAAATTGGCAATCATGTCCTTGATTTCTCAGTTATACTCAATTCAAGTTTATTTGACTGGTAGACTTTTGTTTGGTCTAAAATCTCTTTCTGCTTCATGAATTTTATCTTTAGGATGTCCAGAGCATGATGGAACAGTGGAGATTTGTTCCCCATGTTGTGGAAGAGTTGTCAAAACTTGCGAAGGCTGGAAATAGCACTGGTTCTCCCTCCAAAGATGAGCTCTACAAGCAGGCTGTTGCGTGTAAGCAGGTGTACCAGATGGAGTATGATAACATAGATGCTGATCCTGCAAAAAGTAAGAAGCGGACAACAAGTGAGGCTGGTGATGATAAGGAAAAAAACACATCTGATGACGAGGGG
The DNA here is from genome assembly GCA_030490835.1 of Annona cherimola. Classification (NCBI taxonomy): domain Eukaryota; kingdom Viridiplantae; phylum Streptophyta; class Magnoliopsida; order Magnoliales; family Annonaceae; genus Annona; species Annona cherimola. The sequence goes on along the minus strand of CM059977.1, from coordinate 6,473,301 downwards.
TTCGAGAGTGATGAGACAATTGTAATGACGGAGGAGGAAATTGAGGTTGCATGCGGAAATCTGGCTTCTAAGTTCTAAACATGGAAACCATTACTGCTATGTATTTCTGTAGATACACCATCACCATCCTCATCCTCTTTTAGTTTTTAACTTTTATATATGGCTTCCTTACTGGGGTGTCTTTCTTTTTCAACACAAAAAAAAATTCAAATCAAAGGTTCTGGGGCATAACTCGCGAAATTCTAAAAAGGATTTTGGGGGGCTCATTTCCTAATAATCTTTTGAACTTTAAAGGGGTATTTAATTATAAAATGGAATATATGGAAAGTAGCTTCAAATTTCTTGTTTTAATTTGGTATACTGATTTCTCAAATCAAATAAATGGCCGGTGGTTTGATTCTGTTTTAGAGGACAGGTTTTGTTCCGAAGATTTTTGTGTTCACTGATCGAGATCTATCCCTTATTTGTCTGCCAATTCTTCCGCTTTAGGATCCGTTCTTAGAAAAGGTTCGACTTGCTATATTTCATTGATGGATAACCTACCTTGAATTCTTCTCTGTCCTGTTGGGCCATTATCATTTCGGCGATACATTCGTGGTCCTGCACAATACCTAGACTCACGCACGTTGGTGGCTTCATTGCGGTTTGTGTACATAAAAGAGGGGCGATCCCCCGTGGTCAGTTGCTGTTGGGTTCCAAATGTGTCCGGCTGTTTAACTTATTTGTTTGTTTTTTTTTATGAACACGTGAAGTTAGGCGTATTTAATTTCTAAATTAAGTTTTATCATTTTAAGACGTGTTTATATATTTTTTATTTTTAAATATAGGGGCATTACGGTAATTTTCACAAGTAAAAAATTACATCGATATTCCTGTGTTTAAAATAAAAAAATATATTAAAAAAAGTAAAACTTGATTTATAAATTAAATACACTTAACATGTTCATAAAAAACAAAAAAAATTAAAAAAATTGGTTTTGTGGCAAGCCTAAATAGCCAGTCACTTTGGCTAGCTTAAGAAGATCACTCATCTATAAAAAAAAAAAAATAGTGCTTGTTTGTGTATTTTTTAAAGATTCCTAATTCATGTAACTCCATTCAATTTTCTCACCATGATGATTCGTAGGAAATTCATATATACATATATAAGAAATATTCTAGTGTATGTAAATGCACCATAACTTATGATGCTTTTACATCAAAATAGATTTCAAATGATCATAAAATGTACGTTTACTCTGCTATTGTATTTAGAATTATTTCTTTTTATTAACATATTAATCTTCATTCAAATCGGATGTGTATGGGCTGTATCTTAAAATAGTATAAAAATTCAATGTAATAGAATAGTTTAATGTAAATAATAACTTTAAAATTATTTTTTCAAAATGTAATTATTTCCCATGTAATTTATATATACATAAAAGATTGTATAAATATCAATCAATTTAAGTATATATAGTCACTAAGGGTTTATCTTAGTGGTAACACTCATGACCTGTTTTGATAAGGTCGGATGTTTGATTCCTGACATGTGCGTCCGGGTGTTTATTTCTCCCCACAGTGTGAGTTTTACTTTTCCACTTTAGTGGGAGTTTAATTAATGAGAGCTTGTTGTCTTTCTTTGAAAATTATAAGAATATCTTAAGGCTTAAATACAGCACAAATTAAAATAATTGTAAATATATACATCAAAAAAGTATATGTAGGTCTAATTGTGAGCCAAACGCATCGTTAACACATTTGTATACGATATATATATATATAGAGAGAGCTGTTCCATTGCAGCGTCACTACTTAACACATTTGTATACGATATATATATAGAGAGAGAGCTATTCCATTGCAGCGTCACTACACCGGAACAGCGGTGCAGTTGCCCAAAAATTGGCCCCACGTGATCATGAAATCATGATCTACTCCACCAATTGTATTTAGAATAATATATTCTATTAGCATACCAATTTTCATCCCAATCAGATACTTTAAAGTTGTTATTTACATCAAACTATTTTATTACATTTGATTTATACCATTTTCAGATGGAGGCCATATACATATCTGATTGGAATGAAAATTGGTATGGTAATAGAATACATTATTCTAAATATAATAGGTGGAATAGATCATGATTTCATGATCATGTGGGGCCCATTTCAGCGATGTTACACCAAAATATCTCTTATATATATAAATATATAGAGCTGTTCCGGTGCAGTGACGCTGCACCTGAACAGCGGTGCAGTGGTCCCAAAATGGGACCCACATGATTATGAAATTATGATCTACTCCACTATTGTATTTAGAATAATATATTCTATTACCATACCAATTTTCATCCCAATCAGATATGTATATGAGCCCCATCTGAAAATGGTACAAATCTAACGTAATAAAATAATTTGATGTAAATAACAACTTTAAAGTATCTGATTGGGATGAAAATTGGTATGGTAATAGAATACATTATTCTAAATATAATTTGTGGAGTAGATCATGATTTCATGATCATATAAACCCCATTTTGGGACCACTGCACTGCTGTTCCAGTGCATTATGGCTGCACCGTAAAGGCATTTTTTTGTCCTGATGTAATGGTCGCCGCTGAATTAAGCCGAATTTGACACTTCTACCCCTTATTTGTCTGCCCATTGAACCTCTTTAGGAGGAGTTGTAAACTAGCTAGCGCATTTCGTTGATGAATGACCCAACTTCAATTCTTCTGCATCCTGTTGGGCCATCATTTCGGCAATCGAATCGTGGGTCCTTGCACAATGCATCTGTAGATATACTCTATATATATTTGGACACATGCATATGTTTGGTGGGCCCACAAAATTTGAAAAAAAATCCAAAAAAAATATAATTGCACGGGTTAAGTGGCTAGATGCAAATGGAGACGCACCTGATCAATTCCCTGTATATAATTTAAAGATGTGCTCGTTTATGTTTTTTTTTTTTGTTTAAATTATAGGCAGAGTGCATAATTCGACATCAGACAACAGTGCCCAGCAAGATGCAGCGCCAGAATTTTACATGTATATGGTATCCTAGACACAATAGGCTTTAATATTACACCCCTGAAATGATTAAGATGCATTAATGTCTTGAACCATACAGACTCATATTATCTTAATTAAACTAACTAAGCTTAGGGATGCCCACTGACAGTTGTATATTTTTAGGCGACCATTTCCAAGCGACCAGCATTGGTAGAAGTGTCGATGAGCATGTCTGTGGTGAAGACAGGGAGCATAACGATCAGGGGGCAGGAGTAGTCGGTGTAAAGACAGTCGATGATAGCACTCCCTGCTTTGTTAGCACATACGTGCACTTTGTAAATCTGACTATTGCCGTCGTGGTTCTTGTTGCAGGTTATCACAACACTCTTTCCTATGCTTTTCTGCAACGCCTTGTAAACGTAATCCAATCGGTATTTCTTGGTGTTCGATGGCACTATTCCTGGTTTTTTGGAAAGAGAAGCGCTGTTAGCCATGCATGTATGCAGTAATACTAGACCATTATATCATATTTCTTTGACCTGTCAAACCAACCAAGCTGTGATCCATTTCCCTATGGCTGTTTTTTAATTATAGCCGACAATGTGCATGCATAAGAATATTACAGCAAATTAGTGATGAGAGACCTGGCCTTAAGTAAATACTTACCTTAATTTCCAGAGAGTAAGAAGTGTTTAGTGAGTAATTACCGTACTTGCGAAGACCCCCAAGCACATTGGCCTGTTTAGCAATGTCCAGCCCAGTTTTGAAGAAAACGGTCTCATTCACGCCGGAGCATGTGCCGGAAGTCAACCACGTAGCGTTCCACATCGGTTGCGGGCTGGTGCTTGGGCATTCCAGAGTCGTCCAGCTCTTCATCATTGCAACGCGGACTGTTCTGTTAATCTGCGTACGTTGTGTTTGGATTTAAATTCGACATAAGGCCACTAGAATTACCATGTGCACAAGTATATGTGGCCGGTATATACAAGGAGAAGAGTTCGATTAGCAAGTGAAAACCGTACGTACCGCATTGATATAGAACCGATTGTTGCTGCATTTCTCCACCTGGATGGGTAAAAAGCGAAACAGCACCTTCCAAGTTTGCAGATCTTGCACCAAGAAGTCCTCAGCCGGATCTCCCGTGTACGGTTCGCAGCAAACCCCAGCATCTTCGGAATTACAGATTGAACCAGGCCACTGCGTGCAACAATCGTTAATATTGTTTTGTTAATAATTTTTAAAAACCAAATAATTTATTGGACTAATTCGCCCGCACGCGTAATTATTATGATATTGAGTTGGGGGAGTGTGCGTGTGTGTACCACTAGGATCAGACGGTAGCAATCGAAGTCATCCGAAAGTGCAGACAGAGCCTGGATGTCTTGAGACGAAGCCCAGGAGGAGCAAAGGAGAAACGGCAGAAACAAGGCAGTTAGAGCCAATCTCAAAGCCATTGGATGATCCCTTCGCCAACTCGAAATCAGCTTCGCCAGCTAGCTAGTCTTTATCGGAGGAAGAAGTGGATTTGTTGGATGGAAGCAGCTTCGTGGCGAATGCATTTATATATAAGATATTCTTCCTACATACTCATTGATTGTATGCCGTTCGGGTTGGAAAATCGATCCAAAAGTGTGTGTCACGTGGTTTTGCTGGTAAATTCTCATTTGAGGAAATTTCGGCGGGCGTGGACTAAATATGCATTAAAATAGTAGATAAAAATTCCCGTAATGCAACTTTTCATCCAAAGTTTGAAGCCTTTTTAAAGCTGCGGCCCTGACATGATAAGGCTCCCACCGACGAGGACATTCCCGGACACATAGGCATCCCCACGAGTTTCACGTGGGCTGATGGTAGTTAGTTTTTTTTTCCATAATATTTGACTGTTATCTTTCTTATATTTACAATATTTTATTCTTAATTTTTTCTATAATCACCAAAATCTAAATTCTTAGCAATTACCGGCAGCCGTCATTAAATCCAGTATCACAGTAACAATGCCCCCTGCATCTACCCATTCGATGACAACATAGATCGACTGCTCAAACCCAAAATTGCAGCCCCTCTTCCTAGATAGATGCGGCCACTAATGCACTAATCCAACTCTCCACTGAGCGCCCATTGGACGACCATGACCACTGCATCCATCTAATTGACTAGAACATTAAAACTACAGCATCAATTTGAGGACTTAGCAGCAACTCTGCTCCAACATCTTCTTCCATCAATAATGAAGCATGCTAATCATTACAGTTCAAGCATCATGATGGCATCTTCTTAAAAGCAGGCAGGCGAGGTTAGTTTGGTTATTTACAAAACTCCATACGTGAAACGAGATGAATTTAGCAAGATTTAAAATGTTAATACGTAAACTTTAGAATTTAAAATGCTAATACGCAAAGTTAAAAAGTTTGTCACAAATTCTCCCATTAAAAATTCAAAACAAATAAATTATGAAAGACTAGAGCTGTCCCCAACTCAGATGCATTCTACTTTTTTAAGTACTCAATTACCTTAATTTCCAGAGATCAAAACAAATAAATTATGAAAGACTAGAGCTGTCCCCAACTCAGATGCATTCTACTTTTTTAAGTACTCAATTACCTTAATTTCCAGAGATTAAGGAGAGTGCGGGAACTAATTACCGTGCACGGCAACGCCCCGAGGCACATTGGCCTGTTTACTGTTTAGCAATGTGTAACCCAGCTTTGAAGAAAACCGTCCAATTTTCGCTGGAGCATGTGCCAGACGCCAACCACGTAGCGTTCCACATCTGTTGTGGGCTTGTGCTTGGACGGTAGGGATCTAGTTGATCGATCTTCTCCAAGATGGAAGGCATGTGGATTGGTAGGGGTGTTAACGGATCGGGTTGAACGGGTTGGAGCCTAATCCTAATCTTAACTCATTTAATATATCTCAACCCTAATTCGTTTATTAACCCATTTAAAAAATTTCAACCCTAACCCATTTACACCGGGCGGTAGTGATGCTGCACCGGAACAGCCTCCTATATATATAGAGAGAGAGAGCTGTTCCGGTGCAGCGTCCCTGCACCGGAACAGGGGGTACAGTAGCCCCAAAATGGGCCCCACATGATCATGAAATCATGATCTACTCCACCCATTGTATTTAGAATAATGTATTCTATTACCATACCAATTTTCATCCAAATCAGATACTTTAAAGTTGTTATTTACATCAAACTATTTTATTACGTTGGATTTATACCATTTTCAGATGGGGGCCATATACATATCTGATTGAGATGAAAATTGATATGGTAATAGAATACATTATTTTAAATACAATGGGTGGAGTAGATCATGATTTCATGATCATCTGGGGCCCATTTTAGCGATGCTGCACCAGAATATATTCCATATATATATATATATAGGGAACCGATCCTGTGCAGTCCGCTGTAAAATGGACCCCACACATATTAGATTGTAATGAAACTTTATACACTCATTTATCCATATATAAATCATACTTTAGACGGTTTAGATGTTGAAAAACCACTTTAAACTTGATATTTACATTAAACTATTTTATTACGTTGATTTTGCACCATTTTAAGATGGAGACTACACACATGTTGGATTTGGATGAAAATTGGTATGGTAATAAAGTGAACAATTCTTAATACAATGGGTGGGGTGGATTTATGGGAAATGATCAGATGGGGCCCATAGTGCATGGACTGCACGGTGCAGTCGCATGCATTGGATCATTTCCCATATATATAATATAGAGAGAGCTGTTCTGGTGCAGTGACGCTGCACCGGAACAGCGGTACAGTGGGCCTAAAATGGGCCCCACATGATCATGAAATCATGATCTACTCCACCCATTGTATTTAGAATAATGTATTCTATTACCACACCAATTTTCATCCCAATCAGATATGTATATGGGCCCCATCTGAAAATGGTATAAATCCAACGTAATAAAATAGTTTGATGTAAATAACAACTTTAAAGTATCTGATTGGGATGAAAATTGGTATGGTAATATAATATATTATTCTAAATACAATGGGTGGAGTAGATCATGATTTCATGATCATGTGAGGCCCATTTTGGGCCCACTGCACCGCTGCACCGGAACAGAATCCATATATATATATATATATGATGGATGATTTCATACGATATACCATGTGTTTGACAATGAACAGAAAATTTCTATTTAAAATTTTTCAATATAAAACTTTTTATTATCTAAAATTATTATTATTTTAATTATTTTTTTATATTTTCTTATATAACTATCTTATTTTTCAATTATTTTTAAACAACTACACACATAACTAACTTATATATTTTAACTTTATTATATTTACTATTCGTTATTATTTATATCTTATCACATGATTTGACATAAAAACTTATCCATTACCCGGCACACCCACGTTACGTTACCTAAGTTGCGATATTTATGCCTCCACCGTCCTTTTTAAATAGTTGTACTGAACTAGTGGATACACATTCAATGCCACCGCTGCATACTTCTGACGATGGTGATGTGCATTAAATGGCATGCAACGTTTCGCGAGAGAGAATGCATGACGATTAGCCACCAAGCACCACCATGGCCGTTGGATCCGCCAGAAATTCCGAGTAGCCCCATTGCAGCAGCAACATAAACTCCAGCCACTGCACCTGCCGATCCACCATCAGCCGCTCTCAAACCCTTTCTTCTTCGGTGTACTACAAACCAACAACCGTCAAACACAAAGCAGGCAAGCCAAAAATTTCCATTTTTTCCGGCACCTATTATTAAGTGGCAACTCCAAATCCATAGCAAAGCAGCTCCATCCTTATAATTCGTCAGCAGCAAACATCCAAAGCCGACTGGCCATGAAAAGCCCAAATCTACCGGCTACTTTTTCCATTTCCAAATCCAGAGCATCGCAAACGCCCTCCATTAAATCCTGTCGACAGTCTACTATCTGCCAAAATTTGCAGTAGCTCCTCATCAATCCGTCTTTTCTAGTTGATTAGCGGTCAAAGCCAAATCATGAAAACGATTGGCGATCCCCTCTAGTCGTTTATTGTCGGCAACGAGTGTGGTGGTAGCGTGGGGCAACATACGGCAGTATGGATAGTTGTCAATAGCAGCTCTAAGATGGTGCAGCAGGCTCTGCACCACCTGATTTTTCGGCTGGATTTTTCGGCAGCTGTAATTTTCTAGCACCTGAAGCTGGATTTTTCGGCTGCAGTGATTTTTTGGCAATTGATTTTTCTGCTGGATTTTTTGCCTTTGAAATGTCCAGCACCCTCACAAGAGTTTCAAACAAAATTTTCTCTTCCTGTTTTTGAGTCGTGAATTTTTTTCCTAGCATGTGCGCTTGTGTTTTCGCCTCTGATATGGCTTCTAGCCTTCTACCCATACTTTTTCCGCCCCCGATATGGCTTTCGCTCGTATTTTTCCGCCCATGATTTTTCTGCTACTGTTTTTCGCCTCTCACATGGCTGCTTCTGCTCGTGCTTCTTTCAGCTGCTTCTGCTCGTGCTTCTTTCAGCTAAAAACTGCCATGCATTTAATGCTCATCACCACGAGGTGGAATTTTGCACCGGCAGCATTGAATGTCATCCAATGGCTCGCACGGCTTCATTTAAATGGATGGATTGGATTGAAATATCGTATCTTACGCAAAATGCGATATATCTCATAAAATAACTCGCATATGTATATTTTTCACTTCTATATAATTGGATTACATAAAAATTTACTTATATAATTCTTTAAAAATTAAGATTTTAATCTTTGATAGAAAATCTAATTCATTTATTATATTTAACATCATTTGTTTATCTAGATAATCGTGTTTCATCTCGATGAAGAATGTTTATAAACCACATTTATTAGAAATTTTATATTCGTGTATAAATTATGAAAAATATTAAAATATTAATTTTAAAGTAGTATTTTCAATATCTTAATCGTCTAAATATCAGTTTTTTATGAATAAATGATTCGATAGAATATTACTATATTCTAATATATGTGTAAATAGATCTAAACGTTTTTCATAATTTATACATGAATATATATATATATAAACAAACGTGACTTATAAACATATTTCATTGGGATGAAACTTAATCTTCTAGATAAACAAATGATGTTAAATATAATGAACTGATTAAATTTTCATTAAAGTTCAAAATATTAGATTTTGAATCAATTGCATAAGTTCACTTTTATGTAAACTAGTTACCTAGAAAAGTTCGATTAGCAAGTGACAAACCGTACGTACCGCATTGATATGGAACCGATTGTTGCTGCATTTCTCCACCTGGGTGGTAAACAAGCCAAACAGCACCTTCCAAGTTGGCAGATCTTGCACCAAGAAGTCCTCAGCTGGATCTCCCGTGTACGGTTCGCAGCAAACCCCAGCATCTTCGGAATTACAGATTGAACCAGGCCACTGCATGCAACAATAATTAATATTGTTTTGTTAATAATTTTTAAAAACAAAATAATTAATTAGACTAATTCGCCCGCATGCGTAATTATTATGATATTGAGTTGGTGGAGTGTGTGTGTGTGTGTGTACCATTAGGATCAGACGGTAGTAATCGAAGTCATCCGAAAGTGCAGACAGAGCCTGGATGTCTTGAGATGAAGCCCAGGAGGAGCAAAGAAGAAACGGCAGAAACAATGCAGTTAGTGCCAATCTCAAAGCCATTGTATCCCTTCGCCAACTCTAAATCAGCTTCGCTAGCTAGCCTTTATCGGAGGAAGAAGTCGATTTTGATGGATGGAAGCAACTTCTTCGCAAATGCATTCGTATATATATTGATATTCTTCCGTTCGTAACACTGATTGCATACCTTTCTGGTTTGAAAATCGATCCAAAAGTGTGCGTGTATGTCACGTTGGGTTTTTTATATTTTAAACTCTTTAATTTTCCCTAATTATATTTTAAATCCTAAAATTTGGTCGGCTGCATTTTAAAACATAGAAACTGTCACCTTTGCATTTAAACCTTGGCTCGTAATGCTGTTTAAAAATGCCATTAACCCATGTTAAACCTCATAAATACCCTCACATACAATAAAACCATAAGAAGATATGAGAGAGTAGCAATAGCGGCAACAACCTGCGTCGAACCATCCGTGGATGCTCCTGAAATGATCTCCGAACACAGGAGTTATCGAAGTGGAATCTAGATAAATCTTCTGCGTGTTATCCATTAAATGCCAAAAAGCTCCTTGGCGATGCAATTCTTGCATTCTCGTCGAGCTGGGCATCGTCGCTTTCAGCGCTTTGAAATGATTCCGTCTGATGGATCAATTTCGTCGTCTGGGCATCACCGACAAATGTGTGAGAAAATGGAAGAGGCTGAAGGTTTCATTTTATGAGGAAAATAAATCAACTCCATCACTAATTCATTGCTCATAAAGACAGTAAGCTAACCTTTTTCTTTGGCTGGGGAGATTAGATTTTACTGAATGATGCCTCAGCTTCATACTTTGGGAAAAACGGATAAGATCAACCTCATCCAAAGGAAACAAAGGGGATAAAATAAAGGTCTTGCTAACAATTGAACAAACTGGAAAGTACCATATAAAACTTTCGTAAGGACTTCGAATGCTAACTAGTTTTCCTTTCTCGTCACTTTTCACATGGTAAAAGATGATTTTACAACAAAGTTCCCTGACCATCATAAGAAATGCATCCAAGGCAACCTAATAGAGACCCAAACAACAGCCTCCAGCAAGTCACAGACTTTGGAGCAGCTCTACAACCTCTCAAAATGACGAATGATACCCCGGAGCCTGAAACTTCAAGTGAAGTATCTACTCTGCAGTCCAACGATCAACGAAAGGATATGCGACTGCCAGAAATTAATTTCATGACGTAGATTAGATGTATCGAGATTACAAACTGGCCAAATGCTTACTGGCAAACATGATACAGGAAGTCAAAGTAAAATTAGAATTGATTTCGAACACGGTCCAACACAAAACAGAACAGAGAAACAAAAACCTCTTGTCAATAACCCTTAACATCGTCGGCTTAACAAGCCAAGAAAACCCAGACAACAACAGGCAAACGAAAACAGAGCTTGACCATACAGCGGGGAAGCAGCTTTCAGGATCCAGCCCTGTGATATCCCAAAGCGGTTAGGTTGAGGGGGGAGCCTGGGTTATAAGTGGAAGCCGCCAGGTACCTCAGTGAGGCGTTTTTTGAAAAAGGACGGGATGCGCGTGAACCCAGAGGGCAAAACCGTACAGGCCGAGGCCCAAAACGGATAATATCTTACTGTTAGGCCTGAAGCATTACAAATGGTATCAGAGCCGACTCCCGACCTCCGGCCAATGGTGTCCAGCAGGGACGCTGAAGCCCCAAGGGGGGGTAAATGTAATATCCCACATCGGTTAGGATGAGGGGGAGCCTGGATTATAAGTGTCACGTTTGAAATAAGAGAAAATAATGTGATATAATAGGAATAATAATAAAGAATAAAGTTAAAATGATAACAAATTGTTTGTATAAGTAGTTATGTAGAAATGATTAAAAAATATAATAATTTATGTAGAAGATATAAGAAATAATTAAAATATAATATAGTTGTACATAGCGAAAATTTCATATTAAAAAATTTTATATAAGAATTTTTTTCTTTTAACAAAACACACTCAAAAAATAATAAACACACTCAAAAAAATAATTTTAAAATACGATAACTACTGAGAATAAAAAAAATTTAAATTAATATAAAAATCGGCGACATTTTTTTATTCCACACGACTCCATACATTAATTGCATGGCAGCAGGTGTTGTAGGCTGCATGACAAGCTTATTAAGGGTGTGTTTGAGAATTGATAAAACTTTTTGTGAAAAATTTTAGCGAATAAAAGTTATCAAATTATGTGATATGATAAGAGTAATAATGAGGAGTAAAAAGGATAAAGTTAAAATATATAGGTTTGTATGAGTAATTGTGTAGAAATGATTGAAAAATAAGATAGTTGTATAAGAAAATATAAAAAAAAAAAAATTAAAAAATACGATAATTGTGGAGAGTGAAAAAATTTAAATTGAAATATTTTAACTTGACATTTTATACCCATTGACAAACACACCCTTAATGTACAGAGTCTTTGTGGAATAAAAACACGTTACCGAGTTTTATATTAATTTTAAAAAAATTTATAGCAGTGGGAGACAGGGAGAGACGCCACCAATGTAGCCGGAAATTTTCGAGCCCGTGACCATTCGAAGCTGGTCGCATCGCTACCGGTGAAAGCAGCTTACCACCGAGGCACCAATTAATGCAAGCTGCCAACAGTTGCCTGCGGCCGTGTTTACTCATTTGACGTGCAGATGTTGCCACGTATTTTTTGCACAATCACCCACACATCCGCTCGCAGATGCATTTAGGGTTTGTTTGTTACCCAGTAAAAGTTATCAAGTTAAAATTTTTTAATCATTTCGTCACATTTTTCTATACAATTATCCTACTTTTCAATCATTTCTACATAACTACCAACACAACTAACCTATCTATTTCAACTTTATCTTATTTATTTCTCATAATTATTCCTATTATATTATATTATTTGACAACTTTTATTCTCCACAATTTTACATCATAAATGTTATTCATTCTTAAACATACCTAAATGTGTGGCAGCTAGTGTCGTAGGCTGCATGACAAGCTTATTAAATGCATCTGCTTGTGAGGGATATTTTATGACATTACGATTGCGCAAAAAATAGGTGGCAACATTTGCAAGCTACTGTTGGCAGCATGCATTAATTTCTGCTAAATGGTTTTTACCAGCACGGTGGCAGACTACATGAACACCCCCATCAATGAAAAGTTTTGCACGAGAGTTTTCGGATTTGCCAAAATAAAAAATTTCACCGAGCACAGCTCAAAAGTTTGAAGCCTTCTTAAAGCCGCAGCCCCTGACATGACAAGGCTCCCACATCGGCATCCCCACTAGTTTCACGTGGGCCGATGGTACTTGCTTTTTTTCTTTTTTTTTTTTCTTTTTTTTTTTTTTAATCGTGGAAACCGGTTATTGAACCGGTAAAGGAACTGGTCTGATTCGAACCGGTTCGACAGGCTAATCAAACCGGTTCGACCCGGTGACGTCATCATGACATATTTATGATGTCATAAATATAATTTTTTAAATTTTAAATAAATAAATTGATAAAATTATATTTTCCTAAATCCTAAATATATATGTTAGATTTTAAGGACCACAATAAAAGTACAAAATATATAGAAAAAAAGTTGTTAAAAATCTTTAATAATGAATTTTAGAAAAATTAATTACATTGAACTTATAACAGGGACGGGGGCAGGCACTGATAAGAACAAATTAAAGGCGTAGAAATGATTAAAAACAAAACTGCTATCGACAATTCAAGCAGCCAGAAATTAAAAATTACTTATGGATGAGGAATTGAGGATGTATTACCGTTCCGGACAATGATTAGAGGGGCCGATGTTGGAGGATGCTACAAGCGAGACGGCGAGCAGCTACCAGTGAGACGGTGAGCAGCGAGGCGTGAATGCAGCTACCAGCGTGAATCTAAGCAGCTCCCACCGAGATGACGGCAAGATGGCGAGCAACGACCGGCAGCTGGCGCAGCGAGCTCGGTGAGGCGGACGGTGCGGCGGACGGCACGATGAGTGCGGGAGGGCAGGCACTCGAGAAAGCGAGCATGCGGCGTTGCGGACGAGGCGCTGCCGTGCTGGAGGGTGCGCGGTCGAGGCGACGCTGGCGACGAGTGCGGGCGTGTGTTCACTGGCCGCTGAGAGAGAGGAAGGCTGGAGGCGACGCATGCGGGTGAGCGTTGGAGGGAGCGTGGTCGAGGCGGCGCTGGCCACTGAGGACGAGGCCCGCGAGGTAGGCAAAGCGTGTCGACGGACGCGGGGTGGCAGCTCTTGCCGGCGTTGAGGAAGAGGGCCGTGCTTGGCGGGCTGCAGTACGGGTGCGGCGGGCATGGCGGGCGAAGCAGCGGCGGGTAGGCTTTCGAGATTCGTCTGCAGGGTAGAAAATGTGGAGGGCCGAGCGGTGAACGATCGAAGTCGGTATCGATTTCGATTTCGTTTTTTTTCAATTTTTCCTTCGTCGAGATTCGTCTGCAAACCGGTCGAACCCGGTTGAACCGTCTTTTCCGGTTCGACCGCCGGTTCTCCGGTTTGGGCGGTTTTCCTCAAATGAACCGAACCGCACCACACCATGTCAAACCGGAAACGATACCGGTTCCCGGTCGGACCGGTTCGACCGGCCGGTCCGGTCCGGTTCTAACAACAGTGAACTCATCCGACAGAGGTATATTTCAGTAAAGAGTTATAGAAGTTATTGTTTCGAATTCTAGATTTCTCAGTCATAATACTCCACTCTACATACTTTAACGTTAGCCATTTTCATCTGAGTAGTTACTATTTGACAGCTTAAAATGGATGAAGACGAGATAGAAATGTTGGATGGAAAAAAATATTACTATATATTGTAAATGAAAAAATGTATTAAGATCGAAAAAAAGTTTCTTTTTTTTTTAGAAAATGAGAAATTATATTTCATCCCATATGGATTGGTGATTACGGGATATGGACGACGCATCTGTAAATTATTCCAGCAACTTGATCACGCGTGACCCGTTGTAGAATTAGGCTGAGCCCCATCCCTTGTTTTGTCCGCCCATTCATCCACTTCAGGACAGTTATTGGAAAATGTTCGACTAGCTAGCTTAATTCATTGGAGGATGACCCACCTTCACTTCTGAGTCGTCGTGTTGGGCTTTCGCCGTTTCGGCACTCGATTCGTCGGTCCCTGCACAATCCGGTCTGTATTACATAAAGCAGTGGTGCTTGTTTACGTGGGATGCAAATTAGAGCAGATCAGAAACTATCAATTTATTTCAAAAGAGAACGGTTCGGGAACTGTCCCATGTAATCCCAGGGTAGGCGGTGCCTGCTTGCCTGCCAATACAACCTCGGTGGCTGATGTTGAGAGGCGACGTGGACCGTGCAGAATTCGAGGACCCAAACTGTTCAAATCCACATTTGTTTACATGTTCTTTTATAAATTATACGCGCGCGGTGTGCATACATCAACATTTATAAAAAAAAAAAAAAAAAAAGAGAGAACACGACAACACACACAGATATTACACATTTGCAATAACAAAGATGCATCCATATCTAGAACCGTACAGTCTTTTATGATCTTTATTAAATTATCAAGCTTAGAGAAAAATACTAACAGTAGATATTTAGACGACCATTTCCAAGTGAACAGCATTGGTAGAAGTATCGTTGAGCATGTCAGTGGTGAAGACGGGGAACTTAACGGCTTGGGGGCAGGAGGAGTTGGTGGGGGGACAGTCAGTCAAAGCACTCCCGTCTTTCTTAGCACAGACGTGCACGTTGTAAATCTGACTCTCGCCCGCCGTGTTGTTGTTGCAGGTTATCACAACATTCGTTCCTATGCTTTTCTGCAGCGCGTTGCCAATGTCTTCCAATTGGTATGTCGAGTTGTTGGATGGCACTATTTCTGCTTTGTCGGAAAGAGAAGCCCTCTTAGACATGCATGAATACTAGTCCATGGTATCACATTTTTTAGTTTATCCAACCAAGCAAGCTGTGATTTATTTCTATATGGTTGTTTCAATTTCAGAAGACAATGTGCATGCAGGAGAACATTCAAATTTTAAAACAAATGAATTATGAGAGACGAGACCTGGCCCCAACTCAGATGCATTCTACTTCCTTAAGTAATCAATTGCCTTAATTTCCAGAGATTAGGGAGAGTGTAGTAACTAATTACCGTGCGCGGCAAGGCCCCCAAGCACATTGGCCTGTTTAGCAATGTCCAACCCAGTTTTGAAGAAAACGGTCCAATTTCCGCCGGAGCATGTGCCAGACGCCAACCACGTAGCGTTCCACATCTGTTGCGGGCTTGTGCTTGGGCAGTCGAGAGTCGTCCAGTACTCCATCATTGCGAGGCGGACTGTTCTGTTAATCTGCGTCCATTCATCCATTCATTGGATTTCAATTCGATATAAGACCACTACAATTGGCAATGCACGAGTGTATATGGCTGGTGCGCGTGCATGTATGTATATGTGTGTGTGTGTGTGGACAGTGATCCTGCAAAATGGGTTATTACTAGCAACTATTTTCCCAGTTTTACGCAGACTCGCGTGTAGTTAATTCATACATTGTAATATTTTTAAATTTTCGTATTTATTTTTGATAAATTTTAAAAATAAAAATTTCAAAATTTTCACTTACCTCACTCTCCCCCACACATGAAAAATAATAAATTTTTTATTTTAAACCTTTTAAAGAAATATACAAAAATCCAAAAATATTAAATTTTAGTAAATGAACTAAATATGTTTGGACCCAAATAAAAATGACAAAATAAATAAAATATATATAGTACGTAGTGTCTTTGCTTAGGTAATAACAAATAATAACCCATTGTACTTTGTTCTATATATAAGAAAATATTTAAATAGAGATAAATTGCAACACAATTATGATGCAATCTATTATAAAATTGGATTCACTTAATCATGAAATTAACATCGATCCCATTCATTCTAATTTAGAATTATTTACTTTAATAACATAATAATTTTCATCCAAAACAAACATGCACATGGGCCCAATATTAAAATAATACAAAATCAACGTAATAAAATAGTTTAACATGAATATCGATTTTAAAGTTATATTTTTAATATTTAAACTATCTAAAATATGATTATATATATAAGCAGCTACATAATGTATTACTACAATTTAATATATGTGAGATTAGTAGACCGTACCATAATTATGATGCAGTCAGTCTACACATGAAAGATTCTTATGCATATAACCTTTTAAGTCAGCAGGACTACACCATAACTATGATGTATATATAAAAATTCTTCATGTGTAAATGAATTGTGTCATGATATAGTTTACTCTAAAATGAGCCCCACATATATCAAAATATAATCATAATAATTTATACAATCTTTGATCCACATATAAATCATGTTTTAAATAGTTTAGATGTTAAAAGACCACTCCAAAATCAATATTTATATTATTTTATTTTATTATATTGATTTTGTACAATTTTAAGATGGCGCTCATACACATATCTAATTTAGATGAAAATTGACATGACGTTAAAGTAAATAATTCTAAATAAAATATATAAGATAGATGTGAATTTTGGTTATGGATCGGCGCCCATTTGCAATGGTGTGCACCAAAGTTAAGTTGTAGTCTTAATGAATTTGAATATTCTCAAAATATAATCTCATATAGGAATATAATTCAATGCAGTTAACTGTGTCATGATTTACAGTAGAGTTGGCTCAAAATATGTGTATGGGCACCATTTGAAAATGATACAAGATCAATGTGATAAAATAATTTAATTAAATAATAATTTTGAAGTTATTCTTTCAACAAGTAAATTATTTAAGATATAATGGATAAATGATTATATAAAGTATTAATATATTTAAATGAATCTAGGATCCATTTTGAGTACAAATATACCATAAGTTATGGTACATGATCATATCTTATATATATTTGATATGATCATACACATATATAAGATATAATCAAGTAGGAGATACGGTTCTTTACATTTATACATGCCGTAAGTTATGGTACATTTGGTTCAAAAAAGTTATACATTCACTTAAATATATTAATACTTTATACAATTATTTATTCATACACAAATTATGTCTTGGATATATGTTAAAAATAACTTCAAAATTATTATTTATATCCAATTATTTTATATTGTTGATTTTGTACAATTTTTAGAAGGACCAACATATATGTTCAATTTAGATTAAAATTGATATATTAATAAAATAAATAATTCTAAATATAACGTCTGGAGTACATTATAATTTTACGATCATATAGTATTAATTTCAAGTCAAATGTATCATAATTTGCAATACGTATAAATGTTCATGATCAAAAACTCGATCACATGGACATACATATATATATAAATGAAAAGTTATCTTGTGCATTTATATGCATCATATAAATGCACCATAAATTAAAGAAACATTCTAAATACAATAGACAAAGTAGATGTTGATGATCATGTGAGGGAGGGCATTTTGACTGTCGGTGCATGTAAATGCACAAAATAACTTCTCAGTGATATGTATATATAAAGTTCGATTAGCAGGTGAAAATTGTACCGCATTGATGTAGAACCTATCGCCACTGCACCCCTCCACCTGGTTGGTAGAGTTCCAAGTTTGCAGGTCTTGCACCAGGAAGTCCACAGCTGGATCTCCCGTGTAAGGTTCACAGCAAGCCCCAGCATCTTGGGAATTACAGATCGAACCAGGCCACTGCATGCAACAATATTAATATTGTTTTAAAAAAATTTTAAAAAGCAAATAATTAATTAGAGCAATTCTCCCACATGTATATATACCACTAGGATCAGACGGTAGTAATCGAAGTCAGAAAGCGCAGCCAAAGCCCGGATGTATTCATGAGGAGAAGCCCAGGAGAAGCAAAGGAGAAACGGCAGAAAAAAGGCCGTTAGAGCCAACCTAAAAGCCATTGTATCCCTTGGCCAAGGCTACCTCGCAATCAGCTTCGCTAGCTAGCCTCTGTCGAAGGAAGGAGTGAAATTTGTGGATGGAAGCAGCTTCCGTCGCAAAATGCATTTCTTATATACTGATATTCTTCCATTGGCTTTTGGTTGGAAAATGGATAAAAAGGGTGTGTCACATGGTTTTGCTGCCTAAATTCACTTTTGAGGAAATTTCGGTGGGTGCGGACCCCGCTGGTACGCAGGCGCCTACTGATTCTTACTTCTAGCCTTACAGCATGTTGCTCGTGTACATATGTATTGCGATCCGTACACTTAGATGTAAAAGTAATTAAGTAATCACTTAACATTCAGCTTCTATAATTTGATATCTTAATTATTCTATTTTTATATTTTTACTTTCGTATTTTAATTATTTGTCTCATGTCTTTTTATACAACGACTCTAGTTGTTCCCGTTTTATTTCCACTTTTTCTATATTATATTTGTGAAGCTCCAAATTTTTAGATGATTTTGTAAATTTATATAAAATAAATAGGCGAAATAAGATATGACAGTTATGAAAATGTGGAAGTTTTTATATTTACAAATTAATAATGGGTAATCGTTGATGTATGCAAGAATTAGAGGTATTTTATAATTTATATAAAAGTACAATTTTTGACTAAATGATGTGGCAATTTCATGATGATGGAAGAATTATATTGACTATATCATTTATTGTGGGTCTAAAATATTAGTTACTTTATGAGCTTGAAATACCCAACTTCGATATTGAATGGTGTAAAGAAGATTATATATTTTATTGGTTGCCAAAATGAGTAAAAATCTTGAGTTGCATTTGAAAGGGCAACCACATGGCTTATAGTAAAATGAATAATTTCGTTTTATTAAATTTTGATATTTAGGACCCACACGAGGATAAGATTAATTTGAATTGAATGTAGAACCTCCCAATTAAATAGATGCATCAAGGGGAGTTGTTATTACGTTAAAGGGGAGATAAGGTTAAAGAGATAGCTTTGAATTTAATCAGAAGTTTAACTCTCACTAAATTAGGATGTGCATTTAATTTAGAAATAAATTTGTATTCAATAAGGATCTTTGCTAGCATTAGTTAGGTGCGGAAATTCTAACCTAAGGCGTGCGAACAAATCCTAGAGGGAGAATAAAGGAGGAGATATTTAAGAGTTTGTATGTATCAAAAACCTAAGGAGAGAGGAGGATAGGTGGACGACTACAGCTACAGGGATTGAATACTCGAATTTTCATCCAAGTTGAAACAAGGTATTAATCTTTAGATGTGATATTGAATTTGGTGATTTTCGTGTTTGTTATTTTGGTTTCTTTAATTGATGGATAGTCCAAGGGTTCTACGCTTCTTATAAAATATTGTATTATATATATTTCATTAGGATTATTAATGTGGGTTTTGGATGGTTTAAATCAATGGATACGAGTTTATCTAACAGTTGAGATTTAATTAGTATTTATCATGTGCATTGTTGTGTATATAAATATGTGACATTATATTTATTTGCATCCATGAAATGCATTGGGAACGGCCTGTAGTTCTAAGAGCATTTGCTTTCCCACGGGTTTCATGTGGGCTTGCGGTACTTGCTTCGGTGGGTACTAGATACGGACGACGCATCTGAAAATTATTCCAGCACCTTCATCACACGCGTCACCTAGTGCTTAATTAGCAACTTAATTAAGGATTTTTTTATTTGTAAAGCTCGAAATAAGGATCGTTAATCGGTAATTTAAAGTCAAATTGTGCAAAAATAAATGTCCTGGGGCGCCTAACTGTATGTCATCGTTTTACCCAACCACTAACTTTTGAATATTAACCCAATTTCAAAAAATAAAAATAATAAACTATTGAATATTAACCCATTCCCGTTTGTCGAAGCTGAGGATTGTAGTTTTCACGTTCAGTCACATGGGTTTATTATGAACACGATGTACACCCGCCGCGACGTCTGGCGTGGGGTACTGGTCTTGCCCCCATAGGAGAGGCGAGGCGACCTGGTTCGACTCTCCATGACAGCGTTTTTTTTTTTTTTGATGGTTACGTGTATTACAATCATCACAATCAATCTTCGTTACATTCAAGATTATGAGATATTCTTACAACTTTCAATACAATATTTTAATAATTATCTAACAATATTTCTATTTTTGCTAACAATATTCTACCCATGGACACTCACATATAGAGCTCATGAAGACTAAACGAATGAGACACACCAAGGGAGATACAGAGATTCGATCCTTGGTGGGAGGACAAGAGATACACTCCTTAAGCTCAGTTGGTTCGTGATAGCGTATATTGGCAGCTGTCTCTTCTGTTTGGTGGGAGTGCTGCTGGATTGATAAATTAAAATTATTGTAAGCAATTATGTTAGAAAGGAGATGTTTTTATGAAATTCTCTTTTTACGTAATTTTTTTTATTTTTAATGTTGAGATGATTGATGAAAAATTGATTTCATGTTTTATGTTTAGCATTATTTATATTATCATGAAAATTCTTTCATTTGTCTGATATCACTATATAGAGGCTCCATCTACAAGCATATAAAATTAATATAATAAAATGATGTAATGTTCAATATTAATTTTTAAGTAGTATTATCAAAATCTAAATCATCTAAAATATCATTCCTATATGAAAAAACGATTCTATAAAGTATTATTAGACATTAACACATATGTAAATGGATATAAGTATTTTCTTTAATTTACACATAAATGTACTTACTTTTGAGCAAATGTGGCTTATACTCGTATTGGATTTGAATAAGACTTGACTTTATAACTAAACGAATAATGTTAACATAAATAGATTGGATTTTCCATCATTTTGTGAGGGTTACATGGAACCACGAGCCCGATGTTAACATATTATATGGAATTTGTAAAAATGATTCAGAGCTTAATTAAAAATATCAGTTGAAATGCTTATAAATACCCATAAAAAAAAACATGATGTACACCCGACAAAGCCTTATCCCATTGCAAATCGAGACAGCATGAACCATGCATGCACGAAATGGAAGGAAAGTGAGATGCATGCCAGGAATTCCGAAAACAAGTTAACCCGAACTGCTGAAAACTGTAATTCTTCATCAATATTTTGATGGCACCCAGGACCTAAAGGAGGCACATGCTTCATAACTACTCTTTTTATAAAAAGAGGTATAACAGGCACTGAAAAAGGAAAATGACAGGGCATTCTTTCCTCCTCAAGGTACAGGGACCCCCTTTGGAAACACAGGTTGGTGAGAAATAATCTCTCATCTCTTTACATGTACACTTTTTAAAAAAAAAAATTATATTTTAACTATTATTCTCTTTTATTCATTTTAACACTTAATTGCAATTATTTCTCATTCAACTGCAATATTTTTATTCTTACATTACTTACCATATTATCTTCCCAACCTCTTCACTTACTACCCACGGTACCAGAAGGTGCCTTTGGTTAGGAAAAGAAAGTTTGATAAATATACTTTTTTAATAAAAAAGAGTGACGATAATGATGAAGAAAACAAAGTCCACTAAAATAATGAGTACAGAGGTTAGTTTTCATTTCATGGTTTTCAGGAAATTGTATATTGCTAATTAGTTTGTTATTTTTTGGAGGCAGACATACCGAAACACTAATGAGCACATGACATAGTCATAGGCTTCAATGAAACATTTGTACGCCAGTACGTATATATGGAACACGTGCATATATTTCATTTAAGAGGCCCGATTATATACAACATATTATATATGTGCTTAACTTACAATATTCATTTTTTAATTTTAATTTTATTTATTTTCGAATTTTCTTTATAAATGTGTATTTAATTTATATATTAAGTTTTTCTATTTTATACATATATTTTTTTATTTTTAAATTAATCAACTTTGGGGGCATATAAATAATTTGTCACTCCTTAAAAACTTAATTTTAAAAATAAAAATAAACATGTAAAAGTATTGTAAAATGACAGAAACTGATATATACAATAAAACCACTTAGCAAAAAATGTTTACGAAGAAAAATAAATAGTGTAAGTTAAACATATTATATATAATCGGGGGGCCTCTTCATTTAACAATTTCATGCTCCATTTGTAGACTCTTTGAAATTTTAAATAAAGGTGGACTTTTTTGCGTGAAGCTAAACATACAAAATATTTTAACGGTTGGTTTTGGTAAATGCAAATGATACTGTTTTGTTAAAATTTTAAAAATATCAGTTGAAAACACGTGCGACAGTGTTACTGGCAGGCGGCAGCACGGGGCGTCTTCGAATTTTCAACCACCGGAAGCAGGCGCGCTTTTGCCCGATTATTTTATTCATTATAAACAACTCCCACTAGATAATGGACATGGACATGGGTTAATCATGTCTATTTTATAATTTGAAATAGAAGGTTCATTTATATTTTTAGATTCTTAACTGTTCCTTTTTTATTATGTTTCCTGCATTCTAATTTTTTTTCAATTTATGGACAATTATATTATCTGTTTTATTTTTATTATATTTTTCTTCTAATTATTACTTCTATCATTTCATAAAACTTCCTTATAAAATTTTTTCCCCTTTCGTCTTGCATCTCATCCAACCGGGAAAAATTATCGCCAAGTGCGCACGCAGGTTGGTCTACAGACAGAAGAGCCAAAAGTCCACCATTGAGGGTTTTTTTCTTTATTGATATTTATAAGAGGGATGATACCATACGTTCTGGTGCATGGTGCATAGGACCCCCAAAAAAAAAATTTATTTTTTTAAAATATATAGAGTTTGATGCATTTAAGCTTTTACCATTTTTCGGATGTTTTTAAGTACATTTTTATTTTTAAATACAGTTTTATTTTTGTAATTTTTAACTCAAAAATTTTAAAAAATCACTGTATTTAAAAATAAAAATATACTTAAAAGTATTCAAAAATAATAAAATAAAATATCATGTACTTTGCCAACGGACACCGTTACACTATGGACAGCGGCTAACTCTCCACGTGGGAGTTCAACTTTGGGAGAGACCTTGTTATACGAGAGCTTGTTGTATTTGGATCGAGCTTGATTGTAACGTGAAATGAAATATAATATTGTATAATTAATCAAAAAATATCATATACTTTTTTCATTAAAATTTTAGGATGATGAATTTAATGATTTGGGAGTGGGTAAAATTTTAAAAAATTAATAAGAAGAGCAACATGGGAATCGTTTCCTTTCCCAGCAACATCAGCATTATTTATTACAATTACTAATTACCTCGTTGCCATGCAGACTAGTGCAGCTGATCTCATTGAAGGTATAATTACTAATTAGTTTTCTATTGATTAGTTTATTTCTTCTTAGTTAATCTCTCAATTCAGTTCAGTATCTGGACTGTGAGAGAGAGAGAGAGAGACGATAAGCAAGAACAGCAGGGAAACTATATTTGTAAAGTTCCTTATATTATTGTCACCACAAAACATGCAAGCAGTGAGGGTGAGGAAGCTAGATGACCATCTCTTCACATCAGAGCAGCAGTACTAGTAGTCTGCTCTGTCAATGTAGAATCGATGAGCATGTCTGTGGTGAAGGCAGGCAACATAACGCTTTGAGGGCAGGAAGAGTCGGTGTGGGGACAGTCGACGAAAGCGGTGCCTTCTTTGTCCGCACATACCCACACATTGTCAATTTGAGATTTACTTTCGAAGGCGTTCTTGTTGCACGTCACCACTACCTTCTTTCCTATGCTTTCCTGCAGCGCTTTCCGGACGCTCGCGATTGGGTATTGCCTGTTGTTTGCTGGAGTAATTCCTGTTCCAAAATTAATTAAGAAATTAGGCAGGGACATGTCATAAGATTTATTTATTTATTTAAGAGCTAGTTGGATAGCTTATTAATTACCGTATTTGCGAAGAGCACCGAGGACATTGGCTTTGACGGCGAGGTTGTAGCCAGCCCCAAAGAAAATAGTCTCGTTCATTCCTGAGCATGTGCCTGACATGCCCCACGTTCCCTCCCACATCGTTTGCGGGCTTGCGCTCGGACAGCCCAGATTCGTCCACCGCTTTATCAATTCGCTGCGCACGTCATTCTTAATCTGCATTCATGCCGTCGCATTTCCAGCCCACATTTTAGTTTTAGAAAAAAAAACTATATATGTTGATAATATATATTGGTATGCATAGGCATTTTAATCCTTACATTTTGTCCAGTTTCTGACTGAAAAGGAATGGGTTTTTTTTATAAAAAAAAAAAAAAAAAAACAACACGCATGTACCGCATTGACGTAGAAGCGCTCATCGCTGCACTTGGTGAGGCGGACTGTTCTCCGCCATGTCTGGAAGCCTATGACGATGAAGTCCACGGCTGGGTCTCCTGTGTAAGGCAGACAGCAAACGCCCACATCTACGGATGTGCATCGCGAACCAGGCCACTGCAGCAACAACAAAATAGTTGATAAGTGTGCTGATTGCTGAAGTAGTTTGTTGGCTAATGCAAATGGACTAATGGAATGATGTGATGGATATTACCAGGAGTTGCAAACGGAAGTGATCAAAGTTTGAAGTGGCAGCAAGAGCCCCTGAACAGAACAAAAGCCACCCAAGGGAAGCCAGTACCGACCTTACTCCAATACCCGTTGTCATTGTCGTCTCGACAGTCGATTGTTGACTCTCTTCGCTCTACCTCAGATCAGCCCACGTACGTATAAGTATAAATGGGTGTGATGGAGGCAGCTTGCTAACCGTTATGGTCGATTTCAAGAAGCAGAGAAAGGACTAGCCGTGATGACTCAGTCACATGGGCCGGCTGTGCACAGCAGCTTCTGATTGCTGCTTAAAATAATAGGATTTTTAAAAATCATCTGACTTTTGCTATCGATTTTCAATACATAGCTGTCGACTTGCCGCGTAAAATAATGGGATTTCCATCGTTAATCCCACCCCACGTGCTTCTCGTGTGTCTTCCCGTAGGTTGGTGAGTATTTGAACGAATGACCCGTCAGGCTTGAGGATCATAGCTATCGGGACAGTGGAATGGGATGTAGATGCGACGAAAAAAGTAAATGAAAAATATTATTTTTAGTAAAATATAAAAATTTATATCAGTAATAGGAAAAATTAGCTTTGAAAATTGGAAAATTAATGTTATTATGTATGGAAAATAAAAATAAAAATTCGAGATGTAAAATGTTTGTCCAAGTCGCTTCCTCTTCCTCTTTTCATCTCGTCCTTTTCTTTTTTTTTTAAACAAATAGAAAATAAAAATTCCAGATGTAAAAAATTGGTACGAGTCGCTTTTTCTTCCTATTTTCATCTTATCCTTTACATTCACTAGTGGGTCATCACTCATCTTTAAGGTGATATTTGGATTTGTGGAATAGAAAAAAATTATGGAACGTGGTAGTAATCAAAAAGAAATATTTTTCGAAATTATGTGATTGAAAAAAAATATATAGATAAAATTAGAATAAATAGATTTAATAAAGGTAATTGATAGGGAAAATAATTTGAATATAAAAATAAAAGTAGAAAAATATGATAATTATTTAATGGATAATTATTCTCGAAATACACACATTCCCACCTCTTACCATATATATCACAGTTACCAGGTACCAAACGTACCCTACCAGAGGAGTCGAAGCAAATAGAAGCATGGAGAAATCAATCTAGTTCATCCAAGGATGAGCGTGGATTTCTGGGGCGGCCAACTATCGGCATTTCGCCCGAGTTTTTATTCTTTTTTTAAGAGTCAGTATTTTTATTATTATTTATTGCTAATGTGGATGAAATGAATGCGTTGCATGATGCTGTGTGCACGCGGATGCCTTTTACAAAGGGGGAAACTAGTGGGGAATTAGAAAATGGACAAAAATGAAAGCACGTGATAAACAAGGCTGCTCGGACTGCTGCTCGTACTCATGCTCCGCAGTCCGAGCAGCTGGAACTAGGGGTGTTAACGGATCGGGTTGAACGGGTTGGAGCCTAATCCTGAACCTAACCCATTTAATATATCTCAACCCTAATCCGTTTATTAACCCATTTAAAAAACTTCAACCCTAACCCATTTACAACCCATTTAATAAACGGGTTAACGGATTGTTAACGGGTTGTGTTTGTTACTAATTTTCATACTAAAAATCTTTAATAAAGTCTGTAAATTTAAATAAATTAAATAATTCGAAGCTAACATACCTGAATTTAATTTATTTTGGCTTGAAAACATCAGCTCCAATCTCAAGGCATCTTTTTAATGTCAATTCCTATTATAAATATTACATATATATTATAATATATTATATTAAATGAGTTATACGGGTTGAACGGGTTAAATAAACGGGTTGGACGGGTTGACGGGTTGCGAAGCCTCAACCCTAATCCGTTTATTTAATTAAATGGTTGAACGGGTTGGCGGATCATAACTCATTTATTCAAAAATCTCAACCCAAACCCATTTATTAACGGGTTGAACGAGCGGGTTAACGGGTTGACCATGACCATTAACACCCCTAGCTGGAACGGTACAAATAATTCCTACGATTTTTTCTTTTTATATTTGCCCGAGTCACTGCTCAATGGCATATATGCTGAACGCGGAAAAATTAAATCTCCCACTTTGGGCATCAAGCTTGCATGTGAAACCATCTTCTCTATGGGTTCGCAATTTGTATGAATTTCACTACGAGACGACATTGTTTTATTTGTGTTTTTCATATTTTCCATGCACGCATATCTAAAATATAAATTGTTGTTGCCATTGGGCTGTTGCTCGAGTACATCAGCCACGTGTACGGATGCAACTTGGAGTCGGATTAGTCCGAATCTGTCTTACCTAATCAGGTTTCAAAACCAAATTTGATTTTTATTTTTAATTTTTTTTTAAAATTAGACTTGGTTTCAATCCAACCGAAGAAAATCCGAAACCAAAGTTGAGTTGGCATCAATAACTCAATATCAAAATCCGACCACGATATTCTCCCTAATTTATTAAAATAATTTTATTTCTTATGCATTAAGTATTTCAACTATAATTGTCATAAAAGTTATTCCAAATAATCATAGCCTAATTAAATTATAAAATGTTTATTTTAAAACCAAAACATTATATACCTTTGCCCATAAAAGTTGAGTATATTACATTTATATTAACTTTATTTGCAAATAATTATAAATATACTAACTCTTTAAAATTATTGCATATATACTAATTAATTACGAGATATAGAAGTTTCATTTTATTAAACTTTAGATCGTGATTTTATGTAATCTCATTTTTTTACCTTGATTGTTATATGTAAATTCATTGCGTTCATTGTATTTAGAATTATCTTTTAGTTAAAAGACCAATTTTCATTAAAATTAAAGATATCATAAGTCATTCTTATAAAAAAATATATCATAAGTCATATAAATATATTCACGTGTAAATTATTCATGTACGAATGCAATAATGTTTTAAAAAAATCATTATCTCTATCGTTAATTTCAACTTTTATTAGTTTGAGAGTAACCCGAATTTCAATCTGAAATCAATGCCAACCCACCCCAAACTTAGCTTTTAATATTAAAATTAGGGTTTGGGTCACCTAAACCCAATAGGCTTAGAGTTTGAGTTCATCCAAACCCAGTACAACGGTCCAATATGACCTGAGTTATACCCATACCCACATGGGTTCCATTTTACTCCATGATGGTAGAGGTTTTTACAAAATATTTCCTTTGAAATGGGGATTTTACAATTTTCCTCTCAAAAGGGAAATTTTTAATATTTTCTCTTCTTATAGGTAGGGATACAACTTGGATAAGGTATTCACG
Source organism: Annona cherimola (assembly GCA_030490835.1). Classification (NCBI taxonomy): domain Eukaryota; kingdom Viridiplantae; phylum Streptophyta; class Magnoliopsida; order Magnoliales; family Annonaceae; genus Annona; species Annona cherimola. Next base: position 6,444,894 of record CM059977.1, on the reverse strand, counting down.
GGTGTCCACCAACCCCACCCTAAATTGAGTAGAGTAAGGTAGAAAATTTTACCCATGGGTAAAGGTAGGGAAAAAAATCATTACCCAACCCCTTGAATAGAGTAAGGATAAGGTACGCATGTTGGGTACTCGTAACTGACTCGGATTAGTACTTACATGGTTACCCTAATATATAAATAACTATAAATTTGTGTTTATGAATAAATACATAATAGTTTTTATCTCCCATTCACCAATAAATTATTGTTAGTTTGATATTTTTTTACTTTTTTATAAATTGTATAGAATCAAAATATGAATGTGGATGATGATGTTAATGTGATTATTAATATGAATAAAAATGCTACAAAAAATATGAAAATAGATGTAAACAACAACAAACTGAAATTAATAATAGGGGTGCATATAGGAAATTTTCCTCATGTACAAATTTCTTATATATATCATGATGTTTTAGTTAGATCAAAATTAATTGTGTTATTTATTTTTATATATTAAGCTATGTGTACAAAACATATCAAAATTAGAAATCAGGGCCCCACTAAGACATAGTGGGTAGACAACTACCTAGTTGCCTGCATAATTTAAGTAATCACATTTAAAACATTGTAAACCACATGATTACTCTGTATTATAAAGATTCATTTGTTCAATCTTCAAACTTACCAAACATAACCAAATAACAACCAAGCTACTAGCATGGTGGCTAATAAGGTAAAAGTCACTTAAATCATCAGAGTTTTAATCTCCGCCAAGAGTATTATATCTCTTCTTTAATGTAACACCCCAACCCAAAAAAAATAGCACTTTCATGCTGAACTTGAGCCGAAGGGTTATCTGCCAGGATCTATCACATGTGGGCTCAAAGCCTTAAACTCACTTGCATAAGAAATTTGCAATTAATAAATTCAATTAAATAAAATAACAGCGGAGTATCTATTCAATCGAACCATTACAAATCTTATGTTATTACAAAGTCATCATATGAATGTATTAAAATAAATAAATGAATAAATAAATCAAATCTAGTCATGCTTTAGCTTCCACTTCAGAAAATCACCCTAAATGTCACCTGCCAAAGTATTTGTAGGACCACAATGACATATAAACGGCATAAGTAAGCTCGGAAAGTAGAACAAAGGAATTATATGCATCTTGCAGTTTCTAAAATGCAGTATCTCACTATATGTCCCTTTCTTTAACTCAACATCTAGCGTTCATCTACTAAGCTTATCTGCACAATGTTGTGCATTATCATCTAAGGTGGGCCTTAAATCGTAATCTGATTGTAAATAATATATCCAATCTACCTAACTTTATGATTCAAGGCTCCAATGGAGAATCAGAGCCTTCCATTGGATTCAGAAGGTCCAAAAACCTAAAATTGACTCTTGGATCGCCCAAATCTAGTGACCAGTGGTAGCGACCGGCTCCAGCGTGCTACGAGGCACGTCTCAGGCTATCCATGCATGATCTTTCATAAAAATGGACCTCAAACTCCTATTTGGGCGATCCAATAGTCAATTTTTAGATTTTCGGACCTTTTGAATCTAATGGAAGCTCTGATTCTCCATTGGAGCCTTGGATCATAGAGCTAGGTAGGTCGGATGTGTTATTTACAATCAGATGACGATCTAAGGCCCGCCTAAGATGATAATGCACAACATTGTGTAGATAAGCTTAGTAGATTAACCCACTAAGCTAGATGTTGAGTTAAAGAAAGAGACATATAGTGATATATTGTGTTTTAGAGACTGTAAGATGCATAAAATTCCTTTGTGCTACTTAATGAGTTTACTCATGCTGTCTATATGTCATTGTGGTCCTACAAATACTCCAGCAGGTAGCATTTAGAGTGATTTTCAAAAGTGGAAGTCAAAGCATGACTAGATTCGATTTATTCATTTATCTATTTATTTTAATACATTCCTATGATGGCTTTGTAATAACATAACATTTGTAATGATTCGGTTGAACAGATACTCCACTGTTATTTTATTTAATTGAATTTATTAACTGCAAATTTCTTATGCAAGTGAGTTTGAGCCCACATGTGATAGATCCTGACTGATAATCCTCAGACTCAAATTCAGCATGGAAGTGCTATTTTTTTTGGATTGGGGTGTTATAGGTGATATCAGAGCAAATCATGTGTAGATAAGGGCTTAAATTGCAAAATAATGTCATCATAAAAACTCATGTCATGCTTTGTTGTTTCAGATAATGGCCCGCACTAAGACCACCACAAGGAGAATAAACTATGATTCAAACTCTGAAAATGGATTCGCTTCATTACATCGAAAGATGGACTTATTGCTCGGGGCAATAAGAGCAATGCAATATGAGTTGTGACGGCAGAAACCCACTCCACTAAGGCGAGTAGTAAGGGACACTAACTCAGAGGGAGAACCTCAAGAAACTAACTCTGAGGTATACCCCCTAGAACCAGTAGAGACTTCTAGGAAGGCAACAAAGACACCTTCAACGAAGCAAATCCCTGTACAAATAATCCCAAGTCAGAGGTCCCCAAGTTCTTCCCCGTCACCAAATCGTCGAGTCAGGGCTAGCAAAAGGCATGCCCAGAACAAAAGGGCAAATGGTCCTACTCTTCAACAGGCTCCTCCATTGGTGGTAAGGACTACCAACATCATTCCCTTAGGAGTGAAGGAGCCAGAAATACTGGCAGGAACTATCCAGGAGAAGTTAGAAAAAAGACAAATGAGGGGAAAGGAGAATGAGGATACCTCTTCACTAGGAAGACTTTCCAAGAAATGTGCCTTTTGTAGGAGGAAGCATGCCCCACCTTGCAAATTCCGCCACTTCTGCTTTAATTGTAGAGCAAAGGATCATTTGTTGGCAGAATGCCCAGAAAAAGTACTCATTTGACATAAGTGTTAAGGAAAATTCTACACGAAATTTCAATACCCTAGTAAATAGATTTGAAATATTCGATGTAATAAGAGTTAATTTCATGTTACTAAACATGTTTAGTATTGCTAATAAGTGTTGAATGCATAGATTATTTTGTCTAGGTGTGATATTAGTGCATTATTAAATAATTATTATGTTTTATGACAGAAAGGATGGCAACTAACGAAAACAGATCTTATGTTGAAGAAGACACTAGCCACGCAGGAGTTGAACTGTCTGTAATGAAGGCACAGGTTAATAATATGAACCAAGTTGGAGACCCAATCCAACTGGAAATTTTAAAATGGTTAGAGCTACTAACTTAAAGCATGGAGGAGGTCGCCTAATAGAAAAATAGTAGCCCTTTAGGGCAGGATAATCGGGAGCCTATACAAGAAACTACCCAGGATGAGAGGACACACCCTGATGATCAAACTCATACGTCAAGACTGACAGGGGAGGGAGAACAGATTTCATAATCTCATCCCCCTAGCAGTAGAAGAACTACTACGAACCGTCCGTGTATGATCTTTCCTAAAAATGGACTCCCAAACTCCAATTTGGGCGATGCAAGAATCAATTTAAATTTTTGGACCTTCTGAATCCAATGGAAGGCTCTGATTCTTCATTGGAGCTTTAAATCATAGAGTTATGTAGGCTGAATGTGTTATTTACGATTGAATTATGATCTAAGGCCCACTTAAGATGATAATGCACAACATTGTGTAGATAAGCTTCGTAGATGAACCCACTAAGCTAGATGTTGAGTTAAAGAAAGGGACATATAGATATACTACATTTTAGAGACTGCAAGATGCATAAAATTTCTTTATTCTAGTTACTGAGTTTGCTCATACTGTTTATATGTCCTACGAATACTCCAGCAGGTGGCATTTAGGGTGATCTTCTAAAGTAAAAGCCAAAGCATGACTAGATTTGATTAATTCATTTATTTATTTATTTTAATACATTCATATGATGGCTTTGTAATAGCATAAGATTTATGATGGTTCAGTTGAACAGATACTCTACTGTTATTTTATTTGATTGAATTTATTAATTGTAAATTTCTTATGCAAGTGAGTTTGAGCACGCATGTGATAGATCCTAATAGATAACCCTCTGACTCAAGTTTAGTATAGAAGTGCTGTTTTTTTAGGGTTGGGGTGTCACACTTAAGAAGTTGCCGATATACATTGATAAAGTAATTTTGTAAAGAAATCATTAAAAAAGATAAATTGTTTGTATGGTGAAAGCTAATTAATTTATTTTGGTGTAAATACAAAAATTTTGTTTATTTTTCACATTTCTTAGATGTTATAACTGGCAGACCCCCAACTTTAAAAAATCTATTTACAACATTTTTTCATATACTTGTTTATTTAAGTATATTTAACATATAATTCAAGTATTACCATTTTTTTATATGTGTATATATTTTTTTAGATTTTTAAACATTCATATATGTGTATTTAGAATACCTCTATCTTTAAAATTTTCAAAAAAAATATATACACATATCCAAAAATGATAAATCTTGGTTTATATGTTAAATACACTTAAATAAATAAGTGTATAAAGAAAAAATAAAAATATATTATAAATGAATTTTTTAAAGTAAACTAAGTGAAATGTTTACTTAGCACAAGCTAATAAGATCACTTTCTAATAAAGTTTAACCTTATCTCTTCTCTGCGGTAGACATGCACGCCGCATCAGCGTACCTGACGACATTATAGACAGATACTCGACATCATCCAACCCAATCATTTTATGATTTACAGACACAGGCCTAGCGGTGGGAATCGAGGCGAGCAATACTGGGTCAAGGTTTGCCCAACCCTGACCCTACTTTTTAAAAATTGAGCTTGACCCTCTTTTTATACCGAGTCGGGACAATGTCGGTTTGACTCGCTTTTTTTTAATAGGTTTCGGGACAAACTTTAGGTTGATATCGGACTGGTTTTGGGATAGTAGGTCGGGTCAAAAATATGGGTCAAATAAGATAATTTTAAGAATTTATATACATATCAAACATAAGTATACATCTATACTAAATTTAAATATTATATGCTTCAATATTTCACTAATTATTAAAAAATACACAATTAAGAAAACAAAATATTTGAAAATATAGTATAAGTTTATTAAAATAGGTTAATATACAATTACACATAAGGGTTATTTATGTACAAATTTCTTTTATTGATTCTTATATTGCTTTCTAAATAAATTAATTCTTCTATTGTTGATAGAGTTGAATATAAAAAAGTAAGAATTTTGAAAGAAAATAATAATAATATTTACACATAGACTTATAACTTTTAATAAATTGATATATCCGGGGCGGGTCGGACTCTTCATGTTAGGACATGGTCGGCCCACCCTGACCCTATTTTTGAAATCGGGCCAAAATTTCTGACTCATCCCTATACCGGGTCAAAAAATAGATTGATTTTACCCTACCAAAAATGGATCGAGTCAAAGCCGGGTCACGGGTCGACCCGCCCCAATTCTCACCCCTACACAAGCCCACTTACCCACTTAAAACATTCAAGCCACAATAGTCACACTCGCATCCTAGCCATCTTCTAATAGATATAAAAAATAAGGATAATTCCTCTTATACTCATAACAATTACACATAATTCCGTATATACCCGCAACATTTCATAAATTTTTTTTATACCCATAACATTTCGCCCTAAATTTCTCCTATACCCACGCTTTAAAACCACGGTTATCTATCCAATTGAAAAGACGATTTTGCCCATTTAAATTTTTTTCTAATTAAAATAAATTAACCTTAATATAACTTTCAAGTTATTTAATATTTTATATTAATGATTTACTATTATCAATTGAGTCATATTAAGGTTAAATTATCTTAATTAAAAAATTTTAAAAGGACAAAATCATCTTTTCAATGGAATAGATAACGACGGTTTTAACGGCGTTGGTATGAAAGGAATTTAGGGTGAAATGTTATGGGTATAAAGGAAATTTATGAAATATTGTGAGTATATAAGGAATTATGTGCAATTGCTATAGGTATAGGAGAAATTATTCTTAAAAAATACAAAAAATATATGAAGTTGTTACTGAGTTGGGAATAATTTTAAATTCATTAAAAATGATTTATTTATTATAAGAACTATAAGGTCCCAATTTAGTATCTAAACTGTCTAAAATATTGATCCTACCCACATTAATAATTCTACATGATTTCACAACATTCTAAAATTTTAATGAGTGTATCCAAGTTATTTTCTAAATTCATACCCCTTTATTTTTTTAACAGATGTGGCCCAATCGGTCATAAAATTAAAACTTTAATGCATAATTATCGTGCAATCCATTGCAAATGGGCCCAATCAATCATAAATTAAAATTTATCCTGCTAATTGTATTTAAAAAATAAATATGAAAGATTCTCTTTATAAAATATCACTGTAATATGAAGTTCTCACCGCAGTAAAAATAAATATGAAGATTTCCATTTCTCACTGTGTTATAAATAAATATAAGGATTTCCGAGTATAAAATATGACTGTAATATAAATCAGCAAACATGACCGGATAGGAGATAGCCCATTCTCTACCTGCAAATGAAAGCATGCATCGGTACAAATTTCTTCAACCCATCGTATTTGGGAATTCTGTTGTCTAATGGGACCAATATTCTAATATTTTTGGAGGAAGGACAAAATATTGAGAGATGGCTTATATACAGGAGAGTCGGAAACCGCAATTCATCTGAACCGTCTTCTATCTTCGAAACTTTAAATGCTGTAAAAAAGAATTTTAATTATACATAATAGTGGTGACAACTTTGGTGATTAACACTTTCAAAAATTCCCGAAATTTTAGTGCTGTTATCCTATTCGTGTTCTTGGATTGTATGGTTAATAATCATAAATAATCTAGCTTTGATAACTAAAATCACATAATCTTCAGAAAATCATGATTTGTATCATTCAAATCATTCTTTTTCAGAAGTCAAAACAATCTCATGGATGAAGTCGTCTCAAAACTAGAAATTTGACACATATGTCTTTATTTCTTCCATGCATCCTGCAAATTATTGCGGTACAGAATAATTAGAACTGCTACACTTGAAGCAATCAAATGCCCCCGAAAAAAATTGAAAAACAAAGAAGTTGCTTTAATTAGTGAATTGTTGAATGCAAGGCCCATTCCATCCATCAAACGTCTGATAATTTCCCCAGCTCAAGCACAGCATGAGCACGAATCTGGCCCAAAGATCACCACCTAAACTGGCATCTTGAAGATATCAATTAAGTCCCTCTTTAATGCCATGGCATCATGGCAAGTAGACTGTAGACAGAGCGGAACCTGTGGAGTGCAAGTCTATCAACAGAAGGACATGAGTAAAGAACCTGAGCAAAGATAAAAGAAATGGCCCAATTTCTTGGGACTGACGATTCAAGAATTTATTCTCTCTTGGGAGCCGCACTTTGAACACTTCTCAAAGCAACCTGGAAAATGAAGGAAGAGTCTTCCATCCAATTTCATTCAATGCTCCTTGCAATACCTACTTCAACCTGAGCATACAATTCTCCTTCCTTCCAAGTTCCAATCGATTCTGCAATTTCAAAATTTCAAGTACAACTTTCAACTTGGAAAAGAAAAATCCAGGAATGTTCCGTATTCCCATCTAATAATGTGTAATTGATCTATAGAACGTCATTAGTACAATAGAGGTCCCTATTAACGTATCCCTTTAAAAATAGACAAAGGACATGGTCAGGGAACTCTAATCCTCAATTTCTTCACTCTGGAACTGCTTAGAATGGGGAGAAAAACCAACAAAAAAGTGAAAATAACTAGCCTAGGAGGTAAAATAAAACAGGCAAAAGAAGTTTTCTTCCTCTATAGCAGTATAGCCTTAAAAACCAACAAAAGAAAAGGGACACTAAAAAAAAATCCCAAACAACATAAATGCTGCATTACTGTGCACAAAAAACATGGAGACTGCCTGGTGGAAAAGCATAGCTCATTCATATCAGTTTGTTTCTCAAGAATTCTTTACAAATGGCGTTATCTTATCCACCGAATAGGCAGGTCACATGCAACTCAATCCAGACCATCCAAATCACGAGTCAAGTTAAACCCCACAAACGAGATTGAATCCATTGCATAATTTCGACTGGTCATGGTCATAACAATCATAATCCATGGTTATACGGATATACCTATGCATGCTTCCACGTACGCCAATTCCCTTTATAAATACCGCTACCACAGAATATATAGGAGGAATGCAGTAGCAGTAGCGGACTAGCAGCACGCAAAGAAGAGGAGAGATATGGAGATGGGGAAATTCAGTCTAGCTTTGGTGTGTATTCTGATGGCTGTAGCTCTTTCAAGGGCAACGATGGAGCAAGACGAGCAGGAGTGCGCAGACCAGCTGCAGAACTTGGCTTCGTGCATCCCATTCGTGAGCGGGAGCGCGAAGAAGCCCACCCAGCAATGCTGCGACGACACGGGGAAGGTCCGGAGCAAGAAGCCCAAATGCTTGTGCGTCCTCGTCAAGGAAAGCACAGATCCCACCTTGGCTCTCCCTATCAACACTACATTAGCCTTACAGATGCCATCCGCCTGCAACATTGACGCCAAAGTCTCTGATTGCCCTGGTACGTACGCGTTCGTTTGAGAGTGATGTGGTACTAATCTAGCTCTCTGCTAATGTTTCATGTTTTGATGATAATTTCTGTTTCTTTTCAGCACTCTTGAAACTTCCTCCGGACTCTCCAGACGCAAAGATATTCAAGGATGCAAGCAACGAGTCAAGCTCAACAACCGCTACTTCGTCATCTCCTTCAACGGCTTCACCCACCAGCACTAGCAGTTCGAATTCGAAGGCAGCTCCGACTGCCAACAAGAGCAGCAGGTTGAAGGTTCTTGAGGAGGCGACTGTCGCATTTTTCCTGGCTTCCTTTGCTTGGGTGTTGGTGTGATCTAGTGCTGTAGATGGTCAACTATGTCTCTTGTTACTCTTCGTTTGTTTGGTTGCATGGGAAGAATTAGCAAAGATGATGCTCTGTAGCAGGCATGTTGTTGGGATTTCCTGTTAATGGTTGTGACTTTTATACCCATTTTGAAGTCTCATTCTCTTTCATTCCGATAACAAACACTGGGAGGGTCGGTTTGGAGAGAGCAAGAGAAAATTGATAGGGCCCAACAGGCCCATCTGGACTAAACTAGCCCAGATAGCAAGTGGGCGACTTTGACTTATCATCGTGAGGAGAGGATCTTGGGAGCTCGATTTGGGATGGTAATCCATCCGTAAGGCTTCGACAGTAGTAAGACTTCCATCTCGATTCGTATCCAAAATTGCAGTCAATGTAGGGAAAGAGTAGAATTGTTGTTAATAACTGAGAGTATCAAATCAGTCTAGAAAATGTTTATGTGTTGCACATAATGGATGCCGATTGCCTATATCCAAAGCTGAAAAAGTTAAAGACGACGACTAGGAGATATTTTAGATCGTGTTCTTTCGACATTTCGGACTGGCTAGATAGTCGATACTCAACGAGGAAGCTGAGCGGCAATTCTAGTCAATGCAGGGAATAGTGCACCACTGCCCCCATGTCAATCAAATGAATGAGATGAAAAGATGGCAAGATTACGAGATCCGCAGTACAGATAAAGGTGGCCATCGCATGCGTCCCCATCCAACTTCCAACATTCGATGGAATGCCAAAGGGCCCAGGACATCGGAGAGAAAGGATTGAATAAAAATGAGCAATTCGTTTGGTTGCACCCTATGTTCTTAATATCCATAAATAGCTTTTTATCGCGCGCCGGGAAAAAAGCTATTATCGTATTGCGTTGGAAATAATATTGTTTTCTACAGAAATTTAATCGGAAAGATAAAATAATTTAAGAATATTAGACAATATAAAAAGTTAGTGGACTTTCTTATAAATTAAATAAAATTAGATACATATTTATCATAATTTTCTTAATATTCATCCAAAAATAAATATTGCACACGAAACTGCATGTGTAACATAAGATGGTATATACCAACTTATTCTAGTAAAAATAATCAGAATATCAATTATAAAATCAATATCTAAAAAAATTAAATTAAAACCCCACAATTGTTATGAATAACCAAATAACTCTTTAAATTTTATTTTATAATAATCAAACACTCATTGATAAATTAAAATTTGATTTAGATCCTTTCGAAAAATATCAAAGCTATAACATCAATAAATAGTAAACATCATCCTATTTAATATTTATCAGAGACAATAAATAGAGAAATATCGTTTACACTCATTTATCGCATCGATAACAAACTAAAAGATAGCATCGAAGACAATCCTGTAATAACACTAGGGGCACCGGTTGCACCTGAGCCAGTTATAAAGCAAATCCAAATAATGTGCATCAACAACACGAGATTATGCAATAGGGCCTCAAATGGACCGGAAGTTGGATGCGTACGTCTTTACAGGGGTAGGTAAATTAATGTTCGCTCTACAGCACTGGGCAAGTATGCCTTCGGAAATTCACCATATTGTAGAACTATCTCACATGTCAAACGCAAACAAGGCATATACAAAATCAGGATCAAATATTCGCTCATAGCTATTGCCCACTCGAAGCCGCAGAGGAGAACACCCGACAGGTACGTAGAGCTGCAGATGTCCTCCTTTGAAGTTGAAGATAATTCCCATCTTTGTGCCCAGCAGAATCAAGAGGGTGAATCTATTTTGATTGCTCCCATATTCATCCTGAAGCTATATTGCGCTGTATCAGGTCACCATGCAAAATCATAGAATATACTGGTCAGAACTCATCATTCAATGATCCCTCCCAGAGTCTAGTCCAATGCGCCAGCTGGAGTTTGCATTGGATGATGAGGCTCCACTTTCTCCCACATCAGCCTTGCAGAGGGGGCACAATGCGTTTATCTTTAGCCATTTGTCCACGCATTCCATGTGGAAGAAATGGGAACATGGTAGCTCCCGAAGCTCATCGTTGTCAGAATATCTTGCCAAGCAGATGCAACAGACCTGTGAACAACAAAACACACAGCTAGCAAATTTAAAAGTGGAAGGACTCTTCTTCGGCACATCAAAAACAAATGCTGCTGTGGATAGCTTGCAAAGCTCGTTATTATGTTCTTAACTGGGTTACAACGTACAAGAGGTAATCAAACTGCAGAACATTGGCAAATTATTCCAATACATACATTTATCAGAGAATGATTGAATCCACGTCCAACATGCCTGACACAGCAAAGTATTTTAACGTGGCAGTCTCTATTACTGGTCTGGACAGGTTGCTATGAAGACCCAGGTTTAGTTCCTAATTCCTATATAGACCAAAGAGACAGCACCCTAGTGAAAAAATCAAGGCCGCCAAAAATTTGTCAGCACCCCACCTTTATGTTATCTCATATTACTCCTTTACTGATTTTATCCTTTTCTGTTTTACCATGCATCCAATCTCAATATCCAGATTTCAGTTGCATTCATTATATGCATATTTTATCCTTTAATTGCCCAATCTCTATGTAGGCTAAAGAGAACCACCCAGTGAAACAATCAAGGCAGCCAAAAATTTAACAAAGTTTGAGAAAATGGCTGAATGCCCTTTCTTTGTTGATGTTTCCTTTAAATAAGAATTGTTGTACAACCTATTTTAGGCAAGAAAATGTTTACAGCAATTACACTAATTACTGTTAATCTAATTTTAGGTAAGAATATATACAGCTATTACACAAATTATGATAGATTAAATCTTCAAATCTCAGCCATGATTTCTGCATGATTGACAGCTCACAAATCTCTTAGCAATTGACAGGCCAGCCATGATTTCAGCATGATTTCTGCCATAATCTTAGGATTTCTGCCATAAACTGACAGCCCACAAATCTCTTAGCAATTGACAGCCCAGCCATGATTTCTGCATGATTTCTGCTATAATCTTAGGATTTCTGCCATAAACTGACAGCCCACAATCTTTGCCATTGATATCCCCCCTCAAATTGATGCTGGATGATCAGAAAGCATCAATTTGGTAACCAGAAAATGATGTCGTTGTCGTGAGAGGGCTTTAGTAAATACATCAGCAGTCTGTTGATCAGTGGTGATGTGAGGTAGAGAAATGACATGGGCATCATATGCTTCACGAATAGAGTGACAATCCGCTTCTATGTGCTTGGTGCGCTCGTGAAACACTGGGTTAGCTGTAATTTGGATAGCACTAGTATTATCCGCATGAAGCGGAGTAGGTTCCATTTGAGGAAACCCAAGCTCACCCAATAGACCTCGAAGCCAAACAATCTCAGAACATGCAGAGGACATAGCACGATACTCAGACTCAGTGGAGGATTTCGACACCCGATCTTGTTTCTTTGCAAGACTCCTAAAGGAATTGTTTTGCTCCTAGTATATGTTGATGATATCATTATTACAGGGACCGACTCTGAATTGATTTCTCAGCTTCAACAGCGCCTTCAAAGCTCTTTTCATATGAAGGACCTAGGTCCTCTACGCTATTTTTTAGGCCTTGAAGTGAACTCTACAGCGGCTGGTCTTTTCTTAAATCAGCATAAATACATTCAGGAGATAATTACATTAGCTGGTCTTCACGATGGTCAGCCCAGCCATGATTTCTGCATGATTTCTGCCATAATCTTAGGATTTCTGCCATAAACTGACAGCCCACAATCTCTGCCATTGATAAAATTCATCAACACCCCACCTTTACGTTATTACCTTGCATCCAATCTCGACATCCAGATTTCAGCTGCATTCATTATATGCATATGTTATCCTTTAATTGCCCAATATTCTTCCTTATACAGCATGGCCAGTCTTATCAAAATTTCCTTCTACTTTAATTAGCACTGGTCTCTAACATAAAATTTTTGAAAGCACAGTGCTAAGTATTCCACCTAGCTTGAATTTACTCTGTAATATTTTTAGTAATTTCTCCATTTTCTTGAATTGGAAAGAAAGATTTTCCCAAAAGAAATCTCTCATGTTTCCAGAGATTCATGAAGCCTATAAATCTCCAAATGCAAACTACTTCTCAAGGTCCACGTGATGCATGGCCTAATATTGGCATGAAACAAAAAGCATGTAGACGTCATAAACTACACAAATGGAGGGAGAGTGGAAGACTCACAGCATCTTCTGCAGAAATCATCCTCTCCTGGTTGGTACCAGCTGCAAAGATCCCACCCTCGCCTTCACTTTCGCCTTTATTTTTATTTTTCTTCAACTTGAACTTGTAGGTAGGCAGAGCACCAATTGATTCTGGAGTTGCCCCTCTAGTCTGTCCCAAGTCCTCTCGGAAGCCCAATATAGAAATAATGCATGGCAAACAGCAGCAGATTGTTGCACAGAGAATGAAAGGCATGGCATATCCAATACAGCTAAAAGTAAGGAACACTATACATAACCTGCCATCAAAAGTTCACAAAAAATAAGTAAAAGGAAAAGACAGTTATGTGCCCATGGTAGTCAGAAAGGACATAACACAAGCCTACCTTATTCTCGAATTGCAGGTAGGAAGATAACCAATGAGAAAAGCATTGTTGGTACCTGTACAAATTTGGAGCATCAGACGCAGTAGTATGCCCACCAAAGATCCACACGTTGCCAACTACAAACCACACTGCAAAGAAGCAATCCAATGCCATTTTGAAGTGATCAACCAGGACATTGAGCCTGCTCAACAACAACAACAACAGCGAAGTCAAAACCATGTCTTCATCACAATGGCAAAGATCAATAAGCTCCAAGGGCTTAATAAGCTGGCAGCAAAAATTTTTTATCAACCCCTACAATTATGTGATGCAGATACATCAATAGGACTTGGGGCAACTGAAGTGGCCTTTGGTGTCAAAAAGGAATATAAATACATGCTGGTAAGCATCCACAAAGCATCTGCCAAGCTATCAGTATCAAATGCATGCTGGTAATCTAAAGAGCAGATTGCAACTGGAAGTCACGGATACCTCCTCAACATCTCAATATAACCTAACGCTTTCCGACTTAGCAGTTCCCTCCTCATGCATCTCATTCATTCTTAGTGTCCTGGAATGTTTATTACTCAACTCAGGGCAAGAAACAAACACTTAATTGATTCAATAGGATGCATAGCAAAAGGGGCATATCTCCTTCTTGTAAGGTTGACTTGAGCACTGCAGTCTTACTTCATGGCAGCACCTGGATGCACCATTCTGTTATATATTTTTAATCCTCATTTTCTTTTCTTTTCTGAGCACCAAATCATCATTCCAGGGAAATGTTTTTAGTGACAAAAAAACCATTCCAGGGTTAACCTTTTCGTGACTATAATGTAATTCCCATCTAGATTAAGAGGCAGTATATGTCCAGAAATGAAATGCCAAGGTTCTAGGCCAAAGGACCTGAAGGCAATAACAGTGACCTAGATATTGATTGTTCTGATTTCATGAAGAGGAGAGATAAAAACAGGCCCATAAGCATATGGATTTAATTATGATTAAAGTAATTCTATCTCAAATGCACCCATAGGTGCAGCCCTAGGACCCTATTAAATGAAACCCCTTTACCTTCTCTTCATATTTCTTTTTTCACTTTTTTTAAAAAAAATCTTGAATACCTTTTATCAAAATAGACTTCCGATAAATTGCCAATGTATAGCAGAAACCAAGGACCATACCACTTGCTAATCGGTTGATTCATTCACAGGATCAAAAAGGCCCAAAAATTCATTCATGAAATTGGAGTATAAATGCTTAAAGACAGATGGTTTTCATATAGACTTGGTCTCTGATAGAGGGGTTCTTATGGTTGACTGCCACTAGCATAAATTTGGGCATCAAAACCAGAATCATGCCAAAGCAAAATTGCACTTTAAAATATAATTCTCCCACTTACTCCAAAACTGTTTTGACCAAATTTAAACAGAAGTAACAGAAGCAACCTAAGCATCCTATTTATAGCCCTCTTCAAAAAGAATACAATAGCCAGACATTGCGGCCAACATTGGATGCTGAAACTGGCCTTCTGCACTCACAATAACAAATTCCTAGAAAATAATATGCCAATAATAACAATCCAGGAATGTCAAAAGTTCTTGAAATTAATGAAGCCCATTTAAGAATCATTTCCTTATCCGTGTTCAAGATATCCGGGACAGAGCACTCGTACTAACGTGTTTTAACTATTCCATTGATCACACCAGTCGTATTGCCTTTCAAAGTATCCGCATGATACTTCTGCATCATTTTTTCACACAACCATTAAACATTGCATAACCAACGTCAACAAAAAATAATGAGAACAGAAATCATACTGACATTTATAAAAAGCAGAAGATACCTAGGAACACGACTTCCTGATCTTGTAATCCGAGAAAACCATGACCATGAGCTTGTGCGGCGGTTTTCCTCTTCCATTGTCTGAGGAACTGAAATAGATGTGTAAGAAGCAGACTCAGAAGTAGAGTTACCATGAGAAGAGCCCTGGTTTCCTGAATCTTGTTCAGCTGAACCCTGCTGGTTTCGGTGGAGATATCTCCAATAAAGAAGAGGGAGAGTAGCAACACAACCTGAAGCATATCCAACGACCCATGCAAACAATGGAGCTTTTGGATTTTCATGCCTTGACAATGATAAAACAACAACAGAAGCAATTATTTGGCAGACAGTGATGACCAGTTCAATGGAAATCCACAATCCAGAATTCAGTGGACTTCTATGGCGGCGGCGACTATGACTATCTCCTCTCCTCAACAATGAGGCATTTCTGGATGTGGATGCAGTGGAGGATGAAGATGGCGTAGACTGCAATACAGGAACTTGTCTGCTACTTGATGGCTCACCATCACGCCTAAGTGTGTCTGCCTCAGATGACTGAGCACGAGGAGACCTTGATGAGGCAACACTAGACCTAATAGTGATATCAATAACGTGTTCTTCGCCACTATGATTTTCGCTATGATCCATTAGTAAGGGATAGGTATCACTTCGGCTTTCAAGCTCTGGTTCCGACAAAGGAACAGCCATCAAACTCCACCAGCAGGATTAAAACAAAGTGATGCATAGATAAGTAGTCAAATTGTCACTTGTTGAAGCTCCAATGCAACGTAATGAAAATGTGTCCCTGCGGGAACACCTCAATTCCAAGTGAGCTCACTGCCTTTGGCACACATTTGGTTTTGCCACAAAATATTCCTGTATAAGATGATAATAAAAACATAAGACCAGTTGTTCAATTCAGTTTTCGCTCTGCTCCAAAATGCATTGATTAATCAACCCTCTCCACCTGTGTTAATGCCAGATCTAGACTATTGATTAAGAAAGCACAAATCAGTGGACCATGCCCCAACAAATCAGATTCACATCAAGTCAGCTAGCAATGATGTCTGAAGAAGGACCCCACCAAATGCTAATCCATTCATATGTATCCAACTTCAACTAAAGAGAAATTGAAATATGCAATAACTTCCCCATGTCCATGTTGGTACACAGCATTTTTCTTCTAGAGACAGGCCAATGGTAGCAGTATCATAACCAATAATCCTCTTTCTTAAACAGAGAGAAACAGTTAATTGACAAAATCAGGCATGGCCAAGGAGGAATGCAAGTGAACTGGAATACCACACTACTTTAGCATAGAGAAAATTCTAGCGACACTGAATTGGAAACTTCACTTTTATCAGCTTCTTTAAAAACGGGAAACATAGCAAAAAGACACGCACCAAATGAAGAAACCCAATAAGTCATATGCCATTTCCAAAATACATCCACAGATACTCTAAGCTATTTAACACCAAAAATACACTTTCTATTTGTGTCAGTCCATAGAATGCATATTGTGATGTCCAAAAGTAATCCAACATTTTAATGCATCAGGTGGGCCTGGCCATAGAGGATAACAGACTGCCCCGTTTCAGTAGTCATTCGTTTCTACACAGTTTTTCCCCCTTGAAATTGATATGGTGGGGAGGAAGCAGTGTGATCTGAGGCCCAGGAGTTAAATCAGACCCAGGCAGAAGTGGAGCCTGTAAGGAAGGAAGTGACTAGTGAGGCAGGTTGATATCATTGAGGCCTGTGGGACTAGGAAGCTATTATTAGGTATTATGGGTATGGATTTATCACGAGTGTTCGGTGGGTGCTAAGTGGATGTAAATAGGGATGGAACAGTTGTGATTGGTGTGGATTGATTTGTAATGAGCCAGTAGCAGTAGATGGTTAGCAGGATAGTTACATGCTCTTTTTTTTACCGTGAACATTGTAACTCTCTTGCTTTAGAGAAATCGATTTGGGGCCTTCTCGAAGCACCCGTAACAAAACTAGACCACCAACTGTTTCTACTTTCACCATTCGTTCCCGGACAAGAAAATTCATTTAGGTAGGATTGGGAGTTCAGAGAATGGTTTTCAAACAGTGGGCCACTGAACATAGTATCCGCCACTTGGATAGATCAAAACCATCACCAGTCACCAACAAAAACAATTCATTCGCATGATAGGTCACCTTCAACCTCTTCAAGGAGAAGTGCCATATGCTTACCTAAATAAAACCCTAAAATAGCCAGTCCAAATGCCAATGTCGTACAGGTGATTAACAAAAAGCAGCTGCTAGTTTATGAAATGGATCACAAAATTACCAAAGATAGAGATCCCCAATAGAGTTGAAAATCATTCGAAAGAGCTACCCATCGAGCCGTTGACTGACTAAAACACTGCATATTCCATTCAACCTGAAATGGCATAGCAAAATCAGTCCCGTCGTCAGCAGAAAACCACATTCAGATGGGAACATCGAATCGAGGAAATAAGCAAACATCTCGAACTAAAAAGCACTCCAGCCTGAATATGGTGACAATCTATTACAGAAAACCAGGAGGGTAAACAACAGAAACCCAGATCCGATTGAAGGCGACAAAGAATTCCCATATTCCATTTTCATCTCTATTATTTAAGCGAAATCATTATCGGAAGGGAACTGAAAAAATATATATCGATGATACACAAGAGTCAAAAGAGAGAGAAAAACACAAACTGACTAGGTTAGAGCAGCTGAATATAGACCCAATTACTGGCGGCGATGACGTCGGCAGCAGATGCAAACGGAGTGGACCGTGATTCCGGCAGGAAATTTCCAGGAGATTGCAGAGACGAGAAAGGAGGGAACACCTAACGAAAGAGGGGTTTTATCTCTCTCAATGAAGGAAAGAAAAAGAAGGCGACTGCGCAAGAGATTATTTAAAAAAGAAAGCGAAAATGAGAAGATGTACTGGCTACAGATTGCACCGTCTAATCGTCATAATTTCACAATCAACCAAGGACCTTCATGTAATTGGAAATACCCGCCTCTCTTTTGGGGTGTTCTTGGCCGTGTAATTGGAATTTCATCCACTCACTAGCGAAATTTTTTTCATTGACTAACCATTTTAGCTAAAATGGCACGAATAAATAGTTTTATTGATTAAATTTTATGGAGTTTGAAGTATGCTTCGTTACCTATTTAACGAGCTTATTTTTGTCATTCTTATCCATATTTTTATTTTTAATTAATTTTTTCTCTTTTTATATAAAAATTACTTCTTTTATTTTGGTTACTTTATTTATAATGACTATTCTTAATAGCATTACATATTTTCTTAATAACTATTCGTATGCACCCAGGTACACTTAGCTTCGGTGCACTCAGGTGTAAAAATTTATTTTTTATTTTTTGAAAAAAATTTATATAATTGTTAATCTAAATGTATTGAACATGTGTATTAAGTTTTAACATTTTTTTATATATATATATTTTTAAATTTGTTAAAATCAATAGCATTTTAGTAATTTTAAATTATAAAAAATGACTAATTTTTAAAAATCTAAAAGATATTTATAAATTTTCAAAAATGGTAAAACTTAATAAACATGTTAAATACATTTTAGTTACCAGTTGTATAAAAAAATTTAAAAAATAAATTAAATGCACACGGGTGCACTGAGGCTAAATGCGCCTAAGTGCATTCAATCACCTTCCTATTTTCTTTTTATTTTATATTTTCCCCTAGCGTGTTAGTGGTCCGATGATCCATGTGTTAGCCATAGTGCATTATCTATATTAAGTTTTTTAAAAAAAAAAAAAAAAATAGCTCTAGACTTTCGTGGTACTAACAGCTTTTTTTTAAAAAAATATAATTCTTAGTCATCTACCAGTTTCCACTAGTACCGTTTATGTCCATCAGTAATTGATCGAATAAAATAAAAAGAATTCAACGTATTTGAGTTCAGACTTAAGAGAGAGCTTTTGCTACTGCTCTTTAATTAATTTACCAATATTTAGCACTGCAGCTCGGATTTAACCAAAAACAATAAATATATATTTGCAACGGCAGGGCGTTTGAATATTTTAAAATCGATTAAGTGATTTTGAAAATGACATGGAGTTAGGTGAAGAATAAGATACTGATTTGCGCACCTGTAGGTCCAATTTTACAGCATGACTGTTTGAATGATTTTGGCAATTCTGCCCTAATTATTTCGACAATCCAGTAATAATCCCGAAATCATTTCAAAATCCAAGTTTTCAGAAGAAAAGTTTGTCTATCAAGGACTTAAGTATAAATTTTTTTTATTAAATACGATTTTTCATAGTTAAAAATGGAGAAAATAATATAAAAAATATATATAATATATAAATTATCATATACCTATAAGCAAATTGAATTTTGTTAAAAATAAAATTTTATTGGCCTTGATCTGCTGTCTGAAATTGCTCGGAATCAAATTGAAAGTGGAATGAAACATGGGAGACAAAGGTCGAAAGAATAAAATAAATATAAGACAATAATTGAAAATTATAAATATTAATAAAAAATTAAAGTAACAAGAAACTTTACACGCTAAAGTCGAAAAATCATTTTTTCAAAAAATTTTAATCCAAGCAGATTAAACAATCAAAAATAGCTGAATTGAAAGTTCAAGCGTACGTTTTTTGGATTAATTTTTAAATTTTGCTCGAGGTTTTTAAAACAGAACCAGGGCAGGTTCGTGGTTGCTCTTTGCAAATAGAACTGATGTTGATTTACTCGATTTATGTCAATTCCTAATAATCCAATAAACATTGGATTTTTTGCAATTATCAGCAATAGGAGGGAAGTGGTGGAATTTCTCGGTAATTTATTTTTTGGTATATTTGGAAAGTGATAAAAAATTTTGGTATTAAAGTTTTTGAAATTGAAAAAAATAATGTGATGTGATATGAGTAAAAAAAAAATAAATTTAAAATATACAGATTAATTGCATGAAGTTGTTTATAAATGATTAAAAATATGATAGTTATAGAAAATACAAATAAATGAAATAATTATTACAAAATAAAGTTGAACATTTTTATTTTTTCACGGGTATTCATATATTACATCATCTCAACTCAGTATTACAATAGGCCTTAAATACATTCTTACAATATTCAAAAATAATTCTATAAATATCTTACCAATAATTTAATTTTTTCTTACAATATTTCCTAATATTCCAGCCCGGGGACGCTTCCGTCGAGACTTACCGCGTCACCAACAGATGGGGCAGTCGGGCTTACCACTGCCTCGGTGGCGAACATTTTTGGTTTTAAAACCTTTTTTTTTATTGGTTTGGTTCTAAAACTTCACAGAAACGTGTTTTGCAGCTGAAATTTACAATCTGTGTCGGCTTTGCATCTGCAGCTTTTTCTTGCGACCGCATCCCAGGAATCAAGTCTCGTCCGTCGAGCTCGTTAAATCCAATAAAAACAATCGCCTGTCCTCACTCAATTCGTTTTAATTTCGTTCATGATCTTATGATCGAAGACGGACTGGATAAGAATCAGTCGGACGCGCTCCAGGGGATGATTAGTAGTGGATATCAATGTATGGTACGGGATTCCCCGGGGAACGTAATTTCTTCGTATTTTTCAACTAATGATTTAACAAATCAACAATTTCTGTTAGCTTTAACTTTATAATTCAATATTTTAAAGCATTGTATAATTGATATAAAATTATAAAGAGAAAATTCGAATTAAATACAGTATTTTTAAGAAAATTATTTTTCTTACTACTCTTACTTATTCTAATTTTACCTTTATCATTTCATATCAACTATATAATTCTCAAAATATTACATTTCCACTTCCCACTTTATCTCAAAATTCCACAAATATTTATATTACTGAACATTCCCTAAAACTTATCTTTAGTGCATAACTGATTAGCATTCATTTTCAAAAAAGACACCGACTAAAAAATATCCTCTGTTAACCAGCCTGTTTGAAATTTTTGGATGACTTTTAAATATATCCACGAAATTTGATTATCATTTCAAATATACTTATTTGGTTTTGAAAACTATACAAAAGTTCATATAATTTAACCATAATTATAAATATATTTACATTAGCACAACATCATCGCAATATGAATATATTTACAAATATATATAACTTATATATGTCTATTTTGCAAATATATACACACTGAAATAGCATGAGTATATTTATAGCTACTGTCAAACTACATGAGATTATTTTAAATTTATTAAATTACGTAAAATATTTGCAGGTCAAATTATGTAGTCATGTTTATAAATTACTCGAAAATTTATAAGGAATCCAAGCAATCGTTAAATTCATATATTTTTTAGAAATTTTAAAGGTATGACTAAGAATAAAGTTATTTGCCGTTAACCTTTTTCTCGGATCAGTTATTTAATTAAATTTTATTATGACATATATATTTATACATGCAGTCGTTTATTTTTAATTTTTTAAATCTAAATCATTTTTCATATTTATTATCTTTATATTTATTTATGCCTCCAAATGTTAACTGTATTAGAAACTTTTATTTATATAATATATTCTAAATTAAAAGTTATATATTTGTTCGTAATAAGTGTTAATTTTCATAAAATGTTTTTATAGTATGTAAAAAATTATGTCAAGAAAAATAGACAATTTAGATTTGAGAAAGAGTTTAAAATAGAAAAACAAAGGCTCACATTCATTGCTCGTATATAATACTATTTATCTAATATTATTTATTTTAAAAATATTTTCACGCTTTTTACAGTAAAATTAGAATTTTGCAGTCACTCTTAAAAATTTATGGCTAGAAAATTTTAAACAGGATAATGATGAAAGTAAAATAGATCAGGCTGATCATGCGCAAGGCATCAACGGAAAATAGCTCGAAAAAATAGGATGACCGGACGTGCATGTATGACGCGTGTTGCGGATGCCTCGACACAACTTTGCCAAGCTGCCAAAACGTCGTGACGAGGTTGACCGCCAAATGCAATTGAGGTGGTGCGATCAGTCGAGTACCTAGTGAACCCGACAGACAACGGAAACTCGAGGGAGGGTCAGGAGTCAGGAGCACGTGCTGACAGTCGAAGCACCTCCTGAAAAAATGTATTACATAGGAATGTTTTGCTGCGCCGAAAATTTGTTAAGTGTATGTTTGAGAATGAATAAAAATTTTTATAAAATGTTATAGAGAGTAGAAGTTGTCAAATAATGTGATATGATGGGGGTAATGATAAGGAATAAATAGGGTAAAGTTGAAATCGATAGGTTAGTTATGTTATTAGTTGTGCAGAAATAATTGAAAAATATGATAGCTGTATAGAAAAATGTGAAAAAAATGACTAAAAAATAGGGTAATTATGGAGAGTGAAAAGTTGTAACCTGACAACTTTTACTTATTACCAAACACACCTTAAATCAAATATTTTTCAATTCAAATTTTTTATTTTTCTAATTTTTTTTTTAATCAATTTTGTATCTTTTTATATAACTAGCATATTTTTCAATTTTTTTGCATAATTACAAATATAATTAATTTATATATTTTAACTTTATTATGAGTGTATTTGAGAAGTGACAGAACTCTTGGATGAAAAGTTGTTAAATTAATAGAAAATGATGTGATATGATAGGAGCAATGATAAAGTGTAAAAAGAATAAAATAAAAATAAAAAAGTTAGTTGTACAAGTAGTTGTGCAAAAATAATTAAAAAATATGATAGCTATACAGAAAAATATAAACGATAATTTAAAAATATGATAGTTTATGGAGAGTGAAAATTTTATATTTAAAATTTGTTGTTAAAAAAACATGTATATTTACTTTTCATCATTACCTAATCATATTGCATCATTTTCTATAATTTAATAATTTTTACAATAAAAACTCTTCGTTCAGTAGTTTATCACTTTCAAAACACATCATATAATATTGTGTTTATGTATTGATCTAAAATTTTAATTCTTTATAACTACACTATTTTTTAGTAGTTTTCCGCGTATTCATGTACAACTATGCAGTTTATTTTAATATTATTCTCTCTACTCATATCATATTACGTCATTTCATTGGTTTCTAAAAATTTTACACAAATATTTTCTTTTAAATGTTTTATTAAATACCAAATATACCTATAATATACTTTTGATATCTAAATATTAATTATATATTAGTTAAAATTTAACATGCTAAAATCAAATTTTATTTATTTACACAATTTTCAAAGATTAAGTATATTATAATATTTATTTTAATTTATATTAATTTTGTAAATATTATTGTTTGCAAGTATATTTTATTGTACTGAACATCATGTATGAATTTGATTTTAGAAACAAGTAATTAAGAAAAAGCAGTGCATATGCATTTAAGAGTTTAAATCTCACTTTTTATGCTAGTTATCATTGCATTTGTATTTCAATAAAATTGTTCAATTTAAAAATTTTCTTTATTCGTAATTATTTTATTTTTAAATCATCTTTTCACATTTTTTATAATTGTTCTATTTTTTATCATTTCTCTATGACTTTTCATATATTATTAGTTTATTTTAACTTTATTCTATTTCATTTTTATTATTACCTTGGTCATATCACATCATTTTTTCATTTAACAAACTTAGACGGTTTGCAAATACACTCACTCAGTTTTACCATAATTACAAATATATCCACATAGTTTCATAAATTACAAATTACTCTAACATAGTTTGACCATAATTGCAAATATACTCATATAGTTATGACGTCATTACTGTATCATCATGACATGTGTATATTTGCAAAATTTTATAAACTATATAGGTATATTTGCAATTTTAAAAATTAAATGAGTATATTTAATTTTTG
Source organism: Annona cherimola (assembly GCA_030490835.1). NCBI lineage: Eukaryota > Viridiplantae > Streptophyta > Magnoliopsida > Magnoliales > Annonaceae > Annona > Annona cherimola. The sequence goes on along the minus strand of CM059977.1, from coordinate 6,420,803 downwards.
CAAATATACTCACATAGATTGCAAATATTTGCAAATATACCCATGCCGTGACATTGTAATAACAACATCATAACATCGTGGATATATCTATAATTATGGTCAAACTATATAGGATAATTTACAATTCCTAAAACTATATAAGTATATTTATAATTATAGCCAAACTAAATCGGTGTATTTGTAAATTACCACAAAAAGTCACTAAAGCATCCCATTCAAGTCATTAATTTTCAACACAATGCTCTCCGGAAAAGAAATCTACTAAGCGATTTTGATAAGAAAAAATATAACTAATTAACAGTTTCGGTTGTTACATTACATAGCACAAAATTTTGATGTAAAAAAAAAAAAAAAACTACCTAGAGAAAATCAAAAGTGTACGAAAAAATTTGAATTTGAGAAAATGGACGGTTGTCAATTTAATAAAAAGAGCGAAAATAAGAAGGAAATTATAAAGTTTGGTAATCCATTTATTTAGAAGATAATAGAAATAAAATGTATATGATATACATAATTTACAATGACTTAAATATTCTTGTTTTTAAAAATCTAAAATAAATATATATACATATCCAAAAATAGTAAAACTTGATTTATAAATTAAATACAAATTTCAGACCATTCCGAAAAGGTCATTTCACTATAAGTAAGATAAGAATAAAAATAGATATGATTGTTGTGTGAGAAGATATGTAAAATAATTTAAAAAAAATATATGAAAAAAAAATTGAAATATAAGAATTAAAAAAAGTAAAATAATTGGCCATTTAATTTTTGCATTCTAATTCTTGATTCTTCATTATATTTTTAAATGTAAGGTGAGAGTGGGCAGTTGGACTAATGACTTGTCTCATTTGTGCTTGTATTAAAGCAAACATGACTTAGACAAGATTGGGTTAAAAATTTCGACCCAATTTTCAAAATAAGGGTTGAGGCCCGTTGACCCTATCCCAACCAAAGAATCTTGACTAGCCCCCTATATATTTATTTATTAAATTTTTTATTCCGATATTCTTTTAAAATTTATATGTTGTTTGTAATTACCTATATTTTAATTCAATTTTTAAAATTACTTCTTATAAGAATAACATGCAAGTTTGATATAAATAAATTTTTAGATTAAATAATTTTCTAAAAATAAAAAATAAATTAACTTAAACATCAATCTAGATTATGGATTCAAGTTACAAATACAAATTTTAATAAAATATGTTTGCTAAATTGTTTAAATAAATTTGTTACATTGTTTATGTTAAATAATATGTTTTATTATAATTAATGGTGTCTGCTTTCATTAGTTATAAAAAGATTGAAACACTTAACTTTTAGATTAAATATAGACGTGACTTTATATTTGATATTGTATAAGTTCTTAAAAATCTAAATACTTAACTTATATTTTTTACTTGAGTTGAGACCTTAATACCAATTAAAAGTTTATTACAAAGTCTATATTTTTTTGATATGTTATATATACATTATATCTCAATTTATTTTATATTCAAACAGATTTCAAACCTAAATCACTCCCCTAAGGGGACATATTCTTTGCCACCCGCATTAATCACAAGTAGTTGTTATAAACCTATTTAAGAAATGTAAAAGTTGAGTTGATTTTATTGAAATTTAATATAGAAAATAGAATTAGACAGAATGTTTAAAAAGTAAAGTTAGTTCGGCAAAACATGACTTGACATAGTGTGTCTCAATTCTCATCTCTATATTAGGGCCCTCGTGCGTGTGCATTAGCATGTTGGTATTGATTTTGTTTTAAGAAAATTCTAGGCATTTTTAATGCACAAAAGTCAGAATCATGACAATGGCAAAACTTGTATGGTAAAGCAGTAGTGAAGTGAAATAAAGCCCTAAGCTTATGTACCAATTGCTTCTTTATCATATAATTTTTTTTTCCCTAGAAAATCCAGGGGCGTAAGTGTCATTTAAACTCTATGCTAAACCCATTGCGAACATAAGCTGGGACGGACTATTCTCATTGCTGCGGACTTAAATATCTACTAGTCGTGCTGCGGCAAAAGATACGCAGCAATACAGCATATCTCAGAGATGCGAAAATCACATCTCATCAAATTAATTAGATTTTTGCTCGCGTTCTTACACACAGAGAGAGAAAGCAGACGATTCTTTCGATTGAAATAATTCATATCTGCCATCTAGCACCTAGCACAAGCACAGCAACAAGGCATCTTTGCGCATTGTCACATTCTAATTACCCTCCATACCATATTTATTTTTTTATTTTTTTCGTAGGCATATTTTACCAAATGTATTTAACCTATATATTAAGTTTTATTATTGTACGATTTTTTTATTTTTAAAATTATCAATTTCACCCTTTAAAAACTCAATTTTTTAAAAATAAAAAATAAATATATTGAAATATTGTAAAATAGTAAAACTTGATATATGAATTAAATAAACTTAGAAAATATGTTATGAAATTTTTTTTAAAAATTGTACTGAGGGCTGACATGCAAGCCCTCCACCTTCCAACCGGGAAGTTTTCCATTTTCGTGGACTGGGATCACTTGGGCATGAAACCAACTCAGCCCAGCCCAGATCAATATCATTGAACCGATTGTCCAATTGATGTCTGTAAAATAAAAAATAATTCCAAATAGTTATTGAAATTTTTAAATACTGTATTTATATTATTTTCATTAAATAAATTGGAAGAATAATATGGCATTTTTTTCAAAAAGGGAATAATATGGCATTCGACTAGGAGAATAAAATGCCTAGAGCTCGAGAGCAATCACTAAACTTAAAATGATTTTAATATCTGTGGACGATTGGCGTTGAAATCTCAGTAATTAATCTGAAGATTATCAAAATATTGTTTAATGGTACCATGACAGTAGACCACGTCTTAAATACCTCGCGAGTGGTCCAGTACAGGCCGGGGTATGACTTGCGAATTTTTTTTTTTCTTGCTAATTCTCTTTTCCATATCGGAGTTCATCCCATCTCCTGACTTTTTTTAGGCGTCATCAACTGGGCAGGGGTGGTTAATCATGCAATTTTAAAATGATGGTGGAGATTACTATACGTCTTTAAAAATTCCAATAATGCAGGAAGAACATGAGCATGCATGCATGGGCTTTAGTTAAAAAAAAAAAGTTCAAATGCTGGGCCTGGATTCCAGAAGAAGTACCAGCACACGCATCAAAGCGGCAGTTGACGTTGTTCTCGTAATGCTGTTCCGGTCATCTGCAAAGCATGTTTGAATCATGCTGGAGTGGCATACGCTGGATCGAGGACTTCAAAACATTATCTACAGGGCATCTTTGAATTCTTTTGCAATGCATGATTCTCAGCTATCTAAAAGGGTATCTGTCTACAGGGCAAGTTTGACATTTGAACTCCCTTGGTGAATCTGTGATGGTTCAACAGGGAAGATAAAACATGCCGCGTTTTAGACTTCTTTGGACTTTCAAAAATATTGTTTTGACTTTTAACCCTCTAAAGCAAGGCTTTTGTGCAAGGTGTATTTTATAAAAGGTCACATTAGCAAAGTGTATTTATTCAAATTTTATTTTGGTATTTCTTTTGTTCTCTTCTTGGGTTTCGTTTAAAAATTGCTCCTACTCTATTCGTATATTTGGATTTGATTTAACATCTTAACTGACTGTTAAAAGTCACGATCATTACCCTATAATAACCAAAGCTAAGATAGGATTAAAACAAGAAAAGACAACGGAGTTTTACATGATATTAGGGGTAAATGGATCCTAAGTCTTTCTGAAAAATCACGGAGAAAAGATGATTATATTAAGGAATTAGTACAATAATATCCTTGGACAACCATTGGGAAAAGAGTAAGTAGGAGAGAGATGTTAGAGAAAAGTTGTAAATATTATCTTTGATAAGTGAAGTAAGACAGCAACCCCATTCAGGTTGTGGAGTGTTGTTTATATAGATCTGTTTTGCTTCCACGAGTATGATTTTCCTGAGTGCAAAATTTGATGAAGATCTCAACAGAGGAATGAATTTAATAGTGGATTGAGCACTGTTTTCTAGTAAATTTCTAATTTACTAAGTGCTTTGTTGGCATGACTCGCACTTTGTAAGCGGCTATGTCATGAGGGTGATATCACATGACCTCATCCATAGAGGAGATTAAACAAATAAAAAGTTAATGCAACTAAACTTTGATTTGCTGACTATAGGCTCTATGACATCGTCTTTATATAATACAAAAGTTCCATTAAGGCATCGAAATGAGATAGAAGCTTTAGCTAAGATGAAATTTTCAAACCTTACAAGTTGCTAAGGTGAAGGGGGTTAAATCTGCATAGTGATTGAACGACAGTGTCCTTTCAATTTATTTTTTCCTTGATTAACCCATGAACCGAAGCACTTTAATGGAGAGGTGGTAATTATAGTAATATTATTTGTACTACTATAATGAAAAATCGTTATATTTGAGACTTCAAAGTTGAGGATTCAGTTTTTTACCTTCATCACATTGTAGGGAAAAGGAAGGAAGCATTGAAGCAATTGTTTCCCATAAAATTAATGAAGATCAGAATTTGCATTGCATGACATTTGAAGCTAAGTCTAAATTAAAACAAGGAGAGATAATGAATTTTATGTGGAAAATGAGGGCTTAGTGTGAGACCTTCATAAACAATATGAGAAAAAATTGACTTTATTCACTACAAAATTAATATACTATTCGCCTAAACAATGCTTGGAGAAGGAGCTAAGCCTTACAAGTAGGACAAATATGCTAAAGAGAAATTGTATGAATTATCCTTGATAAGTAAAAAAGGAGAGAGTAATTCCCTCCAAGCTGTAAAATGTTGTTTACATAAGCTTCATCTTCTTGGGTGTAAGCAATTTCCCTAAGTGCAAAGCTCACGCATTTTCTTGAGCATGCAAGGGGAAGACAAATAGGCATGTGTTAAATAAATGTAAGCTATTGCGGTTGCATTTTTCACTTTTCAACTTGAATGTTATGACATCACTTTCACCTACGATAAAATTCTGTCCACATAATTTGACGGGAGTCGTGGGCTTTAAGCATCACTAACTAATTATCATATTTTTTTTATAATCACTTATACATTTTCATAATTTTTTTCATCTACTTACATGGCTATGATATTTCAGTCATCACCATATAACTACCAGATTTTTTATATAATCATTCATACATTTTCATCATTTTTAATCTATTTATACAACTATGATATCTATTTTTTTATTAGACCATGCTCCTCTCGTACCCATGTAGTATAAGATATAAAATCAACTGGACTATGCATAAGTTTACCATTATAATAATCCATGTCATTTTATTTTACTCGTGTCGTTACACCTGTTATGCCACATCACACGTTCCCTTTGTTAAAACTTTTTTTTTTTTTTTTAATCTTACAGTTTTCTTCCGATTTTTTTTTTAATGCATTACCAAATATACCCAATCCTCCTCCAAGAAGTACAGTAAATATCAATATTCGAAATGTGTTTGTGGAACGTGGGCCGCATGTTTTCTTCTCCATCGCATATCCCGATACCCGACTGGCACGGTCTAATCCAGTCGATTTCTGGGTCCGATTTATACGGGAAATGTGGACCGCCTGGCCTTTTTTTGATTTTTTTTTTTTTTTAAATTTTCTGGCCATTAATAATAGGATTGGCAAAGGTCTAATTCGGTCGACTTCCTAGAAATGTTCCAGCAACAGTATTGTGCCCACCAGCCCTTCCTGGCCAGTCGCAGTCAGTCACTGTACATGCCTCCTGGCAATGCGCATTGCAGTACGCAGATGAAAGAAACCGCAACTTCCCCATCACTTCCATCCGGCGTCACCGGCAGCAACCATCAACTCTGGCGTGTAGTGTCTGCTGACGTGCTCACTATTTCCACTAAGGGAATGATTTTTCAAAAAGTAAATTAGTCCTATATTTATAACAATAGTCAGGAGTTTGCGACTCAAGAGAATTAATTAATAATCAAATTATTGTGAATTTTATAGTATTTCATTCTTAATTTTCAAAAATATTGTACTACTACAACTTACTATCCAATGGGTGTGGGTGGGTTAGCTGTAGGGTAATGATTCAAAGCGTCGGTGACGGGGGTGCTGATGCACACCGGAGCCAAGGGAGGGCCGGAGACAGTGGGTCACGTGCGGCCGCCATGGACCGCGTTTGTACACAAAACCATGTACCCTCGCTTTGCGTATGATATCTTGTCTGACGTAAAGGGGACATATGCTCGGTGGATGAGGAACATATGCTTTCACAACACCTTTGTCTATCCGCCTTCCATTATTAAAAAACACAAGGCAATGGCTAGAAGAAAATAAAATTGAAAAGAAAATTATATATAGAGTTATATTGAAGTGAAGTGCAACTGCACACTAATTATAGTGCAGCTGTATTAAAACGAGCATCACATGATCATAAAATTATAATATACTCTACTAATTGTATTTAGAACGGTGTATTCTATCGTCGTACTAATTTTCATCCCAATCAGATATGTGTATGGACTCAATCTGAAAACGATATATATTTAACATAATAAAATAGTTTGATGTAAATAATAACTTTAAAGTAGTTTTTCAATATGTAAATCATTTGCTATAAAATTTTTCTATGGATAAATAATTGTATAAAGTTTCATTACATTATAATATGTGTAAGGCCCATTTTTGGATAAATGTATCGCCATTTCGGTGCAGTTGTGGTGCACTGAAATAACTCTTATATATATTCATTGAAAGCATTTTAGTGGTGGTGCATGATTTGAAAAAGTAAATTAATATATTTGCCAGAGTAAAATTTAGGTAGTTATACAAAATTCAGTTCTTATGTTAGTTTTATTATTGTGTATATAGTTACAACCAAAAACATCCGGTCAATATTCATATTGGTTAAAAAATTGAAATCACAAGTTGTTTACATGTTAAAACCGCTTAAAAATTAGAAGCTAAACGTCTAAACTTTTCTAAAATGTTCATCACACTTGAAATAAGGATTCGCATAATTTTATATCATTCTAACGCCATATTCAACGGATTTATGTGATTTTTAAATTGCGAACATATTTAATACAATTTTTAATGTTAAGTTTTCAATTGAAATGACTTTTGGTATTCTAATTAAACTTATGATATTTAGGGTGTGTTTGGTAATGAATAAAACTTTTGATGAAAAGTTTTGGAGAGTAAAAGTTATCAAATGATGTGATATGATAGGGGTAATGATAAGTAGTAAAGAGAATAAAGTTAAAATATATATATTAGTTTTGTAGATAGTTGTGTAGAAATGATTGAAAAGTAGAGTAGTTGTATAGGAAAATGTGAAAAAATAATTAAAAAATATGATGGTTGTGGAGAATGAAAAGTTTTAGGTTGAAAAGTTTTAACGTGACATTTTTTATTAAATGCCAAACACACCCTTAATATAAGTAATGAATTGGCTCGTATAGTTATTCAAATAGGGTCCAAAACCTGACAAATTTACTGATTCGTTGGGTGCATTATACACTTTTGAAGAACTTCCCTATATATGCAGTACCAACAATAAATAAATAAAGCTGAAACAAACAAGTGTCAATAATTAAGAAAGGCTATTTCCATTCATTTCTTCTTTTTGATTTTATAACCTTTACATTAGAGTATTGATTTTACGAAAAATACGAGTTGGATTCTTATCGTGTGAAGATACTAAATCATACATTAGAAAATATATTTTATCATTATTCTAACGTAAGCTTTGTACGTCCAACCAAATCCAAATTAACCAACGTTCCAAAGGTGGGGGCACTTTGTGAATGAATAATAACTTTTTGGAAGAGATAGAAATAACCTTTTTGTTTTATTAATGGCCGGCAATTGCACCGTAACGTGTAATGATGATTACTTAAATTTAAGGGCACATTCATATTGGATTATGATGGGAGTTAGCCACCCTTATCCAAGGGTAAAAAGCAGAGGGCACCAGCGCAAAAGGACTTTAGGAAGCGACAGGGGACAGGTGATCGGAAGAAGGCATTATATGCTTGTGGGGCCTGCCCAACATCAAGTAATGTGCCGTGACGACGAGAGGCCACAAAAAATAAATAAGTTGCCTGCAGAACGGCAATGGACCACACGCCATTGGAATCACACCATTGGCATGAATCTGCAATCGATTTCTGACTCGGCGTACGTGCAGGCATGGCCCATTTTGGTTCTGCCAATCAAATCGTACTTTCCATGGTTCGGTGAGAGAACTTCCCCAACAGCGCTCGGCCAAAGTAGATGCGTGGAAAGCTCGTTCTCTATGGCAGTTGAAAGGCAAGATCCGTGCCTTCGCGAAATAGACGTGCATTACGGGGATAGGAAGACAAGCGTCATGTGAACATTCTCAGCTGCATTCCCCGCCTCGCTTATTTCAGAAACAATATTCAGAAAACTTTCAATAAAAATATCCGATACTATTAATTATCAAAGCCGATGCACTGTTTTAGTGTATTAGTGATTTCCACGAAGTTGCATGCAACATTGCAACAAAAGGGTTTTGTCACAATATGTTTAATCAACCGACATGTGCCACATGAAGTGGTGGAAAAGGAATGCTTATCCAGGCAAGCGTATGATCCGGACAAGAACAAGAACAAGAACACGAGCCGTTTTGATCGATGATCACCAAAAGATGCTTACGCGATGCAAACTAGTGCCAGGCTGGTCCCTGGACACTTGAATTTATGGTCCGTAAATACAAGCGTCCAGTCCAAATTCCTTCGCTTGACACGCCATGATAATTCGGCTGGACAGATCGGCCAGCTTGATTTTTCCTAATATTTTCCTTCCTACGCAAGGGAAATGATCATCTCTCTCTGCCTCCTCCTTTGCGCTACACCCTCATGCAAAAGCATGTGCATGGTTGACACGCGCTAAAAGACTCGGATGATGTAACGCGTGTGTTTTGCAATTGGTTGGTGGGTGGCTCAACGGTCTGGATGAAATATAGCAGCTGCACGAGATTGATTTCCATGCTTTAAAAAATATATATTCTGGTTCATCATGGGGGCCCCACTTTTTATATAGTTCGGTGGTTTTATTTATTTTTAACTGTCCAATTCCGCTACACAATTATGAGTGGATTTCGCGTGATTTATGCGCCAAGCAACGTTCAAGTGTTAACACCATCTGGCATCTCAAACATCCCGGCACGTGTCTCGACATCCCTCCCTGTGATATTGTCATCATTCGCACGTGTGGATTAACTCGTCCCGGTCGCATCATAATTGCAGGCGTGCCAGGGAAGAGAGATCTTTTTGCTATAATCGAAAGAGACAACTCACGTGGATCGGTCCCAAATTCTCCGCCACTTGCAACGGCCAGGATCCGAACGCTGTAGCACATCCCGACCGTCCGATCCCTTCCAGCGGCCAACTCAGGATGGCCCCACTCTCTCCACTCCAGCAGCGTTCGAGCCGGCAAGTGGGCCCCACACGCCCCGCTCATGTGACCGACCGGGAACCCGCTCCTGACCTGTTAAATCCTGCTTCTTTGTCTCCCTTCCTCCCCATCCACTATAAAAGTTGGCAGTTGGAGCTCCCAATTCAAAATATATATAATAAACGGAAATTCAAAGAGAGGTTAATAAGATTCAACCAAAACCAAGAAAAGTCATACCCAACTTTCGGAAATGGCGAATTCAGCTCTCGGGCTTGAAATTACGGAGCTGAGGCTGGGTCTTCCAGGGGATGATCGGGTGGCGCACGTGGCAGAGAAGGCGACGAAGAAGAGGGTGTTTTTGGAGATGAGCACCCAGCCGGACGACGAGAACAGCACAAGCGACAATGGGAATTTGCAATCGAAGAACAGGGTTGTCGGGTGGCCACCGGTGTGCTCGTACAGGCAGAAAAACGGCTGTGTGCAGGAGGAGAAGAAGAAGAATAATGGAGAAGAAGCGACTGCAGCAGCGAAAACGTACGTGAAAGTGAGCTTGGATGGGGCGCCTTTCCTGCGTAAGGTTGGCTTGAACGGCTACATTGGGTATGCTGATCTCTTGCTGGCCATCGAGAAGCTTTTTGGCTGTTTTAAGATCGGTGAGTTCTTCAAATATTTTTCATCTCCCGTTTCCGTCCTCATGATTTTTCCTTCTCTATGAACCGTAATTACCAAATAGTTATATATAGTCATGTGGCCGATCATGTCCTAAAAGCAGACATTATAAAATTTTGACTCTTCAAAGAAAAATAAAAGGCTTCTATTTTTGGCCAAATATTTGTAAATTTTATGTATCAATATAAATCTTAGAAAGGTATTTTTAATGGAAAAAAAAACATTTTTACGAGATATTAAATTTTGAATTATTTCTTAGGCACTTAATTGGATCACTTGCAATAAGTTTTGTATGGATGAAAGTCCAATTCCAAATTTCGTGCCTTTTTCACATTTTTCTGCTTGGAAAATTAATGACTTTTCTTGGGTTCAAGAAAATTTAATTAATTAGCATATAGTAAGTCATTTTTGTTACAGAGTTAGATAAATAAAAGAATATTCAATTATAATTTCGACTTATGTATCATCATAGAATTGTTGGAAATTATACTTTTAAGTGCTTTCAAATAATTAAAGTATAAATAGGGCAGAGATCATGTGAGATTATCAGAGAAAATTGTTTTAGTCTTTTATAATTGATACTAACTAAAGTTTCGATAATTGAAATAACGAGTGCCCAACATTGTCAAAGAAAATTGTTTGATAGTCTTTTATAATCGCATTTGGTTAGTTGTATAAAAATTGCGATTGCGTGCAGTACTCTGTATTTTTTCGAATTTCATTCAAAACGACGCATAATTTAGAGAATTGCAATCATGCAATTTAAGTCGTTTTGTAACATTCCAACAACATGACCTACTTCGTTTTTTGCATGAAAAGCAAATGTTCATCACGGTGTTGTAAAGCCAATACAATTTCCCTAAATAAATGGCCCCACAGTACTTAGTCTAGCTATTATCAGATTTCTTATTTAATTATTATCTTCTTCTTGGTTAGGCTGCATCGATGTGAAAGAGAGCGAGAATTGTGAGTTGGTTCCCATTTATGAAGATAAAGATGGCGACTGGATGCTTCTTGGAGATGTTCCTTGGGAGTGAGTATTCATTTTGAACATTCATCCTCTTCTTTGATTACGCTCACCAAAACCATTTGGGGGAAAAACAACTGAAATGGAAAGAAAATTATAGGATGATATTATCCATAAAATGAATAGAATTAAAGTAAATAACTAATAATGATTTAGAACATATTTAACTATATCGGGAAAACAGAATTATTATGGTAGAAATATATTTAAATCAGTTTTTTTGGGGAAATGAAAATTTTCCATTTCCTAACGCCCCAAAGGTAAAAACGCCGTTCCAAACCTAATTAGATTCAGAACCTTGAAGAGTTAAATTAATTAAAAGGTCCCGCTTAAAATAGAAAATAACATTTATTTAGGAGCATAATCATATACATCGGACGTAATTTGCGGTTTATTTTTTCCTTGAACGCAGGTTCAGAACCTTGAAGAGTTAAATTAATTAAAAGGTCCCGCTTAAAATAGAAAATAACATTTATTTAGGAGCATAATCATATACATCGGACGTAATTTGCGGTTTATTTTTTCCTTGAACGCAGGATGTTCATGGAGTCATGCAAACGGCTGAGGATAATGAAACGCTCGGAGGCCAAGGGCTTTGGTTTGCAATCCAAAACTCCCGGCCAGCACATCTCCAAAGTCTATCGTTTAGAAATTCATCCACCCACCACAAACTGAAGCCTTGCAACCTGATGTTATTTTCCTCATTTTTTTTTCTAGCTGTTTAGATCTGCCATTGATTGAGAAGGATCAGTAGCAATATTACTTGTTGATGGGAAGATGGACAAGGGAAGAATATTCATACACCTTGTGTAGTGACTGTTCTAGAGTTAGTGGTTGTATTCTATTGTGTATTGGGGTCTAATTAATCATGAAATAATCAAGAAGCAAAAGAAGAAGATCATCAAAGAGAAATGCAATCTTTGGACGTTTCTACGTTGATCTGATCAGAAGCTGTTCATCTGGGTGTGCTATATTATTTTTAACTGTTATTGTAATGCTCTGGATTGTAAATTTCATGAACAAGACAAAAACTTTTGATTATTTGAAAATTTTCACTCACAAAATTCAATATTGCAGAGCTTGAGCCGAGCCTGAGCAGGACTGCTGATGTTTACATCTCTGCTCATGTATGACAATCCTTCAAAAGTTACGGGCCTCCAAAAAATTTAGAACTCGGACGGACATGAAATCCCCTAGACAACATTTCCTGTCCAATGTCATGTTTTCAACCCCCGCCGTTTGTACACAATGCCGATCATCCAAGCATTCTCACGAGCAACTCCCGAAAGAGAATCTGCTCTGCATTTGGTATATGAAGTCCTATGATAACTGAAAAGATAAAGATTATGATCCTGTTAGAGCAGGCTAACAGGAGCGAGATATAAGTGTTTTTTAAAAATGTTTTAAATTTTTCATAAAATATGGGTCTAAATATACTTAATTCACATACTAAATTTTATAATTTTTATATACATATATTATAAAATTTATTATGTGAATTAACTATACTTGAGACAACATTTTTATGAAAAATAAAAATTATAACTTTAAAATTTTTCATACAATTATTGATTTTTTGAAATTCAAATAAAAATATATACATATCTAAAAAAGTTAGAAATTTTAACATATAAGTTAAATATAGTTGAGGTCATGTTTTTTGGAAACAAAAAGTTAAAAATATATACTCACCTAGCTAATGGGAGATTGGATTATTACTAAGTATGAAGTGGGATGCAAAAGTCAATATCTTTATATAGGGGTGCAACTTGGGTAGGGTACCCGCGGTTCGACCCGTGGGTACCCTAAAATCGGGTAGGTTCGGTTCCATAGAACCTACCCATAGGGTCGGTTCGGTTCCATGGGTAAAATACCCGGTGAACTTCGGGTAGGGGTCGGTTCCAGTTATGGGTACCCGGAACCGACCCGGATTTCTTATATTATATATATATATATATATTATAATTCCTGATACCTAACCGGCTAACCTAATTTCTTCCCTATTCTGGATTTCGGATTCCCGCAGCAGCGCAGCTGCCCAGCAGCAACCCCCTTCGTTTCTCCATCGCATATTCGCATCCCCGTTCATTTCTCCTCTGGACTGCGGCGGCCGGCGGGCAACATCATCCATTCATCCCTGCTCGTTTCTCCTCTAGAACCAGAGGGAAGTTATTCGCCTTCGCCTGGAAGTTATTCGCCTTCTCGGAAAAGCGAGAGAGACTTAGAGAGAGAGGGAGGGAGGGAGGGAGACGTCGTCGTCTTTGCGTCTGGCGTCTGTCGTGGTGGTGGTGGTGGTTGTCTCTCTCTCTATCGCAGCACGCAACAGAGTGAGTGAGAAGGGGATCAATTTCTGTTCGGTTTGTCATTTCATCTCTCCCAAGCTGCTACTTTTTTTTCTTTGTTTTCTCTCCACGACACTAGCTTGATGGTAACTCTTTTTTCTTGGAGTCACTTCACTCAACTACCAATAATATTTTAATCTGCACTTTTGATTGCCCCTTTTGGGAGTCAAATTGTCCGGAGCAGAAAAAAAAGAGGATTTTGCTGACAAATATAGAAACGCATGTCATCAACGGCATCATCCGTTCAAATCAATGGATCTTTCCAGCCAACTTGCGGCCAACTGATCCTTAATTTTAATATCACTCATGTTTGAACTTTAAATTTAATCATCGGATTTATGATGACAAATGGGTTGTGCTTAAGTTGTATCTATTGTGTATTTTGTGTTGTATCAGTTTTTTATTGCCATTTGGACAAACTTAAGATTGTTGAAAGTAGTATATTCCAATGAGATAATAGTTCTTATACTATTTGATTCTTCTTTAACAGATTTCATCGTGTACACATTGCTCTTTTTTAAAAGATTCATGTTTTAGTATGTATAAATTGAACTTTTTTACACAGGTTGAAGCTGCAAATAGATCGTGTTTTAGGAACCGATTTTGGAACCGAACCGGAACCGACCCGCTCTTGAAAAAATTGGGTAGGGTAGGCTCCGGACCGACCCTGTTTAAAATAGGGTAGGGTAGAGGTTTTGCCAAAATGGGTAAGGGTAGGTTCCACCCGTACCCGGACCTACCCGACCCAAGTTGCACCCCTATCTTTATAGTCATTTCATACTCAAAAAGGTTCTTTTCAACACACTACAAATTATTCTTAGGAAGATTTTTCTTCTTTTTCCATTTTACATGATAGTAAGAGGATGCTCTAAACAATATTAGGGTAGGGGTGCAACTTGGGTTTGGCTCAACCCGAATTCGACCGCCGAACCCGAATTGAAACAGTGTTAAAACTGCCCACTGTAGAACTCGAGCCCAATTTTCCAGGTTCAACCCGAACCTGAATTGAAAAAAAACTTGGACTCGAGTTAAGCTAAACCCGAACCCGAATTATATATAACACATATATTTTATATTTATTTTATATCCATATAAATCTAGTTCTATTCCCCTCATATATGTTATATTTATTCTATATCATATATAAACTTATTCCTCCTTAAGTTCAATTATATAATATAATATTTTTATATTTTCTTTTAAGAAAAAAAAGAGTTTGGTTTAGTGATAGTTTCAAAATAAAAAAATGAAAACTATTTTTAGAACTTGAGCTGTTTTATTTGGTATTTTAACTTAATTACTTGTGTTGGATGTTATTATTTGGTCGTTCAATATGATATTAGTAGTTAGATGTTTATTCTACTTGAAATAAATTTGTTGTAATTTATTTGACTTAATACTATGATTATTGAGATTGACATTATAAGGTTTTCTTATAATTAGATATTAATGTTTATGTATATGTTTATGATATTAATATTAAATTGCATAATAGAAAAATAATGTACATTTTCATTTTCTAAAATAGGCTACTAGTCTACTATTTTTTTTTAGAAATGACTATTAGTCTACTTAATATAAAGAAAATGTTTAAATGAAAATTTTCTTCTTTACATTCTTAAACACTCTTGAATTTTTGCTTGAAAATAGAAAACTATCATTTTTGATTTTTTTAATGAAGGAGAATAAGTATAAGATAGATAACAAATATCTAAAATAATTTCAACCCGAATTCTAGCCCGAAACTCAATTCAAGCCCGAATTTCAAAAATAGAGTTAGGGTTGAAGTTTTAGAAATAGGGTTAGAGTTAAGGTTGAGGCGAACCTGAGTTTCATGAGCCCAAGTTGCACCCCTAATTAGAGGCTTGCGTGGAATGTGTACTAAATTAGATTTCTCATTTTGAAGATAATTTTTTAACTTTCAATGCAACTTTATACGCTACAATACAAAAAATTTTCATACCCTTCAAAATTTTCATAATAGACTCTAAAACCTATTCCTAATAACTTTACATCTCCCTCATTGTATAAAATTTTCAAATATGAAAATTATTATTTATTGCTCCCAGCACCCAAGAGTTCTTCCCACATTAGTTAACTTTTGCCTTTTCAACCTGCTCTTCCAAGTCCAAAACTATTTGGATTTTGATCCTGTGTACCCGGGTGTAAATATCCATTTTTTAATATTATTTTTAAAAGTTTTTCACAACTGTTAATCTAGGTATATTTAAAATGTGTATTAATTTTTATCATTTTTGGAGAATTTTAGATATTTATTTTGAATTTTTAAAAATAAGTGGCATTTTAGTAAATTTAAATTACTAAAAATACTACTGATTTTTAAAAATCTAAAATAAATATATCAAAATAGTAAAAATTGATTACACATGTTAAATACACTTAGATTAACAATTGTGTAAAAAAATTTCGAAAAATATATATAAAAAATGGTATTTGCACTCCGGTGCACCGAAGTTAAATGCACCCAGGTGCATAAAATTAGTTTCCAAACTATTTTACCTTCACAACATGGAATAATTTTTTAGAATGCTCGTGATAAAGTTATTCATTTTTATCTTCCTATCTTTTTATGACTTTGTAAATTTTATCCAAAAACTACCAATTTTGCAAAAAAAAAAATCCATGATTATCGACATTGTTTGTCAAATATCCTACACACGATAAATGTTCATGTTTCAATCGAAGTTAATATTGGTATAATTAAAAGAACTCATCATAGTTTTCATCGTAATAAATGACATTAGAATATTTTCCAAAATAAAATTTATAAATATTGTTTTTTTGCAAAAACATGAAATTTGCATGATCATTAAAAAGTAGAAAAAGAAATGCAAATTGACTTTCTATAAAAAATGAATGAATGACATTATAAAGAAGAATATGTTGCACCCTCGTTTGGTGTACTGCAACAAGGAAATTAGAAATTATTTTATCCATTATATTTATAATATTTATTAACCAAATAAAAAAATGCTCGTGGCCTCAATCTTATAAAGTTATAAAATCAATATAATAAAATTAAACTATTTATCAATTTTAACAATTTATTATAATATCTAAAACCATTGAAAACATCATTCATACGTGGATAAACGATTATGCAAATATTATAACACTCTGATGCATCAAAAATAAATTTGAATCTTCTTTATAATTTACACACGGCTATATAGATTTTTAAGTAAATAAAGTCTGTCCATGAATCTAATTAATAAATTTTCTGATATTACGAAAAAACTGATGATATTAAAGAATACAATAGATTGATATTAAATTATTTGATTCAATCATTTAGGCCACATTTGGTAATTCACCCTATGAGGTGGGACATGAAACCATTCTTAGCCCGAAAATTTCTCAATTAATAATTATATTTTTTTACTTTTATCCGTATATTTCTATTTTTTTAATAAATTATTTATTTCAACTTTATCTTTATTATTTTTTATAGACAACACAAATTTTAAAATATTTAATTCTCCGTCATATTCCACAATTCCCACCTAATTAAATGAAATTACCAAACGTCTTCTTGTGGAGGGGGGTCGATTTCATACGGCATAACATGATAAATGAGTTGGAAGTCGTGGGAGATTGGTAAGAAACCGGCAAGTGTCGGTGTTTGGTTGGTCTGATTGAGCCAAATCAAGTGGCAAATGGATGAGCCACGTTGCCGACAAGGCAACATGTGTCACATGGTTGTGGCCGGAGCAAGCATTCCGGCACATGCTCCATTGAAAAGCTGACTTGCTCCATTTGAGGCCATGCAGATGGAGCCCACCCTCACATCACCAACAGGTAGCATAGCAGCTAATCAGCTACTACTCTTCTAGGCTTCCTAACATTTGAGCCGTAGCTTAGCTCATTTGCTCATGCCACGTCTACTGAGGGGACAGGTGCATAAACTTACTTTTTAAAATTTTTTTACATCAATATTAATTTAATTATATTTAATATGTATTTGAGATTTTTAGGCAGCACTTTCCCGTTGAAGGATGCTGAACTTACTTGTACCGTCGTCACCAACAGCCAGCTGCGTCTCCAGCCGAGCCGAAGGGAAGCGACATGAGCCCGAACATCAGGTGCTCCGAGCCGATCCCGGGCTGAACACTCGGGTCATCACACCTGTGCTGTGAGTCGACTCCCAGCTCTGCCCTTTTACGACACGTGGAGCCATCCAGGCGGTGGACACCTAGCCTGCCAGAAATCAGAATCGCATATTGTTATATAAGGAACGTTGAGAGTCGAGCAAGCCTGTCGCTTCCTCCCAGCCCTTCATCCAGCCGAAGAAGATGCCACCGAAACCTGATACCGCTTGCTTGAATTTCGAGGAGACGGAGCTTACGCTGGGACTGCCCGGCGGATCTAGAAGCGGCGGCAAGCGCGGCTTCTCCGACACCGTCGATCTCAGCTGCGAAAGATCCAAGATCGAGCCCCGTGTCGGAGAAAGCAGGACCGACGCTTGCCAGGAATCTCTGGTCGCCGGAAAGCCTCCAGAGGCGAAGTAAGTCAGTTTGAAAGATCAACTACGATTACAAATAAGCAGGTAGCGCATGTGTATTCTAACGCGGGAGATACTGTTATAAATATGCAGGGCTCAGGTGGTGGGATGGCCGCCTGTGAGGTCGTTCAGGAAGAGCGGGGCGAGGAGCTGCACATACTACGTGAAGGTGGCGGTGGACGGAGCGCCGTACCTGCGGAAAGTAGACTTGGAGATGTACAGCAGCTATTCGCAGCTGTTGCGTGCGTTGAAGGACATGTTCTCTTGCTTCGCCATCTGTAAGTGCAGCCCAATACTGTTTTTTGCTAATTACCTCTTGAGAAGCAGCGTAGTATTGCAGCAATTTGAGTGTAGTTTGGTGATTTCATTTTACAGGTGATGCAGAGAAGGACGGCAGGCTGATTGAGCCGGTCAGTGGCACGGAATACGTTCCCACGTACGAGGATGGTGAAGGCGATTGGATGTTGGTGGGAGATGTGCCTTGGAAGTAAGGCCCTAAATTCACGTAAAAACCAAGGACAAGAAAAAGACATATATTGGATTTCCATTTTCTCGATCAAATAACGCATATTTTCTTTTTGGCGCAGAATGTTTGTTTCATCCTGCAAGCGGGTCCGGCTGATGAAGAGTTCAGAAGCCATTGGATCATTAGGTATTAACAACAGCTAGCTGTTCTTATTCTGGGGAGTTTTAATCTGGGAATTAGAAAAGGGGAAAATTTTTTAAGTAAATCGTGGATAAATGTGAAAACTGTGCGCATTCGACCAAAACGTTGATTGGTAATTTAAAAAATAATGATTGAAAATTTCTGTAGTAACAAGAACAAATAAATTTGCTAAATTAACTAAGTCCTAGATGGTAGTCCCTCTTGATCAGAAAGGAACTCATTGAGTGTTTTATTGTGACGGCAGGTCTGCAGCTGCAGCAAGAAGAGAAGACAATCTCGAGTAATTCGGATATATCATCCATTAATTAGGAGATCAGAAATTGTGTGTGTATATTTGTGTTGGGGGCGCTCTTGTTTTTGCCGGCAACTTGAAGAGTAGCAGGAACATTAAAGAAGAGATGCTTTTTATAGATCTGTAATTAATAGGTCCTTCTGGACTTAAGCTTAGATATGTCATATGTCATCGCATGCAAAGCACTGTAAAAAAAAAAAAGCTGAAAATATATGTTGGGCCCTTTCTTTGTTGATATATAGTTCTCAAGCCTTATTCCACGTCGGCATTTATGCGCCGGGAAACTATATGCGAACTATATAGTTTCCGGGTGCACAAATGTGGACGTGGAATAAGGCTTAAGAAGCCATGCGAGTCTCGTTGTCAGTGCAAAAGCCCCCATTGGCATGGACCAAGCCTAGTCATGTTGGCCCACTATATTAACAATGCAACGTTGATTTTTTTCTTTGTTCCCCCCTTTAAAATTTTTTTTTTTTTTTTGAAAGCTTATATATGTTTCTCATTTTTTTGGTACTTCTAGGAGTCACAGTTACATAGAAATGGTAATGCATTATTGGCTATTCCAATGGAGGATAAGACGCAGCACCTGCCTTCATCTATTGGCTGACAGGAGCAACTGGGCCAAAAGTTATTTCTAGACAACTTACTGTTTATATTATTGTGTTTCTCTTGACCTAAGGTTAACACCCTTAAAAATGTGAGCGATGATCATCTAAGCTCAATGCAAGAATTTTGCCACGAATAGAAGCAATGTTATCGTTATGATAAAGCGCTTGTGTGTCAATTTAGACGATTATTACTCCCTGTTGGCTAGATCAGCCGTTCTGTAAAATTTAATAATCAGCTCCTTCATATGGGCTTCTGCCGAGCAGTGGGCTACTACAGCTCGTAATTTCTGGGCTGCACATTTGGCGAATGTTAGAACCTTACCTGCTTGTAGATCCATCTCATGGGTTATTTACTAGCGCTCCTGTAGATCCAACATAATGGCATGAAAAGACCGGATTGGTCCAAAATTTCTCCGCTTTTGGCCGTAGCCTTTTTCTGTCCTTTATTGCTTAGGTTTCGTATCCACATCGACCACCGCTCTGACGGCCCGGATCAATCCATGAGACCAAGACTGACAATAAAGGGCAGGCTTCTTTTAAAAAAAAAGACATACTGCGTGTCTGAGAAGTGATAAAACGTTGACATGAAAGTTTTTAAAATAGAAAAAAAATGATATGATATAATTGGGATAACGGTGAAGACAAAAAAAAAAAAACTTAAAATAGATAAGTTACGTGTATGGATAATTGTATAGAAATAATTAAAAAATATGATAGTTGTATAGAAAAATATGAATAAATAATTAAAAAATATGATAGTTATGGAAAATAAATCATTTTACAGTAAAAAGTGTTGGGAAAAAATAAGTATTTCCAAGTGTATTCAGGAAATGAAAATACTTTGGAAGAATAATTTAACAAGTTTTGAATTGGGAGAAATATAATACGATATAGTAGAGATAATCATGAGAAGTGAAAAAAAAATAAAGTTAAAATAAATAAGTTATTGTACAAATAATTGTGTAGAAATGATTGACAACTAATTTAGTTATATAAAAATATGAAAAATAATTAAAAATAGATAAGTTGTAAAGGGTAAAAAGTTCTATATTGAAAAAAATACTTAAAAAGTTTTAGGTGTATCAAAACACACCCATATTATTGTGATTTTTTAATTATGTTTTACTCAAAATTAAAAATAAAATTTTTCTCAACGATATGAATTTAAGATTGATGATTAATCAAATAAAGGGTTAATCTAAAATATTTCTACTGTGTTTAACTTATGCTCAAAACCTATTCGCTATGTTTGAAAAATATTAAATATACCTGTTAACTATAAGCAGAATACCATTTATACTAATTATGTTAGATAGCTTTTAATATTTTAAAAGCCAAAAAATGTTCATACTTTATTTATACTTTTGACTATCATGATTGCATCAACTCATTAAGCGCTTACAACACTACTTGTCTCTAAAATATATCTAGTTAAAACTTGAGAATTCACCTACTAATTGGCTGAAAGAGAATGGCCAAGCCATTTATAAGGCTTAGTCAATCACGGTAATCAACTATTGAAGGGTGTTGATGATGAGAGTCTTCATAAAACCATTATTGCTTTTGAATTAGTCTAGATGTCCTATATGCAATGAGTTTCAAATTTTCATATTATACTTATAATATTTTACATAGTGTTCTTATTTTATCCATGCAGTCAAAACAATCATTATTCATTCTACTGAAGAAGACAATTTTGCCCCTTTGTATTTTCTTCATTGAAACAATTCAACCTTAATTTAACTCAATAATATTGATAAATTATTAACATGTAACATCAAATACTCTAAATACCACATTAATTATGAAAAATTTGAATCAGCGAAATTGTCTTTCTAATGGGATAATTAATGATTGTTTTGACAGCATAGGTATAATCTAAATTTATGGTGAAATGTTACATATACAGAAAGAAATTTTAAAACGTCGTGAGTGTATTCAAAATTATGGGTAAATATTGCAGATATAAGAAGAATTTTCCCAATCTATTCATTATACTTTTTTACATTTTTCCATGGGATAACAAACGAAACACAAGTGACTCAGTAGACTTCAACTCAAGACAATCCATGCAAGTAGGTATTCCCTGTTCCCAACTTCACCGAGAAAGGCCTAGTGACTAAAATGTATATCAAAACTATATTTGTTAATAAGAGGAAAAATCTCCACTTCTTAACTTCTCCTGATGTAACGTGGTATTTTAAGTTCTCAGCTATTAATCATGTTAATTTTCCTATTATTATCATTATTTATATCATGGCATGACGTTATTCTGGCATTTTTTTAAAATACTATAATTTTTTCCCCAGAGTTTCCCCTTTTAACTTAACCAACTCCGATAATAGAAAATGTTTGCAGCATCAAGTGGTCTGAACTCTGACGAGATCTGAAATTTTGCATTTCCCAAATTTATCCCAGTTCGGACGCTGCACGCATGCCGTGCTTCCACTCCCGGAGAAAATACATCATCCAATAATGAATCACGCTGTCTAAAGTTGTGGTGTACATAATTGGAAAGAGAGAGCGTGGTTCATTTGTTGCGGCTCTCACTCTTCCGTCCTTATTTGCTCTTTTATGCCACGTCGTATACAAACGTACGTGCCACGTCACATCATATGCCCGATTTATTGGTCTGAATACTGACCTTTTTCATGCAATTAATGGTGACGTCTGTATGAATTATCAAGTTGGATTGACGGCCCGAGATTTCCAATCAACGCACGTTAATATACGCCAACGTGATAATGCGATCAAGCAGACGCACGGATGACGAATTCCAGTCGTGGGGGTGCAGTATCGGCCAGGCGTTTCAATTTTATATATATGCAGCGCGTGTTTTTGTTATTAAGAAAAAGTGTTGAAGTTAAAATTTTTCTATCTAAAACTTTTCACTCTCCACAATTATCCTATTTTTTAATTATTTTTTCACATTTTTCTATACAACTACCCTACTTTTCAATCATTTTTACACAACTACCAACACAACTAACCTATCTATTTCAACTTTATATTATTTATTCATCATCATTACCCCTATCATATCACATCATTTGACAACTTCTACTTTCTACAACTTTTCATCAAAAGTTTTACCCATTCCCAAACACACCCATAGCGAGAGAAAAAAAAATTTCAAAAGTGTATTTAAGAATAAATAAAACTTTTGATGAAAAATTGTACAGAGTATAAGTTATCAAATGACGTGATATAATGAGGATAATGATGGAGCGTAAATAGGATAAAATTAAAATAGATAAGTTAGTTATATGGGTAGTTGTATATAAATAATTGAAAAATGGGATGGTTGCATAGAAAAATGTGAATAAATAATTAAAAAATAGGATAATTGTGGAGAGTAAAAAGTTTTAGATTGAAAAATTTTAACTTGACAATTTTTACTCATTAACAAGCACACTCCAAGTATAGCATTGTGCAGTGACATTGAAATGGACCCCACATGATGAAAAAATTATAATCTATTCTACTTATTGTATTTAGAATAATATGTTTTACTACTGTATAAATTTAATATAATAAAATAGTTTGATGTAAATAACAACTTTAAAATGATTTTTTCAACATCTAAACATCTAAAGTATGATTTATATATAAATAAATTATTGTATAAAGTTTCATTGTATTTTAATATGTGTGGGGCTCATCTTTTGGGCAATTGCACCGTTGTTCAAGTTGGGCTGCACCGGAACGGCTCTCGTATATATATATGAGCAATCCTGTTAGCCTAGGCTAAACAAAGAGTGAAAAAAATGTGTTAAAAATGAATTTTTTAATGTGGGTTGAGCAGGACATTTGCTTAGCCCGAGTTAACAAAATCATTCCTCATATATATATATATATATTGATATTTTTCTACATATGTCATGACATCTAGATATTACAACAAAGCACATTTATATCTTCACATGATGAAGGAAATTTTTTCCTAAACCTCCACCGTAGGAGGGAAATTATAAAGCTCGCAACAAGAAGAAATTGTAAAACCTCCATTAAAGAGGGACTAAACTGTCAAATGTCACTAATATACCAACAACAGCAACGTACTGATTTCAAACAAACACCCTCCCTGAAATGCGCCAGGCATGTTACCACAGCGACGGAAGCATCATGGCAATTATATATGTTTTTAATTGGCTATGCAATGATACATCTCATCTGCTCTTACTGTTGAGCACAACAATCTTCACCCCGGGGATAACACCCAACTCTTATTATTTATACGGGAGAAAATAAATTCTAATCTATCTTAATGGAATATAATAAATTCCCACCTACATAGATGGTAAACTAAACTTCTACATATCTTTAGTGGGGAGTCAAATAGAAGACTTGCGGGCCTTTTGCTAAGGTCTGTGGTCAACCGAGCTAATGCGTTCTTATCAATTTATTATTATTCGTGTTTATTTGACACTTTTTTACTTTATTATTAATAATATTAGGGTTGGAACCTAGGAGACTCGCAGGGTGTTAGTGTGAGGCACCGCTAGTTCATGATCGAGTTTTAGTTATAAGTGAATAATGTTAAAGGAATATTGAAAAGTAATTTTAAAAAATTAAGTAATAATAAACGATATGTGGGGAATGTTTATTTACACTAAAAACTTAAAAATGGTCTTACTCACATTTTCGCATACAACTATTTTATTTTTCGATCATTTGTACACAACTATTTATACAATTAGTCTATCTAATTTAAATTTTTTTTTTTTACTCTTTATCTTTACCCTTATTATATCACATTATTTTACTGTATTTCAAAAACTTTTATACTAAAAATTTTTCATCAAAAATTTTATTAGCTCCCAAACACACTCTAAGATAAAATATATGATTACCAACATAATTGAATTCGAGTTAAATAAATTTATTTTCAATAATATATTTTTAATGCTTGTTTGAAGCTTGTTCGCAACTTTGATGGGATTAAATCTTCTATTTTTTTAGGCACTTCTCTCGTTCTAAAAAATAATAATTTATCTTTCATATTTTTCATAAAAAATTCTCCAATTTATATATACAACTTTTTTCCATTCTCAACCTATAACAAAACTTTTTTCATCATAGGTCATTGTCTCATAATTATCCTGTCAAAATAGCAAAAAATTAGTTATTGAAACAAATTTTTTAACTACAACTCCATTATGGGCATGCTTGTAATCATAAAAAATTATGGGCATGTTTTGTTGTACATAAAAGTTTATAAGCAAAATTTTTCAATATCCATAATTATCCTTTTTTAATTATTTATTTTTATCTTCTTATATAATTATACAACTATCTCATATTTCAATAATATCTTTGCAACTACCTCTGTAAGTAATTTATGTATTTTATTTTTATTTTTTATTCCACATCACTACTCTATCATAGTACATCATCTTCTCTAATTTTAAAAGTTTTTATATCAGCAAATTTTTCATTCATAAATTTTATTACTTCACAAACACAAATTATATTTGCAACCATTCATCCATTAGTTTCTTTCTGTAAAGGAATTTTTTTTTTACTTTTCTCCCAAAAGGCTCCCTTGTTATTTTGGGAGACTTGCAAATACATTTAATTAGTTTGACTATAATTACAAATATACTTATATAGTTTAAAAATTATAAATAACTCCATATAATTTGACCATAATTGTAAATATATACACGCCGTTTTGACATTGTCACGGTGTAGGGGTATGTTTGCAAATATATACAAACTATATGAGTATATTTGCAAAAACTAAATACACCTGCTTAATTTTATAAATATACTAGGGTGTGTTTGGTAACAATAAAAAGTTGTCAATTTAAAACTTTTCAATCTAAAACTTTTCACTCTCCACAACTACCCTATTTTTATACAACTACCCTATTTTTAATTATTTCTTCACATTTTTCTATACAACTACTCTTACTTTTCAATCATTTCTACACAACTACCAACACAACAAACCTATCTATTTCAACTTTATTCTACTTATTCCTCATTATTACCCCTATTATATCACATCATTTGACAACTTCTCATCTCTACAACTTTTCATTAAAAGTTTTATCCATTCCCAAACACACTCATACTTCAATAATTTATATATATTTCGAAATATACTTACGCTATGATGGTACAGTAATAGTGTGAGTATATTTACAATTATGGTTAAATTATGTGAAAATTATCTGTAATTTTTGAAACTATATTAGTATATTTGTAATTATAGTTAAATTAAGTAAACTAAGGAAATATATTTGCAAATTTGGCTACGTTGGTTAGTGAAACGTTAAATCAATGCTTTCAAAAACGAAAACTGATCGGTAGATTCGGTACGATAAACCATTTTGGTGCCGGTTGAAGTAAACGTGTCAGTTGAAACTTTTTCAAACCGCGATATCAACATCACGTACTTATGGCGTAATACTTACACGAAGACATGAATGGGCACCAGAAAAACTCTTTTTTTAAAAAATAAAAATAAAAATAAAAATGAAACTCTGTTTTGCGTTACTGATTGACAATTATTTTAGCTTTATGATTATTTTTCCGCCGCGTGGATGTCAGCCTCATCTCATGTTACAGCGTAGGTACAGAAGTGGAAACCGAAACGATGATTTCGACTTTTCAAATTTCGATACCTTTCAATGTACAAAACTCATTTAAACTATCTAATAAAAAAATATTGGCCTTTTCCAAATATATTTATTATGTTAGACCTTAATCTCAAATATACTCATTATAATTCTAAAAATGTTCATTCCATTAAAAGAATTAGTTAAATTTTTAAAAATGTGCAAAGTACTATTCAGAAAAGTCCAAAATAACCTTATTATAAACGATAAAAAAATGAAATAAGATAGAAAAATGAAATTAAGGCTATTCAAATTTAGAGTTCATTTGCAATTAGGGCATTGGTGAGTTATGACATTTAATTTTAGATTATGTCCAAAATTTGATGAGCGTATTAGTAATTTCACATGTTAACTAACGGGTATTAACTCACGGATTGAGTATTTTTTAAAATTAACTGCAAACGTATATATGAAATTTTAAAAATGTAATAGGTAGGGGTGGAAATCATGGCGGGTAAGGGTGTGCTCAACCTCGACTCTGCATTTAAAAATTTAATTTGACTCTACGTTTTATACCGGGTTAGGACAAGGTCAGTTCGACTCTCATATTTCTTTAAGAGGTCTTGGGACATATTTCAGGTTGGTTTCAGGTCGGGTTAAAAAAGCGGGTTAAAATTTAAAAATTTATATACATATCAATAAAAACTCATATTTATGATAAATTAAAAGTTAAATAATTCAATATTTTACTATTTAGTGAGTAAAATACAATTCTCATAATAAAGCATTAGTAAATTCTTTTAAAATAATTTTGTTTATAACTTAATCTTCATAAATATGTGCATCAACCTTAAAAGTACGTTGATGTAAATTTTGAATTACAATTAAAACTGTTAATTTGCAAAATAATAATATTTATTTTTGTAAGATATAAACAACATTGATAATATATTTTATTTCATTGATAAATATATAAATGAGATAACTTGAACCACATATATGCAATTAAAAATAAAAATTTATCAATGTAATTAAGTTATGAAATTAAACATATATCAATATAAATAATATTCACATTAATAAGTCATAAAGTAAAATATATTTATCCAATAAAACAACATATATATAAGTAAGTTATATGATTTATATCTTGCGGGTGGGGTTGAGATATGGTCGTCCCGCCCTGCTCTTTGAAATTGAAATACGGGGCTAAAATCCCGACACACCCTATCCTATCGGGTCAAAATTCTTACCCCGACCCTCTGTAAAATTGGGGCGGGGCCGGCTGGGTCACGGGTCGACCCAACTCTATTTTTACTCTTAGTAGTAGGTATATTTGAGATTATGGTCAAATATAATTAGTATATTTAGAAAAAGTCCAAAAAATTTATTAGGAACCTTATCATGGTTCATGCAGTATGGTTAAATATAATTATTATATTTAGAAAAAGTCCAAAGAAAATTACTAGGATCCTGATCATGGTTCATGCGGTTTCCACCACTATAGCTTTCATGTTCTGTATGGTTTTGAAGAACTGCTAGTCAATTGAACCATGATTTGGATGTTGTATATGATTAAATGTAATTGGGTGTAGGTGCACTTAGCTTATACGAACTTGGGTGCAACAATTATATTTTTAATATTTTTTTGGAATATTTTTTATCAAACTATTAATTTAAGTATATTTAACATATGTATAGAGGTATTTTAGTCATTTTCAAAATGTTAAAACATAAGGTATATTTGTTAAACACTAAAACTTTTCACTATTCATAATTATCTTATTTTAAAATTATTTTTACACATTTCAATCATTTTTATACAATTATCTATACAACTAGACTATCTATTTTTACTTTATTTCTTTTATTATTCGTCATTAGCCCTATCATATCACATCTTTTTTTATCAATTTAAAAACTTCAACACTAAAAATTTTTCATCTACATGTTTTATCACTTTCCAAATACACCTGAATATATATGTTAAATATAATAAGTTTAATATTTTTATAAAATATTTTAAAAATATAAAAATAAACTTTTGCATTCAAGAGCACTGAAGCTAAATGCATCCGAGTGTATAGGATATGGGCCATTAAATAGTTAAATTTATACAGTCATTGAATTAGATGAGACGAGAGGAGGTTTAGATGAAATTTTTTCTTTTTAAATATTATTTTATTAATTTTTATATTATCATTCATTTCTTAGTACATAATCATTCTACTATTTTTTTCCCAATACTTTCTCGTTCTATTTACGGTCTTTTATTTTGGAATACTCATTAATCTCATCCCACATATTCTTTAATGTAGCATCTAGGTCTTGTGAATCCTTCCGGAAAGGCCTGAGAAATATTCTAGGAATAGTCACGGTACGAGAAATGAGAAAGGAAGTTACGATGCACTTGGTTTTGAGTATATCACATTGCCGTACACCCATAGATGGATGATGAAATGGCACGAGTGAATGATTAACATGCTACAATGATGTTTGAAAAGACATGCAAAATAATTTAAAGCGATGGATGATATTTGAAAAGAAATGGATGTCGAGACATTAGTTTTCCTAGCTTTCTCTCCATTCATGCTCAGTTAATGCGTATTTTATCCACATTACTCAACGATCTATATCCTTTTATGTACATTTTCCTCATTTCCCAGTAGACATCCAACAAAATAGTTTGGAAACCTTTGCAAAATTGTTACTATTATCATATTATTTTTAGTGGAAGGTGCTCTTCGGTTGTATAAAAAGGGTCGGAATGGAATGTGAAGGAGACTAATAGGAGAAATTTAATAATGATGTTTTTTCCTCTAAAAAAATAATGATGTGTATTAGTAATAAAAAAATCTATTGAATTAAAAAATGAGAAGTTGCATTATAAATAAAAATACACTAATAACGAAATATTACATCTAATTTACAACTCATTTAAGCTTCTTAGCTGAGGGTTTGTTTTCTATCAGTGCATTGGGAAAATGGGAATGGAGTATGAAAATGGTGAAAAGTCAATTAATTATTACCTAGTTATCATACTTTTTAAAATTTTTTATTAATGCATTCTCATATATATATATATATATATCTTACAACTACATAATCTATTTTTCTTAATTTTCATATTGTCCCTGTTATATAAGTTAGATTTCGCATTCCGATTTGATTTGCCACGAGGAAAACGGATTGGCCTGATTATTGTGACCGGGATCGACATATCTGCATCTAGAATTTCCGTACTTGGAATCATGGCACGTGCCGGCATCGATTCAGGTGCCGGGGGCGGACATCTCTTTTGCCGGCCACACGGGGGCATCGGAAGGGATCCGAGGCTGCGTCCGGCGTGCGCTCATGTGGTATTCTTTCGAAAGTCGATTTATTTTTAAATACCAAGCCACAATCGTCGCTTCCCAACGGAAGATGTCTTTGATGGACGGTTTTTATTTCAATCGAAACTCAAATCTTAAAACACCGTTCATCCGCAATCTTAAAATTTTGTATCAGAACCGTTAGATCGTCACTTAAGGCTAGATCTATACGCTTTCTCTGCAGGCGTACCTTAAACCATGGTACACTTCACCGAACCAAATCCAATCGTCCGGACAAGCGCTCCTCATCAGTTCCGCTACTCGGCCCCTTTTCACTGGCCCAGTCCAGTCTTTCGGAAATCCTGCGCCCATGCGCACGTTAGATTCGACCCGCCTTCCTTCCCTTTCTTTTTTGGTTTTTTGCGACCCTCACCGAACTTCAAAAACCTTTCTTCCTGCCTCTTTCCCTGCCTTTCTCAGCAAATGCCATCCCTCTTCCATATGATTCATCTTTGTTCTGGAATGGGCGGTTATCTGCTCCTCCGTCTAACATCCTTTTTCCCCCATCGTCAAATCTCAACCCTCCATTTCCATCTCCCTCTATAAACCACTCCATACTCTTTCTCTCCCCCTCCCCCCCCACTTTTTCTCCTGTCTATTTTCTCATTCTATTTCCGACAATGCTAAAACAGTTTCTCAGCAAACTCCCCCGCAAATCCACCAAATCAGACAATGTCGATCTCTCATCGGGGCCGTCGATCCAGCGATCCAACAGCTCCTCCAACGGCACCCCCAACCCTCGATCCTCATCCTCATCCTCTGCCTCCGCGGCCGCTTCCGTTAAGCGCATGCCTTCCGCCGTTTTCCCTTCCAGCGTCGTCGCGGGCATCGAACCGCTGCTCTCCTTTAAGGACGTGCCGAATTCCGAGAAGCAGAGCCTCTTCATGAGCAAATCCAATCTCTGCTGTGTCGTCTTCGACTTCTCCGATCCCGCCAAGAACGCCGCGGAGAAAGACGTGAAGCGCCAGGCGCTGATCGATCTAGTCGACTTCGTCTCTTCCGGTTCCGCGCGCTTCACCGAGCTCATCATCGCCGCCGTCTGCAAGGTCTCCACTGCTAACCTCTTCCGCGTCTTTCCTCCGAGCTACCGGACTGGTGGCGGGTCCGGCGGCGAGAACGAGGAGGACGAGCCGGTCTTCGACCCTGCCTGGCCGCACCTCCAGATCGTCTACGATCTGCTTCTGAGGTTCGTCGCATCGCCCTCGCTTGACGCTAAGGTCGCGAAGAAATTCATAGACCACGGGTTTGTCTCGAGATTGCTCGATCTGTTCGATTCGGAGGATCCGAGGGAGCGGGACTGTCTCAAGACGATCCTGCACCGTATCTACGGTAAGTTCATGGTGCATCGGCCGTTCATACGGAAGTCGGTAAGCAATATCTTCTATAGGTTTGTATTCGAGACGGAGCGGCACAACGGAATCGCGGAGCTGCTGGAGATATTTGGCAGTGTGATCAGCGGGTTTGCGCTGCCGTTGAAGGAGGAGCACAAGATCTTCCTTTGGCGGGCGTTGATTCCTCTGCACAAGACTAGGTCTGTTGGACTGTATATGCAGCAGCTGACATTTTGCGTAACGCAGTTCATAGAGAAGGAGCCAAAGTTAGCGGGGACCGTTATTCGGGGGCTCCTGAAGTATTGGCCAGTGACGAATAGTGGGAAGGAGGCGATGTTCTTGAGCGAGCTGGAAGAGGTCTTGGAAGCTACTAACCCGGCGGAGTTTCAGAAGTGTATGATCCCGTTGTTTAGGAGGATTGCTCACTGTTTGAACAGCTCCCATTTTCAGGTGAATTATCCTTCTTTGAATTCGTTGATTGGTTTGCTCTCATGGTTTACTCACATCAAAAGTTGCAAGCACAAAAGCATTATGTTCGTTTATGCAAGATGGCATATTTTCCTTCCCCGTTCTATGGTAGTATCCTTGTATATAGTGCGTTTAACATCTCATTGGTATCGAGAAGTTTTTGCTGATCAGAAACATTCTCCTTTTGTAATTTTTGATTATTTTGGGAAAGGAAGCTTGTTAGTTTGCCATCTCCATGGTATTCATAGAAAGAATATAATCTTTTTGGCACAGCTTCCATGCAAATTATATTATCCGCTTCTTCTGATTTTTGTTCCAAATATGCGAATAAATTGGCTAAAGTGGATACTTTATTCTGCCTCAGTTTCTAGATTGGAAGTTTGTATCTCCCTTTTATGGGTTTTTGGTGTGTCCTTAGTAGTTATATCTAGGGATAATATTAGGTTCAGTTTGTACATTGTCCATCGATCTTTACATTCTATAGGCAGATCTTTTTTGCTCCTCTTGCTCAAGAAGGCAATATCAGCATAAAAAGTTTGTTGAGCTTGTAGATGTCAAATCATATATCCTGTTAGGATTTGCTGGAACGGTGAAATCAATAGTTTTCCACTTATCGTGATTGAAGGAGAAAAATTATCTCTTTTCAGAATCAACAAAGTGAATCTGGAGGCTATTTGAAAACATGAGTATTCAGGTCATCAGCACTCAGACGAGGTGATCAACTGTTATCTCTGCAGATACAAGGAAGCTGATGATCTGAGACTAAAGGAGGTGCTGCACTCACCCATGGGTGTGGTTTAGATTTTTTAATTGCCCTTGGCAGTCTAATTAGTTAGCTTTGCTGTCCTTCTCCCTTCAATTTAGTTGTTGTATTCTTTCTGCAATAGCTATTCGTAGTTATATTGAAAGTGGTGGCTGTCCTGGTTACTCATGATCAAATATGAGAATGAAAAGTGGAGAATGGCTGAATTCTCAAGGATTTTGTGTTGCACTTGCATATGCTTTGGCTGATCATGTTCTGTATGGTTGCAGCTGTCTTTCTCTTTTCTTATGTTCACCTTCTCGTCTCTCTGGATCCTTTTTCCTTTCTGTGACACTACAGTCACATTCAATGCGTAGTTGGTTTCACAGATCACTGAAAGTGAAAGAAATTAAAAAGTTTGTGTTTCTTGAGAGTCCGTAATCCATGTTTAATCACCTAAAGGAGGGTTATTTTATTCTTCAGAGATGGGATAGAACAAGTTGTTCTCTTCTTGAACTATTTGGCATTGTACACCATCTCCATTTTAATCCAATAGAAAGTGACCTTGGATGATCATGGGTTTATTCTCATGGTTGAAGGCTCTAGAGGATCATCATATGGAACAGTACACCGTTTGCTGAATATGTTGTTATTGTATGTCTTGTTCGAGAGGATATCAGGCAATCACTAAACAACTGACTCAAATGGTTCAGACCTTTTCAAATTTGTGTAGTGGATTTTCTTTTTTTGTTGATCCAGGGAATTCCTGGTAAAATGAGGGATCATGCACAAAGATCTAGAGATTGTAATGGCAAACCAGAGCAGCATGGGTGACAGACATCATCAGCCTCATCCCAAGAGCTTGTTGGCTAATTGGCTAATTTATTCAGAAGTAGCTAAATGTTTATGAAGGATGGACAAACTTATGCTGCCGCCTGGTGTTGGGGTTTGGATCTTTAATATAGACAACAGTAAAATTGAGTTGAAGACATTTGAGCTTCTGAACAAGTGAAGAATGGCATCTCTAGATTGTACGAAGGTGGGTGAGACTGTGTTAGATGACTTCTTCTTGGACTGGCTAATCAGTATGAGAAGCTTGTAGCTGGGATGATTCAACCAGATTTTTTTTTTTGTTCTAATAGAACTTCAAATGAAATCGTAAAAGTGATTTAAAATCATGATTTTCCCTCTACGGCCACACAGGGAGTGGGCACACATTAACTTCTAGGTGACCTTGTGGCCATTCTGAGTTAAGGCATTGCATAGCGAACACTAAGGCTTGAGCTGATCTCTCATAATGTGAACACTGAAAACTCAAGTGCGATTTACCTGGGACTCAAAGAAGCACACAAGGGTCTTGATTTTAGTGCATGCATAAATTGGAATTGTGGACCCAAAACCAACGTCATGTAGGACTGGAGAAAATAAGCTTCTCAACGTATTGTAGGAGATCTAACTGTGGCATTTGGTTGCATGAGTGCCCCTTTTTTATTGCTTGTTTGCTTGCACGCTATTGTATGCTGTCAAGATAGGCCCAAGTATGGGCATTCTTCAACTAATTTGAAGCAGTAGCAATGTCTGCTTGGCTAAGAATTTGAAGCCATCTGGAAAATAGTCGCAGGATTGATGACAAAATTTGAATAATTCATAATGAATATAAACCCATTAGAATTCTCTCTTTTCTAGTGGAACTTAGAAGTATATGATAAAAAATCATATATCTTTTTATTACTTACATATGAACGATTGATTCAAGTTTCAGCAGGATTTAGTAGTATTTACATGCATGAATGAATTTAACTGATTTTCATACGTTTTTCTGCACTGATCTCTACTTTAAATGATTTGAATTTTTTAGTTAAAAGGCTTCCTTGGGATGTCATCGGAGTCTATTTCATTGAATAGTATCTTTTGTTGTATTAGAATATATCTCCAAACCAGTTTTCAAAACCTAATGTAAATTAAATCACTCTATCAATTGGTCCAAGTCCAACTTGTTCATTTGTTGGTTTGAAAATGATGTCTTATGCAATAATTTTACTAATTATTATAAATTTTATACAATTCAAAAAAATTTAGTATAAATTTATATAATTTACAAAAAAAAAATATTATAAATTTATATAATTCATAAAAAGTATTTGAAACTATTTCTCGATTTTATGAAAACATCTTGGTAGACTCAAAATGAAAAGGCTCCTTGGCATATCCTTCTAATCTAATTCACTGAATACTAACTTGATTTGTAGTAGAATATATCTTCAAACAGTATTTTCAAAACCAAACTGTAAATTGAACCATTCCATCAGTTGGTAGAGGTCAAAACGATTTAACTGTTGGTTTGAACCATGATGTCTCCATGAGATATAATTATCATGCCATAATTCTAGTAATTATGAATGCACATGATGGTGGATTTTAGAAAAAATGGTAGTATCGATATTGATTTTCCAAGTTCTTGTCTCGTATCTTGAGCCATAGTTGAACTTTTTTTTTTAATCCTTTTCCTAAAAGGCTGAAACTTGGCTGATTCAGCAGTTCAAAGAACATCCCATCGAGCTACATATAGTAATCTACCAACGTCCTTTTATCATGCCATAATTCTACTACTTATAAATGCAAATGATGACTAGTTTTGGAAAGAATGGTAATATCAATATTGATTTTCCGAGTTCTTGTCTCATATCTTGAGCCATAGTTGAATTTTTTGTACCTTTTCCTAAAATGTAAAAACTTGGTAGAGTTAGTATTATGGAGAACAAGTTAATCTTTGGGGGAAAGGAAGTTGGTAGCTCACCATATGTAGCTTAGTGGGGCTGTTCTAACTATCTAATTGGCTAGTTTGGTTGCTCATTTGTTGAAGTGGACGCTGAGAGAACCCACAGAAGCTATTTATATTAGTGGTACAAGATCAGGAAAAAGTAAAACTCACATGGTTAAAACGTGATGGAAGAGGAGGTTTTCTTTCCTTCGAAAATAAAGATTCTCTTTCTAATAAGGGAAGTAGGAAATCATTGTGAGAATGTGAGGAGAGGCATGGAAGTCTAAGACTACTGGTTGGTGTTTAGGTTACCATTAGTAGTGCCATGGGGCCCATGCCCCAACTTAATGCATGGAGTTTTTTATTGGTATCATAATCATGACATATCATAGGGCCAACCAAGCCTAAGCCACTGTCCTTAGTGTCACACTATTAGCCCTCTGCGTAACTTCATGTCATAAATTCCACATACTAATGCATCCCCAGATGATATTAGTCTTGGCAATGGTTTGTTTACAAATTTTCATATCCAATCTCAAAGTATGCGAAGGATTCTCCTTCATGAGGGATGAAGAGTGAAAAACATCTAAGTACGCTAAGATTTTTCTGAAAATTATTTATTTTTTATGATGTAGCTCTCATATGAAGTGTAGGGATATTGTCAGATGTTTAGGATTGCTACCATTATCATATAGGTGTGCAACTTGGATAGAATTTTCGTAGATTGATTCATTGGGTACATTAAAATGGGTAGGGTAGGTTCTTATTTTTATATCTATAGATTAGGGTAGGGTCCATGTAAAAAAAATGGATTCAGTAAGGGTTGTAAAGTCCGGATATTCGGAATCAACCCGCATTACTAATATATGTTTAATATATATTTTATGAAATGTCTTTTATAGTGGAAGACATAAATATATTCTTTAAATATATAGAAACTTGTTTAATTAATTAATTATTTAGTAAATTGAATAAATGCATTGCAAAAATTATGTTATTATATTCTTTGTTATATATTTTTGAGTAAGACTCATAATAATATTATAGTTTTCAAATATGATATAAAAACTATTTTAAAGAACTGATTTGGAACCAAAACCGTGACTGATCTGAACTTGAAAAATATGGCACTGGGAGCAATAATTTGCTGCATGTGGAAATGTTTGGCAAGACAATATGGAACCCTCGGGTTTCTCTCTAGCATAGTTACAAGTAGCGGGGAGTTGAAGATGGGTTTATTTTATTTTATAATGTGGATCCAAATCAGTCCTTGGTCTGATTAGCTGGTTTGGACAGATCTTATGGTTCTTTTAAAACAGAACTGGGTGCGAACTGATCTGTCTTAAGATTACTTAATGTTTGAACCATATGATGTGTTATGGTTCTATAACAGTGCTGCAAACTGCAATGTCGAGTGTGATGATACTTTCTCCAACAGTGCATTAGGATCCTGTCTATTAGATTTTTTATTAGAAGATAGCATAGGCAACCAGAGGAACAATACATTTTCTTTAATCGGTGCATAGGTTTTTACTTCAGGATGTCTCTTATATAAACTGAGGGAGAAACAAGCATGGAACTTAAGACCATGGATGCAAAAAAATAAAATAAAAAATAAAATAAAAAATCATTGCTATCTTTGAGGACGTTGTAATGGAACTTTTTTTTTGTTTGTTTCCGGACAAAGATGTTATAATGGAACTTGAGACTGCTTTTGTCCGTTGGCCCTGCGCTATTTAACTTATTGTGTGGAAAGCTGTTTGTCGACAAGAATCTTACTACATACACAATTATTCCAACACGTTCACATGGAACACAACTAGCAGAGAAACGGGCAGTATATTTTATTCATGCTTTGGTTTATTAGTCTGCTTTGATTGGTATGTTGTAATTAAATTTGGAAAAATTTGTTGTTAATTTCATGGCAACTTGTTTGAAGAAGTTGCATTAGAATGCTTGCTGCTAGATGCTGTACACCAGACACAGTTGACAGTACACAGTAAGATCAGGATTTTGTTACAAAGGCCATTCTCATTTTCTTTTCTCAGTCCTTCTTGCCCGTGGATAACTGATGATGACTACGGCCATTTCAGGTTGCTGAGAGAACACTCTTTTTATGGAACAATGATCACATTGTAAGTCTGATTGCTCAGAATCGGCAAGCGATTCTCCCCATCCTCTTCCCAGCCTTGGAGAGGAACACACGGAGTCACTGGAATCAAGCTGTCCTCAATCTCACAATAAATGTCCGGAAGGTGTTTTCAGAGATGGATGAGGAGCTCTTCCAAGAGTGTCAGAGCAGGTTTGAGGAGGAAGAGGCAAAACGGAAGGCAGCAAACGAAAAGCGTAGACTGACATGGGAGCGCTTAGAGCTTGTTGCAGGTTTCCGGCCGGTTACTGGCAATATGGCGGTCCTTGTGACATCTCCAGCAGCCCCTCCCCTCATCGCTGCTGCTCTTAATTAAGCTGGATCCCTTGTTTATTTGATTTCATGGCCCCTGCTAATCTGGTCCCTGATTTCAGAGCTTCTGATCAGGGGGTCACAAGATGTGAATGTGTAACCTTTCTTGCTTGTGTTGTAAGGTCTGGAAGGGTTGCTGGCCATGCTGCAACCCTGTTGTAATAGGTAGCTGAACGAGTTCTGGAATCCGTTGTTCATGGGCTACCAATGCCTGTAGGAGTTGGCTTCCAGTCAAGATCTGTGCAATTTGAAGTGCTGCACCACCAGCAGATTCCTCCATTTGGTCGCGTGTTCATTCTCGATCCTTATGTCTCCTTTGGTCAGTAAAAACTGCTAGGTGCACTAAGAATCTAGCTATTCCATTCGACCACCCTCTTGACGGGCCAATTCAGATATATTCCTCAGTTTTTGTTTCTCAACTTGTTCCTCTTGGCTGCTAATTGTGGATTTGGTTTGTCAATTGCCGCAATATTAAAATAATCATAAACCAACGAATCACTTCGCATACAGAAATTTTGTGGCATGACTGCCAGAAAATATCAAAATATTTCCACCAGGCGCTACTCATCAACGGAAATCTGCATTCCCCAATCCCGTGATTTAATCTTGATTATGTTTTTGTCAGGAGCAGAGCAAGAGGCTGGCGGCAATGG
The DNA here is from genome assembly GCA_030490835.1 of Annona cherimola. NCBI lineage: Eukaryota > Viridiplantae > Streptophyta > Magnoliopsida > Magnoliales > Annonaceae > Annona > Annona cherimola. Next base: position 6,382,907 of record CM059977.1, on the reverse strand, counting down.
AAAAACTCCCATAATCCTATACATACGTAGCAGGATACCTGGTCCTAATAAAGTGGGCAAAAAACATCAGAATGGAAAAAGAAGAGGCAACCAGCTTGTTTTAAAATTGGGAGTGGGACCGTCAGGTTTTTCCGTCCGGTGACTGATGGCGAATACTTGGGTTTTAGCCAGCCATGTGTCTGCGAATAGAACTATAAAAGGAAAAGGTGCCGCCGAGAAGCGGCCAAGTGCAAGGATAACGTGGGATATGCCCGTCCCCGCGGGGCAGGATCCCTGGATGATCTTGATAACAATAGTTGGGTTTTATTCATTGTCCAGTCACACTCATCTCCGCGCTTTAATCCATCTTTCGTCTAGACGGATGGCTCTCGTCCATGACAAGGCGTTCGTATATTGGAATGGATCTTCGTGTAACGTTTAAACAAACAGAAAAGCCGTGAGGACCATCCAAACATTTCATTTTGACCGGACTCTGGAAACAAACTTGTTGGTCGCAGTGGCCACTCGCCAGTAGGGGCTGAATCGATGGAAAAATGATGGAGCTTATTATTATCGGTTTGTTTGTTTGTTTTTTTTTTTAAAAAAATTATTTGATTCATCGAATGCGTGTGAATATGTGTCATTTCACAAGAAAAGTTTTTATTTTTTTATTTTTGATGAAAAACAAAAGTAAAGTTGTTGGTCACAAATGAGCAACAAACAACTGGAGGAGACTTTTTCTTTCTCGCATAGCGGGGTCAGAGAGTGGAGAGATTCGATTCGATCGCCAGCAAATCATAGGCTTCACGTCGATTTCCACCGAGTCATGAGGGCGAAAAGAAGAAGAAGAAGAAGAAGAAGAAGAAGAAAATCTGCGCTGTTAATAGGGTCCGTTTGGTAGCAGGCGGAAAAAAAATTTATGAGAAATTTTAAAAAAGTGAAAGGGACAATGACTATATAAGATAATTTTATAAAAAATAATCACAGAAAAGTAAAATCATTAGGTGGTTAGAATATTTTCCTTTAGTGCTTATCCACATCCAAAGAGGACGTTAATAAATTAACTATGTTCACATGCTGAGGCTAGTGAACGGTTGCATTATACATATGTATATATACTTTTGAAATTTTTAAAGATATAAGTATTTAAATATGAGGAATGATCCTGGAGCACCGATCATTACCGGTGATTTTCGACCGGTCGAAAAATATATCTTTTTGTTTTTTTTTTTTAAAAATATTTTTATAAACATGTTAATTTATATTTAATCTATAAACTAAGTTTTATCATTTTTGGATATGTATATATATTTATTTTGGATTTTTAAACACAGGGGTATTTAAGTCATTTTAAAAATCCAAAATAAATAAATATACATATCCAAAAATGGTAAAACTTGGTTTGTAGATTAAATATAACTAGATTAACATATTTATAAAAATATTTAAAAAAAAAAACAAAAAAATATATTTTTTGACCGGTCGGTGATTTCCGACTGGTCAGTAATGATCATTCGGCATGATCTTGTTAGCTCGAGCTAAGTAAATGTCTAGCTTAGCTTGACTCAAAAACTTATTTACAATATTTTTTTATTTTTCTTCATACACTTGTTTATATAAGTGTATTTAACAAATAAACTAAGTTTTACCATTTTTGGATACGTGTATATACTTTTTTGAGATTTTTAAATATAATGGTATCTTTAAAAATCTCAAAAAATACGTATATTCAAAAATAGTAAAATTTAGTTTATATGTTAATTAAATTAAGATAAACAATTATATACAGAAAAAACTAAAAAATATTGTAAATGAGTTTTTTAAAGTAAACTAAGTAAGACATCTTCTTAGCTCAGACTAATACAATCATTCCACTTTAAATACATACATACACATAGATGTTTTAAAAATCTCAAAAAATTACATACATATATATAAAAATTGTAAAACTTAGTTTATATGTTAAATACACTTAGATAAACAAGTGTATAAAGAAAAATAAAAAAAAGTGTCGTAAATAAAATTTTTGAGGTGAGCTAAAAAAGGCATTTGCTTAACCTAGGTAAAGTGATCATTGCTCTTATATATTTATAAATTTTAATATATTATAACAAGGGCTTCAAATCTTTTACAGCTTTCTGCATTGTGGGTAGAACGCTGCCGCCTATAAAATTTATTATTTTTTATAAAGATGCATGTCTCACACTCTCACTTGGATTTTTTTTTGCGAAATTCGATAATTTTAAAATTTAGTTGATATTTTATTTTATTTTTTGATTGAATTAATAAAATACGCATGGGCTATGTACACATATCCATTTCTATTATTTTCAAAAAGCAAATAAATATAAAATCAAATCAAGAAATCATCTAAGGTTCACATATTTATAAAAAATAAATGTTAAAATGATTTTTTTCAGTCGCTCAAAATGATGGCCGCAAAGGACCTTATGACAAAAATAATAATGTTCAAAATAAAGTATATTACATTGATGATTGAGGGTGTAGGTTGTTGGCGGCAGTGTGATGAGTTTGGCTTACTTAAGAAGGAAAAAAGAAAAAAAAAATCAAAATTCAAAAATCGATCGTCGTGATATTTCTGGAGTTAAAATTTTTTTAATCGAATATATAATATTAATCTCATCACATACTGCACAATAAAACTCCAGCCATCCCCTCCCTTCCGGCCAACCTTATCCTCATGTCTGACAAATGACACGCGTTCCAAAAAGAGGGGGGCGACGGTAGCAACCGACTGCGCCGGCATCCTTCCAGAAGAAAGCTTTTTCCTTTGCATAAGGGTTTTTGCAAAAGAGACTCTATAACTTAGCTTAATTACAAATTAAAATCTATATAACTTTGCTTAGTTGTAAATTAAACGATGCTGCTCGAGTATTTGCATTGTAGATCTCGTTAGTTTAAAAATATTGGACATATGTCGAAGAGAAGTAAACTTGAAATTATTGATCCATTTCACACACACAATTGGTTCTCAAACATCAGTGCCTGGATTTATCTTATGTCATTTCGAAACTTGTAGGATCTGTGTTGTAAGTACCAAAATATAAGATTTATTTTTTAATTAAGCAAAGTTACGTTCGGAGTTATTTTGCAAAAAGCCGCCCCTGCGTGTTGTTTACAAAAGCAATAAATGGGGATCTACTGCATCGCATGAAAATTAGTATAAATTAACATCTACAGAAAGGATTAAGGTAGGCCTGTTTTAATATGATTAAAAAACCCTTTTTTATTTATGATCGGAACAGGCATCTAACTATTCCGAAAGCTATTGTTTCGCAAAGAATATTTTTTATGAATATGTTTGTCATCTTTTTTTGCCAAGTTGAAGCATAAACAAATGTACTTGTAATTAATATTTTTGAAAATAAAACATATAATACTAAAATTTCTACGGTTTTTAATTTTTAAGCATTTAAGATGGGACCTATATATATATATTTAATTTAATTTGGATGAGAATTGATATGCTACTATTATAAATATTAGAGTGCAATTACACTCTCATATTTCCCATATGTATTAAAACTTGTACAGACGCTGCTTCCCATTTTTTGTGGAAGTCAATTTCCCTTTCGTCTTCCAAATATCCAATAGATAGCCATTCCTGGAAGTGATTATATACAGCAGAGGCTATTCCCCTGTATAGACATACGAACATGAAAGTGACTAAGGACACTAGCAATAATGAACTAGAAAACAGTGGGGGAATGATGAATTGACATCCCAAGTGAGTAATGTTCGGATGATAGAAAAATAATATTTTTATCTCCCTCCAAAACCAATCACTGTTAACTAAGTGGCAAAGGATGTGGATGCATGTACCAATTATATGTGGGTACGTGCTGTCTAATTTAGTTGGCCGTGTGTTATACGAAAGATAAATTTTAAAAAATAAATTCCACGACTTAAAACAAAATACTTGTGTGCATTTGAAAGTGACAAGATAATTTGCAAAAAACTGCAAAAAAAGAGTCAAATATAAATAGCCCTTTGATCTTCAAATACAGCCTATTTACTAATTGCCTAAATCTCAAAATATAGTTTCGCCAATTGTATAGTTCATAGCAAATTCGTAGATCTAGGTTCGTTCTAAAAAACCAAAAAATAAAAAATAAAAAAAACCGTAAACTCGACCCTTTTAATGATTTGGGTTGGAACATTTTAAAAACTCTTAATGAAGGCATTATAAGAAATAATGGAATAATTAATCGAATGGGACGACGATGGTTGGATGAAACCCGAGTAGTACCTGAAAAGTAAAGGAGATTGGATGCTAGCGCATAGAAATTGCGACCCCAATAACCTAAGTTGCAAATTACACGATTATTAAAACAGCGATGATTGCTTAATTTGTTTTCCAAAAATAAAGAATGACACAATGGACTTTTTCGTCAAAACATTTTCCAATGAAAAACCACAACATACAAAGGCACATGATCAAGAATCCCGATTTTCAAACGCCACGCAAATTAAAAAAAAAAAGAAAAAAAGAAAAAAGAGGTGTGTGTGTATCCTCGCGTGGGTCTCTCCACCTACTCTCCTTAACTTAATTATTCAAATCTTAATCGTCAGATGATGATCAGATTCCGTGTTTTGGAGATAGTGACATAGATTACGACTGCTTGTAAACTGTACGCGGGCAATAGCCATGAGTGTTGATTAGCAGGTAGAGTTGATGAGTCTACTCATCACACGGTACACAAGAGAAGCGTTTACACATTGTTCTACTCGGGCTTCTTAAAAATATCATTCAAAAGTTCTACCCATCTAATTCGGGTGAATCTATCCATCTCCATCCACGTTGCATTCATCCATCACAAGGGGAAACTGCAACATTTTCAAATGATTTTTTGTTTGGTTTTGCACGGTGGCCGCTTTGGTTGGCCCAGAGGCTGCCAGCAGATGCAGTTGCGTTAGGTCAATATTATGAAAAGTGAAAAGTTCCATGAGCTTGAATTTGTAAATCAGCAAAGGATGAAGCCACAATTGTTGAAATGAAATTTGCTGGTCAATTATTCATTATCATCTTTTTGCTTGCGAAAGATATTCTTCATTTTTTACTTAATCGATATCTTATTTATTTCTTCACTTATCGTCATATATCTAAGATTCTTATCACAAACATTTTAACTCCTAGAAATCTTTTTTTTTTTTTTTTTTTGGGTTATGGAAAGAAATGAAAATTTTCTTTTAAAATTTGAAAAATAATACCAGTGCTTTTAGAGAGGATTTCAACCATAAATTAAATAAGAATAAAATAAAATAGTTGGGGCCTTTTATTGAAGATATGTAAATATTTTAAGAAATAGAATTGTTGAGTAGGCATATGCTAAAACCGTATTTGGTCATGATGAAACAAAATTAAGGTAGCTGGTAGCAACTACAATGCTCATAAAAAGGGCATAAATCTCATGCCGCGCGTGATAAAAGGCAAAACAAGCAGACAGACATAATTTTGTTTAGGCATCTTTTTTCCATCTTTTTATAAGTCGTCTATTGGTCTGAATCTCATGCTATGCAAATCAAGGGCTATAAAACAAATACAGGCATATGAAGGGGTAGCGGGAAAACTCAAAACTCATCTTTTTTCGATCACATCCTTTAATTAATTTCTGGATCCTATTCGTTTAATCAATAAGTTCATTGGAGATCTCATACTCCAACAAAGCTTTAAAAATCAAACAAATTCAGGCATATGTACAGAGTGAGAGAGAGGAAAAGCGTACACACTTAAATTTTGTTAATTTTCACAACTTTTATTATACATACATACATACATACATATATATATATATATATATATATATATATAAACTTATCCATTGCAATTGAACTGCACTATAATTACAATGTAGCATACTGCAAAATAATCCTCATATATATTAAAATAATTTATACAATTATTTATCTCGATAAATAACATACTTCAGATAGTTTATATTTTGAAAATACTACTTCAAAATTAATATTTAGGTTAAATTATTTTATTACATTGCTTCTGTACCATTCTAAGATGGGGCATTTACACATGCTTGATTTGATGAAAATTAGTATACTGTAAAAATAAATAATTTTAAATAGAATGAATGAGGTACATGGTAATTTTAATACATGAGGAACCCATTTCTGGGCAACCAGCGTTTAATATTTTCTATGTGGTGGTTGGCTATATATTTTTTAGTAATGAAGAAAAAGAAAGAAGGGACGAAGAAATGGGTTAGTTGGAACGTCCCTAGATAGTCCTGAATGAAATGAAGATAGGCGAGTTGATGGGGCTATAGGAAGTTGACAACGCAGACGACGACTGCCTCTCCATGAATTGGGTGTGACGCACGAGTACAACAGCGGATGAGATGGGTCGCATAAAATGAATAGTATTTTGCTTTGCATTGAAGGAAACGGAGCTATAAATACTCCGGTTCCCGTTGCAGTTGCAGGTGGCTGCCAGAAGAACTAAAATATTTGTGTCTGTAGAGGAGAAGAGAAAGAGAGGCAGAGAAAATGTACAGCGGTGGGGCGCCGCCGACTTACCAAGAGATGTCCTATTTTGAGCACGTTCAGAAGCGGCACGAGGACAAGGGTTGTCTCTATGCCTGGTACATACTCTTTTCTGCCTTTCATTTTTCTATTCGTTTTCATTAGATTTTTCGTCAATGATCAAAATTTTAAATCAAAATTTTAAAAATTAAAGAAGTTACGTGACTTTGCTTCTATGTAATCTGGTTATACGGAAGCATGAGTCCTGTATATCTATACATATGTACGTTTGTATATGGTTGTGTTTGAATGGACGTTGGGGATTGCTGTCCAAGCATCCTGATGGAAAGAACTGCCAGCACACACCTGTTGCTAAATGCTAACAAGCAGCAGCCTTCACCCCTGCTGGCTGCTGGAATTGAAGCCTTCATACGCGTGCTGTTACAACTCACGTGTGATGTCTGTGCTGCTTAAATTCCTCCCGATATCGGGTTTAGACAAAGCAGAGCAGCAAGAAAATCAGTGTATATGTTGATAGCTACCAGATTGATGAGAAAGACATCCTGGATTTCGGCGTGCAGTTCTGACGGTTTGGTTTTGTGGTGTTGCAGCTTGTTCGCAGCGTGCTGCTGCTTTTGCTGCTTCGAGACGTGCGAGTGTTGCCTAGACATCCTCTGCTGCAACTGCGCTTGATTAGAGGCCTAGACATCCACCAACTGGCTTGCCTCGCCTGCGATGCTGTTGTGTCGCCTGTTATGTTACCTGCTTCAATTCCACTAGAAAAGACACGCAAACTTGTCTGAGTTTTATGCCTATTTATTTAACAAATAAAATATAGAATGTCAAGTCGTGAATTGTTCTTGTTATCCCTTCTAGTTTGTTGCTTGGCTTGCTTTTATCTGGGTGAAAAATCAATTGGGATTGAAAGTTCAAACATCCAAATCAGCGAAAAATCAATCAGAGATTCTGAGCAACCTCCTGGTTTTCGTTAGCAGATTAGCACCACAGCGTCCCCCTGCATTTTCATGCTGGTTTGATTAAACAAATGAACGGTAACACTAACTGAAATGAAAAATCACCTCGGATGAACATTAAACTAGTCTATCCACTTATTGTCTACAATGTTCTTGAGACTTGAGAGTCCACAGGGAGAGTCAAGTTTCATATTTTTTAGTGATTAAATCCCTCAAACAAAAACCTTAATATACCAGGGTAACTTCATACGGTGTGAAAATGCAGATTTAAATGGCTTAAGCCACCCCAAAACTGAATTGGTTTTTGAGGCGTCCAATCATCCTGGTGAGATATAATTAATTCCACGCTGGCAGACAGTTCCGTATTTCTGGGGACGTGATCTTGCAAACTCTATTATCAACTATTACCCCAACATTCTAAATGCCCAGGGGACTCGATGCTGTTTCTGCTTACAATGTTGCGATAATTCACAAAAATATGACATGCCCAACCAGCAAATGGTTGCTGGGACAAAATTTTGGCTGGTCTGTTTTCACAGGATTAGACACCCACCATCAGCAGCAACTACGACCTTGGTGTCTTGTTAAATGTATGTTTCAGATGACGGAGATTCATCATGCAGATGACATGAAGGACCAAAGGATGATGCTGGCTGATCAGAAAATATACAAGAAAGATATTGCCGGAAGTAGAGTTGTTACCAGCACAGAGCAGGGTTCACCCCATTATTGTCAAGGATGCTCACACCAGATATCCTTTTCACTCTTGGCACTGGCTTTACTACCACCTTCACTAGTCATAAAGCAAGCCAGCAGAAGGTAGACAGTATTCAATCACAGAATATATTAGTAGCTCATTGATTTTAGACAAATCTTAACAAACCAGGAAGAAAATATGACTATTCAAGTGTTAGATTCAGATTCCATATCCGCATGCCTCTGCAATCACGACCACGTTCATCAATGTTTCTACTCATTCAATAACAAATGTTTGCCCTATTTGCTGGCCTCAGTTTTGCAAGTACCACCAGCAGTTGGAAGGTTAGTAACTTAGTATTCTCCCATGGAAATCTTTGGGGGCTTTGTCTGTATGGGACTTGGTAGCCACCAATCAAATAAAATCTCGTTCAAGAACGTGCTGAGATGTGGAATGGGAAGTGTTGTTGTTTGGAAATGGGAAAAGTTGAATGTAAATTAGGAAAAGTTTTATGAAGAAAGTGAAAAATGGGCTGTCGTTATTTTTGAAATGAGAAAAACGTTTTTTAGAAATTGGAAATTCTGTCCCATCGTCATTCTATGCTGCAAGTGATCCTACAATTCCCAACGTAATCTACTAGTGCGAATATGGGTTCCACTGAAAATAGGAGTACAACAAATTATAAAACATAACCAGAACAGGTCCATTTACACTTCGCAAAATCCCAATCTGAACTGTAAAACCCATCAGAAACAATCGAAATGCCACAGAACCATTGATGATGTTGAAATATCAGAAAGCATGATGGCTGCAAATGACTCTTTTCCCATCATTTATTCATCGCTATGATTATTACCCTAAAATGATCATCACCATCATGATTGTTTCTGGCCGGAACAGGGTCAAGCTAAAAGTAAGAATCCTACCACAGTAACCACACCATTCTTGTCATCTTGAAGTATCTCCTCATTTAGCCTTTCCCTCATATCTACTGCCTTAAATCTTCTGTTATGTCATTGTCATCCTTCCCATGAAGCATTATAAGTTTTTGTAAATCTATGCACCTCCAAATTGCCCAATCTCTTTTTTGTTATTTTGGAAAGTATAACAATATGAGTATGACGAATACCCACGTGGCTTGAAGGCCTACCTGCCAATATATAGAGACAGATGTCATTAGATGTTTGGCCATAATAACATGGGATGTCTGGTTGGATCGACCTCCAGAGCTGCATTGCTCTTCTGCATCTGTCTTTTGGTTATCTGACAAACTTTTCCCCTAACGGACAGTGGGAATATAAACTTCAGTTTCAAAACGCCAGTGGAATATTGTCGGCCGACATCAAAACTTATTACCTTATTTCGGACAGTGCAGAATCCACCATATTGAATAGTTGCACCCAGCAAGGTGTCAATAAGGATTCCGCATAGCCCTGCCATCGCGGCGATAGGTATCATCCATAACTGCTTCAAAGCTACTGCTGATATTGTGAAAAAACCAAAGACAACAAATGTCAGCTGCAGCTGCTAGGAGTCCAGTTAAGAGACTCTCCATTGGTGCCCTTCAGAACTGGCTGATTAGCAAAACTGAAAAAGAAAAATTCGATCCCAAGATTGAAAGATAAAAGGAAATGAGTCAATTGCCGTTGTCCACTAAAAATGGGAGTAGGACTAAATTCTAAAACATAACCACAACAGGTCCATTTACACTTGTCAAAAATTAAACTTCCAATCCTAATTTCTGATTTTTTTTTTATAGCAAAATCGCCCTCTAATCCAGTCGAATCCATTTGCAACTAAAATCAGGCTGTTTGAATAAGAACACTTGCTTTCCAAACACGTTTAAGCCCCACGTGTCTCATCCATGACACTCAACGAATCAGAGAAGGTAAAAAAAAAATCATTACCAATTCCGCTGTCTGCCTTTTTAGAAATCGATACCCGTGCTTCGCTTCTTCTCCTTCCCAACCTGGGTCAGCCTCCTCGACAGCGACGAAGAATAGGTGAATATTTTTTTAAAAAATAGAATTCTAGAGTAGGCATATACCGAAACTATCTTGGTTATTACAAAACAAATTAAAGGTAACTAGTTAAAAATGCAATGCTCATCGAAAGGGCACAATCTCGCCACCAGGGCGGCAGCCCAGTGACAGCCCGGCATGCCATCACAGAGCTGGCATGGGTTTAAGTGGTGGTAGCAGCAAAGTCTGCCTCAGAGCTTGGTTATAATATAAAACACACACACCCATCAAAAAAAGGGCACAATCTCACGCAGCGCGTGGTAAAAGTGCTGTTTGGAAAAATGAGCATATGAAGTGGAAAAGGACAGCAATGTTTTAATTTGTTTCCGCGTTGTTTTTTCCATCTTTTGATTATAAGTCGCCTACTGGTGTGAATCTCATGCTACGGCAAAATCAAGGGCTATAGAACAAGTACAGGCATCTGAAGGGGAAGCAGACAAACTCAAAACTGATCTTGTTTTGATCACGTCCTATAACGAATTTCTGGATCCTATTCGCTTAACTAATTAAGATTGCTGGAGATCTCGTACTCGAACAATGCGTTACAAATCAAACAAATACAGGAATATATACACGTATATATGTAGAGAGAGAGAGAGAGAGAGAGAGAGAGAGAGAGAGAGAGAGAGAATACAAACTTAAAATTTGTTAATTTCCACAACCTCTATTAGTCCTTTTCTAAACTTAAAATCGCCTGACATACAAGTACAACAGCAGATGGGATGAAGGAAATGGAGCTATAAATATTCTCGTTCTCGTTGAAGGTGGCAGCCAGGAGCACTCGCACTCGTGAGTAAAATATTTGTATTTGTATTTGTATTTGTGGAGGAGGAGAAGAAATGAACAGCGTGGGGGCGCCTCCGACTTATCAATCGATGTCCTACTATGAGCACGTTCAGAAGCGACACGAGCACAAGGGTTGTCTCTATGCTTGGTACATTACATACTCGTTATTCGTTTCCTTGTTTCTATTTCATAAATTGCTACCATCATTTCTTTCGATCGTAATGATCGGTGGTAGTATATGCATGTCCGTGTGTATTATGGACCTATGGTTGTGTTTGAATGTATCCTAATGGAAAGAACTGCTGACGGACAACAGTTGCTAATTGCTAACAAGCAACACAGCCTTCACCTTGCTGGCCGCTGGTATTGAAGCTTTCTCAGTGAATGTGTGATACCTATGCTACTGAAATCCCTCACACTATCGCGTTTAGATAGAGCAGAGCAGCATGAAAATGAGTACCTGAACGATGAGAAAGCCAAACTGGATTTTGGTGTGTAGTTCTGACGAAATGGTTTGGTTTTGTGGTGTTGCAGCTTGTTCGCAGCGTGCTGCTGCTTCTGTTGCTTCGAGACATGCGAGTGCTGCCTGGACGTGCTTTGTTGCGGCTGCACTTGATTAGAGAGGCGTAGACATCCTCCAACTTGCTTGCCTGGAAACCTTTTGGGTCTCCTGTTATGTTACCTGTTTCCATTCCAATACGCTATTTGAGTCGAAAAGACTATGCAAACTCAGTGTCTGAGTTTTATGCAATTTATTTAAAGAAATAAAATATAGAGTATCCCGTTGCGAATTGTTCTCGTTATTCCTTCTGGATTGTTGCTTGGTTTGCTGGGTTATCCATCCTATTATTCATTTCTATTTCTATGCGGTTGTCTAAGCTGGCTACTGACCCCATTCTGTCGTATTCAACAATTGCTTTTATCCTGGTGAAAAATCAATTTGGGTTCAAACATCCAATTTAGCGAAAAATCCACCAGAGTTTCTAAACAACAACTCGATTTCGGTAGGAGAGTAGCACCAGAATCAACTGTTAAGGTTCCCCAACGATTTTATCGTGCTTTGATTATTGACAATTTTAAACGAGTTATTCCTTCCATCGACAAGAACAAAAAACATCAATAAACGGGAAAAATAAAAAAATCACCTCGGATGAACATCGACTAGCCTATCCAGTCATTGCCTGCGTTGTTTTTCAAACTCGAGAGTATCCAGCAAGAGTCTCAAGTTTCAGATTTTTTTTTTTTTAAATTGACTAAAATCCCTCCAAGGCTCCAACAAAGACCTTGATATACCGATATACTTTTCACTGTGCGTAAATGCAGTTTCAAATGGCTAAGCTCACCTCTAAACTGAATTGATCTTTGAGGCGTCTAATCATCATGGTGAGATGTAATTCCGCGCTGGCAAAGAGTTCCATATTTCTCGGGACGTGGTCTCGCAAATTCTGTTACCAATGAGTTAATTTATCCATCGACTTTTACACATTTGAGTAGCGAAACTTCTGAAGCATTAACGTATAGCTGAAGTTGAGCATCATCGGAAGTCAGGTCAACAATCTAGTGTAAATTCAGAGCCTCAAGACCTTAGAAGTTAAAAAATAAAAATAAAAAAATCCAAAGTATTGAATTATTATCCAACATTCCAAATGCCCAGTGGACTCGATGCTATTTCTGCTTACAATGTTCCCATAGTAACAAAATTGAGACATGCCCAGCCAGCATCTTGATCCATTTTAAATGGTTGTCGGGACAAAATTTTGGCTGGCCTGTTTTCACAGGATTAGACCCCCACCATCAGCATCAACTATAACCTTGGTGTCTTGTGAAATGTATGTTTCAGATGACGGCGATTCATCGTGCAGACGACATGAAGGACCAAAGGATGATGGTGGCTGATCAGAACATATACGAGCAAGATATTGCCGTAAGTAGAGTTGTTAGCAGCACAGAAACGAGGTTCACCCCGTTGTTGTCAAGGATGCTCACACCAGATATCCTTTTCACCGTTGGCCCTGGCTTTCCTACCACCTTCACAAGTCATAAAAACAAGTCAGCAGAAGGTAGACAGTATTCAATCACAGAATATATTAGTAGGCCATTGATTTTAGAGAATTCTTGATGAACCAGGAAGAAAATATGAGGATCCGAGTGTTAGACGCAGGTTCCCCATCAACATGCCTATGCAATCAAGACCGAATTCATCAATGTTGCTACTCATCCAATAATAAATGTTTGTACTCTTTGTTGGTTTCAGTTTTGCAATTACCACCAGCAGTTGGAAGTTTAGTATTCTCACACGGAAATCTTTGGTGGCCTTGTCTACGTGGGACTCTATTCAAGAATAGGATGAGACGTGGAATGGGACATGGGATGGGATACGAAGGTGTTGTTCTTTGTTTGAAAATGGAAAAAAGTTGCATGAGAATTAAGAAAAACTGTACAGAAAATGAAAAAATTATGCTGTTATTTTTAAAGAATGAGAAAAGGGTTACAATCAGGTGCACCCGCGTGCAAATACCAATTTTCTTATTTTTGTGAAAAAAAATTTTGTGCAACTGTTAATCTAAGTGTATTTAGCATGTGTATCAATTTTTATCATTTTGAAAATTTTTAGATTTTTTTTGAATTTTTAAAAATAAAAAATCTCTAAAAATAATAAAAATTGATATACATGTTAAATACATTTATATTAACATTTTATGAAAAAATTTCACAAAAAAATAAGAAAATGGGTTTAATATACCCGGGTGCACTGAAGCTAAGCACACCCAGGTGCATTTAAAAATATCTCATGAATTTTTTTTTTCTTGATAATGAGAAATTTCATCCCATCCCATTTGTGAATCCTGTCGCGAGTGATCTTACAGGTCCCAAGACAATCTACAAGTGCTAATATGGGTTCCACTAAAAATAGGAGTTCAAATAAATTCTAAAAACATGACTAGAACAGGTCCATTTACGCTTTTGCAAAAATTAAACTTCCAATCTGAATTTTAAAACCCATCAGAAACAACCAAAAACCAGAGAACCACTGATGATGGTGCTATATCAGAAACTATAATGACTGCAAAATAACCCTTTTCCCTTCATTGATCATCACTGTGATTATTACGACTAAAATGATCATCACCATCACGAATGTTTTTGCCCTGAACAGGTCAAGCTAAAAATAGAAATCCTACTACACCATTCTTGTCTATCTTGAAGTATCTCCTCATTTAACCTTGCCCTCACATCTACTACCTTAAATCTTCAGTAATGCCATTTTTATCCCTTCCCATGGAGCATTATATGTTTTTTTTTATTATAAATCTATGCACCTCCATTCCATTCTTTTTATCGTTATTTTAGAAAATAAAACAATATGGTTATGATGAATACCCATACGGATTGAAGGCACTATAACATGGAATGCTCTGGTTGCATCAACCTCGTAGCTACATCGTTTGGCTTATCTGCCTTCTGGTTATCTGATAAACTTTTCTCGTAACAGACTATGAGAATATATTTTCTATTTTCCTTCTCGATGCAAGACGTTTCGAGCAGTATTTACACTAAATAAAAGGAAATAAAAATAGTCAGAGATGCATATAACATAGAAATAGCATTATCAGAAATAAACACAAAATGTCAAAATCACAGCATGTGGCAGGTACTTGCACGTGAAAGCATGCTTGATCAGCAAATTCAGGAAAGGAACAATTATCACAAACATATAAACTTCACTTTCAAAATGCCAAAGGAATTGTCCGCCAACATCAGATCTTATTACCTTATTTCGGACAGTGCAGAATCCACTATATTGAACAGTTGCACCCAGCACGGAGTCAATAAGGCTTCCACATAGCCCTGCTATTGCGGCAATAGGTATCATCCATAACTGCTTCAAAGCTACTGCTGTGTTACATGATGTTGTGAACAAACCAAAGACCACATATGTCAAGCCAATAAGTCCCCCTGCAGCTGCAGCTGCTAGGAGTCCAGCTAGAGTGATTCCGCCATTGGTGCCCTTCCGAACTGGCTGATTAGCAAAATTAAGAAAGAAAAATTAGATCCCGAGAGTGAAAGATAAAAGGAAATGAGTCAATTGCCGTGGTCTTAATTAATAAGTAAGCAACAGAAAGAACATTGATATTCACAACGACCTTGGTGGCCAGAGCCCCACAATCTCTTTGCTTCTACTTGCAAATCAGATAACGAACAATGG
This sequence comes from Annona cherimola, assembly GCA_030490835.1. Classification (NCBI taxonomy): domain Eukaryota; kingdom Viridiplantae; phylum Streptophyta; class Magnoliopsida; order Magnoliales; family Annonaceae; genus Annona; species Annona cherimola. The sequence continues at coordinate 6,367,745 of CM059977.1, read as the reverse complement.
AGGAAATAAGCAATTGCAAAAGCAACGAAATTATGTTCATTGTATTCCCCTTGAAGACTGACTACCATTGTTTTGCAAAAATGGTGTAATTTTAAAGATGAGTTGATGGTTAAAATTTTTTCCTCAATCCCATCAATTTTCTGTTAAAACGATGAGAACATGCAGCAGACACTCTTGAGAATAACAAAGCTAGTCAGAGATGGGTTTAATTCTTGCATTCCTTAGTTAACTGTGAAAAGGGAAAACAACAAAGTATTAACTCTAAAAAAGTACTTGTTTACTGAGTTAATTGTATGAGAAAGAAAGCAAAGTGTCAATTCTGTAGTAGAGTCCACAACACCAACCAACAAGCACACATGTTTCTTATTTTTCATTGATTTTAATCTTAACCAATAGATGAAGTAACTTGCAGTTATTAATAGCTGAACAACTATATCCCTAACAAGAGATCATCTCACACTTCTCACACTTGGCAGAAAGAAAAACACAACAGGAATGACAACCATGCTGGATAAGACAAAACGACTGCAATAGTCAACAAAAATTCATTTTCACACTTAGCTTTCTGCTACAGAGAAGTTGTAGCCTCAAGGTTCATTCTTAGGCTTACAATAACGCATTTATGAAATTAATGTTTATGCTATGGTAAATTACCACCCTACTCCAACCAAAATAAACAAAGAAAGAACGTTGAGACTCATAGTATCAAGTCAGTCATCCCACAAAGAGGACAGTTGCACGTGGATTCAACATTTAGCAAAGGGAAAACAAGTCACTTGACAAAGCAGAGGGATGAGATAAAACTACTTTCTGTACTGTATTGCTTGCATAATAACATGTAATAATACCACCTTAGACAAACCATTTGAAAATCAGTTTGTTTGATATCCACGAAATGCTTGGATATACCTTGAAGGTTGTGATCAAGCGAGGTTGTGAATCACTAAGAACCCCGATTTCTGATGACCAAGTATCTCCATTGCAGCAGGCATAGTGTCCAATGATGCCCCCAATGAGGGATGTGACAAGAGTTGATTCCCTCGAATCTAGACATTTGTCTTGCCACCCAGTCAATATCCCAACAGCCAGGGCCAAAACAGATGCAATTCCACTATTTGCCAGCACTTGTAGCCTGAAAAGGAAATATATCTCTATCATAAGTCATGAGGAGAACTAAAATGGAATGTATTTAAGCTCTAGCCATTCCTAAACACTCCTTGATCAACAGCAAACATATTTGGCATTCACCAAAACTATTTGACGTGTTTTAGGGTGAAAAAAACGTCAAAAGTGGTGGCGTTTTGAAAAGATTGCTGGTATGCCATTAATGCATCTCTGCATGGTATGCCTTTAATACAACCCTGCATTAATTACGCACGGTCAACATGCTTAGCGGCATGCAAATGGACAGGGCGTTGACGACTTGACGCATGGGTGAGTAAACAGCAGTTCACCTCTGCTCATTGTACAGATGACAGAGGACACCTTTTAAAAATCTGCAACGCCAGTGTGAAATGACGCATTTTGCTTAGACAGCCCCAGCATTGAAAAGTTTTAGGCAGTTAAGGCTATTTCAGTGGAAATAGCCTTAACTGCCTTCTTTCGTGGTGGATAATGCATGAGCTGTGTGTAAGTGGCAAGAGAATTTCATTGTTGCAGTTTGGTCCTACCAAAAGAATGGCTAGAGCTCTACATTCTAGTTGGTAAAAACAAGACTCGGGAGGGTGACACATGCTGTTCAGCAGATAAAATATTTCCTCACACAAATTTCAACTACCCCAAACTAGCGTTCCCAACTTCCGTGCTTGTTGCTAGTTTCGTAAGGATTGGTAAGGGAACAGCATATCCGTACTCCGTTGGATAAGCACTAAACAAGACAACCAGGCTGGTAGCAACTAGCAACAGCAATGGCAGTCCCCATACCCAAAAGGAGTCAAACTCTACTCTCACAGCATGTAATGGTATTTAGCTACTGTTATGTCATTTATCCCAATTCAGAATCACCGCGAAATCCTTATTCCTGATGCTTTTCTCAGCAAAATTGCCCTCCAATCCAATCGAACCCATTTGCCGCTAAAATCAGGTCTTTTGAATAAGAACACTTACTTTCCAAATACGCTAAGCCCCGTGTATCTCATCCATGACGCTCAACGGATCGGAGAAGGTAAAAAAAAAAAAAAAAAAAAAAAAAAAAAAAAAAAAAACAGTACCAATTCCGCTGTCCGCCTTCTTTGAAATCAATATCTATGCTTCGCTTCTTCTCCTCCCCAACCTTGGTGAGCCTCGACGACGAGAGGAAGAAAGCCAAAATCAGAGCTCCGAACCTTCGAATCGATGGCAGAAGCGGAAAACCCAAATGACAGTGAGCTCTGGAAATAGCATAATTACATAATTCCTGATGAGAAAAACCAAAAATTCGGACCTGTAACCGGCGATGAAATGGATAGACATGACAAGAAATCCTAGGAAAGCTCCAGATGGATTGAGCGACTTGCGCCTGTAAGCTCTGGCGGCAATGGCAGCTGATATCAACAGCGCTAGAGCAGGCCGAATCAGCGAGTTGTCCATTGGTCTAATTTCGACCTCCGAAATCTTTTCCTTGGTAGTATTGGAAGGAGTAGGGTGGGGAAATAAGAAATCTGAGGGGAAATGACTCCGGTGCAAAGACGGTGGAGAGAGAGAGTGAACGAATCAGAGAGGCCGAGCGTTAAATAATGGCAGAGTGCATGGAACGGCCTTTCGAAAGAGGCGATACGCGCGAAGCTTTGCAGCTTGATAATGGTATCTTGATTTTTATTTTATTTTATTTATTTATTTATCAAACACATGAGACGCGATGCATCTTTCTTATTGCGGCATGCTTTTCATGCTAATAAATAATAAATTCTAATTTTGGATGTGACTAGGGGTGTCATTTGTCTAACTGGTTTATCTGTGGCTCCCTTCTACTCCATCGAGTTATATGAAACCCGTTCACGTAATTTATTTAAATTTTAAGATTGTGATATTGATGTAAAATTTAATTCGTTGTATTTAACATTATTTATTTCGATAAAAAATCATATTTCATATAAATTTAATATATGCATAGGTCATATTTGCTCAAAAATAAGTACGTTCACGAGTAAATTAGGTAAAATATTTAGATACATTCACATAATATAGAAATGTGATAATATTTTATAGAATCATTTATATGTAGTAATTAAATTTTAGATGGTTTAGATGTTGAAAATATTATTTAAAAATTAATATTTAGTATTAAATTATTTTATTACGTTAATTTTGTATGTTTGTAAATGAAGCTTATATATATTGATATTAATAAATAAAAGTGTTTTAATAATAAAATAAGTGATGTTAAATATAATAAATGGAGTGAATTTTCTATCACGTATCTAAGGTTGAAAATTGAAGATGTTACATAGAAAGAAGGTTTCATAACAGCATCGCATAGGTTTTAATTGTAATTAGTTAAAGGGCAAACAAATTGTCCAAAGGACATCGCGTGGATTGTTCATTTCTCTCCTCCGTCAGTTCATTTACACGTGCAAAACGGGCGTCCGTCTGACTCTCACCCTCTCCACAATAGAAATATAGAATATGGTCCACCTTATAACATCTGGATAGGTACTGAACGAGGGAGCCCGATCCTATGCACCCCGGTGCATTCAGCCTCAATGCACCCGGGTGCATTGCACTTATTTTTTTTTATTTTTTTTTAAAATTTTTTCCATACAATGGTTAATCTAGGTTTATTTAACATATGTATCAACTTTTACTATTTTTGGAGACTTTTAGATATATTTTTTAGATTTTTTAAACTCAGTGGCATTTTCGGTAATTTAAAATTACCGAAAATGCCACTGATTTTAAAAAATATAAAAAAAATATCTAAAAATATCTAAAAATAGTAAAAATTGATACATATGTTAAATAAACCTATATTAACAGCTTCATGAAAAAAATTTCAAAAAAAAAAAAAAAAAGTGCAGTGCACCCGGGTGCATTGAGGCCGAATGCACCCGGGTGCATAGGATCGGGCTCCCTGAACAAGACCATTAACTTTATTTTAAAAAACACACTCATTACCCTTATTACACAAGTAAATATTTTGTCAATCAGCTTTGATCAAATTTATAACTCACATAAACGTCACTAGATCATGATTATTTAGTGACATTCTTAAATTGCACCCTACAGTCTTAATCGCTAATGGATTAGATGATAAATATGAACCCAAAATTTGAATATTTGATCAATAAGCATTTTTTAATTTAACTGACAATTCTCCAATTTTCATAAATCATTTCTAACAGTTAACCTACTAACCGTTGAAGATCAAGTTAAGTGCAATCTAAGGATGCCATTCCAAGGCCTTGATTATTTCTGAGTGGGTAACCCCTCAAAAGCTCAAGAATTTACATTCAGTAACAGTCATTAATAATAGAGTATTTTTACAAAAAAAAAAAAACAAAGTTCATAACGATAGGTTTTTTTGAAAGATACATAATTAGGGTTGGAGTCGTGATTTTCTTATAGTAAAGGTAAAATCAAATAGCCCTAATTAAAATAAACTAAAATTAAAAGGAAGGACTCAAAAGACAGAAGGGTCTACAGGCCACGCCATAGAGCATCATCACAGGACGCTGAAAATGAGAACAGGACGAAGAAGGACAGGGTCCTGTGAGGCTGTGACCGGACGAGGGTAGAATGAGATTGATGACTAAAATTAAGGTGTTTTTCAAGTTAGAAGATTCTTGAATTGAATTTGTATCAACATTATCAGGATGATTTTTTCAATTTTTAATACAGTTTTATCCATCATCCTAATACTAATTCGATTCAAAAATCTTATATGATTTGAAATAAGTCTTAATTTCTATGAAAATTTTTTGCAATGCAAAGGCCATAGTTTCTTTTATTTATTATACTTTTATGTCAAAGATTTTTCATTACCTGCATATCTCTTAAGGCCGTACATCTTTCTATATAGTCCACCTTACTGGATACTACCAATCTGCCAAGCTGTTAGTATTTTTTCGTTACTTCCGAGTTCTTTCGGAGCGCCATCTTATGCTAGCCTCCATGCTCTCGGGAGCGCGATGCCGTTCATTCGGGCGGGCGCGTTTCTAGCCGTTGGATTCGGGCATCAGAGTCGAGGCGGGGAAGTTTGCGCACAGGCCCTTGGTCAGACTGTCAGGAGCTGCGGGCATTTTTGCAAAATGGACCCCCATATCAAATAGCGAAAACGGCGCCAAAGCTGAACCTGCTTCCACGATTCATTTTCTGATCCCTCTCGCACCGCGCCCTCGCCTCCCCAGCAGCCAGCTTCAGCGATCGATTCGCCCACCGGCAAACAGCTCCAGCGCCCTTCTTCCCCGTGCTATTGTAATAGCTGTTATGAACTTTGGAACTTCCAAACACTGGATTATGTGAAAGCCAGCTTCTTTGTATTCAACGTGTACCTGAATGGCAATTGATTTTTTGGCTCATCCATTTTACTATTTTAGTGCAACTAGTCGATTCTTAAAGAAGACCCGAGTTGCTAACTCGAATTGACAAAGTAAGGGAATTGCGAAAACTTCCCCGCCTCGACTCTGATGCCCGAATCCAACGGCTAGAAACGCGCCCGCCCGAACGAACGGCATCGCGCTCCCGAGAGCATGGAGGCTCCATGCTCTCGGGCGCGCTCCCTTTCTTTTACTGTATGTATGATTAATGGATTTCATGTCGAAAAAACAGAATTAATTCTTCGTCTGAATCCATATTGTAGCCATTTTTTGATTTCTAATGTTCTATCCTGTACTGACTAGGAAATTTGAGGAAATGGGCTGAAAAGGGGACTGCCATCGTATGCACCCGGGTGCATTGAGCCTCAATGCACTCGGGTGTACTATACCTATTTTTTTTAATTGTTTTTGAAAAGTTTTTTTTATGAAGCTGTTAATATAGGTGTATTTAACATATGTATTAATTTTTACCATTTTTGGAGACTTTTAGATATTTTTTTATATTTTTAAAAATCGGTGGCATTTTTAGTAATTTAAAATTACTAAAATGCTACTGATTTTTAAAAATTTAAAAATCTCCAAAATTAGTAAAAATTGATAGATATGTTAAATACACTTATATTATGTAAAAATATTTTCAAAAAAAATTAAAAAAATGATTGTATACACCGAGTGCACACAACTGCTGTACCTGAAAAGGTGGGGTATAAAGAATTTGAAAAACAAAAGAAGCCTCAGAATAAAGATAATACTTCAGTGGTACCGAATATGCACTATGTCACCTCGATTTAAGCCTTCCTTAATGATTACACTAAAATCTTATTCATTCATTTTATTTGAAATCATTTGTCAACATGATACCAAATATCACTTTAATTAAATTCTTAGGTGAGCCATATTTGCTAAAAATGTCTATAATCACATGTAAATTATAAAAAATGCATAGATTTATTTAAGATGTATTAGAATATAAAAATCATTTACAAAATCATTTATCCATAAAAGAATGATAATTTAAATGTTGAATATAATCATTTTATTTTATAACTTTTTCAAATGAGGCTCATATACATCTTTTATTGGGTTTTTTTTTTCAAATATATCTATTACGTTTGAAGCTGATATACCGATTGCATTTCTAAAATCTCGGATGTACCCGTTATGTTTATAGTTAATCCTAAAAACATCCATAAGTCATTAATTAATATCTAAAATTACTAATATATTCATCAAATTTTTAACATAATTGAAAAATTAAATGTCACAATTCATCAATATTCTAATTATAAATGAGCTCTAAATTTAAAAAGTTGTAATTTCATTTTATTTTTTTATTTTTTTATAATAGGGGTATTTTGAGCATTTATAAAAATTTAACTAATGGTTTTTAATAGAATAGATATTTTTAAGATTAACTACAAATATCGTGGGTTTATTTGTAATTTTGAAAGCTTAATGAGCATATTTAAAATTAAGGTCAAGAATACTAAATATATTGGAAAAAAGCTCTCTTTTTTTTATTGTATCATTCACTTTATAGATGATTAGGCACCTAACTTAAACTTACTCCAAAGGAAGATAACAAAACCACTATTTTTATCCCACATGTAAACCCTGAACCCCCATTTACATTACCCTATAGACATTTGCCTCAAGTGCCTGGGCATCAAGCGGCGACTGCTCATGCACATTTTTTATTTGAATAAAACATATTTTTTTAGTTAAATAAATGATTCTAAATAGATTGAGCGAGTTATATTTGGATTCATCCTCAAGTGGACCCGAATGGAGGGGAATGCCATCGTATGCTCCCGAGAGCATGCACCATTTTTTTGAATTTTTTTTTTTACAATATTGCTAATCTATATGTATTTAATATGTGTATCAATTTTTACCATTTTTGGAATATTTTAGATATCTATTTTTTATTTTTGAAAATCAGTGAAATTTTAGGTAATTCTAAATTACTGATTTTCAAAAATAAAAAACAAATATCTAAAATACTCCAAAAATGGTAAAAATTTATAAAGATGTTGAATACACTTATATTAATAATTTTATAAAAAAAAATTTCAAAACAAAATATAAAAAAAATAGGTGTATGGCGCATACGATGGGGCTCCAATGAAGGATAGCTCCCTGAAATCTTCAATGGCACATGTGCCATTGAAATACGTCCCTTTACAACAAACAAAAATGAAATACATAAATTTTTGAATAATCGATAACTGCAAATATAGTTCAATTAAAAGAGTTTAGAAACGTCTTCAAGGAAAAAAAAAAAAAAAAAGATCTTAGAAACATATATAAAGGAATTTTTTGTTGCTAAACGGAGGATTTGTTCTGCAAGTAAAAATTATTATGAACCAAACTCAAGGAACCGAATTTCAAACTGGTCTGTAAGTACATACTACCATGGGCATTGGAGTTTCAAATATTTCAAGGTCCTGAGCATAAGGAAAATCACATACATATTCTTCACGATTATGTTTCATCATGTAGGCAAAAGCAGGAGGAATAAAGATACATTTTCCAAAAAGCAATGGGCCCCTTTTCATTTCAATTGTTTAGAACAAGATTCTCGAAAGTTTAATATTAATTAATTAATTAATAATAACGACGGCAGCACTATAGGCCTCCGAATTTCTCTTGTTAATTGAATAATATGGGTAATATTTCGTGTACATCTGAATTGGCGAACAAAACAAATATCTAGCAACTGCGATAACCTTACATCCACATCAACAAAAAAGGCTGAGTACTGAATTTTCGAATTAGATAGTGATCAGCTACTTAAAATTGGGTTTCTCTCTTCATCTATTTCAACGAAAAGAACACGTGATGGATCTGACCCACTTGGTCCCTCCGTGTAAAGAGTAGGAAGATATGCTTTGTAAGCAGGCAAGTAGCGTGAAACAAAATCATAAACCTGCCAAAATCCCCATCAGCCAACCACACAAATGGAAATGTTGAAAATTAACAATCCAAGTGTCATCTAGCTTCTGTTTCAGAAAAAAATCACAGGTTCTCATCAGCTCAACTTGGTCTGGAAACAAGATATAAATCCTTGAAGAGAAAACAGTCGCAATCCAGATTTCCAGACACAGGACTGAAATTGTTGCCAACGAGAGAAACTTCCTGCAATCAGGCCTCATAAGCTATTTACTTGACTAAGAGGGGACGCCAAATATAGAAATACTGAGACCATGGAGTGAGGCTAGAAGCAGGAAGGCTGCCTCAACTGACAGCAGCAGTCAGAAGCAGAGAGACGTTACTTTAAAACACAGATTACCACATAGACCAAATGTATATTTTTGGCATATGACTATGATTAAGCAGGAGATAGATGGAAACTTAGGAAAAAGAAAGCACCTCCTCATCAGACATGCCAGGTTTGCCTTCTGCCCTCATGGCAATTTCTGCCTGCAAAGTACAGATAACTTTTATCAACAAATACAATGAGGAGAATATCAATGCCTCAAGTTGCATCTGGCTGGAAATGTCAAACTGATTGGAGCTTGGGCTTCTACTATAATTTCAGGAAACTAAGGTTGCTTGGACGCTTGAATTTGAACAACATTCACAACCTAAGATTCTTCAAACTTAAATACTGTTCAGATGCATCGATTTACATTAATTTCAATTACAACTTAAAGTCAAGTTCTAAACCCAACTCAATTACAGGCCAAGAAGGTGAAATTTGAGTTTGAAATTTATGTTTGCATGAGCTAACGCACCAGCAAAATACCTAGGTTCAGCAAATGCTTTAGACCAATTTGCAGCCCATCTTGGGGATGTTCTTATTGGATCTAGTCCATGCATCAGATATAGCTCATCAATTGTAGTTCAGGTCAAACCTTAAATTTCTTGAATTTCATTCGCATGAACTGAACAACTAATCAATGATTCAAGCATCCCATGGCACAGTTTGCACCTTATATATCGAATATGGATTCTGATGAAGTACCTTATATATAGAATATGGATTCTGATGAAGTAATTGTCAAATGGCTATGTCCCCATTTATCTTGGATCTGTTTTTAATACTTCCTCACTAAAGTCTAAACAATCCAATATTTTGAAATTTCATGGAAGTCTCTGTAACCAAATCCCTATGACTATTTTTTGGTATCCAAATTCAGCAACATCCAATCCTTTAAAACCAAAGAAGAAACAAATTCTATTTCAAATCTCAAAAATTTCCTTAAGAACCAAGCTGTAGCAAACCTGCAGTCGCCATTCGAAGACACAATTTGGATCCTTGATCCTGATAACTATCCATGCATCTATGAACTTATCCCATGAGTCATAATATGCTTTAAGGTTCTTGTTCACAACCTCTAGCTGGCAAAACAAAATACACGACCAATGAAACAGTTCCTGCTGGAATGCAGTAGATAAAAGCATTTTGCAACCACATGCAAATGATGTGAATGCTGAATTTGCCTTCCAAGAACTGACCTGCGGATCAACTGCTTTGACAGCCTCGTTAGGAAGAGGCTTGAAGCCAAGCATCCAACCTTCAAACAACACAACCTAATAACCAAGCAAATAAAAATCTAACAAAAAAATTATTACATGCAGCAAGCATAGAAGAAATGGTCCATGGTGCCAATTTCAACTTACATCTAAAGGTCCTTCAACCACTGGCCATGCTGAAGGATTAGCTCGATCACCCTTGCCACTATAGGCCGACTTAAACATCAGAGTAAACTCCATCAAGGAACAGAGATAGAAATGCTATCCCACAAAATAACAAAACTAAGAGTTGCTTTCTCCTTACTTTATCATAGCGTGGAACTTTCATACTCACACCTGCATATCGAATGAATAAAAAAGTCATCCTCAAGTCTGCTGAACAGTTCCAAACCATTCTCAACTATGCCATGTGTCATGCTGGATGCAGATGAATCCACCTATGATGGAGGCTGGGCACAAACGTCCATTAGTAATCGCAAGAAAGACTAAATGAGAAAACCTGGAAAGTACCTTCTTTAGTTAGTCTGACCAACTGTGTAAGCGTATCAACTGAGAGTCCCAGGTCATGGCTTCCTGCATTGCCCCTAAACTGAAAATTGTCATCAATAAATGATTTTCAATATAATTATCAGAACTTCTGTTGCTGCATATAGAGACATCAACTATTGCCAAAAAGATTACAGAAACATCATTTGAACAGTCACCTCCAAAAGAGCATTTCCTGGATTTTTTTTTCCGAGTTTAGCCTGCAGTTGAACACAGTAAAAAAAATAAAAAAAATAGAAGCATGAGAAATATGCATCTGTTTAGAAGACAGTTCAAGCATACAAAAGCAAACAGAGTGGCAGTGGCACAACCACTGCTCACAAACCCAAATGTTTTATAGTAATCAACCACAAATCTGATTCTTAAATGCAGATTCAAAATCGTTGGTTGGTCAAAAATCAGGACTGATCCAACTGTTAAGAATCTTAAGATGATCCATACCAATTGGAAATTCTCCCTGGTTGGATCTTTCATGATTTGTGATCCAGCAATTTTTGTGGCTTGTGGATTCCAAATCTGCATCATGCTCATTAACAGACTAGTTACACCCTCTTCACACGCACCTCACTGAATTAATTTCACCCATCTGAGCCCACTATGTCAACAAGTTCTCAATATACACACCTGATCCTCATGTGTAAGATAAAAGTCATCTATCGACAATGTTGCTGGTTTCCTGAAAGAGTGAAAGGGCATAAGATGTTTAGGGCCTCTTCAAGATCATCCAATTGGATGGAATGGGATGAGATTTCCCATTCTCCCAAAGATTTTCCATTTCCAATATATAAGAACCCTACTTTTTCTATTTCCAATACTATTTTTCCTATTCCCAATATAATGTATTGTTTCCTAATACACAACAAACCCTTCTTATCCGATTTACTCATACATATCTAGGGTATTTGTTTAGCTATAAAACTTTTTAATCAAAACTTTTCACTTTCTACAACTATCCTATTTTTTAATTATTTCTCCATGTCTTCCTATACAACTATTTTACTTTTCAATCATTTTTACACAATTACCTATACAACTAACCTATCTATTTTAACTTTATTCTCTTTACTTATCATCATTACCTCGATCATATCACATTATGTTTTCCCATTTCAAAAAAATTTACACAAAAACTTTTCACCTAAAAAATTCTATCACTTCCCAAACACACCCCTAATCTTATATCATCCAATTGGACGATCTTAAACATGCCCTAAGGAAGTTCAAAAACAGCTCTCCACATCTGAAAAGAATTTGAACAGATGAAACGATGTTGGACACAGACAAAACTATCACTCACCTTCGAGTGACACGGAAAAGATACTCAAGAGCAAACACAAGTGTAGTCTTCCCACTGCCTTGAGGAGCGCTGAAACCAATCTGTGGTGCAGAAGACCAAATTAAATGGGCAAGAGCTCCAAATCATCATAGTTTGATTTCTAATATGAGATATATTTTTTCCATTTAAAAAATCAGAAGTATAGAATAGTCATCAGATTTTTTTAGCCTGCAGTGTATGTCAAAGTTTTCTTTCTGATCCAGATATCTTCAGTAGAGAATCCCAGTTTAAAGGAACCATGAAAAAGAAAAGATTCCATAGTTTTGATCTTGTGATCAAACAATAAGTGCATAGCGGTCAGTTTCTGGCGGTTGAAAATCAAGGTGACTTGAAAAGTAGTAATAAAATCATGTATAGTATATCCGTACCACTAAAGGAGGGATCTCATCACCATCTTTAAATTTTGACTTGTGAAGTGAAATCTGATCCTCGCACCAGAAAAACACTGGTATGTAATAGTGATAAAATCTAGCCTTCTGAGGTGCTGTCAAGCTCAGTTCATTGAACCCAAACAACGTGCTCAAGTAGAGTCCACACTCTAACCATCGATCAATTTTTGAGGACACCATGTCTGGAGACCATCCCAATTTTTCTATCAATGGACCTTCACAGATGAACTCAAAAAGGTCCTCGACAGAAGAAACAACGGCAGCTGATGTAGGAAATGCAGAATGCAGCAGCCCTAGACCGCGTCCATTGCTAGTGAGGATACCATTGTATGTCCTTGTATGTTGCAACCATGAACAGCTTTGACCTGAAGGCAAAAGAGCTAGGATACAAAGTCAGTTGTTAATGGGAAACAACTGTGGTTGACCTCAGTTCAAGTCCTTCATCCAAAACAAAGTCCATTCCAAAAAGTTAAGAAAATCCATGCATTTGAAACAGATACAAATGCTCGGTGAACTATCAGGAGACCATTGATAAAATAATGTAGCATGAGTTCATTGATAAAATATCAGGAGACCACACTTTCTTGGACTGCCCAACTGACAGAAATCACGAGTACATCGAGACCACTTGCTGGGACGATGAATGGCTATCAACTGCGGAAGAAGGAAGGTACGCAATCAACAAACATGCAGCTAGAATACCACAAAAGAAGAGAGGCATTTCCAGGAGGAACGTTCAGAGCCATCTTAATGGAATCTACGGCTAATAAAAATAAAGTTTGGCATCGATGTTAATATCCAAAATTCCTTGAAACTTGAAAGGGAGGGTGATTATAGACCAATACGCCTGGTCATCAAAGACATTCGTGAAAACTGAAAAACTTGCCTGCCAAACAAAGTCCAGTACCATAAGAAAACAGCAACAATGAAAATTGAAAATTCATAAGATCAGAGGATGAAAACCAGATTTATGAAAATTCAGCATTTTAGGCAGGAAAAAATCCCGCAAACGTCTCAAATTGAATTTTGATTTTTTTAAAAAAAGAAAAAAGAAAATTTTTATGAGCAGAATCAGAGCAATTTTTTTAAAAATGATTTAAAAATTCATCATCTAGACGCGCACGTTTTAATCGGACGTCGCTACTTTTCAGGCGAGCAAAGGAAAAGGCCGACTACAAAGAAGTGGGGTTATAAATGTCGTTACGTTGCGTCACTGTACCGTACATTTTCTAGAAGAAACTGTTTTAAAGATCATCCTTTTTTTTAAAGGTCATAATTGGTACAGAAGTAAGTAAAAATAAAAATGGAAAGTGAGGGACGAATGAGAAACCACAGGAGTAATAATTAAAAATAAAAAATAAAGTTAAATTTTAAAAAATCGTACAATGAAAAGATTTAAAAATGATTAAAAGATAAAAATAATAATGAGGGAAAAAAAAGCAGGCACAAGATGCCAAACCACATCAAAATGAGTGCAAAGAAATTTTTTCATTTTACCTTTGCATGTCTTCTATGGGACCTAAAAATAATATTTTTTTTTCTTTATTTTTACCTTTGCATGTGACAAATGACAACTGACAACTTATTCTCTTTTCCACCGTAAAAAAAAAAAAAAAAAAAAATCCATTAACGAGGAATACATTTCCACTTCCTGGCCATTGCCAAACGAAAGCAACCGACATTTCTATCCACCCAATCAATCTCTCTCCCCTCTCCGAAGGAGAGCCAAAACGCAGCAATTACGAGAACGTAAACCCGCATATTCCACCCCAAAATTTCCAACTCCACGCACACGTGTCAGTACCCACCGAACGGCATTAATATCGAGTGGTCCGGACCATTGTTCCTCGACAATATCTAAACTTGAAAATTCTGGACCATAACTTCCAAAGACTCATCATAATTGAACTACAACTCATTACTAATTGTCGAACCGAGAAATCGAATTGAAAAAAACATAATAAGATTTCCCCCCTTTGGTGGGTGGTGTATACTCACATGATTTGGAAGGGAGGGGAGAAGAGCAGGAGGAGGAGGAGGAAAGAGGCATTTGAGAATGGTGGAGTGAAAGAGAGGAGTCGAGAGGAAGAGATTTGGAGGGTTTTAAGGGGGAGAAGAGGCGGAATGGTAAGGAAAGGTGGTGAGGATGGTGGTATTTATAGAGGGAGGAGGAGACTCCGGACGGCCATGAATGGTGAGCTAGGACGTTTACCACCTCCATCTCTCTCCCTCGCTCTCCCTCCCTACAACTGGAGCCGCAGTGCGTAACAGGAGGAGGCTGCGGAGACTTTTGAGCCGCGAAGCGGGTGAGCCTTACTCGCAGTGCGGGGACGTTTCGAAACGGGGGAATTGTAATGTGAATTTACTAACATGCCCCTCTACTCTTCCTTGTCTTTTTCTTTGCCATTCGGGTGCGTTCGGACTTCGGACTTGCGCAGCTGGAAATAAAAAATTTGTGGCTAGAAATTTCGAAAAGGTGAGAATAAGCCTTTTGCCAACCAAGGAACCAGGATAGTTATTGGTCCAACATTAGCCGAACCCAATCCGCGGAAGTGTAAAAAAGAGCTTTGTGTTTGCTTTTTTAAAGCCCAAAACCCGATTTGCTACAGTACGAGCAGACATTGTGAATTTTCAGAGCTGGGATTTTACGAAATTTATCTTCTATATAATTTCTTTTAAATTCACTTAATCTGTCTGTATTTTTTAGCATCATTTATATTATTATAAAAATATTTTTATTATGTAATATCACTATATGGCCCTATCCATAAACGTGTAGAATTAATATAATAAAATAATTTAATAATTAATATCAATTTTTTTAATGCAGCTTGGTACAACAACCTGGGACATTTGCAAATCTTAGGCTTCGAACTTGGAACCAGATAGACACCTTGTCCACATGCTTTACTATTGCACCTCTGGCGTTGATGGCAATAATTAATATTAATTTCAAGCAATATTTTTAATATTTAAATCATTAAAAATATCATTACTACATAGCTAGATGGTTCTATAAAATATGATTACGTTCTAATGCATATGGAATGGATCTAAATGTATAAATAAGGTAGTTCTTGACTTGAACCTAACAAACCTAATCTGATTTATAAAAAGGTTGGGTCATGCATTTCGAAAAAATAGGTCACATAACCCAATTTTGAAAATAGGTTAATTTGGGCTAAAAGATTGTCAACCCACCCAATTTGTGTATTAATATAAAATATAATAAATTATTAAAAGCTAATCATATAAAATCAACAACATTAACTATTACTTTGAGATTAACACATGTAATTATATAAGATATAATCATTAATTAAACATCATTGCTTTGAAATAAAGATTACTTAGCAAATGTATTGCTAAATAACTTATAAATTTTATATTTTAATATTAATTTAATTAAGTAAAAGATTTTTAAATATATAAATATTATATATTTATCAATCCAATTTGTAACTTAAACCAAAATGATTTTTTATATGTTTAATTTAAGGTTGGATTGGAGTTTTAAAAATAGGGTTGGGTTAAAATTTTACAAATAAGGTTAGAGTTAAAAATACAAACCCAAGTCAATTCAACTTAATTTACATTCCAAAACGGATATAAGTATTTTTCCTAATTTATACATAAATATATTTATTTTTGAGCAGATGTGGCCTACACACATATTCATTGTGGATTAAACGGAATCTCCTAATTAAATAAACAATGTTAAATATAATAAATAAATTAAATTTTACATTAGTCATCAGTATCTTAAAAATAAATTGGGTTATAAGAAATTGCTCTTATGTAATCAGGTTATATAAAAGTGATATCTTTTTTATGTATATTTAATATATAAATTATACGTGTTAGTATTTTTTGTTGTTCATGTTTATGTTTGAATATGTTTGTCAAGTCGAAATTACATTTATATTTATTGTATTTGCCTTTAAATTTATTATTTTCTTCCCTGATTTTATTTTGAAAATTTAAAATTTTCTAAAACTATGCAATACATAACTAAAAATTTTAATTAAGATTATGTATTATTATTTTCACCTATATTATTTTCACCTATAAAAATGAATAGCTATTGTATATTCATGTAAAATTTTAAAATCATGACTCTTAACTCAAAAAAAAACTTGTTAATCAAAATTTTAGCACAAAGCAGATCTGCGTAAATCAGGGTTAGACATTTAAGTTTTAAGAATAGGGATAGAATTAAAGTTAGTAATTAGATTTTATAAATATGGAAAAAGTTAGGGTTAAGGCAAACCCAAGTACATCCTTAATTATAACATTAGGGATGAGATAACTTTAACCTTATGTTTTAAGAAATTAGGTCAAAATCACGTTAGTATCGAGTTCACAATCTGAGCTAAAATTTCAATCAAAATTTAAATTTGTGATATTTTAAATACTTATTTAGTTGAAAATCTCATTTATATCAAACTTATATGTTAATTAATCCAACATATTTTTTAATTTAAATTAAAGTAACTATAAATAATGTAAAAATTTTAAAGAAAAATATATGTGGGACGTGTTGGTATTATTCAAGTGTGCATATGATATCATGGTAAGGAGGTTCTAATTTCGAAGTTAGTGAAGCAGTGGCCTTATTTACCTTTTACTTAAACCACACTTCCATCAGGTACATTATCATCTAAGGTGGGCAGCTTTTTTTTCTTTAAAAAAAAAAAAAAAAAAAAAGAGAGAGAGAGAGAGAGAGTTGCGCACGGGTCGTGGCCTCTTGTTTCAACTTGACCTAGCCCAATTTGCATCCCCGAATAAAATAGATAAGTAGTACCAAAATAATATTAAAAAAGATTGAAAATAGAGGGTAATAGAAAAAGATAACGTAGTTAATTGGCCAAACGGTCTAATCAAATAAAAAATGCGGAGGGAGGGATGGATTTTGTTTTTCCCGGATGCCAAACGTAAACTTTTTTCCTTATGCCTACTGCCTGAAATTTCAAGACTACAATTTCAATGTTATTCATATGCAAAAGCAACGAATAAGTCATATCTGCGGAAGGCGTTTTCAAAAATATGAAAATATAGCGGAACATGAACAAAACTATGTGGATTATTAAGCAAAAGTGGTAGAAATTGTTTTTTTTTTTTTTGGTCGGAATCATCAATATAAAGAATGACGCTGTTTAAGACTATCTAAAGTGCAGAGTTTCAAGGCTGATAAGCGAGTATGATTAGATTGTGTCGGTAGCTGGAACTCCACACATTTTAAGAATCACAAATTCATAAGCGGGCCCAAGCATTTCTATAAACCTCGATCTCTAGCCCCGCGCAATCCGGCTTTGGGCCATCTGGAAGGAAACAGATGGATTACCTACGTTACCCTAAATTCCGGAATAGGAAAACTCCATGCTCTCGCCATGCCAAACTTGAATTCCTCATACATATCGACTCTAACAGTACCATTTTTTTTGAAGCATTTTTTCCCCTCATCATTAACTCCTCAGTCCTAATGCGATATGAAAAATACTTCTCGCCTGTCCAATAATTAAAATATTCCTAACAAAATAGTGCTCAAATAAGCCACCGATTAAAGATCATGTAGTGCTCATGTAAGCCACTGATAAAAAGTCATGCACACGATAAACACTTGGATTTTTAGAACGAAGCCACTGATTAAAGATCGAAATTTGAATCTCTCTTATTTACCTTTTGCAAATACCTTTTGCCCAGAAATTGCAAAGAATGAGCCGATATCTCTCTTTGCATATCTTCAATTCATCAGAATCATGTTTGATGATTTTAGTTGCCTCACGGTCACGGGCCCAGAAAAATTCGTATCTGAACTCTTTTGGGGGCCTCCGCCTACCCTTCATGAAATCAAGCAGTAATAATAGCGGGCAATGATCAGACGAGGCCGCCGAGAGGTGGACAATCCTTGCAAAAGGAAACAAATCGATCCAAGACGGAGTAGATAGCCCCCTATCAAGCCTTGCTTCCACCCTCTGAGAGCTCCTCCTATTATTGCTCCATGTCATAGGCGCGCCGGAAAATCCGAGATCCTGTAGGTTGCACTTGTCAATAGTATTACAAAATAGGTCTCTCTGAGCTTGATTTCATGAAATGAGGGTAACTGTAGCGAGCACAAACATTCACTCAAACACAAGATGCTTGGAAAATCCATCAGGTGAAACTGTATAAGAGGTTGGTATTAGAAATATTGAATGTGCTTGGGGTACAGACTACTTTCGAACCGTTACATACTCTTGTTACAATTTAACAAGGATGAGCCTAGGACACGGGTCAATGAATTTACATCGCGAGCTGAAAAAGCTTGAAACGGATTAGCTATTTGGCATTTTGATTTCAAGCAAATTAAGCTCCCGCATGCCCTACTCTTTCTTGCATTGCACCCAACATAGACAAGGTCTGGAAGAACCAGCACGAGAACAAGACAGAACTGACAACAAGGGACGATAGGAGTACAAGAAACAGTGAATAGATAGCATGTTCACAGTTGCAGGAGAAGCAATGGAAACGAGCCCATTATTCCAGCACCCATCAGTTAAAAGTCACCAGCGGCTCCATATCATCAGAAAAGCGTCTGGGGCAGTGTCGGGGAAGACAAACTTGCCACAGACTTGAACTGCCAATGCAACAAAATGTGGGTCAAGTGACTAAGATGCAGTAGATATTTAAGTTTATTCAGCAGAGGCCAGTGAAGACTTGAAGACGCAAAGTAGGAAAGGATTCAATGCACCTGGGTGCATTGAAACTTAAGTGTCCTTCGATGCAGATCTCATTTTTTAAAATGTTTTTGAAAATTCTTTTTATAAAATTCTTTTTGAACATTTTTATTAAATTATTTATAAATTAAATACACAAAAATTAATAATTTTATTTTAAAATTTTCAAAAATAATTTTAAAAAATGAGTTGTATACCAAGTGCATTTAAGTCTCAATGCACCCGAGCATATTAAATCACTTCCCAAGCAGAGTTTGGTGTAGAATTGTTGACAATATGAGAGAAATTTGTGCATATAAAGTTGATCTTCTCATCATTATTATTCTTTTTCCTCATGTTCATCTGTAGCTGGTGTCCAACCTGCACGCTTGCTACACGTGCCTTCATCTGTCAAATGGATAAACACCCAACACATATCGGCCAGATCGCAGTCAGTGTGAGAATTTCATCACTGTATTACATTTGAATCTGCTCGATGCATGCTCAGATGTCACATAGATGCTTGGCCCGCACATTTTGCAGGATGAAAGTGGATCTCAGAAAAATCTGCATAAAATTAGCTTAAGAAATGCTTGTGGAATCCACATTAAAATATATATATATATATATATATATATATATATATATATAGCAACAGCCAATCATAGACATCCACCCGTAAATTGGCCAATTTATGGGCAGCAAAAAGAATATATTTTTTATTCTTTTATAAAAGCATGAGCCCCACATTGATCACACCTCTTGTGAAGTTTGACCACTTCTAAATTTTTTTAGTATTTATTTATCGTTGAGAATATAAAAAAAGCCCTTTTATTTTCAAAAATAAAATATAAGAAATTATCAAATTTTATAAGGGCGTTGTCTATGTGAGACCCACATTTCTAAAAAAAAAATTAAAAATTAACTTTTTGACCACCTGCAAATCACGTGATTTACAGGCAAGCATATAGGGTGTGTTTGGAAAGTGACAAAACTTTTGAATAAAAAGTTGTTGATATAAAAGTTATTGAAATGAGATAAAATGATGTAATATAATATGAGTAATAATGAAGAATAAAGAGAATAAAATTAAAATAGAGATATTAGTTGTATAAGGTTGTTGTCTATATGAGACCCATATTTCTAAAAATAAAAAACAAAAATTAACTTTTTTACCACCCGCAAATCACGTGATTTACAAACAGGCATATAGAGTATGTTTGATAAGATAAAACTTTTGAATAAAAAATTTTTGATGTAAAAGTTATTGAAATGAGATAAAAATGATGTGATATGAAATGAGTAATAATGAGGAATAAGGAGAATAAAATTAAAATAAAAAGATTGGTTGTATAGATAGTTGTGTAGAAATGATTGAAAAGTAAGGTAGTTTGTATAAAAAAAATGTGATGAAATAATTTAAAAAATAAGTAGTTGGGAATAGTGAAAAGTTTTGGAGGAAAAAGTTTTTGAGATATTACTCGCCTTTTGTTGTCTATACTTTTCTCTAATGGCATGTAGAGGACAGCATTTGGAATTCAACTGCAAATCTTGCAGTGCAAGAACTGTTTCTTTCAGGTCTGACGCTCTGTAGCATGTGTAATGCTCGAGAGTTGAATTCTGCAGGATGTTGACGAACCAATGAATCGCATTCGAGAGGCGGATCAAGAAATTCATGAGAAAAAAAAAAAAACAAAGGAAAAAAGATACGAATGCAGACCCATGGGTGACCATTCTGATCAAGCGTCCATCTAGCAAGGAATACAGCAGATGCAGCAATACGAGAAGGAAGAAACTTAAGGAACTCGTACTCAACCAATGTCAGTTCTGCCAAGTAACAAGCCAAGAACTCCAATGCAAGCATAGGAACCTGCAAAATAAGAAAATTTATATAATACACCATTCATGCTAAGCAATTAAAGCATTAAAGAGGCAGGACAGGAAATTTGTGCAGACCACTTGTATAGATTGGCAAAGTCAATAGTCATTAATCTGTACTGTTAATATATGCAACCAGGTGAGAAATACTTCCAGATTGGAAGATCCCAAGGCTTGATATTATTGATAAAACCTACAATAGATGAAAATACTAATTTCTTACATGATAATTTATTGAGCACCTCCCAAAAGACTATTCTCAGTGATATCGTTACCAACAATATTGAAATGGGGAACATTGAACCAAACCAATTCAGTTAAACTTGTGAAACGAAAGCCCATCAGCACCAAGTCCATCTATAACTGCTTTATAAGCCAATTAATACTTACACTAAAAGTAATATGCATGAGAACTTTCTTTTATCTATTATCCAGTTTAATTAGTAAAATCATTTAGCTGAAAACTAACTAATGAGGTGATGTCCATGTCCAACAGCACAATCAAATCTTTTACCTTGCCTACTTTCTGTGTTTGGTAATGAGGAAAAGAGGGTGAAAGATTTCTCACCCTTTTCTACACCTCTTCGTGTACTTCTGATGTGATTTGATATCTTGACTACCTAGCATGCTATTTCTCATTATTGCATATACAACATAATTTCATGCAAAAAATACCTATTTGATCTTTACTTTCTTTACTCCTAATCGTTATCCCCATCCCATCACTTCTCCATCCACTTTCCTATATCCAGTTTTCCCTCATTCCCAAATATAGTGATAATTTCAGTCAGTTTGATTCTCTAAGGGTGTGTTTGGGAAGTGATAAAACTTTTGAATAAAAAATTTTAGTGTACAAGTTTTTAAATTGAGAGAAAATGATGTGATATAATATGGACAACCATGAAGAGTATAAAAAAAAAAAAAAGTTAAAATAGATAAGTTAGTCGTATGAATAGTTGTGTAGAAATGATTGAAAAGTAGATTGATTGTATAGGAAAATATAAAGAAACGATTAAAAGTAGAGTAGCTGTGGAGAGTGAAAAGTTTTAGAATGAAAAGTTTCAATCTATAATGTATTTATTGTAGCCAAACATGCCCTAAACCCAAAAAAAAAAAAAAAAAAAGTTCAAACAAAGTTGGTCTTGATCTTAGTATCACAGTTTAAAACTACTGAGGTTTAAAATTATGGGGAAAAAATCTAAATTTAAAGGATTTTAGGTCGCTTCTTTCCTAACTTGGGATGGAGACATTGAAGGCCCTCCTCTACCATACCTTGGAAGAGGCTTGTGCTGCTTGTAGGAATCTCCTGAGAAAGAAAAACAGCCAAGTTTATTAATTTCCAATGCATTGCATGCAGTACATCAAAGGAGTGTATTTGAACTTCCAATACGCGCAGACATATGGAACTCTGCATCACAGGAAAGCAAAGAAATAGAATGCCAAGATTCACCTAAGAAATGTCTTTGTAGTGGGCACTGACAGTTGGAAGCCCAAATAGTTCAATACTTGACTCTCCATCTTAATCACCTGCTTGTTTGACAAAATATCACCGGTAGGCCAGGCATACATCAGCATGGTATGAACTCTTCATTACAGGAAACAAGATTTTTTATTCAAGTCATTCAAATGTCAAAGCAGAGATATATTATCATTTATTTTACAGGTGCTATGAATATTTATGTGATTATGATAGTTGGAAACTCAGAAAGACTATTCCTAGAGGTCATCAGAAAAAAAAATGCGCTGTCTTACTAAGGGGCATGGCCCAAGGTGTAGAATTAACAGGATTTATACAGCTGAACCCATTTACATGGGAAACTAATTACAACCAAGATGTTGATGTAACTCTGGTTACAACATTCCTATTTGCACCATAAAAACACGATCTTTATAAACTCAAACTACTTCTCAAATCTCACATCAATCAATGGAAAAATCATTAGATAATTTTGTTTTCAATAAACAATTTGCCATGATTTGGCCTCAATGATTGCGGAATGGAGCGAAGTATTGCCCTAAGGTGACTCTATTGATTAAAGAAGCTTGGGTCGAAGTGTAGATGTCACAAGCATATATGCTAGGCTGCAATTACTCAACCAGATGAATGTTCAATTGTAACTCATGGCTCAGTTGCATTTCAGCATTTCTTTACTCCAACATCATCATGCTTTTTGTAAGGGTATGAACATATATGACAGTAAAGATTGCTAAATTGAAAATAGGTGAGAAGAACAATCTATAATATCTGTGTCACCAAGGCTGTTATTTAATAAAAACTAAGAAGTAATAAAAGAAGTGGTTAGGATCAAGAAACCATGCTCAACATGTTTTGCAGTAAGCATACCTCTTCTTTTGTATAAGTATTGTCTGTGATCAAACAGAATTCTTCGACACGAGGTGCACAAATTTCCTCATACTTTCTGCCAGTTGTCGCAAACAAGATATGGAATATAAGAGTCTCTTCGGTAACAGGTAAAATAGATAAAAATTTAACTTCTTCCTATATGTCCTTTAATATAATTTTCCTTTTTAATTACCCGACTACCCTACTTTTTCTATTATTGACTGTATATTTCAATCATTTTTTCACATTTTTCCATATTTATCTATTTTGGGTGCGTTTGTTTTGCTATAAAAATTTTCAACCAAAACCATTCAAGCTAAACTTTTTAAATTAAAGGTGTGTTTGGAAAGTAATAAAATTATTGGAAAAAAAAATTTTGGAGTAATAGTTTTTGAATTGAAGAAAATGATGTGATATGATATGGATACTGATAAAGAGTAAAGAGAATAAAGATAAAATAAATAGTTTAATCATATGGGTAATTATATAGAAATAATTAGAAATAGAATAGTTGTATAGGAAAATGTGAAGAAATAATTAAAAAAATAGAATAATTATGGAGAATGATAAGTTTTAGATTTAAAATTTTTAGTTTGAAAAATTTAGGTGTAACCAAAACTTTTCACTCTCCACAACTACTCCTATTTTTTTAATTATTTCTTCATATATTCCAATACGAGCTAACCTACTTTTCAATCAAATCTACATAACTATTCATGTAACTAATCTATTTATTTTAACTTTATTCTTTTTATTCCTCGTTATTATCTCTATCATATTACATTATTTTTCTCTCATTTCAAAAACTTTTGCACAAAAAACTTTTCATTCAAATGTTATCACTTTCCAAACACACTCTTTACTTTTATTTTGTTTACTCCTAATCATGACTTCTATCCTATCACATCATTCTCTCATTTTAAAAAAAAAAAAATTTCCTAACTTCTTTTTACCTCATAATATGATCCTTCAAACATTTATGGACTCGATCTAATATTCCTGATTGTACTTAGCTTTAGTACACTCAGGTGCAAAACATCCTTTTCAAATTTTTTTGTTTTTCTTTTAAATTAACATATGGACCCAACCATGAATATCTCATGTATAAGTTTTTTAATTTTCATGTTTTTAAATATTTCATTTTGAATTTTCAAAATCAAAAAATAAGGCATTTCTCATATGCCAGCGCAGGAAAAATCCCTTATTTTTTATAAAAATTCAAAAATATATATTAAAAACAATCAAAAGCATGTAAAAACTATATCTATAAGACATTCATGCTTAGGCCCACATAAATATATAAAAAAAATTAAAATAATAAATTGTGTTGGTGGTGCATCGAATCCAATTCCAACATCTATCATCAACAAAGTTGTAGAGGTGCTTTTTCTGATATATGGTTCATGCTTAGAGTACTTTTCTTCTCTTCCAAAGAAATCATCATTATACCTTTCCCTGACAACCGTCTTATTACTTATGTAGCTCTTATGCTTATAATCAAATTTCATTGTTGATCCAAAGAAAAGCATCCACAATTCCTTTTTTTTTCCTAATTACCACACCATCCTGTTGCCTGGCTGTGATACTGATTACATGCAAATCCATCCACAGTTTTATTATCATGACATTTCTTTACAAGGGTCCTCCTTACAGATGCTATAAAAGAGAAGCATTAACAAGTCTGATTGGCATCCTTCCAAATTGATATTGTATTTTCATTTGATCAATTACCACCAAGTGTGATGCCCGTGCAGGTATGTCCCAGACAAGTGGGTCTTAAACACAAAAATGAAAGGAAATGACAAGTTAAACACAATAGAATTTAACTTGACATTGACATTGAGAACAGTTATTAGGTAATTCTGAATTTATGATGATGGAATTCTAGAAGTTGTAGCATTCTCATCATAGTCCAAGATGGAAGGTCTTACGAGGCAATTAGCATGCAAGTAACACCAAGCAATTGGAGCCTCTGTCTTTCCATGTAATTCTGGGAGAGAAACCGATCAATGAAGTACACTGTGAGATAAAGTGTATCTGAAACAAGTTTATATTCCTCAGATACCTGAAGCCAATGAAAACATCGTCAGAAATGTATATTGCATTCCCAAAATGCAGATAAAATAATACTTTTCAATATGAAATGAGGCTAATTTTAAGGTCTGGCCTGAAGTAAATTAATTTTGATTACTTTATTCATCCTATCCCTTGCATTAATTACCATAGAGATGGTTAAGAAAAAAACATGCAATGACATTTGGTCACAGGGTTCCCACAGATATGCATCAGTTCAGAACTAATCTTAAGTTTTCTTGTGGCAGTGCCTATGTGAAGATTAGACTGTAAGATCATCAATGAGTACAGTAGTTAGCAACAAAACTACAAAAACAGCTCGCAAGCTTTGTTTTAGCTTCCGTTATTTCTGTGTATTCTGAAGCATATTTTTGTAGACATAAATTTATGAACTAAACATCAAACAATTAAGGTTGAAGTAGTTTCAAGTATCAGCAAAAATAGGCAAGAGGTTGGATTTTGGTATATAGTACACTGACAATGCCATTAATCATATGTTAAAAACTCAAAACCAACAACTTTAGTAAATGAAAAAGCCGTTTTAGGCATCAAGAAAAGAAGGATCCGTTTCATAGCAATGTGCAAATGACAGACTATTCACAAGATGTGCCCTGTCACTGCCTGTGTGACAGATGTAAGCAAAATTAGGCCAACACTCTTTTGTTTAATAAAAAAGAAATATTATATAACAATTCAACAAACGACTCAAATTTGACTGAAATGGATTTCTAGCATGACTGTATTCCAAAACTTCCAAGTAGAAAGGATTGTTTTCCTGAAATGTGATAACAGAAATTTACATCACAAATAAAGTGAAAGGAACTACAAAAACCTCCACAAGCCAATCAACAAGAATCCCTCGCATGCTCTGAGAGACATCTTTCTGTAGTGTCTCCATGAAATTTGATTGTGGCCTTCGTGTGAGCTGGCAAAAACAAAGGCTTTCTAATTAATGGATTGCTATATAAATGACAAATTCTCACCAGCATTTATTGAATACTTGATCTTAGAAGGGAAATCATGACTGCTTTTTCAACAAAATCACCATTCTGACTGTTTTAGCTTGTAAGAAAATGGTGAGAAAATCCTTCAAAAATATTTCTAGTGCATTTATTGTTGATTGAAACTGATGCATGCATGTTTTCCAGTTATAAAGATTCTTCCTACCCAAAAATTTTAAAAAGGAAAAAAAAAAAAAAAAAATCTTTCCCAGGTTTAAAGTTCCATAAATAATGAAAGGCCTCACAGCTAACTGAAAAACAAATAAGGACAAGGTTATGTGAGGTAATCAACCATAGCCATATGCTAGCTACAAACCTCCGCAACATGTAGATTGCGATATATATCAGAAGCATAAAGGCCACAAAGTAGGGGACTTTTGTCGGCATCAATATCTATGATTTCCAGATCTTTTGAACTTCCCGATTTGTCAAGGAGCTTCCCTTCAACCTCATTGCCTGATCAAAATATTATCAAGCAAAGACAAACACAATTGTAAAACAGAATAAGTACAAAATTGCTACTACAGATTATCAGATTTCCCTAACTTTTGAACGCTACAAGATTTTTCTTTTTTCTCATTTTTATTGGTGATTGAAGTTGACAAAAGCTTATAAATGAATAATTGCACAATGTTTAAGACCATTAACTTCCTAAAAGAAGCCAGCATTTTTCATTTTCTCCAGTATTAGATGCAAAATTTCACAATCTTATTTTCTTTGGTTCCCCATAAAATAGCTAAGAACCTATATTGAAGACAGAAACCATCAAAACCAAGCTGCAAAAGCAACACATCTTGAGTGTAATGAATTT
Source organism: Annona cherimola (assembly GCA_030490835.1). Classification (NCBI taxonomy): domain Eukaryota; kingdom Viridiplantae; phylum Streptophyta; class Magnoliopsida; order Magnoliales; family Annonaceae; genus Annona; species Annona cherimola. Next base: position 6,340,680 of record CM059977.1, on the reverse strand, counting down.
TTTGATCACTGAAAAATTGTAAAACAAGACAAACCTGTTTTTAATGACATCTGGAGTAGAGAAGGTTTTCTGAGAACCAAGTTCTCGGTCACTGAGGTTCCTGCATCACAAATTGCCATTCTCTTCTCCTTGCTGATGAACTGTGTATGATCCTCTGTTAGCAGATTTTGTCCTGGTTTGGCTGAAAGCTTAGCCACCTCTGATTCTACACCCTCTAGCTTCTGTGGTTCTTCCAGTGGTTCTGATTTTCCACCAACTTCAGAAGAAGCAGTTACTACATTAATAACAAGAGCCACCTTGACATCTTTCTTGTTATTACAAAGCTTAGGATTCTTGCTGCCCTTAGCCTGGGATCAAAAGTAGTGCAACTCCCATTAGGATCCAGAACATAAACAAAAACCAGAAGAACTACAGGTCGGCATTCATAAGATTCAAAGAAATTTCTTTTTGAGAAAGGTGAATCTAAAAGCTCAACTTTAAAAAAAAAAAGGAAACAACATCATTTTGAACAAAAACTCTTTAAGTGTGTTTAGCATTTGATAAAATTTTAAAAGAAAAGCTCTTTGTGTAAAACTTTTTGAAATGGGAAAAGTGATATGATATAATAGGGTGTAATGCTGAGTAAAGAGAATGAAGTTAAAATAGATAAAGTAGTTGTATGAATAATTGTGGAAAAATTATTGAAAATTTGGATAATTGTACAGAAAGATATGAAGAAATGATTAAAAAATAAGGTGGTTGTTGGGAGTGAAAAGTTTTAGATGAGAAACTTTTCATAATTGCCAAACACACCCTCTATGAACATAACTTTTGAAGAGTTTCAAGAGAAGAAAACAAAAGAAATAATTTCCCTTAATAAAAGATCTTTTAAACTACAAATTTGCAAAGGGAAATTTCTTTTCTTTTAAATTTTCATTATGTTTCAATATATCTCATCTTTGCAAAACAAATCCAATTCCGATCTCGAGCAAACAACTATCGTTTGGTAAAGAGGCAATGTGGGGCGGGATGGGAAATTATGGTATACACATTTATCCCACAAATGATTTAACAACCCTATTTTTTCCATTTTACCCCTATATTCCAATCATTTTTCCTTTCAACTACCATATTTATTCCGACTTCATCTCTATCATTTCATATTAATAACACAAATTCCCAAAATATTCTCTTTTCCACTCTCCCACCCCATCCCAAAATTAGGGAAACATTTACATTCCCAAACATCCCCTAAGTGAAAAAACATGAGAGAGCAACTTACTTTGTCATTTAGAAATTCGTAATTATATAGAGCAATGAAATAACAATTATGGGCATATGAGATGTTAAAAGGGAAGGCCTTGTAACCTGAGCTTTTGCTACATTAATGCAGTTCCCGTATGAATTGTCACAGCATACATTGGTGACATCCTTAAGTGCCGCCCTCTTTTTGTTCTGAGTAGGCACAGCAACAGAAGCATTATCAGTGTTCTCACCCAGGGCCGCTCTTTTAGAGTTTCCACGTTGCAACTGCTTTTGCTCTTGCTTGACAGATGGTTTCAAGGGGGGAAACCCACCCATTGAATGAATGGCTGCAGCTCGAGCTCGTGTAATTCGAGCAGGAAGATTCCTATTAACAGCTGAACTTCCTCTCTTCATAGTTAGAGGCTGTGCAGAACAGCAACCGAATGGCTCTTAAGAAAAAACCTTTGCTGGACCTGCAGAATCATTCAGTATTAGATAAATTTTATAAAAATGAAAAAATCAACATTATAAAACAACCACGGCCAGTTTTACTAATGCAATAACCTTGTGTTTGCAACTGTTCTTGTTTTGTCTATCAAAATTATGGGTGTGTTTGTTAAAAGATAAAACTTTTCATCTAAAACTTTTTATTCTTTACAACTATTCTATTTTTTAATTATTTCTTCACATCTTCTTATACAAATTACCCTACTTTTCAATCATTTCTACCCAACTAACCTATTTATTTTAACTTTATTCTCTTTATTCCTCATCACTACCCCTATCATATTACATCATTTTCTCTCATTTAAAAAATTTTTACACCAAAAACTTTTCAACAAAAGTTTTATCACTTCCCAACACACCCTTTATCATTATAGAATCCAAATATAACTTCCTATCAATATCAATTTCATAATCTGTGGCCAACGGTTGAGTAATTAGTGTCCCTCCACTCATGGAATTCATATTTTTATCATTGCTTCCAGGTAATAGTTTTCAAGTTATGAGTCTATTTTATCCCAAATCATAAAAACGATGTAGAGATTCTTTGTTCTCCCTCTATGCCACCTTCAATTGCATAAGCAAGAGGATAAGTTGATCCATTTCTGACATAAACTGTTTGTGCTCTTTCAGAAGGAAAGGCATTTATTTAAATTTTTGCTTTTTTTATACAACAGTAACTGACGATTTTCCTATTTTGCAAAATTTGCCTTTTGAGTTCCCAATGTCATTTCTTTTTGCAACTCAACATGCTTCTAACACTCTAATCTCTATTGCACTTCCATAAAATAGGGTTGCCTGACTTTTTTAACACTAACTTTTAAGCACATTGGTCTCCTAATCCACCTCTTTATTCACCTGACATTTGAAGATTCCAGTTTCTAGCAAATTTTTCTAAAATAATTTCACCAACTTGACTTTCTAACACACTAATTTCTAGTACAATGACGGAATGACTTCTGTTCCACTTGAATTCCTAACTGGCTAACTCCATCATTTCTAACACATTGCTCTAAAATGGTTGCTGACTTCTAACACTCCAATCAGAATGCCCTTGGCTTGCAGAAATTTGTAAATTAAGTAAATTGGACAGAGAATTGCGGTACAGCCTACATAACTAACACCACCCTCAAATTAAAAGGTTACAAACCACTTGATAAGTTGCTTATACTCCCATTAAATGTCCGAAAGTAAGTAGCATGTTATGGAAAGCATCGTCCAATATGAGAAGACATAAAGAAGTTATTTTCAACCACGTCGTCTTCACTCTTCGGGATTCAAAACAATTGTGCATGAAAATGCATAACGACTCCTGACTGTAATGTGAAGAACAAGAAATATGCATCATATGTATGTGTGTGTACATAAAAGGAAGAAAATCAGACAAAGTAGAAGACCCCAGGCTAACGATACTGCCATTGCAATTTATTCCTCCCATATAAGCTTTTGGCTGGTCAAGTATCGAATGGTTAATCTCGGATGTGAAGCTTACATGAGCATCTCCTAGCACTTCGAATACTGGACTTCACATTCACATTTTTTTCATCAGTCGGAGGCGAAGTTGACTCTTCCGTGGCAACACATGCTGCTCAGATGATCTCTAAAATCAAAACCAGATTTTGCCACAAACAAGAGATGACTATCTGATCTTCCCAGATATACTAAGGTTTATCCATAAATCATCGGCTATAAGGGTGGTCTGATTCAGGGAACTGATAGTGGGACCAAAAAGTTGAATTTCGGTACAAGACAAAGTCGAATCTAACTGATCGAACAAAAATACAGCCATTACAAAGAAGAAAAAAGAAAACTTTGCCCAGCAGACACCTACATTGTCAACGTACGGCAATCAAACGTACAATTAAAAAGCGAAAAATCCGATGCCCTCAACATTCAAAATGCAAGACCCATTTCCAACGTCAGGATTCCTCCCATCAACACAGATCCTGATATCCTACATTGCCCGCAAGAGAATCCGCCGGAAATTCGTTTACAGATGGCCTGAGAACTACCGAAACCATCGCGAAATTTTTCAACAAAGCAACGCAAATTAAAGCCAAACAACAAAGAGATACCTGAAATCATTCAAATGCTGGCATTCAGCGACACAGATCCAGAAACATATAATCTAAAACTGCTAGAACATGCACACTACCAAAAATTCCCAAGGAGAGCGTGAGCAAGTGACAGACAACAGAACAGAGACAGACCTTTGTTTCCCCTGCCCTTTCTCCCGAGCCCCGAGGCTGCAACGCCCGGAGAGTGGAGAATGGGTGTTTGTCTGTTTGACAGAGAGTGAGACGGCGAGAAAGCGAGACGGGGAAGGAGGAGGGACCGCTGGATTTAAATTGGAGAGGAGGAGCGTGAGCGGGACCGGAAACAGTTCAAAATCTCCTCCGGAAATTGGGAGAAATTAAAAAGTACTACAAAAGCGTTCGGCATTTGACAACGTAATCCATTCCCTGATCTGGGCCGTTGATATTCGAAATAGCGCTTCGTCAGGCATGGCCCATCCGTTGTCTTCAAAACCTCAAGAATTCAAACACATCAGTGATCTTGATAAGTAATTAAGCACGCTTCATTTTTTTTCCGACCGGTGCATTGAGAAAGTGCTGTTGGAAAAGTGTCCATATCGAACCGTTATTCGTCTTACGATTTGGATTAATGAAAATTACTCTAGACCTTTCAAATCGTGGTGTGGATCGCTGGAATATAAGCGCATCAACGACTCGGTGCATGTGTTGTAATCTAGAGATGTCTATATTTGATCTAGACCGTTTATCCTATTTTCTTTCCTGATTCACTGAGTAACTAGATTGTAGTGTGTGAAGGTTCTTCCTCTTTTGAACGGGAAAATTCGACGGATTAACTGCATGGATCATCGATGGTAGTTTTCGATTTTGAAATTCAAGAATCGAGTGCAGTGGATGTTCGTAATCCGCTATGTACAATACTATTTTCTACTGATGAGTTTACTGGGAAGTGGAGTAGAACTGTAGAAGCATTGGCGTGACACTCAATTGACGGAAACACCCTCAGTCAACTTTCCCTCTCTCCTCCCGTCTCCACAGAAAGCGCCGTGGTGGCTGAGGGCATTCGGGGCAGTGTGCCTCGAATTTCTATCTGAATTTTTGAACGGTTCGGGTAGGACAGCTAATTCCCTTGTTTTGAAATATAATGACACGTGATCGGAGAACTTTTCGTCAGAGGCATACCTTCCATCCCCCGTTTGACGACGGTTAAACAGCGCGCCACGTGGCAGACTGTCGTTGCCAGCTTCGGGCATTAAATCGACACGTGGCGCGCATTGTGTAGATCTGAAATTGCAAGCCTGGATAGTGGGGCCAGCATTTAAACATCTATTGCAATATCCCAAGGAAAGCGGCCTGATCGTTGAATCTGTCCTCGCCCAGAATTCAAGTGATTTTTTTTTTTCTAACACTATAACCCAGGTGCATTTTTATCCTCGGCTAGGCTTTCGCCGCTCTTCGGCTATCTACTCTCTAGCGCAGAGGAGCTGTTGCTCGGTGAAATTAATTTGCGTAACTTACAGAAGAGAACTCATTGTGTGCGGAAGGACTTTACCATAATTACAACGTAGTTTACTTCAAAATAAACCATATACATATTAAAATATAATAATATTTTATACAATCGTTTATTCGTATAAAAATCATAATTTAAACGGTTTAGATGTTAAAAATATTTCTTTAAATTTGATATTTACATTAAATTATTTTATTACGTTAATTTTGTACTATTTTAAGATGGGGCACATACACATGTTGGATTTAAATGAAAATTATTATACTAATAAAGTAAATAATTCTAAATAGAGTGAGTGGAGTAGATTTTTTATTCATGATCAAGTGGGCCCCACAATGCATCGATTCAGTTTATACTATAACCAGGGTTAAATTATTAAAATAATATAGGCATATTTATTTTAAAAAATTTCAATCTAAAACTTTTCAACGTCTATAAATATTCTATTTTTATATTTTTGTACAACTACTATAGCTTTCAATTATTTCTACACAATTATTCATGTAACTAATTTTTTTTTTGATATTGTGGTTTTTACAATTATTTCAACCGATATTACAATCAAATCTTAAAATATTCTAACAAATTTTTGTATAACATTCTCACTAATTTTTAACATAAATCATGTCATATCACATTTTTTTTTCAAATTCAATAATTTTTTATCAAAAATTTTTTATCTAAGAGTTTTATCACTTCCCAAAAGCATCCATAATATTTAATATAAAAAACCAGCTCAAACTAGAGTGTGGGGAAATGGTAGCAATAAGACAAAAATATCAATAAATACTATGAAAATATAAAATAAGACTAATAAATACCTCAAGATAGAAATAGTGTTTGAGTTTGCCTACAAAATTTTCCTCACAATATATAGAAAAATATTTTAAGATTTATAAATAATACAAAATATGTTTGTATTGTAAAATTTTACAGTTAAGCAGAAGTTAATATGCAAAACAACCTAGTGAACTAATTAAATCTAAAATCGATATACAAATAATTTATTGAGTGATCAATCAATTGGGGAAATTGAATAGTTGTACACAAAAATAATGATTTGAATGAATGACTTGTGGAGCAAATATTTAACCTATCAAATTGAACCATCAATATATGAACAAAAATTTGGGCACAATTTGTTTTTATAGTAAAATGATGAAAGTTCCTCACCCGACACTTCTCGCACGCACCTATTGAAATGGGCTTACTATAAGGAACACCACCGTGTTTACTAAAATAATCATTATCCCCACAAAAGATGTTTTCACAGTACAAGTCAACGTATACTTCCACTATGAACATTCATATTCAGATTCACATAATGAACTTTCAGCTAAGGCATGGGTAGTATAGTTGTCATAACAAAGAACATGAGAGAGTGCAGTGTTCAAACTTTGAGACGATTCTTCTTATTCGATCCATCATCACACTAAGAGTTGACATAATTTTTAATTTTTATTTAAAAGAGTCATGAGAATAAGGGAGTCATATTCAACCATAATCAAAGGAATGTGGATTAAAACAATCTTCATACTATCCGATGCCAACAATCTTTGGCGCTGCCTTAGCCACACTGTCCTCTTACACGCTGTAACTTGCCTGTATTGGCAGGCATCCCTGCTGTGGTGGAGATGTGGCTAATTATCGTCCCTAGACTGTTGCAAAATGATAGTCTTCACATTGTCGTAATCCTTTTCCCAAACATATTTTAGACCAAACTCATTGTATACCTACACTATTGATTGCAATTCCATGAATAAAGGTTCTGTTATGCCCTCCTATTGGCTATTATGCAAAATTTGTTGGCAAATGAATCAGTAAGTGAGAGAACGATGGAGTTAGATAGAGATAGGGTCGGATTTGAATTTTGACTCTAGTCAAAACAGTCGAGGACACCCGAACTTTGAAGGACGGAAATATGAGAGGACTCAAGGTCGGAGATGATTAGACAGTCTTCTATTAAGGAGACGAGAGAGAGGGAGTCAAGACAAGAGAGATGTTGAAGGAGGATTGAGATTCCCAATTTGATGGAAAAATGCAAGCAGCAAGCAATGGAGAAGAAACGGATGACAGCACTTAGCACGAGGCAATGGTGTGCGACAGAACAAGGGAAAGAAGAAAAAATGTCGGTATCTGCGCATAAAATATCACATATCAAGTCATTTAATTTATTGACCCCGGAGGACACGTACTGGTAGGGTCAAGTTTAACCCAATTCATGCAGCTCAATTTCCTAAAAATTCAACCAAAAACCATCACTTTAAAATGGGTCACCGTAATTTTTATTTTTATTTTTAAAAAAGAAAAGTAACAAGGTCAGGTCATTCGGGTTCTTCGAGTTCTTGCTAACACCAACGTATTTATATACCATAAACTGTGTACTTAATTACTCATCACATATCATCGCATCCTAATTGTAAACAGGTACTGACAGTCCAAGTGCCACATTTTCAAATATGGGTTGTTATTTTAGGATATTTTGCAAATATACTTATATAGTTTGACTATAATTACAAATATATCCACGTAGTTTTAGAAATTACAAGTTACCCCTACATAGTTTGACAATAATTGCAAATACACTCATGCCGTTATGATGTCATTACTGCACTATCACAACATAGGTATATTTACAAATGTTTGAAAACTACGTGGGTATATTTGAAAAAACTAAATATACGGACTTAATTTTTGAAATTGCAAATATACTCATATAGTTTTCAGACATTTATAAATATACTCACATCTTAACAATGCAATAATGATGTCATAATGACTTGGGTATGTTTGCAATTATGGTCAAACTATATGAAGGTAATTTGCAATTTTTGAAACTATGTAGGTATATTTACAATTATAGTCAAATTAAGTGGGTGATTTGTTATTTCACTTGCGTGGGCACGTGATATGGATTTGTAAATGACGAATTTTGAAAAGCAGCAAGACATAAATGTTAACCCACCATACTGTCCACATTTCATTGTCTGCTGACTTTTCCCTGTATACGAATTTCAAGTTTATTACCAATAATCAACTGCTGTAATTTCTTGTGCATTTAAATTTCTTCCAATGAATTCATGACTTTCAAAGTCCTCTGATTTTTCTGCACGTGGAAACCTGTTGGCCGTTGTCCTTTTTATTCAGTCTCTGAAGTTTGAAATTTTTATTTTTTATTTTTGGCTCGAGCTTTTAGTGCCATTTTAATTTGAATTATTTTTACTTTAGCAATATCTCGGATTAACCATTTCTACATTTTCAATTGTTTTGGTAGCCATATGAGATGACTGAGCGGTGATTTCTTCCTGCCATTTACCACCAGTAATGTTCGAATTATTGCAGGCGGTGATTGCCTCGTGGACCTAAGCGTGTTAATGTACATGGTCAACCTATCAACCCACTCGTTTAACCCATTTATAAATGAATCTGAATTATGATCCGTCAATCCATTCAACTATTTAATTAAATAAATAGATTATGATTAAGATTTTATAACTCGTTAACCCATTTAGTAACTTATTTAATCTATATAACTCGTTTAACCTGTTCAACCTATTTAACTCGTTTAATCCATTAAAGTTATATATATATATATATAAACTCCTTGGTTATTTTCACTTAGCAAGTCTTCCTCCTGTCATCTAATTTTCATTTTTCCACTACTGTACTATTTTTATTTTTCTGTTATTGCTCTATTTTCATTTTTACTGCACTAAAAACACTTTCTTACCTTTTCCTGCAAGAACATCGTCTACTAGAGTCTAGATCTTCAAGTCTTCTATGACCCATTAAGAATCCGTCAATCCGTTTATTAAATGGTTGTAAATAGGTAAGGGTTAAGATTTTTTAATGAATTAATAAACGGATTATGATTGAGATATTTTAAATGAATTAAGATTAGAATTAAGCTCTAACTTGTCTAACCTGATCTGCTAACACCCCTAGTCACCAGCCTTTATAAATTACGGGCAAGTATGTTTAATATAAAAAATTTTAAATTAAAAAATTTCAAACTAAAACATTAACTTTCCACAACTGATATATTTTTAATCATTTTTTATATCTTTCTATATAATTATCATACATTTCAATCATTTTTACACAACTATCGATATAATTAACATATCCATTTTAACGTTTACTCATCACCGTTGACTCTATCATATTACATCATTTCCTTAATTTTAAATTTTTCATGCTAAAAACTTTTCGTTCATAAGTTTTGTCATTGTTCAGCACGAAACGCAAAGTTAGGTTACCTTCTTCTGGTCTTACAATAGATGCAGTTAAAATAACAATGATCCTTTGGTAAGACTTATGAATGTAGCCAAACTTTATTTTCAAAAAGGGTTGATTTCAAATATATCAGTAAAATATTGAAAATAATAACAATTAATTTTTGCATTTTTGCCTCTCCAGACATGTGGGCCCCACGGGATAAGATAGGATGAGATAAGAACTCTCCTAGATAGGGTAGTTAAGATAGAATTTAATTTTGAAACAAATTATCTCCACGGGATAAAATACGATAAGATAAGAATTATCATAGATAAGATTTATTAAGATAAAATCTAATTTTAAAATAAATTTTATCTTATTCCTATCTTCCTATCCCTTAGAAGCTACGGAACTTCTATAAATTAGGGTGGGGACTTGATAGATGGGGATGATCGTAAGAAGGTTCAGGAGGTAAAGTGGCGGAAGGAGGAAATTTATTTTCTTCAAAGGCAAGTGGGAATTTATTCGAAATTGATTTTAGTTCAATGTCATAATTGTTTTTATATAATTGTTATGTATAAAACATGTGTATTATATATATTATAAATTTTAAACTATGCTTTACATATTTAAATTTTATAATCCTAAATTGTTAGGATATAAAATTTTGCAGGTAAATATGTTTAATCTTATGCTAGAAATTATGGCTATGAAGAATTTTTTTTTTGAATTTTATTATGCATTTTATTTTTACAAATGCATTGATATGTAATAAATATATGGATATTAAAATTATTTATTCACGATGTGGGTTAATTATAGTATATGTAATAATGCTTATGTATAATATTAACCCGCGTAAAATCTCACAAGTTCCGGACTGAGATTCGTAGGAAGAAATTTTGTAAAGAAGGAATTCATCCGCAAGAAGAAATTCCGAAGGAAATGCATTCGTCAGAGGCGTAGAATTTTCGCCAGAGGGAATTTTCGCCAGAGGGTTTCTTTTGGGTTTTTATGCAACCAAATTTCTTTTGGTTGCATTTGATGAATTTGATATTTTAATAATTTTAATGCTTCTAACGTTTAAATATTCTGGATTAAAAATTGATGTGCAGTCATCACAGAAATACAGGCTAAGTGAGAGATGCCTGGGTGGGTCCCATATGCAGGAAAAGTAATGATGAAATGACTTAATATGGGTCGTTCAATCTATTTTATTATGATTTATTCATTTGAACTTCGATTTGAACGATTAAATAGTCTATTTCTATGTTTTTGATGCTTCTGGACTCAACGGAAGGGTTTATTTTGCAGTTGAGACCTAATTTTTAAGATACTAAATTAAATGATTATTTTATCATTTAATTAAGTTTTAATTGGGCCATTATCCATTTTCAAATAATTTTCTACTTGCTAGTCATGTTGAGACTAACCCATTATTTTTACAGGTGTACCAAATCAAGTGGGACACTAGCGTTTTGGGATTTACAAGAAGATTTTCAAGAATAATTATTTCTATTTAATTATTTTAAAGGCATGTATTGAGAATGATAGACTTGTAAAAATTTCTTTTTCTTTATGCCTTGATGTAATAATGGGAACATGACTAGTGGAAGTGGAACATTGAAATTTTTATGAATTTATAATAATTAATTTTGCCATAAATGTGTGATTGATCTTGGGAAATTTCATTAAATACACGGCCCGGGATCACTCTTCTGGACCGGTATGTTACAATATCTATTACGTTTAAATTTTTTGATTAGTATTTATACAAGTGGCAACTTTCGTATTACAATCTAGCAATTTACAAGCCTCACACTCTGAGAAATTTTTTTCTAAATACCCCTATACCAAGGGCAAATTTGTAAAAACTTCACCCTATGGAAGAAATTGTAAAAACTCTCCAATTTTTAAGAGAGATGCGTGTAAAACTTCTCACCAAGGAGGGAAGATTTGAACCCAAGTGGACTGGTTACTAGCCCTCCTACGACCTACGTTACCACTGAGGCAATTGCTTAGTGACCTACTACATATAATTTTAATTTCAAATATGGCTAACAAATTTTAGTGGGAATAGAGGGAATCAAAAGAAAGATAAGTTGGATAACTTGAAAAAAAAATTATGTGACTCAAAGAGTGAAGGAGTTCTTGGCTTTGGAGAGGTGAATGCTTTCAGCTAAGCTATAGTCACAAAACAATCATAGAGAATCCTCTCTAATCAATCTTTTCTTTGCTACAAATTTTTGAAATCCAAATATTTACTAGATGGTTCATTTTGGAATGGAAGAATAGAGCAAAGGTGTTCATAAACGTGGAATTATTTGATAAAAAACAAAAGATATTTTGGAAAAGAGCAACAGATAGGCAATTAGTAATAAGTAGGTGGTTCGAATATTACAAGACAAATGGACTTCAAGAACTATTCCGATGGCAAGTCCACTCCTTAGGGACATTAATAAGGAGACAAAGGTGAAAATTTTACGGTGCTACAGTCTGAAGATAAAAATGACATATCCGACAAGTTGATGACTGGTAAAGTTCAATCTACATTTGCTTTATATGCAATCATGCGTTGGAGAATTTGATTTCTTAAAAACTAAGAGATGATAGAGGGTTATGAACTTTAGTCCAGTGTGGGTCAATTGGATCATGAATTGCGTATCTACGGTCAGCTTTCGTGTTAAAGTTAATGGTTTCAAATCCATATCCTTCCAACCCCAGAGGGGATTAAGGCAGGGGGACCCGCTATCTCCTTACCTTTTCCTCCTATGTGCGGAGGGGCTATCAGCGCTTATCTCTTCGGCGGTTGCTCATGGATCTTTGCATGGCATTAGAATTAATTCACGGGGTCCTCAGATTACTCACCTATTTTTTGCGGATGATGCTCTCATTTTTCTTAGGGCGGAAGAAAGCGATATTAGGAAACTATTGGATATCATCAACACTTACTCTGCGTCCTCTGGCCAGATGATCAATGGGGATAAAACCTCGCTGTTCTTCAGCTCTAACATGGATGGTCGTGAGAGGGAGGCGCTTGCTCATCGTCTGGGGGCTTCGGGGCAGATAGTCCACCATTACCTGGGCCTCCCGGCGTGGCTTGGGAGATCAAAGGGGGAGCTATTTAGGGGCATCAAGGAGCATATTTGGCACAAGATTCAAGGGTGGAAGGGGGTGGCTATTGTCTTCGGGAGGGAAAGAGGTTTTAATCAAAGCTGTTGCTCAAGCGATCCCGTCCTATACTATGAGCATTTTTCTGATGCCTCAGTATTTTTGTCAGAGTATCAATAGGATGTTGAGCAGATTCTGGTGGGGGGAAAAGGAGATAAGCGCAATATGAGCTGGGTGGCTTGGAAGGATATGTGCAGGACTAAAAGGGCGGGTGGAATGGGGTTCCGTGACCTGATGGCTTTCAACTATGCCCTTCTAACCAAACAAGTATGGAGACTGTCGACCTGCTCTACATCCTTTTGCTATAGGGTTCTGAAGGCCAAGTATTTTCCCAATTCCGATATCTGGAGCTGTAAGTTGAGACCGTCTGACTCGTACACATGGAAGGGTATTCTCAAGGCGAGGGACGTGATTCGGCCGGGATGTCAATGGAGGATTGGTGACGGGAAAAGGGTCCGTTTCTTTATGGATCATTGTCTCAATTCGGAGGTGAGCAAGGTGGGCCCTCTCCCACAGTCAATCCCGGAGGAGGTATTGGTCAGCCACTTCATTGATGACGATATTAGTGGGTGGAACAGGGATCGGGTTCTGGCTGCTGTGGGGGAGGGGGGGTGGCAGACCATCAGCATGGTCCCTCTCCCCTGTTACCCAGAAGCGGATTCCATCTTTTGGAAGCACGAGGCAAGTGGTCTGTTCTCAGTTAAGTCGGCTCATAGATGGCTCAGGGGGGAATCTGTGGACCCCCTTCTCTCCACATGTTGTCGAGCTATTTGGAGGACAAGGCTTCCGAGCAAGGTGATGATCTTTGGGTGGCGTCTCTTCAGGAATGCCCTTCCTACCTTATGCAATCTGTCTAATAGGGGCATTGAAGTGGACCCTATCTGCGGGTTTTGTCTGAGAGAGGTGGAGGACGCTGATCACCTATTCTTGGAATGTGCTTCTATTGCTAGGTTTGCTCGGATGGCGGCGTCGTGTGGTTCTTCGGCGGGCTCGGTTCAAGGAGCTGTCTCTTCCCTGGTGGCAAATGATAGAAGTGACGAGCTGGCGTTCTTCATTGTGTATTGCTGGCGACTATGGTTTTTGCGGAACAAACAAAGGGCTGAAGGGGTACAGCCTGTGTTCGCCGATTTGTTACAATGGTGTAGGGATTATATCGACAACGAGAGGCGGGTCAAACTCCTTCACATGGTGAGTGCTTTCGACATCCCTTTGGTCCCTAGATGGACTAGACCACCGGATGGGGTACTCAAGATGAATGTGGATGCTAGATGCTTACCTGATAAGGGGGTCGCGGGGCTTGCTGCAGTCATTAGGGACTCTCGTGGTTGTTTTATTGCTGCTAGTGGCTGGAGACGGTTGGGCGTGGGGGAGTCTCTTCTTTTGGAAGCAGAAGCTTTCCGGCTTGGCATCATGTGGGCTCTCCAACTAGGGTTCCGCTATGTCCAGATTGAGACCGACTCTCTTCTTTTGTGCACATTTCTGGCAAACGACAGTCAAATTCTCTCTCCTGTTGGTCATACCATTGCATTACTCAAATCAATCCTCTGTGCGAATCCTCATATCTCAGTTCACCATGTTCTAAAAAATGGGAATACAGTTGCCCATGCATTAGCAGATATGGTATCTATTTTTGATTTGGATCATATGGAGTGGTGGGGAAATCCCCCCATGTTATCATTGAGAAAATTTGTATAGACAATTTTTTGGTTATGAATTATGCGGATTTCTCTAGTCCGAACCTCTTCATGAGGTGAGGGGGTCGGCCTAGAGTAATCTTTTATCCAAAAAAAAAAAAAAAAAGAGATGATAGAGGGTTGTTCGGTCAAGCTACAACAGGTGACAAGTTGGAGTAAATTATTTCTTTAGTATCTTAAATTCTATTCGAGGATTATAAATGGCCCTTCAAACATGGAAGAAGGTCTTGCAAGTTGGAGATACCTATAGTAGAATTTACTAAAAATAAATTTGGATGCACAAGGAGAGAGAAGAGGTATGCGCAAAAGGCTATGGGGCTATTTTGAGAAATAGAATGTTATTTTCTTACATGCAAGTGTTGGTGCAGTAAAGAAATCTTATACCTTTTATAAATGAAAGCAATAACAATAATGTCAGGAATCAAAAGAGCAAAAGAGTTGGGATCAAGAACATAACAATAGAAAGTGATTCGCTTGTGATGGTCAAAACCTTATAATGTTCTGGTAGTTTCTCACGTGAATAGGTTTAAGTAGAGGAGATAAGGGACTATTCCAAGTGGTTTGAAAAATATTAATTTTTCTCCCGCTTTAAGAAGTGGAAGATGGGTTGCAAATAAGTTGACAAAGGCAACAACTTTTGTAAAAAAGTCTTAGAGGGATTATCCTCCTTGTATCGTAAACTTTCAGCAAGAATCTTTTTTTTTTTTTTTTTTTTTTTGTGAAAAAGGGAGATGTCTACATTGTTCGGTTTATTTTACTTTATCTTTAAAAAAAAAAAACTCAAATGTATCTTTTAAAAGTTCCTTCCATGCTTGCATAGTTTAGAATTAAAATATATTTGGCTACCTATAAATTTTTCAATAGAAAACTTTGTGTTTTCTAAAACTATGATATTCTTAATCGTTTTTTTGCATTTTTATATAGAATTATTAAAATTTTCAATCATTTATACGTAATTATATATATAACTAACTTATCTATTTTTACTTCAAAAAAATATCTATTTTAACCATATTTCTTATTCTTCATTATTACTCATGTTGAGTGTGCTTGTCAATTAATAAAAAATATCAAGTTAAAACTTTTTTCAATTTAAAACTTTTTATTTTCCACAACTATCATACTTTTTAATTATTTTTTCACATTTTCCTATATAACTACCGTACTTTTCAATCATTTCTACACAACTAACCTATCTATTTTAACTTTATCCTCTTTACTACTCATCATTACCCCTATCATAGCACATCATTTGACAACTTTTACTTTTCAAAATTTTTCATCGAAAGTTTTATTCATTACCAAACACGCTCATTATATTGTATCGTTTTCTTTTATTTCAAAAAAAATTTACATAAATTCTTTTTTCCGATAGAATACACGAAAAACTTTCTTCCAACATTTTCATAACTTCTCGGACCAGCCTTAATTGCTCTGTATCCACACCATCTCCTGAGGTCAGTTAAGTAAGATTAAATAACATGAAATCCCCAAAATGCCCATTATGAAAAGGAGCAGCACGAGTATGATCTCTAACATATCGCCAGAGCACTGTGCGAACCCCATCTTCTTCCCCCAAGAAGCCGCTGTCGCTGGATGCTCCCATCCATTCACCGTCACCCGTTCCACGGAACCATCAAAACGACGACGGCTTTCAGTTTCAGACCACCTGTCGCTGGTCGTTCTCCCGGAAGCACCCCTCTTCGCCATCGACAGCGCCAACAACAGCCATGCCGCCGACCTCTGTCGGCTGCAACAAATCCGGCGGAACCCACCGCAGCCGATCGGAGTTGCAAGAATCAGTCACCTCTGGATGGCAGATCAGAACAGTTGAATAGTTTTGTGGCTAAGAAAATGCACCGAATCTACAATTCCTCCGCCAATAACTTTCCTTTCCGATAGCTTCTGTCGTCTTCATCTTCCATGCCGCTGACTGTCGGAGCGACAGATCCGGAGAAGCTCCAACATTGCCGTGCTCGGTCGTTACCCGCTTTTCATGAAATAAGATATGCGACGTTTGCCGATGGTTCTTCCAAGAATGCAGTGCGCTCTGTCTTCTCCGTTCTCCTCCATCCGGCAGCAGCCTTCCGGACGAAATTCGGCTAGCCCCCATGCCCCTTTGAATTCCGGCAGCACCTCTGTTGCTCTTTAGATCCAGCCGATAGATCGCTGCTACAAAACCCGCCGCCGCGAGATCTACCTTGAAAAGCTGGCAGATCATCATTCCAATCTCCGGCATCCCTAAGCGCTGAAGCTAGCAGCAAAAGTCTTAAATCCAACGATAGCGACGCTGCCTTGACTTCCCTTCCATTAATTCATATTCCTGTCGTCCATCACCAAACCCGAACCATCGGATGCCCTCTCTCAAAAACTAGGCAACGATCAGCAGAGTGCGTAGAACAGCGGCACGCAACGGCGGTAATACGTGGTCGTCGTCGCTCGTCACTCCATTTTAGTAAAAATGCTTTGGGATGACGGGCATATTAGTAACTTTGCTAGTTTGGTGGCAAGCGGAAACATATTGGACATGAAAATAACTTGGCGTACATGTTTGAACTTTGAAGTTAAACTTCAAACCCAGTGAGTATGATTGAACAAACCTTTTAAAATGTTAAAATAAAAACTCAATTTAATTCCTAAACGTAAATTTTTTTAAAAGTAATTCCTAAACGTAATTAGTGCTTTTTTTGGATAAAAAATTAGTAAGATTAAGTAATTCATGTGACCTGCATCATTTAATTTTCAGCCCTCTTAGTGCGACCCTTAAAGATTCGCATGGTATTTAAGGGTAATTTGTAAATATATCCATATAGTTTGATTATAATTGTAAATATACCATGTAATTTTAGAAATTACAAATTGCCCCCATATTGTATAAAGTAATTGCAAACATACCCATGATGACGGTTGCTATCAAAATCAACTGTGAAGTATACCTTTTTTTCCAAATTGCCCTTTGATTTAGGTACAACATTAATAAGGCATATTCTCACATATTTTATATTATTACCACATCTTTTATTATAAAAAATTACATTTAAATAGAGATTTTATATGAAAGTATTTGATAATTATACATTTTTAAAAAAAATATTTATTGTATTTAAATAATTTTGAAATTTTTTGAAAAAGGTGGCAGAAACCTTGTATCAATTCATTGTGCCGCCGGACACCATTCGCTGGACTGTCTTCCTAAAATCCTCCCGTGGTTGTCATGATTTTCAATGTCTTCGTTCATTAATGATTTATGGCAGTTTCCATCAATTCGCAAGCTCAATTTCTAATGATGAATGCCTTCATCTTCCAATCCATCGATTGCAAGATTCGGCCCAAGAGATCCTGTTCTAATAACCAAAAACTTCCATCATCACGGATCAAAAGGACAACCTTTCTCTCTGACCTATTACGACAACCATGGCATTTATTAAATCTAGCAATGGGCGTCCATGGAATTTGGCTATCACACCAGAGATTTTCCTCTTCTCCGGTAACCAACCAGCCATAAGTTGCTTGATACCAATATCTCATCTATTGTGTTGCAATCGGTGACCAAAAATCCGCACACCTTTGCCTCCATTCGAATAGATCTAGGTGATCTTGATTTATCTTGGATGTTCACTACAAAAGCAAAACCACCATTTTGTTGGCAACTTCTACGGATACACCTCTCTTTAGATCCGTTGTTCACTATCGATTTCGACTCCACCAACAGTTGCACATCATCTGCTCAAAGCCCAGTTGGAACCATCCATCACCACCCACTCTGCATTCGTTATGGCGTTCTAGCAAAAAACTCATTTAAAAATGCAAAACTTCATTGATGGTGACCATCTACATTTTGGCATGCCGTAAAGACTAACACCAATTCTTTCTTCTTCGTGGACAAACAGCAATCGATTATGCCCACTCAGGACTCATCAACAATTCTCATGGTTGTCCGTCCCTTGTTGCTAGCGAAAATAAAAGGGCATTTGATGTTTCCATCATCCGTGATCTCAACCATTCAACACCAATGGAATTCAGAATGCCAGAAAATCCAACCAACATAGTTGCTTAGGGATGAAGTAGCCAATCCCATTGCAGCTTATAAGAAACAGAGGTCCATTGAGGAAGCGAAAATTCATCAGTGAAGTTGCTTGGAGAGAAGGTTGTAATGGATAAGGGCAATTTAGGAAAGAAAAAAGATTCAATGTCTAATTTTCATGGCAGTCGTCATCTATGGGTATGATTGCAATTTGTCTCAAACTCTTTGGGGGTAATTTGCAATTTCTAAAACTACGTAGGGATAGGATATTTGCAATTATGGGCATACTATATAGGTATATTTGTAAATTACCCAATTTTCAATGAAATTTTTTTATCCTTCATGCACGTTTTTAAAAAATTAATCTAACATTTTAATTATTCAATTATTCAACTTTTTCCTAATATTATATTTACATTCAAATAATTTTTTTAGTTTTTTCGTATAATGATCCAATCTATTCTATCTTTATTTTTTACTCATTGATTATTTTTGTCATATCATATCTCTGGCTTTTTTAAAAAATTCCTTTTTTTTTTACCAACGAGCAAACGGACATTATGAAATTTTCTTTCAACACTTTTCAAAACTATGTTTTTAAAATAAGGGAGTGTTTGTTTTTCCCCGAGATTTTCAACATAAAACACTTGGATATAAAACATTTTACTCTCTATAATTTCTCTATTTTTTAATTATTTATTCATATTTTTCTATACAATTATCTTACTTTTTATTCATTTCTATACACATATTCATACAATTAACCTGTCTATTTTAATTTTATTTTTCTTACTTCTCATTATTACCCTTATTATATCACGTCATTTTCTCCATTTTAAAAAATTTTACTCCAAAAATTTTTATTAAAAATTTTATTACTTCCCAAACACATCCTAAGTCTATTTAAATTAAAAGAATCTAGTAACTTCACTGTTCTATAAAATTTTCTTTTGTTACATATTATCTAGACATTCATAGCTATGACAAATGTTGCAATCATTTACAAATTTTGAAGCTATTCTATTTAGGATGTGCTTGAAAAGTAAAATTTTTTTAGTTAAAAAGTTTTTAAATTACAAAAAAATATGATATAGATATGGAAAATAATGAGAAGTAATAAAAATATAAAGTTAAAAACTTAAAATAGATAAGTTAGTTGTACAAGTAGTTGTGTATAAACGATTGAAAATTATGATACTTATATAAAAAGATATTAAAAAATATGGTAGTTGTAGATGAGAACAAATTTTAGGTTAACAAGTTTTGGTTTAAAAAATATTTATGTTAAACAAACATGTCTTTAATTTATACATGATAAGTGATCCTATTAGTCTGGGCTAAACAAATGTTTCGTTTAGTTTACCTAAAAAAAATCTATTTATAATATATTTTGTTTTTCTTTATACACTTGTTTATCTAAGTGTAAAATCTCAAAAAAATATATATACATATCTAAAAATAGTAAAACTTAGTTTATATGTTAAATATGCTTAGGTAAATAAATGTATGAAAAAAGTAAAAAAAAATATTATAAATAAGTTTTTTAAGGTGAACTAAGCAAAGCATTTACTTAGCACGAATTAATATTATCATTCCTCTTTATATATTTATTACTATTAGATTTTAGTAAAGGGTGATAATTCAAGGGAAACTTTTCCGCCTTACTCCAAAAGTGGAAACTCTTGATTTGGGCAACATAAAAAAGCGATTGAATTGATGAAATTTAAACAACTATATGTTTAATGCAATGTACTTGTTCAGGAACAAAAAAATCATCATAAAAATACGTCCATAATATATCATAAAGAATGTAAGGCCGATACAGCTTCACAAAATTTTGGAAACAAAGTTAACTAATTTTGGTTTGAAGTTGATGGAATCGTCTTGGGCGTTTGGGTTATAAACTTATAATTTTTTTCGGAAAAAAAAAGACGAATTAAAATTTAGGGATTGTGTTGACTCTTGAGTTATTTTAAGGGCTGAATACTGATATCTCAATCATTAGAAGCTGCTACGAATCAGGCTACCTCGTGTTCATTGTTGAGTTTCCGCGACATTAACCCCATAATTTTGTCCATAAAAATTAAACATTTTGAGGGTGAAACGGTGTGTTCATGAAGTAATAAAATTTTTATTGAATTTTTTTGGATTATTTCCAAATATACTCACTATGTTTAACCTTAATTCTAAATATACAACTATGTTTCCAAAATCCCACATGTACCCGTTATGTTTACACTTAATCCTAAAAATGAAAATTTTGTCAGTTAAAATTTTTTAAATACCCAAGATACCTCCGTTGTAAAATAATAAATTACAAAAAGAATAAAAAGAAAATGAAATTAAGGTGCTTTAAATTTGAAATTCATGTGCGATTAAGGCATTAATGAATTATAACACTCAATTTTTCCAATTGTATCATAAATTTAAGGGGCATATTAGTAATTTCACATATTTTTCAACGATGTTAACTCATAGAATGTGCATTTTTGTGATTAAATGCAAACATAGTGGGTATATTTAGGATTTTGAAATGTAGTGAGTATATTTAGAAATATGGTCAAACGTAGTTAGTATATTTATGAATAATCAAAAAAAATTTAGAGTAAAAGTTTTTGAAATGAGAGAAAATACTGTAATATGATAGGAATAATGATAATGAATAAAAAAATAAAAATAAAATAGATAAGTTATTATATGAGTAGTTATGTAGAAATAATTGAAGAATATGATAATTTGTATAGGAAGATGTGAATAAATAATTTAAAAAGACAGTTATAGAGAATAAAAAATTATAAATTAAAAAGTTTTAGGTCCAAATTTTTATTTTTTAACAAAAACAACCTTTGATAGTAAAAAAAGTAAATTCTCAAGTTTGCTTCGTACCATGCACATTGTAAAAATATTTTTGGTTCTTTTCTACATGCATCTTGACGTGAATTAATCATAGTTATTTAATTGTTTTGCTTTTTCTATTCTGAGCTATGCATTGGAGCCATTTTTTTTTACATTTTTATGTCATTCCATTCATTTTAACTTTATCTGTTACTTTCAATCATTCTATTATCATGTCACACTATTTTCATATTTCTTAATTTTTTTTGATTTTTTGTAAATATGTCTATAAAATTTGACCAATATTGCACCCGTATTACTAAATTTGTTAAAATTGCAAATTTGCCTACAAAGTTTGCATAAAATTGCAAGCACTTCTCTTCCACTATAATGTCATTAGATTTTTCTATAAAATCACGATCATGTCCTTTAAGTCAATTCATACACTTCTAATTTTTGCAAATATTGTAAGCGTATTTGTAAAAAAAATCTAAAAATAATGAAATAGTAAATATGTCTATAGTAGTTGGAAACATTATAAGTGTATTACTTGGTTTAAATGCATTTTAGCATTTTATAAAAATCTAACCATATTCTAAAGGGAGACATGCTTGTAATTTTGTACAAACTTTGTGGGTATATTTACAAGTTCAGCAAATTTAGGGATGCAGATGTAATATTGGTCAAACTTTGTATGTATATTTGCAAAAATTCTAAAAAAATTTCTATTATCACTATTGCACTTTTACTTTTACATTTTTTAGCCGATAAGAAAATATTGCAAATTTATTGTTGTGTTTTGGAAATAATAAAACTTTTGAATGAAGATTTTTTTGTATAAAAGTTTTTAAAAGTGAAGAAAATGATGTGACATGATAGATATAATGATGAAAAGAAAAAATAATAAAGTTAAAATGGATATGTTAGTTGTATAAAAATAATTGGAAAAAGAATAGTTGTATATGAAAATATGAATAATTAATTAAAAGATATGTAGCTGTGGAGAGTGAAATTTTGGTTTGAAAAAAATTTATGTTGTAGAGAAACATGTCCTAAATCATAATTTTGCGTATGATTTGCAAAATAAAATAATTTAAATATGTTTCTAATGGTCGTAGGCAGTTGATTGAAGTTAGCTGCCAACTTCCGTTGGCCACAAAATGTTTATCAAAAACATTTTTATTTTTTTTATAGAATTGTTACTCCAGGTTTATTTAATCCATAAATTAAGTTTTATAATTTTTGGAGATGTATTTTTTGAATTTTTAAATACATGAATATTTTTTATTGAAATACATA
This sequence comes from Annona cherimola, assembly GCA_030490835.1. Taxonomy (NCBI): domain Eukaryota; kingdom Viridiplantae; phylum Streptophyta; class Magnoliopsida; order Magnoliales; family Annonaceae; genus Annona; species Annona cherimola. Next base: position 6,318,165 of record CM059977.1, on the reverse strand, counting down.
AATATTTTAGTTGTTATAAAAACATAAAAATATATTTATATCAATTTTTACCATTTTTAAAGACTTTTAGATATTTTTTATTTTTAAAATCAGCGGCATTTTCATAATTTATACAAAATTCAAAAAAATATAAAAAACGAGTTTTTGCAACTGGGTGCACTACATTGTTACCAAAACATTTTTACTCGTTCTCAATGCATCTTTACCCGTTCCCGGTATATTTTCATCTCAAAATTTCATCCCATCCCATCTCCGAACCGTCGCCATCAAGTACTATTTTGCAACGCTTTGAAATCTTAACAACTATTTTGCAAATATCAATACTAGGATGTGTCGTTTGCAATTAAACAAAATCAGAGGATATATATTGCAGAACATCTCTACAAAAGCATGCTTTATCCCAACGCTCTACGACTGATAGTAGCCGCCTCGTGAATTTTTCTGTTCACGTCGGGGAAGCTGCGAGGATGGCAGAGCATTTGAGATGTAAAAAGTGCATGTGTGCGGTAAAAAAAGGGAGGAAAAATGTACTATGATTGTAAAAAGTTATATTATAAATAAAAAATATTTTATTAAATTTAGATTAATTTCAAATATATCTACTCTCTTTATTCTTAATTAGTAATTTAGATTAATTTATTAAATATATCTATCAAGTTTGAAAACTTTTACACATACTCATCAAATATTTCAAATATATCTAACATGTTGGTTATGAACGTTTAATAATTTTAAAATTCTATAATACTTCTGGTTCATCCAACATTCATTATCATTACTATTATACCTAAAATGTCAAAACTATTACCTAAACTGTCAAAACTATTATACTCCTAGTTTGTCAAAGCCTGTATTGCTCAAATCTCCTCTTAAGTTGGAGGAGTTTTCATTACGCTGTTTGTTGATTTTTATTTTCAACTTCTACCATAATTAAAAGACTATTGATATCAAATTATAATAAATATTTTGTACATTTTTAATTGCGTCCCGTGAGTGGGCATAGACGAAATTTTATGCATACTTAATGGATGTATTTGAAAATTTTCAAATTCAGTGAATGTATTTATAATTAATGGCAAATATAATGAGTATATTTAAAATTAATATTTAATTTCTTGTATTAGAAAAAGTGTTTGGTGGGAATGTAAGATACACCAAATCTTTGTCATGTTCAGCAGACGGAGAAACAACAATGAACTATAGTACGGTATTGATGATGTCTGTAACTTTGTATTGATAAATCACCTTTGAGTCCGACACTCTAGCGCAGCGGTGTGACTCATTGTGGCATGATTGCCATCGGTCCAAGAGCAAATCCCTGAGACAGCAACCAATAAAAAAAATTGGCCTTCAACCATGTCCGTGACTAAAGGTGTATTTAGAAAGTGATAAAATTTATCATGTGATAAAATTCATCTATGTATGCAACTCCGAATATTGCTAGCTTATATTTTATAAGTTAAAATAAAAAAAGGTATTTAGCAAGTGATAAAATTTTGAGATGAAAATTTTTTAATATAATAGTTTTTGAATCGAGAAAATAATATAATATAATATGGATAATAATGACAAGTAAAGAGAATAAAGTTAAAATAGATAGGTTAATTATGTACATAGTTATGTAAAATAATTACAATCTAGGGTAGTTGCATAGGAAAATGCATAAAATACTTTAAAAATAAGGTAATTATAGAAAGTAAAATTTTTAAATTGAAAAATTTTAGTTTGAAAAAGTTCCGGTGTTTAATAAACGTGCCCAAAATATAATTAAAAGAAATCACGTAAAATATGGTTAATATAATATTAATAAAAAGTAGAATCACCATAATAGACAGCCGAATAAACAAAATGGTATTATTTACACGGTCTTGCATTTTCAAGACCTTAAGGCAAACGACCGATTATTTACTTATTTTAACATCCTCCTGCCGCCATAATCCAAAGAAATGAAAAACGCAATAAAGGACTGGAAATCTATAAAATGCGCCGGCAGCGTCTCCGCCCTCGACTGCACTCCGCTAAAAAATGCAGAAATAATAATCCAGCTCATTCGCATCTCAGAGAGGAGTGAAAACTACGAAATGTAAATTCATCCTGGCTGGTTGAATTGCGTCAACTCAAGAGGGAATGCAGACGAGAACCTAATTCTGGAGGTGAGAACTCTGTCAATTGCTTTCCACGCATTGCAGTCATCGATCGTTGCTTTTCGAGGACAATTAGATGCTGAAAATTTTGAGAATAGGAATGACAGAAACGATTCCTTTGATGCTGTAGCTAATACTGATGGAATTCAGCGACCGGTTGACCTTTAGCAGCTTCAAGTTGCTGTAATTCTGAAACTCGGGTAAAACATTCATGGTTCTGCTGCCAGGGTGCAGATATGAGAGCATGCGGCAGGTGATATTTGTTCCGCTCATAAAAATCTTAAAAAAAAAAAAAAATCATTACTTTTGATTATGGGTGTCACGTCGAATATGGAATTATCTTCATATGCTCCAAAAAGCAGGCTGTCTGGAAAAAGTAAAAAAAATTCTTAGTTCGAGTGTAGAACTGTAGATAGCCATCTGAAAATATAAAAAAGAGTTTTTCATATAATATTTTCCAAAATCGTCGCAGATTTCGGTAGACTTGTTTAGTTCTATTTAATCAAAAGAAAAGTCATGGCCTGTTCGCTCTTCAGGCCTTAAAAAGGCGTATTTTATAATGGACCTGATTTTGTTAGGTGGGGCTAACCGAGTTTGCCAGGCCGAAAAACATATTTTTTAAAATGTTTTTAGTTTTTTCATAAACGTGTAAAATTAGATGTATTTATTGTGTGTTTGGTAATGAATAAAACTTTTGGAGAGTAAAAGTTGTCAAATGATGTGATATGATAGGGGTAATGATGAGTAGTAAAGAGGATAAAGTTAAAATAGATAGGTTAGTTGTGTGGATAGTTGTGTAGAAATAATTGAAAAGTAGGGTAGTTGTATAGGAAAATGTGAAAAAATGATTAAAAAATATGATAGTCATAAAGAATGAAAAGTTTTATATTGAAAAGTTTTAACTTGACATGTTTTATTAATTGACAAACGCACTATTATTATATAAACTAAGTTTTATTATTTTTAGATAATTTTAAGTATTTTTTTCGAATTTTTAAACACAGTGATATTTTTATAAATTTATGAACCAGCTTTACATGTTCACGTAAAAAACTAAAAAAATAAAAAATATGATTTTTCGGCCGGGCTAATCAGAGTCAGAATCGGACTCGCTCTCTCTACGAGGGTTTGTCAACGTTTGAGCCCGCTATTGGGCGGAAGGCGCTCATCGTCATCTCTCTCTTGATCTTTTCTTAGTAATAAAATCTGCACAAGGATGCTTTCAATTAAATAATTGCATTTTGGGCCTTGGGGTTGTAGAAGATAGTTGGTGAAACGGTTCACGTTGCCGGAAAATTTCGCTCGGCCTGCTTCGAATTGGTTGGTGCCCTTCTCCTTCTCCTTCTCCTCTCTCTCTCTCTCTCTCTCTCTCTCTCTCTCTCTCTCTCTCTCTCTCTCAGTCGTTGTAAATTGATCTTGGCGTTGTTAGTGTTAGAGGAAAGATGGGAACTTACGCTAGACTTGCCAAGCGAGCTCTGGAGACCGACATGCCTGTAATGGTTCAGGTATCATTGCTGCGTTTCTTATTGTATGGACTGTACTGCAGTGCCTTTGTGGTGCGTGATTGCAAGATGGGGAAAATGTGTTTGAATTCATTAGTTTGTGAACAAGAATCGTAAATTAGTGAATGAAATCTCCATACTCGTATTGAAGCAGAGACCTTCTGTGCGTAGCTGGTTCTGCCTCTAGACAGATCAAATGATTTCTGGCATCTCCCTAATGGTTCTGGAATTGTTTTGGAACTTGCTAGTGATTTTGATGTATTGCATCCACCTTACCTTGTCTTGCCAGTGGAGCAATATATCTAAGCGGAAAAGGATGGTTATCTGTTCAGCTTTTGCTTGGCTGGGTCACATCTCTGCCATTCAAGCCTGAATTGATATCCTATGCCTCTAGGCGGTTGAGTTCCTCATTGACAACACATAATGACTTGTGCAGAAAAGCATATGTCAATGGTCCTACAAAAGGGTAGGTTTTGGGCACCTCAGATTGGTAGTTGGGGAGATTCTGTTTCTCAATTTTCTTTTTGATATATGGTTCACCCCATTTTTCAAAGAGAGCAATGGAGCATTTTTCTGCCCCAAGTTATTTGCAGGCTTTAACTATCAAGCAGATGCTGCTATATGCTGGCTAGTAACATGCACGTTTTATGTTAACAAGATTATTTAGATCTGTTATGGTTGCCCTGCAGATACAAGAACTGATCCGTGGAACTAAAGATGCAATTTCATTGGCACAGGTCTCTTTGGATTGCTTTTCTTCTCTGAGGCTGGCATCTCCTTTGCCTGCTTCTGCTATATTTGCTAGAATTTGTACCAGTAGAGTGGAAGTGAATTGTTTCTTTTTTTTTTTTCTTTTTTTTAAAGAATAATTTTGGTTTCAAATTGAGAAATTATCTTTTATCCCTAGGTTTATTTTTTATTGAGTCTTCTATTGGGTCCTTCTGCACAGTTAGTTCCTTCATCCACACATTTTGAGATGGGAAAATTACCAAACCTCCCAGACCACCTCAAGAGTGATGTTCCTTACTCCCTTTTATAATGGAGGTGCTCCCTCACCCCCATTCTTAATGTTGACTAAACATTTCAATGCACCCATGAAGTCAAAAGCATTTTTCTCTCCTGATCAAATCAATAATCTCCTCTCTGTTCGTACATGAAAAATCAGTGTTTGCAGATTGTTTGGAGGTCATTTCACCAAATAGAATCCATTCATCAAGTTCAATATAAATATTAAGATGAAATAAACAAAATTGAAGTGACTATACGTATATTCTTGTCTAGAACTGTGGTGAAGGCATATCCTTTATCTTATTGCTATTTCATGAGAGGCAGATCTGCATGCAGGATATTTGTTAATTGGCAACGTGTCCCTTCTTTATATTCACATGTTTAAGCATATTCCTTATAGCATTTTGAGTCTGGTTTGTCAATTTAGTGTGGGCTCTGGTGTGGATTGTGAGGTAGCTATATGTTCCATGGTTTTTTGAGTGGAATTCTTTCTTGGATTTGCATGTCTGAAATGCATCTCACTTGGCTGTGATGCCACGATACAGGGTGTTGTTTATTGGCAACCACCAGAAAGGGCTTTGGAAAAGGTTAAAGAATCTGTGTATCACCCGATAATCAGTCGTTATGGTGCTGATGAAGGTCTTCCAGAGCTTAGGGCGGCACTGATTGAAAAGGTAATATACTTTAGTCACACTACTTTCTTGGTCTTAATTAAATTAAGAACTTCTCTTTGATGGATGATCCAAGATGTTGCATGGATTGAACCTTAGAAAAGCTGACTCTTTAGAACTGATTAAAGTTAAGCGTCTGCACTGGACCATGGAAGTATGTCGTTCGTTTCTTTGAGTGAGCTCATTAATGTTCTTTACCCTTCTTCCCCTACTGATTATCTGTCCTGTTGCTATGCTTTGCTTTGCATTCTTCCTATTGTCTTCAAAATACCTACAAATGGCTATTTAGTGAATTTTCCAGAGGGTGCATCTTTTCCAGAACTTTTTGTGGTGCTCATTGTTCTCGTAGGAGACTAGAGGGAATGCTAGAAGCTGTCTGAAGTAGAGTGAGACATCAGTGGCTTGCTTCACTGATGTTTTCAATGTATACACCCACTCATGTCTTCAATCAAGGTTATTATTTTCTTAAACACTTTGTTTGGGATTTCCAAATCTCCCTTTCATGATCTCTTCCTTTTATGTGCTGTGGTATTTACGTCCGTCGAACAAGATCATTTTCTCTATCTTAACCTATATTTTCTACCAAAAAAAACTTAATTATTTTGCCAGTATTCACTCTACGATTGACATTATTCTCACATCCTAATCACCCAGCTGAATGGTTTTCAAAACCTCTCTCATATCCAATCATTTGATGTTCAATACATAAGAAAGTAAAAGAAATGTTTGGCAGTTGACATCAGCATTTGTTTTAAGATGGTAATGTTGTCTAACATCAATCAGGGGTTATTGTGAAATTAAGATGCAAGGGGTGTGCATTTCCTCTCACATGTATTTATATTAGAATTTTTGGAAGTTCCAATAACTTTTTCCAAGAAAGTTAATGGACTTCCTAAAAATAAAATTCAGGTTTTCTGTTATAATTATAATTAACTTGGTGATATTTTGTCATGATAAACTTTCGCTTTAATTTCTAACTAAATTTTGTGGTGATGCAGTTGCGTAGAGAGAATAATCTGCACAAATCCTCAGTCATGGTCACTGCTGGTGCAAATCAGGTAATCGAGTAACCAACTTTTACTACTATAGACTGTTGCGGTAAGAAGTCTTCAGATAATATTTCACCCTTTCTGAGCTGGGCTTGCATTTGTTTGCTAACGTCAGGCGTGATATTGAGCTTTGTTGTTCTGTTAATACATTAATGCAACAAGGTTTTATGCCTTGTTAAAGTGATGTAGCAGATGGCTCTTTTCATGTCATTTGCGTCCTAAATCTAATTAATTAATTTTTTTTAAAAAAAAAACTGTGGTTGACATTGCATGTTGGTTATTGCAGGAATTTGATAAAATCAACATGCATCTATGAGCAATACAAAGATGCATTTCTCACCTCTGACCATTTTTAGATATGCTTCTCAAAAATGTCCACAAATATATCTCAATTCTTGTTAGACTTGGAGAATCTAAAGGGCTATTTTTATCTTACAGGCATTTGTGAATCTTGCATTGACACTTTGCGACCCAGGGGATTCTGTTGTGATGTTTGCACCATACTATTTCAATTCTTACATGTCCTTCCAGATGACAGGCATAACTGACATACTTGTGGGTCCTGCTAATCCCGAGACACTTCAGCCAGATGTTGGTGCGCATCTGATCTCTTCCATTTAATGCGGGTCTGAGGCACAGGCTTTTTTGCACTTTTCATTTCATGCTCTGGTTGAAACATTCGTGGTATGCATTGATAGTTGCTGTTATCTGTTTTGACATTTATTTAACTAACCTTTTCTTGGTAATTGGGTCCATCTTTATCATCTAGCCCACTGGCTATCAAGATCAGATAGGGCACAATCTGACTGTACCATTACATGACCCTGATCATGTCTAAGTGAGCCACAACATTTGATCAAAGTTATCCAGTCAAAATTTGAATGGTCAATGTTCACTTCCTTCAGAAAATATGGTTACTGTTAGTGGCAGTGATGCTTTTGCAAAAGCCATAGTTATGGGTTAAAAATTGCAAAATTACAAAAAGATAGGTAGGTAAATGCAAATAGCTTATTTTTGATAATTGTATTTTAAAATCCTAATACTGTCATCTGAACTCTGGTCCTCCACCAAAGATGTCTTCCTAATGCAATTCCTTGTCGTTTGTGCATTTCAAACCATTTTGAATTATACTCATTGATTTCATTGATGGCTTTTTTCCAGTTCTTCTGGTTTAACAGCCTAGATTGAACAAATTGGCATGGTTTTTTCCTGTGAGCCATTTCCAAAAGGAAACCATATAGGCTACCTGGTTGTTCTATTTGAGTTGTTTCGAAACAGCCAGTCCTATCTGATTCGATTGTGCTAAGCTAGAATGTTGGCCATCATCTCTGTGACGTTGAAGCTTCCCTTTTTTGCCCCCATATTTTTTAGCCATGTCATTTCATGCTTTGCATAAATATATGTATGCGTGCAGTTTCATCCTTCCACATGCGGTTGCATGAATGCATGAAAGGATTCAATCATGGGTTATGCCCTTTAATGATTTATTATTCCAATTCCATTTGATTGTCACGCCAGTGTTGAAATGATAAAATTGGACCTATCTGGATTCTACCCATATGAAAAGCAACCCAATTGATGTTCATGCCTCTGTAGCCGATTTAAGGGGAAATTTTTTGCAACAGGTGTTTGCATTAACCCCATCCTCTATACACACTTCATGATTGTAGTTCTGGTTCTTCATGTCTATCTTATGCAGAACCATTGAATTATGATTTTTACTGGGTTAGCTAACTTTAAATGGATGTTTTGCCCTTTTAGATTGGTTGGAAAAGACTCTATCAGAGAAAGAGAACAAATTAATACCAAAGGTTGTCAGTGTTGTAAATCCAGGCAATCCCTCTGGAACATACATACCAGAGCCTCTTCTCAAGGTCTCTCCCTCTCTTCCTCACACACGCACACGCGCGCACGCACACACATTCGCACACGCACAACTCATTGAATGTACTAAATACGAGCTCTTTTTTTTTTTTTTTCCTGTAGAGGATCTCAGATCTGTGTGAAAAAGCTGGTTCTTGGCTTATTGTAGATAATACATATGAGTGAGTATATGCTACTCCCCTTACACTTATACAAAGTGCCTCATAGTATTGGGAATTTGGAATTTGCTATATCTTGAATGAAATTATCAAATCCTATCTATTCTTGTGCCAGCTGCATCATAGTGCTTTGAAGCATATCTTATTTGCTGGATCTCTCATGCTGTCATCATGTTTTTCTTCCTTTTATGTTTAGCTGATTTTCTGTAAGGATAGCATAGTAGTTGGGATGATTTTTTGAAAGCAGAATAATTGGGTTGGATGCTGCATTTCAAACTTAATAATATTTAACATCATAAATTTATCAAGTGAATTGTTTCATTTACGTTGTGCAGATATTTTATGTTTGATGGGTTGAAGCATTCTTGTATAGAGGGAAATCACATAGTCAACCTCTTCTCCTTCTCAAAGGCCTATGGAATGATGGGATGGCGAATAGGATATGTAAGTAGAACTTCTTACTTGGAATGACTAAATTCATACTCTCTTAAAAGTAGTACGTGGGGCATGCTACTCTGTTACTAGACCCACTTGACCTTTTTCATGCCATCAAGGAAGTAATTTTGTCTATGCTGTTTTATCATCAAAATCAAGGACCATTATCTGGTACATCCGGGTGCACTTAGCTCCCGGGTGCATAACTCTTTTTTAAAATTTTTTTAAAAAGTTTTATTGAATTCATATGCAGGTCCAAAAGTTTTATTGAAATTCTTATGCAGGTCCAAGCATAAATATTTCATATATATAATTTTTATATTTTTTTCATGTTTTTACGTATTTTATTTTGAATTTTAAAAATAAAATATAAAAAATATAAAAATATATATGAGACATTCATGCTTAAGCCCATATGAATATAGTAAACAATTTTTTAAAAAAATTAAACTCTGTCTTGCTCTGGGGGTGGTAAAGTTCTGTCATCTTTACAAAATCAATGCGTTATGAAGGCTCAGTTATCCATAGGGGTGTGGGAAAGGTGGTTGGGTCATTGATAAAAGAACCCAAAGAGAGAGAGAGAGAGGAGGAGGAGAACAATAAAGCTTGATATCCCTGCCGGGGATAGCTCTTCTTTTTGGTCCAATCATCATAGGGATGCTCCTGATGCACATGACAGTCATGCTGCATTTCAAAATTTAAATGAACAATTATAAAACTTTTGCCATTCATTCAAATTCTTGGATTTAATTAGGCTTCTTCCTTTTTTTTTTTTTTTTTTTCCTTTTTATTTCTCCCCCATGTCAAGATGGCTGCTTCTTATTCATCTGTTTCTTACCCTCAGTGTTTTTTGGACTCAGGTCTTTCTTCTTCCTTTTTCTTTTCTCTGATGTCAAGATGGCTGCTGCTTATTCATCTGTTTCTTACTCTCAGTGGTTCTTGGACTTATGTGTTCATGCAGATAGCATTTCCATCAGATGTAGAGGGTCTTGCGGCTCAGCTTCTCAAAGTCCAAGATAACATTCCCATTTGTGCTTGTATAATTGGGCAGCACCTGGCACTTTACTCACTAGAAGAGGGTCTTGATTGGATTAAAGAGAGAGTGAAGGACTTAGTAAAGAGCAGAGATCTTCTTCGGGAGGCACTTTCACCCCTGGGAAAGGATGCAGTGAAAGGTGGTGAGGGTGCAATATATCTATGGGCAAAGCTTCCTGACAAATACCCTGATGATTTCGCTGTAGTTCGTTGGTTGGTGCGGCGCCATGGAGTGGTGGTGATTCCTGGCAGTGCAAGCGGCGGGCCTGGGAATATTCGTATCTCATTTGGGGGTTTGAAATATGCTGATTGCCAGATAGCTGCTGGGAGGCTGAGAAGGGGATTAGAAGAGTTGGTGAGAGAGGGGATGGTGGAGTAATCCTGGGATCTGAACATTCGGCATGGAATTTTCAATTTATGGTGGCTAATTTCTCAATAAAAACCACAAGGCTATTCTTATGCGGATACAGATTTGAGGGAATTTGCTTTCCCGAAGAAAGAAAAATCACCAGCTTAATCTAGACGCTTGTATTGAATATTGGAAATTCGGAATTATTTGAAAACCAATGTTTATTATTTGCTTTTTTATATACTTCCCATCACCTGCATATGCAGCGATTGGTTCCATTTCAACACCCTGATGCCATATAATACTGGATTATTTATTTCTTTCTTACTATAAGTGAGGTTCTACCATTTGACCTGCGCCTAACTTCTTTTTCTTTTTTTACTCGGGAAGCACCCGAATGGTAACGACACTGGCTGCATCAGTGCATCTTTGGGACGTAGGTTCAAACCCGTCCCCCTACTACGAGCATTTGGTCTCCCTCTTGATAACAGGGGCCATACGGCCTCTCATGTAGATAGGTGAGAGCTTATTGTTTCTGGTGCAAATTGTAAGAGCTTATTGTTGTCTCCAGTGTAGGATTATTGAGCTTAATTGTGATATTAGATGAGTTGTAATTTGTGCACACCAATAAAAAGAACATTTTTTTGGTTTTTATTTCATGTCCGTAGATTTATGCGTCCTCTTAACAGCTGGTCCTTGGAAAATCCTATGGACGGGCTTTTGCATTCTCGCTTGTGTGGATGCCACCACAATGCGAAGAAACTGTTGATAAGCTATTATTTATTTTGAGTAGAAAAACGGTCGATAAGTTGATATCGAATGGAAAGGCAAACACCGTTTCAAATGATCACACTGTTTTTCCATCATCCAAGGCTAAAGGAGTAAAGGACACAAAAATAAAACTAATGAATCAATCGGACATTGGACTTAGTGTGAATTAAGCAGTTATTTACATGTGACTCTGTAAATCCATCTCTTCATGGACCCTGGCGTACCAAATGTCTTCACGATTACTTCTTCCACTGAGGTATCCTCTGAACAACAACCTGAGTCACCAGAAATCGTGAGGACTTGAGAATTAATCTGCTTGTGTTGGAGGGCAGAACTAATTCATATGACAATTACTTCGTTTTCATCTAAGATACTCAGTTTCTTCCGGATGGCAGCATATGCTGCTGCTTCCCAGGTCTTACGGGTAATTCAACACAATCGGCTTCCCAAACAGAAATCAAGCAAACATATGGTTAAAGAAAATCTGTTCACGTCTACTCAGGTTTTTTTTTTTTTTTTTTTTTAACGTAATTATCAGTTGAATTACTATATGCTGCATGCTCTAACATCCAGAATTTTTCATTAGGGGAACTATAATTTAAACATTTTTTAAGGACTAACGCCAATATAGCCTTAGTAGTGAAAAACCTAGACGGTTTACCTTTCCAGAATTGTCCTTATTGCCAACAATAGTTTGACAAGCAAGCCTCCAAGATTCAGGTTTCTGCATTTAAACCAATGAAAGGTAATCAGATCAAAGTAATCCTCAAGGGCAATAAAGTTGGCAATACTCCGTCAATATACCTTATCTACGAAACATGATGGTGAATGCTGAGAAATAATGACGAATGTTGGGAAGAATAGGATGAGAGAGAGTGAGAGAATATGGATGCATGACGAGTAACTAAGGACTAGAGAGGAACACTAGTGGAATGCCATTCCCCAAAAACGATCGATTTTTTGAAACCCCGGAACCCATTAAACCCGTTTCATGGGTTCACACTTGCTTTCAATGAACACAGTTTCGTTAGGTCCCATCTTCCAATTCAAGTGACTCTATAGAGTCATCACTCAAACTCATGACCTTGGCATTTTCAAGTCCTTAAGACCTCGCCTTTCACCAACTGAGTTGAACAGTAACTAAGAGGGGCTAGGGCTCAGATGGGACAATGCCTAGGTGGAGGGCCTGGTATGGGACAAGTTACTCTAGCGCAGTATCGGATAGGTCCTAACAGCTTCCAATACTTACCATGAAACCTAGAACATGGCATTCATTCCTCAATCTTCACTCCAATTGATTTGCATAATCCCTAAAATGACATTGGCCATGGTGGTGATCAAGGAAGAAAAGTGGTGGCTCTTTTCAATTTAACAAGACCAGAGAATGTAATGAAATAGCAAGTAGCCCAAAAGCTGGTTAACAGGTGAAGTTGACGATATAATAATTTAATTTATGACAATGGCATTTTCTATCCCATCTAAATAGCAAAAGCAAACTGGAGCATGGTGTGTGAAACTTGGCATGCCTTTTTCAGATACCGAAGCTCTGTTTCCGTTCTTTCATTCAGCAGATCTTTGCCACCAAGAATCTGCACACAAAAATAATTATGTTGAACTAGAGATTATGATCTTCAAGAAAAAATAAAAGCACTTAGGCTGTTCTAAAAGAAACCCCATTATTTTGAGAATGATCATGTATGTTTCTAGCGACTAGCATCCCTTTCTGTGGTCTAATAAACAAAATGTATTCAAATCAATAGAATCTCACTAGGTGTCTGTCATAGGTGATTGTAGACGCTAAACACAGAGGACACAAATAAGGGAACCAACTAACCCACGCATGTAGAAACCCATCAAGCATGCTAAGATTCATACTCATCACTGCAGTTTCATGACAGCTGGAGAGCAAACACTCAAACAGCATCTGATTGGATGTTGTGCACTATTCTTTAATATTGACCAACTACATAAGAAAAGAACCAGAAGCATATGCATGCAGATGAATGGGAAAACAGCAAGCATATAAAAAAACAACAATGGTTTTTCGCCACGGAGATTTCTCATTGCGTCTGACTCAAGATCTCCTTCATGGAAACATATATAGCTTTTGGCTTTCAGAGCAAGATTGGACCCAATTAGAGTCACTCTCACCCAATTCAGATTCGTACACGTTGGTTAAAAAAAAAAAAAAAAAAAATCCAATCAAAACAAACAATACCTCCACAATGCAGGTGCCACAGCTCCCACCTCCGCCACAATTCATCAGTTTTCCCTGTCAAAAGTAAAATTCTTGGAACAAACATGTGCAAAAAAGCACAAAAAATGCATATCCAGCGTGCTGTTCGCTATGAGTACTAACCACCTATGTAACTACGTATAGCAGTCTCATTAGAGTGAGCAATAAGGCAGGATATGAGCATTGCTCTGGCCCCACCTCAAGCTGCATCTGGTACACCCAAGATCCATACAAGATTGGGTAGTGCTCTGCTGATCACAAATAGAGTCAAGTGAACAGACAAAAGTGTATGGCAAATCAGAGTTAAACAACCCCAATTGACGACTTACGTAAGCGGCGTAGAGCTCGATCTTGTTGTCTATCATGATGTTCCTGAGAAGCTTCTCTCCGCTCGCAGCCGAAGCTCTGTCCACCGGATATGATCCGTCTGCCCCCGGCTTTGCCTATATTCACATTTCAAACCCCCACCCACCAATTAAAAAAATGGTTAATAATAGCATAGAATCAAGGAAGAAAAATGAGAGGAAAGTATGTGCACGTGCCCCCAGAAATTCGAGATCAATTTGGGGCTTCTCCGGCGAGGAATTGGAGGCGTCGGCTGCGGCTCGGGAGATGGATATGGTGCGGTTCTTTCTGAGATTTGAAGGGAATGAGAGGGGTGTTCCAGGAATATATCTGGCATTGGTGGAGAATCGAAATCCCACGGGCTGCTGGAGAGGGAAATGCAACGTTGCCATGGCCTGTGGTCGTCCGGCGTTCACTGTCCGGTCTCGTATTTCCGGGGAAGAGAGCTGGCTTTCCAATGTCGGAAAAGGGTAATTTGGTCATTTAATTGGGCACTAGTACTTACGATTTTTCAGTGGCTCTGGCTCGGATGTCACGTGGCGTATTTTTATCCCAGTTTTCTGTTGACCGTTAATCGCCACAGAGTCATGATCGTAAGCTTTGTTTCGCCAAGCTTATAAATTTCAGCTTTTTTCGGAAGTTAAGTTACAAATGAAGCTTTTATGAAAATTACATATCAAAAAGTTGAGAAGTATTTGACTTTATAATTTAAACAGTTTTTTAGTAACATTTTAGTGTTTGGCCTAAAAGATAAATGTACTTATAAACAATTAGAATGATCAAAAAGGATGTAGAAATATTTTATTAGTAAAAGATGTCTTTTATTAGTAAAATATGTCTTTTATATATCATTAAAATAAATATTATTATTGAGACCTTGAAGAGACCTTTAAATAAATTTTAAATTTTATAAAAAATAGGTAAATATAAAAAATAGATAAAAAGTCTACATCTTTAGTAATTTTAAAAGATTTATGAAATAAATTTATATTTTATAATATAACCTTTTTATAGTAACTATATATATAAATTTTTCTATCAAAATATGTTATGTTAGTAAAATAAATAATGATAAGTATATGTAATGACATATATCACTTTCTTTATACTATCATAATATAATTGTTGTATAAATTTATTGGCGCAATGAAACTTACTAATAAAAGATATTGCGTTATATAATTAAAGTAAATAAATTTCTATTGAAATAAGAATTAATAAATACAAGTAATGACATGTTCTAGTTATTTATATTATTGAAAGATTAATGACATGTTCTATTTCTTTATATTGTTGAAGGTTTAATGACATATTCTATTTCTTTATATTATTGAAGGTTTTAGCTCCGTTTGTCTGAATTTCTGAATTTCAAAATTTATTTAAAGTTCGATTATAAATGAAACTTTTAAAAAAAGTGCAATATTTGAATTTTAATTTAAAAAGCACTTTTAGTAATATTTTAGTGTTTGGGCTAAAAGTAAAAGTATTTACTGATAACTAAAATGACCAAAAATGACAAATTAAGTATTTCTAATATGTTCCATGTTAATACATAGGAATTATTGTACTAATAAAAGATATTTCTTACATGCCATTAAAATAAATAAATCGTTGTTAAAACGTCAAGAGATTTATTAATAAATTTAAAATTTTATAAAACAGTAGAAAATATTTATATATTCCAAATATACTTTTTACATGGATGAAATAATAATCTAAATATTAAATAATTTTAAAATATTGGTAAATAATTTTTTAATTTTTCTATATGTACAAATTATTTAAATTAAAATATTTTATCTTAATAAAATAAATAATAATAAGCATATGTAATAAAATGAATCACCTTATTATATTGTTATAATGAAATTGTACATGTAGGGATGGGTCACGATGGATGGAGTTGTATAAAAATCTTAGAGATACGTGTATTATTTTTTTATTTCAAATTTGTTCAATGGTGAGAGAAATAGAAAATTTATCATGATAATTAATTGATGTGTGTTGAATATTGATATAATTAACGGCAAGTGAACGGAATGCAAGCTTAGCAAACGAGTAAAAAAGAAAAACAGAAGAAGGGAGTTTTTCTTCTTCTTCTTCTTTATTTATTTATTTATTTATTTATAAAAGAAAAGATGGAGTTGAAGACATGTAAAAATGGACAGTGCATGGAATGGAATACGAATTCGAATATCTGTGAAGGATGAGTATTTTTATCATTTCGCTATATAATATTCAGGATGCGCTTTTGCGATGCGGAGAAGCATGAATTTCATGCTTCGATGGAATTGCAATTTTTTACGTTTTCGCTGAGCTAAAGCAGTTATAAGTTGACGAGTGATTCTATTAGCCCGGGCTAAGTAAATGACTCACTTAGCCCACCTCAAAAAACCTATTTATAATAAATTTTTTTTACTTTTTTTTTCATGTACTTGTTTATCTAAGTGTATTTAACATATAGACCAAGTTTTACCATTTTTGAATATGTTTATCTATTTTTTTTAGATTTTCAAATATCTATGTGTATATATGCATTTAAAATACCCTTATTTTCAAAAATCTAAAAAAAAATATGCACATTTCCAAAAATGGTAAAATTTGGTCTATATGTTAAATACACTTAGATAAACAAGTGTATGAAGAAAAAAACAAAAAAAAATTATTTTAAATAGGTTTTTTGAGGTGGGCTAAGTGGGCTATTTACTTAGCCCGGGCTAATAGAATCACTCCTCTTATAAGTTTTAAGCCAAACACCCATTTAAATTGGTAATATCGCGATTCCACCAAAAAAAGCGAGATTGAGGCCTTCAAACACGGGGCTAAACCTTGCTTATAGACAAAGTGACCCAGCCTACAGATTTATATTGATGTTTTCAAGTACAATTTGATTCATATTTTATTATTATTTTTTCACCGTGTAAAATCAAATTACGCTAACTCGAGTATGGAAAAACATGATTAATTGGAGGAAGAACAATATGCGAAAAATGGATATATATATATATATATACATAGAATATGATCCAGTGCATGTGACTGTACCGTGCAGTCTATGCACTGTGGGCCCCACGTGATCATGAATGAGAAATTCACTCCACCCATTATATTTAGAATTATTCATTTTATTAGCATACCAATTTTCATATAAATCCAACATGTGTGTGGTCCCTGTCTTAAAATGGTGTAAAATTAACGTAATAAAATAGTTTAATATAAATATCAAGTTTAAAGTAACATTTTCAACATCTAAATCTTCTAAAATATGATTTATGGATAAATGATTGTATAAAGTTTCATTGTAATCTAATATATATGGAGTCCATTTTACAGCAGACTGCATCATAACACGGGAATGGATCCCTATATACATATATATACATATACAATCCCGCTGGACCTATATAACCCCTTCAAAATCTAAGATTTTGATCGTTAATGGAAAATTCAATTTATTCATTATATTTAACATCATTTGTTTATCTAGGAGATCAAGTTTCATCCCCGTCAAGAATGTTTATATGCAATGCCTATTCAAATATATATATATATATATATTTATGTGTAAATTATGAAAAATATTTTGATGCGTTTACACATATATTAGAATATAATAATACTTCATAGAATCATATTTGGACCGTTTTAGATATCGAAAATAGTACTTTAAAATTTATATTTTAGTATTTTTCATAATTTACACATGAATATATACATTTTCTAAAAAATGTGACCTATAAATATACTTGATCGGGATGAAACTTACTTCCTAGATAAACGAATGATGTTAAATACAATAAAAGGATTAGATTTTCCATCAATGATCAAAATTTTAAATTTTAAATGGTCTACATGGGCCCGCTTCTTTGTAACTGGTTATATAGAAGCGAAATCTATATATATATAGAAAATATTACATTGCATGCACTGTGAGCTCTACATGATCATTAATGGAATTTTTTACATCACCCATTGTATTTAAAATTATTAACTTTATTAGCATACCAATTTTGTTTAAATCTAACATGTGTATATGTCTCATCTTAAAATAGTGCAAAATCTACGTAATAAAATAGTTTAATGTAAATATCAAGTTTAAAGTGGTATTTTCAACATCCAAATTGTCTAAAGTATGATTTTTATGTGGATAAATGAATGTATAAAATTTTATTACATTCTGATATTTACGAGGCCCGTTTTACAGTACATTGATTTTGCACTATTAAAGTAAATAATTCTAAATACAATGGGTGAAGTAGATTTTTCATTCATGATCAAATGAGCCTCACAATGCATAAATTGCATACTTGATTTCCCTATATATATACATATATATGAGCCCCGCTTCTATGTAATATAATCGGGTTACATAAAAATGAACCCATGTAACTTATTCAAAATTTAAGATTTTGATCTTTAATTGAAAATCTAATCCATTCATTATATTTAACATCATTTTTTTATCTAGAAGATCAAGTTTCATCCCAATCAGGTATGTTTACAAGCTATATTTGTTAGAAAATGTATATATCCATATGTAAATTATGAAAAATGCTAAAATATCAATTTTGAAGTAGTATTTTCAACATCTAAACCTTCCAAAATGTCATTTTTATGTGAGTAAATAATTCTATAAAGTATTATTATATTTTAATACATGTACAAATAGATCTAAGCTTTTCTAATAATTTACGCATGAGTATATATATTTTTGAACAAATGCAACTTATAAATATATTTGATTGGGATCAAACTTGGTCTCCTAGATAAACAAATGATGTTAAATATAATAAATAAATTGAATTTTATATTAAAAATCAAAATGTTAGATTGTAAATAGGTTATAATGGTCCGGTACTGTATATATATGTATGTATACATATTCGGACATTGACAATTCGATGGTCTCCCGCATGCAACAGATGCATTTCATATTTTCATCCCGAAGAACGTTTCCCGCTCAAAGATTACGAATGCGAAGTCGGCAATTTGCCCTACTGGCCAAAACAAAGGGTACCTGTACCTTAAAGGAAAATAAAAATATCAGGAAAATTCTAATTTCTAGTCCATTCCATTCCACGAGTGCACGATCACCGGCCTTCAAATCCTAGCTCCGGTATAGGCATCCAAAATGAAGACTTCTGCCAGATGAGGGTTGGACATGGATATGAGATAAAAAAAAAAAGAAGTGTTATTGTTTGTTAGAAATAAAATAGGCTGCTTGTGTATGAGTATGATGAAAAGTTATATGAGAATTATAAAAAGTACAATATTATCTTTAAAAATAAAAATGTTTTTATCCAATGCAAAATTCTATTTTATTTTCATCCAAGCCTCGTCTTGTTCGAATGTGAGATACAATTGTCAATGGAGTAGAGTGGAGAGGGTATAAGCGAAGAGGTAAATATTTTTAAAACATTTAAACTTCATGTAATATGATAAAAGTAAAAGAAAAATAAATAGTGTAATTATATAAGAAAACAATTAGAATTTAAAGTTTTGTTTGGTAATAAGCATAAATAGGAAACCACTTTTTCACATTTTTCTCCACATTTTTAGAAAAATAATATAAAGATGTGTTTGGTTGGAGATAAAATTATTGATGAAAAGTTTTCTAAGGTAACAGTTGTCAGGTTGATAGAAAATGATGTGATATGATACGGATAATGATGAGATATAAAAAGAATAAAGTTAAAATAAATATGTTAATTGTATGATAGTTGTGTGGAAATGATTAAAAATTAAGGTTGTTTGTATAGAAAAATGTAAAAAAAATAAAAAATAAGATAATTATGGAGAGTGAAAAGTTTTGGTTGACGATTTTGATGCCGAACCAAACACATCCAAATCTTAACTACTTGAATATTGGATTTTTCTTTTATTCTTCATTTATTATTGTTATATTATTTCACTTTCATATTTTTTAAAAATATTATTATTTATTTTCTCACTTCTCCACGCAACTAAATGGATTTTAAGTAAATGAGAAAACATAGGATAGAATGTCAAGTTACTAAAAAATTCTCTCTAAACGTCGAGGGCAATTGCGTAAATAAATATACCACACTACCACAGGCAGCCGTTTAAGCGTTTTTTTTTTCCCTTTCTTTGTATTTTATTTTTCAATTTAAAAAAACTCTCTCCTCTCACTAGCTGCAGCTGGAGGTTAGACGAAGATGCTAATTCGCATGAAAGCCATTTTTCACCTGTTTTCAGACGCACCATTGTTTCAGACAGTGAGTGTCAGAGACTAGCTAGAAAAATCCGAGAAGAATCCTCCATTTCCGAAGCCCTAGCCTGCTTTCCGATCGAAGCTGCAGCACTTCTCGGGATCCGACTGATTAGCCCTAGAATCCGAGAATGGTGGGCCCGCTGGCTGGCTTGCAAGATCATCTCAAGTTGGCGCGGGAGTACGCCCTAGAAGGCCTCTATGACACCTCCATCATCTTCTTCGACGGCGCCATTGCTCAGATCAACAAGTAATTCCTTTTCGTTCTCCCCTTCCGCAGGCCTTGATTTGCATTCCTTGTAATGGGATTCGATTTGCTAAATTGTTTTACGATTTGGAGAAATTCGTTTGTGGCTGCAAAGTTCGCGGCTTTTTTCGTTTTTGCCGTCTGCGAAATGGGAACGCCGCTCAAAATTATTTTCCCCTCTTTTGTCTATAGCACTCGGAGCAGCTGCCAGGCTCATTTTTTATAACTAAGCAACGTAGACGGCTATTACTTAGAAAATTGAAAGTAAACTCTACACCTGGTGCCTGTTTGTCAAAATTCTATTGCAGATCGGTATATCTGCATCTTCCGGCACGTCTAATTGCGTAACTTTAACATGTCCTCTCTTGAATTTCCCCTGATTTCTCTGCTTCAGGCACCTGAGCACACTGGATGATCCTCTGCTTCGTACAAAATGGATGAACTGCAAGAAAAGCCTTTCTGAGGAAATTGACATGGTTAAACAGTTGGATGCAGAAAGAAGGTCTTTCAAGGAAATTCCTGGTCTTGGACGATCTTCATCCCCACCAATCCATGTTAAATCAGGGGGCTTTGTCTTCCAGCCTCTGGATGAGTATCCAACGTCTTCAGGTGCCCCCATGGATGACCCTGATGTCTGGAGACCCCCGAGCCGTGACACCCAAGGAAGCAGAAGACCAACAAGAGCTGGACAAGCAGGTATGCGAAAGTCTACACAGGATGCAACATGGGCCCGTGGTTCAACTCGGACGGGAACTGTTGGGCGAGGGGGGAAGTCTAGCACTTCCAGCAGGACTAATTCTGGAGTTCGTTCATCAACTGCTTCGGGACTGCCTGCAAAGAAGGGCACAGGCTCTAGCAAATCAAGTGCTAAAACAGATCCTATGGTGCGGGCACCATTGTTTTTCATCTTTGTATACTCAATATTGGCAACTGCATTTGTGGAGCAGTTGTTAGTAAATGCGCCAACATGCATCAAGTACCTTGCTGTTGTCTGTCTTTTCTTGTGTATGATTTTGCGGGGCTCATTTATTGGTCATTGCAATTTTTTTCTTTTTCTTTTTCTTTTTTTAGACGACAATCATTGCAAGTTATTGGTCACCACTATTGTAAAATATTGGGTTTTGAATATGGTGCAAACATATTTTGTGTTTATACATTTATTTATTCAGATCCCTTTAGTTAACCGCGTTCTTGCAATAGTTTTGTTGATGCTTTGAATTTTGTTGTTGCGAATTATAATCTCACCGAGGCATCCTTTCTATTCTGCATTGAGGAGTGTACTATTTTAAGATGCTGGCAGACTATCTCTGACAGGGTTCATATCCAAGAATGAGGAATTTGGCGAATTGTTTTGTCTCAGGATGCACTTGGCTATATTAGAATTGACTCCTTTTTGCAATAAGGGATGTTTTGGGAAATGCAAAATTCTCTTAAAGTACACAAGTACTTTCGTGGTTAGATGTTCGGCTATGATATGTCTCATGAAGTCATTATGTTTTCTCTATGCACATTATCCACTCTATATATGTGCTTGAGATTTTGATAGCAATTTCCAGTTCATAAATTATTGATGCTGCTGGAGATTGCTACTCTATATGCCCGACTGCCTGTATTTTCTAATCATGGCATTTTTTGGTTGAGCTGGTTTCATAAGTCTCAAAACGTATTTGTTGCTTAAACAATCTTTACAGAATGGTGATGCTGAAGACGGAAAGCCTAGGAAGGGACAGTATGAAGGACCTGATGCAGACTTGGCTGCGATGCTCGAAAGGGATGTCTTGGAAACCACTCCTGGTGTAAGATGGGATGATGTTGCTGGACTAACTGAAGCCAAAAGACTTCTGGAGGAAGCTGTTGTTCTCCCTTTATGGATGCCAGAGTATTTTCAGGTTGTTTCAGATCATTGCTTCTGAATTAGACTATTACTCAATTGTTTTGGGCCAGAATGTCTGTGCCATTTCTGAGTGCATGTCTTTCACTGACAAATTTCCAACATCAAAGAATCATTTTTCTCTCCAATTGTTGCATGAGAGGGAATATAGCTGTGCCAGTTTCTGGGCATATGAATATCCTTGAAGGCAGGTCTAGTAAGTTACATTATACTAATAGGTTAATGAAAGAAGGGCTGCTAGCTGGGCTGTGAAGGGATTTAAGGCTAGCAATAATGGGTTTTGGTTTTAGGGCTCGTGGGAATGGAAGGCATTAGTTGATTTTGGACAAGTGATTGGCAAGGTATAGCATGGGATTTTAGATGATCCTGAATGGGCATCTATTGATGTGGATTTGCCTGTAAAGTAGGAATTTCAATTGAAAAAATGTTTAGGACAAGCAAAGACACTTGCAGATTCGCAATGCAGGAGAAGGTAGAAGGTGGAAACACCTTGATTTTGTAAGTCTTGCACTTGTCAATAGAAAGAAAGGCCCCATATTACCTTGAGCTGAAATTGGTAAAAGGAATGAATATGTCCTTCTAACCATAAACAGAGAAAAAGCCTATTTCAAGTTTCTATCTCCATACTACATGCAATTCTTAAATTGTGTGTCTCATTATACCATTCTTGTCTTTTATTTATTCATAACTTGGATCTCCTTTTGAGAATAAATTAGTATTGCGATGTTCGATGACTGAAATATGTGGGAAGATTATAAAAAGCTTTTGAAGATTTTGGGGTTATGAATTTATAAGGCTTGTAGTGCAGTAGAGTACACTGACTAATTAAAGTTTTGGTTGTCCACAGTCAATTAGTTTGCACTAGTCCTTGCTACTTAGGGCATATTAAGGCTAATATCTTTCCCTTTGAATCTTACAGGGTATTCGCCGACCATGGAAAGGTGTTCTTATGTTTGGCCCTCCTGGTACTGGGAAGACACTTTTAGCCAAAGCAGTTGCTACAGAGTGTGGAACAACTTTTTTCAATGTTTCTTCTGCTACTTTGGCTTCAAAATGGCGTGGTGAGAGTGAGCGCATGGTTCGATGCTTGTTTGACCTTGCAAGAGCTTATGCTCCAAGTACAATTTTTATTGATGAGATTGACTCACTTTGCAATGCTCGAGGGTATGCTCACTGAATAATATTCTGCCCTTCCCTTATTCCACTTTTCCCTTCTGACATCACAATTCAGTCTATTTCAGCTACATGGGTTTACTTCAATACACGAAGTAATCTATGATAATGCAATATCATAAAAATATGTAAGTTCGTGGTGGTTTAACTGTTTAAGTTTTACATACGATGAACTAGTGAGGGGCAATATCTCCTTCCAAATGAGTTCTATTGTTGAGTTAAATTTTGAAATATTTTAATGAAAAACAAGAATGTTTTAGCAATTTAATTGTTTATATTTTGGATGGTTCACCTGGCAGATGCTGTTTTTCTTCTCCTAAGAACAAGAAATTTTACACTTCGAATACTAAGCTAAGGATAGTGAAAATCTAGTTCAGAAGAATCCTAAACGGAAAGAACAATCAACTTAATCTCCTAGCAGTTGATTGATGAAGTTTTAGTAGGGGCCGAATTTAAATAGTTAATGAACTAAAATCCGAATTTGTAAATAAATTTATGGAGGCATCACCAATGTGCAGGAAGGCTCACCTCTAGTAACTGGGATGACCTATCTAAGATTTAAGAAACGGGGAATGCTGCTTGCTTCTCACTTTGCTCTGTCCTTGCATTGTTCAAAGCCTTCTGCAGTGGGTTCACAAACAAATACTTCTCTGAGTTAGCAGCATTATGCATCTTGATTTTGGAAACTAAAATTCACAATGTAAATCATGTAATTTAGATAGTTGAATTAACACTCCTCAATGAAAATTTTCAGTTTTAGTGTCATCTTAATGAATGCAATTTACCAGAAATTGAATGTTTCACTTGAATGACTGTTTTTTCACTCTCCCTTGTCTGGGAACCTTATCTTCTCCATCCGCACTTTGAGTCTTGTATGCTTGTTGCAATGTTTACATCACGTACCATAGTCTGGGTTGGGAGTATTTTTGTCAGAAGACATCTTTTCCCATTTAATCTGATCTTTTTGGCATGACGAGTCTTAGTTTTTGCTAGTTTAAGTTTTTTATCAATGTTCATTCATAAGCAAAGTATTAACTATATATTTTCCAGGGCTTCAGGGGAGCATGAATCATCAAGGAGAGTAAAATCTGAACTCTTAGTTCAGGTAGATGGTGTTAACAACAGCTCCACTGGTGAGGATGGTGCGAGGAAAATAGTAATGGTATTGGCAGCAACTAACTTCCCATGGGATATTGATGAGGCACTCAGGTAGCATGTTATGTAAGCTCTTGTGAGATTTGCATGGCGAATATGTTTTTCCCCTCCAAATATTAGAAGCGAAAAACTTCTTTTGCTGCTGATTTTTAATTTCTGTGCATGAAGATAATTCATTTTGATCTCCTTGCCCTGGTTCTTGTCCCTGTAATCTTGATCTAATGTAGAGATCACTGTGCGAGATAATGCAGAAGAAGACTTGAGAAACGTATATATATTCCTCTTCCAAATTTCGAGAGTCGCAAGGAACTTATCCGGATCAATCTTAAAACTGTTGAGGTGACTGCTGAACTTTTAAATTTTTTTTTTTTTAATGATTCCACAGCCAAAAACATTTTTGTTTCACTATTTTGAGGCTTATGATAAAATCTCAGTTGTCTATAGGTTTTTTTTCCCCTCAAAGCAAATTATGTTCTTTAAATTTCAGTTGTAAATCAGAATTGGAACATGTGGAAGTTGAATAGTAGTGGCCTTGAAATTTTCTTTTCCAAAAAAAAAAAAAGAGCCGTTTGTATTGAAAACTATAAACAGAGAAATTTCCACTTACCGAACTCATGATTCCATTGAGTATCCAGAGGGCATGGATGACAAGCAGTTGTTCAGTGGCAAACGAAGTGGTAATCTATCTTATTGCAATTCAAGCCATGAGGAAATGAAGAAAAATTTAAGAGAGGCCAATAGGATCAAACCCACAAGCTCTGCCACTTTCTGTCATTGTACAGGCAACCACTGGGAAGCTTAATGGCTACCACCTGGTTTGAACCAATTTCTAGTCCTGTACAGACTCCCTGGGGGTTCACCTGATCTGGTCGCGGCAGGACAATCCTGGTTTGCACCAATTTCTAGTCATAGGATGAGATGCAACAAGACTCTCACACTCTTTTCTCATTTGTCTGTCTGCCTTATTTTTTTGAATGATGCTTGCACTCTATCTTGCATATGCGCGAATGATCTCCTCCTCTTATTGATTATGCAAGGAAAGTTGTCATTCTCACTCAGTTTTACTCCTAAGCTTCCTGCTCAAATTTTGCATCTAGCACTTATCTACAGGGCTGGTAAACTGTATAAGATTTTGAAACTACCAGGCAGAGGAACTAGAAGGAGAGATCAAGGACAGTTATTTTAATTTTGGTATTTTCATCTATGGCTACTTTGGATTGAAACAACTACAGCTCTGAGAGTGTGTAGCAGTATTTTTTTTTTTTTTTTTTTTTTTGTAAAAAAAAATCCAATATAGATCCTTTGTTACAACTGCAAAACATCATAAAGAGGAGGTAAGATGAAAGACTATATTCATTGGATGTTCTACTTCTATAAACAGGTGGCTGCTGATGTTAATATTGATGAAGTTGCCCGTAAAACAGAAGGTTACAGCGGGGATGATCTTACAAACGTCTGTCGAGATGCCTCCTTGAATGGCATGAGGCGCAAGATTGCAGGCAAGACTAGAGATGAGATAAAGAACATGTCAAAGGATGAGATTTCGAAGGACCCAGTAGCCATGTGTGACTTTGTGGAAGCTCTGAACAAGGTGCAACCTAGCGTTTCAGCAGCCGACATAGAACGCCATGAGAAGTGGTTTCAAGAGTTTGGGTCAGCTTGAAAAGGTCGAGGCAATGCCACATTTGACTGGTTTTGTGTCCTGTTAATAGCTGCTGCTACTCTTTTTGAAAAGAATATCCAAATCTATCTTCATGTGTTTTACCTGTTGAGAGTTTGCCGTCCTCACCAATGTAATGCTATTCAATTTTATTTGAATTTACTGTTTTGAAACTATGTCGTCTGTTTTGTTGGCTAAAAAAAAAAAAATTATTTACGGTTGGTTTACTCTTTTTTCATTTATGTTTATTTGGGTGTGTAAAGAAGTGAAAGCAAAATTCGGCTTGGGTGCACCCCATGAACAGGCCGCAGCCCACTAGTTATATCGTCAACGTGTCCAAAGACAGCTTGATCGTGTCGTGGTAGCTCATCAGCCTTGAGCTATCCTAGGAAGTAGGAAATGGGAAGCAGCATGTATGAAGAGATCCACGACTGCTCGAGACATTTCGCTAAGCATGCATTTTGATGGAATGGGATGTGAATGGCTTGAAATTTCCCATTCCGTATTATTATTTATTTAAATTTCCAATACAATCTCTCATTTTTCAGTACGTAATGTATAAGTAGGCCTTAAAAGAGCAGTCTAGTCGTAATTTGCTTCCAAGAACTAAATAACGTATCAAAATCATTGATTGAAATTTGGGCTCATGATAAGGAATCTTTCCTAAAATTGTGGGGGAAAGAAAAACTAATGATTTGGGCCATTTCCTAGTTTCGAGTTAGGTAAGTTTGGACCATCTCGTTGTTCGGCCTGCAGGCATGCACACATAATATTATGACTAAATAAACCATTGGGGGTCTTTATGGAAAGTGTGCAACAGAAAAATGAGCGAGCTGTAAGCAATTGAAATTAATAATTAGATATGCGGCTCTGATCCTATGCCGAGGGAACTTTTTATTTATTTATTTATTTCTTAGCATTCATATATGGTTATAACTACGAGCATGAAGTTCTCATACATCGATTAATTACGGGAACGGGTTTAACATGTATCTTACAACTTACAAGGGCAGAGAACACCATCCAAACCGGGGCCAAGCCATAATGACGTAGCTCATCGAGTCCAGACAGGCATACATATCCACCTGGATGTGATGTGACATCTGCTTCTATTTCGGTTTGGTGGCCCACGCCATCTCCCAACCGAAAGATACCATGATCATACATTAAACTGAAAGCAAATATTTCCTGGATCGGTCTTAAAAGTTAAAACAAAAGTCATACGTCGGCAGTTAATGCCATGCCATGCATGACAACTGGTTTGGTACATCCTTAAATTTTGTTTGAGTGCCGACCAATCAACCTCCACCATTTCATTTCGACTTTCAAGCCTCTCCTTCAAATATTGCAAAAGATCAAGACCATTCGTTCTAGACGTTGGGTTGTCCATGCCATTTGTTCGGGATGAGTCCACATCTTAAAACGCCTTCGTGACAAAAGATCATATATCCGACTTTTTTTTTTTTTTTTTTGGTGTGACTTGGATACATCTCGCATTAACTGCAGCCAACAACAGTATTTTTGCAACTAAAAATGTTGTTATTGTTTGCCGCAAGAACTAAATTGCTACATTAAATATCAATCATGGCTGTATATAAAGTAAAATTAGCTACATTTCAGCTAATTGCAACCACACTCAAAGCAGCCATATATCTATATATATGTACACGGCCGCTTATTTGAAACCCCTCTTCCACGTTATTTCATTCATTTTTAATTTTTTGATAGTTGATAGAAATTCTACTCCATCTGTTGTATTTAACATCATTATTATTATCATCGAAAACCCTTTATATGTTTAGTATCATTGTACACGGGTCAGATCTATAAATATGTAATAAATAATTTAGTACTAAATATCAATTTTGAAGCAGTATTTTTAACATCTAAACAATTTAAAACATCATTACTAAGTTGATAAATGATCTTATAAAATATTATTACATTATAAAACATATAGAGAATGATCTAAGTATTTTTCTTAATTTATACATAAATGTATATATTTTTAAGTAAATGTAGCCTATACACATATTTGATTTGGATGAAACTTGGTCTCTAAATTAAATAAATAATGTTAATTAAAATGAATGTTTTGAACTTTGTATCAATCACCAACATTTAAAAAATGAAGAAAGTTACACTAAATCACTTATATGTAACTTAGTTAGATAGAAGCTTGCTCCATATATATATATATATACACACAACAAAACGAACTTTACATATAGGGTGTGTTTAGCATTCTCATAAATTTGTTAATTTAAAATTTTTTATTCTTCACAACTATTTTATTTTCTAATTATTTTTTCATATCTTACCGTATCTCTACTCTACTTTTTAATCATCTCTTCGCAACTACCCATACAATTACTTTACCCGTTTAACTTTATTATTTTTACTTCTAATCATTATTCCTTATCAAATTACATTATTTCTTCCATTCAAAAAATTTTATTCCAAAATATTTTTTTTTCCAAATTTTTAAAAGATTTATCAAGTACCAAACACACATGAAACAAAAAAAAACTAACTACTTCTAATGAAATCTGCTGTAGTGATTGCACGAATGATTCAAATTAATGTATAAATTATCTACCATTCATAACATTACTTGTCCCATTCCTTCTAATGAAATTATCTATTAGGTTACATTACTTCTCCCATTTAAAAAATTTTATACCAAAAAATTTTTATCCAAAATTTTTAAAAGATTTATCAAATACCAAACACATATGAAACAAAGAAACTAACTACTTCATTCATAACATTTTGATATCTTCGCATTAATGCAAGCTATTTTTGTGTTTTACTCATAATTTTAATCTTATGATATGCATAAATCCAAGAAGGAAATATTGTAATAATTTAATTAAGTAAATAGTACTCAGGTTGATAATAAACTTAGATTTGATTATTAAAGAGACATATCTATTATGAAATGCATGAAACAAAAAAAATAAAAATAAAAAGGCTCTTTTGATCCATTTTGGAATATGAATAAGGTAAAAATAAATAAAAAAATAAAAGTAGGAAATGATGTATTCGGATGAAGGGAATGTTTGTTTACATCAAAAATTTTTCAAACTAGAACTTTTTAATCTAAAATTTTTAACTCTTTATAATTACATTTTTTTAATTTTCTTTCCATACCACTGCCAACTTTTCCATAATTTTTATATAACTATCCATATATCTAACTTATTTATTTTAATTTTATTTTCTTTACTTCTCATTATTGCCTTTATCATATTATATAATTTTCTCTTATTTCAAAGTCTTTAATATCAAAATTTTTCATTAAAAGTTTCATTATTCTCAAAACTTACGGGAAATTTAGAAAATCTGGTTTGTACAAAATTCTGAGAAAATGAATAAATTATAAATAAAAATGGGATAAAATTGGATTGTAAGGTGGTCAAATGTCTGATCATATTAGAAAAAATAGTTTCAAAAAAAAATTTCACCATTGTCAAGGGAGCCTTGAGTGGAGTTCAAGTTATTGCATCGGAAATTCGCAACTGGGCAGCGTAGTAAATGCTAAAGAAGGATGTTGGAATCGGAGCTGGCACATGAGAAAGACACTCTTGAAAATTAAGCACGTCAGTGGGTTATAGTCTGCCGTTAGGTAGCTCAATAAGTTTCGTGCCACATCAAATGTTTAGGGTGTACTATTTGCTCGGGGAGTAATAAAATTTTTAAATAAAAAATTTTTGATGTGAAAAGTTTTTGAAATGGGAAAAAATTATGTGTTAGGATAGGAATAATGATAAGGAATAAATATAATAATGTTAAAATAAATAGGTTAGTTATATATGTAGTTGTGTAAAAAGACTGAAAAATAAAATAATTGCATAAAAATATGAAGAAATAATTTTTCTAAAAAAATAGTTGTGAAGAGTTTTAAGTGTAGCCAAACACGCCCATGTATAACTCATTTTTAAAATTTCCTATACAACTGTTAATATAAGTGTATTTAATATTTGTATCAATTTTTACTATTTCTGAAGTATTTTAGATTTTTATTTTTTATTTTTTAAAATGAGTAGCATTTTAGATAATTTAAAATTAGTAAAATGTCATTGATTTTCGAAAATAAAAAATAAAAATCTAAAATACTTCAAAAATGATAAAAATTAATACACATATTAAATACACTTATATTAACAATCGTAAAAGAATTTTTTTTAAAAAAAATTAAAGCATCCGGGTGCACTAGCACTGAGTGCTCCCGTACAAAAAGTTGTCCTATCTTACGTAAGATCGTAATCTTGAAAAGCGAGTCCTATTGCTCGTTGTTTTTAACTATTACGTAGCTAGCTTGCTCGTTAGTTTGAAGTCCAAACAAACGTTTGGAAATTGAAATAAGTAGAGCTGAAAATACATGTTTTTGATGGCGATCCAGCCAATCATTTTGTGATGCTGCGTGCCTAGCAAAAATCAATAGGATGGAAGGTGGGTTTTCAATCCCTTTCTAAGTAAGGAGAGAATGCCCAATTAAATGGCTGAAACCAGTCTAATCGACCGAAATTTAATGCAGCGAACCAGCTCGTTTCTTTCAACAGTACGAAAAGGGCTCACGGACTGGATTGTTTACAAAGCAGACTGCTTTCGTGCAGGTATGCTATTCCTTTGAAAGGGTACAAACGTCAGTTGTTCCTTGCCTGTGCTTTTATTCATGTAAATTTTTTATTTTAAAATTTAATATTGAAAAACTTTGATGTTATAACGAGAAGGTTTATTTTTATTTTTTAAATGTAAAAAATGTGCAAATTAATGGATTCAACAAAACTACCATTTCGTTTGACGTTGGAAAAGCAATTAAGTTTCTATTTAAAAATAAGCATGCAAAAAGGAACTTTCGGCCGGCATTTCAAATATATATATAGATAAGAATTTCCAAAAAGGACTAAGGCTCCTTTACTTTTGGCTTGTTGGTCAAATTTTAGCTCTCTCCAAAAGCACGATTAAAAATAAAATTTTCGTAAAAAGCGTATGATAAAAATTATTAAGTGTTCAGTTGGTCACCGCAGGCCTGGTGGAGCTGTGTAGGTGCTGGGGTGTGGGGTTCGAATCCCGCGTACGGGATTTCGGCCAAAAATGAAAAAATTATTAGTAGGAGCTGTAGTCTTCTGTTCGGTTGTTAGAAGTTGTATCTTCCTTATTCTTCGGCGGAGCTGTGTCTCCGGATTTCTTTGGGGGAGCTGAGTGTCTACAGATTTGTAAGAATGTCTCAGAACTTCAGTGTAATATGTGTTGAGATGTATATAAAATATACCAATTAAAAAAAAATTATTAAGTGTTTGCCTTCGCTGTTTAAGAAATGATTTTAGCAACTTTTTATGTTTGGCCAAGAATAATAAAGTGCTTTTAAGTACATAAAATTATCAAAAATAACTATTTTAAAATTTGAACTGTTTTAATAATAGAATGCATTTAGTTTATACCAATAAAGTAAATGAATTTTCACTAAAATAAATCACCGATTTTTCACCTTGATATATTTATTATTTTACGTTTTAAATTGTGTGAAGGTAGAAAATTCGTTTAATTTTCTTTGATTTGAGTATTTACTATTGTTATTATTTTAACGGGATTCCGGTTGGACACCCTGGATGCGGGCAAAATGTGGCCCAAGTGCATACCACCGCGTCACAGACGTGGATGCATGAGTATTTATTATTTATACTATTACAAGCTATAATTCAAATTTTGTTGTCACCGTCAGTGTTTTTTTTTTTTTTTTTTTTAATTAGAAAATCCCACTGCATCGTTGTGTCAAAATGCCCGGTACATCATTGAGTAACGAACATATGTGGTCCGTTGCATGGGGGTTCTCATATGTCCAGACGCAATTTATTTTTATCTATTTTTCTGTTTTTTCATAAAACTGTTATCCTGAATGCTTTCAACTGATACGCTAAATTTATAAATTTAGTTGAAATTAACTAAAATACTCCTATATTTGAAATTCTCATAAAAATATATTCATCTAAAAAATAGTAAAACGATATAATAATTAAAAACACTTAATATATTAATTTTATAAAAAAATGTTTTATGGCGAAAGGCATAAGTGCTCCCATGCAACCTGCCACACATGAATTTTAAGAACAATTTTGTCTTTTTCCACAAAATCATGAATTCTGAACTTCGTGCACATCGCAGTTTTCAACCATTGCTATTTGCAATCGTTAATTCATGTTTTCAGCCAAACATCTACCAAATTGCCATGGATTGTATTTTGCTTAGAAAAGCGTGATTGGCCTGTTTGCTAGGCTAAACGGAGAATTGGGACCTGCAGCATGCCAGCATTCATGGGGTGATTTTGCAAATAAAGTGCCAAATGGCAGTCATTTGTAAATTCAATATTTTAGTATAATTTAAAATTTTGAAAAGGTTCCCGTGAAAAGAAAGGCTGTTGAGCGCTGGGCTCCGGCCAAATAAAAAAAAAAAAAAAATTGAAAAGGTTTGAGGAGGCATATGCAAAAAACCCTACCCTTCATTACCGTCCATACCGATAACTGTTCCGTCCTAGCCAAAGAACTGCGCCGCTGGCAGGGCCAGGCATGCGCTGCCAGTGGACTGTAGGCTCCAAAAAATCTGGTTGACCTAACAGAGACAGATTACATCGTCTGGAAGAACTGATGCATGTGCAGTGGTCGCTTGAAAGGTAGATATATGCATGGGACCCTAAAATCAGATATACGCCATAGGAAGAAATTTGAATCTTCCTAGTTTAGTTCACTATCAGAATAATTTTTACCAACTTTAAATTATTCGAAAAATAGTTGTGGCGGGCAGCCCTACTATTTTTTACATGGATAATATGGTCTAGGTTTTATTTATTTAAGATAAATCATTTAGAAGACGGAGAAACTTCATCCACTTTACATAAAAGGAAGTTGTACTAAGTGATGCAATTCTCTGTCAAAAAAAAAAAAAAAAAGTGATGCAACTCGGGCCACGTTGATCATGCAACTTGGCCTACCGAATTCAGGGAAAAAACAATTTTGGTGTTGGGGATTACGCTTTTAGAACTCGAGCATGAGGAATTTGAAAGCAATTTCATCCATGGAAGATGATTAAATATACAGGGTGCATTTAATCATTTAGTTAAGTGTACCCCAGTGCATTTAACTTCTTTTTTTATTTTTTAAAAGTTTTTTGGTTGAAACTGTTAATCTGGGTGTATTTAAGATATAAGATGATTTTTATTATTTTGGGATATTTATAGATATTTAAAAAAAAAATTAAAACGTGAGTATTTTAGTCATTTTAAATGAATGACTAAAATTCTACTTTTTTAAAATTTAAAAAATATCTACATATCTTTAAAAATAGTAAAACTTAATATATATGTTAAATATACTTAGATTAACAGTTGTATAAAAAAATTTAAAAAATAAATTTTTACACTGGAGTGCATCAGAGTTAAGTACCCCGGTGCGAAGTATCTATGTCCTTCATTTATTTATATTTAATATAATATCTTATATATATTACCTAACTAATACTTCTTTGTATTTGTGTATGAGTCATGTAATCTTTTCAAAATCTAAAATTTTATTTTTTGATAGAAAATCTAATTCATTCATTTTATTTAATATCATTTGTTTATCTAAAATATTAAGTTTAATCCCAATCAAGTATGTTTATGGGCCACATTTGTTAAAAAATGTATATATTCATGTGTAGATTATGAAAAATGATAAAATATCAATTTTAAAGTAGTATTTTTGACATCTAAACTATCCAAAATATCATTTCTATATGAATAAATGATTCTATAAAGTATTATTATATATACATGTATAAATAGATCTAAATATTTTTCATAATTTACACATGAATATATATATATTTTTGAACAAATGTGGATTGGGATGAAACTTGGTTTCCTAGATAAACAAATGATGTTAAATATAATGAATAGATTGAATTTTCCATCAATGATCAAAATCTTAAAATTTAAAGGGGTTACATGGGTCTGCTTCCATGTAACCCGGTTACATAGAAGCGAAACCGCGTATTATTATACATTATTTATAATACAAGGACGCTTCTATGAAACCTCTTCTATTTTTAAAATCTTAATGGTTAATAGAAAATTCACTCAATCAATTGTGTTTACATCATTTATAATATCATGGAAACTCTTTTATTTTTTTAATTTCACTATATACGAGTCTCATCTATAAATGTGTAAAATCAACGTAATAAAATGATTTAACATTAAAATATCAACTTTAAAGTAGTTTTTTTAACATCTAAACTATCTAAAATATCAATAATATGTAGATAAATGATTTTATAAAGTATTGTTACATTTTAATATATGTGTGAATGGATCTAAATATTTTTCTGAATTTACACATAAAATGCACCTATTTTTGAGCAAAAATGGCCTATCTACATATTGGATTGAGATGAAACTTAGTCTCACAACTACACAAATGATGTTAAATATAATAAACGAATTGAATTGTCCATCAAAGAAACATTCAAAAATGATAAGAATTTCACGAAATCACTTCGATGAAACCTAGTTTCATAGAAGTATTTCATAATAAGTTGATCATTTGCGCTTGGGCACAAATCATATTTCTTTTATTTTGTCTTTTGTAAAATTGTTAATTTAAATATATTTAATTTAAGAGAATGCTTCTATGGAATCTCTTCTATGTAACTTCCTTCATTTTTAATATTTCAATGATTGATGAAAATTCATTCTATTAATTATATTTAGTATAATTTATATTATCAAGAAAATTCTTTTATTTATCTAGCATTACTTTGCATGGGCCCATTTATAAATGGATAAAATCAATATAGTAAAATAACTTAATGCTAAATATCTATTTAAACTAGTATTTTTAATATCTAAACTATTTAAAATATAATTACTACATGGATAAATAATTTTATAAGATATTATTATATTTTAATATGTATGAAAATATTTAAGTATTTTTCTTAATTTATACATGAACATATTTATTTTTAAGTAAATACGACCCATGCAAATATTTTGATTTGTATGAAATTTAGTCTCATAGCTAAACATATGATGTAAATATAATGAAAGGATTTTTTTTATTAATTATTGGCGTATAAAAAATGAAAAGGACTATATAAAATCACTTTTGTGTAACCTAGGTACATAGATGCAAAGCCTTTAAATTCATATTCTAAGTTTTATCATTTTTTGAGATGCATATATTTTAAAATTTCAAATGCGGAAATATTTTAGTAATTTCAGCCTTTGGTAAAAAATGAAAAATTGGAAAAATTTATCAAATTTTACTAGAGATACTATCTAGACAAGCCCATATTTCTATAAAAATTACATAGAAAAATAGTTTTTTTTTTTAGCTTCCTCCGTATAAGGCTTATTAAAATATTAGGGACCGTTGCTTCCAGTCGGTGTGGTTCCTTTGCAGATTTGGGGCACTATTATACACCAAATGTAGTCGCGCATGAACAATTAAACATGATCGTGACCTTCGATGGCAGGTAGAGTCTTCCATCTAATGGATCGTAATTAATACGCTGCTTTGAAAATGGATGACTGTCATGTTCTAACTGTGTTGAATTTTATAAGTTCTATGCCCATCTAAAAATTTATTACGTTGCGCTACTGCGCTAGCGATATAGTGGTATTGTTTTGTGGTAATGCTTGAGGGCCCGTTTGCTTGTGTTGGTGCTTTCGAAAGTTCTTCTTCTCGAGTAAGGGCAGCTTGTATAAATCTCCTCTGATTGCGGGAGCATACACATTTTCCCTGGCATAGAGGTATTATTAAAATATTTCCTTCTATGTAAAAGTTATAAATATACTTCATTGTAATATGAACTGGGATCATGTATATAACAAAATTTTTTTTTATTACGTTGCATGTTAGGCTTCATTTGGTTGGGAGGTAAGCCAGTAGTTTAATTATAATTGAGGAGAAACAAGAATGCCTGAGTAATCAAGACTCTAATGATAACAAGTGCAAAGAAAAAGGATAGAAAAGCTTGCAAACGCGTGTGACGTCTTGTCCTTCTCGTCATTACAGCAGCCCAACTAGAATCCATATAGAAGGATAGAACCGAGTGCTTCGTGGCCAAATGGACGGACCACATGGAGACATGAAAGATAGGATGCAAACTCACGTGCATGTGCATCACTGCCTCCACATACGGCAAGCCAAGTTCATTTATAAAGTGGGCCATGCGTGTTATTTTTTACAATCTTCAGCAGCAGCATGACGTTGCGTGAAAATCATCTTCAATCGACCGTAACATGCACATATGTTATATATACAATGTGATATGCATTTCTTCACAGAGCCACCGATCTTACAGTATGTCAGTCAATCTTTTATGAAACTCTCCGTTTCAGATTTTTTTTTATTTTTGTTTTTATTTTGATGAGTCCGTTTCAGATTTTTAGTTGTGTTGTTTTCAGAAAAAAAGCAGGAAAAGGGTGCGAATTGAAATGCACGTAGCAAAGTTACCTATTTTAAAGTCAAATGTATTCATTCATATGTGACTTTGCAAAAAAACAGAGTATCTAGACAAAATGTTATTTGCAAATTTAAATTTTTCAGCACGAATTAGGATTTTTTTTTTTGCATTTTGTTCCTTTTAACTTTACGTATTTACTTTTAAAAATTTGTAAATTTGCCTTCTGTTACGTTTTTAAACCTTACAGTTAATGTAAGTCATCAAATGAACAAAAAAATTGTTAATAGCAATGATATAAATTTTTGGTGACAATATTACCATTAAAAAGAGTTAATTCATTTCGGGTGTGTTTGGTTGGAGGTACAACTTTTGATGAAAAGTTTTGGAGGTAGAAGTTGTCAAATCGATAGAAAATGATGTGATATAATAGGGGTAATGATGATGAGTAAAGAGAATAAAGTTAAAATAGATAGGTTAGTTGTATGGGTAGTTGTGTAAAAATGATTGAAAAGTAGGGTAGTTTGTATAGAAAAATGTGAAAAAATAATTAAAAAATAGAGTAGTTATGAAGAATGAAAAGTTTTTGGTTGAAAACTTTTAATTGACAAGTTTTGGCCCCAAACAAACACACCCTTCATAAGTTAACTCAACTTAACTGTAACAAAAAATTGCTCTGTCTCAGAGTTTAAGTTGACTCATCTTCAACTAGGCCGTATAAAATCGTTTTTTTCCGCATATATGAGTCGATTCGACAGTGCAAAATAAAAAACTCATTGTCTACAAGTTCGACTTAACTAAGCTATAAGGGTGTTTTTGAATTTTTATTTATAAATAATAGCTATTAGTTGAGTATTTTGACAATATGGAACTCTAGGATTTAAAACGTAGAGGAAGAAAAACTTATAAGATTTAAAAAGTAAATATGTAAAATTCATAGGTTCAAAAGTAAATGTATAAAGTTAGAAGTACCAAAAGACAAACAATCCACACAAATTATAGAATAAAAAAGTCATGGTAAATTATTAATATTAATGTTATTATTATTGGTCTTCCTAAAAGTCGTAAGCAGTATCTGGTAAAGTTTATGAAAGCAGTTTATTAGCTAACTGGTAAGTTACATCTATAGAATCCATGACACGAAGAGGACAGCCCGGGCCCACCTCTAAAACCGCTTAACGGCCCCGGAAAAGCAACGAAGCCGAGTTAAAAGAGTCAACACTGCTGCTCATCCACTTCCAACGCCTCGCCTGCTTCGATGGTATGTGCATGCCAGATGTTTGAAACCACGATTATTTACTTGCATTTACAGCCTCCCGAGAATGCAAAATTTACCCATGATTATTGGTTATATATATTCGTTTCTAATTCGAAAAAATTGCGTATTGCCATTCGACTAGAGGTTTTTGAAAAATGAAAAAATACACCTTGAAAGTTCAATTTTGACTGGATTTTTGTAATTTATTACAAACATAGTCAAGGTCACGTAAATGTTTTTTTTTTAAAGTTATCGCTATTTTTATAAAAGTGTAGGCCTTACTTATATCTTACCCACGGTAGCATTTGACCTTTTTTGAATTAGTTAGTACCTGAGTATGTTTAGAAAATGATAAAACTTCTGGATGAAGAGTAAAAGTTTTTTGTGTAAAAGTTTTTAAAATCGTGTAAAATAATATAATATGGGTAACGATGAAGAGTAAAAAGAATAAAGTTCAAATAGATAGGTTAATTGTATAGATAATTATGTAAAAATAATTGAAAAATAGAATAGTTATATAGGAATATATGTAAATAAATAATTAAAAAATAATAGTTGTAGAGAGTTAAAACTTCTAAGGTGTGTTTGTTGAACAATAAAACTTTTCAAACTAAAAATATTTAATTTAAAATTTTTCATTTTCTATAACTATTTTATTTTTTAATTATTTTTTCATATATTCATATACGACTACTATATTTTTTGATCGTTTCTACACAATTATCTATATAACTAATCTATTTGTTTTAACTTTATTATTTTTTCTCTTTATTATTATCTCAATTATATCATATAATTTTTCATCATTTCGAAAACTTTTAACCAAAAATTCTTTCATGCAAAGTTTTACCATTTCCTAAACACACTTAGTTTAATTTTTTTTTATTTTATCCTAACACACCTTGCAAATAAAAAGCGTTGGTACATGTACGCATATACCTATGCTCTTTTTAATTGTCAAAATTCCAAAAAATATTAAATGAATTTAAAAAATTAACAGATTTCAAAGAAGTGTATTTTATATGAACCCAGACATCTATAAAAATAAACATAAAAAATGCATATTTTCTGTCTGATTTTATGGGCCACGGAATGTGATATTCATCCTTGTATTTTACAACTACACATGATGCACTTACGGTTGGAACGCATCTAAATCAGAACCTAACTTATTTTTCAGTATTTGACTTCTCGGTTAAGACCCGAGGGTAAGGGTGCAACTTGTATCCTAAAATAAGCAAGGTATATTCGTTTTTATTTTTTTTTACCTATAAAGTAGAATGAGTTCTAAACTTCTAATTAGAAATATATTATTCAATTATTATAAGATAGATTCTAACAATGAGTACCTCTGAGTTTGGGTTACCGGAAGTCTGTAACTGCATCGAATTTAGAAAAATATTTTTTTATATATTTTATTAATTTATCTAAAATTTGGTACATTTTTATTAAACACATTTAAAATTACATTGCTATGTTAATTATAAGTTTTAAATATGATTTATAATTAACTTATGGTTTTTAAAAATAATATTAAATGACAAATTTAGAAACAAACCGAAACCTGTCTAACCTTGAAAATATAGAATAGAATAGGTATTTAACCAACTGGACCTAAAAGTCGTATAAAAGTAAGAATTTTTGAAAAACAAGGTGAGGATAAATTCGACCACTGCCAGAAATACACGACGTGAGGTGAACCCCTCCTGCTCCCAAGTCCCACCCTACGCGGGAAAAATTTAGTTGTTAATGGTCTCGAGGGCGGATGGTAGGTGGAATTGAAGTGACAGAAATAAATTTTAAATGCGGTTGCACGGTATGGCCTGCTTAATGGATGGTCCAGATTTGTCTTATTTTTATGTATATATCTTTGGTGAAGATCCTTTTACCTCTCTGCCCCAGCTGACTGGACTAAAGTTAGCCCCATGTATTTATATATTTTAAAATTCTTTTAATTAAAATGCGTATCCAAATGTATTTTATTCCAGAAATACACGACGTGGGGTGCGTTTGTTTAGGGCAAAAAAGTATCAACTAAAACTTTTCACTCTCCATAAATAATTATTCTATTTTTTAATTATTTTTTTCACATTTTTCTATACAAACTACCATACTTTTCAATCATTTCTACACAACTATCCATACAACTAACCTATCTATTTTAACTTTATTCTCTTTACTCCTCGTCATTACTCCTATTATATCACATCACTTTCTATTGATTTGACAACTTCTACTCCAAAAACTTTTCATCAAAAGTTTTACCTTCAACCAAAGACACCCTAAATTTTATATTTTTGAATATCCGTATATATATTTTTGAATTTTAAAAATAGACTGTTTTGTAATAAAATTACATATATACCCCTCAAACGGCTGGTTTTTAAAATTCAGAAAGAACGTATACATGTGTGCAAATTATAGACTTTGATGTGAATTAAATATACTTAAGCGGATTTTTTGCGAAAAATTAAGAAAAATTAAGAAACCACCTATGGGCTTAGAGGAGATTGATCATAATCCTGTATATTTCTCATCCATATGATTTCTGCCAAAAGAAGATTTTTGGTGAGCATTAATAGGGAAATGGCCCACTTCAGCGGCCTTAATTCTTAAACCAACCTGGTCCTTAAAATATTTTAACGACGAGATTGTAATCAACAGACTTCGTTGGGCCGTGGTTCAGGTCCTCAGGGTTACTGATTGCACTTTTTTTTTATTTTTATGATGAGAGAATTACAAGTTTTTTAAACAATGCTCTTATAAAACTCAGATCCAACAAGGTTTAATGAACTAATGCATTAATCTATTAAATCTAAATTGTTCATGATATGTAAAAACACATATCTTGCTAAAAGTGTAGCCAATAAAATTCTGCTAGTGTAAAAATCAAAATCACTTAACAATTAACATTTTGTAACCTACGAAATTTTTTATAAATAATATAAACATGTTCTTAGCTAATTAAGTATTCTGAAATATGATTGAACAATTTGAATATATACGGTGCAAATAGCAGCCAGTATCTCGGTGTTGCGCTACCATAACTATGAGAGGAATTTTCAGAAAATTTAAAAGGCATTAGAAGAATTTTTTAAAAATATGTAAGTATATAAATTCGTTAGTATATTTGAGAATTTTCGCACATATATCAATAGATTTAACTATTTTTATAATGTATATTTTAAAGTAAGTGTGACATATACAAAATTCATTTTTGATACCTCCGCATTCAACTTATTAGCAGTGCTACGAAATTGGATGCTCCAAATGTCTACTAGATTCTTATTTTTCACTAATAAGGTAAGGTAGGTTTTAAGGTTTTACTAATTAAAATCGTATATATTTTAATATTCCTGTTATGAAATATGCTGTAGATTTAAAGCTATAAAATATATCCTTTAAATATATAGAGAATTGTTTAATTTTATTTATTACTTAGTATATTGAATAAATATATTTCAATATTATATTATTATCATATTGTATAGAATTTTTTAAAAAAATTATAATGAAATTATAATTTTAAAATATTGTATAAAATTATCTTAAACCTAAAGTAAAATAGAGTAAGATAGAATTTTTTTAAAATAGGATAAGATTAGGGTAAATGCTAATGGTGATTTATCCAACCCAAGTTATACTCTGGAACTAAATAAAAAGGGTTTCTATAAAAATGAAGAAAAATAAAAAACAAAAATATATAAAATTATCACTTAGTAATCACGGGAATCATTATCATCACACAATACCCGTGAGATTATTATTACTTTTTATTATATATTAAAGTACAATGGAGATTCACGTCACCGGCGGCACTTGGAGCAGAGATCGTACTTTCTCAACCTGCGTCGTATATCACTGAGCTACCCCTGAGATTATCAATTGCGAGTGCATTGAGGCGTTGGATCCAAAATTATACAGGACAGTGGCATACGTACTTCCATAGTTCCATACGTACTTCCAAAAAGTAAGAGTTCACGACATTGTTACTTGTCTACTTGTCTTCCACGAAAAAAAAAAAAAAAAAAAAAAAAAAAACTAGTCTACTTTTATGTGTCTTAATTTTTACTCTTGTAATAAATAAAATTACATTGTTACTGATTTAGGTGATGAATAACACAAGACAATATGCTTATGATCTCAGGAAATTCCATGAAAAAAAAAAACCCACCATCAATTTGACTTTCTCACAGCTGGAATACAGGAATAGTAATAACAGCATTATGCACAAGAAGACCCGCAAGAACCAAGAGGAATACGATGCGAACTCGGGAAATAAAACCTCAAAACAAATATTTTCTCTTACAAATAAAGATGATGACGATGAAGACTTCATATTCGAATTTGGGCTCCATAATCTTTTAGTTTTTAAGATTTTAATATTTAATAGAAAATTCAATCAATTCATTCATTTATTATATTTAATATTATTTATTTATTTAGGAGATCAAGTTTCACTACGATCAATTATGTTAATGAGTCACATTTGCTGAAAAATATATATTCATGTGTAAATTATAAAAAACACTTAGATTCATTTATATATGTATTAGAATATAATAATATTTTATAAAATCATTTATTCACGTAAAAACGATATTTTAGACAATTTAGATATTGAAAATATAATTTTAAAATTAAAATTAATATTAAATTATTTTACCCGTACACAATGATATTAAATAAATAATTTTTTTTAATATACTATAAATAATGCTAAATACCGTGGATGAAATGAATTTTTCATCATCTAACGAAATTATAAATAAGGAAAAGTTGCGTAGAAAATGATTTTGACAGCAGCGGTACCGTTGAAATTTTTTTTATCATAATTTATTTTGAGAAAACGAACAAATCAGAGAGGTACCAACGACGTTACTGCATAGGACTGCATGTGTATAACTGATCGTACATCCTTGGACCAGGTTACATATTTTGCTTTCCCCGACGCCGTCTTTCTTAATCCTTCCCTCCAAGCTTTCAAAACTACAAAAAAAAAAAAACAAAAACAAAAACAACCAGAATACTCTCGTTAAACCAAGAACTCTGCAATTAGCGATAGCTGCTCTATAAGAAGTAAGAAGCGCTCTCTCTCCCTCTCTCTCCGCCATTAATGCGCTTCTCAACAACCCTTGCCACTGCAATCAAAGTCGTTGGACTCAGACCCGCATAAAATGCCATCACCATCTTCTCTCCCTTTATTTTCTTTCCCCTCTTCTTCTCCTCTTCCAGCTACTACTGCTACGTTCCGGCTTTTCCCTGCTGTTTCGTCTCTTCTGTTGCGGAATGTGGGCATCTTCCGAGAACGTTTTCTCTCGGTCGAGCTCGTACAGGGAAACCGAAGACGATGAGGAGGCGCTGCGCTGGGCAGCGCTGGAGCGGCTCCCGACGTACGACCGGGTCCGCCGAGGGATCTTCCGCAATATGGTTGGAGATCGCTCGGAGATCGTGGTGGAGGGTCTGGAGTTGGAGGAACGGAAGCTCATACTCGATCGGCTCGTCAATGCCGTGGATGAAGACGTCGAGCAGATCTTCGGCCGGATGCGCAAGAGATTCGACGCGTAATCTTTTGTCTATTTTCACTTCGAATTTTCAGCTTGCTTCTCATTTGTTGCTACCGCTGCTGCTCCTCTCTCTTTCTTACTCTCTCTACCTTCTACTCTGTTCGAAAATTACTGGCGATGGCGCAGTGAATTGGAGTTTTGGTTCATACGAATTTATAGTCCAGACTCTTTAAGTTTTTCTTACACAGCAGGATGCCTAGTCATGATCCGAACCATGCTTTCATTAATACAATTCGGAGCAAAAAGCTCGCCATTCGGGCCTTTGTGAGAGAAGGTGGAATCGGGGACGGATGAATCTGGATTCCCGGACGAGCGCTCTGGTTTCATGATTTTAGCTGTTCGATCCGTCTTTTATTAGTAATGAACGGTTAAGATTGATTTTCCTAACAGTTAATCTTCTTTGTTCGTGCACTCCTAGTGATTCACTGCTGAATTTCTCGAGCAATGCTTAGGCTTATCCGCGTTGTTGAAAATTAATTATAAAACCTGTAGATGTGCGTTTTGGCACTCCAATCTTTAGTTTATTTAATGCAGCTTCGCTGTCCCAGCAAGTGTTTATTTTCCATTTCCATGTAATTGATTGTACACTCGTTTTGAATGTTTTACACAAGTGATATTTGTTACACTGCTGTATATTTTTCAGACCTTTGTTTCCCATTCTTGGGATTGATTTGTCATCCATGTGCTTTTGGACTCTGCCATGGATCAATTCTCATGCTTATTTTATTTTATTTATTTTCATTTTTCAAACAGATGCTATTGCTGCATAGGATGGTTGTTAGTGGATGTTGATAACGAATTTTTTCTTTTGCTATGCTATTGTAGAGTAAACCTGGAATTCCCAAAGATAGAGGTCCGATTTGAGCATCTGAACGTAGAAGCATTCGTGCATGTAGGAAGCAGAGCACTGCCTACAATTCCCAACTTCATTTTCAATATGACCGAGGTGGGATCAAGTGCTCCCTGATATGTCTTCTTTTATTTATTTGATATTTTTTTTGGCTTCTCCCAGTTTGACTGACTGAAGTGTCTTATTTTGGCAAGGCCTTCTTGAGGCAGCTCAGAATGTTCCCTGGCAGGAGAAAACGGCTATCAATATTGACTAGTATTAGCGGCATTATT
This sequence comes from Annona cherimola, assembly GCA_030490835.1. Lineage (NCBI taxonomy): Eukaryota > Viridiplantae > Streptophyta > Magnoliopsida > Magnoliales > Annonaceae > Annona > Annona cherimola. The sequence goes on along the minus strand of CM059977.1, from coordinate 6,273,830 downwards.
AGGCCTTCAAGGTGCGTCGGTAAGGAATTCTTCTTGTAGATCCAAGTGGCTAGTTTTCTTGATTTGGACTTCTTCTGGTGCTTCTGCAGATTGACGCTGCTGTTGGGTCCTCCGAGTTCTGGAAAGTCCACCTTGCTATTGGCTCTGGCTGGACGCATTGGTCCTGGTTTGCAGGTACATCGATTTGATTTGTTGGCTATACTACTTTCTGTAAGCTGCATGCTTGTTTCTGAGGTTGGGCAGTAGTGGCATTAGAACAGAAACCACCTCCTTTTGGTAAACTTTCTTTGAAACCTCTTTTGTTTCCATTCTTCTGGTCATAGTTAAATCAGACGTAATGATTGTGAAAGTTGCCATGTTCTCGATGCTATTGTTAGCACGGGACGTCTTTGATTTTTTCTGACATCTTCTTGTTATTGGAATTCATTACAGACATCTGGGAGCATTACCTATAATGGACATCGGATGAATGAGTTTGTTCCTCAGAGGACTTCAGCTTATGTCAGTCAGCAAGACTGGCATGTGCCTGAGATGACGGTGAGGGAAACTCTTGAGTTTTCAGGGCGTTGCCAAGGTGTTGGAACCAAGTATGGTGGGTAACTGACATATATGGATCTGTCGTTATGCTAATTTTTTTGTCATCTTCGTACGGGAGCTTGACTTTTATTTTGTAGATATGCTAATGGAACTTTCAAGAAGAGAGAAGAATGCTGGGATTAAACCTGATGAAGATCTTGATATATTCATGAAGGTACGTGATAATTGAACTCTTTTGGCATGACTTTGATGCTTGAAAATTATCTACTGTTGATTTACTTCCATCTTCCAGGCATTAGCTTTGGGGGGAGAAAAAACAAGCCTCGTTGTGGAGTATGTAATGAAGGTATTTAAATTTGGATTAGTCGTATATGTTTTTTCGTTGATGGTTTTGTTAATACTGGTTATGGAAGCTTGTTGTCAGTTCATCAGTCTAGCAGTTTGTTCTCATTTGCCATATATGTAGCAAAATTAGGTTAAGAATGCATACAGGACTGCCCTTTCCTAGATGGACGCCGATCGTATGCTCCTCGGAGCATGCAGCGCTGCATGCTCACGGGAGCATACGCCCATTTTTTTTTATAAAACTGTTAATATAAGTGTATTTAACATTTTTATAAATTTTTACCATTTTTGGAGTATTTTAGATATTTATTTTTTATTTTTGAAAATCAGTGACATTTTAGGTAATTTTAAATACACATAGATTAACAATATTGTAAAAAAAATTTCAAAAAAAGAAGAAGAAGGTGTATGCGCCTGGGAGCATGCAGCACATACGATCGGCCTCCTTTCTAGACCCTGCAATGTATGTGGGAGCTTTTAGTGCTGGTTGAGCCCTTTTTAGTGACTTCTTGGTCGAGATGCACCCAAGACATGTTTAACCCAGTCAATATGACTCGGAAAACTCAAGAAGATTTCAAAATCTAGGGATTCTATTATAGTGTGCCAACTCTATATAATTATATTTTTAATGATTAAAATTTCTACTGTAAACACTCCTTGTCAACGAATTTGAGGACTTGAAGAGCATCAGTAGGGTTATCTGATTGTTGATAAGTTCTCAATTCTAAAATCTTGACTTTTTTGTGCTTCATTGGCACAATTCATTTTGTTGTGTTTCTTGTGCCGGAAATGCATACAAGAATAACTTATATTTTGCTTGCTGAATGGATGGTCCTGTTGATTGAAAGCCAGAATTTCGAGACTGTAGGAGGGTCACGTCTCTTTAGCAAGGTTTGCTTGCAGTTGATTGATGTTTATTACCTTTTTTTTCTTTCAGCCTTCTGGTGACTTCTGCTATTCCAGAAGGAAATGAAAAATATAAAAATGTAACAATGAGCTGAACTTTCTTTGAATGTTGCATGCACCTATTTCTGTACTTTATATCCAGAAATTCTTCTGGAACATTATTTTACTAAATAAAGATTATTCGGTTCTGAAATACTAAATTTTACCAATCAAAGATTTTAGGGTTGGATATCTGTGCTGATACATTAGTAGGAGATGAAATGCTTAAAGGGATCTCTGGGGGACAGAAGAAGCGTCTGACTTCAGGTGTGGATGTACTTAAAATCTATTGTCATTATTTATGTTGTAGTTTAGGAACTTACTGAAGTATTAAAGTCGGGGTTTGTACATCCTGGCAGGTGAATTGTTAGTTGGTCCAGCTAGGGTGCTGTTTATGGATGAGATCTCAACTGGGCTTGACAGTGCCACAACGCATCAAATCATCAAGTATCTGAGGCATTCAACTCGTGCACTTGATGGCACAACTGTGATATCCTTGCTGCAACCAGCTCCTGAAACATATGAGTTATTTGATGACATTATTCTACTATCTGAAGGCCAGATTGTCTACCAGGGACCTCGTGATGCTGCTCTCGACTTCTTTGCATTCATGGGATTTAGGTGTCATGAACGGAAAAATGTGGCAGATTTTCTGCAAGAAGTATACAATCGGATCTTGTTGTCGTGAAGTTTCTTGTTCAATTAATGATAATGTTATTAATATTAATATTTCATCATTTTCCTTTCTTCTCCTTTGTTATTGCAGGTTATATCCAAGAAAGATCAGCAGCAGTATTGGTCTGTTCATGACTGCCCTTACGAATATATAACAGTGACGAAGTTTGCTGAAGCTTTTCGTTCATTTCATGTTGGTAAAATATTGTCGGAGGAGTTAGCTATTCCATTTGACAGGAATTATAATCATCCTGCTGCCCTGTCAACTTCTAGTTATGGTATACGAAGAGCAGAGCTTTTAAAGACTAGTTTATCCTGGCAGCTGCTTTTGATGAAGCGTAATTTGTTTGTCTATGTCTTCAAATTCATCCAGGTAGGCTTTTCGATTCTATTTGTTGAAATCAGTGAAAATTTATTCATTGTGCTGGAAGAGGGAATTTCCTTGAGTTCATGCCTTCCAGATTTGCTAGTCTGGAGTTTGGTCAAACATTGAATACTGGTGTCATTTTGCCTTTGTTCAATGATAATTGACATGAGAGACGTTCAAGTCGTTTTTTCCTTCTATTTCTTTATTTCTGTTCCTACTCAACTTTGTTAAAGATTTGCACGGTTGGCCCTCCCACCTTATCTGGAATGCTGTTGTTATTGGCAACATGGAACTGTATGGTATTTTCAGGAAAATTCATCTCCCAAGGGCTGGTTTGATGTGTTCTCTCCATGTTTTTGCAGCTACTGTTTGTCTCATTGATCACAATGACAGTTTTCTTCAGAACAAGAATGCATCGTGACACAGTTGATGATGGAGTAATCTACCTTGGAGCTCTGTATTTCGGAACTGTAATCATTTTATTTAACGGGTTTACAGAACTTTCCATGTTGATAGTCAAGCTGCCAATACTTTACAAACATAGGGACTTGCACTTTTATCCACGCTGGATTTACACACTTCCTGCTTGGATTTTGAGTATTCCAACATCTCTTATAGAGTCTGGGATGTGGGTAGGGGTTACTTACTACGCAATTGGCTTTGACCCGCAAATAACTAGGTAACACAGATTGACCTTTTCCATTCTATTTTGGGCTTAACATGAAGTGTGCTTTATTAATTTGCTGTCTCGATTTGCAGATTCCTTGGTCAGTTCCTGTTATTTTTCTGCTTGCATCAGATGTCTCTAGCTTTATTTCGTCTCATGGCATCCTTGGGTCGGAATTTGATAGTTGCCAACACCTTCGGATCATTTGCTATGTTGGTTGTCATGTTTCTTGGAGGATATATTCTTTCCAAAGGTTGATTCTTAACTTTATTAATACACATATTTTCAAAATGGTAAACTCTGTGTTTATTTATTTATTCTCTTATACGTTTTTCTTTTCCAATTGTTACAGATAGCATCCCACACTGGTGGATTTGGGGTTACTGGTTTTCTCCTTTGATGTATGCTCAAAATGCAGCTTCAGTAAATGAATTTCTGGGGCATTCATGGGATAAGGTTAAGATACTTTCCCTTCACTATTTATTGAACTCCTTGTATTCTTCATGTAGGCAGCATTGTACTGTTAATTATGATTCATTTTTCCCCATGCGCTTGTACGAATCCATGAACGTAAAATATAAGATTACCTCATTCTTCATTTATTATTGCAGGCAGCTTGGAACAACACGAATATGTCATTGGGTAAGGCTGTACTAAAAGCCCGCAGCATGTTCCCACAGAGTTACTGGTATTGGATTGGTGTTGGTGCTCTACTTGGTTATGCAGCCATATTCAATGCTCTCCTAACATTCTCTTTGGCTTACCTCAATCGTAAGCTACGCTTATCTTTCTACAGAACTTGAGATCCAAACAGCATTTAATATAAGCGTAGTAGCTGTAACACCATTTACCAATTCCGTGCAGCTTTAGGAAAGCAACAAGCAGTGGTATCCAAAGAAGAGCTTCAGGAAAGAGATCAGAGAAGAAAAGGAGAAAAATGTTCTGTTGAGCTCAGATCTTATATGCATTCAAACTCACTAAAAGGTTAGCACGATTGAGCATTTTCTGATTCCTTCTATTTTGTTAATTTAAATTTTTTGATTTTTGAGTTGTGATATAATTTATTTTTTATCCATTGCTTCAGCGATTACTGGCAAAGAACAAAGGGGGATGGTTCTTCCCTTTAAATCTCTTTCCATGTGCTTCAGCAATATCAACTATTATGTAGATGTGCCTTTGGTATGACCCTGAATGCCACCTCATTGTCTTATCCTTTCAAAAAGCGTTAGGGTTTTCCTTTCTTATACAGTGTTGTTAGCAGGAACTGAAGCAGCAGGGCATCTTAGAAGATCGCTTGCAATTGTTGGTTGATGTTACTGGAGCATTTAGACCTGGTATCCTTACAGCATTGGTTGGAGTTAGTGGTGCTGGGAAAACTACCCTTATGGACGTTTTAGCTGGAAGGAAAACTGGTGGACTAATAGAAGGGACTATAACAATCGCTGGTTATCCCAAAAGCCAAGAAACTTTTGCTAGAGTCTCTGGCTACTGTGAGCAGAACGATATCCACTCTCCATGCTTGACAGTTCGTGAATCACTGTTGTATTCTGCATGGCTCCGGTTACCATCTGATGTTGACTTGGAAACACAAAGGGTAATACTCCATTGATAGACAGATCTAAGCATTTTTCTTAGGCATAGATTTTATGTTTGTTTTTTCATGGATTTGCAGGTTTTTGTGGAAGAAGTCATGGAACTTGTAGAGCTCACTTCATTAAGTGGTGCCCTTGTTGGGCTGCCAGGGATTGATGGGCTGTCCACAGAACAGCGCAAGAGGTTGACAATTGCAGTGGAGCTTGTTGCTAATCCATCTATTGTCTTTATGGATGAACCCACATCAGGACTGGATGCTAGATCTGCAGCCATTGTCATGAGAACCGTAAGGAATATAGTCGACACAGGACGGACAATTGTGTGCACTATCCATCAACCGAGCATAGACATTTTTGAATCTTTTGATGAGGTCTTTCCTTTTGCTTTTCTTTTTTTGGGTGAACGTTCAGTTGATTTTAAAGATTTTTTGAAAAAATTTCTAAAATTTTGTTAATTTCTTCGTTGATTCTTCTTTTCCATCGCAGCTGCTGTTCATGAAACGTGGAGGACAGCTTATTTATGCTGGTCCACTGGGTACCAACTCTCACAAGCTTGTTGAGTACTTCGAGGTAATCTTGTTTTTATTTCATATGTTTTACAGTTGAGTAATATCATTCTCAGTAGTATGAGAGGTAATTCTTGGAATCCTGACAAATGAGGCCCATAGTTGATCATCTATATTGCTGACTTGTTTTACGAATCTCACTTTCAGTGGACCAAGGCCCAAAGATATGCCATATCATTTTGTTGATTTTTTTTAATGTTGCTTTTTTTTTTTTTTTTTTTTTTGAAGTGGTTGCTTCTTTTCAATTGAATGCGGTGTTTCACTGCTTGTTAGCAAGTTCTCAATTCTCACTAAACTGAAAAGAATATTTCAAGAATTTCATTATCTGTTGATTTTTAAGACCTTGTCCATTTGCAGGTCCCTTGAACCAATGATGATGATTAGCTAAGCATGGGCTTCACCATTAGAAAATTTGGATGGTTTTTATCATTAATGAAACTCATAACTCTTATGTAGAAATCAAACTGGGAGGTAGTATAAAAGAAAATATATCATGCCTAAGAAAACCAGCACAGAGCTCCAAGGGTTTCTACGTTGGTCCTATTAATTGGCTTCATCAATTAAATTATGTGAATTTTTATCATGGAAGATTGCCCCGTAAATTTTTCTATTGCTAATGGAATTACATTGTAAGGAAGAAAATGAGTAGAGCAGGATTCTATAGGTGTTATCATTGATATTCATGTTGGTTAGTGAATAAATTATGTTGATGAAAAATGGGGATTGATCTTTCATTGTAAATGTAGGCAATTGAGGGCGTGCCTAAGATTAGACCTGGACAAAACCCAGCTGCATGGATGCTGGAAGTCACTTCTCTTGCCCAAGAAAGTCGACTTCATGTGGATTTTGCCGAAGTTTACCTGAGATCAAGTCTTTTCCTGTAAGAACCGGTTGCAGTTTTTTACATTGTTTTTTATTGTCTGTTTTTCACATTTTTAAATTAACGAATTGCTCTATTTTAGCTGAATGTTGGTGCCTTTTTCACTAGAAAGCTTTTTACCAGCATGTCCTTGATTATTTCAGACAGAATAGAGAATTGGTTGAAAGGCTAAGCAAACCAAACAGAGACACAAAAGACTTGAGTTTTCCAACCAAGTATTCCCAATCAGTTGGCGGTCAATTTCTTGCTTGTCTTTGGAAGCAAAATCTGTCTTACTGGAGGAACCCACAATATACTGCCGTCCGTTTCTTCTATACAACTTTTATTTCACTGATGTTTGGAACAATCTGTTGGAGATTTGGCTCTAAAAGGTTAGTTCTCAAGTTGTTTTTTCGGTCCTTTGCCACAAGTGCCTTTTTTAATTTTTAATTTTTTTGAGTCTAGAGATCTTTCTCTAGATTATCTGTGTCTAGAACACATGCAACATTCTATAAAAATATGCTGACTATGCCTTCATTCCTTTGTAGGAAGATCCAACAGGATGTGCTGAATGCCATGGGCTCTATGTATGCAGCCGTCCTATTTATTGGTATTACCAATGCAACCGCAGTTCAACCTGTTGTTTCCATTGAGAGGTTTGTTTCATATCGAGAGAGAGCTGCTGGCATGTACTCAGCTCTTCCATTTGCGTTTGCACAGGTTTGACTTTTCTGAAAATTGTGCTTAATTCATAATTACGCACCACTTTCAAGTACGTCATGTTGCATCCTTTTCCCTTCCACTACAGGTTGCGATTGAGCTCCCTTACGTGTTTGCGCAGACATTAATTTATGGCAGCGTGTTCTACTTCATGGCATCGTTTGAATGGGCAGTTCAAAAGTTCATCTGGTACTTATTATTTATGTTTGGTACATTGCTGTACTTCACATTTTTTGGCATGATGACGACTGCAGTGGCACCGAATCATAATGTGGCCCCAATAATTTCTGCCCCATTTTATATGCTTTGGAACCTTTTCAGTGGATTCATGATTCCGCACAAGGTAATGAACTAGGCACTCTATGCTTTATTGTTTCGCCAAGTTCTAGTGATTCTTGTTTGGCATTCCGGGGTTTGATTGTATGCACAATTCCACATTCTCACTGTCTATAATTTTTCTCATTTTTTGCATCAATCACATTTATTCAGTGGATCAAATATGCAAATCTGTCATTGCTTTCCTTGTTGACTTGTAAAGGCAATGGTGATGCTTGTTTCTCTCAAAAGTGGTGTTTAAGGCACAATGTTTTGCACTCAGTCCAAGTCAGTTAACCCAAGCAGATTAATCAATTTATATATGCTCTCCTATGTGTAATTAGGTCTAAGGAACCTCTAAAGTGAGCATGATTCGTACTTTTCTTGGTCTGAGGATGTTACAGAGCTGATTGTGTTTCGTTTTTGTTTCTCGCACTGCCATGTCTTTTTACAAATGAACTTCATACATTTTGTTTCGATTGGTGGGCATCGTTTTTGGCTAAATTTGTTTCATCTTGACTTCATTTGTTGTCGTTAACTGTTTTCCTACCTCTTCCCAATGACAATTGATCTCCTGCAGTCATTGCAAACCAAATCCGGCATGGGCCGGTCGTGACTGCAATGATATGGACTTCTGTGTTTTATCTATACTCTTTAACTGTTTGAGGCCAAATAATAATGAGGTTGGGAGCGGCCATAACACGCGCATCCTGGATCACACCTGAATATGTATGTTTAGATGTACAAATAATACAATCACCATCAGGATTCACGATGCTAGATGTGTTCGCAAGCAGATAGTGGCTCGTGACCAGCAATGAGACTTCTGGGAATCCGTCCCTTAGTTAGTAATATAACAATCGTATCATCATCTAAGCTGATGCTGAAGTCAGAGGCTATTACATGATCTAATTGTAGTTAACAGGTTGATTGAAACGTAGCTGCACTTGCTGGCATATTTTCCTATCTGAGCTGAGACGGGTCCATTAATGACTGCAATTGTGTTGATTCCTCCATGGATATAAAAGTAAAACCCCAAATTTCAAAAAGATCGTTCACGACTTAGTTTGTGAAACTCTACACAACCATCTCGGTTTTCAATCGTCATGGTGCATTCATACATCAAATACCAGTTCGTACCAGAAAGCCTAATCCTGTTTACTTTTGTAGAAATCTGACGTGTCTAACATTGCAATTTGCTTATCTGTCTTCTTTGAAGTTTTTTTCTGAATAAAAAATAGGAAGATGCTGGTAACTTTCATTTTAAATTGTCAGGCTAATGTCCCTGTTCTTTGCAGAGGTTGCCTGCATGGTGGAGATGGTATTACTGGGCAAACCCTATAGCCTGGAGTCTTTATGGCCTTCTGACATCTCAATATGGTGATGACGACAGACCCATGAAGCTCTGGGATGGGGGTGTCTCCACCCCAGCAGAGTATCTTCGGAAAAATTTTGGCTTCCGCCATGATTTCCTGGGAATTGCCGGAATTATGGTGGCTGTTTTCTGCGTGATATTTGCTGTGATCTTTGCTTTCGCAATCAAATCTTTCAACTTCCAGCGGAGGTAGGACACTCAATTTTACAGTAGGTAATGGGAAATTTGTAGTATCTGATGTATTTTTTAGGTATAATGATTGAATGTTCGAGTAAATTTGTACAGCCAATGATGCATATATTCACACGTATTCTATGTATATTGTACCTCGTTCATGTCAAGGCTTAAGATTAATATGCCGCCGGATGAAAACAAATGAGTACACATCTATTCATTTTCGAAAATGTCTCCTTTTATGAAAACAAACGAATACTTAAGATTCATTCTTGAAATGAACTGCTTTTGCTGAAATTCCACAAATAACACAGAATGCAAAGCTTTTTTCACAATTATAAGTAGGGTCGAACATATATTTCTTGCATCAGTTTACTGCTTGTTGGTAACATTTTTTTTAAAAAAAATATATTTTCAAAAAAAAAAAAAAAAACTTTTTCTAGCCATAACAATCTCATTACCAGCCACCCGGTGCAGCTACGAAAGCTAGCACGAGCCGCCAGGCGGCTAGTAGTAGGCTGTCTAGCGTTAGGACGTCTGAGGACGAAAATAGCTTTCGAGTTTCAACGTCGTCGGCCAGGCCGCCAGCCACGGCCCGCGCCACGTTGCGCGTAAGTTGAGACTTTTTTGTTTTACTGTTTTCATGTTTCGCTATGAATACCACTTTTTAAATTAAAAAATTTTAATTAAAACTTTCTACTCTTTATAACTATTTTATTTTTTAATTATTTATTTATATATTTCTTTATAGCTATTCTTTTTTACAATTATTTTTACATAGCTACTTATATAGCAAATTTATTTATTTTCTTTAATTTTTATCATTATTTATATTATATCATATCATATTCTCTCACTTTTATAAGTGATTTTACGTAGTCTTCCTCCATTTTAAATATGTTAATGATTGATGTAAGATTTGATTTATTCATTATATTTAGCATTATTAATTTAGTTAGTAGATTAAATTTCACTCAAATCAAATATGTGCCTGGGTCAAATTTGTTAAAAAAATAGATATATTTAGTTATTTACATGTAAATTAGTAAATTCTCATATGTATTATAATACAGTAATACTTTATATAATCATTTATTCACAAAGTAATGATATTTTAGACAATTCGAAGGTTGAAAATACTATTTAAAAATAAATATTTAAATATTAAATTATTTTATTATATTGATTTTTTACACATTTATAGAGGGGGTTATATACAGCAATACTAATATAAAATGAAAGAATTTTCATAATAATATAAATAATATTAAATACAATAGATGAATTAAATTTTTTTATCCATCGTGAAAATATTAAGAATGGAGGGAATTGCATGCGAGAGAGGTCTCATAAAATTGGAGCCCTTGTGGGAACAGATCACATAGAAGTTGAGCCCTTAGTAAATAAGATTTTAGAGTGATTAGTGACCAATAAATGCTCAACGGATTCGATGGCTCGTGTTCGCGAACAGTTCTACCGTATGCGCTAGTGCGATTAGCTTCTTGCCTCCAATTTCCAGGAAAGCTCACCAGTAATTTGCTGGCGAGACAATCTTCAGTTTTCACACGCCATTCCCCCGAAATGTTGATTGGAACAGGATGCACGTAGCCACTTCCCTTTTTGCTTGTATTTCACTCTCGTTCCCTCTCGTGTTAAAAACAGAGGGCTTGGCTTGTAAGTTGTAACATTGGCTCCACCTCTAATCCGTTTCCATTCCTCCGCGGCCCCACCCCGACTCGAGGGAGTGGGAAAACGGCGACTTGCTTTGCTGGAGAGCACAAAATTTGAAAAATATTTCACCACATCATTTATGTTATTATAAAAATTCTTTTATTCATCTAGGAGCAATGTGTAAAATTAATATAATAAAATAGTTTAATATTAATATCAATTTTAAGGTTATATTTTTAACATTTAAACCATTTAAAATATCATTGTCGTGTAAATAAATGATTTTATAAATTATTATTACATTATAATATATATGTAAACATATCTAATATTTTTTTATAATTTAAATTGCTACATTTATAAATGATTTTATAAAATATTATTACATTATAATATATATGTAAATAGATCTGAAATTTTTTCTTAATTGAAATGTAACTATATATATTTTTCAGTAAAAGCAGCCCATGCACATATTCTATTTAATTTGAATGAAATATGAGATGTTAAATACGACAAAATACTTTTAAAAGCATTTGTAACGGTTCAATCTAAAACTTTTCACTCTCCATAATTATTCTATTTTTTAATTATTTTTTTACATTTTTCTATACAAACTACTATACTTTTCAATTATTTCTACACAACTACTCATACAACTAACCTATCTATTTTAATTTTATTCTCTTTACTCCTCATCATTACTCCTATTATATCACATACCTTTCTATTGATTTGACAACTTTTACTCTAAAAACTTTTCATCAAAGGGGGTGTTTGGCAATGACAAAAACTTTTCACCTAAAACTTTTCAATCTAAAACTTGTCATTCTCTACAACTTTTCTATTTTTTAATTATTTTTTTACATCTTCCAACACAAACCACCCTACTTTTCAATCATTTCTACACAATTACCTATACAACTAACCTATCTATTTTAACTTTATCCTCTTTACTCCTCATCATTACCCCTATCATATCACATCATTTGACAACTTTTATTCTTCAAAACTTTTCACCAAAAGTTTTATTCATTCCCAAACACACCCAAAAATTTTACCTCCAACCAAACACACACATAATATCGAATCAACATAAACCTGGCACATACGGCATGCACTTTCTGAGAAAGTACCAGAAGAGTGCACCGTAAGTTACTAACACTCCGCCAGAGTCCAGGCTGCCATCGCCCAAGTCCGCCCAACTGGGCCCACACCATTGACGGAAACTTTCGGTATTTCGTCGTGCCATCACACGATGGGCGAATGGGCCACAGTCGAGTTGGTAAGGGAGGAATACTGCTGGAGTACGAAATTTTTTTGTCCTTGCATCATGAAGAATAGCCCCGCAGCACGCATCCCTCTCGAGAGATCACAAGATCAGTATTCTTCTGAAAGCATCAGCTTATATATATATATACACGGTCACACTTAAATGTAACCGGGTGACATAGAAGCAGGCTCATATAACCCTTTCAACATTTTAAATTTTAATACTTAATAGAAAATTTAATCCATCTATTGTATTTAATATCATTTGTTTATCTAGGAGACTAAGTTTCATCCCAATCAAGTATATTTAATGGTCATATTTGTTTTTAAAAAATATATTTATGTGTGAATTATGAAAAATGCTTAGATCTATTTACACATGTATTAGAATGTAATAATACTTTATACAATCATTTATTCATATAGAAATAATATTTTGGATGGTTTAGAAGTCAAAAATACTACTTTAAATTAATATTTTAGCATTTTTCATAATTTATACATGAATATATACATTTTCTAATAAATGCGGCTTATAAACATACTTGATTGGATGAAACTTGATTCCCTAGATAAACAAATGATGTTAAATACAATGAATGAATTAGATTTTCCATCGAAGATCAAAATCTTAAATTTTGAAGAGGTTAAATGGGTCCAATTCTATGTAACCCGGTAACATAGAAGCGGAACCCTATATATATATATATATATATATAGCTGTTCCGGTGCAGCGACGCTGCACCGGAACAGCGGTGCAGTGGCCCAAAATGGGCCCCACATGATCATGAAATCATGATCTACTCCACCCATTGTATTTAGAATAATGTATTCTATTACCATACCAATTTTCATCCCAATCAGATATGTATATGGGCCCCATCTGAAAATGGTACAAATCCAACGTAATAAAATAGTTTGATGTAAATAACAACTTTAAAGTATCTGATTAGGATAAAAATTGGTATGATAATAGAATACATTATTCTAAATACAATGGGTGGAGTAGATCATGATTTCATGATCATGTGATGCCCATTTTGGGGGACGCTGCACCGGAACAGCCCTCTCTCTCTCTATATATAGATCTGATCCTGTGCAGTCCGCTGTAAAATGGACCCCACACATATTAGATTGTAATGAAACTTTATACACTCATTTATCCATATATAAATCATACTTTAGACGGTATAGATATTGAAAAAACCACATTAAACTTGATATTTACATTAAACTATTTTATTACGTTGATTTTGCACCGTTTTAAGATGGGGACTACACACATGTTGGATTTGGATGAAAATTGGTATGCTAATAAAGTGAACAATTCTAAATACAATGGGTGGGGTGGATTTTCTATTTATAATCAAGTGGGGCCCACAGTGCATGGACTGCACCGTGCAGTCGCATGCACTGGATTATTTTCCATATATATATATGAGAACCTTTCTTTTGCAGTGAAACTGCACCATAATTAACGGTGCATTTGGCTCAAAATGGGTTTTACATGTACTTAAATGTAGTGATACTTTATATAATCATTTATCCATATATAGATTTTATAGCAAATGGTTTCTATGTTGAAAAAACAACTTTAAAGTTGTTATTTACATCAAACTATTTTATTATATTGAATTTGTATCATTTTTAGATGAGGTCTATACACATATCCAATTGGGATGAAAATTGGTATGGTGATAGAATACATAATTTTAAATATAATGAGTTGAGTAGATTATAATTTTATGATCATATGGGGCCCGTTTTGAGATAACCGCACTTGAATATTTCTCATATATATATTATTGGTCTCGCATTTATGTAACCGGGTTACATAGAAGCGGACCTATATAACCTCTTCAAAATCTAAGATTTTGATTTTCGAAAAAAAATCTAATTCATTTATTGTATTTAACATTATTTGTTTATCTAAGAGACCAAGTTTCATCCCAATCAAGTATGTTTATGGGCCACATTCGTTCAAATATATATATATATTCATGTGTAAATTATGAAAAATAATTAGATATATTTACACATGTATTAGAATGTAATAATACTTTATTGACTCATTTATTCACATAGAAATGATATTTTGAACGGTTTAGATGTCGAAAATACTACTTTAAAATTGATATTTTAGCATTTTTCATAATTTACACATAAATATATACATTTTCTAACAAATGTGACCCATAAACATACTCGATTGGGATGAAATTTGATCATTTAGATAAACAAATAATGTTAAATACAATGAATAGATTGGATTTTTCATTAAAGATCAAAATCTTAGATTTTGAAGGGTTACATGGGTCCGTTTCTATGTAACCCAGTTACATAGAAGTGGAGCCCTATATATATACATATATATATATATATATAGAGAGAGAGAGAGAGCCATTATTGTGCAATGAAGCTTCACCATAATTAGCGGTGCATTTGGCCTACAATGAGCTCTACATGTACTTAAATGTATTGATACTTTATACAAACATTTATTCATATATAAATTTTATAACAAATGGTTTACATGTTGAAAAATAACTTTAAAGTTGTTATTTACATCAAACTATTTTATTACGTTGAATTTATACCATTTTTAAATGGGATTTATACACATATCCAATTGGGATGAAAATTGGTATGATAATAGAATACATAATTCTAAATACAATGAGTGGAATAAATTATAATTTTATGATCATATGTGACCCATTTCGAGGTGACTGCACCGTAATTGTGATGCATTGAAACTGCACCTGAATATTTCTCATATATATGGACCCATGTAGCCTTTTCAAAAAATAAGATTTTAATCCTTAATGGAAAATCCAAACTATTTATTATATTTAACATCATTTGTTTATCTAGGAGAACAAGTTTTATCCCAATCAAGTATATTTAAGGATCATATTTGTTCAAAAAAAAATATATTCATGTGTAAATTATGTAAAACGCTTAGATCTAATTACATATGTATTAGAATGTAATAATACTTTATAGAATCATTTGTTTACATAGAAATAATATTTTGGACGGTTTAGATATCGAAAATATTACTTTAAATTTGATATTTTAGTATTTTTCATAATTTATGCATGAATATATATATATTCTATCAAATGTGACTCATAAACATACTTGATCGGGATGAAACTTGATCCCTTAAATAAACAAATGATGTAAAATACAATGAATGGATTAGATTTTCCATCAAAGGTCAAAATCATAGATTTTGAAGGAGTTACATGAATCCACTTCTATGTAACCCGATTACATAGAAACAGATTCCGTATATATATATATATATATATATATATATATATAGAGAGAGAGAGAGAGAGAGAGAGAGAGAGAGTTGTTGTTCCGGTGCGACGCCACTGCACCGGAACAACGATGTAGTTGCCCAATAAATGGGCCCCACACATATTAAAATGCAATGAAACTTTATACAATCATTTATTCATATCTAAATCATACTTTAGATGGTTTAAATGTTGAAAAATCGCTTTAAGTTATTATTTAAATCAAACTATTTTATTACGTTGAATTTGTACTATTTTCAGATGGGGTCTGTACACATATCCGACAGGCATGAAAATTGATATGGTAATAGAATACATTATTGTAAATACAATAGGATGAGTAGATTTTGATTTTATCATCATGTGACGGTGTAGTGGTGCTGCACCTGAATATATCTCATATATACGTATGACCTATTCCTGTGCAGATAGACTACACCGTAAATGGGCCCCACGTATATTAGATTGCAATGAAACTTTATACAATCATTTATCCATATAAAAATCATACTTTAGACGATTTAGATGTTGAAAATACTATTTTAAACTCGATATTTATATTAAACCATTTTAGTATGTTGATTTTGCACCACTTTAAGATGAGGATCATACACATTTGGATTTAGATAAAAATTGGTATGCTAATAAAGTGGACAATTCTAAATATAATGAGTGGGGTGGATTTTTCATTCATGATCATGTGGGGCTCATAGTTTGTGGACTATACGGTGTAGTCGCATGCACTAGATCATATATATATATATATATATATATATATAGAGAGAGAGAGAGAGAGAGTTGTTCCTGTGCAGCTGCAGTGGTACATTCGCCCAAAAATTGACCCCACACATATTAGAATGCAATGAAACTTGAGGAATGACCCTGTTAGTCTGGGCTAAGTAAATATCTCACTTAGCCTACCTCAAAAATCCTATTTAAAATAACTTTTTTTTGTTTTTTTCTTCATACACTTGTTTATCTAATTGTATTTAATATATAAATCAAGTTTTACCATTTTTGGATATGTGTATATATATTTTTTAGATTTTTAAAAATAAGAGTATTTTAAATACATATATACACATAGATGTTTAAAAATCTCAAAAAAATAGATAAACACATTCAAAAATAGTAAAACTTGGTCTATATGTTAAATACACTTAGATAAACAAGTGCACGGAGAAAAAAGTAAAAAAAGTTATTGTAAATAGGCTTTTTAAAGTGGGCTAAATGAGGCATTTACTTAGCCCGGGCTAACATGAGCACTCCTCATGAAACTTTATATGATCATTTGTCTATATATAAATTTTATAGCAAATTGTTTACATGTTGAAAAAATTATTTTAAAGTTGTTATTTACATCAAACTATTTTATTATGTTGAATTTGTACCATTTTTAGATGGAGTCCATATACATATCCGATTGGGATGAAAATTGATATGGTAATAGAATACATTATTCTAAATACAATAGATGAAGTAGATTATAATTTGATCATTATACGGGGGCCATTGCAACGCCACTGCACCGTAATTCTGGTGCAGCGGCGCTTCACTTGAATATAACCCATATATATATATATATATGAAAGCTGTTCCGGTGCAGCGTCACTACACCGGAACAGCGGTACAGTGGCCCAAAAATGGGCCCCACATGATCATGAAATCATGATCTACTCCACCATTGTATTTAGAATAATGTATTCTATTATCATACCAATTTTCATCCCAATCAGATACGGCCCCATACATATCTGATTGGGATGAAAATTAGTATGGTAATAGAATACATTATTCTAAATACAATGGGTAGAGTAGATCATGATTTCATGATCATGTGGGGCCCATTTCAGCGATGCTGCACAGGAATATATTCCTATATATATATAGGAGCTGTTCTGGTGCAGCACCATTGCACCGAAACAGTGGTATATTTGCTCAAAAATGGGCCCCACAAATATTAAAATGTAATAAAACTTTATAAAATCATTTATTTATATATAAATTTTATAGCAAATGATTTACTTATTAAAACAATATTTTAAAGTTGTTATTTATATCAAACTATTTTATTACGTTGAATTTGTACTATTTTCAAATGGGGTCCATACACATTTTCGATCGGGATTAAAATTAAAACGGTAATAGAATGCATTATTCTAAATATAATGGGTGAAGTAGATTATGATTTTATCATCATATGGGGCCATTTTAGCGCCACTGCAATTGAATATTTTCCTATATATATAAAGAGATATATATTCAGGTTTAGCGCTGCAGGCTCCACATGATGATAAAATTAAAATTTATTCCACCTATTGTATTTAGAATAATGTATTCCATTACCATATCAATTTTCATGACAATCGATTATGTGTATGGACTCCATCTGAAAAATAATACAAATTCAATATAATAAAATAATTTGATTTAAATAATAACTTTAAAGTGATTTTTTCAATATCTAAACTGTCTAAAGTATGATTTATATATAAATAAATAATTATATAAAATTTAATTGCATTTTAATATGTACGGGGCCCGTTTTTTGAGCAATTGCACTGCTAGCGCTGCACATGAAGAGCTCTCGTATGTATATATTCTTCTGAAAGCATCGGCTTCGATACATGAGCATCGAATCTGACAACCGCGTGGGGACAACGTAACGGCTTGGATCTGGGTCGTCTACTTGCACGTCCGTGTGTGATGTCATCTAGATCGCACGGTGTCCGGCGCACAAGCTCCCTACCGTTTCTCTTTCCTCCCGCTTCTCCCCACGCAAATGCTGGTACTGTAGTGAAAATTCCAACTTTTTTTTTTTTTGTTGTTTTTCTTTCACGGGTTAGGGAGAGCTCTATTCTCTTTCCAGCTTCGCTGCTGAAAGTCTCAGCCGCCTTTGTTTTTGTTTGGGCCTTACGTCGAGCAGCTAAAGGTTCATAGATTTTCAAGTGATGAGGGCGTTTCTCTCGTCATTTGACGTCAATGGTGGTAGTAATGACCCGCAAAGACGAGGGGAACATGACTTTCCATGATTTCTTGGGTATCAGCTCAGAGGATTCTGCTGCTTTCGTTGCCAGGGATAGTGCAAGTCTCGGAGACGCCCGAGCTGCAGAGGCATCGGCGTCAGTTTCCGTCGGAGCACCGTCTCTTACCCGTGGTCCTGTCTCCAGTTCTGATATAGCTTCAGGTCTGTTTTCATTTTGGGATTTTGTGTTGTGCTTCTTTAGGTGGTTTGGGTCTTTCACTGCTTGTTATCTTAAATTGAATTTTCAATTTCCCTTGCCTTTCTCTTTGTTGGGTTTTCCATTCTCTTTAGCTTTATTTTGTGGCACGTCTAGGTTTGCCTAAAAACCAAGCTCAACGATTCGGGTTTAATTCTCTTTTGCTATTAAGAACTTTGTTTTCTTTTTCTTTTTCCCGTGCGTTTCTTTCTAGTTATGTCAGTTACATGGTTTTGTTTCCCATCTACTCCCTCCAAATCGGTATATTGAATTGAAGAACGATTCAATACTTATGTAAGCATGGAAGCTTACGCGCTTACCCTTTGTTTTTTAATTTTCAAATATTTTTTGAAAAATCTAAATCATTTATCATGTTTATCCATATACCTATTTACTATAATTCCAAATGCTACATACATTGCAAACTTTTTTGTATTATATCTATACTATACATTTTCTCAAAATTTATTGGCTACATATTCACTCTCAAAAGATAATATTTTTTTATAAGATTTAAGTCTCCAATGAAAATTATCTTTGATGGCATGATAACTTATCCTTTGTTTTTTAATTTTAAAATATTTTTTGAAAAATCTAAATCATTCATCATGTTTATCCGTATATCTATTTACTATAATTCCAAATACTATATACATAGCAAACTTTTTTGTATTATATCTATAATATACATTTTCTCAAAATTTTTAGCGACTACATATTAACTCTCGAAAGATATTATTTTTTTTTATTATAAGATTTAAGTCTCCAATGAAAATTATCTTTGATGGCATGATAAATAGGATTTAGGTTAAAAAAAATATAGTTCAAAAATTTAAAAGTCAACAGCAAATATGAGGCTCCCGTGCTTACATAAGTATTGAATCATTCTTCGAATGGAATTTGGTTTTATGCATTGGTTAAGAATTAAGTTATGTTTGGGTGAGATTGATGGGATTGGTTTCCAATAGCCTTCCTTTTGCAATTGCTATCTTTTCTCTGTTTCTTACTGTAAAAGGCGAACAGGTGACCATCTTCATGAGGTTCAGCTTCATGGTTCAAAGAGTGATATCTCTCTACCCCAGATTAGCAACATGTTCTCTGGAAGAAAGAGGGGCAACACAGATTCTGGTTTGATGGGTTCATTAAGGGATAGGATGCGTCTCATCGGAGTGGATTCTGCTGAAAGTTCTCGTCTGGTTAAGGTAGCTTAACTGAAATTATAGAATTGATTGTTTGGCATTTGAGTCTCCAATTGGTTGCAGCTGCTGTGGACAACTCATATTCCTTCAGGAGATATTGTCGATATGTTGGCCTTATATCTTAGCAACAGTTGCTTTACCTGTGTTTAACACATTGTAGTTGCAATGTAGATGTTCCAAAATGAGATTGGTGGAGAGCAAGGTAGAAGCGATCATGACCATCGTGCGAGTTTATCTATGCGACCACCAAAACAAACTTCTGCCCCTGTGATACTACAACAGCCCAGTAGGCCTGACTCGGTTGTTTCTGATCAGGAACATTCACTTCCACTTCCAGTGAGTGCTGGGCCATTGGTGCACTATCCTTCTCATTTTGACAAATCCCCACCCTACATGGATAAAGTTTATTTAAAGAAATACGGTGACACAGCTCTTGCTGGTGCTAGTACATGTATTTCACCTGCTGCAGATGAGGGTTCTAGAACAGGTAAGAAAGATTCCAGTATCCCGCATGCTATGGGTGTTAGCAGTATAGTGCCACAAAGAAATGCAACTGAATTGTTGCCAAGTAGCAGCAGGGCAAATGTTAGCCATAAAAATTCTGGAGCAGAATCTGGCAATACACTAAGGTAAATGCTGCTACTTATGCTCAATTTCTTCTTTTTGATTGGATCATGGTGTGAAAGCCAACTGCAGAAAAAAATTGATGGTATACTATCTGTTATATTTTTCCAGGCGCTGTTTCTTAACGTCATCTAGTCGGCAGATGACCATATTTTATGCTGGGCAAGCACATGTTTTTGATGATGTTCATCCAAACAAGGTCAAAGTGCATTAAATATCAGAGGAACATATTTTCTTTGTCTTTTCTGTTTTTCTTCTATTTTACCTTTTGCTGGGGAGGAAGTCTTTTTCCTTCATTCCTTACCTCAGCAATTTTGATTTCCATGGGCCCAGTGAATTTAGAAAATGTGTTTTCAATTGTTTCTGGCACAGAAAGACATCAACAGGAGAATGTATTTTAATGAATATTGTGCGAGAACCATTTTGATTTCACATTACATTTCTTGCATTGTGCGTCTGTTATGGTTGCAGTGGTTTTGATTCTGATACCTTTCTATATTCACAAAAATGCCTGCACTTTAAAAGATTTAACTAGTGAGATGGAGTGAAAAACTGATCGAAACCACTTGCATAGGCCCAAGTAAATCCACATGATTTCCTCTTTTTTTCCAGGAAATGCCTTGGATGATGTGCATGGGATAACATATTCATGTCTCAAGGACTTATACACCCATAATGAATTGTCAGAGGATGATGTCATGGATGTCAGCATGCATCTTATGAAATTTCTGGCAAGGTAGGTGTTATCATTTTAACAAGAACGATAAAAGAAAATAAATCAGTAGGGGGCCGGAAATAATCGTTAGTATATGGTTGCAATTTTGAATAATAGGACAGTTATTGTGTGTTTAAATTTGTGGGTGCTCTGTCAGACCACTTGTACACTACGTTCTGAATGAACAATGTCTTCAGATCATTAGGTTGTAAGCACCCAATCTCTCTTGCATATTTCTTGGTCTTATTGGATTCTTAGCCATGGATGTGTATGTTCTGGGCAGTATTTATTGTATTTGAAACTTTGGGGTATTCCTGTTTACACATATTTTGCCATTATGAACCACCAAACTGCAGACCCATCCTCAGGAAGCAGTTTGATGATTCTTTTGAGGATAGCAATATCTTTTGAGTTAGACAGCTGTAACCCAAGGATTTCAGGCACCACATCATCAATTGGGGTCACCAACATGCACTATGCAGTCCACTTGGCCATAACAGAGCTGAGTGAAAATGAAATTTTTTCTTGCGTATAGCTAGGTTTTTTAGTGATTTCATTCATTTAATTAATTAGCACATCATTCGTAGATCACACTCCTTTTTCCCAAAGGTGTTAGAAGCAGAATACATCCATTTTGTCTTAATCAAGAGGCCATTGCGACTCTTAATTGTTTCTGAAACATTGAAATCAATGACGAAGATAGTGTTTTGATATTAACTGCAGGCAGGTGAAATAATGACTTTGGCTGGATCTGGTGGAGGGTCTTGGTCTATGACTTATTCCGCAGCTTCTACTGTTCGACAACCGAGCCCAGAAGCCTATGCACCCTGTAGTGAGAATGAAGCAGTCATCAACAACATTGAATTTTGGCAAGAAAAGCGAAGAGGGCTAGTTTCATTTCAATCTTCTTACCAAGGAGTGAGTCAAAGCAAACATCCATCAATCCCCAGTGATCATCTAAACCTTTAACCTGGTAGGCCAGATGCCTTCATGCATTTAAGTGAGATTTGTTCATGAGATGAGCACTGCCATGTTTGCCATATCTAGTAGATAGGCTGATCTAGGCAACACATACAGAGACCCAAAAAGGGCTAAAAAGCAATGGACTGTCAGAAACACTGTTTTTTTTTTGGCCAGCCTGGCTACAAGTTGGGTTTGTCCCCAACCCAAATATTTAAAATGGGTGAAGCATAAGTTAGATTCAGCTATTATGAACGTGCTGATTATTATGTGAAGTACAGTGCCAAATAGGCAATGCAGTGGGCAGAAAAGTCTGAAGTCCTGGAGGAGGAGGATAGATACTGCAAAAAAAGTCAATTGGAGTCTTGGCAATGGCTTTCAACGCGGCTGTTGGAAGCATTTCCTTCAAAATGTTTTCGAGTATAAACAGACAGAAAGCTGAAGTGCAAGTGTTACTATGCATATCTTGTTGTGAGGGCAGTGTTTCAATAGAAGGGTTAGGCAACCAGCGGTTAAGTTCTTCTGCTGTTTCACGTTTTTTTTTTATATTTTGTTTCTATTTAGGGATAAATATTGGTCCTACTTTTCTCGTACTTTCTACTTGCGCGCATTAATTCGTTGCGGGGTTGCTGGGCTGACTTGTTCTTCCTGCACTCCAATGGCTCCTGCGAATTGAAGTGTGGATTGTTTGGGTAGAAGTTGGCATGTATATATCATTGAGAAAATTATTGAAAGGACGTGTTCAGCTTATAAAATCATTAACTCAACAGATGTTGCCTACACTCTTTTTGGAGAAATGTCTCGTATTTTGGGCAGCTTTGATCATACATGCGCAATGCAATGGATTTTGTGACGCCCTAGCTGATTCAGAAGGATGGGGAATTTTGACCAATTCTCAGCTTGGGTTTGGGCATCGCCGGTTCCATTGGGTATTAGTTAATTGAGTATAGGAAATTGTACTAGCGAAGTACATACCATTACCAAAGGTGGGCTTGGAAAGATGTCGGAATCGAAGAAGTAAAGTTTTTTTTTTTTTTTTTTTTGTGTGGACTTGGATATGACCAGATGCCACTGCAAAATGGGAATACCAAAATGGGTGCCGTATAAAAAGTTAAACACTCCATGCCCTAACTCACCCTGCAAGAGCAAATCATGTATGGCACAGTCGGCATGCTTCCAAACCACTGGAGAGCAAATGATGCACATGGGAGATCCGGCTTGTTTATTTAGAACCTTCTTCTCCGCTTATTTGCCAGGCATGCATCATCTTGGAAGCTCATGTTTAGATTGATTAGTCCTTCTGGCATTGCTCGGCATTCGACAATGGATTGCAGTGGGAAGAGGATGCATTCTTTGTGAAAATAATAAACGGATGTAATATGCACTTCAAATTACTATTTTCTATTTTTTATCAATAAAATCATCTATATTCTTTCTATGCTATGCAAAGTCTTATCTACCGGTAAGGCCGAGCTTGGTCTTTCATGGTATATTTCAAATGAATTAGAATGCATCTGGCTCAGTGCACTGAATCGCTATAATTTGGGGAAGTGGGGAAACATTTCCACTGAATCACTTCCCACATATATACACACGTTATTTCACGAACAATCTGGTACTTGCTTGAGCCAATATCATAACAAATTTCGGTAAGGATGTTATACTTAACAACTAATTAATATCATGCATGATGTGGTTTACATCATGATTATAGAAGTACTCTTTGTTTTCGGAATTATCACTATAATTTTCGGTGGACATTCTGTTTTCACTTCTCTTTTTAGGCTATTTCCCACATAACTGTGAGGAAAAGCAATCAACTAAGTAACACGAGTAATGTCTTTGTTGTCTTATCATTAATAATGTAAAATATGAGAACATCTAAATCTGATAGGAGCCAAAAACTCGGACATTGTCATATTCTTCATGACAAGAACAACAAGAAGAAAAAAGCTCACCCCTACCAGCTAAAGAAGCAGAAGAAATGTGAGCAGGCATTGGATAGTGAACAAACCCCACCCTTTTTCATTTCATGAGCTCGGATGTGGGGCGACTCCATCACTGAGCAACTGGTGCAAGTACGGAGCTGATTGCAGCATATGAGAAAAGACCATCTTACTGCAACAACAAGAGCTTCAGTGCCTCCCTAAGTGCCCTGTCATGATCATTATCCAATGCAGCTTACACCCTCTGCTCAGAACGACGTGACATGCAGATTGAAGCATTGGGATTGGGATTGGATGTGTCAACCCCTGCAGGAGAAGGAGAGCCTCATCTAAGAGATAGGATGGGGACTGGGGCCGGAGAAAGCAGCTCCATATCCCACCATGTGGGCAAGTTGAAATGAAGCCGGCCCTAGCTCAGGATGCTGATTGCAGTGCACACACCCACCAGCTGAGGGCAAGCAAAAGGAGGCGCCTTTCTGGGCCTGGAAAGCCATATTGGCAGGCTAGTCAGCTCGATGGAGGTTGTGGGTGTGGGCCATCTTTCCGCATTTTCCAACCCTTCTATAATTGCATCATGGCCAGGCATTGCCAATTGCAATGCTTTGGCAAGCATGTAAACAATTCCATCCGCAAATGGTGCGGAGACACTAGATGGAATAGACTACTGAAACAACTTGCAATTCAAATCATCCACATATCTGCAATCCCCCAAGATGATCATAGAATGACAGCTCGGGACTGGCAGTAAGCAGAGAGAGAGAGGGAGAGAGGGAGAGAGAGAGAGAAGTGGGGCCTCATGTATTACAGATGAATGCCAAGAAATCTGTGACTGGAGATCTCCAACTGTAAGAGATGGATCTTTGGCTGAAAGTGGGGCCCCACCCACAATCAATTGATTCCAGATTCCACCATTTATGTGGTGACTGGTGAGCCATCCACCATGGATTAAGGGGGAAGTTGATGATCTTTAGCAAAGTCAGGGTTTGCCTTTCTCATATTTGGTTTCTGCGTTGATTCTAGGCAATGCTCGGTTATGGCGGACTTTGATGGGCCAGAACACTCCCAATCCATGGCTGGATCATTCCACGTACTTTTTTCTTTTGGGGAGCGGGGTGGTGGTGGTGTGTATGCTTTTTGAGTTCTGAGGGGCCACTTGGAATTATAAAAAATCAAAATCACTAATCCGTTTCGGGTTCTGTCTACTTTTCATATAGTAATGGAGTTTCATACCTTGGAATATTAAACTCCCGCAGTGACAGGGCATTGGTTTTTCTTTTGTTTTCTTCTGCTCCTTGTCCTTTTCTGCCGCCATTCCCTTCCAAAAAACGTCTCTGTAATTCCTGGTATCCCCATTTCTATCCGCCGTATTTGTTTGACCATCTACAGTCTCGAAAAGTCGGTGGCCCTTTTTATTTTTTCAAACATTAGCCTCAGCCGTAATCCTACTTTTAAAAATTTTTATTTGAACTTATTTTTATATTAAGTTGTAACAAGTTCAGTTTGCCTTTTATTTTGGATCAATTTCAAGTTGTTCTTAGGTTCATTTGGAGTAGCAGACCAAGTAGAAAATGAAATAAGTAAAATAGTTTTAAAAATTTATACAAATATCAAATATAAAGATATATTTATGCTAAATTTAAATTTATATTCTTTAATAATTTACTAATTAATAGAAAGAAACGTTATCACTAAAATAAAATATGAGTAAATATATGATAACTTTATCAAAATATATTTACCTCATTCCAAATGGATTTTGTCATTTTAAAAATATTTTCCTCAAAATAATAGTATTTTTTGCAAGTGTTTCTTAAATGTTGAAAATTTTCAATTATGTATAAAAGTTATATATATATATGCAAATGTGTCTTATTGATTTTTATATTATTGATATAATTAATTATAATAATGTGAAAATTTTGAAAGAAAATGAGAATGAAATATTAAAGTATGCTTATAATTTTTAATAAATGAATATATGTGAGATGGATCGAGAAATTGTCGATTCATCCCAACCTTATTTCTGAATTTGGAACAAAATTTCTAATCCATTTCTATACATAAAAAAATGTTAGTTTTA
The DNA here is from genome assembly GCA_030490835.1 of Annona cherimola. NCBI lineage: Eukaryota > Viridiplantae > Streptophyta > Magnoliopsida > Magnoliales > Annonaceae > Annona > Annona cherimola. The sequence goes on along the minus strand of CM059977.1, from coordinate 6,247,697 downwards.
CTGGTAAAAAAAGGTTAGGTTAGAGGCTGGTCATAGGTCATCCCGACCTAATTTTCACCCCTATTTTCATCCATATATAAACAAAAATCCATATCAACACTCAATTTTAAAATAGAACTTAATTTCTTTTTGGATGATCTCACGAATTTCTATTATTTATAACTCATTTAGATTTTTAATGAAAAGAATAAAAATATTACGAATATTTCATTTATTATCGTCTCTGAGTTCCACTTTTATGTAATAGTAATTTCATCGTAACACTATTCGTTTTTTCCATATTTAAGACTGATGGAAAATCCATTTTATACATGACAGTAATATCATTTATTTATCTAAATCAAAGATGCGTATAACCTATTGGCAAAAAAAGTGTATAACCTGTATTTGCTTAAAAGTATATATTAACTTATAAATTATAAAGATACTTAAATACATTCACACATGCATTAAAATGTAAAAATATTTTTAAAAATTATTTATTCACATAGCAATGATATATTAGAGGGTTTAGATGCCGAAAAATAATTTTTAAATTAATATTTATCATCAAACTATTTTATTATGCTAATTTTATATATTTTTAGACAGGGCCAACCACAATGATGATAAACAAATATCAGGTTTTATGATAATATAAATAGTATTTAATGCAGTGAATTAAATAAAGTCACATTAATTTTCAAAATAGAAAATATGAATGGAGTCATTGAAAATGCCACTGATTTTTAAAAATTTCAAAAAATATCTAAAGATGGTAAAAATTGATACATATGTTAAATAAACTTAGATTAACAATTTCATGAAAAACATTTAAAAAAATAAAAAATGGGTCATATGCACCTAGGTACATTGAGCCTCTATGCACCCGAGTGCATACGATCGACAACTTCAATTTTTTGTGCCTTCTCTCCTAAATCTTAGGTCTTTTTAGATAGCCTCATGATATCTGCCACTTGGGTAACAAACGATTCCAATGAAACAAATATATGAGGGTTAAAAGTGGTAAATCCTTTCATAATACTAGGATTGACTTTTCCATGTGGTAGTATATAGACTTCCATCATTTTGGTTTGATTTCTCCAACATGGTCTAGGCAGGGCATGTAAGTGGAGTGTTTAGACTTTGTTCCCAAACCATCTTCTCTATGCAGCACACACTACACCCCCCACCACCCCCCTTCAAGGGAAAATTTTCTCACATTTAAGGTTGTGTTTGGAAAGTAGTAAAACTTTTAATGAAAAATTTTTGTGTATGGATTTTTCGAATTGTTAAAAAATAATGTGACATGATAGAGATAATGATGATGAGTAAAGAGAATAAAACTAAAATAAATAGGTCAGCTGTATGTATAATAGTATAAAAATGATTAAAAAGTAAGATAGTTATATAAGAAAATATAACATTAAAAGTAGGATAATAGTAAAGATTAAAAAGTTTTAGTTGAAAGATTTTTTATGTTTGCCAAACGCTCCTTAAATTTTTTTTTATGTGAATAGAGGTTATGACTCCAGCTTAAAATAAAACTGGGACTTTACTTGCCCACATTAAGATTAAACTAATTTGCTATGCAAGTGTTGACTTACTTGGGAAATGTTAAGTTGGAAATCTTATTTGGTATGATGGAGCATCGTGGGATTCGCATCTGTACTCGAGATAGTTATCGGATTTTAAGAAAGTCCGCCGGAAATGTGAGCAGGGGTATAGTCAACGGGTCCTGAAAACAGAACAGTAGCCATCCAATACGCATTATCTCCATGCAATTGCAATTGCAATGCAAAAGGTGTTTGACATCAACCCTTCCGTTCGTATTCAGACATTTTGTATGGATTTGTGTTGGGAAAAATGATTACGTTCCATTTGCACATCAAGTTGGAGAAAAGATTGTGATAAACAACATTATTGACTGGGAAATGGGAATTGATATGTATTTGTATTGGGTTTCCAAGTGTCGGCAAAAAGGCGTCGGCAGGGCAGGTTGTGGAGAAATTCATGATCAGGGGAAGACTGCTTTAATTTGCAATTGGCAGCAGTCTCATGTTCATATCGACTACCAGGTGCACACTGCCGTGTGTGGGAATGTTCGAATGTGTATTCAACAGTAGTACTAACTGCTAACTTGTAAGGCGGCGGAAATTAAAACCCCTATTTGCATGTTAGAGGAAAGGTGTATTTAGAAAATGATAAAAATTTTGAGAAAAATTTTTACGGTCTGTTTGTTATTTTATAAAATTTTTCAACTAAAACTTTTCATTCTTCATATCAACTTCATTTCTTAATTATTTTTTTAATATCTTTCCATACAAATTACCCTATTTTTCAGTCATTTCTATACAATTATTCATACAACTAATCTATTTATTTTAACTTTATTTTTTTATTTCTGATTATTACTCTTATTCTATCATTTCGTTTTCTCTCATTTTAAAAACTTTTACATTAAAAACTTTTCATCCAAAAATTTTATCGCTTTTCAAAAGTTTTATAAAAGTTTTTTAAAAATGTAATATAATAAAGATAATAATGAGGAGTAAAGAGAATAAAGTTAAAATAGATATATCAGTTATATGATAGTTGCGTAGAAATGACTAAAAAGTATGGTACTTATATAGGAAGAAGTGAAAAAATAATTAAAAATATAGTAATTTTAAACAGTGAAAAGTTTTAGATTGAAAAGTTTGTGAAGTAAACAAACATTCCAAATATATATATTTTAAGCCAACACATATATTATGGGTGGCAATTGCCAAGGCAAGGCAAGGGGTGGGAATCAGAAGGGTCGTATCGGGTCAAAGTTTGCCCAACTCAGAATCAAGACGGGTCTCGTATTGGGTTAAGGTTTACCTAACCCAGACCTTACTTTTTAAAAATTTTGTTTGATCCTATTTTTGTACCAGGTCAGGATAAGGTTGGCTTGATCCTCATTTTTTTAATAGGTCTCGGGATAAGCTTTCGATTAGTATCAGATCGGTTTCGGACAACGGGTCAAGTAAAAAATACGGGTTATATAAGATGATTTTAAAAATTTATATACATATCAAACATAAAGATAAATTTATGCTAAATTTAAATATTATATGCATTAGTATTTTATTAATTAATAAAAAATACATCATTACTAAAACAAAATATGAGAAAATATAGTATAACTTTATTAAAATAGGTTAATATACAGTTACACGTAAGAGTTATATGTATATGTGCAAATTTCTCTTATTAATTGTTATTGGGTTCTGGATAGATTGATTATTCTATTGTTGATATAATTAATTATAAAAAATGTGAAAATTTTGAAAAAAAATAATAACATGATTTAAACATACGCAGGATGAGTCGAGACATGGTTGACCCACCCAACCTTATGTTTGAATTTGGGTTAAAATTTCAAACTCATTCCTATAACGAGTAAAAAAAACGTTGATTTTACCCGATAAAAAATGGTGGGTCAGTAGCGGGTTATGAGTTGACCTGCCACAATTTTCACCCCTAAACTAGGCTAGGGATTGATATGGTATAGTGCTATTCAAAGAGTGATTTATAAATGCACCCACTTAATTTGACCATAATAGTGAATATACATATATAGTTTAGAAATTGTAAATAATCTTTATATGGTTTGACTATAATTACGAATACGCCATGCTACTATGGCGCTGTTATTGTATCATCACGGTGTAGGTATATTTGCAAAGATATCAAACTACGTTGGTATATTTGCAATCTTAAAAATTAACCTGATATATTTAGTTTTTGCGAATACACTCATGTGCATATGGTTTGACTATAATTACGAATATGCCATGCTACTATGGTGCTGTTATTGTATCTTCACGGTGTAGGTATATTTGCAATCTTAAAAATTAAGCGAATATATTTAGTTTTTGCAAATACACTCATGTGATTTGCATATCTGTGCAAATATACCCACATTGTGGCAATGCAGTAATTGTGTCATTATGACATGACCATATTTGCAATTATTGTCAAACTATATTGGGTTATTTGTGATTTCTGAAACTATACGAGTATATTTGTAATTATAACCAAATATATTTGAAAATTACCAGCTATAAAAATAATAAATTTTACCCCAACTTTTTAAAAAATTAATTAAAAAATAGGCCTTCGTTTGATGAAATTTTATATGTTTGTAGCTCTTAATTAATTGGCATAATATATAAGTTGAGAAATATGCATGGAATATGTTTCCACTATCCATTATATACGGTAACAGTATGAACTTCAATTTCAACATCTCATTACTCAAAAATAAACATTAATTATCTAATTTAATTTCAAAGAGTATCCCACAGCATTATACCAAATTCTCTAATTCTTGGATGAACTCACATGTAGGCATGTTATTTGACATTAATATATTTGTTTCATTAATAAGCCATTCTCTAAAATGTACTACAAATCTTGAATTATTTTTAAATTTCACATCATACATCACATTCATTGGTAGAACAAATCGTACAAATCTTGAATTATTGTTTAAATTTCATATCATACATCACATTTATTAGTAGAAGAAATCCTACCTAACAAAGTAATGTGAAAAACAAGAGAGAAATCATGCAAATATATTTATGCGAAAAATTCTTCAATGTAAATTAAAAAATACAAGCAAAAAAGAAGAAATCCACTCTAGAAAGACATTAAAACTCTTGAAAGAAAAATTCTAAAATTGAATGCACCTCGTAAAAAACTTTTAAAAGTATCAATTTCCAAGGAGGATAGAAGAAACCTTCACAAAATCATTCATCCATCAAACTCCATAGTAAATCATTTTGTTAGTTGGTGAGAGACGTGGTTTTAGAAACCGACAAATACTAAGGTTTGAGGTTTAAGTAATGCCAACTGTAGTGGAGGCTATGATCTTAATACTTGGGCTAGACCTTGAAACAATATCTTGGGGCCAGTATGAGCTGGTAACTTGGACTTGGTTCAGAGGGGCGAACCTAGAGGAACCGACCTGGAGTGGCTACAGTGGGGTAATGGGCTTCGGTTCTAACAAAAAGGTGCCTTTTTTATTAGGACCCAAGCCTATTGCCCCACTTTGGCCTCATCCAGGTCGGATCAGCCCCTCCAAACCGGGTCCAAGCTACTAGCTCATATTGGCCCCAAAAGTATTGTCCCAATGCCCAACCCAAGTATCAAGATCAACTTAGTTAGTGAGAAGTGTGGTTTTAGAAACCAACAAATACCAAGGTTTGGGGTTCAAGTGATGTAAGTTGCAGTGGGGGTTATGATCTTGATTCTTGAGCTAGGCCTTGGAATAATACCTTTGGAGCCAGTATGACAGGTAGCTTGAACCCAGTCTAGAGGGGCCGACCTAGATGAGGCCAGAGTGGGGCAACACGCTTGGGTCCTAATACATTTACTTTATAACATAAAAAAGAAGATGAGTTTAGGTTTGCATAAGCTAAATTTATGAAGAGATTAGAAAACTGAATCTGTGCTAAATTGGATGTGCATTACATAAGATGTACAAAACTTCTAATTAATAAGTCTGATGCACAAAATTTTGTACGCAATTTAAGCCAGTCTTGAACACACTAACATAGCAACTTAAGTAATATGCAAATGATGATCAGTCAGAGAGAGAGTGTAAGAAGGTTCTTTGAAAGCTCTTGATAGAAAGATAAGAAAGATTTTTAAAAAATTACACATGCAATGGCAGTCTTTTTGTCTCCGATCGTTGTGGTTTGTGCTCTCTTTGGGTGCTAGCAAATAAAAGAGATAATGCTATGAGATTGCATAATAGTTGATTGCGTGGATGTCTCAAGCGGAACATAGAGTCATAGTAAATCCGTATTTCTCTCATGATTTTTTGGATTTCTTCTGGACTGAAAACTGATTGGACGTGCATTATATAAGTTGTGCAAAACTTCTAATAAGTGGGATGCACAAAATTTTGGACGCAATTGAAGCCAGACTGGAATTGTCCCCCGAGTTTGGGGGTTGAGCCCCCCTAGTGGTGAGGTTTTTACTATTCTTCATGTGCACCTCATGAAATTGCAGCAGTCAAGCTTCTGCTTCCAACTGGTGCCCAGCAAATGAAGCAAACGACTGTACCACTAAGGCAACACCAGTTTTTATTTTTATTATTATTATTTTTTCTAATAGAGATTGATTGAAAAGTTTTGGGCATAAATATACATACGTATATATGAATATGGATGCTTCTACGGCATTATTCCATCAAAATTGTGGTCACGCAGGCACGGACATAATTAAGGACGGCATTCTCAACCCACAGAGATTACATCAGTATTTACTATTTACCCACAAACATCGCATATAATTTATATACTTACATCATCACGTAAAGAATGTCTTTAACTGAAAAGATATTAATGTGGCTACAAAAATATATGGGTCTGGAGTGGCGTCAGATCTTCTTCTTCACCAGCTCTCTCCATTGAAAATCTATATGCGATGGCCGGATATTCTAAACCTAACCCTACCCCATTCATCGCACTATTTTATTTTATTTTATCTTATTCCAGTGCGCCTTCTTATCAACTTAGTTAATTGGACACGATACGCTGATATACATGAGCCTTACAGCTCAACCCCAATACTCGACATCATCTCAAGCTATCATCAATATTTGAAGGCCAATATAGCTAATATATTCCCCCCAAAAAATCATTAATTGCCGTCGGTAATTAATTTTGGGCTGCTAAGGGGGCAATATAAATAATTAATTACCTAGGCATTGCAATTCGTACGCATAGCTTTAATATATATATATATTTTTTAAAGTCATGGCAATGTATTGTCCAGTCAGTCACAGTCGGGTTTTTGCATGGCCAGTATTCGTGAAGTTGTGTGGCTGCCTAATTAATTTTGGGACATCTATTTACATCGTGTAGCAATAATATGTATCGCCACATGCCAGTTCTGGGTTATGCATCTATCTTATCATATGTCTTGCGGATGATTTTCAGGCCATGCATTTGCATTGGCAGCCACATCAACATGACAAATTGGGCCATTGGTTGCATGTGCGTGCTTCATTTTATAGGCAATTGGGCATGGCACTATCAGAAAATTGATTCTTAGCCACTGTAATTTACCAACCAAGAATATTATTTTAATTCAGCTGGATGATCATTTGGGACTTGCAGTCGGCAACAACCATAAAAGCCATTTTCATTTTTTTTTTTTTTTAATCTTTTCAGTGGAAACCGTTAATTTAGGTATATATAATTCATAAATCGAGTTTTATCATTTTTAAAATTTTAAATATAGGGTTATTATAGTCATTTTTAACCTGTTAAAAATCACCACACTATCCCTACATTTAAATTTTAAAAATATATCTAATCACAAAATTTTAAAAATATATATTTCTTTAAAAGGATAAAACTTGGTTTATGAATTATATATATACTTACATTAACAGTTTCATAAAAAAAACTTTAAAATTTTAAAAATGAATTTTCAAACTAGTCAAAATTTTGCTTCTCATTTCCAACCAGCTGGACAAGATCACAACCTTATTTTAATTACATGCATCAAAATATTTGTATATATATTATAGGCATAGTTGCATCTAGTAATAATAGATAATCATAATAAAGCCGTTGGTTGCCTACATTTCAGCTTTTCCACAAAATCAATAATTAAGCACACATAACATTAGCCCGATTAGTCATGACCGCCGCTCATGCACCAATATGTCATGTGTTCGATTCATGCTAGAGTTCGAGGTGCGGTTTTGATCTCCCATGGAGTTTTTCATCTACAATATGAATAAATTTAATTGTAACATCAGATGTCATATTGTATAAATAACATAAACAATAATTAAGCTCGCATACTAACTATGAAGAATATAATTACAACAATACAATTTTTTTCATGGTTGCCTAAGTACACTTACCATTAAGTAATTAGGATCAATTTCATGTAATAAATTCTTGGAAAAAATTTTAGTTTTTTTTTTTTTACAGAGTTAAAAAAAAAAAATCAAATTTCTTGGATGATCAATCTGTTGCAAGGTATTTTATTATTTATGCGTTCAGCGAGCAACTTTTTATTAGGCGACAGGAAAATGCATGGGCAATTCAGTTCTAGCAACATAACTAATCTAGGCCACTCATTTTGCAAGAACAGGCAGCAAGCACGCGTTGATCGCCACACACGTATTTCGAGCCATCGTTTTAATTGTATGGACAATGCATGGGCCACATAATGTTGGCACCTGATGTGTCATTGTGTAGTAACGGACTTGGCATTTTCGAAACCGGCCACAGTACGTTGTTTGCATATATGGACAACCTTACCCATCATGCACGTGATTTTGGGCCACGCCTTGCATGGAAAACCATATACACCACCATGTGATTTTTTAGGCCATCCTAATTCCCACGCATCTTGATTACGTGTACGCTACACCCTTCGGGTCATTGGTTCGTATGTACAGAATTTCAATGGGCGTCCACGTATTCAGGGCCATCTCCTCCAAACTTCGTCGACATATACCGGATCAATGCATGCACCAAATGCCTGCGCAAGCTTTACTCGTTTTTCTTTTTCATAAATATTGTACTCAAGAAAGACTTTTTATATATGAAAATTTACATTTTTAATTTTATTTCAATTTTATTGAATTTCAAAAATAAAATCCAATGCATGAAAAATATTTAATTTTTATTTTGAAATTCAAAAAAAATAAAATTTAGGTAGTTAAAAGATCTTGCTTAGATATACATATCCATGAAAAAATAAAAATATATATAAAAGTGGATCAAGTTAGGGCAATTAATTAATTAATTGTGGTACAATGTATGTATTTATTCAATATGGTTTCCATAAGTAATTAATTTGAACCACAATTAGGGCCTACTAAGGTACTCAATCAAAACGATTTTTGTATTTTGACCAAATTCATATTAATACGCACAATGATTGGTTGGACATATAAAAAAATTTTATTTTTTAGAAGCCAAGAAATTGACACTTGTCATAGGAATAATTGAAAATGTTTTAAAATTAATAGGCATATTTATAATAAGTTTCAAATTATAGGCATAAATATAATTTGTGTAAAAATTAAAGGCAATATAACTTAATGTTAAAACTGTAGTTTCAACATCAACATAATCTCAAACATTATTCGTATTTGCTAAATGATCTTATAAAGTATTACATTTTAATACATATGCAGATAAATGTAAGTATTTTTTTTTATAATTTATGGTTTTTGGTCTTATGTAGTACTTGCCATATGGGTAAATCTAATTTATCGGTCATTTAAAAAAGACAAAATCATAGATGTTTATTGGAGATATCATTATAAAAATACAGAAAATTATATGATAAGCAAATAAATATATATAAAGATACATTTAAATGATAAAAAGATTAGAGAACAGAGTACATACGAAGTATTATATAGTAATAGATATGCATGTCTGTTTACTTTTCATAGAAAAATTGTAACTAAAAGTAAATTAATAAATCCTTTATTTTTTAGCGTAAGAATCAGCCATGAAATTAATTGTACACCACATATATAGGTTTAAAATATTTTAAAATTTTCTATCTTTATATTTTAGATATATAAAGATAGGTTAAAATCTTACCATTTTTAAATTCACACATTGTTTTGTAAATAATTTTTGGGGTTTTCTCAAAACGAATCACCTTTAAATTTTGAAAATTCTGAATAATAAAAAATAAAAATGTATGTATTTATAATAACCGAAAATAATTTATACAGAAAATAGCTTTGATATGATTCACGGTATTGAAGTAAAAGCCCCAAATTTCCAAATCTGTAAATATTTTCAAAAGAGTATTTTAAATATAAGTTTAAGACATGCTATAGTAAATTGTTTCGAACTCATTTTTGTCCGTAATTAAATTAAAAATACCTTTATTTAGTCAACAAGTAAATGATCAAGTAGCTAACATAAATGTGTATAAAGTATCAGGGTCAGGAAATTACCTATTTTCTAAAGTACGCCTACTTTTTTATTGTTACATTCTGGCATTATACTTTTTATAATTCCTTAATTTTTCTATTTAATTATTACAAATCAAGTGTTAATACTTTATACAAATGAGGGCAACGTGAGGGTGAACCCTCATTGAGACATTAATAGAGGACGTCCGTGCCCATGGAGCTTAATTCGGCTGGTTAAAGTACATCTTTTTAAAATCCTCTTTTTAACCACCATTTAGCATCAATTACGTTGATAAGGCTCCTTAAAGATACCGACTTTTAACTTTTGTGTGTGTGCGTGTGTATATATATATATTATCAATGAGGGGTGCACTTTGGCAGGCCACAAAACCTATTTTTTATTTTTTATAATCATGTATTTAATCTTGGATATATTTATATATTTTTTAATTTTTAAATACAAGTGTATTGTGATATTTTTTTGCCTGTTAAAATTGCCATAGTGCCTTTTTAAAAATAGAAAATGTATAAACATATCTAAAATTGATAAAACTTGATTTACAGATTAAATACACATAACATATTTATAAAAATAAAAATAAAAAAAGTGATGATGCAAGATCATCTTTCCCTTCTTCAGGCCTCATCATCTCGTAAATCGATTTCATTATACATTATGTATAGAATGGATAAAATAAGTGATGATGCACGATAAATAGGAAACTGGAATCATATCATTTTTGCATCTACAATAAAATGATAAATAGGAAACTACTATTATTATTTCTATATTTTAATCATAAGTATAGTATATATTTTTCATATAATTATCCAATTTATTTTATCCTTTATTCTATTTTCTCTGCTTTTAACTATTATTTTTGTAATATCACATCATATTTTTATTATTTATTTATTTTTATGGAAATTTATTTATTTATTTTAGTTGTTATGGAAGTACATGAAAAACTTCGGTACGTGTGTCGCCAGCTCACGCGGAAGCAGCAGTGCAGTACCCGTTTTTTGGGCTGTGGCTGGGAGCGAGCGACGCGGACGACTCTGTAGGTACGTTTTAACGCGAACATGCTCATGACTCCAAAAAGCCAGCCAAATCCACTGCACAGCCAGCGCCCAGCCAACCAAGTCGCTAGTGTGGCACACCCCACCAACATATCATCCTTAAAAGGCTTTTGCATCGTGGGGCCAGGGCTTTTTAATTTTTTGGCTTTTGTAATTATTCGCCATGTAACACGTTAATCTGACATTTCAATTCAATTAAAATTATTTCGGTTCTATACATTGAAAATCAACAAGTTCTACCATCACTCAATTAAGATAGGATTTCTACTATCTAATTAAAAGGCAACAACTCGTTGCTGTTATCAAATAGAAAATATAAGATGAAAGAGATCATCTATTTGCATCTACCTTCTTATATTTTTTCCATTTTCCATTTTATACTATTTTATTAAAAACCCAGTTATGAACTTCATTAACTGCAAAAAATTCACATTTATTAATTAATAACGGTTGTTAAAATTTTTATTAGAAATTAATGCTTTATTGATCAAATTTAATCTACTTGCAATCAAGATTAAGTAGGCTATAACCTAAAGATATTATTATCACATGAATCTGATCACATACGAGCGGCCCATAAAATCTAATAAAAAGTGATGATTACAAAGGAAAATTTGTAAATTATTTCCATTAGTGAAAAGTATTTTGTCAAAATTAAAATTAATATTTATGGAGGATAATTTTGTAAAATTTTTCTGAAATAAGAAAGCATAGGCAAATGGATCTACAACGGGAAATAAAATAATCATGGAGAGAAAAGCAAATATGTAATACGTAAAGATATCATTAATTGAGGGCTTTTCTTCTATGAAATCCACGGCAATTTGCAACTCGTTAAGTCTTCCATTTTTTTGAAATACAAGTCATCTATCATATTCCTCTTCACAGACATTTGTACGATATGAAAATCATTTTAACTAGATATATGTAACATACGCTAAATGCGGATACATCATGTTATTTATAATTATATTTTTGACATTACAAATTATAAAAGCGTTTAATCAGTTTGATTTTTCTTATTCGAGACGAATAAATAATTTTAACTACAATGTATAACTTGGAGCTTAAAAAATGGAAAAAAAAAGATTACAAAACCTAAGGGATTACACCTGGTTTCCTACTAATTAATGAGCACAAGAATACTGGGGAATGCATGGGCCTCCTGTTTATGTGTAACTTCTTTTTTTTCTTTTGATGAATCTGTGTTTTTTTTTTTGTTGATGAAATCAAACTGTTTATGTATAAGTTGATAGCGTATATCTATATATTAATTGAATGCTGCGGATTTGTTGTTTGCATACATCTATGTATAGATAATAGACGTAAGCCTTGCACGCAGTTAATTTCTTTATTTCTCTTCATCAAAAGAAAACTTTTATATATTTGCGAGCTTGGCGGCAATATCTCTAACAAGAAATATGCAACATTGTAAAACTCCCAAATTCCCACACCCCCAAAGGTCACGTTGATACCGATCAAAAAAAAAAAAGATCACGTTGATTAGATCATGCATGAATGTACGCTGCGGACTTTATCATCCTACACATCTTTAAGCCCTTACGTTGCTCGAGAATCTATAAATCAAAACCTCAAAATCTGGGCTAATTTAGGATAAAATACAAAATAGAAACACCCCAAAATCTGGGCTACTTTAGGACAAAATACAAAATAGAAACACCCCATTACCAAAATACAGAAGCAAAGAAAGCACGTACCGATGCACCTGGCCCATGAAACAGATGGCTCCGTATGCCTTTTCGGATTTCGTGGTCCTCGTTCATTTAACTGTATCTTCCCTTTTTATTGAGTGACACCAAGATTGGGTAGTGAAACGATAGAAGCGGTAGCGCTGGATTATGGCAGGCAGCCTTTGGTTTAATTTGATTTTGGAAGTTAAATCAGTGGATCAAGTCCACTAATCATGGATTTGCCAACCTTCTACTAACGAAAATCTAAGAATAATTTTCAATAGTACGAAGTTATGAATTGATTTCTCAGAATTCAGATCACTTAGATCAGTGTTGCCATTACAAGTTGGTATTATTCAATTATGGGATGGCCATCCACGACTCATCTAGGGGGAGAAATTTTCCACAAAACACGGTCAAAATGATCCATTTGGCCGATCGAATTAATTTGATGAATCTGAATCCCCTTAGATTTTTTTACACTGTTACTTAAAATTATTTTAGATAAATGTGTAATGAATCCCATTTGAAATAAGAATTTTTGTAGATTTAATTTATATGCCTTCTCAAATAGTTCTACTTTCACGATATATTATAATTATGTCATGACGATAATTTTTATTCTTCTAGTAAACACAATGTATTATTTAAAATTTATGAAATCTCGTTGGAGAAGCTCAAAATGAAGCATAAACGTTTCCAATCATTACATCACTTGGTGGATCAATTTTAGTGAGTACCATCCACACAAAATTTGATGGCATGTTAGCCGTTGGATCCTGGTACGTATATAATCCAAACCATTATTTACTACGAGGGGCTCCACCGTTATTCACTGAAGATTCTTGGAAATTAAGAATAATTCTAATTAAATTTTTTTAAAAATTCCATTAATCGAACAAGAGAAAGAATGGAATGATCAAACATCTTAATAACTAATTAATTCATTACATTTCGAGAATATTCTTGAATGGTTTAGATAACGCTTCTTACGTAGGCTGAAGCACCCAGTTTTGTTCTCTAACGCTGTAAATAGCATGATAGCAAAGGAAAATATCTTACAAGTACTGCTGCTTCCTCCCTATCGTAGCTATATATATACATGGTGGTTTTGTTTCGATTTTTCAAATCAAACGCCCACTGGCTGCTCCTCCTGTCGTTGATCTGTCTCTCTTTCTCTCCCGCATTCTATTTCAAACCACCCACCCACCATGCCTACCCTCTCCGAAGCTTTGGGAGCTTACCCAAAACCACTCCGCGAGTCGCACATTGAGTTCGACTCCCTCCAGAAAGTGCCCGACTCCCACCACTGGCCTCGTTCCAACGACTACCCCATCAGTAACGACGATTCCATCCCTGTCATCGACCTCACCCACCCCGACGTCGTCGCCCAATTGGGCCGTGCCTGCGAGACCTGGGGAGTCTTCCAGCTCGTCAACCATGGTGTGGCCAAGTCAGTCCTGGAGCGCCTCGAGGAGGAGTCCCGCCGCCTCTTCGCCCTCCCTGTTGAGCAGAAGCTCAAGGGCATTCGCGGGGCCGACCAGACCGGCTACGGCATACCCCCCGTCTCTTCATTCTTCAACAAGTACATGTGGGCGGAAGGATTTACCATCGTCCAGTCCCCCGAAGAATCCGTTCGTCGCATCTGGCCAGAAGGATACAAGGATTTCTGGTAAAACAACACAAAACCATACATTTCATGCATGCACGTGTTTTTATTTTATCGAGGTATACTCTGCTCCCACAATCTTTTTTTTAAAAAAAAAAAAAAATCTCCACCTCAAATAATTAACAGAACTTCTATCTTTCATATTTTTGAGAATACTTGTCCATTTGCACATTAATCCTCAAGGTAAAAAAATAATTAAGGTTACGTGAACCGCTATTATATAACATGATTATATAGAAGCGCAGGTATTATATAATCACGAAATTTTTTAATAAAATACATCTTATGGGTGTATTTGTAGATGCATTGTCTAGCACTCTAGCTCGATCATCACTAATAACAATGTGTTTGGTTTGAGGGAAAAAAAAAAAAAAGATGAGAGAGATGGGAAACGACGTAAAAAATGATTACTGTATCAGTCTAATTAATAAATAATTATAAAATATATTAAATTTTAAAGAATAAAATAATAATGTAAAAATAAGTTAGTTGCGGGTAGAATTTTTGAAAGGCAATTATTAATACAGTTACTCTATCCCTGTAGCCGCATTTTTTTTCTTATTTTAAACAAATTTTCTTAAATCTAAATTATTTATTTTGTTCAACTTGATTTGTTTTATCTCATTACCCAAAGGCATTTTCATTGAAAAACTATATTCTGTAAAAAATTAGTCCTTTGGGAGTGAATAAGTAATTATCAATTTTTTGAGAACTTTATATAAAAAATTTTAATACATATAACTTCTAGTGTCATAAATAAATGCATATGGATTAAGATGATAAATGTTTTAGATCTAAAAAGTAAATATCATAATCGAATACGTGTCAGGAAAAATTCAAACACCGATAAACTGAACTGCAAAGTGGGTATAAGAATGGTTCGTCACTATTCTCTGTCCAATATATATGCACTTCGTCAATTGTTTGATTGTTGAAATGAAATGTGCATGAGTGGATGCATGCATGCATGCAGCGACGTGGTGGAAGAATACCGGAAGGCTATGCGGCAGCTAGCCATAAAACTCCTCTGGCTCATGCTGGCCCACCTGGGCATCGCCAAAGAGGACACCAATTTCGGGGGACCCACCGGCGACATCGAGGGCGCAACCATCGCCCTCCAGATGAACTGGTACCCGCTCTGCCCGGATCCCGACCGTTGCATGGGCCTCGTCGAGCACAGCGACTCCCCCTTCGTCACCATCCTCTTCCAGACCGCTAGCATACGCGGCCTCGAAGTCCTCCGGGAACACGACGCCGCCTCCACCGGCCCCCGATGGGTGACCATCGACCCCATCGATGGCGCTCTCACCATCAACGTCGGGGACCTTCTCCAGGTCTTCACCAATGGAAGGTTCAAGAGCGTTCTACACCGCGTGCTCGTCAACCGGGACAGGTCTCGCTTCTCCATCGCCCATTTCTTGGGGCCGCCCACTGGCGTTCCTATCTTCCCTTGCCCCAAGCTCGTGGACCCCGATCACCCGCGTCTCTACGGGCAGGTCTCCTGGGACGAGTATATCGCCGTGAAGGCAAAGCACCATAATGGGGCGATCTCATCCCTTCGCCTGCATGGATGATTCATGCATACACATTATATGTGGCTGGGATCGATGCTTAATTGGGATTCGAATTTCTTCTTCATTTCGTTTCATTTTACTTGTTTCAGCTGTTAGATGTGAGAGAGGATCGCGTGCGGCCCCCGTGTGTGAACTTCCAACATAAATGCTGGCCTTGGCTTCATTCCTATGGAAGTTCACGTGCTGTGGTTGTATTCCATCCTGTTCTTTCCATTGTATCCCCTCGAATAAATCGGTAACTGATTAGATGCGTAAGAAATAAATTTTCGGGGTAATCTTAATTAGTTTTGAACCTTTCATTGAGCAGTCGCAATGGTTAATTTTCTATATATGATTATAGGATGTTTGCTAGATTAATGTGTATCTCAATATGCTTTGATTCTCTCTAGATGATGTAAATAGGTTGAGCTTCTATGAAACTTCTCTTATATAATTGATCAAAAATTTACTCTGTCTGTTTTTATTTAGCATTGTTTATATTAATTCTTTTCATTTATTTAGTATTATTGTGCATGGTCTCCATATACAAATGTTTAAAATTAATGTGATAAATGGTTTAACACTAAATATCAATTTTAAAGTAATATTTTCAATATCTATACATTTAAAATACAACTATTTTACAGATAATTTATTTTACAAAGTATAATTGCATTCAAATATATACATGAATTGTCATCAAAATATATGTATATATATTTATGTGAATGGATCTAAATCATTTTTCCTTATTTACACATAAGTATATTTATTTCTAAGCAAATATGGCTCATACATATACTTAATTTCAATAAAACTTGATTTTCTAAAGAATCAAGTAATGTTAAATATAATTAATTGATTGAAATTTACTCAAATCATTAATATTTTAAAAATTGAGGATGTTATATAAAGCCGGCTAGAAGCAGAGCCCGATGTAAACTACCTTCTCAAATTTCTTATCCCATTAAATTTTCAAGTGGGGGATCATGCCATTCTGTCCATCATATGACCCACGGGCATCAAAATCAGACGCCGCATAATGTAAGGATATCGATCTATATATGCAATTTTGGTCGCGTTTAAAAAAAAAAAAAAACTAAAGAATTCAACACAACACTCCACTAGTCTAATTTTCACTTCCATTGGAATAACACCTAAAGTACACAGGGGGTTTTCAAATTAATTTCGAAGTAAAGGCTATTAGCGAAATAAAAAAGTTATAGGACAAGAATTCTGAAATATTCATAAAAACCCTTATTTATATTATTCTCGCTCACTTCTTTCTTAGCAACCTCTATGATTTTCTCCAAACAACTAATGCTTGTGTTTTTATTATTTTTTCTGAGTACCGGAGACAATTCTAAATGTTTTTAGTGTTTTTTTTTTTATTATAAATCATGCCACTTTCCACGAGTCCAATTCCACCCGTTATGTTCAATGTTCATCTACTTGAAAATAAAAAAAATCGCATTGGCTAAACATGTTTCCGGATCATTTAGTGGCCATTCCAAAATTTAGAGCAATGTGGCGAGTTTATATTGAAATGATCCACCAAAAGATAATTAATTAAGGGGCATGTTTGTATGTAGCCGGGGTAAATAGAAGTGATTTCATATATCCTTCATTTTTTAAATGTTAATGATTAATGCAAAATTTAATTTATTCATTATAATTATCATCATTTCTTTAGCTAAGAGATCGAGTTTCATCCAAATCTAGTATGTGTGTAGTCCATATTTACTCAAAAATAGATATGTTGATATGTAAATTAAGAAAAATACTTAAATCCGCTCCCATGTATATTAAAATGTACTAATACTTTATAGGATTATTTATCCACGTAATAATGACAATACTACTTAGAAATCAATATTCAATATTAAATTATTTTATTATGTAGATGTTGCAATTTATAGATGGAGCTCATATATAATAATACTAAATAAATAAAAAGGTTTTTATGATAATAATTATGATATTAAATACAATAGATGAAATGAATTTGTCATTAACAAATTAAAAATAAATGAGGTTACATAGAAGAAGAGTTTCATAAAAGCTGCCCTGTTTAATTAGCTACATATTGTTAAACATAATGAATAACTCGGTTTCATCAATATATACTGGTACAAACATGTGTATGGGAGTTGTTGATTCCTTTTCATAATATTAAATAAGATGATTTACAAATATATCCACATAATTTGATTATAATTGTAAATATAACTTATAATTTTAAAAATGGAAAATTACCCTCATAGCTTGTAACTATTTACAAGCATACCAAGGAATCTATTTTATTTTTTAAAAATAGAATCTTAAAATTGCATTTTCCTTTTCAAAAAATTTCAATGTAATAATTATGAATATTTCAACTAAATATATTATATTGTCCTAAATTTTTTATTTTAAAAGATAGCTTAAGATATTATCTTCACCATCCATAACAAATACAAATAAGTAAACATATTTGCTAAAACAATTGCTTAAAAAATTTCACCATCAATGCATGATATTTTGTTTTAAATAGTACAAATCAAATTTCAAATAAAGAAATTACTAGATTAATGACATGGAGTATCAATTTGAAGTAGATGAATGATTCGATACTTATATAAGGATTAAAGCTTCCACATTTACTCTTTATTTTTAATTTCAAAATATTTTTAAAATCTAAGCTATTTATCATGTCTATCCATATGTATTTATTTATATTGATTCAAAAAACTATATACCTTGCAAACTTTTATATACTATATCTATACTATACATTTTTTAAAATTTTTGGGTATTATATAAACACTCAAAAAATATTGTTTTTTATAAGATATAAATTCTCAATGAAAATTATTTTTTGTAGCATCATAAACCGAGACGTATTAAAGATGATCAATGTATTTTAAAAAAATTCTTTGGTTTAAATTTTAAATTTTAAAAATCAAGAGTAAATATGAAGTTCTGCATTTTTGTGTAAGTATTAAATCATTGCTCATTGAAGTATTTCATGACCGAACATATGAGCAATTTTAAAATTTTAGAAGTATTTTCAACGATAAAATAGAATTTAATATGACATGTACGCATTTGCAAATTATGTAGATAATTTGCTATTTTTAAGAAAATGGAGATGTATTTGTGTAACATACCGGTCCAGAAAAGTGATTCCGGACCGTGTATTTAATAAAAAATTTCAAGATCAATCACACATTTATGGCAAAATTAATTATTATAATTTCATAAAAATTTCAAAATTCAACTTCCACTAGTCATGTTCCTATTATTACATCAAGGCATAAAGAAAAAAAAATTTACAAGTCTATCATTCTCAATACATGCCTTTAAAATAAATAAATAGAAATAAATATTCTTGAAAATCTTCACGTAATCCACTAGTTTCCCACTTTGATTTGGTAAACCTGTAAAAATAATGGGTTACTCCCAACATGACTAGCAAGTAGAAAATTATTTGAAAATGGATAATGACCCAAATAACATTTAATTAAATGATAAAATAATAATTTAATTTAATATCTTAAAAATTAGGCCTCAAATGCAAAATCAAAACCTTTCGTTGAGTCCTGAATCATCAAAAACATAGAAATGGACTATTTAATCATAAAATCAAAGTTAACATGATCAAGTTATGGCAAAATGAAATAAATGGTAAAAAAGAAAAACCATGTCATCACTACACTGCTTTGACTCATCTCCTTGCGCTGAACTAACTCAGACATTAACCGAGGCAAAAGGTACAAAGGCCAGAGTGTAATTCCTCATTAATAAGAAATTTTCTATAATTATGATGATAAATAGTCCCCTTTTTGCAAAGTTCCCTAAATGGATCCTTTTGTAAAAATTGAAATCTCATTCTCAATTGTCAGCAGCAATGAATACACACCCAACATAAAAATACGCAGTCATGCCGATGCTTTTTCCCAAGCATTCAATCCATTACTTATATTATATATACATTTAAACACATAACAGTAAAAAAAAAAAAAGTACACCAGCACATCTGACGTCATTTCTTCTTTGACTTTATGCTACCAATTTAATAGCAACGAAAACTTGGTTGCTGATTTAAAATCCCATGCATAAAATAAATCCAAACGACTGACGAATTTGATTTCAACAAAAATCCAAGCATACGACGAATTTGCCTTAACAAAAATTCAGGTCATGAAATCCACCAATTATACCCATGATAATTAGCCCAAAATTATTGCACAACTAAAAAATAATAATACAAAACATATATGTACTAATGAAAAGATTGTTATTATTGGATAATAAATCAATCTCCAAAAGAAAATCCTACTCGCCTTACGTAGCTTTTTCTCCTTCCGAAATTCTATTTTCTCCGAACCTTTCTTACGATGCCTCCATCCACCTTACTCCCCAAACAGATAAAACTTTTTTAAACTTAAATTTCAATTTTATCTTATCCCATCTTATCCTATGAGGCCCACATGTCTGGGGAGACAAAAGTACAAAAATTAATTTTTTCTACGAAACTCCCTACTCGAATCCTAAACCTCTAAGACCATTTGGACCACCTGTATGCCAACTGAGCTACACGAATTGCTGAAATAACTTTCAAAAATGAAAAAATAAATATAACTCATGGTATATTTAAATAATAATTTGGAAAAACCCATTATTACTTCTCTGACCCAGTTGGTCAAAAAGTCTACCCTTGTCACGTACGATGCCTTACGTGGATTTTGACAAGTCAACTTAAATTATTATTATTATTATTATTATTATTTTATATTTTACAATTTGTAATTATAATCAAATTGAATTTAAGTACATTTGCAAATTTCCCGAGTAAATATATGCCAGGAAAAATATAAAGTGTACGCTTATTAACATGTGCTTTTAACCAATGAATTAAGACATACTTTTATGTTTTTTTCCCTAACATAATTTACTATTAACGGATAAGGGTTCATATTTGATTGCCAACAGTCGAATTGAAAACCTAAGAAGTAAGCTTCATTAAAAAAAAAAAAAAAAAAAAGAAGTAAGAAATCAAACCCTCAAAAAATATTATTGGGTTTGGCCGTTCAAGCAAATCAAAGTTTCAACCCTAGTGCCACGACGTGGTAAGCTTTGGTGCCCGCAAATGGGCTGACCATGTTTCGATTTCTCCCACCTGCATACGGGTGTTTTACCGTCTCAACTGTGTATAGGTTTTACAAATTCTTTTTTGTATAAAGGTTTCAAAGATTTCTTGTATGAGGGTTTTACATGTTTCTCCCATATGGGAGTGTTGTAAATGTAATTAATTGTAATATCAATTATTACATTATATAAATATCAATAAAAAAAAGTTTCAACACTACTTCGATAGAACCCCAAACTTGCACGTTACCGAGAGCAGACTTCCAAATTCCTAAATAAGTAGGAACAGTTCTAAAACCACTAGTGGAAACTTTCACTGGATGCGATATGGGAAAAGAGTGGTCGTAATACTGGAATTGGATGTCTGCCCATGAAGCGATGACGAAAGTTGTATTTTTTTTTTTCTCCCTTTTCTTTTCTTTTTTTTTTTTTTTTTTTTTTTCTTCTTCTGGGAGTAAGAAAGTTGATTTTAGCACGCGGTATATTTGTCGGCCGCGTGGGATCAGCCGTTTTCCACTTTTTCTACGTTTCCCTGGTCCATATTCCAAGTCAATTCACTGCAGATGTTTTAACATATAATATAACTACGTTTAATGTCATTTCGAGCAAGTATATATATGCAACAAACGAACTGATTACATATTTGACTAATATGAGCTCTTGCATACAAATAAATACAGTCTATTTTTTTTAAAAAAAAAAAAAAATTGTTACATGTAACATTATATGGGCATTAGGTGTACATAATGTTATATGCAGCGATTTTCGTTTGCTGTAAATACTATGAGGGTATATTACAATTGTTTTAAGTTGTTGTGTTTAACATTATTTGCGGCTAATTTACATCTAGGTGCAAATATATGATTGCATATAAATCTTTTTTGTAATTATAACTCAATTCAGTTCACAAATCAAACTCATTTAACTCATCTAATCTAATAAGATTGGTTTTCCACCAAAAACTGGATTCGATTATTATTATTATTTTTTAATGGAAAGAGGTCTAAAAACCCCACCACCCCTGTCTTCCAAAACAGGAATCCAGAGGCGAAAGGGGCAGGCGAACATGAAACTTTCATTCAGCTAATAAGGTAGATAGATCATATAAGCTTCTGTCGATCTGTTGTTTCCAATGGCAAATGACGAATCAGTGTCGGTCAGACAGGCTCCCTCGGGGAATTCAACGGTATGCATGGATTATTAAAACAAGCATCATGGCCACTTGCGCAAAAAGTCAAAAACAAATACCACCTCGATCGGAACATTTATCATTCTGCGATGCACCATGCATCAATGTCGTCGGATGCCTCGTTCTCTTGCCAGCACTGCCGTGCCACTGCAGGCGTTGCTTTGACGCACCGGCCTAAGATTGGATGGCTCATTCCACATGCATGCAGCTACCCCCTCGAGTGCTTTCTCATGTTGTTGTTATAGGAGAAAACAAAAATAAAGAAATAATTCACGACCTAAACGACGAACATAAAAATATAAAGTCCCCATTTTTCATAATATTAAAATTTTTAATTGAAAAATTTGAACAAGATTAATTGAAATACAGTTCAATCATATATTTTTAGTTCAGATTCTGTCCCTTCGAGGGAAGTGACCGAGAGGCAAAGGCCAAGCCAGGCCCCACTGACAAGCCCGTCAGAGTAACCAATAGAGCCACTAAAGCTGATATTAAGTGCAACGTGGGTGTTTCCCTCGTGGTAGGCTGGTGGATTTTATTCCACTTACTGGCATTCGTATCCCACCCATTGTTGGTAAATTTTGCAATTTTTTCTTGGATATGGAGGTATTTTATGGATTTTCCTGGTTTTGGGTTTTTAGAGAAATTTTTCTCAATGGTATGAGAGTTATGAATGTGCCTTATTGTAATACAAGTTGTCATAATGTATAAATTCCAATGTAAAAAAGCTAACATTAAGTAGAGCACTACCTAGGGAGATTGTCAGCTTGCCCCACTTCCGAGTTATGAGTGAGAGATGGAACTTAGAAACTATTTGTCTTAATAAGAACCTTCCCTATGTCGTATAAATGGCTAAATCACTCTTTACCCAAGGTTGTCAGAACAACCATGTTACCTCAGAAAGGTTCTAGGACACATATATACAATTCATTAATTATAATCACGCAAGATACTATGATGACCCTATTGTGTAGGAAAAAAAAAAAGATCATACTTCCTTTTTATAAAAATAGCACTTAACAATAGTAGAGCAAATGATGATTATAAGTTTCCATAAGTTACGGGACAACAAAGCAATTTCCTCTTTCATATAGATCTCTTTCCCTCTACACTTCTCTTGATATGGGTCTAGCCATCTCTTGAGTTAGACAAAGGAGACATCATTTTATTTCGCACCCATGGTTATTATTTGTGAAATTTTTATTCTTATTTGGGTGGCTTGGAATCTAAACCAAGCCTACTTTTTCAAGTAAAATTTTGTTAATCTTGACTCTGCCTATTAGTCGTGCCTCAACTTTGACTTCATTACTCTTGATTTATTATAATAAATTAAGTAAACTTTACATTTAATTACGAATTTTATATCTAATTTCACTTATATCTAAAAAAATTTTAAATATACCTATATATTATGTCTAAAATTTTAATTATATCTAAGTCGTTAAAGATTTATTGAAAAGGTTGTTAGCTAAGTGAAATGATGAATAAGTCGAAGCTCTAATTATTATTTTACAACTAAAAATTCACATTCTAAACAAATTTTAGTACTTTTATGGCTATAGAATTATATATTATTTAAATGTGAATTATTAGTTTTTGAATCCCAAATTATACTAGGGTTTGAGCATATTCATCATTTTACAGATGAACTAACTGGCCCTTTAGCAAATCTCTAACAGTGAAGTAATAACAAAATTTTAGAAAAAATATGTGAATATATTTAAAATTTTTGCAAATTCATAATCAAAATTAGAATTAGAGCTAAAATTCATATGTAGACATTGAATTTTTAAAATTATTATTACTATATATTGATTTGTGATCAAATTTGAAAGAATATAAGATGAAGGATACCGATCCAAGGCAACTGATGCATTGCCCTTTTTATTTTTTCTGTTTTTTGCACTATTATATGTGCCCAAGTATAGTGTTTTAATATATTTAGTTTTTTACATTTTTACGCTTTGAAATATTTTATTGAGAATTTTAAACATAAAGAAGTATCTCTTATGTGGTAGCTTGGGCCGTGTATAAAATTAAATAAATAAATAATAAGAGTAACGGCGTCTATTAAAAAAAAAAAAAAAAAGTAACAGCGGGTGCACTACGCGTGCTCTGGATCATTACCCGACGATGAATAGGTTAAAGTTTCAGTTATGTGGACGGTGTGGGCCCTGCGGGTATTGATCGGCAGTGCCTTTTCCGGTGTAGTCACATGTCGCACGCAGGACCGCGTGCGGTGGCTGCGGCGGTTTTGTCGAATTGACTTCGAATCGGATCTCGGATCGGACCCGCGTGGCCGTGGCCGTGGCCGCGGCCGTCGCCGTGGCCGAGGCAGGATCAGGTGGATGGGGCATCATATCTAGAAGCAGTTCACGACAGCTAATTAAATTCCACAACGCTCATCTTAATTTGACGCGTGGCAAATATTTGTTTGTTACGGGACTAGTTTTTTTTAATTATTATTATTATTATTATTACTGTTATTAGTATATGAAAACTGTAGATGAATGTTGCCTGAGGTCGCCAACTTCATCAGATGGGTAATGCTACAGGGCCCAAGCATTGTATCAGATATATTTGGGCTTTGATAAATTTTTTAGCTACAAATAACTTGTCGTTTTTAGTGGGAACCTTTGATTAGATGTAGATATTTTTATATTAAATGAAATTAAAAATATATTTAACGTAGACATTAACATTTGATTGTAAATCCGAATAAAGTCTTTGGCTGCAACTGACATTGGATTTGGTTGCATTTGTTCAAACATTTTCCAATTAGAATTTTAGTTGCAAAAAGTTGACCACACGTACATTTTCTTGTAGTGACGGCAGGATTTATAATTTTTTAAATTATTAAATCTGTGATATGGATTTTGGCAGAAATACACCCTTTAAATTAAAAAAGTCACAACATTCGCTATTCAATTTTTTACATGAAACGGGTTATATGTAGATAACTTTTAGGATTGATTGTACTTTAAAATATTTAACTACAAAATTCAATTGGTAATTAAGTAAAGATAGAAAGTCTATTTTACAAAACACCCCAAGTAGAGGCCAAAGCCACATAACAACATTGTGAATCAATATTAGAGTAGCTTTTAAAAATCTTAATGGCTCTTTCCCGATACTTAAGTAAATTTTAAGTCATCTCCGTTATTTAAGTTATTTTTAAGTCCAATAACTCTGCCTAAAATTTTTTTTTTTAATTAACAACCATTGCCAAATTCAAGTAACAGTGTAACCCTGAATAAAAGATCAAATTTGGCACAATCCATTAAGTAGCTGCCACGGAATTAAGGAGGTGGTGTTGTATTCAGCTCTTCGATTATCTGCCGTGTTGGAATATACTAATTAATTAATTAATCGGGTTTGCCCATTATCGTTTTCATCCACAAACTTATGGAAGCACGCGTGAAGGAACGGATGGTCCACATGCTTCACGTGGGAGATCCAGATCATCAGATGGGAAAGGGAATCAAAAAGAAATTTATGTGGTTCGATCGTCGAATCGAGATATGGTCCGTATGGACAGTGTGCATGTGAGGTCCATGTTTCACACATCCTGACTATCATTTACATTTTTTACAAAATTTTATTTTATGTGTATTTAATCCATTTTACAATTTTTAAAGATGTGTATATGTTTTTTAATTTCAAAAATATAAGCATTTTAATCATTTTAACCCATCGAAAATGACTAAAATACTTCTATATTTTAAATTCAAATATATATACATATTCCCAAAAATGATAAAAAAAATTTTGATAAGAAAAAATGTAGAAAAACGTAAAAGAATGATAAATTTTTTATATGAATTAAAGACACTATATATGAAACAGAATAACAGTATTATAAAAATAAAAAATCGGCGGTATCGAATCACATAATTCAATGGTAACCGATGGTCACTACAATAAAAAAAAAAAGTTTATGCCACAAGTTTTATGCATGAGACAAAATTGCTGCATATAACATTATATGTAGCAAATTTATGTTGCATATAATTTTTATACACTGCTGCATATAATACCGTCTGTTGCTTATTGTTTATAATTATAAGTAATAATTTTTATTATATACAACAAATTTTGTTGTTGCATATATTGATTTTTGTTGTTATGACTGAATCTTCAATGTGCCCATCTTATTTGAATCCATTTTGATATTTAAATGAAAATCTAGTTCATTTATTTTTTTTAGTATTATTTATTTTAATAAAATTCTAAAAATCATTTTGATAAAATTGTTGAACGGATTATGCTTACTAAAAGATGTTTACAATCATGTGTAGACTATGAAAAATAAATGTATAAATTCATGGGTATATTGCCATATAATAAAGACTAATAAAATTTTTTATCGATATAAGAACAAAATGTTAGGCAGTTTAAAATATACAACTTTAAAATGATATATACATTAAAATATTTTATTATATTACTTATATATTTTAAGAGGGTAGACCAATTGTTAGCTCGGCCAATAGGCCCTTTTTATTTTTATTTTTATAAATCTAATTAAGTTTTAACAATTTTTAGATATATATTTTTCAGATTTTAAATATAAAGGCATTTATAATTCATTTTCGACAAAGAAAATACCCAAAAATAAATTTATGTTCAAGAATGGTAAAACTATTTTCTACATTAAATATGCCTTGATTAATAAGTTGATAAAAAAACAAAAAATAAATTTTTTTTGGTCGGACTAATAAGATCATAACTAATATTTCAAATGGGTCATGCATATATCTTTGATTTGAATGAAAAATGAATACAAGATTAAATCAATGATTCTAATTAAATGGTGGAGAGGTTGAATTTTGCTTTATCTAAAGTAAAAGCAAAAAACCAAAATGAGGGGTGGCACGCTGCAGACACTCATCGGGCAACACTATAAAGGATTTCCCCAAGCTAAAATTTGGCAGCTGGATGTATATTATCCTGTAGCTTGCTCATAGTGGTAGAATCAGGGTCGCTGACTATATACATATTTATTGTCTCCAAACTTCATGAGCTAATGTCTTTCTTTACGCCATCTAAAGTTGTTGGTGGACCCTGGAACATATATATATGTATATATATTATACCCGTCGGACCTATCAGCTGCAATGACTTAAAACTAAAGGAAGCACCCATACATATATGTTACTGCATGTGCATCTTTGTCTGTTCTGACACGTGTAACATTAGTGTGCTGTACAGGGTGCTTGTAAGATAGGAGTGTCATGCAAGACAAAATTGAAACCATCTTTTGGCTGATCTAATGTCTCTGTCTGTTTATATAGTTTATATACACCTGATACGCTGCATTTAAAATACTAAAACTAATATTTTAGTTTCCCAAACGGATTAAGGTCAAGACAAATTAAGAGTGTGAGCTAGTCCATGATTTATTTTCCTGACAAACTGAAATCATCAACAAATTATTAACATATAATTAACGTTCGATTTGGGGAAATGATTGAAAATAACCCATATGCTAAAAATCACTCTTGCATGTATAAATATTTAACATCATTTGGGAATGAATATAAAATGGTTAAAATTTTTAAATTTTGGAAATCAACATATATTACATTTTAAAATATGTATATCATAAGTAAATAAATATAGATGAATATTTTAGATTGTTAACACATTTAAAATAGTGTTATGATTAGTTATTTAAAAAATTAGGGTTATGATTTAATGTTTGTGCTAGCTTTGCCCATTTATTTTTATTTGTTTGAACTTTTTGGATTTTTACATTTTTTGACTTTGTTTAATATGCTTTTTTGAATTTCAAAAATTTAAAATAAGCATTTCTCATATGCTGGCTGTAATATACCAGTCCAGAAAAGTGATCCCGGACGGTGTATTTAATGCAATTTTTCAAAACCAATAACCATTTATAGCGAAATTAATTATTATAATTTCATAAAAATTTCAAAGTTCTATTTCCACTAGTCATGTTCTCATTATTGCATCAAGGCACAAGGAAATTTTTTTTTACAAGTTTATCATTCTCAATACATGCCTTTGAAATAAATAAATAAATAAATAGAATTAAATATTCTTGAAAATCTTCACGTAAATCCAAAATGCTAGTATCCCACTTGATTTGGTATACCTGTAAAAATAATGGGTTAGTCCCAACATGACTAGCCAGTAGAAAATTATTTGAAATTGGATTATGGCCCAATTAAAACTTAATTAAATAATAAAAATAATTATTTAATTTAATATCTCAAAAATTAGACCTCAAATACAAAATCTAACCCTTCCATTGAGTCTAGAAGCATCAAAAAAATAAAGATAAACTATATGATCATTCAAATTGGAATTAAAATAGACAAATTAGAGCAAAACTAAATGGGAGGTTCACATTAAACCACATCTTTAATACTTTTCCTGCAAATGGGACCCACCCAGGCCTTTGTCACTTAGCCTGTACCGCGATGATGACTGCACATCAATTTTTAATCCAGAATATTTGAACGTTAGAAGCATTAAAGTAATCAAAGTCATCAAGTGCATCAAATCCAACCAAAAAAGTGGTTGCATAAACATGAAAAGGCACATCTCTTACGCCGGTCCATCTGTGGACATTTTTCCTTTGCCTTATGCCATCAAACCAATAGCAACCAATTCTTGGTTGCTGATTTGAAATTTAAATCCAAATAAAACTATGCATCTGACGTGTTTGACTTTAACAAAAAGAATTTCTATTAACGAATTTGGTTTCTACAAAAATTCCAATTGTGCATGTACATCTACTAATTTATTTTTATGCCAATTGTATATATTTTTTAATACCCACAATTAATATATTTAAACTTATACTAATGCCTTTAGAAAATAAAATGCACAAATAAATTACCATATGTACTAAGCATAAATTTGAGGCGTATTTTATCTGTATAATTTTATATCTTTACAAATTTAATTATGCTTATTATATAAATCTCATAGCTTTCAAATATATATATATATCATGATATACGTGCTTTATATAAATAATTAAAACAACATAATTATTTATATAAAAGTAATTGAACCAAAAATTAACCTTCAACTAAATCTCACTTGCCTCTGTTGAAGAAAATAAATTTTCTCCTTTCGCAACTCCCGCAACTCTATTTCCCAAACCTTTCTTACGGATAAATAAAATATAAAACTATGTTTAAACTTAAATTTCAATCTTATCTCATCCTATCAAAAGTGCAAAAATTAATTATTTTTTTCTGCGGAACGCCCTACTCGAACCCTAAACCTCTAAGACTACTTGGACCACCTATATGCCAAATGAGCTACACGGGTTGTTGAAATAACATTCAAAAATAAAAATATAAATATAACTCGCGGTATATTTAAATAATAATTGGGAAGGCCCATTATTACTTATCTAGCCTAGTTGGTCAAAAAATCTACCCTTACTACGTAAGATGCCCTACGTGGATTTTGACCAGTCAACTTAAATTATTATTATTATTTTCAACATTTTACACTGGCATATGAAATTTTTTTTTAAATTCAAAAAAATCAAAAAATATATAAAAAGATCTTTCTTGGGCCAATATGTCTATATAAAATATAAATATAAATAAGCATTGAATCATAACCTTTCAAAATAATAAAAATAAAACTAAAAACACAACCGGTAGGACGAGCCCTCTTGTTCAATGGGTTGGGTTTAACCATCGACGATTTAAGAAAACATCCAAAAAAAAAAAAAAGACAAATCAACCCAGCGGCGAGAAACCATCAAAACATCTGTTTAACGGCTTTGATTGCTTGGTAGATGCCTAGAAATTCATAAACAATCATCTTCATCATCTATTTATATTTCCTTTTTTTTATGTGATCTATTTCTATTTCTAATTGAACTACTTAATATTAATGAGTTGAGCTGCCTGATTCTTATTCCCGGCCGTGATCCAATTTGTTCTGTGCTCAATATGCAGCCAGCCAATATTCGGTTCCTAGCATCATGAACTGAGAATTTTTAAAAGCAGTTTTTTTTTTTTTTTTTTTTTTGGGAAACTGGAGTTTTTTTCTCGAACAGTCGCTGGGATGAAGAGTCACTCTTTTCCGCAATACTCGTAAGCCAATGAGATAAAATAGAAAGAGACCGAAGAAGAAAAACTCGAATCAGAGAGAAGTGGATCCTCTGAAGTTTTGTGACATTCTCAAAAATTGCTATTGAATTTCGGCTCTTAGAAGAAGGACATTAGTTTACAGTTTTACACTTGATAAGGTCCATGTCACGTACTGCTTTGTAAATAGTAAACACCGAGCTCCTCTTGGACGCTGGCGTTATTCACCCCCACATGTCTGCTGAAGTCTCCAATTCCTTCCTAGGTCAACCTGATGTGTTGTTGATCAATTTTGGGGAATGTGAAATCCTCTAGAGAACTTTATTTTTTTTAAAAAAAAAACAACGTTGAGGAAGAGTTTATATGAGGATATGTGCTATTTAGGTTCAAAATCCTTTTAACTTATCAAGCTTTTCATACTAGTTAATAGTTCGAAAACTAAGAAGGACAGTCCGATTCAATTTCACCCTACTTTTTTCGAAACAACCCAACCGATCGATTATATTTATTAATAGTTTTTATTTTAGTTTGGATGAAAAAAATTCATCATAATTGGACATATACGAGGGTCGGTTGCATGCTTCAAAATCAAATATGCCTCCCGCATACGTCCAATCATAATGATTTTTCATATCTTAGCTAAAGAACTATCAATAAAAAAAAAACAAATGGTTCGGATTGTAAAGGAAAATTGTAATGTGGGGTTGAAAACCATGATATATAGTCCAGAGTTCAGACTCAAGCCGCTGTAAAAAGAGAGAGGAGAGAGCAGGGCATTCCCCTCAAGCACACTACAGATAAAATTAATTAAAACTGAGTTTTGCACCAGCATCATCCCCAAATCCAAAGCCGGATCAGTAATTATTGCCTGGATCATCAAGGCCGTATCCATGACCAAAGTGGAGAGCCAGATTCTCATTTGTGGGCCGTTCATTTCTTTCGGCAAAAGAAATCGCATTAATTCAAAGAATTTATATTGATAGATTCTTTTCGGGATCTTCTAGATATGATCTTCAAAGCCTACAAAAGCAGCAACAGTTCATGTTGATGACTTAGGCTTTACTTGGGCGGGAATGATCACTTTTGCTTATCAGGTGATCCGTTAGCGTCGTGTTTCTGTTACGCGTAAAGATCGCAGCCTGCTGAAAATTCAATTCGGTTTTGTCAAACTGTACCAAACGGAGTGTTAATCCGGTTGGTAAGCCGCAGTGCTTTGAAATACAATTTTGATCAATTTTAGGGTGATTTGAAAATATGCCCACATTGTTTCAGAAATTGTAATTTACTACCACATAGTTTGACTATAGTTACGAATACAATCATGTTGTTACGGCGTAGATATATTTGCAAAAATAAGCAAACTATATAGGAAATTTTGCAATTTCTAAAATTAAGTAGGCATATTTAATTTTTACAAATATATTCACTCCATGATAGTGGAGTAACAACTTTCATAACATCACAAATATATTTGCAATTATGGCTAAACTATATGGGGTAATTTACAATTTTCAAAATTATATATGTATATGTACAAATATGGTCAAACTTTATGGGTGTATTTAAAAATTATTCTAAATTTTACATCCATCAAACAAAGTCCTATCCCCAAATATATTAATTTGTATTACATAGGATATTAACTAGGCTCAACGAATTTAATTAAAGTAAAAATTATTTTCCAACATCAAAAATAGCACTCAAAAGACTATTGTTGCGCATTCATCATGGTAATCCTCTAGGTTGGCAAAAGGGGCATCGTGGATTCAAAGTGGTGATAGCAATCTTTCCATTATTATTGTAGTAGCGTCCACTATATAAAGAAATTAGTGTTATTGTTCGATGTTTATTAAAATATTGTATAAAATTTGTAAGAATGTCTTAGACCTTAATTGCAATCCAATTAAGATGATTGTAAATACCCATAAAAAAAAATATCAACTACAAGAGCGGGAAATATGTAGTCTAATTGGCTACCTCAACCCAATATACCAACGTGAGAACACTTGAAAAAATGTCTTTAAATGAAGCGATTAATTTGACAACATATAATATAAATATGTAGCTAAACTTGATGTTTTTATTTAGCTACAAACAAATATATCCAGCAAACAAAGCAATTGTGTATTTACCTATACATGAATCGTTGCATATAAATAAATGTGGTCTTCTTTAAAATTTGCTGCATGGAATTGCATTTATCATTATTTGCAACTAAATTTATATTTGGTTGTATATACTTTATTACATATGAAAAATTTTCTTGTAAATAAATAAATAACCTAAAATACATAAAAACTACCTAAAAAATGTAATGTTGTAAAACAAATCCGGAGGCCAATTTGCATATAGAAAGCACGAGGTCATCTCGTCGGGATTATGGTGCTTTGTATTGGAAACATGAGTATATAAGCAACCATATTCAGCCTTTGACAGCTCCAAAAGCAATAGAAACGAAAAAGGAAGCTACCAATGGATTTGTTCCCCTTTCATATCAGCAAAAAAAGAGAAGATGAGTGTTTTGTGTTTTTGGTTTTTGGTTTTTGGTTTTTGGTCTTAATAAAAAAAGGTTCTTTAATTAATCAATAGAGATTAGGAGAAATCAGGAAGCAATGATTGGAAAAGAAAAGGTGGGGCACACACAAATTAAGTAAGGTGCAGGCACTGTAGGGAGATCTCCTGTAGGGGTTGGGTTGATAGCCCACTTTGGAGAAGTGGGGCCAGAAACAGCACAAATCTATGCGCAAAATACCAAAGTAAGCTTTCCTCTTCCTTTTCATAGAAATGGCCCCAAAACATAAGGAAAAGCATAAGGGCACTAAAAAAAACCTCCACTTCCTATTAATGCCGATGACAGAAATGCCCTCCAGTGTGCATGGGAACATGATACCAAAAGCATCCTTTGTCTTGTCCTCTGGATTTTTGGGCCCGACTGCAGCAAGCTAAGGGCAGGGCCGTAAATCTGCACTTGTGGGGGAGAGGCGTTTTTGTTGGGTAGCGATAAGGGAAAAAGAACATGTTATCCAGAGGCCATGATAGGGATGTTTTTCTACTTGAGGACAAAACACGGGCACATGGGTGGAGGAGGGAAGGGCATGTGAGAGAGAGAGAGAGTTGCTGCTGCTATGGAAGTTGGTTAAAGAAGAGGTGATTTTGGTGTGAGACACCACTACCCTGGCCTACAGGGAAGAGGAGGGGGTACTTTTTTTTTTCTTCCTTTCTTTTGGTCTGTAGAGGGGGGAGAGGGACTTCTTTGTTCTGTCCTTTGTCACATACACACCACCTTTCGTTACTTGTCTCTTTCTTGCAACACTCCCCAACGCACCACTCGAAGACACGACTCCTTCCAACCCCCGCCTTCACCACCTTTGTCACCTTCCTCCTCATCTCAATCCCCTCGCGCCTATTTACCCTCCTTCCCCCCGAAACCTCTTTCCCCATTTCACTTCCCTCCAATTACCATTCCATTCTTTGTTGTTCTTGTCACTGTCCTCCCTTTGATAGACTTTCACTTGTTATAAATTCCCTCCTCCACATTCCTTACTACGTCTCTCTCTCTCTCTCTCTCTCTCTCTCTCTCTCTCTCTCTCTCTCTCTCTCTCTCTCTCTCTCTCTCTCTGAGCCATGCCTTCACTATCAGAAGCCTTCAGAGCTGACCCGGTCCACCTTAACCACGCCCATCTGGACTTGGACTCCATGAAAGAGCTGCCAGACACGCACGTTTGGCCCCGACTGGACGACTACCCATCATCGGATCATGACTCCTTCGACATGGAAATGGTTCCCATCATCGATCTCACAGACCCAGATGTTGTAACTCAAATAGGCCATGCAAGCGGGACTTGGGGGGTGTTCCAAGTCATCAACCACGGAATTCCCATTGAGCTTCTCCGCCAAGTAGACCTCCAGACTCGCCGTCTTTTCTCACTCCCACCGGAGCAGAAGCTCAAGGCGGCACGCTCCCCTGACGGGGTTACAGGCTACGGCCTTGCTCGCATCTCCTCTTTCTTCTCCAAGCTCATGTGGTCCGAAGGCTTCACCATCATTGGATCGCCTGCCGAACATGCTGCAAAGCTATGGCCACATGACCACTCCCAATTCTGGTACAATAAACCACATGCACTCACATGCATGCGTGCCTCAGCCTGTCCAGCTACCTACTCACTCACCGATCCAGTTCATTGGCTCATTATATTCCACCCTCGACTCGACTGTGAATCTTCTGCCTAGCTAGCTATTAATTAATTAATTTAAAAAGTAGCAGGCTAATCGATCAGAGACTCCAGCTTCGGACCCACCACCACGACCGCACGTGCACATGTGCCAATACAATCTACATGCACACACCGTTGGGTTGGTTGATTTAATGAATGTTCTTCTGCTGGTGTTGAATTAATTAATTAATTATGAGTAGCATCCATGCACGCAGTGATGTAATGGAAGATTATGAGAAGGAGATGAAGAAGCTGGCAGGAAGGCTGATGTGGCTGATGCTGGCGTCGTTGGGTGTAACCAAGGAAGATATCAAATGGGGTGGTGCGGCAGGGGATTTGAATGGCTCCTCAGCCGCACTGCAACTCAACTCCTACCCGGCCTGCCCAGACCCCAACCGAGCGATGGGTCTGGCAGAGCACACCGACTCGCCCCTCCTCACCATACTCTACCAAAGCAGCAGCAGCAGCGGTCTGCAGGTGCTGAAAGACGGGAGCAGTGGGTGGGTGACCGTCCCGCCCATGGAAGGCACGCTCGTCGTCAACGTCGGAGACCTCCTCCACATCCTCTCCAACGCCCACTTCCACAGCGTCCTCCACCGAGCCGTCGTCAACAGAACCCAACAGCGCATCTCTGTCGCCTACCTATGGGGGCCTCCCACCCACGTACAGATCGCACCCTTGTCCAAGCTCGTCACCGCCAACCGCCCCCCTCTCTACCGCTCCGTTACCTGGGCCGAGTATCTCAGCATCAAAGCCAAGCTCTTCAACAAGGCTCTCAATGCAGTTCGCCTCATCAATCCACCCAACCGGACCATCGACACCAATGGCGGCAGCGGCGTGGAGGTTGGCTGCTGATCCGGAGGTGGTCCACCTCCGCTTCGCTTGGGTTCCGTTCCGTTCCGTTCAGCTTGTCTTCTAAGTTCTAACTTTGATGTGATGGAGATGTACATGTGACGGGTTTGGCTTGTTGCGGGTAGAAAACAGGGGGGAAGAATTTGGTTAGTTCCCATGAGGAAGACCAAACATGTACATGCACGCAAACGAATGGTCACTGTTCTGTTCCTTGTCTTGTATAAAAATCATATAAAAGGGATTCTCATTTGAATATTCACGTAAGAGACGCAAGAACCGACATGTAGTTGCCCCGGAATTGAAGGATCCCCCTTCCAAGGAAAAAGACACAGCTCGAGATAAACAAGCTAAAATTATGCGCTCATCTTACCAAACACGTTCAGAGAGAGAGAGAGAGAGAGAGCGAGCGCGAGCGTGCGCCAGCCATCAACTGTGGAGTTCCATACGCCCACCCGGCTGCGCGTTAAAGACAACGTCTATTCATTGGTGGTAATAGAAACTGACTGAGATAAGGGGAGTGCTTTCTGTGGGTACATGCAATGGCAGCTTTTTGTAGTTTTCTTGGCATTTCGGACCATTGAATCAGCGTTCATGTGGGGGTGTCTGATAGCACCATAGCGACACGGTCATCCCCACTGCTGCACAGGTCACTTCGGTCTTCGACAAAAAAATCAAGATGGTTTGTGGGCTTCACGCACGAAGAGCCCACATGCCTGTCTTGAGACAGCCAAGCGCCTGCAGGTGGAGAAATCAAGTTCTGTTACCCTCGAGCTAATCAACCATTGAATGGTTAAGCAATGGTTAAGGAGACTAGAGCTTACGTAATTGTCGTCGCCCACGAGGGTTGAAGTTATTAGTCAGGTGAGAATGAATCCAAAACTACATTGTTGTTTGATGGCGACTAATTCGGTTAAGAAAACCAATGGCATCACAGCCCCAAGTGGAGGATATAGAAAAAGCCAAAGACTACCCCTGTGGGTACGTACCTAATCATGCTAAGCTTAAATTAACTACCAGAAACTGATTTGGATGCATCTGATCATGTGTCTCAACGTCTGATCCAGACTCCAGCCACTCCTTTGCCGTGTCTTCATACTAGTCGATCCCACCAAAAAAGAGGAGAAAAAAAAAAAAAAAAAAAAAAAAAAGGGGTAAAATAACAAGAACTGAAAATCAAGACCTGGATATCTCAGACGTCTAGTGGCTTCTAAAGAGGAGGGCATCCCACTACGTACTTCCATGCTGAAACGACAGTTTCCAAAATTAGAAAATGACAAGCATTCCAAATAGAAGTCGATCGAATGTAAAACTGTGCCATCTAAATCCGCTCTATATTATATTCTTGGTGCCGTTTTGTCATCACTTCGGTTTTGTATCAAACACTAGGCCAACCCTTGAAAACAGCAATTTTCATTACCCATCGCATGACACAAAATAGGGGCGCGTTGAAGACATCACGACCCCATTCTTGAAACTCTTTATGAGGCATCTTGGCATATAGTTAGGTATATAAAGCTACGTAGTCCCCACATCTCCCCGACCCAGAGGAAAAATTAAACTATGAAAAGAAGAAAGTGGAAAAGACCTCCCAAGTCCCCTTTCATCACGAACAAATCAACTGACAAGGCCGAGATTAGACAGATTTAGATTAGATGGTTAGCTACTAGATACAAAAGTGCAGTGGTACCAGGATAGACGGACCGAAATACCGGGCAGTAACTCTTGTAGGGGGTGCTGTTTGGAGAGGGCTTAGGCCTTCCCCTAATTTCGGCAAGAAACATGAAGGCCCACCCACTTGTCCGTCTAGCACAAAATCAGAATGAGCAAATTTCGTAATTGGTGGAATCTCTCCCATGGCCGCTGGTGGGCATCGTCTGGGGACAGCTTCCTGGCTCAGCTGCCATCATTGGGTCATCCCGAATACAGAAACCTGGTCTAGCACATGCTCCCAAATGGCTTAGCCAGTGCAAGTAAAATAGATGATTCTGCATACACACTGCCACATGCACTCATCTTGCATGCCTTGCAGGCCATCAAATCATGTCGGCTCCTCTTAAACCCAGGCCAAAGAAATAGCAAAGTCCGTCAATCATGAATATTTGGCACACTCATTTCTGCCAACATTCCCATATGCAATTAGTCCCGGACTTCTGCCAGCAAGTTCAAAATTACCTTGCAGCAGTGCCCACTCGTTTAGATAGCTCTGATGCTGCATCTTGCTTTGTCACGTGACACTGGGTTAAGAATGGAATCGGCAAAACGTTATCAATTATCGATAATTATAAGAGAAAACAAAGGTGAGAAGTGAACACACAAAGCAAAAACGTGCATATATATGTGTGTGAAGAAATTCGTCGATTACAACAAATATGTATTTTTCAACAGCCAAATTATTCAATCTTTTCCACAAAGAAAAAAAGTACAAAAATACAAAGATGAATAAATGTCAAGCTCCACCGAAAGTGATTCTACAAAGAAGTCAAGCTACGGAGTCTCTCATTTCTTGCACATTCCTCCTGCAAATTGAATCAGCCACAGTCACGAAAAGGCAAAGAAAATGACATCCAGCCAACCATGGCGTCAGCAATGCATAGAACACAAGGCCTCGTGCTCACAATTCTAAAATCCACACCTTCAAGCACATGTTAGTGATTGAACCATTATCATCGGATTTTGAAATTCGGGAGGGATTTCAAATCATGCTCACAGTCAGTATTTTTGTTGAAAATCAAAAAGTTTGATGGTCAATGCAGCTTTCCTGGAAATGACAAAGAAAAAGACAAATAGACGGAGAAAAGAAAAGGACATGAATTTCAATCGTCAAGGCAACCAAAGGTATTCAGAAAGTTGTCCCTCCACAAGATGAATGTGGCTTTTGAAAGATGCGGAAGATTCCTGCAGGGAAATGTGTTTTTGAACCTACAGAAAATGACTTTTGATTTGCATAAAACAAAATTATCAGAAACCATCATGAAGATGCTAAGCATGTCCAAAAGGAAGGAAAAAATAAAAATAAAAAAATAAAAACGCCATTGATTGGTACAGCAGGCATGCCCACCTACAAAGATGACAAAGTAGGTAGGCCATCCCACATTGCAAAAAAGTTGCCACATTGTTTTGCTTTCCTCCCCCCTCAATTAAGGCCAATTTCATCCCACTGTAGTTTTTAGTATGAGCATGTTGCTAACCTGAAAAGCCTTTAGAAGGGTGGACCGGTGCCGTTGATCTGCTATTGCAGCCGCATATTTCTCCTTGAGAACATCACATATTTTCTCCTCTGCTTCCAGGCCAAGATGCACCTTTTCTAGCTTCTATAGAGAGGAACAACAAACCATGTACATACTCAAAAGTCTTTACAGAGTTCAAATGAAGCAAAAATAAAATTGAGATGTTTTGATCAAGTTTTCGATTGGCAGTAAATCATTAATTCATTTAGAAGCTGTGAACATTTGTTAAAAACAGTCTCCTTTCTTCTTGCACATTCACTTCTCAAAATATCTTTCCCAAGGATTCATCCATATTTAAGCTTTGTTTGAGATTGTGTCACATGTGCGGCTCTTGCTTCTGACAATTTGAAGGAGCGCTTTTTATAGAAGTGGCATCTTTTGCACTCTTAGTCATAACTTTTCCTAGAAAATAGGAAAAAGTAAATGCTTAAAGCTCAGCTGCATCTAAACACCTATTTGAATTCATCGTGGAAAGGCTGGGTAAGCACACAAGGGTTGTTGAAAAGAAACGACAAATGGACCCTTAGCCATCCAACAAATTACACAAACGTTTATGGAAATTTGCCTTTATCTCAAAAGCCCTGCCAACCATTTCTTGATGGTTTTTCCTCTTCAAACATACGCGCAAAAGAAGTGGAAATTTTAAAATTTTCACAAAGCTATAAACAAAATTCACGAAAAGGGAATTTTGCGTGCATAAGGTAGGCTGCAGCCTGCAGCTGACACCATAATTCACCTAAAAGGAGTGGGCGAGAGCATTTCTAACCTCCTAAAATGACTGAGCTTTTTTTTTTTTTTTTTTTTGTTCTGATTGTTCCTCTCCTCCACAAGCATTTCTGATGCCATTAGTTCACAAACAAACACTTTAAAATATATATAATAAGTTCAATTAAGCACAATTAAGCATAGGTTATGGCTATTTGGGGCATTATTCCATGCAGACAACTTTTCATTGAGATGGGCCTATAATATGCTCTAATTTGCATTGCTTTGATAACAACATGCTACACCCGTTAAAATTCAGAACCTATCTGAGTCTGTGGACAATGGGGTTGATTTAACCTTCAACAGATAAAGAGTCCTGGGATTATAATAGGCGTCCTTGGATTGTACATTTGTATTATGCATCAAACATACCCTTCATTCATATTATCCCAGTTTTCATATTAACCCAGTTTTCATGTTTTGCAGGCTTGGTTCGGTGTGGTGGTTGGTACGTTCTGTCTTCCATATCTGTATGTCTCCAACATGCGAGTAAAAATCCAATAGATCAATATTTTTGTTGAAATGTAGCCAAAGTGACATATACCTGCTGGATCCCTTTCCCAATACTCTCCAAGGAGTCAAGCAGTTTTGTGCGGCCAATTGTGCTGGTCATGGCATCTTGGAACTGACAAACGGTGGAATTGAGAATTTGTTAGACCACTTAGAATCAATATAAGAAACACGAAATTTTCAGTAGTCATGAACACATAATACTGCATCTACCATCTACAACCGAAGGATTTAATAAAGCAGCTTGATGGGACCATCAATGAATAGCATGCAAAATAGACAATGGCCTAGATCACAATACCCTGAGCATGAATATGAAGAAACATCAGTCCCACTAACTAAACAATATGCATGCAAGGTTCAGCAAAATCCTTCTCTTTTCACAAACCTGAGCACTAATGGAATTTAACAAAGACGTTTCCTTTAGCATTAGCTCTTTCACCTCCATCAGAGCATTATACGTAGCATAATATTCACGAGTCTGACGATGTGTTTCCTGCAGATACGTTTTATAAAATAAATTAAAAGAGCAGATAAATGACACCTGAAAATTACTAATAGAATGCCAAAGATTATATATACGGGAATAATACATCTGAAGTATTTTTAACCTGGATTTGAACATATAAATCAGAAAAACGCCGCTCATACCTGAAATATTAGATCAATAACATTAGATATGCTGTGATTGAAATGCTATGTTTCCCTGTAACCAAATGCCAACAACAAACCATGCAAATTAATCTATAACCAGCTGCCCAGGCATTGCTGTATGCATCCATCCTTAATGCTTAAATTAGCAAGTGGCCATTTCCAAATTAGAATTTACAGCTCTGACATTTACTCCTCATTTGAGAATGCAAGTGAAAAGCACACAAATATGCAACATGCAGCATTTAACAATCCCATCTGTGCATGCCTTTTTAGTTACCCAATATTAATAAACGGTGCAAGATAGCATCCTGCACATTCATATTGGCATTTATTCATCAATCACCTTCATTGACAAAACAAGCAAGAATAATATTCTCAGGGAAAAGTGGAAGTCATAAAAGAACCCAACAAAAAGCATATTTCTGAAGCACTGAGAGGCAACCACCAACAGAATGACTCACTGCATTAGTTCCAACTGAG
Source organism: Annona cherimola (assembly GCA_030490835.1). NCBI lineage: Eukaryota > Viridiplantae > Streptophyta > Magnoliopsida > Magnoliales > Annonaceae > Annona > Annona cherimola. The sequence goes on along the minus strand of CM059977.1, from coordinate 6,206,674 downwards.
ATGGCACATCATCAAGCCTTCGCTTTAACCCCAAATTTTCCCTTAGCTTAGCAGCAAGTGCCTAAAAATAAAAAATTTAAAAAAAGACCATATCAAATGGAAAGCATTGGTTCTTCAATAAGATAATATAGAAACATCTGTTAAAAATCCTTACTAAACATGAACAATCAAAGTCATCGTCATCATCATAAGTCATTTCTCACCTAGGTGGGGTCAGCTGCATGGATTCTGTTGCGCCATTGTTGGCGATTTAAGACTAAATTTTCTATAATTTGTAATAATTTTAAATCTTGTTTAATTACTTTCATCCATGTTTTTTTGGATCTTCCTCTCATTCTTCTATCACCTTCTACTTGAATAGACTCTGTTCTCCTAACCGGTGCAACTCCAGGCCTCCTTTTAACATGACCAAACTATCTTAATCTATTTTCTCTCATTTTATTACAAATTGGTCTCACTTTTAAGTTTTCTCGAATTATTTCATTCCTAATTTTATCTTTTCTTGTTTTACTACTCATCCACCTTAACATTCTCATCTCCGCTACGCTCATTTTTTATATATGTTGTTCTTTAACTGCCCAACATTCTGCCCCATAAAGCATAGCAGGTCTAATCGCAATCTTATAAAATTTTCCTTTTAGTTTGATTGGAACTCAACGGTCACATAAAATTGAGAAAATTGAGAACCAAAGTGACAAAGAAAATTGAGAAAAGCTGTGACCGAACTCTACAAAAATATGCTAAGTCTTTCATAAAAGAGATCTGCTGAATTCTAGAATTAACACAATAATTTTTAGAAGCATTTGGTATCTCCCGTCAAAAAATAGACAGTCACTTGAGACAATTCTTGCAAGCTGCATAATCTCTGAGTGGATCATTTGAACGAGCAAGGGGAAAAACTGCACCAGTGGTCCAGTATACGACAATGATGCTAGGCCATCCAAGATGGCACCAAATTCAATTGACTGCTGTGTTAAACAAGCAAGTCCTAGCTGCAAGTCTTTTTCCTTTATATAAGTGAACTCTGGCTCCACCTGTTTGGTACCATGTGCTCTAGTCTCAGACCCAAAGCCATAAAATTTGGTACTATTTGGCACCTAATCTTCCCACTTAAAATATTGAGTTAAAAGCTTGATCAAATCAGCGTTTGAATGGTAACTGTGGTACTCTATACACAAGCTGATTCCTTTAGCTTGACCCACATTTGCATCAACAAATGCAAATAGAGAACCATCTCTCAAGGTGACAATTCTCAAGGGAATGAAGACCCAAGTGTTGCTCTCCAGGGGCTTGATACCAAACCCCAATAATGATCAAGTTGTGAGTTACCCCACCCACCACATGGACAGCTTGCTGCAAAACCCAGGTCCAAGCGCATCTCTGGTGCATAACACTTGTAGAAGCACTGTGCTCTGGTATAAGTGATCATATCACTAAGCACATCATGTTCTGTATGGCATCTAATTAACAAGATATACTAGACAAATAATGGTGATACAAGGAGTTAACATGCATGATCAGTTAAAAAACAACTAAAATGAAGTGCGAAAGAACTAATTCTAGACTAAGATCTGGGATTGTTTATTTCCCACGCAATTATCTAAGAGACACCATAACAATTCTATATTTGTTAAACAAGAAAGACTCTCATCATTGCATTTGGTGCACAAGGCTAGAACAGTTGGATGTGAAGATTGTTGAAGACAAGATATAAACGAATGTGTAAAACAACTACTAAATATGAAATAAACACATCCAACATAAAGAAACAACAAAATCCTCCAAATACATCCCCCCCCCCCCCCCCAAAAAAAAAAAAAGTTTCTTGTAATGGTTGAATTTATGTCAGTTTACCTTGTGGTGGTATTGTCACGTTAATTTAGATCGAGTTATGCCCGCAACAAACAACCAAAGACCAGTGAATTTTCAACCAAATCGACCAATTTTGTCAAACAATCATAAGCGTCTCGCCAAATTCAGATTGAATCAAGGTGGATTTGTGTAAATCAGACAAATGAAAACCCAATTTTATTTTGTAGCATTTTTCAAATCACTCGAATTTAAAGAAAGATTTGAGAACAAGCATGAGTTTCAGGTTTTGAAATAATAATAATAACACAGCAAACCCATCTAACTGCATCTAAGAAGCCAGAACACATCTTGGTAAATAAAAGAAAATTGGAACTTGTACATTAAAATTGACTCCCAGTATAATTTTTATTTTTGACTAGTAAAACCAAGTAAGCCAGTCCTATGATTTGAATGCTAATAATTTGCTTTTGTTATGGCACAAACATCATCACTTTGATGCATTTCATGAGAGAATATTTAATGCTGGAATATGATGTCAACATATCAATGGAAAATAGACCCCTATCTTGCAATTAGGACACAAAAGCAGGAAAAAGAAATCTAAAAAATGCAACTTAAAGTGATTGCCCTAGATTGACAAACTTTGGGATTTTGATCAAGGGTGAGTTGCCACCTTCTACAAAGAGGAAGCCTAGAGATCAGGTAAGCTGAAGTGAAAATACATGAAGATAAAATCATTCTAACAATATTTGTCAGCATGCTATATAGCTCAAAATTTGATAACAAAATCATAAAGGAAATGGGAAAAAACTTCACCCAGAATCAAAAGATTCTTTGAGTGGGAAGAATCTTACCCTCTTTGTCGAATTTAACATTTCAATTGAGTCACACAAAGAATGATCAAGATCAAGTGAACTGGTTTCAGTCTTATTGCTCTCTGACAATTTCTTCTCCAGCTCAAGCGCCTCAGTTTGACTATCCGAACTTTTTTGGTTGCAGTAGGCATGGAAATCAGCTTCCATCCTTTCTAGATACTGGAACATTCAAGTAACCATAAGCCAGAGGATACAGTTGCATAACGATCAGAAGGCCAAGGTAAATGAAAATGGGTTTACTTCTTTAATCAGAAGCAATCATCTGATCAAACTCACTGACAACATCATATGCCTTTTTACCAAACTTTTGCAACACAGAACAGAAAGGGAATAACATCTTTAAGAGATAACCTAGTGATGTACAAATCTGTTTGCAAGGACGATGTACAAATTTATGTGCAAGGAGGAATACTCTTGGCAAGTTAAATCAAATTAGAGTTGAGAAGTGATCCTGTTAGCCCGAGCTAAGCAAATGTCCTGCTTAGCCCACCTCCAAAGACCCATTTTAAAAAAAAAAATTTGCTTTTTTCTCTGTACACTTGTTTATCTAAGTGTATTTAACATATAAACCAAGTTTTACCATTTTTGAATATGCGTATATATCGTTTTAAAAGTTTTAAATATCTATGTATATATGTGTTTAAAATACCCTTATAAAAATCTTTAAAATATATATACACGTATCCAAAAATGATAAACCTTAGTTTATATATTAAATACACTTAGATAAACAAGTATATAAAGGAAAAAAGCAAAAAAAAAAAAAAAAATGCTTTTAAATAGATCTTTCGAGGTGAGCTAAGCAGGGTATTTGCTTAGCTCGAGCTAACAGGATCATTCCTCATTAGAGTTGTCTCATCTGTGTTATGCATCTTTCAATACTCATAACAGCAAAATCAGTTATACATAGGGGTGTTAACGGATCGGGTTGAACGGGTTGGAGCCTAATCCTAATCCTAACCCATTTAATATATCTCAACCCTAATCCGTTTATTAACCCATTTAAAAAACTTCAACCCTAACCCATTTACAACCCATTTAATAAACGGGTTAACGGGTTGTTAACGGGTTGTGTTTGTTACTAATTTTCATACTAAAAAACTTCAATAAAATCTGTAAATTTAAATAAATTAAATAATTCGAAGCTAACATACCTGAATTTAATTTATTTTAGCTTGAAAACATCAGCGTCAATCTCAAGTCATCTCTTTAATGTCAATTCCTATTATAAATATTATATATATATATTATAATATATTATATTAAATGAGTTATACGGGTTGAACGGGTTGGACGAGTTAAATAAACGGGTTGGACTGGTTGACGGGTTGCGAAACCTCAACCCTAATCCGTTTATTTAATTAAACGGTTGAACGGGTTGGTGGATCATAACCCATTTATTCAAAAATCCCAACCCAAACCCATTTATTAACGGGTTGAACGAGCGGGTTAACGGGTTGACCATGACCATTAACACCCCTAGTTATACATCAAAGAAATTACTACAGTAGCTTTCACTAGAGGGGCATTTTAAAACTTCAGGAAAGGAAGATAGATGGGCAAAGAAAGTTATAGAAAATTGTTGGAGAAAATCCCAAGATAAATTCCACCATAAGTTCACAATTAAGGGTCTGTCTGATAAGAGTAGAAAAAATTTCCAACGCCTTACTATATAACTTTTTAATACGATTTGACAGCTTAACTGCCTAACTACCCTACCCTTTCCATTATCACCTCTTCATTCATTTTTTCACATCCTTTCCATACAACTCCTTATCTATTTTATATTTATTCTCTTTATTCTCAATCATTGTCCCTATCGTATCATATCGCTCTCTAACTTCTTCAAAAATTTTGCCACTATCTTTTTCCCACTTTTTCTTTAACCTCTTACCAAATGAATCCTCAGGAAGAGGAAAAAAAAGTAAAAGAAAAGATAGAGGCCTGATTCACTTTAGTCAGTTACAGCACTCTTGTTTTTAACAGTATCCTAGTTTTTCTAAGAAAGATAATGAATCAAAGGTATTCCAGTTTGATATCCATGAATAACAAACTGAAGAAAAGAATTGATATGCTGAGCTCGATGCACCCGTTCATAAAAGGAAATTACAAAATGCAAATAGGGAACAAAACGAATTAATTTGAGGAAAAGAATCGCCACTGAGATCTCTGCAAATTATTTTTTTTTTTTACCTTTAATGACTGCAACAGAGACACCAAGTTGTTCACCACATCTTTAGCATTCTTTGAAATAATTTTCTCATTCAGATGGTCAATCTCGCCATGAACTTCAACCCACTTCAGTTCCTAATTCATAGCATGAGCAGAGAGATGAAGGAATCATGATTAACCACAATGGTTATAACAATAACACCATCAATCCCTTATTTGAACTGCTTGGGGTTCATCAATCATATAAAGCTAAGAGTATAAGATAGGTTGAAATTCATCATGTTGCTATAGTGTCATCCTACGCCCTCATAGTTCGATTCGCTTCACAATTCCTGGGTTCGAATCATCAGCAGGTTAGCATGACTTCATATTCTTCCACACCATCTCAACTTCATCCAACAATAAGAATGAAGATCATTGGCCAACAATATTTTATAAGCAGATCTCTACTTCGATTCCACCCTTCTTCAGTGTCCTAACATTAAACAAATGATGTCTACTGTGTATGATACATATGCAAACTTAATACTGCAATTGTAAGAGGAATAGTGTCAGTTGTTGTAAATCGTTATCAGTTCTTTCAATTGTCATGACAACAATATTTAAATAAAATCAGCATGGCATCCTAGGTCCGAACAGCAGCATAAAGAAACCACAAAACAGGTGAATTTCATGCTCTATAGCTGCACATCTGATAAAGATTAGATTTTATACCGAAATGGACATTGAGATTTTCTGTTCCTCCACTGACCTGTTCCTTCAAACTTGCCTGAAACGTGTTTATTGAATTTTCAGCATGAACCACTTCCATTTCAAGCTGCTGTACGTTGCTACTCTCCTCTTCAATCTCATGCACAAAAGGAGAACATTTTTTCCACATCATCAAAGTAACAAGGGAAATAAATAGGTGAAAATTTCAGAAGCAGAACAAAATAAATGGATAGAACCTGATCAGAAACATGGTCATAATATGGCACCCAAACTCAATCAACCTATAGCAGATGGTTATACTGAGGTGGCAGTGTTACTTCTCAAGCAAGTTTTTCCACTGTGGGGTGGTGTTGATGTCGACTAACCCAGGGAAGTGTAGAAATCCCTTTTCTTCTTCCCTCTGCATTTTGATTGATGTGAAAACCATCCAACTCAACAGTCCTATTTTTACCAATCATAATTTGCATTTCCAACGATTACTACTATTATTATTATTACCATCCACTGTAATCATCATCCTCCCATCATATGCAGTTTTAAACTGATTGACACCCAAAACATGAAGATTACATTTATATCATTACCATCCACGGCAATTATCATTCTCCCATCCTATCCAGTACCTATTTAAACTGATCGACACCCGAACATGAAAAAACCATTGCGGCAGCAGCAACGAAATTCCAAACCAACAAGATACAAGTTCTAATTCTATAATCGAACAGGAACTACAATGCTACCTTATGCTCCAAATTCCCTTGCATTGCCAGGACACGACCAACAATCCATTTCACGGCAGGATAAATGCTTTTGTAGTCAAGTTCTCGGATGTGGTGAGCGTGAAGAATGTAGGGGCATTCCATGGAGCGTAGAGCAGCTTCGATGACTTCATCAGCCTTACTGAACCACGGAATCAAACCCCGAGAAGGAAAAAAAAAATTAGCAAAGAAGTTCCTACTACACTGCAATCTCTGTTCGCATCGCCTATTCGTTTTTCCTACCGCCGGGATCAAGCAAAACCCCGTATCGGCGAAATTCAATTCAAGATCGGCTTTTTTTCCACCGAAAAAGTAACTAGCTGTTCCTAACTCAAAGAAACAAACTGTCATTTCTCAAAAAAAGAAACAAACTGTCAGGACTGGCCGTATGATCAATGAGTGGCTTTTTCCTGACATTTTTATAGGAATGGAAATGAGCTGGGCAGAGAGGGGAATACTTGCATTTTGTCACGGATGCTGAAATCCTCAACATGAAGGGGGAGGGAATCGGCTTCAGAGGCGGCAACGCACCAAGCTAGGCCGCCGGTGAGCTTGTCGGCAGGAGAGAGGTCGGGGATTGGAGCGGTAGGATATCCTGCGGACGCGAGTATGGCTAGAATAGCCTCCAGCTCGCCGGACTGGTCCAAGACGACCATCTCGGCCATTCTTCGTCGCGTGTTTGGGGTATCTCAACGAGAAACGGCGGGCCTGGGGCCGTGAGAGTCGGTTTACGCGCGAGACTGCGAGAGTCCACGGATTTTCCTAAATTACGTCGGGTTGACTGTTGAGTCGGGTACAGGGGTAAACTTGGGTAGGGGTGAACTTCGTAGGGTACTCATGTGTATCCACCATCCGGCCATAGATTAGGTAGAGTATAGGAGAAAATTTTACCCATAAGTATGGGTAGGATAAAAATTATCATCCAACTCATTAAATAGGGCAAGGGTAGAGAAGGCATGTTAGGTACCTAGAACCGACTCGAATAGGTACCCATATGGGTACGCTAATATATAAATGATTATAATATGCATATATAAATAAATATATAATAGTTTCTATCTTCTCATTTACTAATAAATTATTGTTTGTTTGATTTTCTTTTTTTAAATAATTTACATATATACTCACATAGTTTGACGCTAATTGCAGATAGACCCACGCAGTTTCACGAATTGCATATTATCCTCACATAGTTTTACCGAAATTGCATATTACCCTAACACGATTACCTGCCGTTAATATCTAATCTTATGTTTTGAAAAATGATGAAAATGCCCTCATTAGTATACATAGTTTCATAAGGACGATATGCAATTTTTGCGAAACTATGTGGCGATGATATGCAATTCATGAAACTACAGATGAAGGCATTCTCGTCATTTTTCAAAATATAACATCAGATATTAATGACAAGTAACGGCGTAGGGGTAATACATAATTTTAGCAAAACTATGTGGGAGTAATATGCAATTTGTGAAACTACGTAGATATACCTGCAATTAGAATCAAACTATATGGGTATATATGCAAATTATCATTTTTTATCAATTGTATAGGATTTGTATCTGTGATGGCGGATAATGATGGTAATGTGATTATTAATGTAGATAATGCAACTATAAAGAATGTGGAAATATATATATAGCAACACAATGAAATTAACAGTAAATTATAAAATCTAAAATGCAATGAGTATTGTTTATATTTTTTAAAAAATTTTAAAAATAGGAGTATTTTAAATACATATATACACATAGATGTTTAAAAATCTTAAAAAAATAGATAAACATATTCAAAAATGGTAAAACTTGGCTTATATGTTAAATACACTTAGATAAACAAGTGCACAAAGAAAAAAGTAAAAAAATTTGTTATAAATAAGTTTTATTTAAGGTGGGCTAAGTGGGACATTTACTTAGTCCGGGCTAACGAGATTACTCCTCTTATTTAAAACAACACAAAAAGTATTTTTCACATGTTGTCATTGGTTATAATATGAACTTATTTGTAACTTGAACCAAAACCAACCCTATGGGTAATGGGTAAGGTAGGGTATAGTGGAAACCAAACCTGTAAGCAAGTAAGGTAGGATACGCTTTTTAGAAATAGGGTATGGGTAGGATAAACTACTACCCAAACGGAACTGACCCGAGTTACGCCACTAAACTTGGATAGAGTATACTTATTTTCCTTTTTTTTATGAACGGATATCGTTGTTGTCTATAGTAAAATATGGGGGTAGTTTTCTTTTTTATACCCATAGAGTATGGTAAATTTTAAGTAAAAAAAAAACATAGGATTCCGAGGTCCAGCATCTAGAATTAATCCGACCTACTAATATATGTTTAATATGTATTTTATGAAATATTTTTTATAGTAAAAGATATAAATATATTCATTAAATATATAAAAACTTATTTAATTTATTTATTATTTACTAAATTTAACTAATATATTTCAAAATTTATACTATTATCATCTTGATTATAGGTTTTAAGTAAGAGGAATGATCCTATTAACCTACCTAAAAAAACCTATTTACAATACTTTTTTTATTTTTACATATACTTGTTTATCTAAATGTATTCAACATATAAAACAAATTGTACCATTTTTTGATATCTGAATATATTTTTTGAGATTTTTATGTATATATTTTTTTGAAATTTTTATGAATATATTTTCTTTAGATTTTTAAATATAAGAGTTTTTTGAGATTTTTAAAAATAAGAATATTTTAAATAATATATACGTAGATGTTTAAAAATCTCAAAAAAGAAAATGTAAAAACTTAGAAAAATAAAATAAAGTGTTGTAAATGAGTTTTTTAAGGTGGGTTAAGCGAAGCATTTGTTTAGCTCAAGCTAACAGGATTATTCTTCTTTAAATAAAATTTGTAATAAAATTATAGTTTTTAAATATAATATAAATACTATTTTAATTAATTAATTTAAAACTGAAGCCAGCACTAATCTGTTCTTAAAAAAGTAGGATAGTATAGGCTTGAAACCGAGCTCACTTAGAATAGGTTAAAAGTATGATTGACTTCAAATTGGACGTACTCAACGTAAGCTGCACTTACAGTCATACTATAAAAAAAAATTAATGTCATTTGCAAACAACCCTTTCATTTTCTTAAATTTGAAAGGAAAATTTTCTTTTATACTCATAACATTTGCTTGTAATTACTATCATATCTACAACTTTTCAAAAATTCTTTTTGTACTCATAATATTTCACCAATTATACTCATAACACTTGCTTGTAATTTCTATTATATCTACAACTTTTCAAAAATTTCTTTTATATCCATAATATTTCACCATAAATTCTTTTTATACTTATCTACTTAAAATAATCATTAACAACCTCATTGAAAAGATGATTTTACTCATTCATAATTGTTAATTAAAATAATTCAACCCTAATATGGCACAATTAATATTATTAAATTATTAATTTGTGACATTAAGATTAAAAAATTTTCAATTAGGAAAATTTTGAATGAAAAAATCGTTTTTCGATAAGGTCGTTTACTACTATTTTGACTGTTTGTATATGATAGAAATTTATGGTAAAATATTATGGGTACAAGAGAAGTTTTTAAAACATCGTTAGTATATTAAAAATTATAGCAAATGTTATAGGCATAAGATAATTTTTTTACCCAGTAACTTTTATTTTGTAAATCACCAATATTTTAAATTTTACTTGCAAAAAAGCCCCGCGATCGATTATGAAATTTTTTTGACTTTTGAAACGAAAAGTAATTCATTAACTTGCATTGTCCAAACGACCTTCATCAAATGAGATTATACCGCTGAGGGTCCATTTGACTTTTAACAAATAGGATTATTTGCAAATATTCCTAAATATTAAATGAACTATAGGATGTATTTGTAATAAGTTTAAAAATAGTGAAGTCATGTAATAGAGGTAATGATTTAGAGTAGAAAAATAAAGATGAGATACATATGATAATTATATTTAAAAATGCTAATAATGATTGAAAAGCAGAGGTAATGATAGGAAAAGAATATAAATTCCACACATACTAATAAATTTTACTTATAATTTAACGTATATGTATAAATTTTTAAAAATGTCTCTCATACTCACAAATTTTCATTTTAACATCACATATATCTATGTCGTTAGGAATCTATTAAATAAGCTATTTGCCTCCCATAAAATAATGAATAAGCCCAAATTGTCGTTTGCTAAAAATTAAATATTCATATTTAAATAATGTATTATTTTATAGTTATAGAATTACTAAAGATTCATTATAATATGAATTTTTAGCTATAAAATTATAACTACGGATATGCATATTCGTCATTTTAGAGGAGGTTAACAGCCCCTTTAACAAATTCATAATGACATAGGTACGTGTGGAATTAGGATGAAAATTTTATAAATATAAGAGATATTTTTTAAAATTCATGGGTTTAAGTGGAATTATGGATAAAAATCGTGAGTATATAAGGAATTTTCCCTTAAGTTATACTAAAAGCGTGTAAAAATGGAAAAAATATTTTTTTTATTGAATATCAAATGGAACTTTAGTCTAATTTTTGAAGCCTCGACTGACCCTAATTCTAAGAAAATTAGTTTTGGCATAGGTTGAATTAGAGGTTGACAATAAATTATATATTCAATTTTTAAAAAAAAGATAATATTTTTATGTGCTAAGATATAAGCCGACAAACAAGAGATCGGAATTGCATCTAGTTAAAGAAAATGAAATTATATTACAGGTGATCTTCAAATGAAAAGAAATTTAAAAAAAAAAATCAGCGAAACGAAATAAAAGATTTAGAAAAGCTACAGCAAAATGCAATAAAATGGAATGAGACTTCAGGAAATTGCAGTGGAAAATGTGAAATGAACTGTGGAAAAAAATATATGTGAAATAAAGATGTGATATCTAAAAATTGTCAATAAAAATGTAATGAAATGATATGGATTACATTCTGATACAGGTTAGGTTGTCAATACTTACTGAAATAATACATTTCGTAATTATCGGGGTCAGGTTTGGTAATGTGTCAGTCAAGCAGTTTTACGTGGCATTTAACAGAGGGGTTTGTTTCAATGCAACCAGGAAATTTCATTTTTTATTATTTTTTTGAAAACAAAATTTATAAAACTTTTAATCTAATTGTATTTAATATATACCCTAAGTTTTACTATTTTTAGAAATATTTATATATATTTTTCGATTTTTTAAAATATGGGTGGTTTAGTCATTTAAAAAGTACCAAAAGCCCTCAACTTTTAAAAATAAAAAAATATAGATACACAGTTTCAAAAATGGTATAATTTGGTTATATATTAAATACATCTAGATTAAGAGTTTTATAAAAAAAAATTCAAAAATAATAATTAAAAAAATATAGATACACAGTTTCAAAAATGTTATAATTTGGTTATATACTAAATACATATAGATTAAGAGTTTTATAAAAAAAAAATTAAAAAATAATAATAAAAAAAAAAAAGGATTTTCAGCTGGATGGATGTATTGAAATTTCAAACATTCTCCATTTAACAATGCCAAGCAACATATGGGCCAACGTTGCGCTTGGCACGCGCTGGACATTTGGGAGCATCAGTATATTAAACTATCATTAAATCAGTAGCTAATCAACACATATTCAAATTGAAGAACGTGGTGGGATTGTTCCTCAAGAACAGATCTTACGGAGATTGATCGATATCAATTCAATTCTTGAAGTTTCTGCTAGAAAAGAGAAGAAGAAAATGCTAACAGAAACCAGAAATCAATCAATCCTCGACGCCTCCTCTATTATTGTAGCATCCTTTTATGTACTACTCCAGGAGGTTGAAGAAGATCTGTTTCTGCCAACTCCGCCAATCCAATGCGTCGGCTGTGATAGAGATGTGATCGTGACTGCCTAACACCTTTTGGCGGCACCTGTTTGTCGATGACCGCTCTCAGTGTCTCTCCTGCCTTTTGTGCTCCAAAGTTGCCTAGGCCGGATTCCACCTCTAAGCCTTAGATCATGTTATTGACCACTTGTCCTGCTCTGGGCCCAATCAGATCGATCATTTATTGAGGACGGCTCACCGAGTATATCACTCCCCACTCCCATTCCCTTGGAAATGACCTGGTCCACCAAGTCACAATGAGAGAAGGGCTTGATGGAGCTAGCGCAGATCCTCCCATGAATCATCCGAAGAGGTTAAGCCTGCTAACAAAAGAATACTTCGGCGGACACCTTGCAGGCCTGCGGCCCTGCAGGACTTGCTGGCAAGATATAAGCTGTCGTTCTTCATCAGTTGTCGGCAATTCAGTGGCCACCACGACAAGATCAACACATCGTTTGAGGAGAGAAACATAAAAGACCAGGTGGATTTGAGAATGCGACGGGAGGTGGAGTTTATAGGCAGACAATTCCCCCAACTGCCGGAACAATGCACGCATGCGCCACTCGATTGGTGGCCCCATTTTTGTACTCAGTTGCAAAATCATTACCCAATAACTTCATCTTCCATTTCTGTTGAAACGACGTAAGACCCTTCTGATCAAGCAGAAAACGAAGGCTGCTAGAAATAGAAACAAGTTCATCGTTCTCAGCTTGCACTCCATTGGCAGACACGGTATGGTCGAGATTAAAAAGTCAGCACCACCGATGCCGTGCCGTATAAAAAAGGGCATCCAATAAAATATTTCATAAAAGACAAACGGTGCCTAATAAAACAAAATCAAACGGCGCCGAAACCGTGCCGAATACTGCGCCGTATAAAACAAATGCGCCGAAGCGCCAGAATCATCGCCCGCCGCACCCGCTCACGCCGAAGCGCCAGAATCGTCGCCCGCCGCACCCGTTCGCCTATATAAGGGGCTAATGTTTCGAAACGAAAAAAAAGTGAAGATGAGCAGCAGGTGAGCGACGAAGGAGTGAAGGGTGTGTGTAGATTTTTGGGTGTTTTTTATGTGAGTTGGAGTGATTGTAAGGAAGGGAATATTTGTACGGGTAGTGCTACTATTAAGAGTAGGAGCCTATAAAGTGTCCAAATTATTTTGGGTGTATTATTTGTTGTTGTATTTTTTATATCCAATATTTTATTTTAAGAGCATCCAACTCTCAACAGAGATAACCGAAAAACCGGTGGTAAAAAGAGTTCTGCCCTGATTCGGTTTCTAAAACACTGGGCAGGATTCCGATTCTAGACCTTAGACCCTGCTGCGGCCCTTTTGTCCTGCTCTGGGCCCCCATCCGATCGATCATGTATTGAGGATGGCCCACCAACCATACCAGAATAACTGTGAACAGCTGAATCATAAATACCGGTTAGGAACTTTTATTAATCTTGAGAGCTAGATACATGCAACCAGAACGTATATATAGAGATATTGTTTCCTCATAAAATAAATCACACACATATATCTGCTAGATGCCAGCAAATTTCTCCAGAGCATTGTCATTGTATATTTCATTCATGTTTGCGAATAAGAAGCGGATGTAATCCTGGTAATTGAAAGGTCTGAAGATAAGTGGATGCTCCTGGTCTACCAGTTGCGGGGGCACCTCCATCATCACCCCTTCTTTTGGAATTGGAAACAAGCCGCAGCTGAACCGCTCTCTCTCCCCACTCAGCATTACACGATGGTGCGCTGCGTGCAGCCTCCCATTGCTCCAGGCCTACCCAATTGTACGCATATCAGAAATCTGGGTTTCGATCGTAGCCTGGTCCCTGTGTCTATCTATCCTTTTATTTTATTTAACAAAATCTTGAGCCAAAGTGAGATTGGATCACCGACTAATCTTTGCAACCTTCCCATCTCACTTGAGTCCACACTTTTATGAAAAAAGTTTTAAAAAAAAAAAAAAAAGGTATAGCAACTGAGCACAACTTACGGCCTAATCTAATAGGATGAAATTAAAACGCCATAAAAATATTTATATATAGCCTTTGCATAAAATAATTGGTAATTAAAAGCTAGATACATAGTTATTTATACCTTGAATGCTTCTCCAATGAGGGCTACAAAGCATCCTTTAGACAAGGGCACGTCCATCCAATTATCGGATCCCTCCTTGTCCTCGGGCAGCACCTGCAATCCTTGTACCCCGCCGTCTTGGCACAGCACCGTCACCCATGTTTTATCCACGTGAGGCACTAGGCCAAGGGCCAAGTCATTACTCATGGGCGCCCCGTATTTCATCATACGAAACAAGAAATCACAATCTTTTTCTTCTCCTTGGCGTTCAACCACGCCATAGCTGTCGAAGATCATCCTCCGGATAATCATGCTCAGTTCTGCCATCCTTGTGCTCATCGAGTGAATTGTCTTGCTGACAAAACAAAACATGTATATATCTGGCTGATCAGAAAGAACTAGGAAGAGAACGCAGTACACATAATTATATATACTAACTAAATAATCTTTCAGATTTAAAAACTAATAATAAATACTCTTCACAAAGCAGTCAATATTGCTTATGTAATCAGTATATATTAATTTACGCGCGAAAAATGATTTAATTTTGCACAATCAACACTACAACAATTGTTAATTTCTCTATGTGACTAATCTTCTGTAGTTTAAATTTAGATTTGGCTACATCTAGGATTGAATGCAGCTAACTACTATACTTTTTTTCACAAGCATTATATATAGATATATGTATCCAAAAAATTAGTTGCTTTTAATAAAATTTGTCTCAAACTCTCAATTAGAAATCATGCATGCCGGTATGAATTGAGTTTTAGATTTTTAGCCCAATCAGCACAAAAAGTCACAACTGATATACACACACACACACCACTGGTAAGTTTAGAGAATCAGGACATGCATATATATGTATATATATGGCGTTGATGAGGTTCATTAATCGAACTTCACCAGAATTGTGGGCGGCCATCGGGCCACATGAGGTTGGTAAATGCCTGAGCCACTTGAATGTCTGCCCCGTCGATGCTGGAGCTTTCGTGTAAAGGATGCACATGAACGGGGCCCAAATAACCATAGAAGGGATTAGAACTGGTGTTCTTCATCTTTGTCCTGACAGGAAGCTCAAAGAGAGCCTTGATCTCCCAGAACATGTCCTCGCGCAGCTGCGTTGGAACTCCATCATAAGCGAGCCGAAAGCAGCCATGCAGTTCGCAAGCACGTCGAACCTCTTGACACAGGAGGTCCCATTCCTTGGATCCTCGCCTCAACGCCCTTGGGTCCTGCGAGAAATCCAAAAACGGAATACCATCACCCATCTTCCTTCTCCTAGCTAACTAATTAATGCGGGCTTACGTGTGTGTGTGTGTGTATATGATAATATTCAAGCTAAGCTGATTAATATTTGGGTGGAATTTCTTTGAAGTCCTAATGAGCGAAGCTAGTGTAATTTCGTGATCTCAGCCGTGACACTGTCCCTTTTAGGGAATTTAATTTAATTTTTGGGGCGTGATCTAATCCATCAGAAAATTGAGGGAATGGATCAATGGATGTAGTAAATCATGGATTTGGAATAATATAATTAGTGGACGACTTGTACATCTGGATTATATTATTAGTTGGCATATGATATGCTTGTGGCTGGAGATTCCTCACAGATTCTGTTAGAAAAGCCGGCAATGCGTCCAAAACTGGCCAATAGCTATCTGTATTCTTTTTAAAATGGGTTTTCTAGTGAATAACGCCTGTTGATGGTGACTCTATATATAGATTTATATATGCTGATAACATGTATGTGGAGGAGGCAGCTAGCTGAATTAAAACATCATTACAACAACGAGGAACTTTGATTTTTTTCAACTATATATATGCTTACTTTTTCTTTCTTTTTTTCTTACATTATATTGAGACCCTGTTACTCTCAAGATCACACCCACATTAGGATGTGAACCACTGGACTGTACTCTAGTTGATGATCACGTTGCTTCGATGATCATTTAACCAAAAGATTTAATTGCTGTAGCGCGCGGCTGCCGAATATGGTAAAACTCAATAGGATCGCCCCAACAAGTAAACAACAAACGCCTTTGCTAGCTCCTACTGCGCAATGCATCACAAGGTGTACAAGAGCCGATGATGATGTGATATCCCACCGGCCATTTGGTGGTGTCCGGACGCATTCAAACGAAGAGCAAACCAACAAATTGAAGCCATGGATAAACACGCATCGCTTCCAATTAGTCCAATCTATCAATCACTTAGCACCCTTTTACACCTTCAAATTCAAATCGACGTCATTTTCGCATCTACAACGGGTATGCTGCCTGCGGACCATGACGGTAATGTATTGAGGAAGACTCCCGTTTAATCCTGAGGATGGATTGATGGCCATCATCGAATATTACAACTTACATTGTAGTGTTACATTTAGGATTTATGTAGCCGTTCATAAAGAGGCCTAATCATTTCAAACCAGTAGGAAATGAGGTCATTTCAGACGGGCCGAAATACATATTTTTTTGTTTTTTTTTTCAATTTTTTTTTTACAAAATTGTTATTCTAGTTATTTTAAATCTATAAACCAATTTTTACCAATTTTGAATATATGTATATACCTTTTTGGATTTTTAAACATAAGAGTATTTTAGCATGCATTTATATTTACAATTAGTTATATTTTTTTGATTTTTTCTTTGTAAACATATTTTTCTGCATGTATTCAATTTATATACAAAATTTTCCATTTTATGATACTTTTACATATATATATTTTTATTTTTTAAAAATTATCAATTTCAAGGACATTTAAGTCATTTGTTATCCCTTAAAAAACTAGATTTTTAGAAAATAAAAAATAAATTGATAAAAATATTGTAAAATGACAAAATTTTGTATATAACTTAAATACACTTAGGTAAACATTTTTATGGAAAAATAAAAAAAATATAACTAATTGTAAAAATAAATGAATGTTGTATTTTAGCCTAAAATACATCACGATATATATAATCGGACTTCTTTTAGTTATTTTAAATTGTTGAAACCTGATTAAAATATCCCTATGTTTAAAAATCCAAAATAAATATATGTACATCTCCAAAATTAGTAAAATTAATTTATAGTAACTAGATTAATCATTTTGCAAAAAAATTGAAAAAAGTCTAAAAATATATTTTTGCACTGGTAGTTCGAAATGGTCATTTTGCATTCATAAAATTATTTAAGATGATGTTCACTTTTTTATTAATACAATGTGATTTAGTCTTTCAGTAGACATTATAGTAGATGATAAGACTACTATAAAAAACTAGAATGTGTTTAGAAAATTTCAAAAAGTTTTTAAACTTGAAGAAAACAATGTAATATAATTAGGAAAATGATAAGGAATAAGAACAATAAAGTTAAAATATGTAAGATAATTCTATGAAAAATTGTAAAAAAAAACATAATTGTATAGTAAAGTAATTGTGAAGAAAAAAAGTTTAAGATGAAAATTTTTTCTTTTGATAAATACCCAACACACCCTAAAACGAAATAATAAAGTTGTTCCTTCAAAATCATTTTTCACATGTGACATTGTAATAAAAAATTTCAAGATATATTCATCTTATAATCAAGTAAGATTTAGGATGTGTTTGTTAATAAATAAAAATTGTTAAGCTAAAACTTTTCACTCTCCATAAATACTATATTTTTTTAATTATTTCTTCACATCTTCTTACACAACTACCTTATTTTTCAATCATTTCCACACAACTAACCTATCTATTTTAACTTTATTCTCTTTACTCATCGTCATTACCTCTATCATATCACATCATTTTCTTTCTATTCAAAATTTTTTACATCTACAAATTTTATCACTTCCCAAAGGCACCCTTAGTTTAAATTTAATATAACCAATTTACTTAAAATTTTATGTAAAAAACAATGTTATTTTTTTCCACTCCTTTCCCGTCAGTTTTTCTGATTCCACCTGTTTCTCATCCCTTCCTCTTTTCCAAACAAACTATCAACTAGATCTGGTTATCTTCATCGTCACTACCATGTCCAGCCATTATTATATAACGCATGCTACCGGGGAATTTAGGTTAAACCGAAGATTAATCGCTCTGCATGTGATTCGATCCCTTTCATCCACATATACACGTTCTCTCTTCATGCTCTGATTTAATTTTTTTTCTTTGTTCACTCTGATTTCCTTGCATCTCCATATATATTCATTTTATCTTCATGCTGTAATTTTATTGTTCATTCGCTCTACTTTCTTAAAAGAATATATAGGAAGCACACACAGTGCGCCAAAGCGAATGGGTATATTGGTCGCGTTTGGGTCCCATTCTGGTGATTACACAAAATTCAATCCAACAATATATATATATATATATATATATATATGAGGGCTGTTCCGGTGCAGCGGTGCAGTGGGCCTCAAATGGGCCCCACATGATCATGAAAACATGATCTACTCCACCCATTGTATTTAGAATAATGTATTTTATTACCATACCAATTTTCATCTCAATCAAATACTTTAAAGTTGTTATTTACATCAAACTATTTTATTACGTTGGATTTGTACCATTCAGATGAGACCCATATACATATCTGATTGGGATGAAAATTGGTGTGGTAATAGAATACATTATTCTAAATACAATGGGTGGAGTAGATCATGATTTCATGATCATGTGAGGCCCATTTGGGGCCCACTGCACCAACGCTGCACCAGAACAGCTCTCTCTCTATAGTATATATATATATATATATATATATATGAGACCCGATCGTGTGCAGTCGGACTGCACCGTAATTACGATGCAGTCCGCTGTAAAATGGACCTCACACATGTTAGATTGTAATGAAACTTTATACGCTCATTTATCCATATATAAATCATACTTTAGACGGTTTAGATGTTGAAAAAACCACTTTAAACTTGATATTTACATTAAACTATTTTATTACGTTGATTTTGCACCATTTTAAGATGGGGACTATATACATGTTGGATTTGGATGAAAATTGGTATGCTATTAAAGTGAACAATTCTAAATAAAATGGGTGGGGTGGATTTTCCATTTATGATCAGGTGGGGCCCACAGTGCATGGACTGCACAGTGCAGTCGCATGCACTGGAATAAATCTCTATATATATATATATATATATATAGACGAATGATCTTTTCAGACCGGTCGGAAATCCGGTGATTTCCGACCGGTCAAAAAATATTTATTTTTTATTTTTTTTTTGAAAAATAATTTTATAAACTTGTTAATCTAGTTATATTTAATTTATAAACTAAGTTTTATCATTTTTGGATATATCTATATATTTATTTTGGATTTTTAAATACAGGGGTATTTAAGTCATTTTAAGAATATTTAAAATGACTTAAATACCCCTGTATTTAAAAATCCAAAATAAATATATAGACATATCTAAAAATGATAAAACTTAGTTTATAAATTAAATATAACTAGATTAACAAGTTTATAAAATTATTTTTAAAATAATAATAATAAATATATATTTTTTGACCGGTCGGAAATTCCGACCGGTCTGAAAAGATCGGTGCTCATATATATATAGGGAACCGATCCTGTGCAGTCCGCTGTAAAATGGACTCCACACATATTAGATTGTAATGAAACTTTATACACTCATTTATCCATATATAAATCATACTTTAGACGGTTTAGATGTTGAAAAAACCACTTTAAACTTGATATTTACATTAAACTATTTTATTACGTTGATTTTGCACCATTTTAAGATGGAGACTACACACATGTTGGATTTGGATGAAAATTGATATGGTAATAAAGTGAACAATTCTAAATACAATGGGTGGGGTGGATTTATGAGAAATGATCAGGTGGGGCCCACAGTGCATGGACTGCACGGTGCAGTCGCATGCACTGGATCATTTCCCATATATATATATATATATATTCCTAAATTTTCAGATTCACTTGAATCTGTTAAATATAGTATCAAAATGTTATAAAACTATATGCAAGCATCATTTTTAGCTGGGACGAACACATTAGAAGGTTTAGATGCTTAATCTATAGTTTGTAGGGTATATTTATCAAATGACTTTTTTTTTTTTTTGACTCGTAACGAATGTTTCATTGCGAAAGACTCTTGAATCCGAACCATTCGTATAATAATGAAACTAATGAATGGATTGAATTTCATATAATCACCCAAATGGGAAATCGAACTTGACAGATGTAATAGCTTACTTCGGTACAGGATGCACTCTTAGAAGTGCTTTCCAAAAAATGTAATTTTTTTGTAGTGATAAGACTTTTGGATAAAAAAAATTTAGTACAAAAATTTTAAACTAAAAAAAATTATATAATATGACAGGATGATGAGTAAAAAGAATAAAATTAAAAATAAACAAGTTAGATATATGAGTAGTTATATAGAAATAATTGAAAAATAAGGTAGTTATATAGGAAGATGTGAAAAAATAATTAAAAAATACAATAGTTATGAAGAGCAAAAAATTGAAAATTTTTAATTTGACATTTTTTTATACATTGCCAAACACAATGTGTATGCATGCGGGTTTAAATTATGATAGAAAATAAGAAAATGGTAGCAATACGAGTGAAAATAATGTCAATATCAGGCTAGTTATTCACATTTGGTGATCTCGCTGAAACTAATAAGCTGCAGTGATGCCTATACATTATCTAAGACAGCCAGCTATCATAATCTTTCCGGACACTTCCAAGTTCCATTTCCGCCAATCCATAATATGGCATGAATGCTCTTCACAACCAGAGAACGAAGTAAACCAGGGCAGCATAACACTTTACAGTGAATCCCAACCCACAAACTTAATTGGACTTTTCATTTGTGGCCTGCTACGTTATTTGTGTCAGTCAAATTGGGTGTCATGTCCCAATTTCATGGCTGGCAAGATTACTGCTTGAGCAATTAGGTGCTTGCACATGACATACACCCTCAGTAGGCATACCTACTAGCTAGAAAGGTAAGAAGAAAGCATCATCATAAACCAATGTATAGCCGGGCGGTTTCACATTTTAGGTGTGTGCAGATGGCTCCACGTAGTGTACTCGGGGAAAAGAAGAAGAAGAAGAAACATCATCACAGTCAAAACCTGTTCACCATCATCTGGGCAACAAGAGACGCTGGAAGGCAACAAAACAGCAACTGTCTTCAAGAACGCCACAAATACACGTGTATAACTATAGAAAAAGAGTATATACACAACAACTAATGTATCACAATTGGCTTGCCTTTGATAACAAAAAGTATTTCATCCATTTGGTATAAAGGATTACAAGCCGTATCTCCTATCGTAAACAGCAACTACTACTACTACAAACAACAACAAACATGGTTAGTATTAAGCCGTGATCTTTTCTGGTTAGATTAAGCAGAAAGAGGGAGCCAATGGCAGTGACCTAGCAAACATTTCCACTGCAAGGCCAACTGCAATCAAAATATGTACTATTGAAGAACGTTAAGATCTGAGTAAAGCATGAATGGGCATCAGTAGCAGTTTACCCTTTGCACTGAACAAACCCTCATTTCCAAAGTTTCACAAATTTGTCATGGCTTGCTGAAGCCACCAAGCCTGTCGCATTTGACACTGCCAAGGCTGCAATCAATCCCTCATGCGCAGCAAGAGTCATGGTCTTGTTCTCGGTCATGTTCCAAAGTTCCAAAGACTGTAGAAGTTGTCATAAATCACATCATCAAACAGAACCATGTACATGTGAGACCCTTCAAATAAACGAGAGAGAGAGAGAGTGCGCCCATGAGCAAGTGAGTGTAAATGCATTCAGATATAGTGTATCAAGTATGTTCAAATTTAAAATGAGAGGAAAGGCAATAATAGTCTCAAATATGCTCATGAAATCTAAGGGGTCAAGATATGGTCATATCCATGGATCCAAATATTGGTCGATACAACTCATATCAGTCATATCATATCAGTATCAACCATCTCTCATACTGGATGCAGATGTGTTTTAGCTAGGATTTCAAAAAACAGGTTGTATCGGCTTTATAAGCCGGATGAATATAAACGTGAAAAGTTACATTTTCTCATTCATTTGCGTATGTTCTTTTCCAAACTCTTCCCTTCAACTCATTTTTGACATCTAACCTACTAAAAAAAACAAATCAGAACATTTTTGTTGATTTTCGAGATCGACCCACATTTTCTAGGTTAAATAAACATGAATTCGACACCCCCCCTCCTTCCTCTCTCTCAAACCAAACCCAAAAAAAAAGACCCCTGTTTTAGTTAGAGATTTGAGGTACATGACAGTTTGAGGGCATTGCGACTATTGCAGAGTCAAAAATTTTGGGAGAAACACATTTTAGCCCAACATCTAAGGTTTGGTTTGGTTTGGTTTGGTTTTGTTTTTTTTTTTTTTTTTTGGGGGGGGGGGGGGGGGTGGTTGTGTTGGGGGTTGTGTTTGTTAGGAAAAGGTAAAAAAAATTTACCTTGAAAGTTCAGTTTTATGAATAAAATGAAGCAAGTTTGAGTTTTGGGGTTATTTTTTAAACTTTTTATTCTTGAGTTGTTTACAACATTTTTCTTTATGTTTGCATGCTTTTTGTGTTTTGGGTTTTATTAATTTTTAAACTTTTTTATTCTGAATTTTTAAAAAAATAATAATTTTTTATGGGGATGTTGGCTTGAGTTATTTCCAACATTTTTTTTTACGTTTGCATGTTTCTTTAAAAAATTTCATGACATTTTATATTTTTGTAGAAAATTTCATAATTTAAAAAATTAATATACAACATATTAAAACATAGGGGTTAGGGGTGTTAATGGTCATGGTCAACCCGCTCGTCCAATCTGTTTATAAATGAGTTTGGGTTGAGATTTTTGAATAAATGGATTATGATCCGCCAACCCATTTAACGATTTAATTAAATAAATGAATTAGGGTTAAGATTTTATAACTCGTCAACCCGTTTAGTAACTCATTAACCCATATAACTTGTTCACCCGGTTTAATTCGTTCAACCCATTTAACTCGCTTAACTCATTAAAGTTTTATATATATATATGTAAACTCCTTGGTTATTTTCCATCTCTAAGTCTTCCTCAAGTCACCTAATTTTCATTTTCCCACTGCTGCCCTATTTTCATTTCCCCAACACCGAAAACACCCTATCGTCTCTCCTTGCAAGATCATCGTCTACTACAGTTTAGGCTTTCAGGTTATTTACTATACAACCCGTTAACAACCACCAACCCGTTTATTAAATGAGTTGTAAATGGGTTAGGGTTGAGGTTTTTTAAATGGGTTAATAAACGACTAGGATTGAGATATTTTAAATGGATTTGGATTAGGCTCCAACCCGTCCAACCCGATCTGTTAACACCCCTAATAGGGGTACAACTTGGGTAGAGTACCTACCGACCCAACCCAAAATTGGGTAAGGTAGGGTATAAAAATTTTACCCATAAGTACGAGTAGGGTAAAAATTATTACCTAATCCCCTAAATAGGGTAAGAGTAAGGTACACACATTGGGTACCCGTAACCAACCCGAATGGGTACCCACATTAGTACCCTAATATGTAAATAATTATAAATGTGTGTATATAAATAAATACATAATAGTTTTTATCCCCCATTCACTAATAAATTATTGTTGGCTTGATTTCCTTATTTATTTTTTTATAAATTGTATAAGGTTCATATTTGTAATGACAGACTATCATAACATAAATGCAGATGATGTTAATGTGATTATTAATATGAATAATGAGGCTACAAAGAATGTGGAAATAGATGTAAACACCAACAAAATGAAATTAATCATAAATTATAAAATCTAAAATGTAAATGGGTATTGCTTTATATTATCTAAAACACCACAAAAAACATTTTTTCACATGTTATCATTAGTTATTGTAGGAACCGATTTTGAACCAAAACCGGAACCAACCCTATGGGTAATGGGTAGGGTAGAGTATGATAAGAACCGACCCTGTAAGTAGGTAAGATAGAGTAGGCCTTTTCGAAATAGGATAAGAGTAGGGTAGACTACTATCCAAACCGAACCAACCCGAATTGCACCCTTATTAAAACATCTTCATGGAATTTTTGGATTATTTATTTATTTGTTTATTTTATACTTCGGACATGGGTAATAGTGAACTAAATATCTTCTTATCATTTATAATGTGGAATGATTTTGCTTATACAATTAAAATCTATTAACCTCTTGCTTAATATTCTAATGAATAGTTGGTATATGACAATCAATATGACTAGTCAGCTATTCACTGAGAAAATTTGTATCAGAATGGTTGATACACCATCATTTATAAAGGCAAGGGTACTATATATTCTTTCATTTCTCATTTTTCTGAATACCGCACGAAACCACCAATCAATCTCAGCATCATCATTTCAATTCCACTGTTCCAGAGAACAATATTGAATAGTTTCCATTTGCCAGCAGAAATAGGAAGAAAGATGCCAGATTCTTAGCTGATGAGAAATCTCTTCAGCTGCTGGAAAATGGAACATGCAACATGCTACTGAATATCAAAAGATTGGTCGAAAAGACTTACCTGGTAACATCCAATGACCAGTAACGAAGGATAAGCTGGGTGAAAAACACAGGAGTGGAATTTGTTGCCGTTACAGCTAAGGTCATGAACACAGTCACCCTCATTTCCAGATCTCAGTGACCATACCCTTACTGAATCTTCACTAACAGATGCCAGAAAATCACCAGTGGCATCCCAACACACAGAGTGGACAGGCTTTGTATGTCCCTGAAATTTATTTTTCAAAAAAAAAAAACCATCATAAAGAACGATTAACTGTAAGTTGCTCAAACAATACGAGGGAAAAGAGAGGTGGTACAACAGAGTGACAATCTAGTATGTACTCAAACAGTCTTGTTGAATGTCAGCATGTCTTGATGCAACTGTAGTAGCAAAAGCTTCAAAGTTCTCTCATGTTTCCCAAGTGGACTGGGATCACAAACTGCATGTGCACTAGGTGGAGCTCCCTAGGGTATATGTCTGGCTGATATGGAAACCTATTGAGACACCTTTCATGAGGAATGCATAGCATTAGCATGGATGTGAATTGGATAAAACTCAACAGAGTAGTTGGGTCATCACAACATGGAATCGGAGTGGGCCCCAACAGAGTTAAGGATGTAGAGATGTAGGACACACAGGCCTCTGGGGGGTAGAGCATGAGTGATGAGTGCTCCTATCACACATCACTCAATGAGTTCCTAGGTTACACGTGTGGATGGCATGAAATCTTTTTGAAACCCCTGTTGTTGGGAACTTATGGGTGTTAACCTCAGAAGAGCAAACCCATGAGAACTGATGATTCAAGGCAGGCGATACCTCAGCAATGTGCCCAATTCAGCAAATCTTCACAGAAAAGCCCTTAAAATTGGGCTAAAGGGGGGAAGTGCCACTCCTAACTAATTAACACATGAATGTGAGACATAATTCCACTAACATTCTCTGAATAACCCTCTTGAGAGAAATTGCAAATATGCCAAGAAAGTCACCCATAGAATGACTTTCTTAATCATCAAGATTGTTAGCGCTAGAAAAGACTAGCATAGTCTCACACTGACAGTCAGAGGTAAACCAATAGAAAAGACTAACATAGCCTCACACTAAGTCAGAGGTGAACCAAAATGTTAGAAAATATGTAATGCAAAAAGCTAGATAGCACAATACGAATTATGAAGAATTGTGAACCTCATTTGGAAATCTCAGGGTTGTTGTAAAGCATATACACCGCAATGAAACATGAATAACTTCAAAAACTAAAATGATTTTGTCGTAATTACTGACATATTGACATCTTCACTTCTCTAGTAATAACTAATCCTAGAGATTTACCAAATCACAGTCTCCTTGAAATTACTCCAAGTTACATTTTATACATCTCTTTCAGTAAGACTCAATTAACTGCTGGAAACGAAACATAAGTTATCATTGTCTCGGTTCTCATTATCTTGGTTTTCATCTGATGAAACTTTGATTGAACCATAAAAGCTTTTGAAATTACATGCTGCAGACACTTTCTCCTAGATCTCATTTCGTAGCACAGGAAACTGATGCAAATATTAATAATTAGTATTTACATCGATTGTCTGTAATGATACTCATCATCTTAAACTGGTATGGTTCTGCGCCATACCACCAGAACCCTCGAGGAAAGATTTAAGAAGGAAGCTTACTGATATGCTTCTGTATCTGATATTTTATTAAATAACCAACAGCGAAGAAAGAAGAATCTACTGGTGAATTTATTGACAACACTACATATAGGGAATGGGATTTAGGGATTATATTGAAATACATTTTCGCCACTTTTCTAGTCTCTATGCCCTTTTGCTGATTATATTAAAATAAGTTCTTACCACTTTGTCGTGGCCTTTTCCTTGCTGATCTTTTTCATAGCAGTAAATCACGAATCCCATAAAAGAATTACAAGTCCAACACCAGAAATGATTTGCTATGATCTTACTAACCTGTAATGTACGCTGACAAATTTGGGTCTCAACATCGAGTACTGAAACAAGATTTTCAGCAGCTGCTGCAAGGAGCCTCCCAACACGAGGTTGGAATCTCATCTGGGTCGTCCCACCCTGAACAAACAGACAACTTAATATATACGCCGATGGAGCCACACTATTGCTCAAAAGCAAAATTAGAGAGAGAAAATCAACCTTAGGGACAACATACCTTGAAGATTCTAGAGAAGCTACCATTATTAATACTCCAGTATCGTATTTCGCTGTCCCCATCACAAGAACAGATGAGATCTTCATTTTTTGGGTGGAAGTCCAAGGACATAACAGCAGCGGAATGCCCTGTGAAATTCCGAAGTGAATAGCCTGGCTGCACAATGAAATGACCGAATCATGAGAATAACCAGTGTGTTCAGCGAACACAAACACAGCATTAAGCAGAATGATAATTATACACATAAGCACAAATTATGCAATTAGAATGATGTCTCACACAGAAATTTTCCCATTGATTCAGCATAAAAATTTTAATAGGGAAGCAATCTAATACACCTGGTTGCATTCAACTTCCAATTTTCATTTTATTTTATTTTTAAATCTAAACCATTCATAACATTCATCCATTTATATATGTTTAGTAGTGATTCCGAAAATCATATATTTCAGAATTTTCTATACTATGTCTTTGCTTTCAAAATTTAACATTTATATATCCACTCTTGAATGGCGTTAAATATTTATAACATTTAAGTTTCTGACCAAAGTGGATTTCTGACATCATAAATATATATATCTATGGATGAAATATATACGTGGTTCGGATTTTAAAAAATCTACACTTTTTTAATAAAAAAGCAACCAATTGTTAGAACGCAGCCTATTTTAATATGCATTAAACCTGCATTTGTAGCAACACAATATGACATTATGGTGACGAAACCTTAAGAGTATATGAATTGTGCATAGGCATCCTGTCCAGTATTAAAAAGTTGCTTGGCAGAAAATTCAATGAGCTCCATATTGTACCAACAACACACTTGTCACCAAAAGAGGGTTAAATGGAGAAAGAAATAAAGCACTAACATTCTCAACGTCCCACACTCGGACAGTCTTGTCAAAAGAAGAGGTAGCCAGTCGAGGCGCGCTTGGACTAAAACGGACATCAGTAATCAGCAAAGAATGCTCTTCTAATGAAGTCTTTGCTTTCAATGAATCTGTGTGCCATAATACAGCCTGCAATTCAAATTGCCAAGAATTGACATCAATATCTTGGTCAACAGATACAGTGGCTTCTAATGCGATCAACCAACAGAATTGCATTTGGTGTTAAACCCTCACCTTTTTATCATGGCCACCACTAGCAAGCAGTTTACCATCTGATGAGAAATGGCAGCAGACAACTTTACTTGTACTTGCTGGGATAAACCCAACCTCGTTAAATGTAAAACCTAGCATAGAAAATTTGGAAGCGCTTTTAAGGGAAATATCAGAAAATATTCTCTCACTGTTATAAGAATCAACCTCTCTTAAAGAGGGAATGCTTAAGAATGTTGAGTTACATAATTGATGGTTTACAATAGAATGGTCTCAATTGATGAAAAAACACAGACTTTAAGTGCATATGAACCCAGTAAAAAGATCCCTCAAGATCAGCTACTACGCAATTGGAAAATTGCACACAAAAAACTGCAATTAGTGGCACATGTTTACTGCATTATGGTGCCACATGTCCTTCATTTCTAGTATGTCCCTCCAAAACCCAAAACAAGCAATCCACTTCCCAGAAAAGCAAGAACGCTAAAACAGTAACATGTCTCACTTCAGAGGGTTTGACAACTTCAGTGAAAACACCATTGGGAATGAACAAGGAAGTTTATGTCACCCACCTTTGCTGACATCCATGCCACGGCCAACAGTATCTCTGGGATCTGCATCATCGTGAGATAAAAATGACTCCACATTATCATCCAAACCATCGTCCACAAATCTATCCATATCCGTCTGCAATTAAATTATCATTATCATCCCACAGCTGAAGGACAGTGCAAAATAAATACACTTTAGTTTGTCTTATCAGAAATTCAGAAAGCAATATATTTACTCACCAACTGATTAGATGGTGAAGTAAGAGTCCCTGTTCCTTCAGCAGCAAAAATCCTTAGTGGCTGAGATGAGCTCCCATTATGAGGCAAAGAAGGCATTGGGTTCACATCACCCGGAGTATGTGTTGAAGGTGTTGAAGGTGCAGAACTTGGTGAGGGACCAGCAGTATTTGCAGTTCCTGAACTATTTGCAGGACCAGAAGACGATACAGGTTGCTTTCTCTTCCGACCACCCTGATTCTTTGAAGCCTTACAATGCATTAAAAGAATAGTAGGAACCAACAGGAGACCACCATGACAAAGACAACATGCAGCAATGCCAAATGGCTAATATCTAGCAGACAACAGCAATGACTTGATTTCATGTGGATCTAAAGAAATTATGCCATACAATTTTTTTTTATAGCATATGCCATACAAATCTTGATATTTACTGCAAGATGTCTGAAAAAATCAGGACAGAGCACTGGGCATATTCCAAACAAGTTGATCGCATTACTTCTCTGCATAAATGAGACCAAGTCGTTTCCGCCAAACAGACCATAACTTGGATGATATATGTACAAGAAATAACTTAAGCATTGATCACCAAAAAATAAGTGTAAGTAATATTAACGAGTCCTGTTTAACATTTAAGTTATCGGGCAACCTCCCTGGGTTGGCATGGAACATGTACTAGGTAGAGTAAAGACAGACCATCATTAATTGTTGAAACTTGGCTGGAACATGGTCCATAAAGAAAAAAGACATGCAGGTACCTCCAGCAACTAGTTCGGGAATTTCAGAGAATTACAAACCAATAATGCATATAAAAAAATTGAAACAGATCTGCAGATCGATCCAATTGTTTCTTTAGTGCACTCTCCATGTTCATAGTAAGGCACAAAGATAAAATAGGCCAGATCTTCCGCATACAATATACGAGTTCTATCACTTGGACATAGTATCTAAAACCATATTCAATCCAGCATGCTCAGATTTCAAATCATTAGTGATGGAGATAATCAACATGCATATGATAACAATAATGTATATGCTATAATCTCACATTATCAAATTAGGGGACGAGCAAATGACAAACCTGATCATTCCCACGAAAAGAATTGGAAATGCTACCATCAACTGTGACACTGCCAGCACCCATTTTGTCTTGTTGATGGAGATGTGGATTTGGACCCTGGGACTGCTGACTTGTAAGTGCATGTGGCTGAAGTTGTTGTTGCTGATTACTGTTCTGTTGTTGTTGCTGCTGCTGCTGCTGCTGCATCTGAGCTAGCTTCTACTACAAGCAAGCAACCTTAGTAAGTAAGAGGGAGCTAGAAATCTCATTAATAGGCCCGAACTAGTAAACTAGAAACTTCCAAGCATGCAATAATTCATTTACTGAGTTCTTAGAGTATAAAATCACATGTTGTCTCAGTTGTTTTAATTTTATTTTCAATAAGATGCTTGTTCTGTCTTAACCAGAAGTGCTAGGCGCATGCTAAGAAAGAAAAAATGTTTTCCATATGCCATCAAAGACGAGGTATCTTACTTATTTTATAGTCTAACAAATCAAAAATCCATATAATTAACCATGACCACATTGGAAAAGTTGAAATCCGAAAAGAATACGGATGTACATAGATCCACATGGAATAATCTGTAGAAAACATCACAAGGTAAAATAACCAGACTGACTAACAGTGGCAATACTTTTCATTGAAACAGGTAACTCAGAGCAATTCCCAGAAATGGTGGCAAAGTAGGTTCTTGCTAAACAATTCATCAATAGAATTCTAGTCTATAACCACTCCAATGAGGATAGTTGAATAGATCTATGACAAGCAGATAGCCTTTATACAAACCCTCAAAATAAGTGAAACTGCCAGACTAAATGATTCATCCAAGAAACAAATATTTCCATATAACAGCATACAAAAAAAACAAAAAAAAACACGCACAATTTAAAACTAGATTCCTTAATTGTTTGTGCTGAGGTCAGTATTTGCTTTCAAGAATCAAGTCTAAACAGTTGCAATACTGGTTCTTCCGGAGTCATCAATTTTCCTTCTTTTTATTTACACCACCTGGCAATACTCAACCAGAGTCAACTATTCATCCCTCCCATGACAACCAAATGAATTGTACTGTTTCCTGTATTTATAGATCATGCATTGATGAAGGTATCATATTATCAAGATGATGGTGTGAAGGATATTACCAAGGAAAAAGACTACTTTGAAGCAAGCACAAGACAGCAAATAGACCAGAAGAAAATAAATAAATATTAGAAGAGATTAGGGGAACAAGCATGTACACAGCATATGAATCTAGGCAGCAATTTGCAAAGGAACTGGCAGAAAAGTGCACCTTCATTAGCATCTCAGTATCTCCTCCACGAGGCAGAACAGGACATGCAGTTGGCATTGGAGATCCAATATTTGGAACTACATCACCAACAGAATTGGATTGCCCATCCTTCCCAAGGACCATGTTACGGTTGTTCAAAAGCATCCTCAGTCTCCTGCTGTCATCTCCCGATGGGGAGGTCATATTGTGCTGTGCCTGAAGCAACAGCTGTTGTTGCTGTGGGCTCAGCAGCTGCAATTGAGGAAATGATTGAGAAGACTGGATAAATGACTTCTGATGTTGCAGCATGCCTGAGCGTAGTTGATCAAGGCCCTGTAGAGAAAAAACAGAACTGTGTAGCTAAAACTAAATTGAAAAACATATAAATAAGGTAGTACATTGCAGGCTCTTCAAGAGTGCATAGTATTTCTGTAAATTCACCCATGACATCACATGGTTGGAAACAGCTTTCGATGAAAATGATTGTGATATACTTCACTCACAAAAACGGAACACATTCAGGATTGGCACACATAATAGAGAGCCTGTTCCTAGATTCTCAGATTGGACTAGTATGGAACATTTCATAGTTGCAAAAACTGAAAGTGGAAACTTCCTCTGCAGCATTCCAACATGACCGCAATTGCCAAATATGAACAGAAATGTGGATCCAAAACACAGTAGACAAACAGTGCAAGAAAATAGGTTGATAGAAAGAGAGATCACTAAAAAGTGAACTTACTGTAAGAGGCCATCCTTTCAGTGTCAAATTGGTTCCCCCTTGATTTGATCCTACCACAAGAGAAGTGTAGTAAAATAAACATTTTTGATAAGGCCTTTTGACAGAGAACTTGAAACACAGGCAATAGCATGCATATGAATGCCTGCATAGACAAATGTTCACAGACAGACCAGTGGGACAGCAAGTCAAGAAGGCAACAACCACGAAAATCCAAAACACACTGAAAAAAAGGAGATAGCATTTGATTGTCACCATCTCCATCGTAATTGACAGGGCCCATGAAATCTGCAGCTCATCCCCAAAGAGCATCCATAATATACACATCCGGGTGTGTTTCCAGAAGCTTTGCGGGGAAATTTAGCAAGGACTACAGAAGCCGCTTAAAGAATTCAAGCATAAGAAAAGTAACTAGCACCAAAGGTTTTACCAGGGACTCCAATTAATGATCCATCAGGGCCTGCAGCTCTAGAATTCAATACAGGATTCATCTCAGTCTTTATGTCCTGTTTCAGCATTCACTTATTCATTCAGTAAAGTGCAAAATAAGAGACCAATGGGACCAGATACAGTAATACACACCGGTGCAGATCCTTGAAGCTGTTGATTTCGAGCTTGCACTTGTGGAAGTGGACCTGACATACCACCAGCAGCCCCATGAAGCACTTGCCTGAAATGAAGGTAGTTGGAAATTAACTGCAGCACTACTTTTTTACAGGAAAAAATGGTTGACCACTTTAGAATAATGATTGGGAAGAGATAAAACACTAAAATAAAAACTGGCATGCCAACATTAGCCTCCTGCTGCACATCCAGATATCAAAATGGCAGCATGATGACATATGTCAATATAAACACTTTTCTTTTTTATGTGCAGGTTGTTGAAACAGCTTATTGCCATTGAGTTTAAATTTACAGTTATAAAGTTCTTTCTCAGAATGCTGTGAAGCAGACATCAAGTGAGTTTTTTTTCGTGTGTGGGGGTGGGTGGGGGGGATTGCACAAGGTACTTGTGGGAAATGATTTCGTTAGGAAATATTATTGATCTGTTTCCAAGAGAAAGACTGATGGCAGTGTTTTATGCATGTCCCAATTCTCAAGTGTACAAAGAAAATTACCCTGAAGGTTGGCCAGGTGCCCCAGCTGACTTCAACATTGATGCATGGTTTGGATCCAAAAGTTGTCCCACATTGTCACCAAACCTTTGCTGCAATGTAAGTTTTCAAATATTGTTACAAATCAGAGGAAAAACTAAAAAACAATATATGCTGCAACAGATCTTCCAGACAAAATTAACCCTATTAGTTCATAGGTATACCTTCATTGATGCATCATCAAGAACATCCCTTTGATGGGGAAGCTTTAACCGCTCCTCATACATTTTAGTTGCCAATGCATTTGCACCAGGATTTTGGCGCATAAGAGGATCATTGGCAACAAGTCCATTTGCAGAACCATTTAGAAGATGTGCTCCCTCTCTTCGCTGCTGCTGTTGCTGCTGCTGCTGCTGCTGCTGTTGTTGCTGCTGCTGCTGTTGCTGTGCATGTCTCTGTAATAATAGTTGCTGCATCTGTATCTGTTGCTGCTGTTGCTGCTGATGTTGTGGCTGTTGCTGCTGTTGCTGCTGCTGCTGTTGTTGCTGCTGCTGCTCCTCCCTTGCTTTGATTAATTGTGTCTACATTTGGATTCAAATCAAGTTAAAAGTTCTACATATTCCTGACTACATTATATAAAAGTAGTGTGTATCCAACAATGTCATGGAGCTCAGATGTTGCATTTTAAAATACTTCCCACTGCCAGCCAATGTTTTAAAAACCAGAACAGACCATCTGGTTGGACCATGAACCACGAATACGATGGCCTGTTTAAGCTGCGGTTTTTAAAAATCATCAAAAGCCATGGAAACCACCTTAAACCGTGTGGTTGAACTGTGAAAACGGGTTCAACTGCTGCTCGGTTTAAATGCAGTAAGAAATTGACGCGCTTCTTCTCAAGTTCACTGCCAGCCCATTTGTTATCATACTATTTCAGGCTTCAGCACTCTGTATCAAAGTTACATAGACTATTATATAATTTTACCATAAAAAGTCACATGGATAAGGAAAGTTAGGACTAACCTGCACCTTTTTACTGCACATCCTTTTACTATTTCATTTGAAAAAAGTGAATTTTTCTTTTATTTTTGTTTGTTACCCCAATATATAATTTATTCCATTATATATAACAGTGTAAAATTAATTTACTTTCTAAATAAATTTAAATATGTTAATAAAATCATTATATCCTAACCGTAATGACATCACAGTTTAAACCAACAGTTGATCCTAAGCTAGGCATAAAAATGGTTTAACTCACGGTTCGGTTTTGATAACATTGCTGCCAGTTCAAAACTAGTCATTACCTTTTTCCAAAACTATTACTTTTTTCCTGAAACAGTTGAATAGGACCAGATGTCCGTTAATATTTTGTGTATAAACTGAACTATTTCGGTATGAATTGTCCTCCCACAAAATATGTTACGTATGAAAACAGAAAATTGCAATTTCACCACCGAAAATTCTAATTCTAATGTGGCATCCGAACCAGTGCTAAAATGTCTTGAAAACCAGAAACAAAGAGCTCAGAATTCATCTCCCTCACCAACATGCAGTTTGTTCTTTATTTTACTGCATTAGCGGGTAGTTAATTTGACCTAGTCAGGAACTCATAGCATCTAAATTTATGATATCACTAGGAAAGGAAACATTCTTTTATAAAATGCTTATCCAAAGAAGAAGACTTCAAAACCAAACAGTGAAACAAAGGCTCACCTCTATGTAAGAGGCAGCAACGTCAGAATGCTTCTCGTTAGTCCGGGCAATGA
This sequence comes from Annona cherimola, assembly GCA_030490835.1. Taxonomy (NCBI): domain Eukaryota; kingdom Viridiplantae; phylum Streptophyta; class Magnoliopsida; order Magnoliales; family Annonaceae; genus Annona; species Annona cherimola. The sequence continues at coordinate 6,171,850 of CM059977.1, read as the reverse complement.
AGATATCCCAAAAGACAGACCACCATTCAAAGAGAAACCCGCCAGGGGCATCAATTGCTGAGAACCAAAATCAAATCCAAATAAATAAAACACCACAAACCCAAGAACCAAAACACCTTCGAAAACTCATTTTTCTCCGTTTCTAATTATACAGACGTACCAACAGGGTCCGAAGAAACTTTTCCTTCGGCCTGAAAGGCCTTTGCCGACGCATGCAGGTTCCTCTTAACTAAATAATCATAAATGTAAACATCCAACCTGTGTTCCAGTAATCCAGCAAAAGTAAGCAAGCAAGAACTTTAGAATGTGAGCAAAGAGTTACAAATCGCAGAGAACAGTCACAAAACCAGTAAACCCAAAACCAGAATAAGGAAAAACTGCCCGAAAGAACCCTGGGGGGGGGGGGGGGGGGGGGGGGGGGGGGAATCAAGACAACCAAGAGAGAAGGCGCAAAAAGTGGGGGAGATCAATGAAATATGAACACCCAATTCAAGAACCCTAGAGAAAATAAACACCCAAAAAAAGAGTCCCTGCTCATTCAAATGCACGGAAACGAAAAGCAGAATTCACTGTAGAAAAAAACAAAAAACAAAAACAAAAACAAAACAAAAAGGGAGAGCCAAGAAGTGAAAAAAAAAAAAATTTCTCGAGCGATAGCATAGAATACATTTTATCAGCTTCCCAGTTGGTTTGTGCCATGATTCCAAAAACCGTAAAGGCTGAATAGCGAAGCGTGAAATGTCAGAAACTCAAGCTCCAGGTCGAGAACTCAGCTGCATCAGAATCCGCAAAGATGGCTTTTTTCAGGAGCTCCCGATCTTCTTCCCATTCCCAGATAACAGCCTCATCAAAAACCAGATTTTAAGAAATCCCTTCAGACAGAGATAAAGAACAGTAGAGGGAGAGGCAGAGAGGTGTGTCGCCAGCAAAACCTCCAGGCCTCCTTTTGCTTTTGGAGGAATTAACATTATTACCTGGACCTCGGGCCTACGCGTTTGAGAGTGCACTCGCCCTTTTGATTACTCTTCCTGGACCCCACTTCACACAAATCCTGGCCGTGAATAATCTCGATGCAAACCCTAATAAAAACTTGCATCCATGTTCTGTATTTATTTATCCATTAAATCAATTTTTTTCCTAGGAATTTCGATCATTAAATTTTTTTTGTTTTTTAATTCGCGGGATGTATCGGATGTATCGAAAGAGATATCTGTTTTGTCATCTTACAACCAGTGGTTTGGATTTCCATTCTGAGGTCTCTATATCTTCGGACAACCGACGCGGGGTAGTGTAGTTATCCTCGTTTCGGGGTGAGAAAATTCTTTCGTCTCCTGCGAAGATGCGGGTAAATTATTTTCCATTTTGCGCTAGCGGGTTGTCTCGATTGACCATCCAGACCGTCCGCTGTTTTTGTCGTCGATGATAAAAATATACGGTTTGGATGTATGGATGTGCTGATCCTAACCGTTCGTTTAATAAATCATTCGAATGTATGGCTGAATGAGGGCTCGAATCGCCCATATATCCAAGGAAAGCAAAGGATTGGAGGTGGCATGCACTTGATATTTTCGGCGCGTGGGATGAGGAGCGAACTGCGAACGCGGAGTCAAAGAGAGGGCGGGCCCCAGAAGTGGAATACCAATTCGTGGCCTTGCGTGAAGATTGACGTGGCCATGGGCCAGAATAAAGCCCGTTTCCTTTCGACTCACCATATCATCGAAATTGGGCCTAAAATCCAGACAAACTTCTCGAGCCTTTTTCAATCTTCAACCCCAATAGACGGATTGACACTCACGTTGCCCAGGGGCGATCGTGAAACTTTTTTATTTGAGCCCACTTAATCATGCTAAAAATTCAATTTTTACTGTGAAATGAACAAGCTTTGAACAAATAAAAGATAAAAGTGAAAAAAAAAAGCCACTAGGCTCTTCCCCCAGTGGTCAAGTATGTTGGCATTGTAGTCAGTCAAACCCTACCAAGTACGAGTGTACAACCATTTATGATTTGTCCCCCTAGCAATGGGGGTGTTTATAATTATCCTTCTTGAATGTGGGAGTATTTACAAAATATCCCTCCACTATGAGGGTTGTGTAATATCAAATGTCACGGTTTGTGTACACTATTAATAAATAAAAAAAGTACAAAAAGAAAAATTTTAAATTGAACGTTGGAGCATTGCAAGTTTGTTATGAGTTATGTATAATGTATCGATGCTGTACTTGGGGTAAATTCAAAGATGGGGTGGTATGTTGCATTTTTCAATACACGTTTACACATTTCTAACATATCATTACCTATTCTCAATATAACTTTAATCATTCTCAATGCATCTTTACTCATTCCCAATGCATGTTTATTTTGCTTTCTCATCTTATCTCTAAATACAACTTTAAATGTATGCATGTGTACTGATATGTAGGAGGAGATAAGAGATGGGATAAATTTTTATATTAAAAAAATATCGACCTTAATATGAAATATGAAATAATCTATTTTTCTTATTTTTCACAATAATTTTTTTTACAACAGTTGTCTTTTCTCATTTAATCTCATCATGTTATCCCTATGTCATTTCACAATCTTCAATAGGATCTAGGCTATACTTAAAAAAAAAAAATGTTCCTCAGTTAAAGTATGCAATAGTAGCAATAAGGGTGCAATTTGGATAGGACACCTATAGATACCTATTGACCCGGCCATAAATTAGGTATGGTAGTGTAGTAAATTTTACTCATGAGTATGTATAGGATAAAAATCATTATTCGTCCATCCAAATAAGGTAAGGGTAGGATAGATACGTTGAATACCCGAAATCAATCTGAAACTGACCCGCGTTGGTACCCTAATGGGTAAACAATTATATATACATATACATCTTTGTGCGCATGTAAATGAATATTAATATAATTTTGATCTCCATTCACCATCTTCATGTTTCTACGATTTGTTAATAATGTGCGCATGTGGAATTATAGGATGAAGAGAATAATGAAAGATGTTGGAATAAAAAAGGTAAGATGCAAAGCCCATTCTAGAAGATTGAAAGGTTACCATCGTCAGAGGAGAGATGTGTGGGAATGAGCTCACTACCAAACAAAATGGCAGCTTTGTAATACTGTCCATTTTTTCTCATCTATGCATCCTCCTTAACTACATGGTTTGGTTTGATATTTTGTGATCTAACATACATAATTATAAGGCATGTTCAAAATATATTGAATTTTGGCCAAGCAAGTCAATATTGCCAGGTGTGGTGACGGTCAGCACAAGTTGCACAACATATGCTAGGGACTTGGGTAGGTGCCCGAAAATTCTCAATTTCCCATCCCGCATTCAGAAACCCCCTCTTTAGTTTTTTACCCCCTGTCTAACCCTAGAAATTTCTCATTCTCACCTTAATAGCCGACAGTTGCCTCCATAACCCCGCTCTCTAGCACCAAAAAGGGAAATCAAAATCACCATTTCGATCTTAGATTGCCTACTTTGGCAGCACGATCTCAACCAGCTTGCTCTCCAATGCTCGTCACCTTCTCATTTTATTGACAACTCCATCTCCATAGCACCGAAAATCCAACTTAAAGGCGATGTCTCCTTCTTCCAAGTCCTCACATTTACTTTGCGATGCTTGATTTTTTCCCCTATTCTCTTACAACTCATCTTATGTTGTACTGAGATTCAAATAAAAAAAATATTGTGTTATATTGCGTTTGCAACAAACAGAATTTGAAATTAGGCAAACATCTCTAGTCTGGCTGTTCTCTGTTTAGTGACTTGTTTTCTCAAGTCCTGTAATTCGTAGATAGTTTTCTCTAGTCCAACTTACTATTCTTTGTTCATTGGTTGACGAATAAGTAATATTTGATAATGTCGAAATTATAATAATGTTGCCCATATGTTGAAATTATAATTGTATATTGCTGATGTTTATGATGTTGATTTGTTAACTGCTTTATATTATTTAAAACAACACATAAATATATTTTTTAAAATATTGTCATTGAGTATTTAAGGAATTAAGTTAGAACCAAAACCGAAATCGAAACCGACCCTATGGATAATAGGTACGATAAGGTACATTAGAAACAAAACTGATTAATAAATAGGGTCGAATATACTTTTTATAAATAGGGTATGGATACTAGTAGGGTAGATCATTAACCGGACCGAATGGACCCGAGTTATACCCCTATATCAAGAGATGAGGGGTTGTTTCTTTTTTTCTTTTTGTCCTTAAAGTGCACACCGCCCAATGCGTTGTTTTTTGCTTTCTTGTATAAGAGCCGGAATTTGCATGTCAAATGCCTACAATCTTGAGAGTGACGTTTATTGCAAAAAAAAGTAATTGTTTTCATGTTCAATGTTTGGTAATGGATATGTGTTTGATGATATATGATTCTAAGAAATACGTACCTTTTTTATATTTTCCTACCAATAACTTGAGATCTCAACAAACTCATTTTTTTTAGTTTTATTTTTGTATTTTAATCATTTTTTTCGAACTTTTCTATCTAGTTTAATTTCATTTTTATCGTTCTATATCAATTATATAATTTTTAAAATATTTTATTTTTCCTTTCTCAGCTCGCACTGAAATCCCACGAATACTTGCATCGCCAAACGTCCCTTAAGCACGGTGACTTGTCGGGATTTTCCACAATTCACACGTGTCCGAAATTGTACATGTCGCCGAGCTATTCTTTCATGTGTTGTGCCATTGCTTTTGGGGAACAAGTCGGAGTTTTTTCAGCAACAACCGAAGTCACAATGTCGTGCACGTACAGACTGTTTAAAGCATAAATATAAATCATGTAACTTTGTATATATTAATTTGTGGTTTCTTTTCTTTATCGTGTTGAGGATCTCCCATTCACATGGTGAAACAATTCCTCCTTGCTATAATCAATGGGGTAACTCCATCCACGGCAACCTCCTTGGACCTGATGCGATCGGTAGGTCGAGGAAGGTTCTCAGGCACGATGCTTTCTAGAGAATTCGGATGCCACTGGGGACACATCCTTCTATCGCTCCATCTCGGCGCTCCCCCTCCGGAACTCTTTTCTAGAGACGCAAGATTCACTGCAGAACTGGACCTTTCTTCGCCGCCCCAAGCAAATCCCGCAGTGGAAGAACTAATGACCATGCTCGCAATCGCTGAGAAGCATTCCCTTCTACGCCAGCTGATCGTACACAATTCAAATAAAAAACTAACGTGAGAACACAGACGTGCGGGGCGCAAAAATTAACGAATACTCAAAAAGTGTTTGTTTCGCGCGTGGTATGCAGAAGTTACCATGGAGCATGGACGTCTCTGGTGGGAAGGCACGGGGTCTGGGAAGAATTTGAACGGGTGGGAGCGGGGAGACTGGAAGCACGGATGACAGCGGTGATAGCCATTTATTTGGGAGGGAGGTACCTGCAGGAGAGCGCACAACATCATTTCTTTCTAGTTATAGTGCGGTTGGAGGGAGCAGTGGTTGGTCACGCTACGGCTTCTGATCAAGACGGGGCCGGCTGTAGTTGGACGGACCTCCCAGCCCCCACTAGTCAGGAGGCTGCGTTGCTTGCCGTGTGCGCCTGCTACTGGTCCTTTGGAGTGCCGGCTACGCTTCGTTCTTTGATTGGTCTGGCGCCCCTCGCCCGGTTGTATCTTCCTTTGCCCACAGGTGCAAATACTGATTTACGTGCTGTTGCGGTTAGTGTTTGTAATAGGTTTTGATTTGTTAAATGGGATTAACTTCCAAACTGTGTAAGTGGACCCGATTACGCAAAAGTATGAAATTTCATCAAAAGCGGCTCACAAGGAAATTCAACCAATGAGGGTACTTAGAGTCCAGATTTAATGCACTTGGATGTATAAATTTTTAATATTGCAAAATTTTTCTTCACAATTTTTTTAAACTGTAATATAAGAATATTTAACTTATGTATTAAGGGTGTGTTTGGGAATAGATAAAACTTTCGGTAAAAAATTTTGGATAATAAAAGTTGTCAAATGATGTGATATGATACGGATAATGATGAGGAGTAAAGAAAATAAAGTTAAAATAGATAGGTTAGTTGTATTGGTAATTGTGTAAAAATGATTGAAAATAAGGTAGGCGTATAGAAAAATGTGAAAAAATAATTAAAAAATATGATAGTTGTGGAAAGTGAAAAATTTTATATTGAAAAGTTTTAACTTGACATTTTATCTTCATTGTCAAACATACCCTAAATTTTCTCATTTTTGGAAATACATATTTATATTTTAATTTTTTGAAAATATGGATATAAAAAATATACGAACGGCTTGAAAAATGCTAAAACTTAGTTTAAAATTAAATATGCTTAAATTAACACTTTTACATGAAAATTCAAAAAATATTTGGGGTGTATTAAACCAAGACTCGGGTATTTAAGAGTCGGACAAAATTATTTAAAGGACATTTTTATCATTTTACATCAAATAGTTAACAATGTTGAAGTTCTAGGGTGTGTTTGGTTGGAGGTAAAACTTTTGATAAAAAGTTTTGGAGGTATAAGTTGTCAAATTGATAGAAAATGATGTGATATAATAGGGGTAATGATGATGAATAAAGAGAATAAAGTTAAAATATATAGGTTAGTTGTATGGGTAGTTGTATAGAAATGATTGAAAAGTAGGGTAATTTGTATAGAAAACTGTGAAAAAATAATTAAAAAATAGAATAGTTATAGAGAGTGAAAAGTTTTGGGTTGAAAAGTTTTAGTTGACATATTTTAGCCCCAAACAAACACACCCCTAGTAATTTAAAGGATCAAATATGGATATTTTTAAAATACTGAAGTTATTAATTGCAAATATAAAACTTGAAAATTAAGAAGACACGAAATTGTCAAACTTATGACTTATATGCAAAATCCCTCCTACACTCGCTTTACTGTAGTGGTATGTTATCGTTATTTTTGGCTGCGAACTAAAAAACAACTTTGGAGAGTGGGGCTACTATCCTGCAAAACAGTGACACTTTTTACATTGAAACTGAAAAAATAAAATAAAATTAGGGATGCAGGTGGGTAAGTTCAGTTAAAGGTTGAGTCCATTCCTATCTTATTTTTAAAAATTCTTATCTTATCTTATTTGAGGCCAGATTGATTGTAGACTTATTTTATTTTATTTTTTAATATTGTATTGATTCCGATTCCAAATCTAGTTTTCACATGAATCTTTATATTATAATTAAAAATCATAATCCTAATATAAATTTTATTTTAAAACTTACAATCAGTACGATAATAATATAATTTTAAAATGCATTTATTATACATACTAAGAGTGTATTTAGAAAATGATAAAACTTTTAGATAAATAATTTTGTATGCACAACGAAATGATATGGTGTGATAGAGGTAATGATGGTGAGTCAAGAAAATAAAGTTGAAATAAATAGGTTAATTATATGTGGAAGTATGATTATATATATCATGTTGTATTTTAAGCTAAAATACAACATTCATTTATTTGTGTAATTAGTTATATTTTTTAATTTTTTATAATCATGTTTACCTAATTATATTCAATCTATATACAGAGTTTTACTATTTTACATATTTATTTTTGATTTTTTTAAAATCAAGCTTTTTAAGGGGTGCAAAATGACTTAAATGCCCTTCAAATTGATGGTTTTTAAAAAATCTAAAATAAATAAGTAAAAATATTGTAAAATGACAAAACTTTGTATATAAATTAAATACACTTAGGAAAACATGTTTATGGAGAAAAATAAAAAAAGTAACTAATTGCAAAGATAAATAAATATTGTATTTTAGCCTATAATACACCATAATGTATAAAATCACTCTCAGTTAAATTGTGTAAAAATATACTAGTTGTCTAATAATTGTATAAAAATTATTGAGAAGTAATATAAGGTCTGTTTAGGAATCAAGAAAACTATGCTGAAAATTGTAAAACTTTTCAAAAATGTAGAAAGCCGGAGCAAAGTTGTCATTTCGAGTTCTTTGTCTTCAGAGTAGTGAGTAGGTTAAGCCATTCCGTACATGCGCATATTGTACGTGGCAGCTTTAGCCAACATGCTACTGAGCATCAACTGTCTTTTCCGGTGAGTGTGCATTAAATGCAGCAGATTTTGACGATGTAAAAACTGTCACTCGAGTTTTGGTTATATCTAAACAACCCTATAGTTGTGCAAGAAGATATAACAGAATAATTAAACAATATGATAATATGGAAGATAAAAAAATTTTATATTGAAAAATTTTAGTGTAAACAAATACACTCTAAATAATATATAAATTAAAAAATTATATTTAAAAAATATATTTTATATCTTTAAATATATAATATGATTTATAAAATACATGCTGAATGTATATTAATAATTCGGGTCAATTTTGGATACTCGAACTTTTTAACCTACCTACCTACCTTGCTTACACTTAGTATTTGAACTTTTTAACATACTCTGCCTTAATTACACTTAGTATTTGGACTTTTTAACATATCTTACCTGAATTACACTTAATATTTTTAATTTAGAATTTACTCTACAAATACGAAAATAAAAACATACTCTACCATATTTTAAGGAAGCCGATAAATCGATCCATTGGAACTCAACTTGAGTTTTGCACTTAAAAAATTTACTTACCAATCCATAAGTGATAAGATAGAAAAAACACAATAGTAATAAAAGTGACCACCAGTGCAATGCACAGTCCTAAATCACTCCGTCCCAACCAAGGGCATGTTTGGCAAATTCATATATATAGTTACCCAAATATTTATATTGAAAGGCAAAAATCCATACTATCATTTTTTATTAGAAGTATGATTTTTATAGGAGGCCACATATCTTAACTTATTTTTACCAAGCCAAATGTTAAATTTTTGCACAGTCAATTTTGCATGGCTTGGAGAAGACAAGAATGATGGCAAAAATATTTTGTCATATGTTTAAAATAGATGAAGTTAACTTTGATCAAATATGTCTGATTCGAGGCTAACCCCATTTTTATCCTATTTCAAAAAAATTTCATTATACTTTATTTTAGGTCTGATTAGTTATAAGCGTACCCTATCGTATTTTTAAAGGTCAGGCCAGTTGTTGTCTTGATTTCAAATCGATTGAAAACTATAATTTTATTACAAGTCGTACTTAAAAACTTAAAATCAAAATAATAGTAATATAATTTATGAAATATATTCACTAAATTTACTAAATAATTGATAAATTAATTAAGCTTCTATATATTTAAAGAATATATTTATGTATTTCACTATAAAAAATATTTTATAATTTTTTTATTAAGTATATTTTAATAATTCGATCGGTTTCAGGTATGTGGACTTGAAACCCACATACCTCAATTGAATATGATGTTTTTTACTTGGAATATATTGTACTTTATCGATATAAAAATAAATCATACTCTGTATATTTTAGGACATCCAGGTCATCCATGTCGCATCCATGGGAATGCCAGAGGTGAAAATCGAAAATGACGAGTGCAGGAGTATCAAGCGGAGCAGCATGCAGGAGTAGCCTCCAAATGGAAAGTTGAATTCAAACTAGTGTTGTCAAAATCGGACCAACCAGTCCTACCGGGAACCAATCTTAACTCCAATTCGCTAAGCCCCAGTTCCGATTCAATCAAACAGACCGACATAACTGGATGAACTGCGATTCAACCAGTAACAATGGTCAAACCGAGTTCAACCGGTTCGTTGTTTTTTTTTTTAAATAAAGGGTGTGTTTAGTAATAAGTAAAAGTTGTCAAGTTAAAACTTTTCACTCTCAACAACTACCCTATTTTTTAATCATTTCTTCTCATTTTTCTACACAACTATCATACTTTTCAATCATTTCTACACAACTACCAACAAAACTAACCTGTCTATTTCAACTTTATCCTATTTATTTTTCATCATTACCCATATCATATCACATCATTTGACAATTTCTACTATCTACAACTTTTCATCAAAAGTTTTATCCATTCCCAAACACACTCCTTAAATCGCAGCTGCCTGATTCGATTTTTATTTTTCCCCAAATCTTGTCCCGCCCGCGCTCTCCATCCAGCTCTCTCTTGCTGCCCCATTTCTTCCTCATCACTAGCCAAATGCAAGCTCGGTCGACGGCAGCCTTTGCTCTCTTTCTTCCTCTCCTTTTCGTCTTTTTGATTTCTATTATCATCTCCCTCACCCTATCTGCTGGCTCACATATATTGAACATCCTCGCTTCCCTTCTTTTGGCTGACAAAAGCCATTATTGCCGACCATGACTGCGGCCGATGACGACGGCATCCCCAACTCTCTTCTTTGCTTTCGATGACATCTTCAGTTCTCCTCCTTGCCTCCGATGACATACATGCACCACCTCCCTGCTCCCTGCTTCCGATTTCAGTGACGACAGTCGCTCCCTACTCTAGTACAAATAGCCTCATCTCCATTCTCCAAAACGAGTGCTCTGTTGCATGTTGTGAGGGTTACAAAATTTGCGAAAATCCCCCATGCCAGCAGTTCTCAGTGGCCACCACGGCATGCTATGTTTCATTTCTTCATAATTCCCGATAAGCATCAAAATCCCCTATGTTTTGATTCATTTCTATATTCTTTATTTTTTTCATTTTGTCCTAAAATCCGACCACCTGGAGGCTTTTTAAAAATGTTCTTCCTACAATGCAGAATCTGATTAATAGAGGTATTATAGTAGATCCCCTTTCCCTTTTTTGCAGGAATGAAGTTGATGACTCAAACAACATCTTCATGGAGTGCGCTTCTACCAGGGCAATCTGTCTGAGAGCTGCAAGATTCACCACGTCTTCGGATATGATTCAAGATATTTTGAGAGTTCTAGCCCAATCAAACAGAAAAGATGATCTTGCCCTTTTCATTTTTTATTGTTGGAGAGTGTGTTTCCTGCGGAATTTGCTCAGAAATGAGAGAACCCAACCGGTATTTTCTCATATTCTGGATTGATGTGTGGATTTTATGGATCAGTACAGGAGAGTAAAATTTTTTGTTCATACTGGCATAGTTGATGGGTCACTTGTGGCTAGATGGAGCAAACCGCCAAATGGCGCTTTCAAGATGAATGTGGACGCCCGAAAACATGGTGATAAACAGTCTTTGGGGTTTGCTGCTGTCATTCGCGATTCTCAGAGTTTCTTCATAACAGCTAAGGGATGGAAACGATAGGGTACTATGGAGTCTTTGCTTATGGAGGCTACTGCCTTTCTTTTTGGAATTAAGTGGGCACTCAAACTAAAGTTGAGACATGTTCAATTGGAGTCTGATTCACTAATCCTCTTCAATTTTTGTTGAATGATTGCCCTATCCTCTCCCCGGTCAGAAATGTGATTGGTGAGATTAAATCTATTTTCTTTTCCACTAGTAACATCTCAATTCATCATGTGTTAAGGCAAGGAAATGTGGTTGCACATTCTTTAGTTGATTTTGTATATTTATCTTTTTTGGATAGTTATGTTTGGTGGGGTAATCCACCTCCAGTTATTGTGGAAAAAATCTGTACGAATAATTTTTTGACAATGAAATTATCGGATCACTCCACCCCTTCTTCCCTTCATATTCTAAGGGAGTTGAGATAGAGTCTTTTCTTTCATAAAAAAAAATAAAAAATTTGACCACCATTTTTTCCTATTTGTCTATCACTTTGTCGCAGGCGTGTAGCCAGCTAGCTAGGGAGGAGGGATACTTTACTTTAAAATTTCAAAGAAATATTAGTAAGAAACTTAGAATTGATAGTTATATATTGTTAATTGATTGATTGAATGTATTGTTCCATTATCGTTAATTGATTGACTGAATGTGAATCATAATATTTTATATATTTGGTTGTTGTACTGTTGTAATTTGAATGTATTTTACACTATGAAATATTTTTTATTTTGATGAAGGTTGATTGTTGAGCATACTAGTTGTTCTTGTGTAATTTTATTATTATTATTTAAGAACGATTCAATAATTTAACCATTTTTAATTTATTTTTTGTTTTTGTTGTGTTAGATACATTTGGAAAAATTGCAAATTATAAATGCACCAAGATAAACAAAGAGAGTTAGTATTCAAAGTCAAATAATCAATAAAATACCACACATTTTCAGGCTAGTTGATGAAGTTAATTTATTTTAATTTTGTATGTTATTTTTGCTTAGTTATCGTATCTTTGAAATTTTTCTATTAATTTTTTGCAATTTTATTTTGGTAATTCGAGTGATGATGCATTTTAAATCTAACATGCATATTTAGGAGTTATAAATATGTAAAATTGCTAATGTATAATTAATTAAAAATTATTAAACATTTATGATATTATAAATATATCACGCTGATGTTACTAGTTCAAACCGATTTGCTAGGTCGGTTGAACGGGTTCCAACCAGATCAATTTCTTTACCTGTCCGGTTTAGGCAACATTGATTCAAACGCGTCACTGCGAATTGCAAAATGCATTTCACGTGAATCTTTCGTGACATGGATGGTGAACCGTGAAGAGAACGATGCGTCCACGCGTCAGCTCCGCACCCTTTTGGTACGTCTGCACTCTTGCTCGTGGCAGCGAAGAAACCAGAAACAAACCGAACCATCTGAAAGCACAACATAGTATTGAATTTACAGCCCTACATCTAATTGATGATCTATCTGGAGTTCGATGACTAATTGGACGGTTCGTGTCATTTGATGGTTTAGATGCATTCCAGGCGTTTTGGCAGGGGAGACTGTGCACGAATATAAGTCACGGCCGCCGTGCACAGTGCACTCGACTCGAGCATGTGCCACTTGCTGCCCGCCTTTGGCTGTTGACTACTGACTTTCTCGCCCATCTCACCTGCCTGGCTGCTTCGCACCCGGGATCTGGTGGTCTGCGTGTAGCTTCTAGAGTTCCCGAATTTGATTCCAAATGCGCCTGGAAACCGGAAAGTGATGAACTTTTTAAGTAAAATTTTTTTGCTATAAAATTTTTTAAAATATTAAAATTATGACGAGGCCAACAATGAAAAATAAGGAGAATAAAATTAACATATATATTTTAAATGTATGGATAGTTATATGAAATAAATAAAAAATATTGTAATTACATAAAAATATATCGATGAATAATTTAAAAATATAATAGTTGGGAAATAGACAAAATTTAAGACTAGGAAATTTTGAATGTAAAGAAATGTACCCAGACTTAGACTACTTGAGATATAACTAACAATCAAAATGATATTTGCCAATGTGCCTATAAAATTTTCTTGCTATTTTAATCTTACTAAATATTCCGAGGTTACTTTTGGCAACATGTGCCGTGAGGAAAGTAAAAAATTAAAAAATTAAAAAATTAAAAAAGCATGATAATAATATAAAATAATATAGGTAAAATATGAATAAAGTAAAATAGTTATGCAAATTTTTTTTTAAAAAAAGCATGATAGTTGGAATATGTAAAAATGATATTTGCCAATGTGCCTATAAAATTTTCTTGCTATTTTAATCTTACTAAATATTCCGAGGTTACTTTTGGCAACATGTGCCGTGAGGAAAGTAAAAAAAAATAAAAAAAACATGATAATAATATAAAATAATATAGGTAAAATATGAATAAAGTAAAATAGTTATGCAAATTTTTTTTTTTAAAAAAAGCATGATAGTTGGAATATGTAAAATGTTTGATGTGTACGGAAAATAGAGCTCTCGACAATATTTTGTAATGAATATTTATTCTTTACTAAAATAGTATTAAAACATTAATTTTAGAGATTTTTAAAAACTGATGAATCTTGACCATGGGCTCAACCTAACTAGTTCCGTTCCTAAAATGATCGAGTTATAAAATAAAAAGATCAAATATAAATGGTGAATGGGATATTGGAAAAACAATGACAGTATCACTTTTAATTATTACGTCTACCAACTTTTTTAGCCAACAGCCTCTGCTTTTTCCTTTGGATTATCATTGAATGAAGGTAATCCTAGGCACTCAGGTACGCTTGAGGTCGGTGTGCCTGGGTGCATATATCTTTTTTTAATTTTTTAAATTTTTTTTATAAAATTGTTAATTTAAGTGTTGAAAATTTTTAGATATTTTTTCTGAATTTTTAAAAAATTAATGACAATTTTAATAACAAATAGTAAAAATTGATACACGTGTTAAATATATTTAGACTAACAGTTATATAAATAAATTTAAAATAAAATATAAAAAATTAATATTTACATCCAAGTGCACAGGATTACATTCCATCGTGGAATATGTAAGAGTAAAAGTTGAAATATGCAAATGAAAAAAAAAACAATAAAGTCAATGCATGACATGATAAAATGTGAGTAGCGATTATAAGAAAGAAATGAATAATCCATTTGTTGATGAAGTAAGATGACGTGAGAAAGTGAGCAATATAATACTTTTTTAAAAGACTGAGAATAATGTGATATTTAAATGTGAGTAGCGATCATAAGAAAGAAATGAATAATCCGGAGAAAGTGAGCAATATAATACTTTTTAAAAAGACTGAAAATAATATGATATTTTAAGGGTGGGTTACGAGTAAATAAAATAGACGTGTGAGAAAAATAATTAGAATATAGGTAAAAATAAAGGTATAATAACTAAGCGATTAAAATATCAAATTATATATTGAAAATTATGGATAAAAAGTAAGAAAATAGTATTTAACTAGTTTTTCCACCTATATAGCTTACCAGAAAATTTTGAAGTTGAAGTGTATACCCAAAACAGCATTAAAAAAGAAGAAGACTTAAATATAAAGTTTTAACGATGAAAAGTATAAACCGTTTAGAGTTTACCTCAGTGGCACATGGTCAAGCCGCAGCCAAGGGGTGATTACGGTTGTAATATTCTCTTCAACATCTCATGTTAAGTAATAGGTGGTGGCGTTGTTCTTCTTGAGTTTCTATTTGAGCGTCGACCGGTCGGATATTTATGAAATATTATTATGAAAAATTAAAATATTTATAAAATATTTGTAGAATATTGTTAGAAAATTATAAGAATATTTCAAGACCTGATTATAATACAAGTTAAGATGATGTAACATATATAAATACCCATAAAATGATGAAAAGTACAATGATGAGACAATACTTGGGTATGTTGCATAGCATAGGTCCATGCATGACTTGTTGTTAAACTTTATTTTTTTTTAAAGACCACTTTAACGTTTATCTATATATATATATATATATATATATATATATATCGAGAACCGATCCCGTGCAGTCCGCTGTAAAATGGACCCCACACATATTAGATTGTAATGAAACTTTATACACTCATTCATCCATATATAAATCATACTTTAGACGGTTTAGATGTTGAAAAAACCACTTTAAACTTGATATTTACATTAAACTATTTTATTACGTTGATTTTGCACCATTTTAAGATGGGGACTGCACACATGTTGGATTTGGATGAAAATTGGTATGCTATTAGAGTGAATAATTCTAAATACAATGGGTGGGGTGAATTTTCCATTTACGATCATGTAAGGCCCACAGTGCATGGACTGCACGGTGCAGTCGCATGCACTGGAATAAATCCCATATATATCAATGTGTAATAAAAAATTAGATGCATGTATACATTAAAAGTAGTTGTGTATATATGTTTATTTAAATTTTGATAGTTACATATTTACCATCAAAATGTGGTGATTTTTAAAGTAATTTTTTAAATGAAAGTAATTTTATCATGATCAATAGGTAATTTTAGATAAATGTAATTCCTAATTTCGATATTCAAATAAATTTAAACTTTGGGTGGGTTAGTGATAAGAAAAAAATATAAATGTAATACTTTTCAATATGAAACTTTTTACTCTCTATAGCTACATTATTTTTTAATCAATTTTTTACATATCCATATACAATTATCATGCTTTATAGTCATTTATATAAAACTATTTACATAGCTAACATATTTATTTTAATTTTATTCTTTCTACTCATTACCATCATTACCCATCCCATGCCATATCACATCATTATTTTTAAATTCAAAAAATTTTCGTTTGAAAAATTTATCATTTCCTATACACACTCCTGTAATATCACATTATTCTTGGTAGTTTTAAAAAATATTTTATTTTCCTCACTTTCTCACTTCTCTCCCTACTTTATCAACAAACGGATATGATCACTGCTCACATTATGTTTATCGTGCCATCCATTCGCTTTATTATTATTGTTTCATTCATATTCCAAGCTTTCTGCATATTTGACGATAAGCAAAAGTAAAAGAGTCGGTAGCCATGGTAACTAGGAGTGACGTCGGCATGATTTCTCTAATATCTAAGAACCCATTCATCGTTTATATTTTGATTTATTTTTTATTTTTTACAACTCATCATTTCAAAATTGAGAACTAGTTAGGTTAAGCCTAAAGTTGACGTTTTAATGATATTTTAGTGAAAGATAAATATTTATTAAATAACATTTTCGGGAGCACTGTTTTCCAAGTATATCAATCGTTTACATGCTGCAGCTATCATACTTTTTTGTTTCTTTTCATTTTTTAAACAACTATCTTACTTTATTCACATTTTACCTATATTATTCCCACGCTTTTCAAAATTTCCCTTTTTCTTTTTTATTTTCCCCACCACGCATGTTGCCAATGATTAAGATGTCAAAATAATATGAAAAGGGTTTAAAGAGGTCAAAGATCTAATTTCAAATTCGCATGTTCCCAGACACACCGAAAATAAGGAAAAATGTAGAAATTTTGAAACAAATAATGGAACGTCACGGGTAATGGTCACGGACAGCAATCCAATGCACCCGGGTATACTACACCTATTTTTTTTTATTTTTTTTTGAATTTTTTTTACACAACGGTTAATCTATGTTTATTTAACATATGTATCAATTTTTACTATTTTTGGAGACTTTTAGATATTTTTTTTAGATTTTTAAAAATCAGTGGCATTTTGAGTAATTTAAATTAATAACTTCATGAAAAAATTTTCAAAAAAAAAAAAAAGGTGCAGTACACCCGGGTGCATAGGATTGCACTCCAATGGTCACGGGGTACTTATGTGCGTTGCATAGCATGGGCCCATGCAAGCGTTGTTTCTCAGCTCTATTTTTTAAAAATTAGACCGATTTAACGTCTATCTATACGTGTCAGTGTGTAATGCAAATAATCAGATACATGGCTCGAAAATCAGAAACATGTATATATATTAAAAGCATATTTATTTTAGGGTGTGTTTGGGAATAAATAAAACTTTTAGGGTATGTTTGACAATAGTTAAAAAATGTTAAGTTAAAATTTTTCAATCTAAAATTTTTCGCCCTTTACAACTATTATATTTTTTTAATTATTTTTTCATATTTTCCTATACAACTACCATACTTTTCAATCATTTTTACACAACTACTAACACAACTAACCTATTTATTTTAACTTTATCATCTTTATTACTCATCATCACCCCCGTCGTATCACATCATTTGACAATTTTTACTTTTTAAAACTTTTCATCAAAAGTTTTACCCATTCCCAAACACACCCTTAATGAAAAGTTTTGGAGAGTAAAAGTTGTCAAATGATGTAATATAATAGGGGTAATAATGATGAGTAAAGATGATAAAGTTAAAATAGATAGGTTAATTGTCTGGGTAGTCATGTATAAATGATTGAAAAGTATGGTAGTTGTATGAGAAAAATGTGAAAAAATGATTAAAAAATATGATAATTATAGAGAGTGAAAAATTTTAGATTGAAAAGTTTTAAATTGACATTTTTTTCTCATTACCAAATACACCCTTAATTTTAATAGCTATATATTCACTTTCAAAGTGCGGTAATTTTTACCAGGAAAAAAATGTGGTAAATTTTTAAAGCTGATTTTTAATTAAAGTGAATTTTAACATGATCATGAGATCATCACGTGACTCTCGATGAATGTAATTAATAATTTCGATCTCCAAAAAAAATTAAAAGTTAGAAAGGGGGGTCGATGCACCCAAGGTCATTAGATTAAAAAACATGATTACGAGTATATTTTCGGGTGTGTTTGGCAATAAATAAATAAAAATTAAGCTAAAAATTTTCAATATAGAATTTTACATTCTCTATAAATACCATAATTTTAATTATTTATTCACGCATTCATATACATTATCATATTTTTTAATTATTTATAGATAACTACCCATACAACTAACTTATGTATATTAACTTTATTATTTTTGTCCACCAACATCATTCCTTTCATGTTATGTTATTTTCTTTCAATTTAAATTTTTTTTTATTTAAAAATTTTATTACTTCACAAACACACCAGAAATTGAAAAATATAAATAATAACAAAAACAAATAATATATTGGGTTTTGATTTTATACACGCTGGTGCATTTAGCTTCGGTGACCCACGTGTACATACTCATTATTTATATTATTTTTTGAAACTTTTTTTACATAACTGTTAATCTATATGCATTTAACATGTATACTAATTTTTACTATTTTTCGAGATTTTGATATATTTATTTTGAATTTTAAAAACCAATGGTATTTTTTAGTAATTTTATGTAAAAAATTTTAAAAAATAATATTAAAAAATAGGTATTTGCACCCGATTGTACCCAAGCTAAGTGCACTCGTGTGCACATGATAAGTTTCCTAATATACGTGGATATGTGAAAAAGATATAATTGTATAAACATGTTCGCTTGTTTATCCTCGTCACCAAACACACACAGTATAGTAACTATTATCCAACTGAAACTGCGTAAACATAAGCTGTCAAAATCACTAATCTTCGCTCTGTTCGCGGTCCTTCGTCGCTGCCAAAATTGCCGTCATTGCAATAGCCCAAAAATCAATATTCTGATCATTACAGTTTGGGTATTTACATAATAAAACTTGTAAATCAAAAACACTAAAATACGCAGTCATATGATTTTTTAGCATTCTGAAATCTGAATTATATTAGAAACAATTTCTAAACCATTTTACAAGTAAAATTACTCGATAATTAAAAAAAACTTGATATATGTAAGCCTCGGGATTTACTTTGCAAATAAAATCCTTTGCAAATAATCAAAGTATGTGGCAATCTAGCAAGGCACGTGGTATGCAAAGTGATAAGATTTATTTTAATGTGTTTTAATACAAAATTTTTTTAAATAAGAAAAAAATGATGTGATACATAGGATAATAATAAATAATAAAAAATTAAAGTTAAAATTAATAAGCTAATTATGCAAATAATTATGTAAAAATGATTGAAAAATAGAATAGTTAAATAGAAAAAAAATAGAAAAATAATTTAAAATATGATATTTGTATACAAGCACAGATTTTAGTTGTAAAAGTTTTGATGAACTTGGTGGGCCCCATGGTCACACGTGTTGCGCAGGGCATTCGCGAAGGGTTCGGTGGCAATGGGCACGTGAGAATCAGCTTTCGCCTGCACGCGCACCAACCTCTTCGCCCCTGAGGAAAAGAAAACAGAGGTGCCGTCCCTTGATTCCGCGGCAGCTGCTCTTCCGCAAAACCCTAAATCGTGTCTTCTGCCGGTCATTGCTCCCACGCTTGCAGGAAACGTGCTTGGGAAGCTCCTCTCTCCTCAGATTCCTTACGGTGAAATTAGGTTTAGGGTTTTTCAAGGGAGGATGTTTGTGATGGTGATTCAAGAGGTGGGAGTGGAAGATGGAGGACGGTAAGAGAGCTGAAAATGGAAGCTCGAGCGAGAGCAAGCCTCCAAACCCTCTCGCTTCGGCTTATCGCCAGTCGCTTAGTGGGGCAACCAGCAGCGGCGGACGCTATGCTGCTCCTTGCACCGGATCCCTCGTTCGCCACCCGTCCCTCGTAATTCCATCTCTCCACCACTCTGATTTTGAGTTTTGTTGATTTTGATGTACTTCCACCAGAATGTGAGCTTTAGGGCTCAAAAAAGGAGGGGGGGGGGTGGTTCGGTGGGGGATTCCCCCCCTTTTTCCTTCTGCCAACTTTGGTGGGCGTTGTGATAGAATTTATCAGAGCAGTTCATATGATGGGGCCCAAACGGCGACCGGCTGTTCTCATGACATTCTCAGAGTAAATTGTCCCAAAGATCTGATCTTGGAAGCTTCTTCCGTGTCAAAGGTTTGATGATTTCTGCTGGATACACCTCCAAATCCATGTTATTTCATGGTGTTGGCTGGCCTTGAAAAGTTTGGGTGCGGTCCCACTGTGGTTTTTTTGGAATATGATTTTCGATGTGGGATCAGCTGCTGGATAGGGGCCCACTTGCACAGAATAAAGGAAAATGAGTGTAAGTCTGTAGAAATCGCAGTTGTTTTCAGCTGTTTTAGGTTGGGTGGGGAAAAAGGACCTTGTTTTGTAGAAGTCTGTAGTCCTGACAACTGACTGGTGGAAATGATGATTTTCATATGATAATGCTATGGAGATCCAACCAAAACAGGGTAGTGGGTGACTTTTAGTGCTGTTAACAATCTAAATCGTCTGCTACGTGGTACCAAGTCATGTCTTAAAATGAATTATGTTTGATGGTATCTGGAAGGCAATTATTTTCAACAAGCAGTATTTTTTTTTTTTCTTCTTACGTGACTAATTTTGAAGCAATCGTGACGATGATAGAGATCCCTTTTCGTATCCCCATCTGCATTATCTTGACCTGAGTAAAACCGTACAGTGTAGGTTGTGAAGGCCAATTCGCAAACCTGATGCACCCCAATGCACCTTGTCCATAACTGGTCCCATCAATGAGAGCATAGAATTTCCTTTTTTGTCCTCTGATGGTAAACATCTACGCATGAGCATGCTTATGCGTCAAACATATTTGCATTAATTAATTTAGTTGAACTTATGAAAGGATGGCAGAAAGCAATATTGCAAATATGAGAATATAGGGCAGATGTTTTCAAAATAATTGTCTCAAGATGAGGGAAATTTTCATGAAATGCAGTTTCCAAAATGAACTAGGATAGGGTAGGATTAATTGATCAGAAGAATTGTGTTGGAGCAAAGAAGACGTTGCCAACTCCCATTGAATGAAAGGCGTTTATTAGATTCTCTATGTTATTTATGGGTATCAATCAAAGTAACTGGAAAATTTACAATGAAAAATCTATTGTATCTTATGGGGTATAGTTTTGGGTTGTCAAGTTAATGCAGTCAGTGGGTGCAACAATGTAATAGTTGCCCATATGCTATCTGGCATTCTCACATCTAGGGCAGCTATAGATCATGTCTGCAAATGCAGGGGCTTGCACAGGGAACAGTTACATATATGGACACTTAAAAAGATGACTGGTAGCTCATGAATTTGGTTCCTAAATTGGCCAAAGAAACGAAATGTATCTTGTTGTTTAAAATGAAAAATGATGTAAAATTTGATGCCAACAGAAAAGAAAGAAAGACAGATGGTGTTTCTTCAGAAAAATCTCATTGGAAATATTTGATAAATGAAATGCTGCTCACCTGTTCGTCCCTTGATTTCTTGTGTGATTACTTGAATACAATATGTTCAGGATTTATTTTTAAAAAATCACAAAAAGTGTTCAAGCTTCTCATAAAATGTTTTTTTTCCCCCTTATGGTTATTGTACTCATGAAGGGGAGCCTTGGTGCAACAGTAAAGCTTGTCGCGTGTGACCCAAGGGTCACAGGTTTGAGTCGTGGAAACAACCTATTGCTTTACAAAGTATGGTTGCATGATGTAGACCCAAAGTGGTCTAACCCTTCCTCGGACCCCAAGCTTAATGATCCCCTACGACCACACACACACATCATGCAATTTGATGTGTGCAAAAAGAAGAACGCTGAAAAATGCACAAGCAAATTGGCATATTGGGTCCTTAAAGATCAACAGTGTATGTTGGCCAATGTATGCCAGCAATGTAAAAGGAAGCAACTGATGTCATTCAGTTACCATTTGAAGAATTTTATGAGGGTGTGGTCATCTAATGTTCCTCACTTTCCTGTAAGACCTTGGCTTGTTGGATTTTCTAGGAAGGAGGCAAATGATAATTGTCTTTTCTCGAGTTTTTTTCACTTTTCGCTGATGGAGGTCAACAGAAACAGTGATTTTTCAATTCGCATTCAATTCAATACACCTCAACAGGTTCCGTGTTTATGGAAGTTGTTAAAATCCATAAAATGTTTTCATCAATTCAGGTTTCATAAAAAGAAATCCTTTATTTTTATGTCATGTGCCAGAAGGAAAGGGAAATGATTGCACAGTGACCATGTTACCTGTGGTTGCCTCTGGAATATATGTGATTAGCCTTCCTGTGGAGGATGTGAAATAGATTACCCTTATGGACTGAGGTGTGGCATCTGCTAAGATTATTTTGGACCAGAGTTGGACTCATACTTGATATTTATTTTATAAACAGGTAAGACAGATAACAAAGTTGAGTCTAAATATAAGGAAATAGGAAAAATTGACAAGTCCTTGGTTTTAGATTCCTTGATTATCACTCATTTGAGTCCTCTATCATCTTGTGAACTAGTTAAAATTAGTCCTGGCTATCACAGCTGATGAGACTGAAAATGCGTATATTAAAATAATACTTGTTGACGTTCATTGGCAGCAGAACTAGTTCAAGGCTGATGACTCTGGTCATGCATTTCTATTTAAATTTTAGGTGCTGGTTGATTGATTCTGCAGGCTTGTATTACTCCAGTTTACTTTTGCAAGGGATTGCCCATTCTTAGTCTTTTTTCGCAGATGTCTAAGCATTCTTTGTCCTTCACATTCTGTTCTCATTCTCAACAAGTTTATTCTCAATTAGCAAAGTAGAATAAGAAGTTGCAGGCCTTTGAAGGTTCACTGTACAATTTCACTCAGGATTTGTAGGCTATGTATGACTTCTAAATTGGTTAGATGTCTGGAGTCTGCACCGAGCTGCTTGCCAGTAAATTTAATCCATTCTACGAAGGCTCTGCATCTTCAATTTTCCATCATTATGGTTGGAGAATAAGTTCAGAAGCACAAAAACTCATTTGTTTGTTAAAGTTGGAAGGTGAAAGCAGCTGCAGCAACAAGGGCAACAACAATCATTTGAATAAATAATGAACTAATAGAGTTGAACGAGTAATAACACAGCAGCATTAACAAGATAGTAATTTGGATAAATTAAATATTATCACTAATTCTTCTAACTTTGACTGGCGATAATTTTCAATTTCACTCATTAATTGCGGTTGAGTTCATGTGTTACTAGTTGAACTTTTGCAGGTGAGGATGAAGACATTAGATGATTCTGTTGAGAGTGGAAAGGATGGGGAAGGTGGTGAGACAGAGTTCATTCCAATTGTTCGCTCAGGAGGTTGGGCAGATATTGGGTTCCGACAGAGCATGGAGGATGTATATGTTTGTCTTGACAATTTCACGTGTGAATATGGATTTAATGACATCACTGAAGAACCCAATGCCTTCTATGGGGTACTTATCTATCTATACTTGTCTGATGCTACAAAAGTTTATTTAAATTCTTCTTTGTGTAGGCATCAAGACAATCCTAGCTAGTCATTTGGAGGCATCATTTTAACAGAATGTATTGCTTCTTTTGCTGTATCAGGTATTCGATGGTCATGGTGGGAAGCATGCTGCCAACTTCGCTTGTGACAATTTACCTAGATACATTGTGGGGGATGAAGACTTCCCGAGAGAGATTGAGAGGGCAGTTACTTCTGCCTTTTTGCAGACAGATACGGCTTTAGCTGAAGCTTGTTCCATGGATGCAGATCTTGCCTCCGGTACCACCGCATTGGCTGCTCTTGTTATTGGAAGGTTAGGCTTCTCCTATTGCTTCTTTTGAACAATCCATCTTTTTTGAATTGTTGGTTTGAGGGGTTGTTGTCTTGAACCTCCCTTCTGTTCTTTTGCATGCAACTGAAATGAAAATCTATGATTCTAGTGGGTCATGCAATGTCTTTAAATTAAAATTTGGATTTTTGACATCATCTCTTGCCTTTGCTGAATTTTGATTGCCAGTGGTTGCATCTTTTTATTTATATATGCACATGATATAGGTTTTAGGGTTTTATTTACACTCTGGGCCATCAATGAATGCTAAGTAAGTGGTATTGGTCCTCTGACTTAGTTGGGGGATATTAAGTCACCATGTACTAGCTGCGATTTAGGCTGCTTAAATCTTTCTTCTCCAGCAGTTGAATTTTGAAGGGCCAAGCATCCAAACATTCTGCACCATGAAATGTTCCCTCTGGCAGCATGATGGGATAATTTTGTGACATATTTCAACTTGCTGAACTTGATGTTGTCTTGCCCATCAGTCCATGGTTAGTCATTTGCGCAACCTTTTAATGCCTTGGGAGGACAATTTCCACCGGCTGCTTTTCTTGCTCTCAGTTCCTTTGCAAAAAGTTGGTTTGGGTACCCTAGCACCAGGCTTTATTTTTTTATCTTGGTGGCAGGTCATTGCTGGTTGCCAATGCTGGAGACTGCCGGGCTGTGCTCTGCCGCCGGGGAAAAGCGATTGAGATGTCAAGGGACCACAAGCCAGCCTGCACCACAGAGATGAAGAGAATAGAAGCATGTGGAGGGTACGTGTCTGATGGCTACCTTAATGGTCAGCTCAATGTTGCCCGGGCCTTGGGTGATTGGCATATGGAGGGGTTGAAGGGGTGCAATGGTGGTCCTCTGAGTGCAGTGCCTGAGGTGAGGCAGGCTCAGCTGACAGAAGAAGATGAGTTTCTGATACTAGGGTGCGATGGGATCTGGGATGTATTCCGCAGCCAGAATGCAGTGGATTTTGCCCGGAGGAAGCTCCAGGAGCACAATGATCCTGTGATGTGTTGCAAAGAGCTTGTGGATGAGGCACTGAAGAGGAGGAGTGGTGACAATTTGGCGGCTGTCGTGGTATGCTTTCATTCGAAGCCACCACCAAATCTGGTGGTGCCAAGAGGGCGAGTTCAGCGGAGCATTTCAGCTGAGGGTCTGAAAGAGCTGCAGAGCTTCTTGGACAGTTTTGGGACCTGAGTGCACGTGGGGACCCAGATTTAAGAGGGCCTTGTTTTTCTTCTGTTACTTTTCCTTTTTTAAAATTTTCCTGGTGGGTGTAGGTTCTGTCATCTCTTTTGTTTTTTCCCCACCTCGTGCTTTACTCGAGTGAGGTGGGAGTGTTGGTTTAGCTAGTGGGATGTTTTCGAGTGGTTTAGCTGGTTGAGAATATATCACTGAGATGGTAGTCCAACTGTAACATATGCGGCTGCTGTTACAACTAAACACATGTTACTTTCTATTCCATTTTTATTTCTTTCTCATATGTGCGGGTTCAGATTCCGGCAGTCGGATTTCTGGAGTGGGCGAGTAAAAAGGGCCATCCCCTGCTGACAATGTTACATTGCTGGTTAGCATATAGTTCAGCAGATCAGTTATATGGGAAAATTTTGGGGAAATGTTTCAGATAAAGAAGCACCGTGCAGG
The DNA here is from genome assembly GCA_030490835.1 of Annona cherimola. Classification (NCBI taxonomy): domain Eukaryota; kingdom Viridiplantae; phylum Streptophyta; class Magnoliopsida; order Magnoliales; family Annonaceae; genus Annona; species Annona cherimola. Next base: position 6,146,432 of record CM059977.1, on the reverse strand, counting down.
AGGTGTCCTTTATTCTCTTCCATGAAAGCCCCCTTTCATGCGAGGAACCTAGAAGTTAAATGATCCTTTAGGCCTTTACATAGAACGGAACCGATGTGTGTGCTGGAGGATGCTCAAGAGCAAAATGATTGGCACGATTTCTGAGAACGACTATGGAAAGTCCTGTTTTATTCTGAAACGGACGGGCGAAAACAGGTTTGCCATCAAATTAGAAGTGCAGAGGCGGATAAGCACTAAAGCAGAGCAAAGAAGCGTGAGGGAGTGGCTGGGGGACCTTTGCATAGATATGTGAGTGGATAGAGAAGGGGAACGGATTGAGCGTGAGGCGGCATTCCTCCATCACCGCCTGCCTGAGACCTGAGGCCCTGAACAGAGAGCAGCTTGCCATAGCACAACACTAACCTAGGGCAGTGGGTCCGACGTCCAACGGACCGTAGCGTCCTTGTTCTTTGCTTGCGCGAAGAAAAAGCTGCTGGCCTCTCAGCTCCCCCTTTCCAATTCCACGATTTCCCATCTTTACGACTTTTTTGCTCGATGCGATGCAATGCAACGCCACGGAAGCAGGTCTGCACGCGCCCGCTCGCTGGCTCGCTTGCGTCCTTTTCTCCTTTTCTTTCCTTCCTGCTCTGTCGTCGACTTGATTTGATTGCACAGAAATAGAAAAGGGCAGAGATCCTAGATCAGATGAGCTGTCTTTGCGAAGATCCCTCCATCTAATAAATCTCATAGCCATCTTGCCAAATCCAGGCTTTTTGTGCTGCAAATGCATTCCTGTCTAGGCTGCAACTCAATCTTTGCGCGAGATTCTATTCTATCCCTTCCGTGGTGGACGTACATGTAGCAATCTGTAATTTGGTCACCCGAACTCGCTAGGGAATAATCAAATGGCCGTCGATTATCAACTCGCCTATTCAAAACGTGGATTGTCCACATAGGATACTGACCATCTAACATCGTCCGATGATATCGTAATCTACCCTCCAACGTATCCTTTTTAGAAAGGAGCAGAGCATACATACAGGTAAGCATGCCTTCCCAAGGACAGAATCAGAAAGCCGAAAGGTGTTGGGAAACTGAAAAGGATGCTTGACTGGCTCGACCAAGCTGTTCCGCCACGTGATTATTCTGACCGTCGATGCAAGAGCTCTCCCCATCCTACACAGACTAGTAGCACAGGTACTCTCCGTCTATTTTCAGTGATTTGTGAAAAGGGTTGATAGTAAGCAATACCAAAAGCGCATCGCTATCCGTTTTCTTCGAGTCTACTACGCCTCTGCTTCAGTGACCAAATCGGATTGGGCTCCCAGTCCAGAAAGTCAGGTCCATGTTTTAACTTTTAATTGATCTGGCAACATATTAATGGCTGGTGAAGGTGTACTACAGCGGCTTAGTGAAGAAACGCGATGTAGTTGGATAACTATGTAATACAATCATTTCCACAGGAATTCAGTTCCATCTTTCAATGAAATTCTATCCCACCATCATGTTTAATATTGAAAAGTTCTTCTGTTGTATGGATGTAGGGTTGCATAAAAATTCCATGACATTTGGATGTTTGTATTGGTTAATTTTGTGCAATTTTTATTAGACATATGCAACCTTATGCATTTTCAAGTGGTGCTACCTTTCTGAGCCTCTAACCTACATGATTCTAATATTAAGTATAACGATGCCATCAGAGCTCGTCCAATTACTTCTGGCGCATTGTTTTCAAAGAATCGGTGTAATATTTTCACGGAGTATCTTTGTTTTGGGTTTCTGATAATGTATAATTATGCCATGACAACTTTTTCGGGCTTTTTCTATTTCATCTGCTTAAAATATGAACTGCTGCTAAGTCATCACCTTTCTAAGATTCAATCTGCGAATCAAATCATCGGCCAATTTTCCAGAAAGAATTCAGTCAATTGTCCATGAATCCCATCTGTCATCCATCAGCCAAATACATGTCAGAACGCTGATTCGCTGATTCATTACATTGGAAAGGATCTGAATGAAAGTGTCAAACCAAGAAGAATGTGGATAATCAGGTCCAGCTACTTGGGGGACAGAACCATGTCCTTCACAAGTTCTGGCCAGCCTTTGGTCCACAATCCGCATTTACTCATCGCTGCCCTGCCCTTCCTACCAGCAGCTTTTTTCCTTCCATTCCTGGAATGCACTGTGGAAAGTGGCTCGACAGGCCTACACATTACTGGCTCAATGCACCAAAATCATGGTGGAGAGCTAGCGATAGGGTGACGAGTGGCACACATATTTCCTGACCCATGTAGTACTCTACATTGCCTCTTTCTTCTATTATTGCACAGATTGCTTAGCATTCATGTTTGCCACATGAATCATTCATTCATTTGTACAATTGGATCACACAACACAGGATGGGGCAGGCTAACCATCATATCGTGAAGCTGATCAGTTCGCACAGTGTTAGCCTTGCAGGAGGCACTACAAATGGTGGGGGACCAAAACATACACAGTGGGCGGGCAAAAGATGGTCCCCTGTTTCCTTTTTTTGTATACATAATTTGACAAGTGCTTTTTTTTTTTCCCAGTGTTGAATCAGAAAGAGGGCAACATGCAGCTACATCCGCACAACTATCTAATATTTTCCATTCATGAAGGCCACATTCCTAAATCTTAGAGGGCATGCAAAAAATGGCACCGAAGATCAAGAATCTGAAGTACCACTTGAAGGGTCCAAAGTGCCATATACACTTTAGAAATGTACAAAAGGCAACTGATTTCGACGGTTAGAGATCTAAGTGTCGTTATCCAACTGGGTAACCAATCTATAGTCTTGATTTTTGGTGAAATACAATTGGTCTTTGCTTGCGCTGAACACTAATGCACGGGAAGATAGTAAAATAGGTGGAAGTTTTTCAGATACGAATGGTACACCAAACTGGGGAAAACCATGATGGACGGTAAGAATTTGAGTTGCTTTTATTTCACGCATTGAAATTTCTTAGCAACTGTCCATCGTGCATTCCTGCCTGTCCATACAATAAATGCAATATTGCAAGAAAATGAAGATAAAAAATCTATCGCTTTTTTGACTGGAATTGATAGATATCTTTTTGCAGAGGACGACGGATGTATAAATCCTCTTGTTGGGTGATTTTCTTATTGACTTTCACACTCAAATGAGAAGCTTGCAGCAGTGGAAATAATTTCAGGAGGCTCAATGAGACGGGGCCCATGTCGTATTTGATCCTGCCCATGATTTTTCATGTTGTCTGTAACAAGATCCTATGAACATAATAGTAGCTGCCAGTTCACGGCACAAGCACAAGGTATACGCCGGGCAGATGACTGCCTGATCCTAATGTCAGCTTATCTTTACAGCGCATTCCACCTTGAGTGGGGCTATTTCATGTGCAAAAGAATTAGCTTTTTTGTAACATTAATCAACACCTTGAGCATGCATCTATCATGCAATTGTCTAAGAAAAAAAGCTGAAAAGACTCAATTCATGGGCACCATATTGAGTTGATTTCAGAATGAATTATCTTGCATAAGTAATCATTTGCAAACTCTAGTACCACGGTTATATTAGAGCTTGTGTGTGATCAATAATTTGGACGAACTTTTGGAGCGTTTTTGAAATAGCCAATATTCGGCCCATCCATTTTCGTGGATAATTTATATGTGCGTAATGATCATGCATAATGGAAACGGTTGAATTTTTATTAAAAATAACAGTTTCGTTAAATCTAAGCTATTTATAATATTCATCTGTGTATTTATTTACGATTAAAAATACATTGGAAAATTTTATATCGGTAGCATACTTGCTAGAAAGTTTGTTTATTTATGATTTTAACATATTGCTTCTTATATTTGCGGATCTAACCTTCTAACTTTTGATATTGTACAAAAATAATGTTATGAACTTCATTAAATTTTGAGAACGATAGTCAAATGGACAACGAACATACGAGATTTTCAACATACAAAAAAATTGATATGATATAAATTAATTTGACACGGAGAATGCATATTCATAGGATTATTTTTATACAACTTCAAAATTTAGAAGGTCATAGTCGTAAAATATTGAAATTACGAAGTTAAAATTATAAATATGCAAACTTACAGCAAATAATTCATACTCACTTATAAAAAAATTTAATGGTATCATAGGGTCCACTGCCATGGATGTAGCTATCAGAAGACTTGGATCTCTGAACCTTTGAAACTTATAATTAAATGTCCTACCACTAGGTTAAAACAAAAGATATTCTAATACTTACTTTTAAATTTTAATTGTTTTAAAAGACACTCTAATTTAAGAATGCAATTATGAAAGTACTTAAATGCCAAATTATGAAGGAATATGATTATGGAGGTCCTTAAATGCCAGATTAGATGAAAAGAGTTCAAACATCGTAATCGAACAAATCGGTCATTTTACTCGTATGTGAGAATGCAATTATGAAGGTACTTGGCCAAATCATGAGAGAATGCGACCATGAACGTACTTGAATGCCACATTCGTTGAAAAGGAGTTCAAACATCGCAATCGAACAAATCGACTTCGAATTTTCGACAGAGAAGCTGTGGCCAGTAATCCTGATCCTGGGATCAGAATTGTTCCTATCACAGTCAATTTTGATCATTCAACGATCTAGACTTTGATTAGAAGATCTGCGCTGACGCTAAATTTTGGATGGACACAAGAACACACGAGGACAGCTTTCTACCAGCAATTGCTTGGGGTCATTAGGCTGTCTATCAACTGCAAAAAAATGACACTGCAATGGTATACCCGGATTAAAAATCGGACAGGAAAACAAGTGGTGGCGCGGCTTCATTCTCCTTTTTTGTCATCAGTTGCAGATCTAGTAACTTTGACTTCGAAGATTATATTAAATAAATGGTATTTTGAAATATTCTTTTACAAAATTTTAAGAAAAGTATATAATTTTTAAATATGTAGATCCGCCTATGTCGGTCATATTCAATGAATGAATATTCATGTCGCTGTAACCAAGGGAATGAATGGATGTTTTCTCCAAACTCAACGCTATAGCTGTATTTTCTACCACTATTAAAATGCTCCTGTCCATTTCACAGCAGGGATGGAATGCATTATTTTTCCTCACAACATAATAAATGAACTTCACATTAGTTTCCAGACTCCCTCCCCCTTTCCAAAGATCCAAAAGGACTAGTGTGTTCCAGAGAAATAACTCCGAGTGGGCAGCAGACAAAACAGCTGCCTTGTGCAAGCATTAAATGCCAATGGCTATCTTTGAACGACATGGGTTTTAATGGTTCGGCGTGTGTTATAAGATTTTTGAATTGGATTTGTATAATCATTTTTAATATAATTTTTTAATTTTTAAAATAATTATTTTAATTTTTAATACAATTTTATTCATTTTTAATATAATTTTACTTATTCTCAATACACATTATTATATTCTTATTCAGATATAAATTCCATCCAAAAGTCTAGCATAATCTAAAACACCAAAATTAAGTCATGGTGGCTACAATTCATTTTCTTAGTCACCAAAAAAAAAAAAGAAAATAAGAAAAACGTGATTGGGTCCATGACATTGTAATCCATTTTCTAAGGAGGATGCAGCGGCCAAACACGCCACACATTCCGCTATCTTATATTGCCCCGTGATGCTGTTACCAACTCCGACCCCGCGCACGTACCTCGACTCGCAACACCTAACGTTTCGCTCGCTCGTTTCCCCCCACCTTCTCTCGATCGCCTTTTCCAACCTCACACACTCTCTCTCTTCTCCGTCATGGCTCTTCCTCCCAAAACCGCTCACCGACGCCGCCTCCAAAAATCTTTCTTCCAAAATCCGCCCTTGCTACCTTCTCCTTGACCTGAAAACCATTTGCAACAACCCTGCTCGAATGGATTATTCTCTCTCATTTTCTCGTCTTCTCCTTCTTGTTTTCCTCTCCTTCTCCTTCACGCGTGGTGTCGATTCCGAGCCGACTCAGGACAAGCAAGCTCTGCTCTCCTTCCTCTCACAAATCCCCCACGAGAATCGACTGCAATGGAACTCCACCGAGTCCGCCTGCGATTGGGTCGGCGTCGGCTGCGACGCCAGCCGGAGCTCCGTCTGGTATCTCCGCCTCCCCGGTGTCGGCCTCGTCGGCCAGATCCCGTCAGCCACCATCGGCAACCTCACCCAGCTCCGCGTCCTCAGCCTCCGCTCCAACCGACTCTCCGGCCAGCTCCCGGCGGACTTCTCCAACCTCAAACTCCTCCGCAGTCTCTACCTCCAGGACAACCGCTTCTCCGGAGGCTTTCCGCCGAGCCTCTCTGGGCTGACGCGGCTTATACGTGTGGACATCTCGTTCAACAACTTCTCCGGCGAAATCCCCTTCTCTGTCAACAATCTGACCCAGTTGACGCGCCTCTACCTCCAAGACAACAGCTTTTCCGGCAAGCTTCCCAGCATCAATATCGCCGCATCGGCAGATTTCAATGTCTCCTCCAACAATCTCAACGGTTCGATCCCGGCCGCTCTCGCGAGATTCGACGCATCCGCGTTCGCCGGCAACATAAATCTCTGCGGCAAGCCGCTGAATCCCTGCACCCCATTCTTCCCTTCGCCCGCTCCGTCGCCGGTTCCGAATCCTGCAAAAGCCCGACCTCGGAAGAGCTCCAAGAAACTCTCGAAGGCCGCCATTATCGCAATTGCCGTCGCGGGGGGTGGAATTCTAGTTCTTGTCCTTTTGGGTCTGATTCTGCTGTGCTGTTTGAGGCGCCGGAGGGAGACAGACCGCGCCGAGAAGCAAGCGAAGCCGGCTCCTCGGGCGATGGGAGCGGCAGCGGCGGCGGGAGCCGAGACGGGGACTTCCTCCTCCAAGGATGAGGCAGGGAGCGCAGCCGGAGAAGGAGAAAGGAACAAGCTTGTGTTCTTCGATTGCGGAATCTACAACTTCGATCTGGAAGACCTGCTGCGAGCGTCCGCGGAAGTTTTGGGGAAGGGAAGCGTCGGCACGTCGTACAAGGCCGTATTGGAAGATGGGACGACGGTGGTGGTGAAGAGATTGAAGGATGTTGCGGTTGCGAAGCGGGAATTCGAAATGCAGATGGAGGCGCTGGGCAAGGTGAAGCACGACAATGTGGTTCCTTTGAGGGCATATTACTACTCCAAGGACGAGAAGCTGCTTGTCTCAGATTACATGGCTACCGGAAGCTTGTCTGCTCTCCTCCATGGTACGTTTTTCTGTCCTCCTGCTCTGTTCCTTTCCCAAAATTTTCTTTTTAGAGGCCGTAGCTCTGTGTTTCGGGGGCCGCATTGGAAAAGTTGGGGTCTTCTACATTGGTTTTTCAATACAACTTTCTTCAATTTCGGTTGAAGGTTGGGTAGTTGCAGTCATGGAAATTGCCAAAAATTTACCCCTTTTTTCCCTCCTTCCCGAAAAAGGCGAGGGGAGTACTGGTTTTGAGGATTGCAATCCGTCGCTTTCGCCCCCCGTATTATTGAGGGCAGTATCGTCATTTCAGTAGCTGCCGATGAAGCATGGAGGAGCACCGTTCGTGCTAAACGACGCAGGAGGCGCGTGTTTAGGCGAAACGGTCGTTTGGTTGATTAATGGTGGATAATTTTTTTTTTTTCAAAAAAGGAGGGGCTTTCTGGGGTAATTGAGGGTGTTCTGGTAATTTCACGGAATTGTTGTGTTTGGCACGAATTCCGCAGCCAACATATGTTCTTCGGCTAGACCTGGCACGTTTTTTGTCGCCTCCTCCCTTGTATCACTTCCACCCAATTCTCATGATTTTTTGGGTGCTATTAGTTGCAGCGTGCCAAAGAAAGGACAAAATGCTGAGAAAGATACTCACCTCTCTGTGAAATCCTTTTTTTTTTTAAAAAAAAAAAAGCTAAAAAATAGGATTATTGTAGTGCCTGAATATCATAAAGACGCAGCCAGAGCAGCAAGTGTTTTCCATCATGATATGGAGCGTATGGATAGAATATAGATAAAAAATACCAACGACTACGAGTCGGACCAAGATGCTCCCAAAAAGTTTGCCATGCCAGCTTGGCAGATTTGTTTATAATATGTAATCACGCCAGTTTTGGTGAAGTTCCCTTTTGGCCCCCCACCCTGGCATTTTGGTCAGCGATTCGGTCCGTGCAGATTGCTCTACAGCTAAGCCATACTGTTTCTATCCAGATTCTACGGATAATGATACTGTTAATCCGGCCTTGTATGTTTTATATTTTTTAACTTTATTGATTTTCTTTTTATTTTCATGTTAGCTTAAATGTATTTAGTTCACAATTTTCAGAAAAAAAGTATTTAGTTCACGTGCTAATTTTTTTTCAGAAATAAATTTTTTTTCAGGTGCGTGGGAAATGATAAAAATTCTTTTTTTTTTTTTTTAGCACATCCAAAAAATATGCAGGTGAATTTTTATACAAGAGGTGTATTTGGTAATGAATAAAATTTTTGATGAAAAGTTGTGGAGAGTAAAAATTGTCAAATGATGTGATATGATATGAGGTAATGATAAGTAGTAAAGAGGATAAAGTTAAAATAGATAGGTTAGTTGTGTGGATAGTTGTGTAGAAATGATTGAAAAGTAGAGTAGTTGTATAGGAAAATGTGAAAAAATGATTAAAAAATATGATAGTTAGGGAGAGTGAAAAATTTTAAATTGAAAAGTTTTAAACATTTTCTACTCAAGAATTCAAAATTGGGTTTTGGTACGTAAACTAAATTTATCCTAGCACGCATAAAAATAGAAAAAGAAAATATTAAAAAATGTAAAAGATACAAGATTGTACAAGCATTATTATCCAAAATCTACAGCCATTTTTTTTTTTGGGTAGTGATTAGCTCCGTCTTACGGTACATGGACAAAGATGTCCCTCCTGCCACGAGATGTTGGTGGGCACGTAGGTAATCTAGCTGAAGGTGGGCTATTGAAGTTGTGCAAATCCGGAATTTTATTGGGTGCATCACATCCAAGGGCCCATTTGATGGTTGATTTTAAATCAGACTAAACGGTGGTATGTTGTTGTTGGATGTGATGCAACACATGAATTGTTAGGAGGGAATCAGGTTTCCTTTTTGAATTATCTGAAGGTGATGGTAACCTCTACGAAAATGACAGTTTGCTCGTAGCCGGGAACCATTTTCTGGCACTTGAGATGCTTGTTCCTTTTTTATTTATTTATTTATTTTTATAATGTTAAGATGCTTGTCCATTAGTCAAAAGTATTCTATTTTCTACTAATACCCGTACTAACGTCCCCATATGAGAACCAATCATCAACCACTAGTGGGCTCCGCATCTGACATTATCATTATTTTATTTTAAAAAAACTGGGAATTTCTATTCACAGGCAGCCGTGGCTCCGGCCGCACACCGCTCGATTGGGACAACCGCATGAAGATCGCCCTGGCAGCCGCCCGTGGGCTGGCCTACCTCCAGGTGACGGGGAAGATCGTCCACGGCAACATCAAGTCATCCAACGTCCTCCTCCGTCCCGACCTCGACGCCTGCGTCTCCGACTACGGCCTCAACCCCCTCTTCGGCTCCACCACTCCCACCACCCGCGTCGCCGGCTACCGGGCGCCCGAGGTGGTCGAGACCCGCAAGGTCACCTTCAGGTCCGACGTCTACAGCTTCGGCGTTCTCCTGCTGGAGCTCCTCACCGGCAAAGCCCCCAACCAGGCCTCCCTCGGGGAGGAAGGCATCGACCTCCCGCGCTGGGTCCAGTCGGTGGTCCGCGAGGAGTGGACGGCGGAAGTGTTCGACGTGGAGCTGATGAGGTACCAGAACATCGAGGAGGAGATGGTGCAGCTACTGCAGATCGCCATGGCCTGCGTCTCCACGGTTCCAGATCAGCGGCCGGCGATCCAGGAGGTGGTGAGGATGATAGAGGAGATGAATCGGGTGGAGACGGATGATGGGCAGAGACAATCGTCGGACGATCGGTCTAAGTCTGGTGGGCAGACGCCGCCGACAGAGTCGCGGACTCCTCCAGCCGCTGCTACGCCGTGAGGACCACGAGGGGGTGTGTGTGTGTAAGGGCGTGCATATCTCTGTTCTCTTCGATCTGCAAAGGATTTTTCTTTTCTTCTTCTTTTCCCCATTTTTCTGGTTTTGTTATTTCTGCGTTTTTTTTCTCTTTTAAAATTTTTAATTTTAATATTTTTGGGGGGTTGGGATTAATTGGAGTTGGAGGTGGCAAAGGTCCAGTGCCTAGGTGGAGCTGCCATTTGTTGGATTTTTATTGAGCAAAACGGATATTTTCATGCGAGGAAGCTTAACACGATTTCAGCAACTGCAATTCTGTTCCCGCCACTGGATTATTTTTTGGCCTGTTCCCTCGCTCTTCTAAAAATAAATATAAGCGGGTCACCATAGCCAAAATAAGGTAGTCGTGCGTATAGGAGTCCGGGGTTCGAACTACAGCGTGGGTTAAAAAAAAAAAAAAAAAAAAAAAAAATGGACCCTCGTTTGTAGGAGTCGTATGTTCTTCCTTATGGGAGTTCCGGCTAGATTTCGACCTGTTGTCTGCTTTATGAATGGGTTTAAAATGTAACACCAGATGTCTGTCATGGTACACTGTACAAAATCAAGAAAAAAAGTGTTTAATTTCCTGGTATATATACGTCTTTGATTGGCACGATCTCCGGTAACAATGGCCGGTTTGGAAACTTTTGCATTCTTTGTTTTGATCACATGGAAGCTTTTGCATTCTTTGGTATAAGTAGAATCTTATAAAAATAATCATTTATGGCAACGCCTTCAGTGTCAAACTACTGCCTGTCCAGTATGAAACAAGGCTGGAACCGTGAGATAAAAAAATGTTGATGTTTATTAGTACCGGGAAATATTATATCAGAAATAGAAAAAGTTATATTGAAAGTGAGAAAAATAATTTTTTTTTTTTACAGAAAAAGTATTTTTGAGAAATGTAAGATGTTATCTCATCCAAGTTGTGAGCATTGTTTTGAACTTAAACCACATATGTGTATCTTATGATAATTAGGAGATAAAACTATACTTTAATTGAAGAATTAAATTAAATATCGAATTTTGACAATTAATATATAATAATTATTTTATATTAATATCATGGTCCATTTAGGATACCTCAACCTTAATTCATTTATAATTTATTTAATAAATAGGTTGATGATTGTTAATAGGTTATGTATATATGTTGTAAATAAGTCAAAATCAAGTTAATTTAAAGTTAAGTGTTTGTCGTTTGCTATTATTATGGTGAATTGATTTACACTTATGTAATACGTAGCATAGTTAGATCTTTATCGGAGAAGGTATACTTGATGCGCCAACACAAAAAAAATGGGATTTGGCAAGACAGAGAGAGGGTAGGGAGGAAAATAGTGATAGGGATAGAGATGAGAATAATCCAAGACTAAGAGGGAGAGATGTGGGGAAGGAGAAATGAAGGAGAAAGGTGTAAATAAGAAGAAAGATGGAGAAAAGGATGTTTAGAGTTGGAGAGGGAGAGGAAAGAAGAATCTTAAGGATGACATTCAGAGGTAGCGGTGAGGACAACGATGATAATGTTATAACACAACAAATTATAGTCATAAATGGAGGGAGGAAATAGAAAATAAAAATGGAAAAATAGATTTAAGGTTTAGAAAATATACACACTCCTTTTTAAGTGGTTAAATTAGGTTAATGGATTAAGTAGGTTAAATAGGTTGTAAAATTTCAATTCTTATCAATGTATTTATTTAAATAGTTAAATAAGTTGGCGGGCTATAAATTATTTATTCAAAAATTTCAACATAAACCCATTTATAAATGCGTTTGACTAGTAAGATGACCAGTTGACCTTGACCATTAATACCTTTACATGTATCCCTTATTGTTTGTTCTTATTCAGAAGCATTTAACAAGCTTGAATGAGACAAATTTCTGATTTTCAATGTAACTTTTCAATTTTTTAATTTCTAATTTAATTTCTTACTTTTTAATATAATCTTTTACTTTTTTAATATTACTTTTTCATTATCAATATATTTTCATCCTAATTTTTTAATCTCATTCAAATCTCTTTGCCGATTACAACAATATAATATTATGGTTCCACGTAGGAGCTAACACATAATACAAGGGAATTCATTTAGTTTCTTTTTAGCCGTGTCACTTATTACCTTCTATGTTTAGGCGACTGAAAGAGGATAACTCCAGGGAAAGGGTAATAATGCAAATACCTTTATTTAACTTCGAATCCTATATTTCACCCCCTACTCTACACACCCTTAACTCACTCATCTTAGTTACTTGACCATGCAAATAATCACAAAGAGTTGATTTGGCTTTGAGCTTGGAACGATGATAACGGCTAAAGAGCATTAAAGACAAACTTGGTCTAAATAAACATGCAAAATAGTAGAGTTAAAAAGCAAATGCACATGCTTAGAAGGCTTAAAATACAAAAAGCCCACTAAGGGAAGAAACTACCTAGGCAAGGCTTAAGGAAAAGATGCTATGCTTGAGTATATGCATGAATTTTTATATGTTTATTTGATACGAATAATATTAATTATATATTTTAACTAGATGTATACAATGTTTTAGTTTAGTTTGTAATATTTTAAAAATGAATGATACACATAAAGATTATAAGAGACCGTCAACTTAAATTTTAATAACGAATTTTAATAATGACTTTAAATTTCCTTCGATATCATTTATTGGGCTTAGATTCTATAATTTCTATTGGGGAAATCTAATCATTTTAGTTCGTCTCAATATTGATGAATATTTATTCCATAGATTGTATTTAGTATAATGTATTTAGTTATAAAAAATTAATCGTTTGTCTAATATATTCTACATTAATGTCATTTACAAATGTATAAAATAAATATAATAAAATGATTTTATTCCATATATTAAATTTAAAATCTAGATCATCTAAATTGTCATTATTGCATGAGTAAATAATTATATAAAATATTATTAGATTCTAATGGATATATAAATGGATCTAAGCATATTTTATGGTTAACTAATAAATATATATTTAAGCAAATATGTCCTGTGCACATTTTTGATTGGATAAAATTTGGATCATTGATCTAGTGAATTTTTCATTAATCATCAAGGTGAAAAAATGAAAGAGAGTACATGAAGCTACTTTTATGTAATCTAATGGCATAGAAGTAAAATACTCATTTATTTTTTATAAAAATAATTTAAATTAAATATTAATAAATATGCTAGCTAACAACTATGATGACATTTACTTTCTGTGGACATACAAATTCAAAATAAAAAAATAGAAACTCTTTTGCGATATTAATATTATTTTTATTTTGCACACTTAATTATTCATTGGACTAGTTAAAATAAATGTGCAATGATGATCTAATTTACTTACATAATGTAAAATTAAATGATATAAAATAAGAATGTTTCAATGGTATGGATACCCTTCTAATGTTCAATAGTTTTAAGTCTAATCAATATCAACCTCACACCCTTTTGTATTTAAAATTATCTATGTAAATGGGAAAATTGGTTTTATCCAAAATAAATATTGTCACGCACAGACCCAGAAAAGCAATCATTGGGTCTGACGCACAGAGCACACAAACCCAGAAAACGTCCATTGAGCCTGCGGGCTATGGGCCTCACAGTGTGATATTGTCCGTTCTGGCCTGGCAGCTTAGCCGCACGGCTTTAAAACGCGTCACACTATATTGAACTTGAGACTCACTTATAAACTACCAGGAACTTTCTCCCCTTTTCGATGTGGGATTCGGTTCTGGGCTATTACAAGCCCACCAGCTTCCGCCTGGTTCGTCCCCGAACCACAACCCAACTCTGGGCTTCTGCCTGCAGCCCTGACTTTCACTGGTTCAACTCTCCGAACCACATCTACTGGAGGGGGAGCCGCTCTGATACCACTGTCACGCACAGACCCTGAAAAGCAATCATTGGGTCTGACGCACAGAGCACACAAACCCAGAAAACGTCCATTGAGCCTGCGGGCTATGGGCCTCACAGTGTGATATTGTCCGCTCTGGCCTGGCAGCTTAGCCGCATGGCTTTAAAATGCGTCACACTATATTGACGAACAGGCCAGAGCGGACAATATCACACTGTGAGGCCCATAGCCCGCAGGCTCAATGGACGTTTTCTGGGTTTGTGTGCTCTCTGCGTCAGACCCAATGATTGCTTTTCTGGGTCTGTGCGTGACAGTGGTATCAGAGCGGCTCCCCCTCCAGTAGATGTGGTTCGGAGAGTTGAACCAGTGAAAGTCAGGGCTGCAGGCAGAAGCCCAGAGTTGGGTTGTGGTTCGGGGACGAACCAGGCGGAAGCTGGTGGGCTTGTAATAGCCCAGAACCGAATCCCACATCGAAAAGGGGAGAAAGTTCCTGGTAGTTTATAAGTGAGTCTCAAGTTCAATATAGTGTGACGCGTTTTAAAGCTGTGCGGCTAAGCTGCCAGGCCAGAGCGGACAATATCACACTGTGAGGCCCATAGCCCGCAGGCTCAATGGACGTTTTCTGGGTTTGTGTGCTCTGTGCGTCAGACCCAATGATTGCTTTTCTGGGTCTATGCGTGACAAATATTTAGAATGCCTCATTCAGTAAATTTTAAAGGAATGCGATCCTATGCACCCGGATGCATTGAAGCTAAGTGCACTCGGGTACGAATATTTATTTTTTATATATTTTTAAAATTTCTATATACAACTATTAATCTAACTGCATTTAACATGTGTATAAATTACTAAAAATACCATTGATTTAAAAAAAATCTTCAAAACTCTAAAAATGGTAAAAATTGATATACATGTTAAATACAAATAAATTAACAGTTGTGTAATTTCTTTAAAAAAAGGTTCAATGCACCCGGGGGTTAATGATACGTTCCAATCTCAAAATCAACAAAGAATAATTTGACCTATATGTCTATTTCAAAACTATTGATTCATTTGCTTGCACTATTCCTCTTATATAGATAAGTTGTTTTATACGCTATTACTTCTTCTTTCATAGTTGAGTGATTTTATAAATTATTATGAAGTTTTTATAATTTGTGAACTAATTCAAACATTTTTAAAATTTACCTTTTTTATACCATTAAAATTATTTTTAAAAACAAATTGATATTCATTTAAGTGGGCTCAAATAGGATAAGCACACTGAAATCTTTAATGGCACGGTTCTATTTCAGGGGTGACCGGACACCCGGGTGTATTTAACATGTGTTTCAATTTTTTACTATTTTTAGAGATTTTTAAATAAATATTTTTGATTTTTTAAAATCAGTGGCATTACGAAAATGTCATTGATTTTTAAAAATAAAAAACGAATACCTAAAAGTATCTAAAAAGGTAAAAAACTGTTATATATGTTAAATACACTTAAATTAACAGTCGTATAAAAAAAATTTCAAAAAATTTAAAAACGGATTTTTGCACCTGGTTTCACTGTATCACGTCTCGTTCTATTTTAAGCATATGTCAGTAGGAATTATTTATAGATTTCATAATCCCTTTTTCTTGCTTTAGTCTATTATGTAATTATAGCAGGGTTAATTATCCACTTAGAAATATTCCAAATATTATTTATATTCACTTTAAAATATTAATGATAAAAATTTTATTTATATCTATGCAAATGATTTCATAAGATATTATATATATATTTTTTGATTGGAATATATTTACATACATCTCAACATATATTACACTGAAGGCTTGAGACATTTTTACAAATATGGAGACATTGCTCTACTAAATAATCAGGAAGAAATAGCTTCCAACAACCAAACAGGAGATCACTGCTCCCACAAACAACCGTACGGAAGACCACAACTCTCACTAATAATTTTTTCCTCATTTCTCATTTTTGGCCGAAATCCCAAATGCAGGATTCAAACCCACGACCCAGCGCTGTCCAGATTCCATGACGCTTGCGCTGATATTATATAATTTTATATCTTCATAAATTGTATGATAAGATAAACCAAATAAAAATATTATAGAAACCTTATTTATGAACTGTATAGCATTGCCTACCTTTAATAATTAAAAATTAAATATTTATTTAATGATTTGAGTAACGATTGATAGATATAACGTAATAATTTTTAAATAATCTAATTTACTAAAGTAAAAAGGTTTTCTATACTCAAAAAGTTTTTCTTATAACTACGCGGAGATGTTAAATAATATAAATAAAAGAAAAGCTAATATTTTTATGTATTTTAATTTTCAAAATTAAATATTATAACAAAACCGCCACAGGCATCTCCCGCCGTTGAAACGGGCCTGTTACCCTATCTATATAAGATGGACGCGTGTTAGACAAGCGCTGCCGCTATTTCACTGGAAGATAGCACGCTGCTCTATAAAATCCATTTTCCCATGCATGAAAATGTCGGTAAAGATTAGAAGGTACGGGAGATCGTACAGCGCCTTCTGCAGGCCTCTCTTCCATGGCCATATAGATATATATGTATACAAACGACAGCTCCTCCTGAGACAACAAAACTGCCATACACGCGAGTCACGTGTTTATAAGGTAAATACGTTAACAAGGGAATTAGAATTTACCCTTTTAAACATGGGAGAAGAAGGACATCAGCAAAATAGAAATTACGAAAAATACACAATGGCCAAGTTATAAAAATGAGGATGCAACGGAGAGGAATCCACAACAACAATGCGACCGGTAAATTTTTTTTTTTTTTTTTTTTTTTTAAATGTTTCTATTCTCACTTCTCGGTGAGGGTGTCACAGGTCGCTTTCTAAGAGCGGACCGCCAAAGTCAAGCGGGCGGAGGTATGTACGGAATTCATCCACCTGCCAGCCTCCTACCCACTGTGTCTGCACGGCTGCATCCACGTCTTCGATCAATCAAAATTCAAAAGCCTTTGATTAAAGAACGTCTCAAGTTTATCCCAGGAAAAAAAAAGAAAAAAGAAAAAAGAACTTTGAAGTTCGAATTCCGGGGTAGTTTGGCCCACCACCGCAATAGTTAACGTTAGAAGATAATTGAAATCAGAAGGGAAAATGTGCAAATATATCCACTTAATTTAACTATAACTGTTCCATAAAAAAAAAAAAATAACTATAACTGCAAATATACTCATATATTTTTTAAAATCACAAATAACCCTATATGGTTGAACTATAATTATAAATATACTCACTGTACTGCATCATGATGGCGTGAGTATATTTGCAAATATGTCCAAATTATGTAAGTAAATTACAAAAACCAAATGTACTTTATTTTTTAAATTCAAAATATACCCACATAGTTTAAATGACTTTGCCAATATACCTACACCATGATGGTATAGTAACATAGCCATAACGACATGAATATATTTGCAATATGGTCGAATTATGTAGGGTTATTTCTAATTTTTGAAATTGTGTAGATATATTTACAATAATGGTAAAACTTAGTAGGTATATTTGAAAATCATCCAATAAGAAGATATATAGTAGACCGATGAAAGGCGAAACAGTAGAAAGTAGAAACTTGATTTGGTGGCCTCTTTTTTTTTATTAGTATTATACACCGTGACATCTAATATTATAGACAAACTTCTTCACAATCCTCACAATGGAAGGATTTCTTACAAATATCCTTACTTTCAGAAGAAGGGGGAAGAATATTGTACGTACCCTCATAACCAGGAGAAAATGCAAGTATATTTATCTGCATCAAGCAGAGTTTGATCCTGCTGTCGGTCACCAAGGGGGCCAACAGTAATACCATCATGGCAATGCCCCATTGGCGATTTGTTGGACACTTGGTAACATGTATTTATTGAGATTTTGGGATAGTGTAGAAAATGTGAAAGGAAATATTCTGAAAACTGTGTGATGATAAAGCTAAAATTAGAATAAATAATGTAGTTGTGAGAAAAATAATAAGAGATAAGTGTAAAGTTAGAAAAAAAACTAAGTTTGTTAGATAATTAAATCATGAATAAGAAAATGTGTAGAAGACAAAAAATCATAAAAACTTATAGGTGTATATTAACAAACGTGGCCCCAGCGATCGAAGGAGCGGTGGCCTTCTGGGAGCAGAGTCAATAATATTGCAGAAATTTTTGGCTGTTTTATAGTATTATTTCGTCTGTTCATAGCTTAGATGACAAAGTAAGGTAAGAATGAGATAAAAATCTGACACGTTGAGAATGAAAAAAAGTGTATTCAGATTTCATATTGAAAAATGATATTAATGGTGTATTTGGAAATTGATAAAACTTTTGATGAAAAGTTGTAGAGAGTAGAAGTTGTCAAATGATATGATATGATAGAGGTAATGATGAAGAATAAATAGAATAAAGTTGAAATAGATAGGTTAGTTGTGTTAGTAGTTGTGTAGAAATGATTGAAAAGTAGGATAATTGTATAGAAAAATGTGAAGAAATAATTAAAAAATAGGATTGTTGTGGAAAGAGAAAAATTTTAGATTGAAAAGTTTTAACTTGACAACTTCTCCTTATTAACAAACATACACTAAGGGTGTGTTTGTTTGGGGCTAAAATATGTTAAATAAAACTTTTCAACCCAAAACTTTTCACTCTCCATAACTACTCTATTATTTATTTATTTTTTCACATTTTTCTATACAAATTACCCTACTTTTCAATCATTTCTACACAACTGCCCATACAACTAACCTATCAATTTTAACTTTATTCTCTTTAATCCTCATCATTACCCCTATTATATCACATTATTTTCTATCAATTTGACAACTTCTATCTCCAAAACTTTTCATCAAAAGTTTTACCTCTAACCAAGGTGTGTTTGGGAATGGATAAAACTTTTGATGAAAAGTTGTAGAGATGAGAAGTTGTCAAATGATGTAATATGATAGGGGTAATGATGATGAATAAATAGGATAAAGTTGAAATAAATAGGTTTGTTGTGTAGAAATGATTGAAAAGTAGGGTAGTTGTATAGAAAAATGTGAAGAAATAATTAAAAATTAGGGTAGTTGTGGAGAGTAAAAAGTTTTAGATTGAAAAATTTTAAATTGACAACTTTTTGTTGTTGCCAAACGCACCCTAAATAAAAAAGTGCATCGTTCTCCGTTAAAAAAAAAGAAATTGTTATTTTTTTAAATACGAAAAAATCTTCTTAAAAAGGTCGATTCCATTTAATACTCACCTCATACACATCCTGTACAAAATGTGAACAAAAAGTGGCGATGCTCTGCCCCGTTTTCATTGGCCCATTTCCAAGCTACGGACCATTCGACGGTTGCTAAAAAGATACCCATTCGAATTCCTAAGCTTTAACATTTTATTCTGCCACGGGCCCACTACTGTGACTTTTATGCAACTCGTCCACGTTGGCCCACGTGTTTAACGGTTTGGATCGCCACGAGGTATACCGTATTGCCACGTTCAGACAAGCGCCAGGCCAGACGGCGAGTAGAGTACTGAGTACCCAAACCGCCGCCGTTTGTCGCCGGTGACACGTGGCTGCAGTTTTCATGGTGGTGGTGGGCAAAGGCCACTGGCGAGCCATCTTTCCACTGACACGGACAGCTAGGCCGACAGCGATGCCACAGGTGTCGAGAATTGACGGGAAAGTGGGGTCCACAACTGTTTTATCTTTTCCGGCGTCTGTGCTCTCTCAGCTACCGCATGTGGCAACATTCGGATTATTTTCACACGTGTCGAGCTAGCAAAGTAACTGGGCAGCATGCATCCTGCTCTCACTGCAGCAGGTAAACGGGTTGGATGTTTTGTCCGTGTGCATGATGCTTTTCAAAAAGGGTTGAAGGGGCCCACGCCCTCCGTGACCTGCGCGCCCCCGTCTCTAGGCTCACCAATCACCATCTGCTGGACTGGACGAGTTGCTACAGTACCACCGGCGGGTGAGGGGGGTGGGTGGGTTGTAGCCGTTAGTGCACTTACCCCTTCCTTGAGAGAGGGTGTTTTTTTATTTTATTTTATTTTAATGTACTCTTCATAATTATCAAATTTTTAATTATTTTTTCATAATTTTCTATACAACTACCATACTTTTCAATCATTTCTACATAACTAACCTATCTATTTTAACTTTATTTTCTTTACTTCTCATCATTACCCTTATCATATCACATCATTTGACAATTTTTACTTTTCAAAATTTTCATCAAAAGTTTTATTCATTCACTTTTCAATCTAAAATTTTTCACTATCCATAATTATTCTTTTTTTTTAATTATTTTTTCACATTTTTCTATACAAACTACCCTACTTTTCAATCATTTCTACACAACTACCCATACAACTAACCTATCTATTTTAACTTTATTCTCTTTACTCCTCATCATTACTCCTATTATATCACATCACTTTCTATTGATTTGACAACTTCCACTCTAAAAACTTTTTATCAAAAGTTTTACCTCCACTCTAAGTTTAAATAATAGCTGCAAGCCAGGCAGGACATGAAAAATTATCATGTACAGGGCTGTTAAAAATTGGAATGAGGATCGAGATGGATGTACAAGGATGGATTAAAATTTTAGATTTCTAAAAAAATATTTTTCTCATATCATATATAACAATCTACATTTCACATTTTCCATACATTCCGGGTCTCACTTTTCAAGTTTCAATATACAATAATACTTCATCTTATCTTCTCATGCTATTCCACATTCAATCCCAATCTGAAACCAACCTAGGATAAGCCACTCATAGCGTGTATCTGTAAACCAAATATGGGTGAATATCCTATAATAAATTTTCAAATGTTTTGTTATCGATGGCGATTACATCTTTGCTCTATCGCTTAAATATATTATTAATTTTTAATTTCTTCCCATGGATATCTTATCTCATTCCCATATTATTCCACATCTCATCCTAATCCTAAAGAGGCTAGTGCAGGATAAATCATATATAATGGGCACTCGAAATTACTTTGAGTAATATCTTATGACATACAAGCACAAAGATGTGATTTTTTCATTTCAATATCCGATTTTTTTTTTGGGTAGCAAAATATCTGATTTTTTAAAGTTCACACGAAGAAATAACTCGATGAGTATAAGATGTGATATCTTGTTTTGGAAGAGCAAAGTGAAATTGGAACTAGATTGATTTGACTTTTATATGAATGGGTTAAAATGGATTAAAAACTAAAATGACTTATTACTAGAGTTGGATAATATTTTTATGGGTAATTCGCAAATATATCCACATAATTTCAAAAATTTCAAATTACCGCTACCATAATTACAAATATATTCACTCTATTATAACGCCTTTACTGCATCATTACAACATGAGTATATTTGCAAAAACTAAATATATTCATTTAATTTTTGAAATCACAAATATACCCATACAATTTACAAACTATTGCAAATATATCTACATAGTAACGGTGCAGTAATGATGTTATAACGGCATGAGTATATTTGTAATTATGGTCAAATTATATATGATAATTTATAATTTCTAAAACCACGTAGGTATATTTGCAAATCATCTTTTGTATTAATAAAATATGGATCGAGTGGATAAATCACCCAACCTAGTTGACTCGAGTTGCCGCCCTGGAATGCACATGCAAACCCAACTGACTTGACGGCAATTCATACGATGTTAATGAGCTACGGATGTGGTTTTCTTCGTATGCGCACGTGGAGAGAAAGGAAAATGGAGAAATAGATAACAAAATATCAAGATAAGTATGATGTCAGATGCAAAGTAAATATACAAAAAAATAAAAAATGTAAGATTAAGAAAAAACAATAACAACAACAACAGCAACAACAGATTTTTATAACCATAACAAAAGAAATATTGCTATAGTCGTTAAGTTGTATTGGAAAATCAATTCCAATTCCAATTCCGGCTTTCCCACTTTGCAAACAGAAGTCATAAAGGGATTCGAATCCAATGCCCACGATCATCATCTTCTGGTCCATAGACGGCATGTAAGCGATTGTGTGGAGCCAGGGAATTAGATCTACGGAAAAAAGACAAGATGCATCAGCAGCGACTAGCAAAGCAATCGTGGCTAGGAACACAAGCACACAACAACAGAGAAAAAAAACAAACAAACACACACACAGAGGCTGGTGAACCCCATGCTCCCCTTCTCCCTTTTGTTTATTATTTTCATAATCTTGATTAGTTGGAGGATTAAATCATTAAACCTAGCTGCATGTGGCTAAGCTGGAATCTTTTTGGAGACAACGACTCGCGTGGACTACCTACAAAGACATCATCTTTGTCTCTCTGCCGTTAATTTTTTTTTTGTTTTTGTTTTTATAAAAGAATAAAATCACAAAAAGCTAAAAGCAAGCGAGCAAAGTATACAAAAATCAAAACATTCCCATCTGCTTCCATGCTCTGGCACCCTGAGATAACAATGGTTGATAAGGAGGAAAACTACTAGCCCATCCATACAAATTATTCAATTCAAATAAGCTTTTAAAAACTGACACCCGTGCAGTTCGAGATTCATTTAAGCTATTAGTTTTCTTGTGAAATGATAAATATGCTCAAACTTTAAAATAATTTGAGATTGTTTGCTCATACAATTTTATTATTGTATAATTATAAAAAATTTATTAAAATATAAATTTTTAGCTATAAAATTATAATTAAAGATGAACATATTCGTTATTGCATTCAAGACTAACGGACATTGTAACATATTCATAACGGCACGAGTATAAGTAAAATTTTATATAAAATACATAGATATATTTAAAATTTTTGAAAGTTTGAGGATATAAGTGAAATTAAAGGTAAAATTTAAGAATGTATCTGAAATTTCTCTAAAATTTATATGGCTGAGCATGAACCATCAAACACATGTGGAGCATTTCCAAATCACTCCAACCTCATGGCATTATTGGGAAGGATGGCGTGCATAGGGGGAAAGGAATGTGGTGTGGTGACTGCTGATATATATATATTTTGACTGTACATAGGATTCTCGCAAGCAGGCACGAGTGGACTCACATCCGGTCCGTGAATTTTATTTCGGACGGCTGAGATCTACCCCCAAGCACCAGCGGTTTTCCCAACATGCTTTAAAACGGTGATTGAAGCGTCCATTCATGTGGATGTGGGTGATCCAACTCCAAGCTGCTGAAATTAAGCAAATCATGGCTACCCATAAGGTGGAACAGATATTTTCATTTATAGGATGTGTTTGGTAATGAATAAAACTTTTGATGAAAAGTTACGGAGAGTAAAAGTTGTCAAATGATGTGATATGATAGGGGTAATGATAAATAGTAAAGAGGATAAAGTTAAAATAAATAGGTTAGTTATGTAGATAGTTGTTTAAAAATGATTGAAAAGTAGGGTAGTTATATAGAAAAATGTGAAAAAATGATTAAATATATGATAGTAGTGGAGAGTGAAAAGTTTTAAATTAAAAAGTTTTAACTTGACAATTGACAAATACACTCGTAAGTTCATTGCAAGATGATTAGTCGACATCGTTTGACTGAAAAAATGGATTCAATCAACCACTTGATTTTTTTAGATGTTGCGCGGCCCAAAATTTCGTGGTTTCAAAACAAATTTTTAAATTTTTTAAATTGCAAAAATATCAGCATCCATCATAAGTGTATATTTTAGGTTATTTTTAGTTTTTTTTTTAACGTGAATGTAGACTATCACTCTAGCCCCAAACTCAAAATCTCACACACAAATGTCAAATTATTTGATTATACCTTGAATGACAGATTATTTCAGTTGATTGTCTATACGTTGAGTGTATATACCTAGATAGTGGTCAACCTAAATCAACCCACTTGGACTATTCAAGTGTCCAAATGCACGTATATCATTTCTCATGAATGCTGTTAATCAGATAAAAATAGGATAGTATTGAGTTAGTTGATGAAGTTGCCAGATACACACTATTTGACAATTAAAGTGGATGACTTAAAATAAATAGCATAATTTGCTAAGCGCTCCATTTCTATGTAACCTGAAGCAGACCTATATAACCCCTTTAAAATTTAAGATTTTTATCTTTGATGGAAAATCTATTCTATTCATTATATTTAACATCATCTGTTTATTTAGGGATATTAAGTTTCATCCCAATCAAGTATGTTTATGGGCTACATTTGTTAGCAAATATATATATTCATATGTAAATTATGAAAGATGTTAAAATATCAATTTTAAAGTAGTATTTTCGACATCTAAACCGTCTAAAATATTATTTTTATGTAAATAAATGATTTTATAAAGTATTATTATATTCTAATACATGTGTAAATAAATCTAAATATTTTTCATAATTTACACATGAATATATATATTTTTGAACAAATGTGGCCCATAAACGTATTTGATTGGGATGAAGTATGGTCTCCTAGATAAACAAATGATGCTAAATATAATGAATGGATTGAATTTTTCATTAGGGATCAAAATCTTAGATTTTGAAGGGTTACATGGGTCTGCTTCTATGTAACTAGGTTTGCCAATGTGTTTACTTAATTTGACGCAAATTGTTAATATATCCATATTATTTCACAAATTACATATTACCGCACAAATTTCACAAAAATTGCTTGTATATCTATGTTAACAACTGATGTTTAACGGAGGTACATGGACTATTAAATAAAAAGGTAATTTGCAGATTTACCTACTTAGTTTGATATTAATTACTAATATACCTACATTGTTTCATAAATTGCATATTAGCTAGACAAAATTTTACCAAAATTGCTTGCGTATCAATGACACCTCTTTGTCATAAAAAATTGTTAATGCTTGCATTAAAAATTTGAGTAATGATAGAAATAATTCTATTTAAAGCTATATTAGAATTTCACGATTTATAAAACACTTAATTGTGCATGTTAAAGGGGTTTACTTGAGGGCTAATATGTCAGCATTTAACATAAATACCAAGCAAGTTTATTAAAACTTTGCGAGGGTAATATGCAATTCGTAAAACGATATAGGTATATTAGCAAATTATACTTTTTTATTTAACTATTGTTAAATGTTAACTGTTAACATGAGTATGCAAGGAATTTTGGTGAAATTTTACGAGAGTAATATGCAATTCATAAAATAATATAAGTATATTAGTAAACTATCCAAATAAATACTCACCCTCATTTTTAGATAAAGTTTTCAAAGTGATGTATAAAAGGCTGCGGCTTTTGAGTTCCACGTAGCCCTTGCTTTCCTTTGAAATGGTTTTCTCAAGTTGAATAGAAATTGACAAAATTAATTTAGTGGTATTTCTCCACCAATTTTTAGGCTGATTTATATGTTATCATGTCACATTTTTCTCATTATGGATATACTTTTAATCCTCGATCTTTTTATAAAAAAGCATTATTTACTTTATATTTTATGTTTGGGGAATGATCTGATTAGCATAGGTTAAACAAACAACTCACTTAGCTCATTTCAAAAAATCTATTTAAAACATTTTTTTTAATTTTTTCTTAGTACACTTGATTATTTAAGTGTATTTAACACATGAATTAAGTTTTATCATTTTTGGATATGCGTATATATTTTTTTGAGATTTTTAAACATAGAAAAAGAAATATTTTAAATGAGTTTATTAAGATAGGCTAAGCAAGTCAGGGCTAATAAGATTACCTTTGTTTATGTTTTTTTCCAATTTATGAATTTCTCTTATTTTTCGTTATTATTTTTGAAACAATTCCCAAAGACTATAAAAGAATGTCAGCTAGGTCTTAACAAAACCGTAGGTGGAAAAGTATTATTATAATTATTGTTTTTGGGACAGGGAAGAAGTAGTTATGAAAAGGCGAAGAAATGTATTAATCGAACGATTGATTCGTAATTCATGTTGGCTTCAATGGATCTCTTCACTCTTTTAACTCCTGACTCATCTATAACAACCCCAAAAGAGCCAAAGAGCCTTCCTTAATGAGCTGCCATCACTCAAAGGATGTTCGCATCACGCATAGGCAGAAAAACATGTCCAACTCTGCGTAGTGCGTAGCCGGACGACTGTGGCCATCCACGTAATAAAAAAAAAAAATCACATGCCCGTCTTTCATCTGTACCATCATTTCCATTTATTGCGTATGCAGCAATTCAAATTCCACCCACCCCCATTCCATGCCTGCCTAGAGAAACAACGACAGGGTGGCTGGCTACTGCATCAACATTTTCTGCACAACAGCCCTAAGAATTCTGCAATATAGCTTTGATGTAAATTTTGCTTGGGGAATTGATGCTTTCCCGAGGGCTATTTGAACTAGTCCACAATTACTGCCACAATCGGCGGCATGTGACAACCTGGCCGCAAATGTACTAAAAAGTGAACGCTCTTAACTGTGCAATTTGAAAGGCTGATTACGGTGTGTGCCCAAAAATGCGAAAATGGTGCGTTGGGGTACAACTACGACTGGGAAAGGGATGAACGGAATGGGGCCTTCCCACGCCACAGGCCACGCTGTTTGTCTTTCCCATGTTCTCTGCCGAATTGCCTGGCAAATATCATCATCCTTTTTTTTTTCTTACCTGCCAAGACACGCCTTTGCTCCTTTTGCCTTTGAATGTCTGATTTTTGTGCTACAAGTACGCGTCCTGTGATGAATATATAGCCTGAAACAAGACCTTGCAATGTCTTTATATTTCCTTGCTAGTAATTAAAAGGCCAACTTAACACTCTCTTTCTTTTTTTTTTTTTAAGGCATGGATAGGGCATAAATGTGGAATAGATATTTTTTTTATCTGTAGCCCACATGGGTTATGGACTTAGGAATATTAGCAGGCCCAGAAAATAAACGTATGCAATCAACTACCTACCAGGGAGTGATCATTTTCGCCAGTCAAAAAAGCATTTTTTGAAGTTTTTTTTTTCTTTTTCGAAACTATAAATTTGTGTATATATTATCTATAATCAGGTTTTAACATTTTTAGATATAAATAAATATATTTTTTTTGAATTTGAAACACAAGGTTAAATATATGTTCATATTGCCAAAATAATCACAATATCTTTGTGTTTAAACTTTAAAAAAATCGTATACACGCATCAAAAAATAATAATAGTTAATTTATAGATAATATATACCTAGAATAATAATTCAATACAATCTAAAAAATAAATTTTTAAAATTAAGTTTTAGTACTAGTCCTGGATCATCACGGCTCCTACCCGCCTCGCTTAATTTTGTAATCTTCTCGCCCGGTGATTTAGCAACGTCGCCACGTGACTAAAGTTATCTGTGATCATTAAACAAAGACCCCTCAGCAGTTGCCCTTTGAATTTTTTTTTATGGATATTTATACATACTATGACAAATTATATTACATTTAATCACATTCATAATCGTCATACAATGGAGGAAAATTTTCAATAATACTCTACATAAAGGAAAAACTGTAAATACCTTCATCAAAAGAAGGAAATAGAAAAACTATCACACTAACTAAACGAGGAAGAAAAGAGTTGAACTCATGACCAACTAACAATGGACTAACATGAGTTACTACCAGGGTACACCCTTGATGGCAGTTGCCCTTGAATTTTGGTAAAATTGCATATGCAATTGAGGCAGTTAAGAATTTTGGTAGAATTGCATGTGCAATTGACGCAATTTTTAAATATTCTCTTTTCATATTGTATTGACGAAAAAATGAAAAAATATTTTTCTTTATTTTTAAAAAGAAAATCTTTTTTACTATACGTATTTTAGATTCAAAATAGATTTTCAAGGTTTTTAAAAAAGAAAATTTAAACTTCAAAATTCGTCAAGATTATGATTTTTCTAAAATTGTTCATGAATCTCTACCAAATTTAACATTGTTAACGACTTAATGGCAAATTTCTGATAGATTATAAAATCAAATAAATCTCAAAGAGGTACATGCAAAGAATAAAGTTATTTCATCTAAAATAAATTTGATAAAAATGATAACGTTCAAATTATTCCTTATAAAGGATAAGAGAATTAATGCTTCAGCCCGTCATTACCATTCCAACAATTAATGAAGAAACGATGTATTAAGAGAAAAATAAACAAAACATTGAGATAATAGCGGTAGTAATCATTCGTTAACTTAATTGTTTTGCAAGGCCTCAGCTGTAATTGTAGGGTTTTTTATTTTTTTTTATTTTTAATGTTTTATGTTTTTTAGCTGTAATTGTAGTTGATTCTCCTTTCTTCGCTAGTGATGTTGTTGGGGCTTTGTGTACTGGGGAGAAGAAGCATTGAGGAGATGTCCAGGCAGGCTCGCCCATGAGAACACAACATAGCATGTGGTTGGTGCTAGAAAAGGTCTTACGAAACAAGAAAGTGATGCTTTATTCTTACAACTTCTACTATCATTTTCCTTGTTATTATTATTTAGCGCGGGGCCACCTAATAAATACGTGAAAAGAGATTAGATAAGAACCCTCAAATGAATCTCAACCACTTATTATTCTATGATGAAAATAAAATATACTTTGTTGTTTGATTGAACTACTCTGACCATCTAACCGTATGCGATTTACCTTATTTTAGCACGTTACAATTGTTTGGTCGCTCATAAAATCGCACATGGTGCACTTTCACTTATGTGTTTGGATTTTGCATGGGAAAAACAGAGGACAAAAAGAAGTCGTATAGGCAGCAGCCTTCACAAGTTGGTATAAAAAAAAAAAAAAAAAAAAAAAAAATTATTTTCGTAAGAAGTCATGATTCGAATGTTATCTCTAGCTTGGTTACCTTATCTCTAGAGTACACCACCGTCATGTGACGGGTGCATTTTATTTTTAGGTCGTTTATACTTTATATATGAAAATCCACAGTTCTGATAGCGTGGGCCGGGTTATTTCGAGCTGGGCTGTGAGGTGAGATTTGTTTTCTCCACCCAAGTACTTGGTCTTTCATGTTATGTAGCTGGCTTTTTCTGTGGGAGATAAAACATGAATGGGAAGATGATAAAACTTCTCCGCCCCTTATTTTTTTGGGTAATTTGCCGATATACTCACTTAATTTGATGCTCATTGCTAATGTAGCCATATGCATATTACCTCTACAAAATTTTACAAATATTGCTTATGTATCTTTATTAATGGCTGAAATTTAATGGTTGTTAAATAAAAAAAATGTAATTCGCTGATATACTTATTAAGTTTGACATTAATTGCTAATATACCCATATTATTTCACGAATTGTATATTACCCTCGCAAAATTCACAAAAATTGCTTGTGTACCTATGACAACTTTTTGTCACCAAACACACATTAAAATTTTGGATGGTGACAAAAATGACTTTATTTAAAGTTATATTAGAATCTCCTAGTTCATAAAACACCCTATTATAAAATACGTATGTTAATTTCTGATATATTATCTTCTTCTACCTGCACAATTGGATCATTTTTGTCATTATCTAAAATTTTAATATACATTTTGTGTCAAAAAGGTGTTATGGGTACACAAGTAATTTTGGTAAAATTTTATGAGGATCATATGCAATTCGTGTAACAATGTAGGTATATCAGCCCTTAGTGTCAAAATTAATGAGTATATCGGCAACTTTTATTTTTTATTTAATAGCTGTTAAATTTCAACCGTTAATAGGGTACACAAGCAATTCTTATGAAACTTTGTAAGGGTAATATGTAATTTGTGGAACAATATGCGTATATCAGAAATTAATGTTAAACTAAGTGTATATATATCAGCAAATTATCATATTTTCTCTTCCATTTTGGGTCAGTGTTCTGTCAGCCACCAATTAAGGATCTCTGAGACTCGTCTCGAGGATTTCTTTTGCATCTTGCCAGATTGACGGTGAGCATCATCAGACACTACCTAGGAATCCAATGGATGAAGTCTTTCTGTCCACCCCATGATAGGGTGTCACGCTGAACTTCCTAAACAAAGACCACATTGTACTAATACTGGAAAACCATTCTCACACCCATTAACTTCCCTTCTATTTTCCAAAAATACCAGTTGTCTACCATATACATTTGTCTTTGGCATCTCTAATTCTGAGTATGTTTAGTGAAAGAATGACATTCCTTGTGAATCTAAGTACGTTTGGTGAAAAAATGGTATTTCTTGTGTTAACTCAAATAATTCATCATCATTATGATAAGCCATTTCTCAACTAAGTGGAGCTAGATGCGTGGATTCTGTTATGCTAATCTTGATGATTAGAAATTAAAATTTCAGTAATCTTTAATATTTTCATATCCTATTTAATTGCTTCCGTATCTATATATATTATGTATCTTCCACTCATTCTCCTGTTACCTTCTATTTGAATAAACTTAATTCTTCTAACTAGCTCTATTTCAGCCCTCCATGTTTAACTCAAATAATTGTGACTGCAAAATGGAACCTAAGGAGGTAGGACAGACAAGTGTGCTTTTTTGGGTTTTGTGCAAATGTCTCACTACAAGGACTGAGCTCTGGATGATGCTTGCAGAGAAGAAAGAAAACCAGCCATGAGTAGCAGTATTTATACTATTTATAGCCGTTATGATGAAATTGGTTTCTCAAGGTTCAAACACTTCACAGGCCGTAAAGTATCAGAAAATACAAAACACAAAATCAACCACTTTGCTGGTTGCATCTGTTTACGGCATGCATTCATCGCAACTCTCAGATTTGCACCTTCATCTACGATTCCTATTCCTCAAGCATTTTACCTATTAACACGAGGGGACCTGCAGTGGATGCTGGATATGCTGTGCTTCCCCAGGACCCAAGCTTGACCCAGGTTTGCTTATTACATATTTTGTATATTTTCCATCCGCATGCTTCACTTTGTTCCACAAAATCCATCTTATAAATCAAGAACATTAAAATTCCCTTCCTAGAGGTTTTCGATGGACTGAACCAAGAGAAATATTTCTCGGCTAGCAATTCCTTGTCTTGAATCTTGCAGATGCAACGTGACAATTTCTTGTTAGATAATGGCTTTGCTTGGTTATTAAATCAATGTCTTCATTTCATATATATATATCGGTCCCATAAAAGTAGAGCCATGTAACCCCTTCAAAATCTAAAATTTTTATTCTTGATTGAAAATCCAATTCATTCATTGTATTTAACATCATTTGTTTATCTAGGAGACCAAGTTTCATCCCAATCAAGTATGTTTACAGGCCACATTTGTTTCAAAATATATATATTCATGTGTAAATTATGAAAAATGGTTAGATCCATTCACGCATGTATTAAAATGTAATAACATTTTACAGAATCATTTACTCACATAGAAATGATATTTTTGGATGGTTTAGATATTGAAAATACTACTTTAAAATTGATATTTTAGTATTTTTCATAATTTATACATGAATATATATATATTTTCTAACAAATGTGGCCCATAACATACTTTATTGGGATAGAACTTGATTCTCTAAATAAACAAATGATGTTAAATATAATAAATAAATTAGATTTTCTATTAAAGATTAAAATCTTAGATTTTGAAGAGATTACATAGGTCCGCTTTTATGTAATATGTAGCCTGGTTACATAGAAGCAGAGCCCTATATATATATATATATATATATATATATATTTGCAGTTGCTTGTTATCAGAGCAAGCATATGCAGTTCTCTTTCAACTTAAATCCAACTCCATTTGAGTTTCCATCTAGCTTTCCTCCTCCGTCCCACCTCATTCACCATGTCTCAAACTTCTGAAACCTCTTTCTGACTTCCAATGGCTCCATTTGTATTTGCAGGTTTCACGCAATTTCCCAAGTTGTCAGGATCCAATTTAAAGAGATGAAGGATCAACTCAAACACTTCAATCCCATTTGTGTACTTGAAATATACCAGCAAAGATCCTTATGTGCAAGAATTAAGATCCACTGGCATTGCGAAAATAAAGCTAAGGGCTCCTTCCAAATTAAAGCAGTGAGAAAGAAGACTAATAACGTAACCATAATGTTGCCTACCTGGTGCTACGTGGTGCACAGAGAACATGTTGGAAAAAATATTCAAACCTTCATCCACCAACCCAGCATGGCTACATGTAGAAAGGACATTATCAAAGGTGATTTCATCCGGCACATTTCCCTCCTCTTTCATACGTGCAAAGAGTGCAAGGGTCTTTTTCGCTTCACCATGTAGTGCATACCCATGCATCATGGCATTATACAAAGATGTCTCCCTGCTGGATGCCATTTCAAATACCCTCTCAGCTAGACTAATGCTGCCACATATTGAATACATGTGGACAAGGGAAGTCACAACAGAAAGAGATAAACACATTCCATGCCTTATCACATATCCATGAATGGCTTCCCCGTAGTATAATGACGCCATACTCGTGCTTGCGGAGAGTACCCCAACAATGCTCAATATTTTTGGCTGAAGTCCTACATCCTGCATTTGTTTAAAAGCCAAAATTGCCTTATACCAAAATCCATTTTGAGCAAAGCCAGATATCATTGTTGTCCAAGTAACTAAATTAGGTTGTACACCAGTGAATTGCATTTGTGAGAACATATCTTCGGCTTTGTCAACCTGCCCATTTCGCATAAAACCCAAAATAACTGAATTCCATGATAGTGTGTTTGCTGGAACACCCTCTAGTTGCATGTGATAAAACAACTTCAAGGCCTCACCGCTCAGGCCAAGCTCAGCATATGCAGCAACTATTGTGTTCCACATCACCTGATCTCTCCTCCTTGCATTCTCAAAGATCATTCTTGCATAATTGATCCTCTCACATTTTGCGTACAAACTAATTATGCTGCTAACAACATCTACGTCAGATTCAAGATTATTTCTAATACTATAACCATGCCCCACTTTACCGATCTCTAAATTTTGTGAATGTGCACAGGCAGAAAATATAGAAGAGAGAGTGACTGAATCAAATCTGAAACCTTCAGATCTCATCTTATGGCACGTCTTGAAAAAAATTTCAATTTGCTCATCCTGCAGATAGCTTGAAAGTAGCAAATTCCAAGATACTACATCCCTCTCCACCATTTTATTGAAAATAAGCTCCACATCTTCAACCAAACCTACCTTTGAATAGAAGTTCATGAGTGCACTACCCAAGATGTTGTCCAGTGCAAGTCCAATCAAGATGGCGAGAGCATGTCCTTGCCGACCTGCATCCAGAGCTTCTAAATTTGCTGATGAAGACAGAAAGCTTGCAATAGTCACTCGAGTTGGCTCAATCCCTTCAGCTCTCATATCATAAAACATTTCCATTGCTTCTTCATTCTGCCCATTATGGAAGTAACCCACAATCATAGAATTCCACGTAACAGAGTTTTTCTCAGGCATTTCTTTGAAAACCTTCATTGCATCATCTAAAACGCCGCACTTCCCGTACATGTCAACCAAACTACTAGCAACAAATACGCAAGAAGCATAGGCCGTCTTCACAACATATCCATGAATCCCTTTTCCAAACCCGATCAACCCAATAGCAGAACAGGCCTTTAAAGCATTTGGAACAACAAAATTATCCGGCCAATAACCATTTTCCAGCATCTCACGATAACCAAGCAGTGCCTTTTCATTCCAACCTACTCTACAATACATCCCGATCAACCCAGCCCATGCAAAAACGTTGGGTCTGCGCAGCCGAACAAACAAATTGCTTGCTGCTACCACATCGGGATCGCATTTTGCATAGAAAATGAAGGTCTTTGTCTCAATGTACTCATTTCTACAGAAAAAGGCACCCTTTTTGAGAAGCTGAGCATGAATTTGCAGACCTGGCAGTAGCGCCCGCTCATACAGACACCCTTGAAGAATTTCGCCATAGATTTCGGGCCCTATCGGGATGCTTTTAGCTTCCACTTCTGTCAGAACCGAGAAAGCCTGTTGAAGGAGGCCTTCCTTGCAGAGAGATGAGATATGGTGGAAGTATGAAGTGGAGGCGGAGTTGTGTGTTCGTTCAGTCCTTCCATGGAATTTGTCGAGATGGGTTACTTGAAAATGGAGGGAGTTAGAGCGAGCGGTGGACTTGAAAGCAGAGAGGGACGAATTTCGTGTGGTTGGAAGAGGAAAAGAAGCCATTGATGCGGATTGAGAGGAGGGGATAAAGAAGGCGAGGGGAGTACTCGTTTGAGGATTGCAATCCGTCGCTTTTGCCTCCCGTATCATTGAGGGCAGTATCGTCATTTCAGTAGCTGCCGATGAAGCATGGAGGAGCACCGTTCGTGCTAAACGACGCAGGGGCGCGTGTTTAGGCGAAACGGTCATTTGGTTGATTAATGGTGGATAAATTTTTTTTTTTATGGCAACAGGCAAAACTTTAATTTTTTTATAAAACTTTTCACAGCAGGGGTACTGCAGTAAAATCCTGTCATTTCACTCGTCGCTGCAGCTGTCTGTACTTATGCACTGGAGCCTTTCCATCGGTGAGCTATGCCTTTGGCGCCGAACACGATGCATTGCTGCGCACTCCATACACGGCCATTCCAACCAGAATTGACGTTTTTTTAACCCGAAAAAACGTCAAAAAGTTTTCATTCATGCCAAACAGCCCCTAAAAAAGGAGGGGCTTTCTGGGGTAATTGAGGGTGTTCTGGTAATTTCACGGAATTGTTGTGTTTGGCACGAATTCCGCAGCCAACATATGTTCTTCGGCTAGACCTGGCACGTTTTTTGTCGCCTCGTCCCTTGTTTCACTTTCACCCAATTCTCAATGATTTTTTGGGTGCTATTAGTTGCAGCGTGGCAAAGAAAGGACAAAATGCTGAGAAAGATACTCGCCTCTCTGTGAAATCTTTGTTTTTTTTTTAAAGCTAAAAAATAGGAGTATTGTAGTGCCTGAATACCATAAAGACGCAGCGAGAGCAGCAAGAGTTTTCCATCATGATATGGATAGAATATAGATAAAAATACCTACGAGTCGGACCAAGATGCTCCCAAAAAGTTTGCCATGCCAGCTTGGCAGATTTGTTTATAATATGTAATCACGCCAGTTTTGGTAAAGCCCCCTTTTGGCGCCCCACCCTGGCATTTTGGTCAGCGATTCGGTCCGTGCAGATTGCTCTACAGCTAAGCCATACTACAGCCATTTTTTCGGGGGTAGTGATTAGCTCCATCTTACGGTACATGGACAAAGATGTCCCTCCGGCCACGAGATGCAGGTGGGCATGTAGCTAATCTAGCTGAAGGTGGGCTATTGAAGTTGTGCAAATCCGGAGTTTTATTGGGTGCATCACATCCAAGGGCCCATTTGATGGTTGATTTTAAATCAGACTAAACCGTGGTATGTTGTTGTTGGATGTGATGCAACACATGAATTGTTAGGAGGGAATCAGGTTTCCTTTTTGAATTATCTGAAGTTGATGGTAACCTCTACGAAAATGACAGTTTGCTCGCAGCGGGGAACCATTTTCCGGCACTTGAGATGCTTGTTCCTTTTTTTGATGTTAAGATGCTCGTCCATTAGTCAAAGTATAGTATTCTATTTTCTACTAATACCAATACTAATGCCCCCATGTGAGAACCAATCATCAACCACAAGCGAGCCCCCCAGAGCGGTGGACTTGAGAGCAGAGAGGGATGGATTTGGTGTGGTTGGAAGAGGAAAAGAAGCCATTGATATGGATCGAGAGGGAAGAAGAAAAGAGAAGAGGATATACATGATTGTTGCATGATGACTTTGAGAAGCACCATAGAAGCACAGACAATCCAAGGGTATTTTCGTCTTTCAAGGAAAATTTAATGGTACCAGGGATAACAGCACTACGATTAGACTAGTGTCTTGATGCGAGTTAGCGACACCTAAAGGCGGATCCCCAATCATATACACCCACGTGCATTCAGCCTCAATGCACTCGGGTGTACTACACCCAATTTTTTTTATTTTTTTTGAAATTTTTTTCATGAATCTGTTAATATAGGTTTGTTTAACATATGTGTCAATTTTTACTATTTTTGAAGATTTTTAGATATTTTTTTAAGATTTTTAAAATCAGTGGCATTTTCGGTAATTTTAAATTACGGAAAATGCCACTGATTTTTTAAAATCTTAAAAAAATATCTAAAAATCTCCAAAAATAGTAAAAATTGATACATATGTTAAATAAACCTAAATTAACCATTGTGTAAAATTTTTTTTTAAAAAAATAAAAAAAATAGGTGTAGTACACCCGGATACATTGAGGCTGAATGCACCCGGGTGTATATGATTGGGATCCAAGAAAGGCAATGCATTTCATTGCACTCTACTTAAAATGCAGCGGCACCGCCATCGGCTTATTCGAAAATACACCATTGCAAAATGCAAAGACAGTAAAAAGAATGATTACACATCACTGGGTGCTTGCTTCGTAGATTGCTACAAACTCGTATCCAGTTTAGACTTTAGTAGAGCAGCTTTCACAGACATCAAGGAGACAAAAAACAAAAAAAAAAAAAAACTCGGCCTTTGAACGAAATGCCTCTTCTCCTTCTCATCTTCTTTGGAAGTTCAGTGCTTTAATCGACCATGCGAAGACAAATGCAAAGAGCGATGTGAACCCAATCACGGCAGCAGCAACCCCTCCCAAAAAATCATGCTTGTATCCAAAATAGCTCCTTACAAAGACTGCAACACTGACATTAGTATCAGCCATGATCAAATCATTGTCGCCGTACTGGGAGCTGATCAATCCATACAATGTCCAAGAAATAGGGCATGCCCAGTAGTACCACCTCCACCACACCGGGATTCTCTGCAAGTGATTACAAACAGGGGAGCTTAGGTGGTTGGTGATGAATTAAGATGACGTAAGAAATTCTAGATGTTGGGGTTGGGGAGCAGGGTTTTAGACAGGAACTTACAGTTCGGGGTATCAGGAAGCCTGAAAAGAGATTCCATAATGAATGGAAGGAACCCGAGAGGATGGCGCCAATCTCGTGACTGGGGGTCAACCCTACTGCCATCATCCCGTAGAATGTGAAGTAGAGCAATGTGAAGTACATGAAGAAGGTGAACCAAAAGAACTTGGATGCAGTCCAGTGGAATGAGACCATGGAATACACAATGAGAGCATATATGAGAGTTTGGAAGAAGACGTACGGAAATTCGATTGCTACCTGGAAATGGAGGGGATAGAAGTGAGACATCGTGTGGAACGTTAGAGTAGGATAGCCATAGGGCACTCAGAAAATGGCAGTTACCTGTGCAAATGCATATGGGAGCGCTGAATACATTCCTGCTGCTCTTTCTCTGTAGAAGGCTGTTCGTTCAACTGCCACAACTGGCTGCACAGATGCTGCATTTTGTATACCAATGAACAAAACCGCCGCATACATGGAACCTACTGCATTGAACAGGTCTTGTTGCTTACTCCTGTGATATTAGTTCATCACATAAATGAAGTATGGTTAGCCTTATCAAAGCATTTTACTTTTGATACAGATGAAGGAAAAACAACTCGATAATATCATACATTTTAGTGCCAAGATTCCAAAATATTGTCCCAAACATCAAAGCTATGAAGGTTGTGAAGAGAACTCGAACTGCAGTGTATGAAGTGTTTCGCCAGTATGACATACGCTGTTTCCATAGGCAAGCCAGGCACTGTGTGAAGAAGGACTGTGAATACTGAGTTGGGAAGTAGAGATCTTTTGACCCTGGAGGGGGTGAACTCAGCTCTTTAATGAGAGCTTTATTTCTTCTGTAAATATCACAATGACTCTGTTGGGTCTAGAGATAGGAGCAGTTTGAGAAGGACTATTGGATTGCATGATAAGATGGCTGACCTGCAAAGTTCTGAGTTCTTGTAGACGTCGGCGAAGTTGATACCAAGGATATCTTCTTGTGCCGGGGAACTCACCTCCAACATCCATGTTGCAGGATTGTAGTCATCTTTTATTCGACTAACTCCCTCGATTGACTTCATTAAACAAAATTAATTTCCAAATCAATTTCCATCAGTATCTACACGTTCGTGGAAAAAGAAATTGAAGAAATTCTTCATGGAAACGTAGAAGCTACTGATAGTTGGAGTTCCGCCACATGTAAGCCAAACTGATGATTGGAATCATATGAATGTCGGGAAAGAGATCTTTACTCATTAGTGGTGGATGATCCAATGAATGACTCTTATATGGCAAATATTTAAAATGTTGGCTTCGTGGGCTTGCAGATGGAACTCTAAAACACTTTTTTCATGTTTTTTTTTGCACTATATGATTGATATATTCTCACCTCAAAGTACTTGATCAACTGGCAAGAATTGTGGCCTAGTGGACCTACATATATTTCCTCTCCACCTCTCTTCAACAAGAATAACTGCTACCAAATATGAGAGATGATAAGATGCAATGCATAAACATGAATAAACTAAAGAATTAATGGGAAGTTTGGCTTTTTAAGTAATATCTCGCCTCATCAAAAGCTTCAAATATGTCAATGCTTGGTTGGTGAATTGTGCACACCACAGTCCTTCCAGTGTCCACGGTGTTCCTTACAGTTCTCATCACAACTGCTGCAGCACGAGCATCCAATCCTGAAGTAGGCTCATCCATGAATATTATAGAAGGGTTGGCAACAAGTTCAACGGCAATGGTCAGCCTCTTTCTTTGCTCAGTTGACAGCCCACTCTCACCAGGTAACCCAACAAGAGCATCCGTTAAGGAATTCAGCTCTATGAGGTCCATGACCTCCTCAATGAACATCTGCAGCCAGAATCTTACTAATGAGCAAATGCACATGCGGGATTTAGATTCCACCAAAATTTTTGATGATTATTGCTTCTTGTCTTTTCACTAGAGGATTCAAAAACCTCTAATGAGTACCTCGCACATTACTAAGATCAAGAATTTGGTTGCTAACCTTTCTTGTGTCAGAGCTGACGTCGCTGGGTAACCGAAGCCATGCAGAATAAAGGATGGATTCATAGACAGTGACGTGAGGAGAGTGGATATCATCCTGTTCACAGTATCCTGAAATGCGAGCAAATGTATCTTGCTTCTTGGGGTATCCTGATATTTTGATGTCTCCTTCAATACATCCACAAGTTTTCCTTCCAGCCAACACATCCATCAGTGTAGTCTTACCTGCACCACTGACCCCCATCAATGCTGTAAGTACTCCTGGCCTGAAAGCTCCACTCACACCCTTAAGAAGTACTAGTTTATCTTCAGTAACACCTTGAGCTTTCATTTCCTACGCCAAAAACCCAAACAACCAATCATAATTTCTGTTTTTATTATTTAATCTGAATGGATGATCTTTAGACTAATTAATTTGTACATATAGATAATGGGCCATTCTAGTTTGGAGAACTATTAAGAATCAGAATGCTATAATTCCTAACAGCATCCTAGGTCCAAATTCAATATCGGATTGTTAAATCGTCCAATTATTCAACCGGGCAAGAATCTCGACCTATTTAATACAGGAGATGATTTTGCATTTGATGGATCATAATGCAACTTAATTTTTCAATTCAGTGGCAGTTGAGATTACCTGTGGGACATCTACAGAATAGGTAACATTATGAAATGTTAGGGAAAGAGGTGTAAAATGTAGGACCATGCCCTTCTTGTTCTTGTTAACCTCGTTCGCTGGTTCAATTGGAGTAGACTGAGATGAACTGCCAGCAGATTTTGAATGTGACTTGGAGCCTTTCCCTCCATATGAAAGCTCTATACCCTCTATTTCGCCAGTTCTGTTGGCATGTTTCTCCGCCAAAGTTTCTTCTGATAGAATTGCTCGGCTGGTCTTATATGCTACAGGAATTTATTAAAATTAGAACTACTTAGTCAAACAACATATGCTGAATTTGAAATTTATTGCAAAGATACTCACGACTGAGAAACGCAAGAGAAGCAGTAAAGAGGCCATTATATAGGAACATATAACCTGTCAATGCACCTACACCAATCCAATACCATGTTGGATTGGTAAACATTCCGCGAGCTTTTAGCACCTCGATGCCTAGCGATTCAGTTGAATTTTCAGTAACCTGTAGATAGAGAATAAAGCTTCAGATACTTTCCTGAATCATGCTGGATACGTTTATTTTCACTAAACTGATACTGAATTTTTACATGTCTCCAGCTTTTCCCATGAAATTCATTTGATACAATTGCATTTTGCCCGTACATCAAGGGTGAGATCCAGTAGCCCCAGATCCACCATTTCTTGATATCCTCTGCAACCAAAAACATGTTGATGTGAGTTCGACCGAGTGATTTACGTTGTTGAATTTTTAAAAAAACATGTTGCTATGAGTCAGCAGTGTCGCAACAGTCAAACTATGAATTCTAAGGTTGTTTTAAAGTCTTGTTTGAATTGAGCTGCAACTCATTCTTAATCATATCCATTAAAACTTGCCAGCTAACATTTGAGTTTATCATGTGAAAATGGTGAGGGTATAAGAGGGCAAGTCATAAGTGATAAAGGGAAGGTCCAAAAGCATGAGGATCCAGATGGTTTGAAAAATACTTATAGGCACATCGCCCATAAAGACAGGGCTAAATGAAGGAGCTAAAGGATTCATGTAGCAACCCATATTAGCTGTAAGAAAAGTACAAAAAAGGAGGATTGGCTGATTTGATCATCTTATTCATTGCATTCTGTAAGCATTGGCATTGATGGCATGACTGAGTTGAAAACAAATGCTTTAGTATATAGTGTATACTCTACCTCTTGATATAATAAATCCTCCAAGAGTCATAACAGCAAGCATTGCAAAGGACCCGAAGGTGTTTGCAACTATCAAATTCCTACCCAGTCCAGCCATGAGTCGGAAAAGTCCTGATGACATTTGGTTAACCACTAGAAGTAGCAGGAACTGCCTAAAAAACCTGAAACAAGAAAAGTTTATTATTACTGTCCGAGTAAAGTTACAAGAAGATCGGCCTTGCTTGTGATTTGTGTGGATGGAGAACAATCAGAAGAAAGAATCAAAAGGTAGGCTTGGCATTTGGAACAACATAAAAAATAAAATCTGCTTTTCATTAATCTAACAATCTGATGTTTGCCTTGCCTACATAATACAATTGAGATGAGTACTGGAATTCTAGTGCATATGTCGGTTGCAATTCAATTGTTTTCACAAGATAGATCTAAATCTTACCTTTCAATGTTTGAATCAAAACCAATGACATAATAAGTCATGCCAACCCAGAGAGCAACTTCAATAAAGGATATGGGAATCTTGAGGATCCATGTAGGCAATGAGTATGCCCATGAAGGATAAAAGAGGAAGTCTCTTTGCTTGTAGAAAATAGGAAGTTTTGCAATGGTCATGGCATTTTCTGCGAAAGATGAAAACATAATCTCCAGAAGCACAAAAAAGAGAGCTCCCATGTAAGTACTACCATCTGCAATTGTTTTTCGGTGCATTTTTGTACGCAGAAAAAGTGTCATGGTGATGACACCAATAACTAAAAGCTGAAAAATTTTGCAGGAGAGAAAGAATATTAGGCAGAGGAATTCAATATTCCTAACATTTAGTGCTTTGGGATGCAAAAAAACTCACTCGAAATATCTTGAAGAAGTAGACAAATGAGTTTCTTTTCATTAGCAGCCATTCCCTTGCAGCACAAGCTTTTAGCAACTCCATCTTACCTATGCCATACTTGGTAGTTGTTAAGGCGGCAGGATGACTCTCGCTCTTGTTGAATGGGATTTTGAGTTCATCGGATACCTTCCGTCCAGCATGGAATGATTGGTATGCATCTGCAAATTCCTTGACTGGAACATATCTGTAAGGATCATCTTTGTTCGCCCAGTATTGTGCCTGATCTTTAACTGAAGTTACCTGAAGACAGAGTTTAGTTGCAGATATTGTATTTTATTCCAACATCAAACCAGTCTGTGAAGAGATGGGAAGTAATTTTTCTCAGCCTTCAGTGATTTTACATATGACGGTATCTGAAATTCTTTGTTTCAGCACCTGTAGGTATTTGACTGAGTCACAATTTAGGCTTAATATTATGGATGAATATTAGAGCTGAACGCACTGTCACTGTTTCCCATGAAAGTTTTTAGTGAAGTTTCATGTTAGAATCAAAGATGACACCAATTGCATCCTATTGTCTAAGCACTCAATATCAGCGATTATTAACCAACACCTCATTTGATGATGTTTTCTTCCATCAAGCATTATAAGTAGGTGTAATGCTCACCTCCTGCAAGAAATCAGCAACTCCTTTCCGCTCAGGGCATTGGAATCCCATGGATTCAAAGAATTCAAGCACATGATCACGAGGACCTTGATAGACAATTTGGCCATCTGAGAGAAGAATGATATCATCAAAGAGGTTGTATGTTTCTGGTGCTGGCTGAAGCAGCGCGATCAC
The DNA here is from genome assembly GCA_030490835.1 of Annona cherimola. NCBI lineage: Eukaryota > Viridiplantae > Streptophyta > Magnoliopsida > Magnoliales > Annonaceae > Annona > Annona cherimola. The sequence goes on along the minus strand of CM059977.1, from coordinate 6,104,229 downwards.
TGCTGTCATCCCAAGAATGTGGATGGAATGCCTAAGGGAGTTCACTATCTGTAAAGTTGTGGAGCTGTCCAGGCCTGTAGATATTTCATCCATAAAGAATACCTTTGAAGGTCCCACAAGCATCTCACCTACATTCATAAGAAACAAGAAGTCTTGGTTAATCCAAGACTATTATAGATAAAGAACAATGAGGATGACACATTTTGCTACATGAATATTTAATTAATTTTCCATATTACTATGCAACAATGACAAAAAAAAAAAAGATTCAAATCTATTGAAATATTTTTATTTATTTATATAGTAATAACTACCTGTTGTAACACGCTTCTTTTGACCTCCTGAAATGCCTCTGAACAACTGGTCCCCAACCATGGTATCAGCACACACTTCCAATCCTAATATCTGCAATTATGAAGGCAGAAGTAATAGAAATAACTGATTATAACTTTTCTGACCTTACAATTTTTGAAAAGCAATTTTCTAATTTTGTGGCTAACACTGAACAAACCTTCAGAATGTAGTCCACAACCACACTTTCTTCCTGTCCTTCCAATGATGCAGCCTACATATTTTAGTGCAAAGAAATTAGACAACACCAGTCTGCAATAGAATAATTAGCACGTGTATAAGTTCTTTGTTGATTTTCCTCGCCTTCATGAAGACATCAAGGTCAGGATCTGGCTTGATATTTGCTTCTTTCTCCCTTCTCGATAGCTCCATCAGCAAGTCTGTAAATCAAAGGAAATTAAAGAGCTCATTCATCAGAACAGGAAAACTTTATAAATTCAATCTTACTCAACAAAGCCATATACTCACCATAGTTGGGTCCAACTCCTTGGCACCGTGCAGAGAAAGACAAGGTTTCTCTTACCGTCATTTCTCCAATATGAACATCATTTTGGCTGATATAAGCAGATGTTCTCTGAGGAACAAACTCATTCATTCCATGACCATTGTAAGTTATCCTTCCAGACACCTGATGTTTCAGAAAAGAGGCGTAAACAAGACATTAAACCAACAAATTTGGTTTCCCATGACGTGATGAATCGCTTCATCATATTCCCCCACTATCTGTTCAGTCAAATTAAACCAAACTGGTAAGCTAGAATGAATATCTAGCACTTGACTAATCCAAATGGCACCGTTGGAGAAATCTTAGAAGTAGCATTGAGAAAATGACAAAATTCTTCTTTTTACCTTTAGCTCTGGATCAAGCTTTCCTGCCAAAGCCAATAACAAAGTTGTCTTTCCAGATCCAGGTGGTCCTAAAAGCAAAGTCAACCTGCGAAGTTTCAGGAGAATTAATTTGGGGCAAGAGGAAGATATAAAACGTGGAAAGAAAGTAAAACCAAAAATGAGGTTTGATTTCTATGTCAAAAAAGAGAGGTTTGATTTTGGACATTCTATAAAGTCACTTGTTGAGGCATAGCAGAAGCATGCCCTTTGGGATTAAAAGCATGATTGTTGACCAAATGGAAAGCCAAAACACTAGAAGAAAATTCACTTTTGCAACTATTATTAGCAACTAAAAGTATATTTTAAATGCAACTAAGTATTAATTCATATAAGCATCATTGGCAACCTAATTTGACACCGACTACTAACTATTAGCAAGGCAATATTTCCTGGCCTATGGTAAAGCTTTTGTAACCATATAAAAATTTAGTTGCCAAAGCACATAAATGATTAAAGGCTTATTTGACGTAGGCTCCATTTGGCCAAGCTTTTAAACTTTTACTTTTTTGAAAAATCTGATTACAAATGAAACTTTTATAAAAAGTTGGACTGAAAAAATTTGTAAAGTGTTTGGCTTTGTAATTTATAAAAACTTCTAACAATATTTTAGAGTTTGGCTTAAAAGATAAAAGTATTTATAGACATATACAATAACCAAAAAAGATATAAATGAAGTACTTCTAAATTTAAATTATTTTACTAATAAAAGATATTTTTTACATATCATTAAAGTAAATAAATTACTATTGAAACTATGGGAAGCTTTTTTAATAAATTTTAAATTTATAAAAGAAAAAGTAAATATTTAATTCTTTAAATATTAATTTTACATAGATAAAATGATTAAATTTTGTTGTAATATAATTTTTTACATTGAATATGCACACAAATTCTTTCAATTAAAGTTATTATTTTAATAGTATGATAAGCATAAGTAATGACACAGATCACTTCTTTATATTATTATAGTGTAATTGAATATTTAAGGGATGGACCAAAATGCATGGGTTATGTGAGAAAACCTTGGGGTCAATATATTAATTTTTAATTTAAAAATTATTAATGGTTGAGAAAATAGAAATTGTTGTATTTGTAATTATTGTGGAAAAATCAGCTATCGAATAACTAAATCCTAAAAATAAATTTAATATAGTGTATACAAGGTATCATAATTCCTAATGAATCATTTTTATCCAACCAAAGATACTCGATACACCCTTTCTACAATTTTTAAAAATTTAATAAATATTTATAGCAATTTATAATTTTATAAACAGATAACCACGCTAACTATTTCAAGATATTACTAAAATTTTTAAAAATGTTCGAATCATGAAAACCAAACAATGGTTAGTAGAGAAATTAAAGTTTTAAGGAGTAAATTTGTCTTTTCATAAGCTACATTTCACGATTGGCATTTGCGATTTCTAAAAGCATGCATTCATAGCTTCTTTTGCATCGAAATCTTTTTGGGACTTCGATTTTCAATTGCTATTATAATGTTTCGCCAAAACACGTAACAAATTACATTAATGCCAAAATAAGCGCAATTCTCTCTTAAATGGCTAGGCCAAACCTTCCTCTAGTGTTTGTATGTAGCAGAGTATCACCACCAAAATGTATGTGGAAAATATAAAAAAGCAATTTCCTATAAATACAAAAACTTTTATTTGAGAAGTGCTGGCGTACGGCCGAGCAGGCTTTCAATGTTAGTGATGAAATTTATTGTTTCATCAAGTATTTGCAACCAAGTTTTAGCATTTCATCGCAAAATTTTGGTTGCCAAAAAATAGTGTAGGTGGTCCAAGCAATTCACGTGCGAATCCTCGTGGAATCCGCCGAATTACATGCCGGGGTGAATTGATTTCGAAAGCAGCCTTTTATTGTCACGTCAAGAAAATCTATTTTTTATTTTATTTTTAACACGGCGCGGTTGTTAATATCTAGAATAAGATATATTAGAATATAATCTCTTAATTTTAAAAAATATTTTTTTCATTCCAAAAAATAAAAATCTATTTTTTATGTCCAATGCAATTTTTATAAACTTGAATATACTTCTTTCCATTTCTAATACACTTCTATATTAAATTCTCATGTTATGCTAATATCATATTCACATATAGTAATTCAATACACTCGGACGTTATTCGCCTTTTTTTTTTTTTTGAATTTTTTTTTTATAAAACTGTTAATCTAAGTGTATTTAACATGTGTATAAATTTTTACCTTTTTGGAGATTTTTAGATATTTTTTGATTTTTTAAAATCAGTAGGCATTTTTAGTAATTTAAAATAAATTACTAAAAATGTCACTGATTTTAAAAATTTTGAAAAAATATTTAAAAAACTTTAAAAATAGTAAAAATGTATGCACATGTTAAATACACTTAGATTATACAGTTGTATAAAAATAAAAAAAAATAGGTAAAGTACAAGGGCATTGAACCGAGTTAGCATATTTACACTCCTCTCTCAAATTCTCATATGATGCTCATCCTGGCTGAAGGTTCATTTGGCCAAACTTTTTTTTTTCTACCCTGCTGACACACAAAACATGAAATTTTCACTTATTCAGCTAAAATCTTAGCTGTTGTAGTATTTTGTGGATGAGTTGTGAATCGTGATCTTCTTAGACTCGTTTTTTTTTTTTAAATTTTTTATAAACATGTTAGTTTCGTTATATTTAATCTATAAACCAAGTTTTACTATTTTTAAATATGTGCATATATTTATTTTTTATTTTTAAATACAAGGGTATAAATGATTTAAAATGACTTAAATACCCTTGTATTTAAAAATCCAAAATAAATATATACATACATCCAAAAATGTAAAACTTTGTTTATAGATTAAATGTAACTAGATTAACATATTTATAAAAAAAAATTTAAAAAATATATTTTTTTACCGTTTTGAAATGACAACGGGTTCAATGGATTGGGCAATTCGCCCTTGCTGTCCAGCCGCCAAACTAAGCCAAGCTTCATTTGGGCGAGTTATCACTTCCCCCACTAACAATAGAATTCTACCATAACCAAGTTCTTAATGCTGCGGTTTTGTCTTACCTGCGGGGTTTGATGATGCCACTAACATCGTGAAGGATTGACAAGGGTTTCTTGCGGCTGGGAAGAATGTTAAGCGAGTTCAAGAATCCCTATTGAGTGAGGGAGGGAGGAAAAAAGGAGAAGTCAGTTGACAAGCGATCTCAAATTGAAAGCAAGATCAGAAAACCAAACGGAAACCCAACTGTACTTCTCTTTACTGATGATCCAATGTTCGTACCTCAACGAAATTATAGATGAAGTTGAACATGGATGGCAAAGCTCTGCTACCGACATGAACTGCCGCTTCGACACTCAAATGCTCAAACCGGACTTCAACCGTCGGAATCTGAATACCCACGCTGTTGAGAAAAAGGCATTCCCATGAATTTTTGAATGGATTCGAAAAAGAAGATTTACAAATCTTCAACAAAAGAGGAGCTTGATTAATAACTATACCGATCGATGCGCTCTTTGAGTTGTAACAAGAATTTTTCGTTGTCCTCTTCAGTAACTCGTATCAACCTCTCCAACAAGATCTTCCTCTCATGGTATCCAAGATGCTTGATGTCAACTTCCTTAAGCTGTCCGGGGACGACTCCGCTCAGTATTCCTTTCCTAAGGCGGTTGTAGGTGGGCAATTTCTCAAGAGCGGCCCACTTCAATGCTTCTTCGTCATCTTCTTCCCTAGTCGCTGATCGTGGGAATACATGATCTTGGCCTCTTGTGTTCATCCATTGAGAGCCATTCCGTCGCAAACTCCCGACTCTATAGAGATCACTGCTATCCATTGGGTCTCACACAGAATACACCCACAGTTCGATCGAGATCTTAATTCCGTCTACTCAACTTTCAATTTTTCAATTTCAGTTGCCGAGCTTGGCTATCTGTAATCCATCATGGATATGGTGATTCTCGACGTACAGAGAATAACGTTTTTCACGTCCAACGTACGTGCCATGCAGGGTTATAGTTATACCATACATGGATTATTTTAAGATTGGTGAAAATTACAGATGATATTCCGAAATAAAAGATGAATATTGTATTATTGCTTGACTGAAAGGGATATACATATAATTCACCATAAAAAGAAAAGAAAAGAAAGGAAATATAACAAAAATAATAAATAATAAATTCTAAGTGAAGTAAAGGAAAACAAAAGGAATGTAGCATATGTAGATGGAGAAAGATATTTTTGTTTTATTCTAATTCCTTATTTAAATATTTTTGACATATAGGATTGTGTGATGTGGGAAAAATCCGACGTCGTCCTCTCATCCGTAGTTTCGTCAGTACTCCAGCACGGTGAATCTCGACAGAGGACAACGTGGTTCAGTCGCAAAGTGCGCATTTACATTTATGCCTATATACATTGACCTAAATTACACTTCTGTCCAACTCTTTAAAAAAATTAGGTTACTGATGAGCGATGAGCGATGACGTCCCATGCCTTATTACCTACATCAGATTTTTATTTTCATTTTTATTTTTTTTGAACGTGAACCGAGACTAAGTTAGTGTAGACTTACCAACCGAGGCTAGCTCGGTTGGTCGCCAGCTGCGGCGCAGACAGCCGTAGCTGCGGCTGGCGGGGGATCGAATTCCCGGATAGGCGTGGGAGCGTGGTCTCCCGGGTGGAAAGTGTGGGAGCAAGGTGGTCTCCCAGGTGGCTGTTGGAAGCTGTGTCTTCCAGATTTCTTTGGGACGTTATGTGTTCCCAGATTTGTAAGAATGTCTCAGATCTTCAAGTATAATATGTGTTGAGATACATGTAATTATATACCCATCAAAAGTTAGTGTAGACTTGAAATCGGAATTTTACTTCCGTACGCATAAATATCAAACCATTTGTCTATGGCTTAAATAACAATGCACTGTAGATTTTATGCTACCATGATGGTGGTTGATTTTTTATTATTTTTTATTTTTTTATAATGGTGTTTGTCATCTGGATAGTTCATCATACGAAAGTTGGTTATTTTTCAAATTTATTTGATCTTTTATTTTTATTTTCGAAAAAAGAAGACATACATATATGGTTCTATTTTTTAAATTTAAAAATAAAATAAAATACCAAATAAATATAAAATATCAAAATTTACACACACATTTATTTTTTTAAAAGATTATCCACCCAATATGGGAATCAGCCCCATATATCACATATCCATGGGCATAAATGACTTCCTAACAAATACGACAATGATGCCTTATTTCCCACTTGGTGGCGGCAATATTTGGCATGCCGTCTCAGTTCTAATAGCATTTCTAAAGTCTAAACTCACCCCGTGGAGTTGGTGTGGGATTCTGTATCTTTTTTATCTGTTCTCCCGGTAACCGTGGTATTTATAATTAGCCCCCTTGAGTGTAAGGATATTTGCAAATATCCCTCCATGCATGTGTGAATGAGGCTGATTAGTAATTTCAAATATCATAATGTATATAATATTAATAAAAAAATATTGATGCTTATTTGGCTTGTTTTGCTTCAACTAATATCAACAATAAAGTTTCATAAAAAAAAATTATCCTATATCCTGCATTTGTTTTAAAAGAACTATTTTTTGTTAGTAAGCCTTGCATGCTGGTGTGTTTGGTAATGTATAAAACATGTTAAGTTAAAACTTTTCACTAGCCATAATTACCCTATTTTTAAAATTCATTTTTCATATTTGCTATACAACTTTCTTATTTTTCAATCATTTCTACACAACTACCCATATAACTAACCTATTTATTTTAACTTTATCCTTTTTACTCCTCATCATTACCCCTTATCATATCACATAACTTTACAACTTTTACTTTATTAAACTTTTCATTAAATATTTTATTTATTCTCAAATGCACCCACAATATTTACACAGCCTCGCTGCTTATATTGCCGACAGAAAATATATATTTTTATTTTTATAAAGATGTGAGCAAACATTTTTTTCTCGTGAAATTTAATATTTTATTTTAATTTTTAAAAATTCATACAATGTACAAGAACGCATACGCCTGACATATTTAAAAAAAAATAATTTGGACGCTAGTATTGCGCCCTCACATGACCTGCACAAAAATCTATTTTCACCAAATTCAGATGCAGTGCCACAGTTCTGCACCGCCGCGCCATATGGGTAAGCCGAAATTTTTTTAAAATGTTTCAAATAATTGTTTATAAATTTACAAATTGTGTTGGGATTTGGGAAGTGAGAAGAATGATGGGAAAAAATTTTAAAATGAAAGGGAGTAATGTGATCTAACAGTTATGATGATAAATAGTAAAGAAAATAAAATTAAAATAGTTAAAGTAGTTATATAAGCAAAAAGAAAAAATAGGACAACAGCATAAAGATGTGAAATTTTTGAAAAATAGGGTAAAAGCTCTTAGGAGAAAGTTATTAACATAAAACTTTTCTTTTTGTTGTTTTTGTAGGTCTTCTCTAATGAAAAATTTCATAATTTCTGAAATTTATTTATTATGTTAGTTTAGCTTTTAACAATTAAGAAAATAGGCCTATCCCGCACATAGTTTGCGCATATCTTGAAACATTAACTGTTTTAAGTTATACAAGATTCTTAAATTAAATTTATTTTTAATTTCCAAGATAATTTTTTAAATTTTAAGAAGATTTTTTATTTCCAATACTATTTTTTTCCATTTTCAATACACCCCATTATATTCTCATCACATGTATATATGACGTCTTGGGTTTTAATTGAATGTACCCGAGCATTTAACTATTCTTTTATTTTTTCAAATTTTTTTATAAAATTGTCAATCTAATTATATTTAACATATATATCAATTTTTACTATTTTTTTGAGAATTTTAGATATTTTTTCGGATTTTTAAAAATCAGTAACGTTTTTAGTAAAATTACTAAAATGTCACCAATTTTTAAAAAATCAAAAAGATATTTAAAATATTTAAAAAATGGTAAAAATTGATACACATATTAAATACACTTAGATTTACAATTATATAAAAAAATTTAAAAAAATAAAAAAAAGTGTTTACACTCGAGTGCACCGAGTTTAAATGCGCACGGGTGCATATAACCATGATTCTTCCGTCCCGGATACACGAAGTCAATGAGCGCACTGCCCAGGATGTTGTCCACTTCCAAATTTCAGGCCACTAAAAAGGTGAAAGCATGCCCTTGCCTACCCTAAAGAACTTCTAAATTCGCTGATGAAGAGTTGAAGACGGATAACTGGTAATAGTAACTGAAGTTGGCTCAAACCCTTGGGAGCCTGATCGCCTGCTCCCGGGAGCAGGCAGCGTTCCCGGCTCCCAGGAGCTTATACCCATTTTTTTTATTTTTTTTGAAACGTTTTTTATAAAATTATTAATCCAGGTTTATTTAACATGTGTATAAATTTTTACTATTTTTGAAGTGTTTTAGATATTTATTTTATATTTTTAAAAATCAGTGGCATTTTAAGTAATTTTAAATTACTAAAATGCCACTGATTTTCAAAAATAAAAAATAAATATCTAAAATACTCCAAAAATGGTAAAAACTTATACACATGTTAAATACACATAGATTAACACTTTTTAGGAAAAAATTTCAAAAAAAAATTAAAAAAAAAATGAGTATAAGCTCCCGGGAGCAGGGAATGCTGCCTGCTCCCGGAAGCAGGCGATCAGGCTCCGTATAAGTTTTTACCATTTTTGGAGTATTTTAGATATTTATTTTTTATTTTTGAAAATCAGTGGCATTTTAGTAATTTAAAATTACTTAAAATGCCACTGATTTTTAAAAATATAAAATAAATATCTAAAATACTTCAAAAATAGTAAAAATTTATACATGTTAAATAAACCTGGATTAATAGTTTTATAAAAAACGTTTCAAAAAAAAATAAAAAAAATGGGTATAAGCTCCCGGGAGCCGGGAACGCTGCCTGCTCCCGGGAGCAGGCGATCAGGCTCCCAAACCCTTGACTCTCATCTCAAGAAACACGTCCATTGCTTCTTTTGCCTTTACTGTAAAAGTAACCGACAATCGTGGCATTCCAAGCAACAAAAGGTCTCGGAGGCATTTCTTTGTACACGTTCATCACATCATTCAAAACGCTACCTTCGCGTACAAATCCACCAAAACACTTGCGACAAAGATGCAAGAAGCATAGCCCGTCTTCAAAAACATATCAATGGATCCCTTCCCCAAACCCAACAACCCAACATCTGAAAACAAAAGCATCAGGCAGAAAGCCCTTTCTCATGCACAAACCCTTGAAGGATTTCTTCATAGATTTTGGAGTCTTAATGTCTTAGTTTCCATTTCCGTCAGAGCCGATAAAGCCTGTTGGGTGTGGCCTTCTTGCAGAGAGAGAGAGAGAGAGATGTAGTGGAAGTAGTGGAATTGGTTGTTCGTCCGATACTAGAGTCGACTTGCGACGGATGTGAGATAGCCACGCTTAAAGGTAATGCATTTCATTGCACCACACGTAACATCAATAAAAAATCAGCTCTTATTTGAATCAAAGTCTATTTTACAAAGACAATAACCAAAAGAATGATTGCATGTCACTTGCTCCGTAGACTGTTACAAACTCATATTCAGTTAATAGTCATACATGGTGATGGTGAGGTGCTTTGTCCAGAACAATAGCTTTCATGGACAGCAAAGAAAAAGAAAAAAGTAGCCTTTGAGATCGCTTAGAGAAAACAGTTTCTCATCTTCTTTGGAAGTTGAGTACCTTGATGGACCAGGCAAAGACGAATGCGAAGAGCGATGTGAACCCGATCACAGCAGCAGCAACCACTCCCAAGAAGTCATGCTTGTATCCAAAATAGTCCCTCACAAATGATGAAACACTCATGCCGGTTTCATCCATGATTGAATCGTTGTTGCCGAATTGGGAGCCTATCAATCCATACAAGGTCCAAGCAACAGGGCACGCCCAATAGTACCACCTCCACCACACTGGGATTCTCTGCAAGTGATCGCAATTGACAACCAAGGAAGCTTTAGTTTGGTGATGAATTAAGAAGACAAAGGCAAGAGTGGGGAGTTGGAGAGTAAGATTTAGAGAACTTACAGGTCGAGGAACTAAGAAGCCTGAAAAGAGGTTCCATATGGCGTAGAAGGCAGCAGAGACGATGGCAGCAATCTCATGGTTGGGGGTCAAGCCTACTGCCATCATTCCATAGAATGTAAAGTAGAGCAGTGTGAAGTACATGAAGAAGATGTACCAAAAGAACTTTGCTGCAGTCCAGTCAAACGCAATCATGGCATACACAATGACCCCGTATAAGAGAGTTTGGAAGAAGATGTAAGGCAGTTCTATTGCAACCTGAAAATGCAGGGGAAAGAAGTGAGGCTTTGCATGGAATGTCAGGACAGGGCAGTAAACAGGGCACCTGGAAAACGGCTGTTACCTGTGCAAATGCATATGGCAGGGCTGAATACATCCCTGCAGCTCTTTCTCTGTAGAAGACTGTTCGTTCAACTGCCACAACTGGCTGCACAGATCCTGCATTTTGTATTCCAAGGAATAGAACTGCAGCATACATGGAGCCCATTGCATTGAACAAGTCCTGTTGCTTACTCCTGTAATATTAGCCATCACATTAACGAAGCCTGGTTAGTCTTAACATAGAATTTGCATTTAGATGTAGATGAAAACAACAATAAGGAAAGAATGTTATTGTACGTTTTGGTGCCGAGATCCCAAAATATTGTTCCGAACATCAAGGCTATGATGATTGTGAAGAGAACTCGGACTGCAGTGTATGGTGGGTTCCTCCAATATGATATACGCTGTTTCCATAGGCAAGCCATGCATTGTGTGATGAAGGACTGTGAATACTGGGTTGGGAAGTAGAGATCTTTTGACCCTGCTGGGGGTGAACTCAACTCTTTAATCAAAGCTTTGTTTTTCCTGGAATGAGCATAAAAGGTTTGTGTCAGGTCCAGAAAGAGGAAGAGTACTGGATGCCACTAAGAGATGGTATAATAGGATGGCTGACCTGCAAAGATCTGAGTTCTTGTAGACCTCGGTGAAGTTGATGCCAAGCATATCTTCTTGTGCCATAGAGGACACCTCCAACATCCATGTTGCAGGATTATAGTCATCTTTTATTCGGCTAACTCCCTTAATAGACTTCATTAAAAAGAAGAATTCAAATTTCCATTAGTATCCACCAATCAGAGGAAAATTTTGAAAAACTTAATCCAAGACAACTTCCTTCACCTACACCTATGTAACAAAGGCTCACCTACACCTATGTAACAAAGGCCAAACATCAAACTGTTCTAATTATTGATCTTTCTGACTGTGGCTAAGCCAAAATGATGATTGGAACCGCGTAAATTTTGGGGTAAAGAAAAATTTTGAAAAATTTAATCCAAGGAAACTTCCTACATCTACTCCTATGTTACATAGGCCAAACATCAAACCGTTCTTGTTATTGATCTTTCCCACTGTGGCTAAGCCAAAATGATGATTGGAGCCACCTGAAGTTTGGGGTAAAATATCTTTTTGTGATGGATAACCTGACGAATGTCCTTTTGTTGCCAAACACTTGCAATATTTGTTCATGTATACTTGAAAGTGGAACCCAAAACCAAAATTTGCCTGTTTTGCAATGTATGATTGAGATATTCTCTTGCAGTTTATGATTGATATATTCTCACCTCAAAGTAGTTGACCAATTGGCAAGAATTGTGGCCCAATGGACCCACATATATTTCTTCACCACCTCTCTTCATCAGGAATAACTGCAACCAGGTATTAGACATGATAAGATACAATGCGTAAACATAAAGAAACAAAAGAATCAAAGGAAAGTTTGGCCTTTTAAGTAATTTCTTACCTCATCAAAAGATTCAAATATGTCAATGCTTGGTTGGTGAATTGTGCACACAACAGTCCTTCCAGTGTCCACAGTGTTCCGCACAGTTCTCATCACAATTGCTGCAGCACGAGCATCCAATCCTGAAGTGGGCTCATCCATGAATATTATAGAAGGGTTGGCAACAAGTTCAACGGCAATGGTCAGCCTCTTTCTCTGCTCAGTTGATAGGCCACTCACACCAGGTAACCCAACGAGAGCATCCCTCAGAGAATTCAACTCCACAAGGTCCATGACCTCCTCAATGAACATCTGCAACCCAAATCTTGCCAGTCAATAACTGCAAATTTAAATGCAGAATTTGACGTCCACCCAAAAAAATGGACGATTTCTACTTCTTCTCTTTTTACAATGTAAGCATGAGATAGTTCATCTGACTAGTTTGTGAGAAGTTTAGAATATTGCTGATCTTTTGATTTTCATGTATGCAGTAATATTATCAGGAAGAAGGGAAGCCTTGGCGCAATGGTAAAAATTGTTTCATGTGACCTGGAGCTAGAGGTCACAGGTTGAATCATGGAAACAATCTCTTACTCCTCAAGGTATTGTTTGGTATGACATACCCAAAGTGGTCCAATGCTTCCTTGAACCTTTGCTCGTGGGAGCTTAATGCGTTAGGCTGTTTTGCTAGGTTGCATATGACAAGCCCAAAGTGTTCTGCCCCTTCCTACATCTGTGCAGGCAGGAGCTTAATACACCGAGCTGCCCTTTGTAGTAACAATATTGAGAACGTACTTCTAGACTCAACCGATAAACTGTGTGGTTATCTTGCCCTGCCAAATTGGCACTTGTGGCAAAATCTAGTTTCAAAACCTTTTATGATTACCTTCACATTACTAAGATTAAGAATATGGTCGCTAACCTTCCTTGTGTCAGAGTTGACATCGCCAGGTAACCGAAGCCAGGCAGAATAAAGGAGAGATTCATAGACAGTGACATGAGGAGAGTGGATATCATTCTGTTCACAGTATCCTGAAACACGTGCAAATGTTTCTTGCTTCTTGGGGTACCCTGATATTCTGATATCTCCTTCAATATATCCACCAGTTTTCCTTCCAGCCAACACGTCCATCAATGTCGTCTTTCCAGCACCACTAACCCCCATCAATGCTGTAAGCACTCCAGGTCTGAAAGCTCCGCTCACACCCTTAAGAAGTACCAATCTATCTTCAGTAATGCCTTGAGCTTTCATTTCCTGCATCAAAAACCCACAACTAGTTATGAGTCTTGTTTTTAAAATTTAATTCGAAAGGATAAAGTTCTTGTAAAATAATTTTCCACACCTCCTGCATCTGTTTAACCGTCCTATTCAATCTCAATGCCAGATTGTTCAATTATTCAATTATGCAATTTGGAGGATATGATTTTGAGTATGATTGATCATAATGCAGCTTAACTTGAGATTACCTGTGGAATATCTACAGAGTATATTACGTTGTCAAAGGTCAGGGAAAGAGGTGCAAAAGGCAGGACCATGCCCTTCCTGTTCTTGTTAACTTCATTGGCTGCTTCAATTGGAGTAGAATGAGATGAACTGCCAGCAGATTTTGAATGTAAGGCGGAGCCTTTCCCTCTAGACGAAAGTTCTATGCCCTCTGTTTCTCCAGTTCTGTTGGCATGCTTCTCCATCAAGGTCTCTTTTGATAGAACTGCCTTGTTTGTTTTGTAAGCTGTAGGCATTTATTAAAATTAATACCATCTATTTAAATAACATTCACCGTATGCCTATATCTAAAATTTGGCCAAGATACTCACGATTGAGAAATGCAAGAGAAGCAGTAAAGATGCCATTGAACAAGAACATATATCCAATCAATGCACCCACACCGATCCAGTACCATTTTGAATCATTAAAGATGCCGCGAGCTTTCAAGACTTGGATGCCCAATGATTCAGTTGAAAATTCAATAACCTGTAGAGAGGGCAAAATAAAGCTTTCAGGACTAAGATCCCAAAACCATTTTAGATCTCACTTGAGGTGTTTATTGTCACTATGCTGCTACTAGATTCTTACATGTCTCCAGCTTTTCCCAAGAAATTCATTCGTTGCAATTGCATTCTGCCCATACATCAAGGGTGAGATCCAATAGCCCCAAATCCACCATTTCTTGATATCCTCTACAACCAAAAAAAATGTTGATGTGAGTCAGCAATGAGGGCAACAGCTATGAAATTCCAAATTGTGTTCGAGACTTGTTTGAATTGACCTATTATCCATTCAGTTTCTTTGGCATATCTAATAAAATTATCAGCCAACATCTTGAGTCAAGAATGCAAAAAATCATGAGGTTACAAGAAGGCAAGCCACTAGAGAGAAAGTAGTCCACAAGGATGTGGATCGGGATGGTTTGAAAAAACTTGTGGTCATATTGCCCAAAGGAAAGGGCTAAATTATTCATCAAAAGGACTCACGCAGCAGCCCGAACTAGCTGGCACAGAAGTACAAAAGAAGAGGAAGCAGAATAAGACGATGACAATATTCTCAGAGCACCATGATTTTTGGCACGCCAAACTTGATTAAAATAATTCATTTAAACAAACAATGGACAACACGGAGTTTTGGTATTCCCATCAGCTATCATAACTAAATAAAGACGTTAACAGCATACTTTGTGTTTTTGAGTTATATATCAATGATTATTGTTTAATCATCTTATTTTGTTATTCATTGCCTTAGTGCTAGGAATAATGTGAAACATGAGACTTCTAAGCAGTGGCATTGAATGATGTAATGGCTAGATTAAAAAATATGCTCTTGTACACTGTACCTCTTGATACAATGAATCCTCCGAGAGTCATAATGGCAAGAAGTGCAAAGGACCCAAAGGTGTTTGCAACAATCAAGTTCCTCCCAAGTCCAGCCATGAGTCGGAAAAGTCCAGATGCCATTTGGCTAATTGCTAGCAGCAGCAAATATTGCCTAAAAAACCTGTAACAAGAATAATTAATTGTCATGTCTAAGATACAATAAGTTCAGAAGTTAGAATCACTTGTGGTTTGTGTTGTTGGAGACCGATCAGAAGTGAGAACCAAAAAGGTAGGCCTTGGCATCTAGAGCAACATGAAAAGCAAAATCTTACCTCTCAATGTTTGAATCAAAACCAATGACATAATATGTCATGCTGACCCAGACGGCGACTTCCAAAAAGGAAATGGGAATCTTGAGAATCCATGTAGGCAATGAATATGCCCATGCGGGATGAAAGAGAAGGTCTCTTTGCTTGTAGAAAACAGGAAGTTTTGCAATGGTCATGGCAGTTTCTGCGAACCCATTAAACATAAGTGCCAGAAGAGCGAAAAATAGAGCTCCCATGAAAATAGTTCCATCTACAATCGTTTCTCGGTGCATTTTCGTCCGCAGAAAAAGTGTCATGGTGATGAAAGCAATGACCACAAGCTGAAATTACGCAGGGGAGACAAATATAAGGTCAAGGAATTCAATAGTCCAAACCCCATTAAGTTGCATCAGGATTCAAAACCAAACTCACTTGAAATATCTTGAAGATGTAGACAAATGAGTTTCTCTTCATCAGCAGCCACTCCCTTGCAGCACAAGCTTTTAACAACTCCATCTTTCTGATTCCATACTTGGTTGTTGTTAAAGCAGCAGGATGGGCCTTGCTCTTGTCAAATGGGACTTTAAGTTCATCTGATAACTTCCGTCCAGCTTGGAATGATTGGTATGCATCTGTGAATTCCTTGACTGGAACATATCTGTAAGGTTCATCTTTGTTTGCCCAGTATTGCTCCTGATCTTTGATTGAAGTCACCTGATGTAAGGGAATGTAGTTTCAGATTTTTGTATTCTCTTTCAGAATCAAACATGTCCGTCAAGAGATAGGAAGCAATTCTTTCAGATTTCAGTACTTTCACCTAAGATTGTAGGAAATTCTTTGTACCAATACTTGCAGTTATTTGAACTGAATCGTAATTCAGGCCTAATATTATGGATGAAATATTGGAACTGAATGAACACCATTTCCTGTGAAAGTTTCCAGTGCAGTTTGATGCAAAAATTGAAGGATGACAACAATTGCATCCTAGTGTCTGGGCACTAAGTATAAACGGTAAGCAACCAACAACTCTTTGATCAGTATAAATGAATGTTACTCTCACCTCCTGCAAGAAATCAGCAACGCCTTTCCGATCAGGGCATTTGAACCCCATGGATTCAAAGAATTCAAGCACATGCTCACGGGGACCCTGATAAACAATTTGGCCGTCTGAGAGAAGAATGATATCATCAAAGAGGTTGTACGTTTCTGGTGCTGGCTGAAGCAGTGCAATCACTGCTGTCATTCCAAGAATGTGGATGGACTGTCTGATGGAGTTCACTATCTGAAAAGTTGTCGAGCTATCCAAGCCTGTGGATATTTCATCCATGAAGAACGCCTTCGAAGGTCCCACAAGCATCTCACCTACATCCACAAGAAATAAGATCCATCGATCCCTCACGGTCACAAAGAGAGCAATAGGAGATTCAACTATGTTTCAAAGAAGGTACTTTGCTACACGAATATCTAATTAACCTCCTATATAACTGACAGCGACGCAAACAAATGATTCTATTCAAACCCATTGCAATATTTTATTTAATCATAATTACCTGTTGTAACACGTTTCTTTTGACCTCCTGAAATGCCCCTCAGCATCTGATCCCCAACCATGGTATCAGCACACACTTCCAGTCCTAATATCTGTAATCATGAAGCCAGAAGAAACAACATAACTAATTATAACTTTTCTGATCCTGCAATTTTCTAGATACACTTTTCTAATTTTGTTGGTATCACAGGACAGACCTTCAAAATGTAGTCCACAATCACACTTTCTTTCTGCCCTGCCAATGATGCAGCCTACACATTGTAAAGAAGAGAAATTAGGCAACATTAAACAGTGATAGCAGCTTTTAATCAGCACCACATAAAATTCCCAGTTAGGTTGTGCAAGGGAGTTCTTTTTCTTCACCTTCATGAAGATGTCAAGGTCAGGATCTGGCTTGATATTTGCTTCCTTCTCCCTTCTTGACAACTCCATTAGCAAGTCTGTAAACCAAAGGAAATCAAAGAGCTCATTAATCAGAACTAGAAAACTTCATAAATTCAATCTTGCTCAAGGAATCCATTCGCTTACCGTAATTGGTTCCAACTCCTTGACACCTTGCAGAGAAAGCCAAGGTTTCTCTCACCGTCATCTCTCCAATATGAACGTCATTCTGGCTGATATAAGCAGATGTTCTCTGAGGAACAAACTCATCCATTCGGTGGCCATTATAAGTTATCCTTCCAGATGCCTGATTATTCAGAAAGGAGGCGTCAAAAAGAGATTAAACCAACAGATACTAGTAACCCGTCATGTGATGAATCGGGCCTCCATATTTCCTTTACTTATGTTCCATCAGACAAATCTTATTTAGTATCTGTACCTTTAGCTCTGGATCAAGCCTTCCTGCTAAAGCTAGTAGCAGAGTTGTCTTCCCAGCTCCCGGTGGGCCCAAAAGCAAAGTCAACCTGCAGTTTCAGGGGAATTTATTTCCTCTTCCATCCAACAATCTATACAACATAAGTAAGTGGTAGTCTAGGCAAACCAAGTTCATGGTATTGCTGTTTGTCTTACCTGCGGGGTTTGATGATGCCACTGACATCATGAAGGATTGACATGGGTTTCTTCTGGCTGGGAAGAACGCTAAGTGAGTTCAAGAATCCCTATTGAGTGAGGGGGAAAAGAAAGAATTCAGTTGATGAGGACAATTGATGCTAGTTCAGAAAATTAAATGGTAGCCGAACCGTGTTTCTCTTTACTGATAATCCAATGCGTATACCTCAATGAAATTATAGACGAAGTTGAACATAGATGGCAAAGCTCTGCTTCCGACAAGAACTTCTGCTTCAATATTCAAATGCTCGTACCGGACTTCAACCGTGGGAATCTCAATGCCGACTCTGTTAAGAAACACGCGAAAGACCCATATATTTTTTCAACAGTATAAGGGGAAAAGAAGATCTAAAAGTCCTCAAAAAGTTGGCGGAGCTTACTGATCGATTCGCTGTTTGAGTT
Source organism: Annona cherimola (assembly GCA_030490835.1). Classification (NCBI taxonomy): domain Eukaryota; kingdom Viridiplantae; phylum Streptophyta; class Magnoliopsida; order Magnoliales; family Annonaceae; genus Annona; species Annona cherimola. The sequence goes on along the minus strand of CM059977.1, from coordinate 6,086,029 downwards.
TCAACAAGAAGGTCTCGTTGTCCTCTTCAGTAACTTTTATTAACCTCTCCAACAAGTTCTTCCTCTCATGGTATTCAAGATTCTTGATATCAACTTCCTTAAGCTGTCCAGGAACGACTCCGCTCAGTATTCCTTTTCTGAGCCGGTTGTAGGTAGGCAATTTCTCAAGAGCAGCCCACTTCAATGCTTCCTCATCATCTTCGTCCCTAGTCGATCGTGAGAACACATCCTGCAGTGTCGTGTTCTTCCATTGAGAGCCATTCCGGCGCAAACTACCAACGCTGTAGAGATCGGCGTTATCCATTGGATCCCTAAAAGATACTGCACGCGCAGAGATCTTCTTCCCAACTTCCAGTACACTGTCTGAAGTGATGGGACGCGATTCCACCAAAACGCAACAGGATTCTTCGAGACTGAAAGATGATGATCTCGTTCTCCGAAACAGAATCTGGAAATGATTCTTGACACTACAATGCAAGTGACAAAGAATTCAAAAAATGGAGAGCTTCGAATTTACAGGAGAAATGAGCTTTTCCCGCTCAAGGAAGCTCAAAGAGAAGAAAGAAAAAGAGAGATTGGGCGGTTTTCTTCCTCAGAGGAAACCCAGATCAAATGTTTCGAGTTCTGTTCGAAGGGATCTCAGAAGATGTTATATATATAGGGACAACGAAACGAACTGGAAATTTCCGTCTCTCCTTTTGGCTGTGCTTCCTCTCGCATGCAGTACTGCGGTTTTATTTATTTTAAAAAAACAACGGAAACGGTGGCAACTCCATTGCAAGTACAACGTGCACCAAATAATAAAAAATTTTAATTTGCAAAGCAACCCCGTTCGTCGCATCGAATTACTAAAAGTACTATCCCCGTCTAGGGGTGGTAATGGTCATGGTCAACCCGTTAACCCGCTCGTTCAACCCGTTAATAAATGAGTTTGGATTGAAATTTTTGAATAAATGGGTTATAATCCGCCAACCCGTTCAATTATTTAATTAAATAAACGGATTAGGGTTGAGGCTTCGCAACCCGTCAACCCGCCCAACCCGTTTATTTAACTCGTCCAACCCGTTCAACCCATATAATTCATTTAATATAATATATTATAGTATATATATAATATTTATAACAGGAATTGGCATTAAAGAAATGATTTGAGATTGGAGCTGATGTTTTCAAGCCAAAATAAATTAAATTCAGATATGTTAGCTTCAAATTATTTAATTTATTTAAATTTACAGACTTTATTGAAGATTTTTAACATAAAAATTAGTAACAAATACAACCCGTTAACAACCCGTTAGCTCGTTTATTAAATGGGTTGTAAATGGGTTAGAGTTGAAGTTTTTTAAATGGGTTAATAAACGGATTAGGGTTGAGATATATTAAATGGGTTAGGATTAGAATTAGGCTCCAACCCGTTCAACCCGATCCGTTAACACCCCTATCCCCATCCCCACGTGGGGCCCGCCTGCTCAAGTGCACCTGGGCCCGAAGTAAAATCGTAGAGAACTATTTACAATTATCAGAAATTACGAGGAGTTGCAGATAATTATTCTAGATCTTTCCACTCGCCAAACACGTGCATCTGTACGGAGACAGAAAAGAATCTATACTTCAGGCAGCAACTTTTTTTTTTTTTTTTACCGCTGTATGTTTAGATAATTTTTTAAAGAAAGATTGCACAGCTCTTAAATATTAATGGAAAAAAAGCACCCAAATTACCCAAACTGAATGTCGAACCGAACAACGGCTGTCAATGACAAAACTTTGAGGAGGTGGTACTTGGGGAAGCAACTTACAGTTCGACGTGCTGCTGCTTTTCATCAAGCTCATCAACAGTTCAATAGACCGATCATCTTAGGTCCAATGTTTTTTTCTGAAAATATTTCATTTCTAATTTCAGAAATTAGTTTTTAGAAAAAATGATCTAACGTTGAATCATGTTCGAATGATGTTTAATCTCTCTCTCTCTCAAGTGGGGTTCTTTAGTGCCAATTAATAATCATTGGTCGATTCTAGTTCGTGTTGATGATTATGACAATGGCTAGAAGATACCCAGAAATATTACAGGCTTCGAATTCTCGGATTTGGCAAACATCCACCCATCCAAGTTACTGTCGCTACTACACCATGGTGATTCTCGACAGAGGACAGCGCGTTTCACGTCTAATGGATTTAATGAAGCAATCAGCCGACTTCACCTTGACTTCCAAGAACCTTCATTTTAAATTAATTGACAAATGATTGATTATGGAAACATAGTGCCCCGAGTGGGTGAAAATTAGGCTATTGTAATATTTCGAAATAAAAGATGAATGTGGTGGCATTAAAAGAGCTGATAAAAAATTTTAATTTTGGAGAAAGGAAGATATTTTTGCTGTATTAAATGAAAAATATTATATGAAATTTTTAAATATATAATATTAATTTCAAATGAAAAACTCGATGATTTGTATAATTAGTTTTGAAAATTTGGAAGCCACGGCTTTATATTCTATGATTTAAACATAAGGTAAGGTAAGAATAAAGATGGAGGAAAATGAGAAAAAGAGCAACCTTTGGAATCTAAAACGTGAGCGTGTGCAGGAAAATTCAAAAAACTCCCTTATAATTTAAAAATATTTTTAAATTATAATTTACTTTTATATGATTGCACCCCAAAATAATATTATGCTCCCTCTTATGCGAGTTTGTGGTTCTTTTCTCCAATATACTTCTTAGCACAAGTAAGATGAAAATAGAAGAAGATGAGAAATGCCAGAACTTGATTTTTTTTTATTTTTTTTTCAAAAAGCAACTTGTCAATTTTTTAAAATAAAAAAGTGGGACTAAACTATATATAAAAAAAAGCATTAACACTACCTTTGATAGAAAGAAAATTTTCTCTTTTTACAATACTCCTTTTTATACAATGTACATGACATTTTAACTACCGTATTTTTCTATTATTTTCTCTATTTTTAATTTTGAAAAATAATCATATTAGCTTGTGCTAAGTAATATCTTACTTAGCCCACATTAAAAAACTCATTTAACATAATTTTTTACTTTCTTCCCGGTGAACTTATTAATGCAAATATATTTAACATAGAAACTAAGTTTTCACATTTTTTATATTTGTATAATTTTTTTCAAATTTTTAAACACAACTATACTTTAAACATAGAGATATTTTAGTTGATTTTTTTACTCTTATTGATATCTCTGTCACTTCATATTACTCTTTTTTAAAAAAAAAAAAAAAATTAAAAATATTCTATAACTTTTTCCTCTTATATTTCCCTCCTTATTCCTCCCTACTCATTTGGATGTGCATATAATTAACATCTGAGTGCAGAGGTTTTCAGTCATTATCTAACAAGGAAAACCGTACAGTAAAGTTAAAACCTTAATAAAGTAGTTTTCAATTAGTAGGAACACTTGTGGGGTTAGATAAAAATGATTTTTTTTATACGTCATCTATGTTAGGACTTAGGACCCAAATGGCCAAATGTGGAGAAGTTTTCGGTTGTGCATTGAATTGGACACTTCACGGTTAATGTTAGATAACTTTCATCTAAAAATGTCGTCAGCAAGCCTGCGTACCAGTTTGCTATGGAAGTTTGGTAATGTAAATGTCTGTAGAATTTTAGCATGAGATGAAAAAAGAAATATTTTGATAATTGTGTAATTTATATGAAAAATATAAATTTTTTTTGAAACAAATAAGATAAAAAGAAGAAAATTGATTAGATTTTAGAGGTAAATTTGGAAAAATAAGATTATTGAGTTATTAAATCATTGATTGGAAAATGTGGAAGAGATAAGTTTTCTACGAAATCCCACATCATCTCACTGATGTTCATCACCAAGCATCTCTTTGAGGGGTGTTTCAAATGATACAAAATTCTTAATTTATTTATCTTCTATTTTATTTTAAACTGGTGAGCGTAAATTATAGAGAACATACGCCTCTGCAATTATCAGATAATGGTGGCATCCACATCTTAAAGAGAAGTTGCACCAACCGCGGCTAGCGCGGTTGGTCGTCGACAGCGGCGCAGAAATGCGCTTTGCTGTCGACGTGGGTTCGAATCCCGTGTGGGATATTCGGCCCAAAAATAGCGTGGGAGCTTGTGGTCTCCCGGGTGAGGGGGTGTGAGAGCTTGTGGTCTCTCTGTTGGCTGTTGGAAGTTGTATCTTCCAGTTTATTTCGTGAAGTTGTGTCTTCAAGATTTCTTTGGGATGTTATTCTGTCCCCGAATTTGTAAGAATGTCTCAGATCTTCAGGTATAATATGTATTGAGATGGATGTAATTAATACCAATCAAAAAAAAAAAAAAAAAAAAGAGAAGTTGCGGCTACACAAGAGGTAACATCTGGTTCATGTTGACTCGGTGGATGTGTATAGTATAACAGTTAGGTGATTGCGATTGAGCGAAAATCACCAACTGTGACATGATTACAATTTTTTTGCTTTTTAATTTAACGACCATGAAATGGCATCACTTATTGGTCCGTCCACTCGTTTTCGACATGGATGAAATGCAAATTAAAGTGGGGTGCAATTTGTGTGGATTTGGCCAGCCAAGCCCCGAATCCGAGGAAATTCATTTGTAAATTGGTTCAGGGCTCACTTAAACCCCAACGCCATGGAATGCTACTATTTATATTTAATATGTATTATATTATATAAATAATATTTTATTATTTATGCTTCTTATATTATTTTATTATTTATGCATTCTATATTATTTATATACTATATTTGTCATGTTGAAATTATGTTATAAATAAATTAAATTATTTATATTTATATTTATATTTATATTATTTAATTTATTGATTTTTCCTTTATCTCATTTTAAAAGATTAAAATTTTCTAAAAATAGTTTATAATGCTATGTTTTTTAAAATTTAGTTAGATAACGTATTATTATTATTTTTTCTTATGTAAGTTATTGTTATTAGAATTTATGTAAAATTTTAAATTTGTTACTTTCTTATCGTTACATATATATAACTAACTCAGAAGTATATCATTCTATTTTATCTTAACAGTCACACAATAAGAGACCATACTTCTAATTTAAATGGGAAGCATCAATTCTCCCTAAATAAATGGGACCTAAATTCAAATTTTTAACTAGTTTTTTGGAGTATTTTAGAATCATCTCAACTGATATTTACCAACTAAGCACTGAGACACTTTTACAAATTTTTTATAATATCCTAAAAAATTCTTACAAATTTTCGACAATATCCTAATATACATCTAACAATCTTCTACGGTGAACACTCTCACACCATTAGGAAAGACAACTGCCACAAATTCCATACTATGCAATTTTTGTAGCCGCAGTCACTTGAACCCCATCTGCACTGTGACAGAAATGAGGGTTACTAACGAAAAGTTATTGCTCCAAATTTCAATCTAAATTAAATTTATATAAATGCATTTAAATTTTAGATTTTATAAATAGGAGTTGGGATAAAGCAATTCAATTTTCATTAAATCTAAGTTGCACCATTAAATTAAATTATGTTTTAAGTACACATGCTACATTGCAAGAAATTAAAAAGAAAAAAATTAGATTGGCATCTACTTCAATTGATTTAGCTGGAATCGATCAAATATCTAGTTGGATGTTAATCGGTTTAATTAGAATGTCTTGCTTGTTTAGTTGAAAAACTAGAAACTAGATTGCGATTAGGTTAGAAACATCTTCTGGTTATGATTATATTATTTGGGTATTTTGATAATACATAAAAGTAAAATATAATTTTTTTCATTTCTTATTATACATCTTTTAATATAATTTGTCATCTTTACTACAAAAATATTATATTTTTTCCAATTATTTTCCATATTTTCAACCATTCTATCTATTTTAACTTCATTTTTTTTACTTTTAATCATTAACTCTATAATCATATGATTAGCTCGTCTTAAAAAAATTTCGATTTTAGTTTTTTTTTCACTCCCGCTATTAGATCTTTCCAAAAATGCTTGCCGCAATAATAGTTCACCGGTAACTCAGTTAAAACATTGATATAACCTAAAATAAGATTTGTTGGTGTTCTTTTTCCTTATATCTAATAATAATAATAATATAAAGATTAACATATATTGGTTGGTTGCATAAATAAGACAGTGAATTGAAATTTTTCGAAATATCAGTGAAATAAAATAGCAGCATAGATTCCTGTGTAGCCAGTATAAAGTGCTGATATTTTTTTTAGGGATATGTTATACACACAAACACATAAAGAAGATAACACCAGTGTGGACTGGACCTTAAATGAGATGCATGGCCTCTACGGATGAGTTTTGAGCAGCGGAACTTACGCGACGTCACGATTCATGAACAGTAGGTTTTATTGTCCAAAATCGAATCCCCGTGCGATACGGACCCGAAAGGCCACGCGTTGATGATGTTGCATGACGAGCAACATTCTAGATTTCGTCTCATTACAACTCAACGGTGGCGATGACCTGGAATCCTCGTCCTTGCAGTTGCAATGCAGACCCACTCGCCGTGTCTGTAGGAAGTTTTGAGTTGAGATCGGTCGGTGGCTGGCTCAGAGCAGTCATACCTGGCGTCTCACCGTCTGCAGTGTCGTCTGCAGGGCGCCGCTCGAGGGATACAGTTGGCTGTTCTCCGACCTTCCACGGGCCTTCTGTTCCACGAGATAAGTATGTTGGCTATTAATTGCTCCTAGAGTTTTTCTGTCGTTTTCTTATTAAAAAGCTAATCATGTCTCCGCCTCTCCGGTAGAATTTTTATTTTTCGATTATCGGAAACAACAGGGTTGTTCGATCTCAATTATCTTCAATTATTAGAAACGACAAAGCTGTATTATATTCATATGCGGAAAAGGAAAAAGAAAAGAAGAAGGGAGATTCTCTTCACAGGAGAAAACCACTGAGAAACAAACAAAAGCAAGTAGTAGAAAATTAAAAACTACTTTTTATTTATTTATGGTGTGTTTGGCAATAATAAAAAGTTGTTAAATTAAAATTTTTCGATCTCCACAATTATCTTATTTTTTAATCATTTCTTTACATTTTTCTATACAACTACTTTACTTTTCAATCATTTCTACACAACTACCAACACAACTAACCTATCTATTTCAACTTTATCCTATTTATTCATCATCATTATCTCTATCATATTGCATTATTTGACAACTTCTCATCTCTACAACTTTTCATCAAAAGTTTTATCTATTCCCAAACATACCCTTATTTATTACCAGCACAAAACCCTCTTATTACTGTCAAACATACTCACGGCCAAATAATGTTAAAATCTACATCAAAACCGCTGGCAATTGTCGGTTTTCAGACCTTGATCGGATAAACCACCACACTTAATTAATTCCTTTATGACACGTCAAAGATTCTAATGGCAAACCAAAGATTATCTGTTTTATTTATACGAAATCATTCAGCCCGAGTGATGATTGACTCATCCTGCACTTTTGAGTCCGCGTTGAAAATTTCCATGGGACTCGTGAAACACATGGGGAATTCAAATGGCAAATTTTATTATTAGAGCATTGAGTATGTCACGGAGGCCGGCAGCAATCGCGTGGGAACGCCATTCGAAGTCTAGGAAAAAGGATGAATTCGCACAAAATTGCTTTGAAAGTGACTGGGAGTTATTTTATTAATTAAATCTGCCAATCGAGCGGTGAGAATATTTATCTTTGGATTAAATTTAAGATAACCAGCACGGGATAATATTGCTTCGCTAAGCCACTTGTAAAAAAAAGGCCATTTTATCAGCCATACATTGGAAATAAAAGAAAACGGATGTAGAGATTCGGGGCTATTCATAATTTCCTCCTCATCGTTTTTTCTAACATATGATTATGGATTCTGTAAAAATATTATCCCTGCCCACGCACAAATGTTTGTAAAATACTCTTCTTTGACCAGCCCTGACTATTTTAAAAGAAATCAAAGTTTGTTCATAATTGATGGCAACAGTGTTTTGCAAGGGCGAATTATTTAAGGAACATTTTTAAATGCAACCCGGTGCATTTAGTTTTGATACACCGAGGTGTATTTAACTCATTTTTTAAAATTTTTTGAAATTTTCATATAATCGTTAATGTAAATGTATTTAACAAATGTGTTAAGTTTTATCATTTTTCGAGATTTGAAGATATTTTTTTAAAATTTTTTTTTAAATCAGTGGTGTTTTCATTTAAAAATGTCATTAATTTTAAAAATCTAGATATTAAATTTTAAAAAATAACTACGAATCTGTAAAAAAAGCAAAACTTGATACACATGTTACATACACTTATATTAAGAGTTTTGTAAAAAAATTCAAAAAAATAAAGAAATGTAAAATGCATTCGGTGCATTAAATCAACACTCATTATTCAATTGGATGGGATAACGGAAGATATAGTGATTAGATTTGGATTAGAATGACTATTATGTATTGAGGATGAAAAGATAATATTGTAAATATAAAAAGTAAGGTTATCATGTGTGGTATAAGAAAAAGGATAGATTGGAATAATAAATGGAAAATTTTCGAATATACTCATTAATTTTAATTTCTAATATATTCATACATTTTTAATTATTTCTTCAATATTCACGAATTTTCTCTGAAATTTGTCTCTCACACATGCTATCACTATTTAGATTTAGGATTTCCAATTTTTCTAGCTTTAACATTTTCAGCATTTAAAATTGACCATACCCAAGCAAGTAGCAAATAGAAGCTACCAATGAAATTTTGTTGCTATTATGATTTATAGTTTGGCTAGGTGTAATGGAGAATAGGGGTGTGCGAAAAGAAGAGTTTGTATCAATTGTGGGAGAAATGTACGAAGGTTGAAACAATTGAGTCCTAAAGGCGGAATCTCAATCCATTCCTATAATTGACCATTTTGTCAAGGGCATCCAGTAAGACCATGATTGTCTCTCAACCAATAATAACAGAAGACCCACCAGAGTGATAGAGAATAGCTCATGCCGACTTCAATGGAAAGAGACGAAAGAAGGTTGAAATGATTGAGTCATACATTAGAAAAAGTAAATCAGTTGGAAGGGCCATGTAAATCCAAAGTTCCTAATTTTCAACAGCTAAAAGCCATGTAGAAAAAATCTTCCAAAATATCCACCGATAGACAAGTATTCATTCCATGTTCATGAAGAGAACAGATATTCTGGTCACCACTTGTGTAAATCGCCCACGATGACAACTAGCTCTAAGCTTGATAGATAAGGAAGACTCCTAGAATCTTTAAAGTCATTGGAAGATCTTTTAAAGAAACTCCAATTACTCTTAGAATTCTATCTATTCCCTACTTCCAAACTCCCATAATCATACTTTTAGTCTACCACGCATGTGAGAATATCCTTTGATCCTCTGCATTAGTCATTTTTTTGGCAGATAACAACCATTTTTGTTGCCGATTGCATTAGTATAAGAGCCATTTTGGAAAAATTTTATGAATATGATAGAAATTATTGAAAACGTGTAAGTATATTATGAATTGAAATGAGATCTAGTGCACCCCGATGCACTTAACTTTGGTTCACCTATGTGCTAAAACCTATTTTTTACATTTTTAAATTTTTTTTATATAACTATTAATATAGGTATATTTAATATATGTATCAATTTTTACCAATTTTGAAAATTTGTATATATTTTTTTGGATTTTTTAAAATTAGTGGTAGTTTTGTAATTTGTGAATTACTAAAATACCACTTATTTTAAAAAATCCAAAAAATATTTGCAAGTCTTCAAAATTAGTAAAAATCGATACATAGAATTAAATATACTTAGATTAAAGTTGTAGAAAAAAATTTCAGAAAAATATAAAAAAAGAATTAAATACACCGGGTGCATGGAAGCTAAGTACACTTGGTGCACGGAAGCTAAGTACACCCGGGTGCATTTTAAAAAGTCCCTTATGAATTAGGGTCAAAATTTTATCAGCATATTTGGAAATTTTTCTAGAAATTAGAAAAGTATTTTTTTGAATAAGAAATATCGTTCTATTACTATTAATGCCAAAAATGCTTCCTAAAGTTCGTAAGTTTTCAAAATAAACAATGTGCTCAGAAATGGCAAAATCAGGAATGGACCAGGAAAATAGTCCTTAAATTTAAACGGCCAACGGTTGTCCTAGTTTCTATCCCGGACACGTATTAACTCTACTTCCTGGGCCCTTGGAGCTTTGACCCAACATCGGCAGAGACGATTTGGCGAGCCACACCCGCAAGGGACCCCACCACGCGAGGAGTATCTCGGACGCCGCTTCTAATTTGTTGGACTTGTGGGGAATGGGGATGTGATATCATAGCATGCGTGCGCTCTTGCAGGGAGATTTTTATGTTGTTCTCCATCCTAACTTCGCAGACGTCGCCGGCATCCTTAGACGGTTTCTGTCTTCGATTTCGAAGTCATGTCGCTGGAACGACGACGACGACGACGACCTTCGCCTCCACGGGCCTCTTTGCCGAGTATGCTCCCTTTCCTTCACATTTCCTGCTATTCTTCTAAATTTGGGTCTTCCGTTTAGATGCGGATCCAGGACTTATATATGTTCAAACTATTGTATTATCATTGCCTTCCATTAATGTTGATAATGTTTAGATGATTGTGATGTTATGAGTTAGCATATGATGCTAAATTGCAAATGCTTAGGATGCAGAGATGTTTTGGGGAAGATTTTCTTATCCATATCATTCAGGCTGAATTTTGGATTCTGGTAATTCATTTTATGCTCTGGTAGTTGTACTTTTTTTTTTTTTTTAATTACATCATTATATGGAGAGAGCGCTCCCCTCTGGATCCCACGAATGCTCACAGTGGATGTGATATCATTGGGATATGTCCTGGTTCACCTGATAGTTGTACCGTTAGAATGACAAAAATAGAGAAAGTAAGATTACCCAGTCAGGACGATGCGAATCTTGTATATTCAATGGGCTTTGAGTTAGAAAGATTATGGATATTCGTCTAGACATCAGACTTATTAATAAGTTAAAAGAGGGATGAGGCTGCGACATAGGATTCAATGGTAGGCAGCTCCTACAGATTTGCAGTAAGTATTGAAGTTGATGGAGGCTGTGTTAGAAATGAACGGCCTAGGTGGAAAACTGTTGGAGCCATGCTGATTCGAGCGTAGCAGCTGGAAAGAAACGAACGTAGAGTATTTCATAGAATCAATGTCTATATTGAGTTCATTTTTAAAGTAGCTTGTGGAGTTCTCGTATTGTGCGAGGCAAATGATTAATCAAATTATTAGGCTCGTGACGACGGTTTGCAAATAAGGCTCTTCGGAAGATTTTAAATGATTACTGTCTCCCAGTGGAAAGCCCCAGGGGGAAGAAAGAAAGGAAGGATTGTATACATATTGAGTCTTGAAAATGGGAGATAATCCTACTTTCTTGCCTGTTGATGCGTATGGTTTCAACTGAATAACCACGTCTCTTTGTTCCCTTCGTCATGTGTCCTGTCGATGGCTCAGGTGCAGTTTTGGACTTCGTCAATGATTCACGTTAACCATTTTAACATGGCGTCAGAGTCTTCTGCTAGACAACATTTTATATGACATTCGATCTTGGAAGAATTTTTTTAATTTTTTTTATTATGATCTTTGAAGATTTTACTGCATTGACCTGGAGGAATTTTTCCCTAGATGCACATTTTGCTTCTCTTTAGTCTTTAGGCTATATCACTAGCCTCTCCTCAATCATTCCTTTAGACCTTCCTGGGCTCTCGAATCGATTATGTACTAATCATTTTACTTCCCATTTACGTGATGGGTTTTGTAAGTTTCTTGGGACTTATGATGCTCACTTAGATAGTGGAATGAATGGAACGTTCCTATAGCCCAGCACTGACTTTAACCGAACAAAAAAACCAATCATCTAGGACCATTTTTCTTATCCAGAGTTGATAGATGCAATCTGCATGCAAAAAAATTAAAATACAAAATAATATACTATTACACATGTATAATCTCATGAGGGTGAGGTTTTTATCTAATGCAAAATCTAAAATACAGAGAGTAGCACGTAGCAAACTACAAAAGCTTGCCCAAACTGGCTTCGTTTGTAAAAGTTTGGGCCGTCTTCATGCATTTAAAGGGTTAGAGATAAATCAATCAATCTAAAGCTTCAAAAAAAGTATCCGAAGAGCACGAATTTCCCAAAACTTCAAAAAAGCATCCATGCAACATTTTTTAGATAAGGTTGGAGCAACAACTGCCAGAGGAAAAGATGCTTGTGAAACACGTCCTGAGGACCTCATCTTCTTTGGAAGTTCAACACCTTAATTGACCAGGCAAAGACAAAGGCAAATAGCACAGTGAACCCGATCATGGCACCGGCAACTGCACCCAAGAAGTCATGCTTGAATCCAAAATAGCTCCTCAGGAAATCTGAGACGGTCTCGCCAGTGTCGTCCATGGGAGTATGATCCTTTGCAAACTGTGAAGCCACCAATCCATACAAGGTCCAAGCGACAGGACAACCCCAATAATACCATCTCCACCATATGGGTATTTTCTGTTGCGAAAATCAGAAAAGCTTCAGTCAAGGTTTTCAGCAAGGAAAACATGATCAAAGTATTAGGGGGAATCCTGAGAACTTACTGGTCTAGGAACTACAAAGCCTGCAAATAGGTTCCATATCGAGTAGAAAGCAGAAGAGACAATCGCCGCAATGTCATGATTTGGGGTCAAGCCAACTGCCATCATCCCGTAGAATGTGAAGTAGAGAAATGTAAAGTACGTGAAAAAGAGATACCAGAAGAACTTGGCAGCAGTCCAGTCGAACCCAATCATCGCATAGACAATCACTCCATATATCAGAGTTTGAACGAGGATGTAGGGGAACTCAATTGCCACCTGAAAGTGGATCAGAATAAGCTAAGGTGGGGTAGGATGAGAGTAACAATCAGCAAGGGACAGCAAATCAAAATTTTATTTCTCTTTCTGAATTGCATACAATATTATAATATGATGTTGTAAGGGGATTTGTTCTGCCGCATAACATGCTTACTTGTGCAAATGCATACGGTAAAGCTGAATACATTCCTGCTGCCCTCTCTCTATAGAACACTGTTCGTTCAACGGCCACGACTGGTTGCACTGATGATGCGTTTTGAATTCCTATAAACATAACTGCAGCGTACATGGAACCCATTGCATTGAACAAATCCTGCCGCACCTTCCTACAGTTCACAGAAACATACTCTAAGGTTTAGTCAGTGTCAAAATGAAATATAAGCTTTTGAAATAGCAAAATAGTCCATGCACGTGTCCTACGTTTTGGAGCCAAGATTCCAAAATATTGTCCCAAGCATCAAAGCAATGAATGTTGTGAAGAGAACCCGAACAGCAGTGTATGGAGGATTCCGCCAGTATGACATGCGCTGTTTCCATAGGCAAGCCATGCACTGTGTGGCGAAGGGCTGGGAATACTGCGTCGGGAAGTAGAGATCTTGAGATCCTGGAGGAGGAGAACTCAGTTCCCTGATCAACACTTTATTTCTCCTGCAGTAAAACGATGTATCTTTAGGACTAATGTATATACTGCTGATAATTCGGTCATGGTTTTTGGTAAAGTCCCAGACAGTTTACCGGTAAAGATCAGAGTTCATGTATATCTGTGCAAAGTCAACACCCAGAATTTCTTCTTGAGCTGGAGAAGTCACCTCCAACATCCATGCTGCAGGGTTGTACCCATCTTTTATCTTGCTAACTCCATTAATTGCCTGCATGGACAGAACATACCTAGTAGTATCTTTAATTACGAGAGAAAATGCAATTGAATGTAAAAACTGCTTCACAGCATTGTTTCAGCATGCGCCAACATGGCAGTTTGTGTTACATAAGACCAGTTAATGAGGTGAGTCCACTTGTATGTAACTAGAACCAAGATTAGACAATCCTGCTATTGATTGCATTATGCATTGTCCATTTTCATTGATGGACTAATATGATTTCAGAAGGAAATTTCACAAGGTATCAACTTGACAAATTTGCTCCCCATCTTGCAAGGAAATCCAGCAAATTGGTATGCTTATGAATAGACTAAGAAGATTTTCTAGGAAAAAAGTGAAGGAAAAGTTTGTTTTCCATGGCTTCGTAATCATTTAGCCTCACCTCAAAGTACTTGATCAGCTGGCAAGAATGTTGACCCAACGGACCGACATATATTTCTTCTCCTCCTCGTTTCATAAGGAATAGCTGCAAGCAGACAAGATTTAACTGGACGTTCAGCACATAAATTGCAAAAGCAAAGTGAAAACGTTTTAAGTTTTGCATCCGTCACCTCATCAAATGCCTCAAATATGTCAATGCTGGGCTGATGAATTGTACATACTACAGTTCTGCCAGTATCCACTGTGTTCCTGACTGTTCTCATGACAATTGCTGCAGCACGAGCATCCAAGCCTGAAGTAGGCTCATCCATGAATATTATAGAGGGATTGGCAACAAGCTCTACTGCAATGGTCAGCCTCTTTCTTTGCTCAGTTGATAGGCCACTCACCCCCGGTAACCCCACAAGTGCATCCCTTAGGGATGACAGCTCCACAAGTTCCATGACCTCCTCAATGAACATCTGAAATCATTGTGCTCAGTAGTCAGTCCATCCTCAAACAGGATGAAGTCATCCAAGAAACATGTTTATTGAATGAGCAATTTTTTGGTCATTCCATATCCTTAATTGCATGTATGCAAGATCCAGGTTATGCATCATGGGCAGTATGCCACTGCTGATTGTTAACCATCAAAATAAACATGACAATCTAATTATCCTATATCGCCATGTATCATACACTGTCATTCGCAAATTAAATTTACAAAAATGTCAGACAATGCAACTTGCTTAATATGAAGCATGCATGAGGAAAATCCAAAATCACTGCCCTAGCGACGAGTCTGTTGCATTTATGTTACCAACCTGTCTTGTTGCAGAGTCCACTTCACCAGGTAATCGAAGCCATGCAGAATAAAGGATGGATTCATACACAGTGACATGGGGTGAATGGATGTCATTTTGTTCACAATATCCTGAAATGCGGGCGAAAGTCTCCTGCTTCTTTGGGTAGCCAGATATTTTGATCGTCCCATCTATGTATCCACCAGTTTTTCTTCCTGCTAAGACATCCATCAAGGTAGTCTTCCCAGCACCACTGACACCCATCAATGCTGTAAGAACTCCAGGCCGGAAGGCTCCATTCAAGCCCTTCAGAAGTACCAGTCTATCTTCAGGAACACCTTGAGCTTTCATTTCCTTTATTCAATCAAAATCAGATGGTTAAAACCTTTGTAGTTAGTTATCCTAGTATTTAACACAATTGTTGAGGCCTGGATTGATGTAAATGCATGCTCTGCCTTGTCTGTGATAGATGATTGTCAAGCCAATTTATTATTAACTTGGAACTTAAGTTACCTGTGGCATGTCTACAGCGTACTTGATTTCTTCAAAGGTTATTGAAAGAGGTGAGAAAGGAAGGACCATCCCTTTCTTCTTGTTCCTGTTGGTTTCATTGGTCATTTCGGTCATAGCAGATCTAGATGCACTTCTTCTAGATTTTGAACGTGAGGAGGAATTTCCCCTAGATGAAAGTTCAATACCATCAACATCCCCCAATCTGTTGGCATGCTTTTCCATCAAGGCCTCTTCTGATAGAATCACTTGACTTCTCTTCAATGCTGCAAGGCATTTGCCTCTGAACATTAGAATCAGATTCAAACTACGACGGCATCCAAATATTAAAAACTGTTTAGCTAGCAACATAGTGCATAGATACTCACGGTTGAGATATGTAAGAGCACCAGTAAACAGGGCATTGAACAGGAGCACAAATCCGATTAATCCGCCCACTCCAATCCAATACCAATAAGATGAAGTAAAAATTCCACGAGCCTTCAAGACTTGGATGCCCAAACTTTCATTAGATCCAAGAGCAATCTGTGCCCAAAGAGAGAGAGAGAATGAAAAATCAAGTCACAATTTCAGACATTTCATAATATCAGTATAGTATATTTTCTTTTCCAATATCCTTGAAGTTAGCTCCTTACGCGTCTCCATTTTTTCCCAAGAAACTCATTTGTGCAGATTGCATTCTGTGCATACATCAGGGGAGATATCCAATAGCCCCATATCCACCATTTCTTCACGTCATCTGAAATGAAATCAATGTTTCTGTTAGTAAAATAAACCAATGACGCTGATAGGCATGCATTATTTAGCTAATTCTTGAGAGCATATATGATTCTTATTTTTTTTAAAAAAAAAAAACTACTTAATTCTGGTCTATACAAATTAGTACTAGGGAAATGGTTAAAATGTTTGTGGCTGTGGCATAACGTTATTCATATTCTCAGCAGAATGATAGAGGCAATTTCAATGTATTTACTGGAGCAGGAAGTGGCAATTGGTGGAATGAATTTTGAAAAGCGAGAGAGTGCAGTTGGAGAATAAACATGAGAGTATGTGCTAAAGGGAGCTGCTATCTCAAAACAGTTCGTTTAAGCATTCTAACAAGACCTAGCAATTCTAATAATGCCACTGTATTTTGCTTAGACATGCTATACCTCGTGATATAATGAACCCTCCAAGAGTCATAATTGCAAGTAATGCAAACGATCCAAACGTATTTGCCACAATCATGTTCCGACCCAGTCCAGCCATAAGTCTGAATAGTCCTGATGCCATCTGGCTCATCAAGAAGAGCACAAGGTATTGTCTAAACATCCTGAAACATAAAGGAAGTTGACAGTTATTTGTTATTGTGGAGTAAAAATAAGAAAGGGTGAAATAGAAGATGGCCTTTGAATGGATGCCATAAAACGCAGCACAAATTGCTGATGGTTAGAAACCACTGCTGAAATGTAATCGGTATTTATCTCTTTCTTGTAACTGAATGCTATTTTGAAGGATGGAACTTCACCTTTCTACATTTGGATCATAGCCAATGACATAATAAATCAACCCGACCCACACAGCAACCTCCGCAAATGATATTGGAATCTTAAGAACCCATGTAGGGAGTGAGTATGCCCATGAAGGATAGAAGAGGAGGTCTCTCTGCTTGTAGAAAACAGGAAGTTTTGCAATCGTCATGGCTAGCTCTGAGAACCCATTGAACATAAGTGTAACAAGTGCAAAAAATAGAGAACCCATATAGACAGTTGCGTCATCAAAGGAATTGTGATGCATCTTTGTACGCAGGAAAACCGTCATTGTGATGAAAGCAACCAAAATAAGCTGAAATGAGAGAGAATGGACCAAGAAACAAAGCATTTTAGAGTCTAGAGTCCATAAGATGAACAAGGTTTAGAAAAATAAAAAGGAAAAAGGAAAAAACTTACTTGCATCATTTTGAATACATATACGAATGAGTTCCGCTTCATCAGGAGCCATTCCCTTGATGCACATGCTTTTATCAGTCCCATCTTAGTAATGCCATATTTGGAAGTAGTTAAGGCAGCAGGATGGCTCTTCCTCTTGTCAAATGGGACACTAAGTTCATCTCCTAATCCACGGCCAACATGGAATGATTGGAATGCATCAGCAAATTCATTGACTGAAATGTATCTGTAGGGTTCATCTTTGTTTGCCCAGTACTGTTGTTGATCTTTCCTTGAAGTCACCTGTATTGCAAAACAATTAGATTAGTGTTGAGCTTTCTTCTCTAGAACCAAACAATATGGTGATACAATTAATTGTTGCAAGACTGAGCTAACTGAGCCATAATCCAAACAGATTGAATGATTCCATGTTGTAATTAACTGAACTGCAATTCACTAATGGATATGCAAAACAAGATGATCTAATTTGGTAGGCACATTTTCCTGAGAAAAACGATTTGGAATATGACAAACAGGACTTGGGACAATGGTAATCACATTTCAGTCCAGTGTTTTTGAATGGTGCAGAGCTTGAAATAATCCTGTCTAAATTTTGATGGAGCATCCAGGTGTGTCACCATGAGAAATGATTCTGACAAGTAACAACCACTTCCAATCAGAGATTTTGCAAAGTTTTTATCAAATACAGGGCTCCTCTTCAGGGGAGATTGAAATGAATATCGTTTATCAATTGGCCATGATAGAAGCCCCTAGTAGGTGCTACCATAGATTTTATTGGATTGTTAATTATGTACAGAAGCAAGCCAGAAGTCGTTTTCAAATGCTTTCTTAGTAGGAGACAAATGTAGCGAGCTTCTGTTGAGATGTTGACGTCATAGGTTTTTTTTTTTTTTGGCCCTCGAGCTGCAACCCAATGCAGGTTAAAAGAATGTGTTTTTGTGACTTACTTCCTGTAAGAAATCAGCAACTCCTTTCCTCTCAGGGCATTTGAACCCCATTGATTCAAAGAACTCAACCACATGATCACGGGGACCTTGGTACACAATCTGTCCCTCAGAAAGGAGAATGATGTCATCAAACAGGTCATATGTTTCGGGTGCCGGCTGAAGTAGCGCAATCAATGCAGTTCCACCCAGAATGTGAATTGACTGTCTGAGGGAATTGACAATCTGGAAAGTTGTGGAGCTGTCCAAGCCAGTTGATATTTCATCCATATACAATGTTTTTGCAGGTCCAACAAGCATTTCACCTATACCAATCATAATTATTAAAAAAAAATAGCATGAGTTAGCAGGACACTTGCTTTGTGAATTGTCAGAAAAATAAATGACCATGATCAAATGGTGATCATCAAGCATATTCTCAAGTCGTTAGTAAAATAAGTTACCATCCTGAATTGTAACTAACAAGTATAATCTTACTTACACAGTTACATCCAAATTGCATTTTTCTATTCAAGTCCAGTGTCAGAGTAATTTTACTTGGTATTTGAATTTTGAACTTATTGTTCAACTGGGCAGAGCTATTTCCAGTTCATTTCAAATGACAAAAAGCACGGGTTGAGTTGTGCTTTCTGTAAATTTATTCACCTGTAGTGACACGCTTCTTTTGTCCTCCTGAGATTCCCCTTAACATCTGATTTCCCACCATTGTGTCAGCACATATTTCGAGTCCTAAGACCTGCAATTTTAAAACGAAGGATAAGTTAAATGCAGTGATTAAGTTCCATGCTTATGATGCTTTACAATCAAAATGGATCTTCCTGTGCATTGAACAAACCTTCAAAATATATTCAGTAACAACATTTTCCTTCTGCCCTTCAATTGATGAGGCCTGTAAAAGTGAATACAGAGAAATTTAGTCACCATTTTCAAGGCTTCGAGGCTCAGCAGATACTGAGCATAGACTGTTGAGCACTCATTACTGTTTTTATATCCCATAACCTGTCGTTCCTTCACGCTCGCCCCACGCCCGCCCCCCCAACACTCCGGGAAAAAAACAAAAACAAACCGAACAAATATAACTGAGATTTCTACCGTGTATATCTAAAACACTTCTCATCTTTCATATGATAACCTAACAACTCTAATTTTCTTATACTACCTCTTCATTTCAATTATTTTAATATCTTTTTATATAACTACCTTGTCTATTTTAATTTATTCCCTTTACTCCTGACTATTACCTCTGTTATTCAATTTTCCTTTCCCACTTTTACTTCCGTATCTTCCCAAACACACCCTAATATTGTAATTGCAGAGGTAAGTTCTTGGTTTCACTCTTCACCTTCATGTAGACATCAATATCAGGATCTGGCTTAATTTTAGCTTCTTTTTCTCTTCTCGAAAGCTCCATTAGCATGTCTAGAAATCAAAAGAAACATAAAAAGCATTAAGCGGAAACTGCGAACTGCGAACTCTTTACAACTCAATTCTGCCAACTGAAGATATCTGCTTGACCCACCATAATTGCTTCCTACTCCTTGGCACCTAGCAGAGAAAGCTAACGTTTCTCTCACTGTCATTTCTCCAATGTGTTCATCATTCTGGCTGATATAAGCAGATGTTCGCTGAGGAACGAATTCATCCATCCCATGGCCGTTGTAAGTTATTCTTCCAGATACCTGAAATTTTTAGAAAAGGGTGAACAAACAGATTGTGCTCAATCGATACAAATACTTCAATGAACTTCGAAAAATCCTTCTACCTTCAGTTCTGGATCAAGCTTTCCCGCCAGAGCTAATAGAAGAGTTGTCTTTCCAGATCCTGGTGGTCCCAAAAGCAGAGTCATTCTGTTCAATCAGAGAAGTCAGTCGATTGCACCGATGACACAACAAACAAAACCGAAAAAAAGGGAATCACAGTTGATGATCCTGACCCACCTGCAGGGCTTGATGATTCCACTTATGTCATGAAGAATTGAAACAGACCTCTTCCTACTAGGAAGAATATGTAGAATGTTCAGCAACCCCTTCGCAAACAACCAAAGGTCGACAAATCAGTTGAATTCCCCCCAAATACAGATCATGTATGTGTAAGCTTGGGATTTCCTGTCCTGCGTACCTCAACGAAGTTGACCATGTAGTTGAGGAGAGTCGGCAAAGCTCTGCTGCCGATGTAGACTTCCGCTCCGACATTCAAATGCTCGAAACGAACTTCGACCGTCGGAACTTCAATTCCGACTCTGTTCAGAGAATTGTAAACAGGGTCACGGGGAAGAGAAGACATTAGCAGGAGGAGGCCACCCTAGGCTTGAAACTACTAGCACGAGAAAGAAACAGAGGAGGTCACCTATCGATGCGGTCTTTCAGCTTCAACAGGAACTTCTCATTGTCCTCCTCAGCAACTTTGATTAATCTCTCCAACAAATTCTTCCTCTCTTGGTAACCAAGGTTCCTAATATCGACTTCTGTCAGCTCCCCAGCCAAGCCACTGAGTATCCCCTTACGGATGCGGTCGTAGGTTGGCAGCTTCTCCAGCGCTGCCCATTTGAGTGCCTCTTCGTCATCTTCATCAGCAGATGATCGGGAGAACACATCGGTCGTGGCTCTCCAAGAAGAGCCACTTCTACGCAAGCTTCCCATTCGATAGAGGTCCGAATTGTCCATTGAATCTCAGGAGAAAACACAAACACGTCCCCCAATGCTCAGTTTCTCATCATGTTAGGAGAACACAGCTTCCTCTTTGCAAACAGGACACTCCAACTCCAGCTCTTTACCGACACTCAGAGCAGGAAGAAAGCGAAAAAGGAGGAGGATGAGGAAAACCCGGATTAAATGCTTTCAATACGCACTGACTCGAAACCTGTGAACATATTAAATAAAAGGGAAGAGAACGAGGAGGGAAATGGGCACGAAATTTACTTCTGCTTGTTCTTTGGTCGTTATCACTCTCCCCACTTTTTTTAAAATGTAAAAGAGGTGGCGGCGTTTTCCATCCATGGTTTGATAATTCCACAAAAAAACATGATGAAGAAATTCAACCTTCAAGGGGCCTGGGTACACTGCCACGCTTCGCACTCACGCGAGCTTCGTGACGTTTGAACGCGCTCGGTCCGTCGAGCGGGAAGCCTTTCTCAGTACGTCGAGTTACATCTTTATCCATTCTAGTCCGATGGAAAATCTCGACCTTTCATTTTACGAACAGTTCCAGATCCGAAGTGCGACGGGGCTGCAAATTGCATCGTTTTGAAAATCGAAGATCGGGATGAGCTTTTCGTTGGTTGACGGACGATGCTTGATTTTGACTATGCGCTCTGCCAGTTTCCAGAAGACTTCAGAGACTAGAGTACTTTCTCGGCCCGCATGAAAAAGAAATAAGATATGGATTAGGAAATCACGATTTTCATCCACCTCACCTATCCTAGTCTCCCTTCTGGTCTAGGGAATGCCATGTGTGACCGTGGAGACATATGGGATGCATTTACGCCTTCACAAATAAGACCCAGTAGTCGTCTAGATTTGCATATAGGTTTCTTGCAACAACAAAAAAAAATCCAATTTTTAGTCCTTACATTTCATATGTGTAACAGACGACTTTAATTTTTTTTTTTTTTTAAATGCATAGTTGGCTCGATAGATTTGGTCAACTATGTCCCAACTTGCCCAACCCCACATAATTTTGTTAATAACTTGATAGCTTGTTTATATGAATGTAGTTTTGTTAAATGTATGTGTTTAATTTTAAAACTTATTAATATAAATGTAGTTTGTGTAGATGTGTATTTAACTTTATAATTTGTTTATTTTTATTTTTTATTTTTTTATTACATAGATGTTCTTCAAGTTACGTTCTTCATACAATTTCTCAATAAACTAAATGTACTATCAATATTATTAGCCCCTATGAAGAATAAATATTATTATTTTTCATTTTTAGCAATTTTAATTATAACTCAAATTTTTATATGTATATTATTTTTGTTGAAGATAAGCAAATGCATTCATCGAAGTCAAGTTGTAATGAGAATTATCAAAAATAAATATTTTACTAACTCTTCATTATAGTAATTGTATTTTACTTATACTATCTATTAAATCGTTGAAGCATCCAACCTTTAAATTTATCAATGTGAATTCATATAGATATGTATATAAAATTTTAAAACTATTACACTTTAACTTGCTTTTTAAACCTAATATATTATCTTAAAGTCAACTCCGAATTTATCCTAAGATTTATTGCAGAAATATAAGGATCAAAATGTCCTTATCCCAATCCAATACGAAAAATAGAATCAAATAAGATTTTTAAAAATTAAGATTAGAATTTTCACTCCAAACCCGTGCATGGCAACCGCTTTCCTTTTCACATTTTTTTTTTTTTTTTTGCGTTCTTTTGCGTTCTTTTGGATTTCTTCTTTTTCACTTCTTTAGGACTTTTTTTCCCCACTCGCGTTCGCGGTATATCAAGCTACTCTGTTTGCTTGGAACTCAAGCGTCTTCGATTCCATGGGCTAACGCTAAAAATCACACAAAAGGGGATAGAGTCAAAGACAGTGGGACTTGACAAGAGGGCTGGAATCCCTGTCAAGGCATCCCACCTGTGCCGGGAACCTCTTCCATTCGTTGAAATTCTTTGGTGTTTGAGCCAATATTAAATTGTATGGGTTCCATTATTTGTACAAGTCAAATTCAGGCATTAGTTGATTTCAAAAAACAAAAATAAAAATTCAGACATTAGTTTACTCGTTAAAAAAATTCAAGTAAGACAAATTGGCCGCCAGCTGGAGAATGTTCAATAATAATTTCTTTTTTGGATTTGATATGTGCACGTATTTTACATTTGAAGTACGTATTCAACGGTCCGCCGAAATTTACGCATCTAATTCGGCGCTACTTTTGCATGCGCAAGGACTAGCTAGACGAGGAATTAGAACCGTTCTTTAGGGGCTATCGTAAAATCCGATGAGGTTTCTCATTTCTAATTTTTTTCAATGTTCTTTATTATTCATATAATTTCTTATCTTTCATTTATCAATCCGCATCTACTCTTCGAAGTTGTTCATGATTGATGAATGCTTCCAAAGAAGCCGTTAGGACCAATTCAAGATCATCGTATTTTATTTATTTTCTTAGAAACATTTTCTCATTTTTAAATTTACTCTTTTTATCCATCATGTATAATCTCTCATTTTCCAATCTATAAATATTTTTATCTTTTCCATTTTCAATACTATTTTTCTTATCTTTATTATAATTTTTCATTTCTTAACATATAACAACCTTTCTTTATCGGAATTCTCATTCAAAAACCGATTTTATTAGATGATTCTGAACCAACCCTTATTCGTGAGAATATCTCCCTTGGGGAAATACTTTTGGACCGCATATTTATTAGCCGAATTCAAATGTCCGAGAGATAAGACGTAGATTAAAAAAAAAAAAGGAACGATACCAATATAAGAAAACCAACGTTAGTTATTAAGTTTTACCTTGGTTATATTGCATATAAATAAAAAAATCGAATATTTTAGCGAAAAAAGATGTACGCTATGATTATTAGAATAAGAATAACTATTTCAATATTGTATAGGGAAAATTTCTACGTGACAAACATGGTAAATATTATAATATTATTATTTTTTACTGAAGTTTGATATTGCGAAAAAAAAATCCAAGATTTACCAACATTCCTTGGTGTCAAGCTTGATAATGTCGAGTAAAGAAATTCTACAAGTCTAGTTCATTGGCGTCAGGAGAGTTAAAAGTTCATCGACTGTTACGGTGTTACGTGAAGGAGGACCTGTCAAATGTCGGTAGAGGAAGGTAAGAAATATATGATTAAGTGAACCAGTACTCTATCGGCGTCACCATGGCCAATAGTGTCAACGATTGGTACAATGGCTTCCATGTTTTTTGGAGACTACGAAACGTTGAAATGATCCTGAAGGTAGCTTAAAAATGATTTTATCTTTATTTATTTTGAATACGTTTGGCTACTACCAAAAAAAAACTTTTAAAATCAAAACTTTTAAAATTTCCATGACTATTATTTTTTCACAACTATCATTTTTTCACGTTTACTCATACAAACACTTTATTTTTCAATTATTTTCATACAGATACTTATACATTTAACGTATCTTTTTAAATTTTTCTCTCTTTAATCCTCATAATTACCCATATTATACTATATCATTTTTTTATTAATTCAAAAATTTTTACATAAAAAACTTATCATTTAAAATTTTTATTATTTTCCAAATACACCTTTATTTTGTTTAACTTTTAGTTCTTTTTTATTAACTTATTAGCTCCAATTGCTCGTTTCCAAGGAAAACTCGTTGATGGAGGATGTCTTAAGGGTAAATAAATATTAAAATAATTAAATTGAACAAGTAAAAGTAAAATTTTAAAATTTATGGGAAATGTCAGTGCGCAGCTGGATAGTCTTCAACAAACACGTCAGTCCAATAGTCGTTGGAAAGAGGAAGCGACAAGCTTTCTTTCATTATTATTTATTATTATTATTTTTTTATGAGCTTTCGTTAGTAATTATTAATGGATGGATTTGAAGTGCTTCTAGAAAACATTGACCTTTGAATCTAAGACCTGATCACGTACCTGATCCAGA
Organism: Annona cherimola; assembly: GCA_030490835.1. Lineage (NCBI taxonomy): Eukaryota > Viridiplantae > Streptophyta > Magnoliopsida > Magnoliales > Annonaceae > Annona > Annona cherimola. The sequence goes on along the minus strand of CM059977.1, from coordinate 6,061,103 downwards.
TATAAACAACTGACTGACACAGGCAGAACCGTCTCTTCTTCAAACTTGTTAGCCATGCTTCCCGCACGCAATCGCCCGACCCTCTCACTCGCACGCCCGACGGATTCCACGTTCATTCCAACGCGTGCCACTGCCATCCACATGTGCTTGTGGCCCACCCCTTTCACTCGAAAAAGACAACAACCGCACAAGAGTCGAAATGTTTACTCATGCCCAATGTTTTAAAAGTCGAACCAGACAATGAACGGATTTTGTAACTGATACCGGTTTTCCTAGTTCAACTGGTGCAAACTGAAGGTTCAACTGCGGTTGAACCGAAAAAACTAATGAACCGAGACATGACCAGTTTACAGTCCGATTTGTTCAACCATCCGGTTCGATCCGATTTTTAAAACATTGCTCAAGTCATGCATTCCTCTGGCTTCCCTACACCATTTGTCAGAGGGTACCAAACGCAAGGCGATTTTGTGCCATGACCCGCGATTGCCCGTCTGAGCATGTATCTTGTCCATGCCATACAGAGGGTATAGATACCAACTAGGTGAAATGAATGAAATAATTTTATATTTAAATTTTCAATATATATACACTAAAAATGATAAAAAATTTGATATATTAATCAACTAAATACATTTGAAATAAAAATAAAAAATATTTTTTATGACTCGAGCTAATAAGATCAGTATTGCAGGAACATGTAAAAGCTGAGGGCAAAAAATAGATAAAAATAAAATAAATAGGATAATTATACATAAAAATGTAAAAAACAATTAGAATATAAAAGTAAGAACGGAAAAAGTTAGATAATTAAAAAGTGAAATTATATAAAGAAGGTATGTAGAAAATAGGGGAAAAATTTTAATTCGTACATTTTACCCAATGGATCTTGGCATTGGCATGATGGAAAGTTTGAGTTAGTTTTGGGAAGTCGAGCAATAGGACAAGTGACGTGAAACTTAATAAATAATTATTATACTTTTATCATCATCTCTGCATTTTACTTATTTTTTAATACCTTTCCACATAACTAGTTTGTGTATTTTATTTTTTAAACTTATAATCATTATCTTTATTACATTACATTACTTTTTACTCTTTAAAATTTCTCTTAAAATGTTTCATTACTAATTATGCCTTTAGGCTCCATTTTACAAGGCAGAAAAAAGTGAAAATTACAATGAAATGTTTTTGAAAAACAAGAAAAATGATGTGATGTAATAAAATTGATAATTAGGAATAAAGAAAACAATGATAAATAAAAATAATCGTAGTATAGAAAAATGTAAAAAAATAATTAAGAAAAATTGTTGTGCATTGGACTGTACAAAATTTTATTAAGAAATGAAAAAGAAGTAGTATGGTAAAAGAAAAAGTGAACTTTTTTATTGAAATGAGAAATTTTTATAAAATAAAAAGTCTATTCTATCATCATCCCCACATTATTCTCATCCTATTCCACGGTCTAAACATGATTCATCAATAAATTTTAGTTATTATGGATCAGTTTTAGATAGAAAAAATAAAAATGCAAAAGTCAATACCTAATTATCTTTATCTTTTTATTTTTACTATTATATTACAATCATTTTCTTATATCTTTTTACTCACTTTTTCTTTTTTTTATTTAAGTATATTATCTATTTTTTCTTTATTCCCACTTTAGATGTATGATCTGTTATACTCATTTCATTCCTCATTCGGCATTCTCATTTTTCTCATCCCAAACAAGCTAAATGTAGATCTTCACTTGTCTTCCACCTTTTTTTCTAACAAAACGCAACGATAGAGTTTCAAATATACAAATATCAGAATTTGTCAAAGAAAAATCCTGAAACGGCTTATCTCCGTGGGAAAGAGACACCCGAGATGCCTATCCGGTCTGCTCTTGCCAAATGCGAAGTATCTTTCTTAAGAAAATTTTACTTTGCCAGGCATCAGTTGCGGCTTGAGTATAATTGTGACTTGAGGGTCCCTGTTTTATCCCATTTTTTATTATTTTTCATATTTTCTTATACCAAATTATTTATTTTAATTTTATTTTTACTTATTATTATCTCCTCTGTCATATCACATTCTTTTCTCCGATTTCAAAAACTTTTCAACTAAAATTTTTATTACTTTTCAAACATACTTTAAAAAGAAAGGAGCTCGCCTAAATTCATAAAACACTTGTCATAACCATATGTTACTCTATGTAATTTAGTAAATCTACAGTTTTTTTGATAACAAGAACAAAAAATGAACAAAATTAAAAATAATAAAATGATATAATATGATAAAGGTAATGATTAGAATTAAAAAAATAAAAATAAATAGATAAAATAATTATATAAAAATATTTGAAAAATGATGAAAATATAGTGGTAATCACGCAGTTAAATGTAGTGTAATGTAAAGAGTCCATATTCAATACATTCGATTGCAATGAAATATCAATGCAATTGGGTGTAAAAGCTATGTTTATTTATTTTTTAAAAAGTTTTTACACAACTATTAACTTATATGTATTTAATTTATAAACCAGATATAATTATTTTTGAATATGTGTATATATTTTATTTTTAAAAATAAAAGAGTTTTAGTTGTTTAAAAACAACTTAAACACCTTTATTTTTAAGAATAAAAAAATATATGCATATCTCTAAAAATAATATAACTTAATACGAAAGTTAAATACACCTCCATTAACAATCCTATAAAAACTTTAAAAATAAATAAAAGTGAGTTTGATACCCAATTGTAATAAAATTTCGTTGTAACCAAGTATAGAAGTCTAATATAAAAGAACATAGAAATTGGAGGAAATTTTTTTTTCTCCACTTTGTTATCAAACAAACTTACATGTTTAAAAGATAATAAAATAAAAATAATTTCTAGAGTTATTATTTTCTACTACTCTATAATGTAATATCTTAATTATTTAACTACTACATTTTTTAAAATTTTCGTATAAATATTCTATTTATTTTTATATAAAATTATTTTATGTGTTTTAACTTTATCTCCTTTGCTCATAATTATTACCCTTATCATATCACATTATTTTTTCAAAAAAAATTTCACTATTTTCCTCAAATGCTAAATGCGCCCTTATCAAGTTTCGGTATTCAAGGATTAAATAAATTCAATTAAGATCACACGGTGTTTAATTAATTACCTTAAACATACCAAATAATTCATTTTTATTGTGACATACACATTCAATTCTCTATCATTTTTAATGGATAATTTTATCCGACACTTTAATAGTTGCTTCATAATTTCTATCGCACGTACGAATTTTTTAAAAAAATTTCTTATACTCATAATATTTTACCATAAATTCCTATTGTATCTATGCAATTAATACAACCATATACTACCATATTGACAAAATAATTTTGCCTCTTCGAATTTTTCTAATTGAAATGATTTAACACCAATGTGACATGTGGCATTTGAATGATTTGACGACTTTAATTAAATCATATTATGGTTGAATATTTCAATTAAGAAATTATAGAGGGATAAAATTGTCTTTTTAATGAAGTAGTTATAAAGGAATTTAGAGTAAAATGCTGTGGGTATAAAAAGAAAATTTTGAAATGTTGTAAGTATGGTAAGAATTGTTAACAAATGTTATAAGTTGAGTAGGAATTTTTCTTTTTTTTAATGGATCACTTTATTCTTATGCATTTTATATTATCTATATTTCGCAATCCGTATGCCCAGACCTTTTACATACATACCGGGAGCTTGCTGGCCGGCTGTTTCGAGAGAACATTATTAGGCGCATGGACAGGATAATGAAAGCGGCGGGACACTTCGCCCACAAAGGGAAACAGTCAGAAAGTCCTTATCGACTGCTGACGTGCCGTTTCTGATTGGGCAATGCTGTTCCATTTTTCTTCTCCAAGTTTGTCAAGATGATGCCAAATTACCTTGGATCTTGTGGCTCTCTGATCTGGATGTGAGGAGGGCAGGGCGGACGCACGGCCTCTGCTAATTAAGGTTATCACTTTGGATCTACCTTCAAATGATCAAATATTAATGCAGATACACAGTAGGTGCTTGTATGTGGACCTAGGAGGAGATGCAGGGCGCTGCCACCCATTATAAGATAGACATTAACATTGGCAGCTTAGGAGTAACAATCTGTAGAATTTGCATTTAATACAAAGGTGGTGTCCAAATGAGAGCTGGGATGGATGATGTGGACGAATCGAAAATATAAAGAGGATAAAATGGACTCCAGGGGCGGGGGGTGTAAGTGATCACGGATGGCGAATGACTCCACAGGGAGTAATCGAGAAATGTCGGTATTGAAAAGCGTGATGGCGGAGGGGAGGGCAGAGAGTACAGACGGCTAGCGTAGAGCCATAGACAAGCGCGTGGAAGCTTGTTTGCCTTTGCATGGGGGAAAGCTTCGCAATCCATGAAAGTCAATGCACGTGGATTGCCGTCGAACGCCATTGATGACGCGGCTGTTTGAAACTATGGGTGTAACTTGGGCTGGGTTGAGTCCGAACCCGACCCGCCGAATCCGATTTTGGGCCGTGTTGGAATTTGATTTTTCATAACCCGAGTCTGAAAAACTCGAATCCGAGGAACCCGATTTGTAAATATGATAGGGTTAGGGTTCAAGTGAATCCGAAAAACCCGAGCCCAATTTTCCATTTTATATTTATTATAAAATATGTTATATACATACTATTTAAACAATATTTCTTTTTATCCTTCATAGTTTATGTTATTATATCTATATTTGAATACATATTTGACATATTGTAATTTTATTATAAATAAAGTATATTATTTCATTTATATTTATCTTTTATTTCTATCATTCATTTTTACACTTATTAATTTTTTTTCTTTATCTTAGTTTTGATGTTAAATTTTTTCTAGAAATATTCTTTACATTACTATTTTTTAAAAAATATATAGTTTGATTATATATTATTATGTTTACCTACATAATTTGTTATTATTATTTATTCATATGAAATTCTTAACTTATCACTTTCAAATAAAATGTAAATTCATCAACATAAATTTCAACCCGAAACTCAGCACGAATCCGATTTTCAAAAATAGGGTTAGGGTTCAGGTTTTACAAATAGGGTTATGGTTAGAGTTAGGGTTAGGGTTAGGGTCGAAATGAACCCGAGTTTCATGAGCCCGAGTTGCACCCCTATTTGAAACTAGCTCCCTCATTCTCTTCTCTGCTGTTTGATGAATGATGGTATATCAACTTTCAATTTCTATGAATAGGATGATGTCGACGCATGATCACATGACCAGCGCCGTGTCTTCCATTTCCATTTCCATTTCCATTTCGGGAGTGCGCCAATTCGTCCTACTAATTGCGGGGAACGGTGTAATATGTGGATTGTCGAAAATCCCACTTTCGTTGATGTTGATTGGATTAATTTATTATGCGCGGGAACGTTTAGGCGACGACTTTTGTAGAGTGGAAGTTAAGCTAGCACCAGACTGAGTAATGTGGGGCAAATTTGACCAATTCCATGTACGATGATGTGATAATGTTTAAATCAAACTTTAGTCGCACTTCGAAATAGTTTGGGGGAAAACTATTTCGAAGCTTGCGTTAAGATTGGGTTGAAAATTGAACTGGCGACAAGAACTAATTAATTAACAAGAACTCGTCAGATATCATATTCAAAAACGCTGCTTTAATTTTGACGATGAGAGGATTTTAGACTTCTTCACTAAGTAAGGGGCTCTAACCATCATCTTTTTTTTTGAAAATAAAAAAAAAAAAATCTAAGGTGTGTTTGTTTAATCCAAATTTTTTTCAAACTAAAGCATTTTATTTATATCCTTTTTCTATATAACTGACATCTTTTCTAATCATATCTAACTAACTATTCATAGAACTAACTAATTTATTTTAATTTTATTCTCTTTACTCTTATTATATCACATTATTTTATTCTATTTTAAAATTTTTTATACCAAAAACTTTTAATCTACAAATTTTATTACTTCCCTACACACTCATAATAAAATACTAACTGATTACCACTAGAAACTGATTCCAACCAATCATTGATAATTAGTTGCTCTGTTCATTAATTGACAGCGGTTTATGTTGGGTCCATTTTCAATTGGAACGAAGCCAGAACTGGTTTATTTTTGAAAGCTTCATGGAAGTTTTAATTAACTCTATTTCTATCTATATACTAATTAATCTGTATTCGAGCTTTAGTGAATTCATGAAGGTATATTAATATTACCGATAATTATTCTGAAAAAGAGAGAGCTTTAAACAAAAATGTTATATCATTTTTAGATACTGATAAATATTATTTTTTTAATAAATTACGATGATCTCATCAAATAGTTTATAATAATTGTAAATATTAAGTATGTGAAACATGTGCATAAGATCATGTATTGAGGGAAGGGAGCTACTGATATTTGCACGGCATTTATAAATGCTCATGAACCTTTATTGAAACGAACCCCAGTAATAACTATACAACTAGGTGTCAAATCCAGATGGGTCAAATCAGTTAAGTCGGACCCAACGTTATGCATGCGTTGTTCAACTTTACATTTTATATTAGGTCGGTCACGCAAAAAGTTGGCATCCAGCTAGCAATTTTGGGGTAAAAATAGGAATAAATTATGATAGCATCTATTAAAATAAAATTATATCCATATTAAATTTGTAAGTGAATACTTCAACATATTACTAATTAGCAAAAATAAATATCATTAATATTTTAAATTTATAGGTGAAATATTAATAAATTATATGTGAAAGCGAATTTGTAAGTTAAAAATTTACACCTCTTTCTATTTTTAAAATATTTTTATATATGCATGGCAGGTCAAGTGGAAGTAGCCAGAAAAAACAGCCCTTGCCAAAATTGATTTATTTGCAACTAAAGGTGATTAATTTGAAATATCAATCCTTCAAGTTTAGTACAATCCAAGGATATGTTTGGAATGAAGAGAAAGAAAATGAGAAATAAGAATGAAATTGATATGATAAGGGTAAAACAGAAATAAAAAATAGGATATTTGTATGAAAAATATAAAAATGATTGAAAAATGTGAAAATTATTAGAATATATATTTAAAATGAGAAAATTACAATAATTGGTATTCACTTTTGCATTTTCATTCTCCTTTAAACAAAAACAACCCAAATATCACATTCAATTTTTTGATAAAAAATATCATATTCAATTTTGTTTAACATAAGATTACACGGGGGCATGTCTTGGTTCGACCGGTGTCCAATTTCACCCTTATTCATAGCTCATGCTTATCCTATAAATTTGGGAATAATTGAACTCTCCAATTACTTTTTCAAAGATTGGTAATTATTCACAGTGAAATCCACCAGGGCTTGGCCGTCAATTTGAAATTAGTGGGACATACCCATTATTATCAAAAAGCCAAAGTTTCTTTTTGAGTAAAAAAATAGTTTTTCTAATGCACGACTCAGAAAAATAATCATTGAGCTTGTGGGCTATGGGTTTTACAGTGTAATATTATCCGATCTATCTTAGCAGCTCAACCGCATGATTTTAAAATGTGTAATATCTTGTTTAACTTTAGACTTGCTTATAAATCACCGGGTTCGATGTCAAATTCGGTTCTCGAACCACTATTTGTAACGTACAGGCTCAAAAAAGTAACTATTGAACTCGACACACATAATACACAAACTCAAAAAAAATCATTTATCATGTGGGCTATGAGCCTCATAGTGTGATATTGTTCGTTCTGGCTTAATAACTTAGTTGTACAGTTTTAAAACACAGCATGTCATGTTTAACTTAATACCCACTTATAAACACTAAAAACTTTCTTTCCTTTTTAATGTGAAATTCAGTTATGGGCTATTAAAATTTCCTTTGAAACCATTCGTAAGAATAATGTGCAACAATAGACTACAAAAAACATAGCTTTTTCAACTTAATTGTATTCTGATCTCTGTACTGTTGGATTATTAGTGACCCTAGCCTTTGAATCTTCCAATCGAAAATAAATACTATGCATGAATTGTGCATTTATTTTTTTTATTTGAAAAATGAATATGTTTTCAGTGTTGTGATTCATATCCCTTTTTCATATGATGTAATATTTAACTATTTTATTTTTAATTATTTCTTGTATCTTTTCATACAATTGCCTGTTTATTTTAACTTTGTTTTTTCACTGCTAATCATTAGCCTTAACACAAAACATTATTATCTCACTTTTCAAAAAAATTTCTTCACAAATTTTCGTATTATTATTATTTTTTGAACACCAAGTAGAGCCCTGTTCCACATTTGAAAACTCCAGCATCCGTATTCTAGCATCATCCTCGTCGTATAGAAGCTGATGAAGATGGTTTCCTTTATGCTTTCGCTATTCCACCAATAGTCAGAAAATCGGAGACAGGCAATGCATGGAAGAATGGAAAATATGAATAACGGGAGGAGAGAGTGAGAGCATCCCAGCAATAGTCAGAAAACCAGAGACAGAAATGTGTGGAAGATCGGGAATGTGTATGAAGGGAAGAGAGAGACCGTCCCAGCAATAGTCAGAAAAACAAAGAGTTAGGCAGAGGAATGAATACCGAGGAGAGAGAAATTTCGGAGGATTTGCATATAGGTTCCTTAAGTTTATGAAATTTGCGCTTTTTGATTCTCGAGTTTCATATTTATAGTAAATTGTTTAAACTTTTAGAAATGTGTAGTTCTTGTTCTCTCACTAACGTGAAACCCTAACATCATCAATTTTTTAACTTAAAATGAAAAAATTCCCCTTTCATATTTTAATAAATATTTTTATTTAAAATTCGAAATTTTTCTTAAAAATCATAAATGTGTTAGGGTTTGACGTTAGTGGATGAACTGAAACTATACGTTTTTCAAAATTAAAAATCTTCTCTAAATATGAAACTTAAGGGTCAAAATGTAAAATTTTTAGAAATTTAGATCTTGCATGCAAATGCTCCAATAGATTTCACTTGGCTGCCTAACAAAACAAATGTGATTTTAGACATACAATATACAAAAAGTTGTGGGTGGTTTTACTCAAATGCAAGGTGGAAATCGAGAAAGTGTTTGTTGTTCTGGCTCAATTAACAAATGATGAAGAATATATGTGGAAAGGATTGGATTCTTTAACTTATAGATGGGAGAATTCGAAAGCCTAAAAAAGAACCGCATTATTTATTAACTGAACTAATTTCTTTTGGGCTCTCTGAAGACATTTCCAATATCCATATTGCAGTTTTGAAACCTTCTTTTGTTTTGCTAACTTCCTCAAATAAAAACCAATTATCATGAGTATACTTGCCACAGAGAACATGAAAACAAGGACCAAAAAGGTTCCACTAGTTGCCCATCTAACAGAAGAATTACGCTTCTGATGAAGGCAAAAGAAGAACAATCATAGCACTCACACCAAGATTCCAAGAGATAATTGATTGTTTCTCCACCTATTGCAGTAAACTTTTTTCAACCTCTTGAGACACACCTCACCATTTGATCTCTCACAATAATAGGATAAACGCAAATTTTCCAATCTTCAAATTTGCAATTGGAGGAAGGAAATGGAATTTCATAATTCTGATACCTTGCAAAAGAAAAGTTCTTAACGAGTATTATTTGTATATAGATTGAATATACTTAGAAAAATATGTTTATAAAGAATAAATTAAAAAATATAATTTATTATAAAAATAAATTAATGTTGTATTTTAGCCTAAAATACATCGTGATGTATATAATCAGGCTTCTTTCATCTTATTCTCGCTTGCCCTCTTCAACACGACAAACAACAACACTCAAAAAAATTTGAACATAAATTCCAAAACTGATAACCAACAAGCAAATATAATGATAGTAATCATTTAACTCGATCTAGCCATTGTCTCTTCATATGAAGATGTCTAGTAGTTCCATCCATTGTTGTGGTATACACTCCATGAAATTTCAATAATTGCACCTAATTGGATAATCAATATTTTTTTTGATGGGTATATAATTACATGTATCTCAACACATATTATACTTGAAGATCTGAGACATTCTTACAAATCTGGGAACACATAACGTCCCAAAGAAATCTGGAAGACACAGCTTCCAACAGCCACCTGGGAGACCACCTGCTCCCACACTTTCCACCCGGGAGACCACCTTGCTCCCACACTCTCCACCCGGGAGACCACGCTCCCACGCCTATCCGGGATTCGATCCCCCGCCAGCCGCAGCTACGGCTGTCTGCGCCGCAGCTGGCGACCAACCGAGCTAGCCTTCTTTCCAACAGAATATAAACATGGTGAAAGAATTACAATAAGTTAAAATTTCAATTCCACACCTTCTTTCCAACAGAACCGATAGGCTGAGGATGAGAGATCACAAGGAAAGGAGAGACATAGGATTTATAGGCAGAGGGCTAGCGAGGGAGAGAGGTTGTCGAAGGACCTAAATTTTCTTCTTATTCAAGGTAATAAGTAGGGACTAATTTCAAAATCGAAACAAAATTCAAAATCCAATGGTTCTACATTTAACCCGCCTCATCTAACAACGCTCCATAGATGGTCAACTAAGTGTAAATGATCAGGTATCTATTTTGAATTTCAATATATTAGGAATCAAAATTTACATCTAGAGAGATAGAGATAGGCTACAATAAAGGTGTGTTTGATATCATTTGAAAATTTTCAAAGAAAAAGCTTTTTGCATGAAACCTTTTAAAATAAGGAAAGTAATGTGATATGATGAGGGTAATGATAAGAAGTAAAAAAATAAGATTAAAATAAACAGAGTAGTTGTATATCTAAAAAAATAGGATAATTATAAAGAAAAATGTGAAGAAATAATTAAAAATAAGATAATTGTAGAGAGAAAAGTTCGAGTGTGTTTTACATTTGATAAAACTTTTTAAAGAAAAGTTTTTGATATAAAACTTTTTAAAATAGGAAAAGTGATGAGATATGATGGAATTAATGAAGAAAAGTAAATAAAATAAAGTTAAATTAGATAATATAATTCTACGAGCTGTAGTAAAAAATAATTGAAAAGTAAAAAATTGATATAAAAAGAGGCGAATAAGTGACTAAAAATAAAATATTTATGGAAAGTAAAAAATTTTATCTTGAAATTTTTTTTATTTTTTTGGATGGAATCTTGAAATATTTTTTTATTGTCAAGTAGAGTTAATTGAAATGCAAAACACACCGTAAGGAGTAAAGTACTCCCCGAAGTTCAGGAGCTGCATGCCTTCATGTACTGACTGGGCGATGATGGTGACACCCCGCCAGAGTCTCCAGGAGTCCAGGTACTGTGGTACTAGTCCTTCGACCTTCTCGGCTGTGCAGAGGAGGATTTGAAATGAAGACACCGTGCGTTCGGATTCGACGGTTGCAACCAATATCTGGGATATGGTAGACGAAGGAGCACTGGAGGTCAAGACGAACTATGAACTATGAAGTGGGGATATCCTCATATAATTTTTAATTGTCGATAAAATAATAATAATTAATAATAAAAGACAAAGCCTGGCGATGCGTATTGAAGCCTGGAGAAGCTGGGAGAAGTGACGACGCATAGTCACGCAGTAGGGTAGGCGAGTTCCGAATGATAAAAATAAGGCGCCACCGCCACGTGTATTCCCTGGATGGGGATGCAACCGCCAGATTCCGGTCAAAACCACATCCGGACCGTCCTTACGGGAGTCCGGGTGAGCAAGAAAAAGTACCGATTGTGGGAATATTTTCTCGTAGTCTTGTCGCTGTACAAGCTAGCTATCAACGTCTGGAAAGTGGAACCAAACTGGCTAGCTTCGTCGATAGACATCTCGGCATGGCCAGTACCAATCTCCACCCTCAAAAACCTTCAATATCAAGATATATCAATAGACAGGTAGCTAGTCTTCTGAACCCCAGCACGCAGCAGATTCCTTTCCCCAGCTTATCATCCAAGGAAAATCCTTCCATTCGACACCATCTGAGAAATGTCGGGAAACATATCATTGCAGACAGAAACAGCAGGATCGTCCGCTGACCGCATTAGCTAGCTAACTAGATAAAAGTTGAATTTAAATTAATTAATAGAAATATTGATCACAATATGTAATTGGTCCTTGCTTCTACCAGCTGGTGAACAATTTGCATGCATGCTACGTACGTACTTGATGAATGGTCAGGAAGCCACCACGCGTAGCCATTCATCCCCTTAACCAATTCCAATTTCCATGCATTTGATATGAAGATACCCTCCAACTAGATATTTCTATCGCCCAATCTTAGAGATGCACGTGTCTAATGGATGGGTATACGTGTATATGGCCTGTGAGGGGTGGTCTAAGTTAGCCAGCGCGCTTAGCCTATAAAAGCAGCCTAGCTACCTCCATTTCAGTTCCATCATATCGATATCGTTTTTGTTGTACGTTGAAAGGAGGGAGGGAGGGAGATGGATGAAGAAGGAAAGAGAAACCACGTAAGAGGGTGCATCAAGACGACGATGGGACCGTGGGCAGTCCGTCGAAAAGGGAATGATGGGATTGTGTCCATGTCATGGCGGAGGCCTTCGCTGCAAGAGAGAGAGAACAACAAGCTGAGGGAGAGACATCGGCGCGCTGTCGCCAAGAAGATCTTTGCTGGCCTGCGAAAGCATGGCAACTACAACCTGCCCAAACACCCAGACCAGAACGACCTCCTCAAGGCCTTGTGTGAAGAGGCTGGTTGGCACGTCGATGACGATGGGACTGTCCGTCGCAAGGTATCCCGCTTCTCCATTCTCCATCTCCTCAATTCATTTGCGCAAATGCAGATTGCCATTCTTCCACGCAAGACTTATCATACCCTCATGCATGATAACTCTCGGACAGTCGTAATATTTTCATTAAACATGCGCTTCCTCTCTCTCTCTCTCTCTCTCTCTCTCTCTCTCTCTCTCTCTCTCTCTCTCTCTCTCTCTCTCTCTCTCTCTCTCTCTCTCTCTCTCTCTCTCTCTTCATTATAGCACTGCAAGTGAGCTGGGCTTGGTGAAATGTTCATATTCAGAAGGATGATGGAATTACTATCGACTGTCCACATCTCATTCGTCATGCACTTATCTAAAACGTGACTGCTAATAATTAATGTGGATGCCCCAACTCTAGTTTTAAGTAAACTCGCACTTACATTTTCAGAAAAAAAAAAAAAGAAAAAAAGAAAAAAAAAGTAAACTTGCACTTAGCTAGAGCAGCAAGACTTTCCTCATTGTTTGGGACTAGCTAGCCACCTCCGTTCATTCCATTGGAAGTCACTGTTCTCAATTTCCAAAGATTTAGGCGGGTGGTTTAGATGGTGAGAACATGTTTCATGCATATTAAGTGGACGGCTTAGATGATTATAGGATATCCCAGTCAGGTGGGGCATGGGAGGAGAAAAGTTCAAGCGTCAGGAAAGTTAGGGAATCTTATTTGGTCAAGGAGTCCAAGACTGAGAGACCTTGGAAATCAGGTCGTACAACAGTCATGATTTGGAAGATCAAAAAAATTCAAAAGCGAAACCACTTTTTATTTTCACGTCGGCAGCTTCTGAACCCTGCAAGATATGCTGCATTGCTGGCTTTTGCTGCTACTAAGCCTGCTCCCCCTTCGGAGCTACTTGATACTCTTGCGGCCCATACACAGGCTATGCTCTTAACAGATCATGCATGAACCCTTTCTACTAGTTCGTACATGAAATCCGTTTGGCAATCAGCTGCTTGCCCGCCTGCATGCGCATCACCCATCCAATCTCCCCCGTCTACATCTCTTTTTCTTTCCAGCCGCAGGGGCACATGGACTGTCAGAAGGACCACCTTCATCGTATTTCGCAGTGCATACGTTGATCCTGACCGCCCAAAATTGGATACTCGGTCACTTTATCCGTATACGCCCAAAATTGAAATCTTCTTTTCTTTTTTTGAAAAAAAAAATCCACATACATCTGTTCTGGTATCTCATTATATCCTCTATTTCCATTTTCTATCCCTGCTACCTGTCACCAACCTTAACACATGTTTCAACAGCCCGGATTGCAACATATATTTCTTTCTATTGTTATGATGTTAATGTTACTGAAATTCAAATGATGGGTTTAACAGTGCTCTGCGGATAGTACCCCAACTAGTTCGAAAGCGAGCTGGGTGATGGAGCTAGAGCTGGAGCTGGGTCAGCATCAACCCAGATCTGACGAAATGGATAGGCAAACGGGAAATCCACACCAGCTTTCCCTATCGTTGGGTCTTTACAATGAGCCCCACCAAAGGATGTCAAAAGAGAAATCGACGGTGGCTACAGCCAGCCCTCAGGGGGCTTGTGATTCCTGGGATTGGTCTATCCTGGATTACTGACTCTCTAATTACCTTACCTTTCAGCTAATACAGGCTTCACGAACTTGGGTATTTTGTATCAGTCTGTTCGGTTGACAGTTTTTTTTTTTTTAAACAAAAAAAAATTAATACTGCTCATCAGTTTTTACAAGCTATTATTGCAGTGGTCTGCGTGCATGTCATTGCATGCTTACTGCCAATTGCTACTGCTGCACTTGCACCCATTTATACAAATCATTGCTACTGTTGCACACGTCAATGTATAACAAGACAACATACAGATGGATATGAAAATGCTAAAAAGAAAGATTGCAAAATCAATTAGTTTCAACAAAACTGCCCGAGTAAAGGAAATGTATTGCAGGGAAAATTTCCCTCCAATTTCCATCCTCACAACCCAAATGCTAGTTTTTTTTTAATCCTCTGCTGCTTGTAAAACCGTTCCCTGACCTCCCCTATAAACTCTTTTAATTTTCTCTGTTCCTAGCGAAAGCATGTACATGTCTAAATCTAGATTCACATCCACCAAAGCCACCCGGCCAACCTTTTTATTAGCATATCATGGCAGAGTACATGTCCATATCCAGATTACATCCACCGAATTTATTCCTCCTTAGGCTGTAACAATTGGGAAAGATAACAGTTATTTGTGCTCCAGTAGTGAAGTGTAGCATCGAAAATCATTGTTTTCATTGCGTGGTGCTGTTTGGCCCACTTTCTCAGACATGCTACTTTTTTTTTTTTGGATAAATTTTCAGAGAAATGCTCTTGTATACTTACATTTGGAGCAAGCTAGGGGTGCCCCACCATTATCAGAATCAACTATGATTATGATGATCACATTAACGGACCAAGTGAGCTGATCATTGTAAAGATCAAGATGGGCAATTCAAATTAACAGAAGCTTGCCAATACAAAACGGGCTAACATGCAGTATTATGCAGATAAATATTGACAATGATTCAAGACAAAAGATATATGATTTCATTTATTACAACAGAATCATGAAATACATGGGAAGTAAACAGACTCAATATGATCGAGAGACCTTCACTGCTTATTTTAATAGATTGGATAATCGACATAAGGCTGCATGTGTACAAACTACAATGCACCACTGCAATACCAAAATAGGTGCAATATGCGTACAGATAGGGGGTTCCAATTAGGTCAGGTTGAGCCATGACTCACCTCTCACCCGACCCAAAAGTAAAATGCATAAGCACTCTTCTGATCGCTGATGCATGCTTAGTTGCCCTTAATTTTACTTTATGTTCATCACATGGACAACTCAGATCAAATGGACAACATGGGCTGATCAGGATAGGGAATTCACACGCTACTAGGGAAACCTCATCAGAACTCGCATGAACTGGAAGTTGATTATTATTATTATTATTATTATTTGATGATTGCTATAATGCAAACTCAAATACTGTTAAGTCACAGGTTCCATTGATCTTGTTATTCTACTACAGGTGTGCTTGCGCTAAATCATGATGGTCGGTCAAAACCATTTACAGATGACGTCATACCATAGCTATTGGATGTGAGAAAGGCAATAGAAAATCAACATCCACAATAAGTTCTATTTTTCCCTGCAAGAACATCAATATCGCAATTGAATATAATTGCAATAGATGTCAGAATTTAATTGCTCAATACAAATGAGTTCAATTATAATGATTCAAACGCATAAAGGAAACAATTCATCTGTTACTCATAATTCTCATTTAAAAAGGATTGGCACTTAGCTTTTCTTCTTTAATAATCACTAAACTCACAACAAAATGTATACGACGTTCATGGAAGAACTCGCCAATTACTGTCTTCAAAAAGGCAATGCCAGTAATAACTATCATTCCTCATCCTGCTGTAAATGATGATCCTTGGGACTTGGATTCACACCAGAAACAAGCTCTGCTTCAAACGACTGTGAGGGCAACCTCTCATATACTTGTGGCCCCAAAGGCAGAATTCTATGCTCCCCTGATCGTAGTTTGTTGCTAAGTTCACGATAACTACATCTCTGCTGAACATATATTATTATTGCAAGCATGGTAGCAATTGTTGGTATTGCAATGTCTCCAAACTTGGAAAAGAAGTCCAGATCTGGGTTCACGAATTCATATTCCTCCGAGAAGTATGGATTAAAAACAGGGGGTTTTAAGTAGTCATAGACATGTGGCAGAAGCCTTACCATTGTGATGCCAACATAATAGACCTTCCTGAGTGGTTTGCAGTCAATCTGCCAGAGAAGGTTGCCAATAATTTGAGGAAGAAGGAAGAAATCTTGGACTAGACCAACATACTCTTCAAGTTGTGTTTCCCATTCTCGGAATATGTGTCTATTCCCTCCTACATCGGTAAATTCTGGAGACTTAATAGGTCTCTTGCTGGCATTTACAGAATGAACAATAAGAATAATTAGAAACCCAATGGCATGTATTCCCGAGGTAATTAAGAAAACCTGTTTATCACTTGGAACACGGCCTGGTTCAAGAGGACTACGTGTAAGTAGTCTGATGCGTGATTTCCATACCTTCTGGAAGAGTCTCAATGTGAGTAAAAATGCAACCAACACAAGCATTTTCACAATGTAATCGATAATATGGAATTTCTGATTCATGCGGAAGTTGTTATATTCACCTTCATCAGTTTCAGATGACATGTTTTTGAATAAAGCCTCAGCACCAGTGACTAGGGGAAGGGTATACCCAAGAGCCTGAACGCCAAGCATGACAAGAGAGATGAAAGGAACAATGTTGGCCTTATCTCTGATGTGCAGCAACTGAACCGATATGCAGGCAATTGCAGCAGAAAGTGTAAGAATGCGAAGAGAACCCTCAATGCCTTTACGGGACAATATGTCTTCACGTTGCCTACGATACATGATAGGAAAAGTCTTCAGCCTGATTGAGCTGAAATGAAGTGGGTCATCCTCATTTCTTTGG
This sequence comes from Annona cherimola, assembly GCA_030490835.1. Taxonomy (NCBI): domain Eukaryota; kingdom Viridiplantae; phylum Streptophyta; class Magnoliopsida; order Magnoliales; family Annonaceae; genus Annona; species Annona cherimola. Next base: position 6,043,831 of record CM059977.1, on the reverse strand, counting down.
CTGCTAATGGAAATCTTTACTGCTGGATTCACCAACCAGGAAACAGTTGTTGGTGGATACTCTACTTTCACTTCAATCAAGCAATCAAGGCCACCTTCAAGATCATTGCTCTCAAACAAGACTTCCCAAGATGCACGAACGTCCCTGCAACCAATTAGATACATCCTGCCAACAACAGGGTTATATAAGCCCTCCAAGAAAAGTACTGAGACATTGATGTATTGCTCCCCGTCTAGCCTTAACTGTGCAGAAACATTCAGAAGGAGCTGCCGCTCAGTCAATTCAGCTTTAGCGTGTAATGATGACTCCTCATCCACGGTGGAATAATTTCTGAATGACCAATACCGCCCGAACAGTGATCCAATTGATATTACCTCCATATCAATGTGAGGCCTTGGCGAACGGACCTTGGGTAATGGATCTGGCACTGCACGAATTCTGGTCAGAGTGAGATCTTCAGCAAGAAGGGAAAGACTAGCCAGTTCATCACCATCCTGCAGATTGGGATAGCTTAAAAGTGATTTCTTTATGACAGTAGTGAAATCAAAGGGTTCACTTCTCTCAATAAATGCACCAGCCAAGGTAATTTTCGAGTATTTGTATGACAGATGGGAGGTACTGAAGCTGTTCCATAGCTCTGAGGGTAAAAAGACCTTTTCAAAAGATAAAGGAAAGTAGGAACTGGTTCTATCGATGCTGGATATAGTCCCAAAAACGAGGCTTCGTTGTGTGATGGAAAAGGTAACAGGAATGTACAAACAAATGCGAGAATTGCAAGCATCTGCAGCCACATCAACCATTCCAAGACAACCAACCATGCAAACTTGCCCAAAAGAGGAATTCCAAATTCCCTCAGCCGAAAGAGTCATATTGGTGAGACTGGTTTTTCTTGAAGCAATATAAGAATCTTCCATAGGACCAATGGCTCGGAAAACAACGGACACTCTAGCCATGGTGCTGTTATTTCTACCATATCTAGGCTCGCACCTCAAACCTTGAGTTACAAGCCTAACATTCTCATAGCCCCCGTCAGTTGCATTAATAATCCCTTGTGTTGCAAAAGGTCCCAACTTCCTGCAAAATTCATCACTGGAATTACACTTCCAGTTTGGCACTACCTTAAAAGCGCCTACAGTAAGAAACCGATCAAGGATCTCACAAAAGCCTGGCCCTTTATAAACCTCTATCTGATTGTCGACAGAGTCATTTCCATATGGATAAGGATTGCAAGCTCTGGAGACCAGCTCGGCAGACCCAAATTCATAATTTGAGTAAACCCCCAACTGGGAAGATATATGAACCTTGTCAAAGTACTTAAGGTTTGATCCCTGATTCAAACTTCTCATTTCTCCACCGATTACCCTGGTTGTTAAGGCGAGTGTCCGAGGGTACCGAAGAACAAGCAGAATCTGGTCATCTTGCAGGAGCGGGAGCTGATCATACTTACCATATGGACTCTTGATCTCTGGCCATGGATCAGTTGAGTCAGGATGTCGAGAAGGCAGTGTTGCACTCCCCAGCAAGCATAAGACACGCTCCCCATCATTCACATCTGACTCAACATAAATGCCATCAAATGGAATTGTGAGGCGAGAATTCCCAGGGAGAATCACAAATTCAGGCTGCTGTCGGATTGCTGGCCATGACGCTTCAGCCATTGGCGGATGAAGGACTTCGATCTCCGACGATCCCCAAGTTTCTCGAGATACAATCAGGTTCAACACCCCACTAACATTAACCATTTTTTTCGACCTACCAACGGGATCGACATCCACGATTGAGAATGTAACCGAGTTAATCAAAGGGGGAAGACTCGAATTCTTCGTCCACGCCGTTTTCTCATCAAGGAACGGCATCAGAGGCGCCGACTCTCCCTCCTGCCACCATTCACCATTCGAGAACGAAAGTTCATTTTTTATGGCATTCCATTCGCCAACATCGGAGCTCAATTCCACCGCCGATGATATAAACGAACTGCATTCCTTTCTAACCTCGCTGAAGCGAGCACCATTTTTAAAGGAATTATCATCTCCCCCTACATCCCATGTGGGTTGGGATTCGTAGTGCTTATACGAAGATGAAAACCCAACGAACAACAGCATCTCGATAGTCCATACGCGAAGACTCAAATTCAGAAACTTCATGACTCAGAAAATTCCACGCTCTCCTTCGATCAACTCTCAGGCACCCACCTACTAAAACGCGAAATCAACGATGCCCACGTCAGGAAAAACCGATACAAACGCGAATTACAACAGTTTCTAGTGAGTTCTAACTGGGATGAGTATTGCCGGATAAAAATAAAAATAAAAAAATTTTTAAAAAATTCTAATTGACGGGAGAAGCAGAAAATGAGGAGGCGATTGCTAACCTGGCACTGGATGATGAATTTGAAGGGGGAGCAGAGATCTGAGATTTGGAGAGTGAGAGCCGTCGAGTAATAGCTTGGTAGACTCTTGACTTGCTTGTTTAACGGAGGAAATGACAAATTGACGGGAAAAAGGAAGCAGGAAGAGCAGCCAATAGGCCATTGGCTTGGCAGTTGGCGCCCCCTTCTTCCCATGTTCATCTTCCACGTGGTATCGAAGAACCAGGTGGTCCACACATTTAGAATTATTTGATAATGTTACATAAATAAATATATTAAAATTGTAGCCTTGCATGTGATTCAAATAAGAATTCTATTTAAAATGACTTTGAATACGATGAAAGTTGATTTTATGCATGAGGGTGGACTTAGCTTTTATGCATCTGAGTGTAAATATCTATTTTCTTAATAAATTTTAAAAAAAAATTGTTAATCCAAATGTATTTTAACACATATATCAATTTTTATCATTTTTTATATTTTGATATATTTGTTTTTAATTTTTTAAAATTAGTGACATGTTAGTGTTTTAAAATTATTGAAAATGTCACTTATTTCTTTTTAAAAAAATCTAAAAATAGTAAAAATTTATACACATATTAAATACATTTAGATCAACAATCTTATAAAACATTGTTAAAAACAAATATAAAAAAAATAAGTTAAATGTACTAAGTTGCACTTAAAGCTAAGTGCACGCGGCTGCATGAAATCAGTTTCCGAAAATGGTTGCCAAATAAGTTCGAAGAAGCGCCCAATCACGGAGGCGGATATGTGGATTTCAATATATCAGATGGATATTCAGATCCAAAGCAGACAAGCAGTGCCAGTCAGTGCCCATGTTAGCCTATCAAATCCTGATAAAGACAGACATGAAAATAGAATGGAAGTGCCGGAGACAGCCCAAACCCCATATTTGGGTACGGCAGAAGTGGGTCTGGACCTGGTTGTTGGGTCTGGGTTGAAGAACCCAATCCAGCATGCCAAAGTGAGGAACACCGAACGTCGCATGTGACTGCGGCGTGCCAATTTTGGAATCTATGATCGACGGTCAACGTTGCTCTGTTGGGATGCAGCAAGCCCTGCAGATCGCCTGCATAGCATTTCAACGATAGAAATACTTGAACCGTTTTGCTCACCGGTTTTCTGCCGGTTAAATCATGAACCTTGGTATAATCTGTTCACTCCGAGGTTCCGGTCCGGTCCGGTCCGGTCCGGTGCAATCTGATTTTTAAAACATTGAGGGGAGCGCTGTTTCCAACTTTCCATGCATCATGTTGGTAAAAAGAGATTGTGGTTTACTCCGAGTAGCCTTTTTTGAGTTTTAAATCCTAGACGCCATACACGCACGCTTTAATAAATTGTTGGCGGTCTAACCAATATTAATCTAAACCTGCCAAGGATCTTGCCCTTTTCATGAAGGCCCACAACTAACGAGAACCTGAAATTAAAGTTGGATGTTTGGCAATCAATAAAAGATGTCAACCTACCAAAATTTAATCTAAAATTTTTCATTTTTAATAATTACTTTATTTTTAATTATTTCTTCATATCTTCCTATTCGACTGCTCCACTTTTCAATCATTTCTCTACAACTGCCTACACAACTAATACATCTATTTTTATGTAAATTAATTTATTTATTTTAACTTTATTTTTTTTACTCCTCATATTATCCCTGTCACATCATATCATTTCTTCCAATTCAAAAACTTTATATGAAAATTTTTTTACTTAAACTTTTCTCACTTCCCAAACACACTCATCATGGATGACAACCACCAACTTTCATCTATCTTCTTTTTTAATTTCTAGGTTGATGTGAGACAAATTGATTTTTTTTTTTTTTTTTGTGAAAAGCAGAAGAAAGAATAATTAAAATATATATAATCATCCATCAATGGAATGACAATGGTATGCGTTGGCAAGATTAATAAGTTGGATAACACTCGCATTTGGGACTGCAAAACGTGCACAAGTAGCAGTAGTGTAGCATTATCAGCAGAAACGAACAGGATTAATCGATTGCTTGAGCAACACTCCATGTGTGCACATCTTTATGTAATAATCGCTCTTTTGAAGGCCCACCAAATTGCGGATTCCATTCCTTTCTCCACTCTAGCATGGCTTAATCAGGTCATGGAGATGCTCTAGTCACTGCCTGGTCAAAAAGGTCAAACCATCTTAGCAAAAGGAAAGGAAAGAAGAAAGGGAGACTTTTGATACTCTGCCTGACTGTGATGGTTGATGCGCAGGCACTCATACGATTAGGCGCATGCATTTGCATCAAAAATTGAACCTTCCAATATGGCGTATCCACTTTTGAGGAGTCAGGTCACTATCCCAGACCATTAAGATATATAGATAGTATCATGTGATCTTCAATCACTGGATGTTTGTTAATCGGAATATTTCAGTCCACTGACTTCTGTTTTTATAAATATTGACCAGCGGCTACAGTTCATAGCTTAATTTTAGGGTTATAATTTGGACAGTTTAATTTAATTAAACATTTTCATGCTAAAGAGGAAGGACTTTATAATTGCCTGCAGTCCGACTTCCACATATATAGACCGCCAGGAGTGTCAAACATTTCCACGGACAGGACTCGTCTTCTTCTAAGGAAATTAAAGTTCGGTCTTGGGCTTCCTTCTGTCTTTTCTATTAAACTTTTCGCAATTAAAAACAGATCAATTCCAAATGGAACTTTTGCCACAAAAAAAAAATGTTATAATAAAAATCATAGTGTTTGACAATGTTATTTGAGAAGTATTTGTGCTATAATATTTTGTTTGATTTAAATATTAAAAGCTTTTTAAAATATATAAAATTGCCTAAAGGGGTATGAGAGAATAATTTTAAATTTTGATCTATTAAATAATAGAAATATTTCTTATTATGCAATATTAATTACACATTATGTATGATTCATTTTTAAAATGGATTTAATAGCACTAAAAAGAAAAAAATACAAAATTTTTTAATTTTTATTTGATATAATATTTTTATTACGTTTTTATTTCATATTATTTTGTACTGCATTGTTTAAATTCTATTATAGGTATACCTATTTCCACCTGCTTGGTTTGAAAATGGTTTTTGTTTATCTTTTTTAGTGTTTTGAAACTTATCTAATTGAATCACTGAAATGAATATATCCAAATTTGAATATGTTTTAAAAGATTATTAGCGTTTTTAAAATTTTAAAATCAAACTAATGGATAAAATCTCATACGACCATTATGACACCAATATTATAATATTAGAAATACCTTATTCTTAGTTTATATTATTTAAGTTTATAAGGACAATTCTGACTTTTCCTAAGCATCATGTCAATCTAGTTTTTACTAGGAGTGTAACCTGGGCCAATAGGTTTAGTCCGGAGTGAACTCTACTTTTATATTATTTTCAAAAATAACTATCTTTTCCTGTTTTTTGTCAAGTAGTTTTAATACCTATCCTACCTTATTTTTTTAAGGTTTGTTTAGTTCCAATTTTAGTTCCAACTTGGTTCTTTAAAATGATATTTTATACTATATTTGAAGATTATAATTCTATTATAAATCTTGTTTAATATCTACAATCAATATGGTAATAATATAATTTTAAAATGCCTTGATTAAATGTACCAAATAATAAATAAATCAACAAGTATTTACATTTACAAAGGATATATTCTATATTCTTAAATATATTATATTAATTCACCCAATTCTAGAAACTCAAACCTTGGAACCTATCAGACCCTACTTGGGTTGAATATTTTTTATTTAAAACATGCCCTACTGTACAAGTATAAAAATAACAACTTACTTTACTTATTTTATGGTATCCTACAAGTTGACCCACAAATACGCCATCTAAGTTGTACCTCTAATTTTTACTTCGTGCAAAAATGTGAATTTTTAACTTAGTCAATTGTGATTTATGACGTGTTTGATGTAAAAGTTTTTTAAATAGAAGAAAATGATGTGATATGATAAAGGTAATAATGAGAAGTACAAATACTAAAATTAAAATAGATAGGTTAGTTATATGAGTAGTTATCTATAAATGATTAAAAAGTAGATTTGTGGTATAGAAAGATGTAAAGAAGTAATTAAAAAATAAAATAGTTGTGTAGAGTGAAAGTTTTATATTAAAAAATATTAGTTGGAAAGATTTTAACGTTAAACAAACACACTCATAAAATTGCTATTTCATGTAGTTGGCCACACACAAAGCTCTCCTCAAAAAATGCCTTCCAACTAAAAAACACGGTTAACCTGCTCAAATGCTGAGCAAACATTCCCTTAATCTATCATAATCTGTACTTAATAACCAAAATGTGTATCTGATGAATCTGGTGTTGAATATCTGATGTAGCACTCTTGTTTAGGGGGAGGGCCTAAATGATCAGGAACGTTCCTGGAGAAATTAAATGATCTGTTGGTTGGTACGGGGGAGGAATAGCAAGTCACTAAAGTTTGAAGTGAAATTTTATTTACGTCTATTAAAATTTATATTTATGTTAGTATTATTTTATACCTTTTTCTACTGTGCTGGCTGTTTATTACGCCAGCACACATAAGCATGTGCATTGATTTTTACTAGTGGAAAACATGTAGCTCAGAATAAAAATCCCAAGTCACGGAGGCTCCATAAATGTACGATGCTCTCCCCTGACTACGTGAATGATTCGAGGAATTGAAATGGACGGCTAGAACAGAAAAAGAGGGTACTGATTTTAATTTCATACTTTCCAACTAAATTCGGATGGGTTGAATTTAAGAAGGAGACATCCACTCACCTGCAGCATTTTCATTTCATTTGGATAACTAACGCTAATATTAGCTACTGATTAATCAACAGTTCGAGCCACTTTACCTCACGCATCAGTCCATACGTATGCGTTTTGGCATTATTTCTCAGCATCATATACGGAGTATGTAAAACATCAACAGTTTTGTCGTCGATCCATCGATCCGATCATGTCCATGTGTACAATCTTCTGAGCATTTTCAGTTGATGGAATCAACATACGCGCAAGCCACAATATCTATGATATCTCGTCACTTGAAGCGACCATTAATCTTTTTGGAAAAATTCTCACTGATCTTATCATCAGCCAATGAATATACTGATTTTGGTGTAAATAGGAATATATATTGTCTCATTTGATAATTAGATGTATGGCTCGGACACGACACCCACAAGATGATCAGACCGACATGTGTCGTGCTCATGCATGCCAGCTTGAGTTCATGGGCTTGCAACTTTTAAAATGCGAATTATTCTTGATCAAACTCATTGATGATTCTTATTTATTTTTTGAGATGACATACAGCCCATATACTAGAGTTATCGAGTCAGTAGCTTTCTATAAAGATCAGGAATCTTCCAACCATGCAAAGAGAGCAAAAGGCCCCGTGCACTCCAATATTTACAAGCTTAGGCCCATTTTCAAAAATATCTTTTTGCATGGCATGGGTTTTGTACTAAATTTTTGATGATGTGGGAAGGGAGCTATTTGTAATTGTATTGGATAATATAGAATATAATCCTCCCAGCAGTTATCCAACTTTGAACACGGTATCTAAAACCTTATCTCCCCCGGTACTGTTTTTATTCTTGTTCCTGTCGTAGCCCAATTGGTTTCTAAGTCCCACCCACTAATTAAATTACTGGGCCCCACATGTTTACACGGTCAAATTATGGGGACCTTAAATATTACATGTGTCGATCGATGTACCCTTTAAGATCCATCCTTAATTTGATTTTTGGAGTCCTATCCCCCATATTAATACTGCAAAAAATTACTATATACAACCACCTTTCTCAGCCAATTTTCAATCTTGTTTTTTCATTACATTACATGGAAACCAGACTCCTTTCAAAGTTCGAACACTGGATCACGCATGACACACGTATGCTGGGATGTGAACCAATGTGCTATTCCTTAGTTCACAAATTTCAATCTCACTTGGATTGGATTATAATCAACTACTTTTTAAGATTTATCTCAAATACATGTACTGTATTTGACATACATTTGCTACTACGAGTGTAGCCCAGCTGAATAGCATCCTAGCATTTATGCTTGTTAACCTGAGCTTGAACCAAAAAGGAGAGCTGTTGTCTCCCGTTAACTGAAAGATCTTGTGTCTACCATTTTTATAAGGAGTATAATCTCCTAACTATTTCGGCTAAAAAACTATTGAGCAAGATAGAAAAATATATTTTTGGATGAGTTGCAAATATAAAAATAAAAAATACTTCAAATATATTTCAAATGTATCTACCAATTTTCAAAAATATTGCCAGCGGGATTTCTGGTGGCGGAAACAAAAGCTATTTTGGATGCTTTCCCTCATCTATCCATCTGTCATGTTTTGAGACAAGGAAATAGAGCTGCACATGCCTTAGCTGATTTTATTTCTGTTAATTTTTTGAAAAGTTACGATTGGTGGGGGAACCCACTTTGTAGAACACATCTGTACAGACAATTTTTTGGAAATGCATTCTGCGGGCCCTCCTATCCTCTCCTCCTATCTAACTGATAGGGAGATGGGATAGGAACGAACCTTTTTCATCAAAAAAAAATATATATCAAATATAGTCATTGTGTATTAAAATTCCATTTGTACTCCTTTCATCAATAATATTAAAAATAATAATCCCTATTGTGCCTTGACATGGCTTGCCCCTCCCTCACAAGGGTTAAGCTTCGCTGTTAGGTGTCATAGCCTAAAATGACCCCCATGTGCTAAGCTTCTTAATAAGAATCCTTAGCGTATGAAACTTTGTTCCCTAATTATATATTAACTTGATGTGTCTAATATTTCCTACTCATGTGGCCTAGAAGGTTGGGGTAGATAGACATATAATTCGTTCTCTTGCCGCATGTAGAGACCATGTGGACATTGCACTCTCCATGTCACCAACTACAACTGCACATTGACCTTGCTCCCAATGCAGGAGTGTCACTTTCTCACACTACTACTAAATAATACCATTGGTTTATTAACAAAATCTGGTTGAGATATTCAAAGGATTTTATCCCATAATGAGATTTGCTTCACTTATAGCACCTCCCGTGCATGGGTTGGAGGCTATACCAAGGACACTCAAGGCTAAAAGAAGAGTTCCACCGCTACTATCTTGTTCTCAAATAAGTTGTAATTCTCTTATTCAAGGAGACATCTTGTAACCTCTTTATCTACATTTCAAACTCTAAATTTTTCATAATATATTAAAAGGCCCCTACCCCTTCAAGACGTCCCTTCTTATATAAAATTTTGTGTCCCTTTTTTCTTCTTATCTCTTTGTCATGTTTGCATTTACTTCACCTGGTGACTAACCCTAGACATTTCTGACCTTCATTTGTCCTTACACGAAATCTAACAACATCCCCTTTTGGAACTCCTTAAGTGAAATCTAATTGTTGTCCTTATTACTATTTTCCATTAAAATTTTAAAAGTTGCAAAAATAAAAAATATTTCTTGACAACTTGTGAGTAAAATAAATATTATAAAAATAAATTTTTTTTTATTGTATCACTCCTTTAGATGAATAGGCAATTAACGAAGGACTACTTCAAGGAAGGGATAAATGAGCTAAGTGTCTCTACCCAACTTCAAACCTTGAACATCCCCTCTTACACACTCTTATATATATATATATATATATATATATATATATATATATACTTATATGAACTACTTAGTCATCAAAGTAACGACTTATAAAAAATAAAATTGTTACAGATGTAAATACAATGTTGCATCTACCAAAAGGGTAATAGTTCAATATATACATATGTAAAGATGATTAAATGCACTCGGGTATATTTAACCCATTTTTAATTTTTTTGAAATTTTTTTATAAAACTATTAATCAGTATGTATTTAAAATACAAGATAAGTTTTACGATTTTTTGAGATTAATAGATATTTTTAAACTTTTTATAAAACATGGGCATTTTAGTCATTTTAAGATGGCTAAAATGCCTTTTTTAAAATTCAAAAAATATCTATATATCTTCAAAAAAGAGTAGTAATCCTGTTAGTCCATGCTAAGCAAATGTCCCACTTAGTCTACTCAGAAAATCCATTTATAACATCTGTTTTCTTTTTTTATACACTTGTTTATCTAAGTGTACTTAACATATAAATCAAGTTTTATCATTTTTGGACATGTGTATATATCTTTTGAGATTTTTAAACTTCTACTAGTACATATGTATTTAAAATACGCATATCTTTAAATTTAAAGAAATATACACACATATTTAAGAATGATGAAACTTAGCTCGTATAAAGAAAAAATCAAAAAAATTATTGTAAATAGATTTTATGAGGTGGATTAAGCAGAACATTTGCTTAGACCATGCAAACAGGATCATTTCTCCATTAAAAATGGTAAAACTTAATACATTTGTTAAACACACTTAAATTAACAATCGTATGAAAAAATTTCAAAAAAATTTTAAAAAAATTTGCACTTAGGTGCACTAAAGTTAAGTGCGCATTGGTGCACATTATCGTGTTCCATTCATATGTACCTCTCTTTGATAACATAGGTGTTTTGAGTTTTTTGTTTTTATTTTTATATGGGCTATTCATGTACTGACATTTTTTAAAATTCTGTGTGTGGGATGAGCAATTGGTCAGTGATGAAGCCGCCTTCATCTAAATTGATACTGAGAATATCAATCCCACAAATCAAATTAATTTCAGCTTGAAAAAAGCGCAAGTTAAAATGGCAGGAAAGATATTAACCGGATTAATTATGCACTGTCTAAATAAAGTATAAATTCACAATGCTACAACTAATTAATTAAACATGGCCTCATGATTAAATCTAATGATCGGGCAGCTGTATATGTGGCCGGTTAATCACTCATGTAGTGATTAAAACAATTCAAAAAAAATATTCATGTGGTCGACCCGAAATTTTACTACTCCCAACAAATGTGCTGTTTTTTTTTTTTTGGTGGAACAAATGTGCTTTTTTAATCATCAAACCCACAAAATTTTCTTCAAATTAATTTTTTTTTTTTTTTTTGGCAAACATCATCTATATTCCTATTTTAAAAAGCTTACAAAAGAACATTCGCCGTGCGTCCGGCGGATCAACGGTCGAGTCGATCGCTTTTGGTGGAAGGGGAGGCCAAGGAAACAGTGTCCTTACGGTTCGGATCTTTGGTTGGCGTAGGGCCCATGGGATTGATGTGCGGCTACAAATAAGGAGAGGAAAAGGAAAAGGAAAAAAAGTACTTTTAAGTCGGTTTCGGTTTGAAGTCGCAGATAATTCGAGAAATAGGAATATTCTCTGGAGTGATGGACAGACAACAGGGATATTCAGAAGGACAGATTTGGGGAATATCACGACGCGTGTCACGAGGAGAATCCTGTGTTTGGAGGGACAGAGAATCCGCACAAAAGGCGAGGGTTGGAGTCTTGTACGTGAAGGCGCTTCCGCTCCAACCCTCCCCTTTCCCTCCCCTTCCCAAAGAAAGAGACCAACCCTTGCATTATTGCGCTTTCGATTCCCTGCCTCCCTCCCTCCCTTCTCCATTTCCGTTACCATTGCTTCCTCTCTCTCTCTTTTTTTTATTCGAAAAAGATTTCTCCTTCTTATTTGGTGGTGGTGCCTCTTCCAAGCCGATCAAAATCCAAAAGCCGACCACGCTGAGGGAATTAGCGTACACCAATAAGATCCACCCCCGTGATCTGCTCCGTTCGCCCAAATCATTTTTGGGCATATACTCACCACAACCCGATATCAAAAAAAAAAAAAAAAAGGCCCACGATGATAGGATATTATTCAGACGTTTTGGCAATCCACATTGATCCTGATATCAAAGAAATATGTTTTGGTTTGGGACACCGAACGGATGGTCTCTCAAAAATGCTGTGGCTTGTTTATTTAATTTGGAAACAGAAGACAGAGAAAAAGTTCAAAGTGGCCGGAAAATGTAGAAAGTTGGAAAAGTAATGGCTACAAATAAAATAAAAATAAAGATCAAAATAATATTTTTAAATAAATTGATAGACCGAAGATATGATTAGATACACTATAAAAAAATTTAACTAAAATTTTTCATCTAAAATTTTTCACTCCTCACAGTTATCTTATTTTTTGATTATTTTTTCATGTTTTACTTTACTATATAAGTACCAAAATTTTCAATTATTTTTATACAACTACTCATACAACTAATATATTTATTTTAATTTATTATTTTTACTCCTCATTATTACCATTACCATGTCATATCATTTCGTTCCATTTTAAAAATTTGTACATCACAAAATTTTTATTTAAAAATTCTACCACTTCACAAATAGACCTATAATAATTTCATATGTAAATAATGACAAGGATAACCTAAGCAAGTGAGTATATAAATATATGTTACATTAAGGATGAATGTACACCTAATGCTAGAAAAAGATGAATCACCACCAATTAGGAAAATGGAACAAGAAGCGCATAGCAGTCAAGTGCTTTGGAGAATCTTCTTACCTTCGCAGCCACTTCACTAAAGTTAGTAGCAGAAGAAGATTCCCTTCTCCTCTCCTTTAGCATTCTTTTGGGCTGGTTTTCCTCTTTAAGCTTTGTGTTGTGTGCTGCTCATAGACTAATAGCCGTAGAATTTGGACTTAGATATTCCTCGCTTTGAGCCTCTATTAAAATAAAATATTCTATTACCTTGCCTTAGATATTCTCTCATGTGAATGTGGTATATGTACAACTTTCCATCCAGAAAAAAGGGTTCCCTTAGTTTTTTCCCCCACTGCTAAAACACTGAGTATATGCCCTTCCCAAGCTTTTCATTTTTCTTCATTATTTAATTATGGTAGAATCATACCCACGTAGCCATTTGATTGGAATTGCCATGCTCATTAATTAATTTGATTCTATTCAAAATAAAAACCATGGGATACGAATCGACACACCTCATAAGGTAATGGTGTAATCATAGTCATCGAGCGACTTTTCTATTAATTTTATAATCATATATGTGACGAGATGTTTTTGGTGATAAGTTAGATTAATGGGTTAATGGGTCATGTGAATTTTTTTAAAAAAAAATAAGCTTGGTTAGCAAGTGCCTAGTGGTTTTTATTTTTCTGATGACAGCTTTTTCAAATTGTCTAAAAGAAAGGTGCCCATCAGACGGCTACAAACATGGGGGCAAAAATCTTAAGAGCGAGGCTGTTTCAAGTTGCTAGGAATAGGCTAGCTGTTTTTGATTGGACATGGATTCTCATATGAGCCAATGAATGGCAGGGATAGCGCGTACACCAGCTTCTTTTCAAATGTATTTTTACGTACACACGTGACAGAAGAATGCTCCATTGCATGTATTCAAAAAAACCCACCGTCCATTGATAGTGGGTGGGAATCACGGCGCACATTCAAGATAGGAATATGTACAAAGTGGGTGAGAATCACATTTCAGATATACATTTGTGTCTCCTTGCCTATCCATTCAGATAATCGGCCAGGGGCTGAGCGCAACGTCTCGCCCCTTGACGGTTTATTTTTTTTATCGCGTCACCTTCAGTGCATGACCAGGAAAGCAACTTTAGCAAAGGATAAATAAGATAAATGCCTTTTTTTTAACTTCTAACTCTAAACCTCTTTTACTACACACTCTTATATACTTATGTCAATTATTTGATTATCCAAATGGTGACTTTGATTATTTACTTGAGCCTCCGACACCAACATTGCATGCACCAAGCCAAATACAACATTCCATTGAATCGTAAAACTCTAATGGATGTATATATCAAAAAAGGCTAATTTGATAGGAAAAAAAAGGTTAATCAATTTCATAGTCCGAATTATTGCGTGTTGTGTATGTATATGTTGCTTATATGATAAAGATTGGTAAGAAAAGACAAAAATAATGTTAGGGCTACCCAATGCATTCGTAATCATATGCATATATATATATATGAAAAAATATTCAATGCATGTGACTACACCCTACAATCCATGCATTGTAAGGCCCACTTGATTATTATTAGAAAATCTGTGTCATCCATTATATTTAAAATTATTCACTTTAATGGCATATCGTCTTTTATCCAACTAAACATGTGTATGGGGCTCGTCTTAAAATGATACAAAATCAATATAATAAAATAATTCGATATAAATATTATGTTTAAAATGGTATGTTCAATATCTATAGTATATTTTTAATGGATAAATGATTGTATAATGTATTAGTATATTTTAATATACATGATGTCTATGTTTCAATAGACTATATTGTAATTATTATAATGTTAAATATAATTAATGGATTAAATTTTTCATAAAAAATTAAAATCTTAAATTTTGAAGGGGTTATGTGGGTCCGCTTCTATGTAACTCGGTTACATAGAAGTGGAGTCATATATACATAAGAGTTGTTCCGCACTGCACCGGAACAGTAGTACATTTGTCCATTTTTTAACTTCACACATATTAGAATACAATAAAACTTTATACAATCATTTATCCATATATAAATTTTATAGCAAATATTTTACATGTCTAAAAAACTACTTTAAAGTTGTTATTTACATCAAACTATTTTATTACGTTGAATTTGTACCATTTTCGGATAGAGTCCATATACATATCCAATTGGAATGAAAATTGACGTGGTAATAGAATACATTATTGTAAATACAATGAATGAAGTAGATTATAATTTTATTATCATATGAGGCCTAATTTGACTCCACCGTACTTGAAAATTTCTCTATATATATGTGAGATATAAGATGTAGACAGACTGTACCATAAGTATAGTGTAGTCCACTACAAAATGGACTCTACACATATTAAAATGTAATAATATATTATACAATCATTTATCCATATTCAAAACATATCAGTTTAAATTTTGAAAATATTACTTTAAACTTGATATTTACATCAAAATATTTTATTATGTTGATTTTGTACTACTTTAAGATGGGGTCAATACACATATTTGATTTGGATAAAAATTGTTATGGTAATAAAGTGAATAATTCTAAAGACAATTGGTAAGGAAGATTTTTTATTTATAATCAAGTGTGCAGTGTGCATGGACTGCATGGTGTAGTCATATGCATTAAATAATTTTCATATATATTAATCCAGTGCAGATGACACTGCAATTTGCCAAAAAATAGGTCTCACATGTATTAAAATTAACATCTATCCCAACCATTATATTTAGGATTATTTATTTTAATAAAATATCAATATTCATCCAAATCTAATATGTGTATGTGCCCCATCTTAAAATGGTACAAAATCAACGTAGTAAAATATTTTAATGTAAATATCAAGTTTAAAGTTGTATTTTTAGCATCTAAACCATCTAAAATATAATTTTATATGGATAAATAATTGTATAAAATATTATTATATTTTAATATGTATGAGGCTTATTTTGTAATGAACTGCATCATAATTATAGTGCACCCTCTCCGCATATAACAGGTTCTTATATATATATATATATATATATATATATATATATATATATATATATATATATATATATATATATATATATATATATATAGGTGTACATGCATGGAATGGATGGATGGTGAAAAAAGAAATTTTGGAAATACAAGATGGTGAGTATGACCCCACCACGCATAGAAGAATCTTTTTAAAAATTTGTGATTTGAAACTCGTACAAAGACACACCGAGGCCAAGCACATGACTCCAAAGGCTACCTTGATTCCTTCTCTGAAACCCTTAAATAGCTTTTTTCCTCACTTGGTTTCTTTGCAAGAAGTTACCATCCCTTTGCTTTATCTCTTGCTTTTCCTTTATCTCTCTCAAAACCCCACTTTATTCTCTCCTCTCCTCGAATTCATCTCTAAAAAGGAGACGATCCCCCACTCGATCCTCCTTGTGTCCACAGCATCTCTCTCTTTCTCTCTCTCTCTCACATTTTCATATGTGCATCAACGAGTGAACCAAGTTGAACAGAAGAAGAAAAAAAAACTACAGTATTCGAAATGGGTTCCCCTTCCGAACTAAGCCTGGATTTCAAGCCGAACAGCTTCTCAACGCTTCTAAAATCATTCGGTGATCAAACAGATCAGACCCAAAAGATGGAAGAGTTCCTGGCCCGCCTTGAAGAAGAACGCCTCAAGATTGACGCCTTCAAGCGCGAACTACCACTTTGCATGCAACTCCTCAATAATGGTCATTATCTTTTAATTCCTCTCTCTATGAGTGTGTGTCTCTATATATATCAAATCATCCTTACTCTTTAAAAAAAAAAAAAAAAATCTGTTTATTTTTTTTATGACGGAATTTCTGTTTGATTTTGGTTAAGATTGTTCTCTTTTTTTTATTCACTTTTGCAGCTATGGAAGCTTACAGGCAGCAGCTAGAGAATTGCCAAACAGTTCAAGGATCGAGACCGATCCTTGAAGAATTCATACCTCTTAAGATTCAAAGTTGTGATGAGTCTGATCAGAAACCCGCAAACCCATCTGAGAAGGCAAACTGGATGACATCAGTGCAGTTGTGGAGCCAGGCAAGTAGCGAAGGAAGCAAGCACCAAGCTCCAACAAACACGCCACCAAAAGGGTTAGATAATGGTTTGGGTGACGGGCCAAAGCTTGCTTTGGACAACAAACAAAGAAACGGAGGAGCTTTCCTTCCCTTCTCAAAAGAAAGGAACATGTGCGCTAATTCCAACATTCCAGCTCTTCCGGATTTGGCATTAGCTTCTGTAGATAAAGAGAACGAAAATAAAAGATGCTTGGAATCTGGAAATGGATTAATGCCAGCTCCGAGGAGAGAAATCTGCAATAAGAGTGCTGGCGGGACAACGGAGCATGGAAGAGGAACAACATCGAATAACGCAGAAGGTCAGACGACAACCACAGCTTCAACAACACAGACCCAGGCTCAGAGAAAAGCAAGGAGGTGTTGGTCGCCAGATTTGCACCGGAGATTCGTCAATGCTCTTCAGATGTTGGGAGGCTCTCAAGGTAACCAAAGATTCTTCGATTGTTGCGTACATATACATATATATTAAAGGAATAATATTATATAGTTGTGTATATCTCCACCACAAAACATGGAGCATCTGCTAACGATTTCAAACACATGGAAACAGTTGCCACCCCAAAACAAATAAGGGAACTGATGAAGGTCGATGGACTGACCAATGATGAAGTGAAAAGCCATCTGCAGGTCTGTTCCTTTTTTGCTTTCTCTGAAACATGCACACGCACATTCACAGGTTTCCTGCATGATCTCAGGGTGCAAATTAAAACTGGGCAACATCTATACGAGCAATGCTGCTCGAACGAAGCATGCATTGCGGCCAATCTAAACCGTTCACCTTCTTCGGCCATGCTCTGCCGTACGTTACATCAAAATGCATGAAGGTTCCTCAGCCAATACACATCATCCGTGCAGACAGATGTTGGAACGCATTCAACTGATTTCTGTTCCATTTTTTTTTTACAGAAATACCGACTCCACACCCGACGTCCGGGCCCCACTCCCCCGGCACCGGCCACGCCGCCCCAACATCTGGTTTTCCTAGGTGGCATCTGGGTCCCTCCAGAATACGCAGCAGCTGCTCATGGCGCAGCTCCTGCCATCTACGGTGCACATCCGGCCTCCCATGCGTCGACCCACTACTGTCCACCCACGGTGCAGCAAGAATTCTATCCCCCGGCGCCGCCTCCGCACCACCCACTGCACCTCCATCACTACAATGCCTACAACCGAGCGTCCTCACAGGCGCGAAGCTCGCCGGAAACCGATGCAAGGGTAGCCGGGGAGAGGTCAGAGAGCATAGAAGAGGAGGAGGGGAAGTCGGAAAGCGGTAGCTGGAAGGGAGGTGGGGCGGAGGGAGAGAAAGGGCTTCTGCCCCTGAGAGATGAAGGAGCTGAGGAGGACAGCAACGGCAGCGACATCACGCTCAAGTTCTAGGGTTGTAGTAGCATAGAGGGGAAGTCGGAAAGCGGCAGCTGGAAGGGATGTGGGGCGGAGGGAGAGAAAGGGCTTCTGCCCCTGAGAGATGAAGGATCTGAGGAGGACAGCAACGGCAGCGACATCACGCTCAAGTTCTAGGGCTGTAGTAGCGATTTTTTTAGTCATTTGATATTTTGTGCTGGGGTGAAAGAGTGAAAAAGGGGAAAAGGGAAAGTGAGTGTTTGTTTGTTTTTCCTTTCTTTTTCCTTGTCTTGGTCTCTCTCTTCTTGTTACACTGACTGGTGACCCCAGCGTGAGGAAAATCCAAGTTTGGGTTTTTATGGGTTTCTGGCGTTTGTGTGTCCGTTTCCTTGGCGGCTCATCTTTTGGCGTTTTGCATGGCAGATCTTGCCTTCTGTCGTTACGTTATGAGTCTGACAGTGAATGAAACTGTGCCATGCAGATAACGTTTAGGACTTATACATCCCCGTGCACAGTCGCACCGGTTATCCTTTCTTATCCGGTCTACAATGTGTATGGCGATCTAGTGCTCCCGAGAGCACCGAGGTCGGTGATCTAGCGCCGTTGAAATTTTGTGGTTTAACGGTAGTCGTTCGTTTCCGCGGGGGGGGGGGGGGGGGGAGGGATTGGATCCCCGTCAGATTGCTGACTGCTGAGTGAAAGTTTCGTTATTTGCGAATTGGCCATCCCTTCAAACACCTCTCTGTCTAGCTGCAGCACTCGCACCCCTTTCTCGCACTTCTCTCTCTCACTTCATTCTCCTTCATCAGCGGACGAACCGTGCCGTCGAGACCTCACTTCTGGACACGCACCTCCTTGCTGTCGAACGTTGGCCCTCCTTTCCTCTCTTTCTTTCTCCCCTCCTCTCCTTCCCTTCCTATCCTCTTTACATTCAATTAAAACTTGATAAGCTAGCAAAGTCTACATTAAATTCAGCAACAAAATCAATCATACCAAGCAATGCCAAACAGCGTTTCCTCTCCAATCTTTATCAAAATCCCTCTCCCTTGCTTTGTCATCGGAAGCCTATTCATCGACTTCTCTTCACATTCTTTTTTTCAAATCAATTTTATATATTGTTTTACAGATTCCCAAATCTACAAAATAAAAAAGAATAATAATAATCGTAACTAGTTCAATGAGAATTGCTAATAGAAAAAAATTCTGATTGTTTGAGTTGTTCGAGGAAAATGTCTGGAATAACCATTTTATTGGATTTTTTGAAGAAAAATCCAAGTTTGGCAAGCCAAACCCTACATTCTTATGGGTTATCTTCGGCCACCATAGCTATGTCCACTGCCGCTGCTTCGATTTTTTTGGGTATGCAGATGGAATCTCTTTTATTTTTGAAAAAATAAATTTCATTTTTGTGTTTTTGCCATCGATTTCTCTTTATTCCTTATTATGTTGGTGTGATTGGATTGTTGGTGGTGAAATTTTTAGTAGGTGTTTTGAAGCATGGTGATTATTAGTGAGTTTCATGGAATAGGAGAGATGGGTTTGATTGAGAGTTGGAATACTGAGCACAGGATGGTGGTGAATTTATCTTGGAATGATTGATTTATGAGTTGTTTGGCGGTGCTTGTAAAAGCGGTTTGAGGCATGTTTATGATTCTCAAAATCACTCAGAACTATCTCCAACAGGCGTCCTCTCAGTTTGGGTCGTCGGATCTGTGAGCGATGAAGGATAAGACGACGAGAGGGGAAGGGAGGGGAGAAGAAGAGGGCAAAGCCGGCGTCCGACGGCAAGGAGGTGCGTGGCCGGCAGTAAGATACGAACAGAACCCGTTTTTTCGTTAATGGAGGAGGATGGAGTGCAAGAGAGAAGTGCGAGAGGGGTGCGAGTGCGACAGCAAGACAGAGAGGTGTTTGAAGGAATGACCGATTTGCAAATAACAGAACTTTCATTGAGCAATCCCACAAGGAGCTATTGGTAAAAGCTCCTTCCCCAGCCGAAACGAACGGCTGTTGTTAAGCTAGCAAATTTTAACGGCGCTAGATCACCGAGATCACTGAGGTTTAGTACATCGCGATTCTTATAATGTTGTATTTTTTCTAAATACACTTACTATATATCTGGCCTTAATCCCAAATAACCCGTAACATTTTCAAAATCTTAAATATATCTAGTACATTTATAATTAAATCTTAAAAAAGTTAATTTTTGAAAAAATCATTAGTTAAATTTTTATAGGTGCCCAAAATACTCCTATTACAAAATAATACATGATGAAGTAAAATAAAATAAAATGAATGAATTTAGGGCTCTTCAAGTTTAATTCATGTGCAGTTAGGACATCAATGAACTATAGTATTTAATTTTTTCAATTTCATCCTAAATTTGAAAAACATACTAATAATTTCACATATTAACTATCGACATTAGCTCATAATAAGCTTTTTACAACTAAACGCGAATGTAGTAAGAGTATTTAGGATTTTTGAAACGTTATAAGTATAGTTGGGATTAAGGTCAAACATAATAAATATATCTGAAAAAAATCCTAACTTATATTATAATCAAGGTTAAAGAATCTTTACATTCTTTTTTTCATCTCATGTCATATTGCACATTAACTCCAAATGCCTTTACGATTTTTCTTATTATTAATAAAAGAGTAGATCGTAGCTTTAGCCTAACAGTAGCACATCCGAGCGTAAGTCACCGAGGTCTAAGATTTGTAGATATGTAACAGCTACGTTCAAGCTATAGACCCTATGACAACCATAGGAAAGGAGACAAAATGCTCCTCACACAAAAGACCATAGCTGGATGGGGTTTTCTTTTATCAGATATCTCCTTTTCACCGTGTTATTGGACCTGAGGCCTCCGGACAACCAGAAACAGCATACTTCATCGTAGACGTTCATCAGACATACCGCATGGTCCACAGGCATGCAGATAAGAAATCAGAAATCAGGCCATTCCGAAACCCAGATGAAGCACTGGATAAACAGGATGTGGATTTAGAGAGGAGCAACACAAGGCATGGTTTTCCCTCCTCCTGCCAGTCCAAATTCTTAGAATTTGCGTGCAAAGCATAGATGGGCCACACAACATCTGGACGTCACTAAAACCGGTTATTCGCTACAGCAGCCACGTGATGGGAATTTGTTTACGTAATTCCACATGGGTGGCTCCCATGAATGTCGAAAGTTGTCCTGGCTCTTGCTTTAGGAGCGGGGTTATAACTGTATAAGCAAAGAGCAAGGAGTGAAGGGAACGAACGATGGTCGATGGACGGACGGCGAAGATATACAAAACAAACCAACGGCTGGCTTGCTAGTTGCGAGTTGCACCACGTACGGCACGAGATTCCTGACCGGGAGGGCGAGAGACGGATGCTCAACCGCCGCCTTTCGCTTTTGGTACGAGAAGTACGAATATGGACTTTTGATGGCAAGTTCCCTTGTTCTTTACGCAGAGACCGGAACATGGCCGAGGACATAAATGAGAGGATAAAGCCCCGTTGCATCGTTACAGCAGTGCATCAGCACTCTCCACGTTGTGGGCCCCATCTTCGTTCAGTGGCCGTTTCAAGTAAAGCGCTTCGTGCGTGCGTGCGTACGGGTGATGTATCTCGTCCACATCAAGAACCGGATCTTATTGAAGATAGGGCCACGTTTGGTAACGTCCGTTGTAAACATGGGTGTTGTTTAGTAAGGTGAAATAGCATGGAATTGTAAAAAATAGTGGGAAATAAAAAATAGAATATTTTAAAAATAGTATGATTGATAGGAAATAACAGAGATAGAATTGAAATGAATAAAACTATTCGAATGAAAAATGATTGGAAAGTAGAAATAAAAGTGAAAAAATAAAAAATTTTGATAGCAAAATTGTTCCTTGAAAAACGTACGCCGATACAATTACTATGGACTCGTAGATTACCAAACAACACTATAGTGTGGGAAACCATGGTATCGCAAATTTTGAGGTCCATTATTCCTCAACCAATCATCATATTTTTCCATTTTTATTCCTATATTTCAATTATTTTTCTTATAACTACCTCTCAACAAACTTATTCATTTCGAATTTTCCTTTATAATTTTATATCAATCACGCAATTCCCAAAATATTCAACTTCCTACTTCCCACCTCTTCCCACAATTTCAACAACTTTCATATTACTAAACATCTCCTGAGACCTATTCTAGTGCATTGCACCTGCACCTAAACAATAATATATTTAGCCGAAAATGGATCCTACCCATATTAAAATATAATGAAACTTTATACAATTATTTATCTATATATAAATTTTATAGCAAGTTATCTACACATTAAAAAAAACTACTTTCAAGTTGTTATTTACATCAAAATATTTTATTACATTGAATTTGTACCGTTTTCAGATAAAATCCATACATATATCCAATTAGAATAAACATTGGTATGGTAATAGAATACATCATTCTAAATACAATAGACAGAATAAATTATAATTTTATGATCATATGAGACTCATTTTAAACAACTACACCGTAATTACGGTACAATTCCACTACACTTAAATATAACTCATAGATTTTTTATTATTTTTTCCTTTTTTGATCGTTATTGAAGATGGATATTACTGGGCTGAAGAACCTGAGCTGGCCAGCCGGACTTAACAGGAAGCGTTTCCCAAGCCGAAAGCCACCAACTCGTTTTTCATCCACATTGCTTGGCGCAAAGCCATTCGCTCAGACAATTCTCTACAGTGTATAATTGAATCTCAACTCACAGAGTAAATACCTCAGGCTAATAATTTTTTTTAATAGGACAAATGTGGGATCAAAGATCTTGAACCAAATGTGATTTGTTACACCCAGGTACACTTAAACCCAATGCACCCAGGTGCATTTAATCCATTTTTTATTTTTTTTGAAATTTTTTCATAAAAGTGTTAATCATATTTAACGTGTATCAATTTTTACCAATTTTGAAAACTTTTAGATATTCTTTTGAATTTTTAAAAATCAGTGGCATTTTAGTATTTTTAAATTACTAAAAATGTCATTGATTTTTAAAAATCCAAAAACTACCTAAAAATATCCAAAATTAGTAAAAATTAATACACATGTTAAATACACTTAGATTAACAATTGTATAAAAAAAAAAATTTAATTTTAAAATTTGGTATCTGCACCCTAATGCACTAAAGCAAAGTGCACTCGGTGCATACAATCACTTTCCCCAAAGCCTAGTTGCAAAAAGCTTGAGAGCATGTAACAAAATGGAACTTTTCCACTGAAGAAGTAGATATACAGTCTTTGGAGAGTTGCTCGAGCAATCTATTGTTGAACTAAAATAACCAAGTGATGAAGGAGGACATGGACCTCGCCTCAAGAGGATAATTTAACAGCCATCAGGGGCAACAAAAATTAAACTGCCTAGATAGACTCAAAACTTGCCATTTGCATATGGAGCACCATCCCTAAGGCCAATTTCCTCACCTTCGTATGCTTCCATCATTGTCATATCCACAAGTGACTGCAAGGATCAAGGACAAGTATATGTATCATGCGCACAACACCAGCATCAAGTGAAAGGACCAAGAACAAAGACATCGTTATCAAGCGCTTAAAAGCCTAATCTCATATTGGCAACCAACGAGGAACTTGTAAAAATGAAGCCATTGTGACAAGAGCCGAGGATGCCTACCGATACAAAAAACCCATTTGTATGGATGACTAAAATGTACACACATGCTCAGCTGCTGTAGCTCAGCTGGTAGGCATCCGGGCAGTCTCCTGAGGTCCAGGGTTCGAACCCTGTGACATGCATGTCAGGGCTGCAGCCCTGTGACCATCCATCAAAAAAAACAAAAAAGTGCACACATGGTAGCAGCAACCAACATCCAGGCTCTTGATTAGGTGGGCACCATCATAAGAGCCATGGCAACAAAATTAGTCCCCTCTAGCCATGGTGTAGCGTACATCATTCCTGTAAGTATCCCAAATGTCAACAATTTTTCAGTTTTCTTTAATTGCTCATATGCCCTGCTCATGAATCACCAGCCTGACAAAGCCTGTTTCCAGTGGTGACCATGGATGAATGTGTATTTACCCAGAATTTCTCCCTGAATTCAGCCTGTTCTAGGCAGCATTGTATTCTTTAATTTATTCAGGTAACCAACCCCTCCCCTCCCCCTCCCCCCCCCCCCCCTCCTTTCCCCTACACGTAAACATCTGGAGTAAAATAATGTCTCTAGTGTTTTAATTAAGGACATGCTCTTTGCTAATGTAAAATGGTCAAACGGGGTTCAAATAGTTGCATGGCACCTGATTAGTTGCGAAAAGGCAAGGCCAAATAGGCTCAGGGTCACCCAAAATCCTATTCCTGAACCACTGCCCCACTTATTTCTTAATCCCCAACCGGAAAAGAAAAGAAAAAAAAAAAAAAAAAAAAAAAAAAAACAGACGACCAGTTACACAGCTGCTACTGCTAGCATACTAAGATGTGTTCTATTCTATCCCATAAATAAACCATAGGGATGGATCTCTGAGACACTTAAAGCAAGTTAGGTCTACTTTCATATCCCCCAATTTACGTGCCAAAAATCCATATCACAAGGCTTAAGGGGTGTTTGTTTACACCAAAAACTTTTCAAACTAAAACTAAATTAAAAAATTTTTATTCTCCATAACTGTCTTATTTTTTAATTACTTCTTCACTTTTTCCCATACAACTACTCTACTTTTTAGTCGTTTTTACACAACTACCCATATATCTAACTTATCTATTTTAACTTTATTCTCTTTGCTAATCATTATTACCCCTATCATATCACATCTTAAAATAATTTTTCCTATGAAAAACAGCAGAGGACAATGAGAAGAGATTAACCTGCAGTTCCTGTTCAGAGCTTCTGATCCGTTCACCATATTCTTTTACTTGTATAAAACATCTTTGCAGCTACAAATTTCATGTAAAGAAGTCAACATGATAATCATCTGCAGGAAATCAAGATGATGGTATCTTCATAAGGCATAAATCAAAACTAAAGAATTACCTTGGCCATCTGCTGCAGTCGTTGAGAAGACAGCTTTTTTGCAGCCACCAAGGCGTCTTCCAGTTTCTGTGCCCATGATCAAATAAGTGAAATTAGAAAATGAGAAGGAAAAAAAAAAAAGAAGTTAAGAGAAAGCAAAGTACACATAAACTGATATAAAAGTCCAATAATCTTAGAAATGGAGAAACTTGCCTGAGATTTCTTCTGTAAATCTGAAACAAGTTTTTGTTTCTCATCATACTTCTCTTCAATCTGAGCAATCTGATCAGTCAGAAGACATCCATGTTATGTTATTCATTGGAGACATAGGGTGAAGCAAGGCTCGAACAGGGTTAAATTGACCACAGAAATTGGAAAGCAGTCCATTGCACATTACAAACCTTCTCCTACAACAACCAGGTTCTTTTAACAGTGAATAGCAAGTTAATGTCACTTTTACTTCAAATGCATCCAGATTCCACACTTTACTGGACCACAAAAATGCTAACAAAATTTATGTTCATTTGGATTGAAGACCACTCTCTTCTGCTGAAAACTGGAGACTAGGGCTTTCAAAAAAAATCCTCCACCTGTGCGGATAATCAGTTTTGCATAAGCTAACCAGGATACTGAGGACCAGACCGACCCAGATCCCCAAGACAACCATCAATCAGCATTCACTGGACCCGACTTCTTGGGACTTTCTTGCAAAGAAGCTCTTGGGAGAATAGGGAGCACAAGTCTACATGATGTTCAACACCACAGTAGCAGTACCACCCCCAAGCATCAAATCGCTGGGCAAATAATTTGGAACTCCTGAATGAGTGGGTTAAAAACCCAACCACCAGCCAAGTTCATTTAAGAAGCAGCTGAGAACAGAGTACAAATGGCAATGTATTTGCAATGCACTGCAATTCAAGGAAGCTTACAGAATCGAAACGAGCAACCAGCCTTAAGAACATGCCAGTCTCTTCACCATGATGCTTAAACTGACACTAAATAGCAACACCAACACCTCGATATACTCAAGGAATTCTTGTTGCAGGTATAAAGCATCTAGTGAACTAGAAGCCCTTCAAGATCAAGTCCATAAGATGGGCATAAAGACATTTTTAGTTGACATTGCACATGCCCCCGTGAATATATATATGTGTGTGTGGTGGGCGTGGGTGTGTGTGGGTGGGAGGGTTGTCCGATCCTATGCACCGAGGTGTATGGAACTTCAATGCACTCGGGTACAAAAACCTTTCTTTTATTTTTTTTGAAATTTCTTTTTTATAAAACTGTTAACCTAAGTATATTTAATTTATAAGCCAATTTTTACCATTTTGTCTTTAAAAAAAATATATGCACAAATATCCAAAAATAGTAAAACTTAATGCACATGTTAAATATACTTAGATTAATAGTTTTATAAAAAAAAATTTAAAAATAGATTTTTGCACCCAAGTGCATAGGTTCAGAATCCTATATGAGATATGATCCGATGTAGATGAACTACACCATAGTAATACAATCCACTGCAAAATGAGCTCCGTGCATATTAAAATGTAATAATATATTATACAATCATTTATTCATATAAAAAATATATACTTTCAACGATTTATATGTTGAAAATACCATATTAAACTTGATATTTACGTCAAAATATTTTATTACGTTGATTTTGTACTTGTTTGATTTAGATGAAAATTGTTATATTAAAAAAGTAAATAATTCTAAATACAATATGTGTAGTAGATTTCTCATTTATGATCAAGTGGGTCTCACAATGCATGTACTACATAACACAGTAGCATGCACTGGATAATTTTCTTATATATTTATATACATATGAGATATAATCCAATGCATTTGGCTCAAAATAGACCTTGTATGCATTTAAATATATTAATACTTTATACAATCTTTTATCTATATACCTTAGATAGTTTACATGTTAAAAAAATGACTTTAAAAAATTGATATGTACATTAAACTATTTTATTATGTTGATTTTGTAAAATTTTCAGATGGAGTCCATACACATATCCAATTAGGATAAAAATTGATATGCTAATAAAAGAAATAACTCTAAATATAACATGTGGAGTAGATATATATTTTATGATCATATGAGGCCTGTTTTGAGTCAAATGCACCGTAACTTACAGTACATATAAACATATAGGACCTCCCACCCTATATATAAATATATATAGAGGGGTATTCAAGTGCAACACGACTAAACCATAATTACGGTGCAGTGGCGCTGAAACGGGCCCCACATGATGATAAAATTATAATCTACTCCACCCGTTGTATTTAGAATAATGTATTCTATTATCATATCAATTTTCATCCCGATCAGATATGTGTATAGACCCCATTTGAAAATGTTAAAAATTCAACGCAATAAAATAGCTTGATGTAAATAACAATTTTAAAGTGGTTTTTTCAACATATAAACCATTCGCTGCAAAATTCATATATGGATAAATCATTGTATAAAATTTCATTGCATTTTAATGTGTGGCGCTCTTTCTGGGCAAATGTACCGCTATTCCGATGCAATTGCACTGCACCGAAACAGCTCTCTCTCACACACACACACACATATATATATATATGTGAGGACCTTTCTTGCGCAGTGAAACTGCACCATAATTAATTGTACATTTGGCCCAAAATGGGCCCCACATCTACTTAAATATATTGATACTTTATACAATCATTTATCCATGTATAAAGTTTATAGCAAATGATTAACATATTGAAAAAATAATTTTCCAGTTGTTATTTACATCAAACGATTTTATTACGTTGAATTTGTACCATTTTTAGATGGGATCAATATACATATCTAATCGGGATGAAAAGTGGTATGGTAATAAAATACATAATTTTAAATACAATGTGGAGTGGATTATAATTTTTTAATCATGTACGGCCCATTTTGAGGTAATTGCACCGTAACTATGATGCAGTGAAGCTGCACATGAATATATCTCTCGAGAGAGAAAACAAAACATTTCCTGTGCAATGAAGCTGCACCATAATTAACGGTGCATTTAGCCTAAAATAGGCCCCACATGTACTTAAATGTACTGATACTTTATACAATCATTTATCCATGTATAAAGTTTATAGCAAATGGTTTACATGTTGAAAAAAATAACTTTGAAGTTGTTATTTACATCAAATTATTTTATTACGTTGAATATGTACCATTTTCGGATAGGATCCATACACATATCCAATTGGGATGAAAAAGTGGTATAGTAATAGAATAAATAATTCTAAATGCAGCGGGTGAAGTAGATCATAATTTTATGATCATGTAGGGCCCATTTTGAGATAACTGTACTGTAATTGTGGTGCAGTGAAGCTGCACCTAAATATTTCTCATAAATATAAGAACCTTTCCTGTGCATTTGGCCCAAAATAGGCCCCGCATGTACTTAAATGTATCGATACTTAATACAATCATTTATCCATATATAAATTTTATAGCAGATGATTACATATTAAAAAAACAACTTTAAAGTTGTTATTTACATCAAACTATTTTATCACGTTGAATTTGTACTATTTTCAGATGGAATTCATACACATATCCAATTAGGATGAAAATTAATAATGGTAATAGAATACATAATTCTAAATACAATAGGTGGAGTAAATTATAATTTTATGATCGTGTGGGACCTATTTTGAAGTAACTGCACCATAATTTTGGTACAATGAAGCTGCACCTCTCTCTCTCTCTCTCTACACACACAAATATATATATATATATATGGGTTGTGGGGTGGGGGGAGAGGAGAGGAGGGAGAGCACCTTGTCATACAAAGCATGTGTCCATTACCAAGGTAAAGGGTGCCCCCTCTAGAATTATTTCAAGCACAATTTAATATAATAAATTACATAAGCATTGATCAGTCATAACAACCAAAATCAAAGTAGCCATTAAACCAACAACATGCCAATGAACTACACCCTCCACAAAGCCAACACATAACTTGCAAAGTGGAGTAACAATAATGATGTAGCAAACTGGTCTACGAAATAGCCTTTTCAGGGTGCTTTCAGGAATAAAGAAGAAAGGAAAAATGCATTTTGTTTTCCTTTTCTCTTCCTTTTTCTTTTTGGAGAAAGTAACAACTTTTGGTTATTTATCTCTCTTGGAAAGGTTATAATTTGACCCTCGAATGTTGGTGTCATTAGCAGTCTGAAGAAAATAAAAAAGAAAAAAGGCCACAGCATCAGAAGCGACAGGCACTGCTTGTTCACTGTCTAATGTATTATGGAACAACAGCACATGTGGCACTCCAGTAAAAGATTGTAAATGAGATGTTAGGTCCACTCAAACATAAAAAATCCCAATAAGTATGTGCACCTCCTTTTGGAGCTCCTCATGCCTTTTGAGGGATACCTCTAATTGCTCCTTTACCTGATCCAAATGACAAATTATAGGCAGAGAGAAGAACCATAATCACTGATGCCAGCTATGTATAAACAAAATAGCAATAAAAATAATAATAATAATAATAATAAAGCATACAAGGTGATAAATATCACATGCATGATATTACCTGACCATGATACTCTTCATCACTGGAGTCTGATGACGACCCTCTACTATGGCGATCACCAAGTTGACTGCTGAGAGGCATCATAAAGAAAATAAAAAACACTATCTAACTCAAACAAAACCATCATTATGCCCTAGAACCACGTTTTTAGAAAACTTCAGAAAAAACACTAAAATATTGATGGATAACATCTTCTGATAATAAATAAACAAAAAATCAGCTTTAGGAAACCCATCTTTTTAGCTTGATAATTAATATTACGTCAAACAAGGCTTTCGACACTGCTTTCAGCACCATCATATTAAACCTCCAGAGAGAGATCCAAATTGAATGGTTAAGTTGTTAGGAGGTCTGCAATACATAGCTTTGAAAAGACACCAACATAAACCTCCATAGAAAGATCCAAATTGAATGATTTAGTCAATAAGTTGTTAGGAGGTCTGCAATACATAGCTTTGAAAAGACACTAACAATCAATTTGTCAAATAATATACATGATTAGAGCAACAAGAAAGAAGTGGCAAACAACAAGCAGAACTCACCCCCGACGGATCTTCGATAGATGCTCTTTTTCTTTGTCTCTACTTTTATCAAGTTCGTTACGATCATCCAGCTCTCTGTCCCGCTGCTTATCCCTATCCCAGTCCAAGTCATGGCTAGGGTTACGTTCTTTGTCCAGCTCCTCCTGTTCATGATCAAGGAAACGATCTCTTGGACGATCATATTCATGTCCACTGTCATAGTCCCTGTCTTGCTCCCGCTCATGTTCTTGAGATCGATCGTTATGACGATCACGATAGTGGCCTCTATCACGATCATAGTCCCTTTCTCTATCTCTGCCCCTGTCCCAATCCATGTCTCGATGAAAATTGTCACGATTGAAGTTTGCCCTTCCACCTCTTGTCCGCACTTCATTTACCCTTACAACTCTCCCGCCAATAGTCTATTACAAGTACAAACATGACATAACCAAGGGGTTTCATCTAAAGCATAAGGATCATTGAATTGAAAGGCTGAAGAACGACATACCCTTCCATTCATATCATTAATGGCATCAACTGCAGATCTTGGATTTGTAAATGTAACAAAACCATAGCATTTCCCACCAACTTCACGATCATTAATTATCTGCAAATACAAGCAGGTTACAAAACATGTTCTTGTTGAGGTCTCTCACCTATAAAAAATCCATGAATATGCAAAAAGATCCATGCATTAAAAAAATCCACCTATAAATGTTTACGAAAGAAGACTATCTATTTTCTCTTTATCCACAACTTTGAACATGTTTGTTTTTAACAAAAACTTTTCGAACTAAAATTTTTCACTCTCTACAACTACCATATTTTAAAATTATTTCTTCACATCTTCCTATGCAACTACCCTATTTTTAATCATTTCTATATAACTACCTATACAACTAACTTATCTATTTTAAATTTATTCTTCTTACTTCTCACTATTACCCCTAACATATCACATCATTCTCCATTCCTTCAAAAACTTTTACACCAAAAATTTTTCATCCAAAAGTTTTATCATTTCCCAAACACACTCTTTATTGACATGATTTTTACTTTTTTGGTAACATTTCTTTCCACTCGCTTGATAAGTAACATAAAACCTATCTGAACATGTCTCGTTTTCTATCCCGTCCAAAGAAATGCCAAAAAAAGGCTCAAGTGACCATGTAAAGTAGATAGTTCATTTTTGGAGGGAGTATATGACTCCACCAAAACAGGCACTAATCGTTTTACATAACTGTGAGTTTCAATTTAATTAGAAAGTGCCCTGTGGACATTTTCAGAACCACCGATGAAACACTGACAAGTGACAACTTTAAAGCAGAAGCGTGGGGCAAAAATAGGGTTTCTACTTTATAATCAGACGTATGCCACGGAAACGACCTCATCTGTAAAATCCCATGCACAGGTCAACAATTCATTAACTAAGCAATTCCAAGCATCGAAACTCGGACATACAGGTTGAACAGTAGGTATGCCCGACCATTTCTTGTCAACCATCTATCCTAACCTACTGACGCATCCACACATAGAATCTCGCCCATCCAGCATCCAGAATCTATTATGCAAAGATGCCAGACTACTGAAAATCAGGCGATTGTGGAAGGATCAAATTCGAAGGAGCCCGAGTTCCGTGACTACGATCATCAAAATCATTTACCATTGATTCATCAATAGATGGAGGAAAATGGGTGAGAAGTTGGGATTTCGCAGACGAAAATTTGGGGGAAGGAGAAAAGACCTTAACGGCGACAACAGCGCCATAGAGATCGAATGCCCGCTTGAGGTCTTCTTCCGTAGAATCATACGGCAGTCCGCCGACGTAGATTGAATTGTCATCGTCAATCGTCATGTCCTGCTCGTCTCTCCCACAAAGCTGACTGCAGCTGCTCTAAAACAATAGAGCACGCGAGCTAGGATTTTCCGACGCTGATGAGTTGATATCAAATTCAATAGATACCCTGACTTGGGTTGAAGGAAGGAAACTAAGCTTCGTGGGCCAAGTTTCAAGCTTGCTCTTGTACACTAGGCCTAATCGAAGCCCTTTTCTTAGCAAACTCGACACCATGCATTTTAGGATGCCGCATCATGGGTGGAGTCGCACTCGCGAAATTTACCCCACCCTGATTTTATTGGCGCTGGATTCGAATTTTTGGGATCCAAGTAGAGCAAGTTTTTTTTATTAGGTATTTATATATATCATGATAACTTATAGAGGGGTGATCATTTCAGGCCGGATGCACGGGCCTGCTCAGTGCGTCCGGCCTGAAAACCTATTTTTTTTTATTTTTATTTTTATTTTTTTTCATGGGTAAGTAAATCTAGGTGTATTAAATCTATAAAACAAGTTTTACCATTTTTGAATGTTTTTAAGTATTTTTTTTGGATTTTTAAACACAGTGGTATTTTCGTAAATTTCTGAAATCCAAAATTTACGAAAATGCCACTGTGTTTAAAAATGCAAAAAAAATACTTAAAAACATCCAAAAATGGTAAAACTTGTTTTATAGATTTAATACACCTATATTTACTTACCCATAAAAAAAAATAAGTTTTCAGGCCAGATGCACGGAGCAGGATTAGGCCTCTAACTTATATATATTTATAGTCCTCGCAACTGAGAAAAAACTTTAATATCATCTCACATGGAAAAAAAAACTATAAATACATTCGCTAAAAGAAAAGAAACAAAAAAACTCTCACATCACTTGAATAAAGAAGGGGATGATTGAACTCATGACCAACCAACAATAAATCAATATAAGTTACCATTAGAGTACATATTTGGTAACAAAGTTGAGCAAGTTATGATAATAGATTCATTTTTAAATAAATTAGATTTTGCTGAAGCCATAAGCTATTTTTAACTCAATTTCAAGGGTGAATATTTATTTACATACTTGCATTAATTCTTTTGGGTGTTAGTTACTAACGTTCAATAGCGTAAACAATGCTAAAAGTTTTTAAAATCGATTTCTAGATTTATAAATGAACTTGAAAAGGCAACAATTCAGCTTCTTTTACCTATCAATTTCCATATTTAGACTAAACAGTAATACTACTTCAACGAAAACTGAGCTGTATTTATAAATTCACGATTTAAAAATTAAACAAGTGAACGAGCTTGGAAGTGTTTGTGGCTTTGTGCTTGTAATTCAACTGAAAGCTCCGCTGTTATCCTGTATCATGCAAAAATTATTAAACCCGTTCCCTGCGTGTCTTGGTCGAATGAAGTCTATGTGTCATTGCAAAAGCCCTTCAAGAAAAGTAAACGTGCACATTTTCGATCTTACCCATTGCCCTTCTCACACTCGACCACACATGAAAAATAGAAAATTTTTATTTTAAAATTTTATAAAAATATAAATATATAACTATCTAAAAGTTATAAAATTCTGCATATATATAAAGTATATACATGAGCCCATATAAAACTAAAAAAATATATGATACATGTATGTATGGGTTACAATTGTGTGCACCTTAGTGTATTTAACCAATTTTTAAGAAATTTTTTAAACTTTTTAAAATTACTAAAGTATCACTAATTTTTAAAAATCTAAAAAAATCTACAAATCTTCAAAAATTGTGAAAATTAATACACATGTTAAATACATTTAGATGTAAAAAAAATTCAAACGAATTAAAAACTAAGTATTTGCACCCAGGTTCATACCACCGAAACCGTCTATATGTTATATATAAATAATGATCTTATATACTAGACCGTTATTTAGCCGAGCAACAATCTCATATATTATAGACTTTGTATGTTTTTTTATTTTTATATTAGCTTGCGTGTATTTAGTTTATACAACAAATTGTACTACTTTTGAATTTTTGCATATATTTTTTTATAAAATTTTAAATATCTTAGTGTGGGGGAGTCTAAGAATAAAAAAAAAATATTTTTAAAATTTTGTAAAATTACATGTAGGAAAAGCAAACATTTTTCACGCTCCAGCATATGAGAAATGCTTCTTATTTGAAATTTAAAAGAAATTTTAAAATGTCAAAATTTATCCTGTTTGGGCTCACGTATACATGCAAAAAAGAAAAATTTTAAAAATGGTTAGCGCTTACGTGAGCATTGAGGCTCGTACTCATGTATGTATATATAACAAGTATGAAATCATGTTTTTCTCAGATAATCATTGTGGGTTTTAAACTCTGTTTAAGTAAATGATTGAGAAAATATGTATAGATTATAGTGCTTCCTTCTATGATGCAACTGATTTCCGCTTGTGCATGACGATCGGCATGTGCACGTTCTGATGATCCTAGTGGTTTCGAAGTAAAATGACAGGGCTTGGAAGCCAACGTTATGTTATAAAGTGAGGGTACGTTCTAGGTGATTATGGGTAGTAAGGCCGGGGACCCAATGGATGATAACCAGCTTAACATCCTAAACTCAAAAACAGCAGTTCACTGGACTTGGGACTGAAAATTCTCTCCCAAAGACCTATCACGTGTTGAACCAAGTCAAATCATTACATAAATATAAAGAGAAGAACCATCTAATAATTTGCATTGAAATACTAAATCAAAATAATCAAATGTTAGTAAATGCTACCCAAATCTATTACAATCGATAATCAAATTCAAAACTCAAATAAACCATAAATAAAATAGATGCTCTGTAACTTCTTGATAAAGCAATCACGACTTACCTACCATGTCATCTATGGGACAATTTAAATTACTAAAAGTGAGTAAAAACTCAGCAAGTGAAAAAAAAAAAAGAAGAAGGTATATGATGAGTATATTATGTATTTTT
This sequence comes from Annona cherimola, assembly GCA_030490835.1. NCBI lineage: Eukaryota > Viridiplantae > Streptophyta > Magnoliopsida > Magnoliales > Annonaceae > Annona > Annona cherimola. Next base: position 6,008,643 of record CM059977.1, on the reverse strand, counting down.
AAGCCATTTAAAATGCAACAAGTCTATATACTCTTCTAACTATTCAGGAATTTAGCTTAGTTAACTTATCTGCTAAGCCAACATGTAAAACGAGTGAAATTGAATATTACGTGAGCCACAATCCAATGTTTGACCACTTATCATGAGGTTGCCCACTAAAACTTTATCATCATGACCTACGATGACAAATCTAATTCATCCAAAAGATTTAAAACCTTAAAAAACATAGAAATAATCTATTGGATCATCCAAATCAGAGTTTCAAAATCAAAAGATGTGAAGAAAGTAAATCTGACCGTTAAGGATGCGCCACGTGACACATCCTTGGTCAGGCTCACTGGATCGCCCGCCCACTACCTTCTAGGGCGTTCGGATGGGCTTAGCCTAATTGGTCTTTCCTTGCTTGTGTTTATGAACGTTCTCTCAACAGGCCTGATATCCCGCCAAAACCACTTTTATTGGACCCATTCAGTAAGCAAAACCCGTACTTACGCATGTGAAAACCAGAACCTGTTGCTGGGCTTCTTAGCATCCAGTCCAATTCCTTTGGTACACTTGTATAGGTTAGGCCCAGAGCGAAAAGAGGAAAAGGAAATTTTCTAAAAAAACCATCAAATCCAACCGAACCATCTTCTCCTTCTCCCCATCTTCTGTGTGTCTCTCTTAAGCATGGCTACCACATTTTTACATTAAAATATAATACTAAGCTTATTTTTATATTAATAAAAACCCAAAAATCAATGAATTTGCATGTGAAGATAACCGTCTCAAACCTGTGGGGGATATATATATATATATATATGAGATATATTCCAGTGCAGCATCTCTGAAATGGGTCCCACATGATCATGAAATCATGATCTACTCCACCCATTATATTTAGAATAATATATTCTATTACCATACCAATTTTCATCCCAATTAGATATGTATATGGCCCCCATCTGAAAATGGTATAAATCCAACGTAATAAAATAATTTGATGTAAATAACAACTTTAAAGTATCTGATTGGGATGAAAATTTGTATGGTAATAGAATACATTATTCTGAATACAATGGGTGGAGTAGATCATGATTTCATAATTATGTGGGGTCCATTTTTGGGCAACTGCACCGCTGTTCCAGTGCAGTGACGCTGCACCGGAACAGCTCTCTCTCTATATATATATATATATTCTTTTATATCCGTTACAACTTTTAAATCTTTTCATGTTTTTCTCGGTAAGAATAATGTTCTACAAAATAATATTTGTATCTAGCACTTACCTTGTTTATGAATTAAAATCCCTAAGGATGAAGCTTTCTCCTTTTCTTGCTAGTAAATCCCACGTCATATCTTCAAATTTTTCCAAAGTTATTTTTTTCTCCATTTTTCTCCTTCCCATCATCTTTTTATAGCTACTGTATCTGTAACTCACCCATCCATAGCTAGCACAATGCATGGTGACTAAGCATAAAATGAGAAAATAATTAAAGAGTGAATCTTAGAAAATCTTGTGCATTTGTTGGAATGTGGGACCCACCTACTAGGGGAGCATAAAATCTTTTCTCTTCTACCGCCATTTTCTAAATGTAGGAATTTTACCATAAATTTTTACAAGTCAAAATTTCAAGGGACAACTTCACCTGAGATGCCAAGTTGGACACATTACTTTTAGGACCATATGTTACACCTGGCTAGCTTAAATGTAAATTGTCTGGCACGTATCACTGTGGCCCCGCCGCACCAGCGAAATTCAACTACAAGCTGTTCTTGGAAGGATTTGCGAAAGACAAATTCCGTGATGTTCAAACTTCAAAATACAATCAATGAGGCCGGAGAATATATCGCAAGACAACGACTATTTACAGCCTGCAGCACTGAGCGTGCTACATTTTGCCGGAAGCTACTTTTGGAGTACGCTTTAAAATTGAAAATGTGCAGTCCTAATGATTGATCGACAGACCACTTGTATTAGTGGAGTTTGGGAGCACTTGGCTAGCCCTCCTTTTGCCCTTCACGCCGTTCAAATTGCTCTATCGTTTCAATACAGAATTTTGAACTTTGATTCTTGACAGTTGGCCTGGCCCCGTTTTTAAAGGGAAATGTTCATATGAGCGCCCACTTAGATTTTGAATCCATTGATCTGTATCTGTTCTGATACTAAGGTCGGGCACATGGTCATGGCAGAGAATATGATACCCTTCCCGCGTCCATCAATATCATAGGACGGTACAGACCATGCCAGAAAAGAATTTTGCATATCGACGTGCGTAGACGACGGGATGTGCAGCTGAATTCTAATCCAGTAATAAAGCCAGTTCTTACAGTGTCCGTGGAAGTTCGACTCAGCTGCGCAGAACCTGGGTCAGTTGATTAAAAAAACACAAGGCATAATCCAAGCAGTCCAAACTAATCAGTCTTTTGACTTCAGAGATTATACTTGTGTGACTGCTTGGATTAACTATGAATCCGATAAACCTCGAGCGGAACGTATTTTAATTGATTAAAGTATGGCATTAAAAATGAACTTCGCAAGCGATTTAGCAATCAGGAATTAAATCAGGGTGAGTTGTGGGCCAAAACCCAACATGAACAGGAAACCTAGAGTATTGTAATTCACCCACTCTTCGGAATGGCAACAAAAATTCGCTGAAAAGTCCACCCGAAAGAGCAGGGGCAAAAAACACACGCACGCAAAAGAAAAACAAAAACAAAAACAAAAACAAAACAGAGAGAGGGGCCTACTGACAATCTGTGGGCAACCCCATCTCCATAGTTGTGGCCTGTCAATCAGTCGATGTGCATATAAAAGTAGTGGGTCGACCCACTTGCACTCATTTTAACTTTCGAGTCAAAGTTGTCTTCTGCCACTCTGCTTTCCTCCAAGATCACTGCACAGACAAGCCCACAGTCCACTCACGCAATATTGCTGGTCTTTTTCCATCTCCTTTGGCTGTGGCTTGCATGTGCCTTTTATCATGGTGTGGCAGAACAACATGGGCAATCTTGTTTTTCTCACGATATCCCATTTTTTATCTAATGGGTCCAAACCTAGAACTCCGATTTTGGACGGCTCATCCATTAAAAATGTCAGCATTCGGGAGGATATTTGTCTTTTGTGACCTTGGAACTGAAATACTCCATAAGAATTGTGTAGTTATCGCCTCAAGATGGTATTTAGAAACGGAAGCGAGTTGTCTACTGGAAAACTTGATTTCGGTGAAACGTTTTGGACCACCTAAACGTGTATTGGGAACTTCTGTTCGTCAGATCACCACCATCAAACCCCAAATGAAGTTTCCTGAATGTCTTGCCTAGCCATGCAAATAGATGGACATCCCACTAGCATATATCACGTGCAACCCAAAAAAGCATGCGGCCCACACGTGAAATCAAAATAACACTGTTGGATCTTTGTCCATTTCTAATCGCTATTTTCCCGTTCGTACATGTGGTCCACAGATGTGCCCAGCAGACACGTGCCCCGACTAGTCCGAATACAATGGTCATAATTCGATGTAACCTAAACCTGTAACGTCATATCTAGTCAAAGGAATATCCATACAAGCATACGGCGTTTTGATTGTGATGGTGGCCCCCTAAATTCCATTTGCCGGAGCAGCAAGCGTCCAATCACCCAGTCTCTTCCTGCTTCACACCCATTTCAGCATTTCTCCCAACTGCGCTAACATCACGCGCGTTCAACAGCCAGGGTGCATGAATACCAGATCCGGTCCATGCTCCAGCAGGACACGATGAAGCCTCCTCATCCGTCCAATCTCTGTTGTTTATACTTCTCCATGCATCGAATGGTGACAAATCAATCGGGAGGCATACGACATGTATCGTACGAAGTACTTTATCAAATGCTTAGATTTTGCATCATTCGAGATGCGATGATAATCCCGTGGGCCGTGCACTTTGTTTTACATGCGCGTGTGCGAAATTCTTTTGAGTGGTGGCAGAAAATCCTTGGGTCGCTCAAATAACCAATTAGTTAGGTGTTTTTCACGCACAAGCTACACATGATAATTACAAAGAGATGGACGGTGTAGACTGACCGCCTGCACGAATGCCCGCGTGAATCGTAGGTGCAACTTGGAGCCTCGTCCTGCCGCACGCCCACTTATCAGATCACGTGCAGGCAATAGATTTCTGCCTGGGTAGTGGGGTGCGAGAGTGCTAGGCTGAGGCAAACCACCACATACAACCGCTGCACGGGAACTTCCCACCCTTCGTCCGTAGCATCGGAACCGACAAAAGGACGGCATGCATTACGATTACCGTCCAATGAAAAAAATTCTTAAAATGTGACATTGCGAACCAAAGCCTTCAGAACAACTTGATCGAAACGGCATCTTCTTCTTATAGCTTCATCATCCACTCAATTGTCACTTAACAGATTCACCTAGTTAGTAAAGACACGTGCGGAGGTTGAGATTGACGGTCAATGCAGATGCGGAGGCGTTTTCGCAGAGAGGAAAAGGTTAAGATCGTATAAACTTGAGAGGGACATGACACGAGCGCATCCACCTTCGGGAGGTGGGTTGGGATCTTAAAAAGAAAACGACGTGAGCGATATACATGGAATCTGGCGGTGTCCATGCGATCAAACCAAGCCGGGTCCCGGGCCCCTTTACGGCACCTCACGGTCCCCCATAACGGAGTCGGCAAGCTGCCGTGTGGGTGTACTTGAAAGCTCCTTTGTGCGAAAAGAATGTCGATAATGATAATAATTTATAAAAAAAACAATCTGCCATCACGGGGTACTTTTTTATTATTATTATTGATATTATATACATATGTGACATCTTGATATTACAAATTAAATTCATTCACAACCTTCACAATGGAGGGACATATTATAGATACCCTCGTACTTGAGGTGACTAAGTATAAATACCTCTATTACGAAGAGAACTTATACAAAGAGGTTACAAAAGCTCACACCAAATACTATCTGTGGGTTTCGAACCCACCACCCGATAACACCCCAGATGGTTCTGCCACTATCTGAGCAAACCTCAGTTGGCACCATCATAGGGTACTTAAAACAGTCCATTGTGAACAGTCACTACTAACCGTTGCTTTTTTAATACACACCATCTGGATTGGCGTATGCGCGGACATGGTGGGGAGGCAGGGACTGGTCAAAGCAGTGCTGGGTGAGTGGTTTCATCCTCTGTTCGATCAATACTCCGGCTGTGTGTGATAGATGATATGCACCCATGTTAAAGAGCTTTTTCTGATGCCCACCAGTGAAAAGGATGAACACATGGGATAGTATTTCTGGTTTTGGAACAGCATTAGTTTGCTAAAAGCCAGTAGTTGAACGGTTTTGTTCCCTGCGTGTGCACTTCGATTGAGTAGGTTTATGATTGATAAATCTATGAAATGGGGCCGATCAATCCCATCATACCAACCAACGGAAAAGAGTCTTTTGGGGACCCACTCCATAAGAGCTCAATGATGTAATCTCTGCAAAGTATTCAAAAGCGCGGAAAAGAGGCAATTGATTCCACGGGGATGATAATCATGGTAAGAAGGAAATGTAGGGCTAAAGGATTAAAAAAAAAAAAATGGATTTCTTCAAGGTATCGTATGATAACATCCACCCTTATCATTTGTTCTGGAACTTTTTTCGGCTTGGCCGTTTGCGATGCTGAGCTTGTAAATTCAACGAAATTGAGTTATCATTGCTCGGAATGCGTTGGGCATGAATTCTTGCTGCCGCTGGATCACGTGAAAAGAAAGCAAGGCACCGTTGGAATTTGCTGTAGGTCTGTCCCTTGAGAACTGCTTTTCGTTGGAGACTGCTGATTTGTTATGCGCCTTAAGCTTCAAATATTGCATTCATGTTGATCTTTTAAAATTCTTTTTTCTTTCAAATGTAAAAACGAAAAGGCTAAGGATTTTATTTAGAGAATGAGAGTTTGGCGAGTGATGTTTCAATGCATCAGATGCAAAATCTTATTTTTTATTTTTTTTATAAAGTTGCTAATGTGCATTTAATTTATAAATTAATTTTTTTTTTTTGAAGATGTGCATACTTTTTAATTTTTTTAAATGTGAGAGGTTTAGGTCATTTTTAAATGAATAAAATGCTCCAATTTTAAAAAATTTAAAATATATTTATACTTCTTTAAAAATGATAAAACTTAATATACAACTTAAATATACCTAAGTTAATGCTTTTATAAAAAAAATTTTAAAAATGAGTTTTTACATTTTTACGCGTTGAAATTTCAATATATCAAGATACATTGAAACATTACTTAAGTTTGACAAATTAGAGAAAGAAAGAAGGATGAATTGTCCCTTAACAATTTAATGCGAGCCAAAGCATAATGTTAAGTTCTTTCTATATAAGTTTCTCCTATTTAGATGACCACGACCTTTTTCATTGCAATGTTTGATGCGGAGCTCACCATGGGGTTAAAAAAAATTGGATTATACAATTTTTCTAGTAATTCAAGTGTTTATTGAATTAGTTTTGATAATGTGGTTTACCACCTACAAGCAATTGTGCTAGGATTGCAATTAAATCTAATAATTAAGGTAATTACATGATCTTATACATTGATGAGGAGCCAACTTGCATGTCTTATGTCATTAACTTGCAAGATAAAGGGAGTAGCAAACACACGTTAAACAAATAGTGAGTATAATGTGATTATAGTTGTAGTTTTCTGCCTTTGAGTGCTATAAGCTCGCTTATATAATATGACAAAGAGGGACCTTAAGTCTTGGCTAAAGTTGTTTTTACAAGGCAACAATGTGTCTTCACAATACATGTTTCATGAAGTTGCTTTTTCAAAAAATTGTAAAAGATCTTGCATAAAAATGCTACTACAATTCTATTTCCAAATGCTCAGTATAAAAGATCAGTGTTAATGCAAGTCCTCGCCCTTAACCGCTTGCATTATTTGTAAACCAAAGCTCATTTTATTTTTTGCAGTTTATCCATATCCTATATACACTTGTTTGTATGTGTATTGTTGAAATGAACGCAAAAGAAGCGTTCAACATAAATCCCACATTGTTAAGGTCTTATTGTTTTTTATACACTATATAATGGAATGTGTTTATTTTGATAGATTAGGTTAAAATCTAAAGTGGTAAATGGCTTATAATTTTTTATATACATATCTCTTATAGGGTAGAGTGATCATCAATTGCAACTCCAATTTTAATAATTTTAAATTTTGATCGATCTTGCAATATTATATTTTATCTCAATTCATGTTACAAATTAAGTCTAACAATCCATATATCTTATTTTATTTCATCTTACAAATATAGCCTTAAGTATTTTTATAATTTTTTCAACGATTAGCAAAGGAGAAGACAAAATGCTCTCCACTTGGAAGACAGCAACTTTTACTTGCTTACGAAAGACAAAGGAGAAGAATAAATGCCAATGGCATGCATGCTAAGTGATGATGCAAACTAGGATGGCCGGTTGGCTTGATAATTTTAATCTTCGCACGAAGAATAAGATAGAAGAGAACGGGACGCCTTTCGTGTTAATTGAAATACACCCTTACTTTAAAAAAAAAAACACCATACTGCTTTACGCTAGTTAGCGAACACTGAATAATGAGCTTTCAACTCGGATTGTCTCAAATGGCAGGTTCTTCATTGGCTGTAGGCATTTATCTCCGGAAACCTTCGGCCCGTTAAAATAGTGGACCCCAGCTGACCAATGGTTTGAATCTTTCCACGTGCTGCATGTGGACACATGTGCCCGCATGCATTGTTCCATGAGCAGGGTCTAGAAAAAAAGCAACTGACATGAGGAGCTGGTATTCCACCGTCCACGACATGAGTGCTCGTATCCTATCGCATCGCATGCAGCAATGGAGGGCCAAAGTGGACGGCGCTGCTGGCCAATAGTTGCATACACACTACGCAGGGCGTGTGGCACCCTGTCCTCCGACTCGGATATCCAACATCGGAATCATACCTCTGACCTGGCGGCGTATCTATTCCTTCTCGTGGGCCTAACGTGTGTTGTGTCCAAGTTCACAGGCAGTGCACGGCGCACCTTCTTCCTCGTGGACCAATCTTGATTTACGGCATAGGAAATTTCACCCAAGACTCATCACTGGCTGGAACCTTCCTCTACGGCGTGTCTAGATTGCAAGATGGACACCCAGGAATAATGGAATATGAGGATACGTCTTGTTAGATTTATACTGATTGATTGTTATAGCGTGCAAATAGATGAATGCGGGATTGTCGCCGCACTATGAACGGACCCGCCATTTGAACATTGAAAAGAATGCAATTATAGTTCTTAGGCAAGTCCTGGAACCACTTTGTGTGTTCGGATATATCCGCGACATTCCAATTATTAAATATTGCACATGGTCATAGCATGCAGCTATAATTGAAGCTATCAGGCAGCCCTGCAAAGTCTCAAAGGTGACTAATGGTATGAAATTAGTGCCATCAATCAATTTTCCAATGGACACGGACCGTCGGGACCTTATTGAAAAAATAATATAGTACTGAGATTTTAGAAGGGGCACGGACAGTTTGGAACTTCTAGAAAGATTTATAATGAGGACCTCGTACTTGTGTATAACATTTTATAAAAAGTAAAAGGTATATTTGCATATATATCAACTTAGTTTTATGTTAATTGCATATATATCTACGTAGTTTCACAAAATGCGTATTACTCCCGCATAGTTTCATCAAAATTATGTATTACCCCAACGCCGTTACCTGCCGTTAATATTTGATGTGATATTTTATAAAATGACGAAAATGTCTTCATTAATAGTTTCACGAATTATATATTACCCCTATATAATTTCACTAAAATTGCATATTAACCCCACGCCATTACCTGCCGTTAATATCTGCATTAGGGTAATATGCAATTTTGGTAAAACTATATACGGGTAATATGCATTTCGTAAAACTATGTGAGTATATATGCAATTAGCGTCAAATTACTTGGGTATATATGCAAATTGCCCAAAGTAAAAACACTAAGATAATTTGAATGTTCTAAGCCAAGAGTCTTCTATGATTTGGAGTAGACCCTAATCTATGTTTGGTGTAGTTTGGTTTATAGGCATTTACCATGAAAATATGGGATTTGTAAACTGCGAATGTATCTTTCTTCTAATTTCAGTTTTAATATCATTATATAATTACATTTATCTCGTTCGTCCATGATAGCTCTATTCTTTCTCTACTCGATTCCTATATTTTTCTAAGCATGGACGAGTATTATTTCCAGACCATCTTCAATTTCATCGTCCTATCTCCGTTTTTAACCCCCTTATGCAACAATTTACACATTTACTTTCTTCACACTTTCTAATTACCGGCGCGTCTATGCTTAAATGAAAACGACTAGTAAGGTATACATATGGTGTGTTTGGCAAATTGAAGAAAATGTTAAACTAAAATTTTTTACTCTTCATAACTATTATGTTTTTAAATTATTTCTTCATATCTTCATATACAATTATCATATTTTCTAATTATTTTTACATAACTACACATATAACTAACTTATCTATTCTAACCTTATTTTTTTCAAGTCATTATCACTATCATATTACATCATTTTCTACTATTTTAATAACTAGTATATAAAAAAAATTTCATTCAAAAGTTTTGCCACTTTCTAAACATACCCTCGTAAAAAAAAAAAAGCAAATGACAATGATTCAATACAATTAGCTATTTTGGCTGCTTATTATTATTATTATTATTATTATTATTATTATTTAAAAAGAAGAATGATCTTGTTAGTCCGAGCTAAGCAAAAGTCTCGCTTAACTTACCTAAAAACTTATTTACAATATTTTTTATTTTTTTTTCATATGCTTGTTTATCTAAGTGTATTTAACATATAAACTAAGTTTTACCATTTTAAAATATGCTTATCTATTTTTTTATATTTTTAAACATCTATGTGTATATATATTTAAAATACTATTATTTTTAAAAATCTAGAAAAAATATATACACATATCCAAAAATATTAAAACTTAGTTTATATGTTAAATACACAGATAATTAAGTGTGTGAAGAAAAAAATAACAAAAATTGTTATAATTTAATTTTTTAAGGTGGGCTAAGTAGGACATTTACTTAGCCTAGGCTAATATGATCATTCCTCATTAAAAAAATCTGAGTCATATATTTATTTATTTAATAACATCTATTTTTGTCATTTCTCAATTTTTATTGAAAATTTTTATTTTGTGAAAATTAACTTATTTTTAAAGTAAATTCATATTAGTAATTTTTAAAAACTATATAATGTATGATGTTACTTACCAACGCTTGTTGGTTCGAGCGGTGCGAAATTCTATTTTCCCCTAACAACCTTATAAAGGATCAAACATTGGTTCTATGTTGTTGCTTAGGCCTCTTTTTTTTTTTACATCTTAGCTCATTAATACATTAATTACAGTGGCCAATGATATGGCCTTGATTGTGGAGATCATTATCCAGAGTATCGCACACTAAGGGTGTGTTTGGTAAGGAAGAAAAAATGTCAACTTAAAATTTTTCAATCTAAAACTTTTCACAATCTATAATTATAATATTTTTTAATCATTTTTTCACATTTTCCCATACAACTACCCTATTTTTCAATCATTTCTACACAACTACCCACACAATTAACTTATCTATTTTAACTTTATCATCTTTACTCCTCATCATTACCCCTATCATATCATATCATATCATTTGACAACTTTTACTCACTAAAACTTTTCATCAAAAATTTTATCTATTCCCAAACACACCCTAAATGACATGTATCTAGTCCATTACTTTTTTATGTAGCCTCTAAAGCCAACTTACATGGACATTCAGCCTATTTATAGGATTGTGTGAAAGGATTTCATGTAACGAAGTTGTTCAAGTGACCACCTTCAACCATCCTTTGATATTGTTAATGCACAGAGAACGTTAGCACACGTGAACTACTCAACTGAATTGCTTGTTTTTGGAAAAACCTCTTCTTATTATTTGTACATCCATTCCATGATAAGATTTATCTTATGCGCTTTCCACTACTTCAGTACAAATAATGCATATAGGAACTTATATAAGAAACATTATGCTGCATAAAAGGGATTTGCTTTTTAGTCTTTGTAATACTAATATCATTTTCTTTTATTATACTTATCTTCTCAAATAAACTTGTAAGATTAAGGTCACTACCTCTAAAAGAAAGGGGGGACATCTTGTATTATTTTCTTTATCTACTAAGGGATTGTTTGGTAACAGCCATAACGTACACAAAAGTGTAAAACTTATTGATCAAAGCGACCAAAAATAAAAAAAGATATTTCAAGCCTTTAAAAGGCAATTATCACTAGCTGACTCTGGCTTGTGCACTCCACCATCATTCAAGGGCCTTGGTTAAAGAACCAATCATGGCTGGTGTAGGTTCTAAAGCATTGTTACAGGATGCTGCAATATAAGTAAAGGAAGAAGGAGGACGTTTGGTAATTGTGGGATGAAGTAGTAGTAGAAAAATAAATATTTTAAAAATTATAAAATTGATATGAAATGATAAAGTTAAAGTTGAAATAAATATATTTATTTAAAGGTACTTGATAGGAAAAATAATTAGAAATATTTCCCATGCATATTACTAGACATGCCCAAGGTCAGACTCATTTTTCCACTGCACAAGTGTCATGTGGTAATTAATGAGCTACCCCGTAGTGTGCAATTACTACCATTTTTTTAGCTAGACTCCATTAATGGTTGAGTTTTTAAGGGGTGAAAAAAACATCTTGAAGTTTTCTAAGTATTCCAACGACCCCTAAAATGGCTGTTCCTTATAGTTTTCGAGGGAGCCCTTAAGCTTACAAAACCTCCTTATCTAGGGTGTATTTGACAATTGATAAAAAATGTGAAGTTAAAACTTTTAATCTCTACAACTATCATATTTTTTAATTATTTTTTTCACACTTTTGTATACAACTATCTTACTTTTCAATCATTTTTACACAACTATCCACATAACTAACCTATCTATTTTAACTTTATCATATTCACTACTCATTAATATCCCTATCATATCACATCATTTGACAATTTCTACTCTTCAAAACTTTCATCAAAAGTTTTATTCATTACCAAACACAACCCTAGTATTGCTTGTGTTTTTTTCAACACAATCCTCATGGTGACCGATGCTTGTGCATTTCAAGTCTCATCAATACAAATTTTGTAGTTTCCAATTCCTTTGATTTTTGAAACCATAAATAAATTTATACAGATAAATATAAGGAATGATTTAGATTTCAAAAAAATTAAAATTAAAAAATTAAGAGGGTTGCATTGATACATGGAAGCCTTGCCTAAGTAAAAAATGCAAGGAAATCAGTTCCGGAAGAATGTTCTATGCAACCTAATTCGTGAAAACGTAGCATAATGGCTGATCATATCAAAATTGATCTTATTATTTATTTTTTATTGTGATTAATTATCACAATATTTGTGGATGAATATGATAATATAACATAACACTAGGCATTATAAAAGGGTACAATAGAAAAAAACACATTAATGTGGAAAAAGGGTGATTACCGTTGCGCACCCGGCTAAACATATCATAAATATCTAGTTAGAAATTCAAGTAGACATAGCAGCAAAAACTCTTTATAGCAATACTATTTAATACTGCCATGTAGAAATTTTAAGAGTTGGCAGAGGCATTTGACTAATTTATTCCTTCTATGAAGTTTTATTTCGTTAGTTACCTGTATAAACCACAGTTGAGCGTATAACAGTGACCTTTAAACTACTGAAAAGATCAATATAGGCATGCAGCTTACGAATAAAAAAACAATCCAGCATTCTGGTTGTTCGGCGGCTATGAGCGGACCGGAACTTCAATCCTATCCATTATCTGCCACGACGATATGCCTAGCTAGACCATGTTCAAAAAGCACCGTTACCCGTGCAAATTTCCCCGTTCGCGGTTCCCACAGGGCAAACAGAACGCATCACGTCCAGCCCATGCCGGTCATCATACGGACCTCAACAAAACCCATCAATGGCACCCTCTGGTGGGCCTCTCTTTTTTATGGAAAGCACGAAAAATAAAAGCAAAAAAACGCATCATCAAGTCAGACCAATCCAAACTGGTCGACAAAAGCTCCGAGATCGACGGGCAGGATAAACCCTGCACACGTGTGCCACCTCGACAATTGCGAGGGTGCACGTCTCGTCTCGGGTCGGCCTTTTTCCTACCCTTTTATCGAAGGAAAAAGAAAGAAAAAAAGCAAAAAATAAAAAATAAAAAAAAGACGTCGCCGTCAACCGCGCATATAAAAGCCTCGAGAGGGGCGCGCCCTGGTTTCTTCTTCTGCCCGCCTCCGCGCCTTTTTCAAAGCCGACTCGCGTCTGCTTTCGAGCCAACCTCTCTCCAGCCAAACCTCACCCTCTTCATCCAGCTCTCCAGACATTCTCTGCTCCACTTCCGACCCTCCCCCTCGATCTCCTCCCTGTCTTCTCCCCCACGCGCGACTCCTCAACAGCGGCTCCCAAGCGCGCACTGAAAGCACGGCTGCTGTTCCCGGATGGAACCAACGCTTTTTTATTCCATTTGCAATGCACGCTCTTCTTCTCCTGCAAACACACACCACTCTCTCTCTATCCCTCTCAGTCTCTAAAGCTTCTTTTCATAAAGTTGGGTTTTTCTGCATAGGTTATTGAATAGAATATAGGAACTATTCCATTTATCTCTTTCCGATTCCCGAAAATCCACAAAGCTCCCACGGCTTCCCTGCTTAAAGACGCTGCTGCTCCAATTACTCAAGATTCGTGCTCGTTTTCCTCCTTTTTCCCCGCACCAGCAAGGTTCGTTTCTTCAAATCTCCTTTCGTTTCCTTTCCTCATTTACTCGCGTTCGTTTGGTTTACCAGATCCGGTGGGGCTCGGCCTCAAGATCTTTGTTAAAGTTCTGTATCGATTCAGATCTTTAGGATCATGAAATTTCTTTCTGCCTCGGGGGTTTGATCTTCGGATCTTTGAATCCATGGCGTTTTTCCAGCCAACAGTGACAGGCGGTCAGAAGGCGGACGCGGGGAGTATAAATAGATACAGCTGCCGCTGCACCTGATATTTCATTTCTATTTTCTCGTTTTTCCTCTTTGCAGAGAGAAACGCCGGAGTTTCGGTTACTGGAAGAAAGCAAGGGAGAGACATCAATGTCCGTTGATTCCACAGTGCAGCAGGATAGATCTCTGCCGTTGCATTGAATGCAAATAACTTCTGCAGCGGCGGTGCAATGAAGCGTAGAGCAAAAGGTAAGTTTCAGAATCCTTCTCCTTCCCTCGCTCCTTTTAACTGTAGTTTTCAGCAGGAGTCGGCGTTTTTGCAGACGCACACTCTTTTTTTAGTGGGAGGGGCGCACGCGTTTGGCTGTATCTCGCTTGGCTCATGATTGCAATTGCTCCTGTTTGATAGTCTTTTGGCGTTTTCGCCTACCAATATCTCCAACAGTCCCAACAGTCCATTGGGAGTACATTCTCTCTCCTCTGCATTTAAGACGAACTAGCACAAAAGGCATGGACTCTTCACGTGTCATCCAACATGTGCGGCATCCCAGCCGTTAAGCCAGTAACAACCCACAGTTGATGTCCGTAAAGCATAAAATCCGTGCCCTTGGTGTGCACGGGGCAGGAACGCTGCCCTCCGGCGTGCTGCTAGCCTACGTAGGCGCTTGTGATATGCGTCTTCTTAGACAGACAGAACTGGCGGTGTTGCACGCCTGGTGCCTTGCGTATCTTTTGCTTGCGTCGCCGTGCATTTTCTTCGGTGGTTCATAACTGCTTCCGTCTCGCACGCCTGTTTTTTCGACAAGCAACCATCTCCTTTTCTATTTCTGTGAATCTGTGATGGTTGGGGTTGGCACGCCTTCCGTTTGGGATAGCGAGTTGCGTGCTTTCTGAATACACCTTGCGTCTGTCGTACTTCATCCTGCTTCCGTCTTCACGAGATTTTCGATATCCATTCAGTTTCCCGCGTTTGTGACCATGTTGTCTATCTGGTCCCATTCCTGATGGATCGTCCTCACGTCATGAGGGCTGCAGCCTGCAAGCCAGCACGAAATCTCGTCGTCTTTTAGCTTTTAGTTCTAGCATTGATCAAAGCTAGAAAGAGAGACTGGAGGGTGGTTGTCCCGTCCTTCGTAGCCCTACGACCGAGTTGGCCATGCGCTACTGGTGTGCACGAAATCTGGTCCGGTCACTGGATCGTGTCAGAATCACGATTGCTTGTGCTGACGTGGGTGGAGAGGCCATACACTGCCCTCTCGGGGCAGTTCGTGCCCTTGCGTAATCTACTTCTCTTGCTGCTTCGTTTCCAGCGCTTTCGATAGATTCGATGGAATAATCAACTAGGTGCAGGGGGCTACTTTTGAGACCTGGACCTCTCCGGACCCACATCCGGACGGGGCCGGGTTGGTTCCATACCTGCCACCTTACCTGAACAGCGCAGCGGTTGGGTACAAGCCGCATTGCATTGCCGCTATATTAATATCGACTTGTTTATGTAGCACGGGTCGGGTCCTACCAATATATGGTTGGCGCTAGAAATTCATGCGGCAAATGGTTATATAGTAACACGGTTACAAAAGCTCCCGCTTTCATGTCCCTTTTTTATATTGTAAACTCATTCTTTAGATAAAAAACAATTTTGCCCACATCAAGTAATTACAAAAAAGGACCCACCTAGGGCACATTTGCTGTAGGTGTAAATTAGAACGAGTTGACTCAAGTTGAAGTAAATATAACTCTAACTCACTTTATAAAACTTTAATACAATTTTACTTTTAATTATATTTTTAGCGCTTTAACCCAATTTTATTTTAATCTTATAAAAATCGATTCAGTTCATGTTAGAAATCGTGTTAATAAATATATAATATTTAAAATATTTTGCTTAATTAAATTTATTTTAAAATATAAATTTATATGAAAGAGTAAAAATTAATTTTTTTATGGGTATGTTTGAGAATAGATAAAACTTTTGATAAATAGTTTTAGAGAGTAAAAGTTATTAAATGATGTGATATGATAGAGGTAATGACGAGGAGCAAAGAAGATAAAGTTAAAATAGATAGGTTAGTTGTGTTGATAGTTGTATAAAAATGATTGAAAAGTAAGGTAGTTGTATAGGAAAATGTGAAAAATAATTAAAAATATGGTAGTTGTGGAGAGTGAAAAGTTTTACATTGAAAAGTTTAAGCATTTTCTGCACATTGCCAAACACACCCTATATAAATACTTTTCAAGGTATGACTTATATAATAATATAATTGCTAAGTAATCTTATTTTAAAGCAATAATATCTAGTTAATTTTTATGTATTATATGCCAATGTGTGATTATTTTTTAATAATTTACACTAATATATGAAATTGGGTTGGTCAGGTTGACAATCATCCACCCAAAATTAACCCACTTTTGAAATCAGATTGGTTCAAGTCGGATTATATAACTTATTTTTTTCCAAAATGCCTAACTCAACTCTATTATGAATCGGGTTGGGTTAATTGATTTATCCTATTTACATCTCTACTATTTGGCCAAACGTTAGTTTTGAGCAATACTTGGAAGAGTAAAACTTCCCCCATGCTAACTTTTACTAAAATTGGGTTATTTGCTAGGAGCTTCAGATTTTTAATGTGTTTGAGAATGGATAAAATTTTTGATTAAAAATTTTAGAGAGTAAAAGTTGTAAAGTGATGTGATATAATATGAGTAATGATGATAAGTAAATGAGATAAAGTTAAAATAGATAAATTAGTTATGCAGATAATTGGATAAAAATGATTGAAAGTAGGGTAAGTATATAGAAAAATATGAAAAAATTATTAAAAAATAGAGTAGTTATGGAGAGTGAAAAGTTTTAAATTGAAAAGTTTTAACTTAACATGTTTAACATATTGCCAAACACACCCTTAATAAGAATAAATACTTTCAAAACTTATAGAAGTGTTGGCAGCGCAACACATAAAAACAAACGTACGGCCAAACAGACCTTACTAAGTTTTGTACGCATAAATACGTAGATTTTTGACATACTTCATAATTGATTGAAATTGAGCAACTTATTTACTGGTTTTAGTTTGTGGGGATGTTTTTATGAAATTCCTTATCTATGTAATTTGCTCTAGTTTTAATATATCGATGGTTGATGAAAAATTCGCTTAATCTATTATGTTTAGCATCACTTATATTATGAAAGAAACCCTTTCATTTGTATATATCAATGTATATGAGTTTCATCTACAAACATGTAAAATCAACTAAATAAAATAATTTAATACTAAATATTAAGTTTTAAGTAGTATTTTAACAGCTAAACAATCTAAAATACTACTACTATGTAGATAAATGATTTTGTGAAGTATTATTACATTTTAATACATTTATGAATGGATTTAAATATTTTTTTAAATTTACACATGAATGTATCTATTTTGAGCAAATGTAGCTTATGCACATATTGGATTTGGATGAAATTTGTTCTCTTAGTTCAACAAATAATTCTGCATATAATGAATGGATTAAATTTTTCAGCAAGCATCAAAATTTTAAAATTTGGAGGGGTTATATGGAATAACTTCTATGTAACCCGATTACATAAAAGCAGACCCATTTAATCTAATTAGTAATCAGACTTGTAGTCAATGTTTTCATGTGATGTATCAACCCCGGCGAAAAGTTTGGTTCCTAATGGCGCCTACAGTTGTGTTACATGCATAATTTCTGCTGTTCGCTGTGCTTGGATATTTTGAAATTAAGAAAGAGGAGTAAAATAGCTGGTACGTTGGCAATGGCACCTAAATTCTAACACTAATTGGTTTAAAACTGTTTCCCTTAAACTATCTATGTTTAACTGATTTTTTTTTTATTCATTTTGTCTTCATTCACCAAGTGACTAATATTCTCCGCTTTTATTAATCACTATCTTTGTTCATTTTGTCTTCATTTACCAAGTAGCTAAATATATATATTTTTTTGGCATTTTACTCAAAGTATTCTAACATAGTACATACCTGGTTGCATTAATAATAATTAATTATTATTTTTGTTGATGAAGATGTTAAGTGCACTCCTTTATCAGTTTGATTCTTTTAGATGTCCATAAACGTAATCTTTTCTTGTATGGGGAATCGTCGTTGGTTGTGATGCTTCTATACGTCCCCACCTTCGAATGCTCCGCGAGTAATTTGTGTGCGAGAATCAAATGATGGGAATCATAGTCCTCGAGAATGCAAATGAGTGATACGGGGTTTTTATGGGGTCCAGCATCTATAATCAGCGGTGCACAGTCTCTCCATGGTAGCCGTAGCTGCTGGGAGTATTATATTGTGTGAATTATATGAAATAATATGGATAAAGTTAGAATAGATTTGTAGTTGTAAGAAATAGTGATTGAAACACAGAAGTAGAGTTGAATGAATAGAATTGTTAGGTAGTGAAATCATTTATAAAAGAATGTGTTGGAGAAAAAAATCTATAGAAAACCATAGCATGAGATTACCAAACATGCCCTTGGTGCCTTACATATGTTGTACTATCTTATTAAGGGCACAATTGTGAAATGGGAAAAATTTGTGGTATGAGATGATAGTAAAAAAAAAAAGGAATATTTTAAATATTGTGTGATTGATATGAAGTAATACGGATAAAGTTAGAATAAAGTTAGAATAAATAGAGTAATTGTAAGAAAGAATGATTAGAATATAAAAGTAATATTGGAAAAATAGGATTGTTGGGTTGTAAATGTACTCCCATATTATACCATACCATATGTGCTGAATACCAAACCTGCCGGAAAGCAGGGGAAGGCTGATCGAAGTAACAATCGGTTTGCATCTTGATGTGAAGAGTTATGATTCCTCTCGGGTGCGGTTGTCGATGATATCAACGACGTGTCCTGCCGAAATTATTTGTCTACCTTATAGAACGGAGACATTGATGCTTTTCAAGTTGCTGGCTCTCCATAATTGGTATTTTTAGTTGTGTTAAGAAATTTCATCACTTGGATGGCCATGTGGTTGATGTGTAAGGGTGTACAAGACAAAAACACTTTCCTCATTTATCTCTTCTGAAGTTATCTTACCTTAAGAACCTTGTCATAGAAACTTGCAGTCATATTATAATTCATACTTAAGGGGTGGCAAAAGAACTCACAATCTGACTTGCATTGGATACTATAAATATAAAATCTGTAGATACCTTTATATTGGCTTCCTCGAGATTGTGTTAGTAATTAATAGACATGGTAACTGAAATAAATTCTATTCTAGTACCATAGCAGTAAAAAGAAATACTTGTTGATGTAAATCTATACACTTAAATAACATAAAGACATGATTATATATATTGTATATATGCTTAATATACAATATTCATTTTTAATTTTAATTTTATTTATATTTGATTATTTTTCGTAAATATGTTTTCCTAAATATATTTAATCCATATACCAAATTTTGTTATTTTATAATACTTTTACACATTTATTTTAACTTTTTAAAATCAAGTTTTTTAGGGGGTAAAAAGACTTATATGCCCCTAAAATTGATATTTTCAAAAACAAAAAAATAAATATATAAAAATATTGTAAAATATTAAAACTTAGTATATAGATTAAATACATTTAGAAAAATGGGCCACTATTCGGTGCGCCCTGGTGCAAAAATATATTTTGAAATATTTTTAAATTTTTTTTATATAATTATTAATTTAGATATATTTAACATATATATCAAGTTTTACTATTTTTAGAGATTTGTATATTTTTTTTGAAATTTTTAAAGTCATTGACATTTTCAGTTCACCCGAATGCATGGAAGCAGACACATAGGAAAACATATTTATGAAGAAAAATAAAATAAAATTAAAATGAAAATGAAAAAATAAATATTGTAAGTTAAGCATGTGTACAATATATCGCATATAATCATGCCTTGATATATAGAGCTTCTTATAAAAAAAACATATAAAGCTTGTAATGGGAACAAAAGTTGTAATTATTAGCACATATATTTGTAACTTAGCATGTAGGTAATTGTGTTAAAAACTATTGAGCTGCCTAGGCCTCAACCTAATCCATGTCTACTCAAGTTGGACCAAGCCAATTCAAACGAAAATAGGTTTCTGTAATTGTGCATAGTTTGGGTTAATCTAAGGTGGTCCTTAGTCAGAACAGGCTGTGGAAACGCTAAAGAATAAAAGTTTTCGTCTTTTACTTGATGTTTACTCGTAGCTTCTGAAATTATGTTTTTAACTGTCACCATATATACTTGCAATTATCTCTTTTTATCAAATACATGTCTGTTTTATGTCGATTCATTCTGTTGTTAATATTACTCCATTAAGGATGCCATTTTTATTTTATTTATCTTTTTACATCTTCGATCTTTTGCTACTATTGAAACGATTCAATATAATCTTTTACATGTTTAAAACGCTTTTAAAATTTTTTAACCTTGGTTTTGTCGTTGGATTTTTCTCGACAACGGAAACTTCAGGTGCATTTGGTAACATGCTTAGGAAACGAGAAAGGGGACGGGTATCCCAATGATTTTACATTTTTTAACCATCTTATTTTTTGCATTTTTATTTTTATATTCCAATTAATTTTTCATACGAGTTCTTTATTTATTATCAATTTATGCATGTGTTGTTGTTGCAATTTCACTAATTTCAAAAAATTTTCAGTGTCTCCTTCTACCTTCTTCACCTATGTTACCAAACGCACCTTTCATTTAACCTCTGGTTTGGAATTGGGCTCTCCCAGTATACTATTTTCATACCCGTATATCTTACGTCCTTCAGGATTTCTGCCAGCAGAAAATAATGAAGAGCCGTTACTTTTCAATGTTTCGTGCGGTCCTCCTCTAAATTAGCTGCTGACGAGAGGAAAGCAATGAGTAGAATTGGTGTCACAGCTTCTTGTGAGGAGAGAGAAAATATTTGATGTCAGGCTCAGGATACGCTCGGGCCATGACAGGTTAGGGATCGACGGCATTGATGTGCTATCTTGGAGAGCGGCGCACTTCCCGCCGGTAACTGTAACATAGCCTGGATAATAAGTCGACCACTTAGGGGCAGTGAATGTGGTTGGCAGTTTGGTCCAGCGGGGTCGCGGATGCATGAGACGCATCCGCAATCCACATGCCGCACAAACGACAGACCATAGAACCGTGGGCATTTGTGGAAATCTTCATAATTGTTCATTATCTCCCCTTCCCACATCTGAGGTTTCCAGCTTTCGACAGCCACAAGGGACAGCAGGAAAAATTTATCTGAAAATTTGTTTTTTTCTATGGCTGGTCGTCCTGCCCTGCTCCTTGATTTTTCATAAGTCACCGGGGTGATGGTTCCGAGTGCCGTACCCGTGAAGTCGTTTTCCTTTGCCTGCCCGGTATTTGGTCAGTGTAATGCTAATCCTAGTCTTCCATTCGTTTGTGTTCCGTGTTCGTATCCTATTCTCCGTTCGCTTAAAAATTCACCTCGTAGGGCTGATCGTCAAGTTTTGGCGCAAGAAAGGGATGATCCGTGTGGTGAGACGAAGAATGCAGGCACATGTGGGCTTGTGGACAGAATAGAAAAGCGTACCCCATTGTCATCGTGAAGATGGAATCGCCCTCAGAGACAACGACGTTGGCAGCACGAGTCGGCACCAGTCATGCTGCTGGTATGACCTAAGTATCGGCGGTGGATGAATCCAGTCATAATGCATGGTCTATCGCTTTTAGACGGGCATGTTTTAAGGTATATTGCATGGTCCATCGTTATTGGAAGAGTAGGTTTAGGGGTTGGTTGAGCTAACTTGCTTATATACCTGCTGCGTTCGGTGCTAATTGTGATATGCATATATTGTTTCACGAATTATATATTATTTCTATAGAGTTTCACCAAAATTGCTCATATGTCCATATTAACCGGTGATATTTAAATGAAGTACATGAGATTGTTAAATATAAAAGGATAATTTGCAGATATACCCATTTAGTTTGATGTTAAGTGTTGATATATCCACATTGTTTCACAAATTGAATATTACCTTACAAAGGTTCATCAAAATTGCTTCCTTACCCATGGCATCTTTTTGCCATCAGAAACTGTTAATACATGCATTAAAAATTTGAATAATGATAGAAATGATCCTATTTAAAGCTATATTAAAATCTCATGATTTATAAAATATTCAGTCGTGTCGGTGCAGTTTACCTAGTGCTAACATGTCAGTAGCTAACATGAGTATGCAAGCAATTTTAGTAAAACTTTGTGGGGGTAATCCAATTCATGAAATAAAGCGGGTATATCAACAAATTACATTTTTTTTATTTAATAGTCGTTAACATGCGTACATAAGCAATTTTGATGAAACTTCATTGGGTGATAGATAATTTGTGAAATAATATGAGTATATTAGTAATTAATGTCAAACTAAATGAGTATATCAGCAAATTACTCGGGATAAACCATTGAGAATCGCCACACAGTGGACCAGTGGTGCAGTTAGTAAGGGAAATGGAATGTGAGTGTGTGGTAATGCCATAACTATAATTTTGTCTATGCGCATGAGGGTGCCTCAACAATAATTTTTCTATAAGTAGTAACAAAATATTAAAATTCATTTCTTTAATCTTACGTATAATATGAATAAAAGGTTAAATTTTGAATAGTAATTTAAATACAATATCATTAAGAGTTTATTTGCAAATGTTAATTTAAACTAAACTAGTATGTAAAAGAAAGAAAATAGATAAAAATTTTCAAAATTAATTTCTTTTATTCTTACGTATAATATGACTAAAAGCTTAAATTTTGAATATTAATTTAAATACAATATCATTAAGAGTTTATTTGCAAATGTTAATTTAAACTAAACTAGTATGTAAAAGAAAGAAAATAGATAAAAATTTTCAATAATAATAAGTAGTTACGAATTATGTTGTTATGAATTTTTAATTTTATTTTGTTATTGATAAGTCTAAAATTTGTTTAATGTTCAATAAGAACAAATTAAGGGCCTAAATCATCAAAGGCAGAAAATAAAGTAAAAGAGATGCAAGATTTGCATGAAAAAAGATTTATGAACACAGATCACTCAAAAGCGATGAAGCCAGAGGGAATACAAAGGATTAAAGATCAGTGTTGTGAAAACTGGATCATAGTCGGACCAGCCGGTTCGATCGAGAATCAGTGACCTGGCCGGTTCGATCCATCTTGGTTTACATGTCCGCACATCTCAAAATCTTAAACTCCTCTCTCCCTCTCGGTTTTTCGTAGCGGCCCTAAATCCCTAAATCTCTTCTTGCCTACCATTTCCCTTTTCCCTCTCGATTTTTCACAGCAACTCTAAATTCTTAAGTCTCTTCCCACCTTCCATCTTCCCTTTTCCCTCTCGATTTTTCAGAGCAGCCCTAAATCTCTTTATCTCTTCCCACCTTCCATCTTCGATAGCCTTCTCCTGCACCGGTGTTAGCTGCATCCTCAGTGTTGTCTCCAGTCCCCTTCTTCAATTGACCTTATCTCTTCTATTACCCACCTTTTGAGCAACAAGCCAGCAACATTGTTCCCTTCACTTGTAGCTACAGTCTTCGGCATCTGTTTATTCCCTGCTCCCAATTGATAATTTCTTCCCTACAACACTTTCTTCGTCTCCACACCCATTGCCTTCTCTATTAGCTTCTATATTGCCCCTTCAACCCTCGTCCTTGGAGGCTTGGAGCTTGATCATGGGCGGTCGTCATCAGCCCTACACTTGCCAACTTGACACCAACAAATCGTTAAGCTCCAAGGCTCCATCTTCAACTGGCAGTAATGGTCTTCTTGAAGGTCGACCGTCTTTTCTCCCCTGTTTAATATTTTTTCTCTTGAGTTTATTTGTTTATTGGATTGTCAACTTAGTTGTCAGTTCATTGGAACATGGATGTTAGGCACTAAAGCTATTAGTTAAATTTGTTTGTTTGACAATGTGATCAAAAATGAAAATTAATTTTTGCTAATTTGCTATTAGTTATTTGTTGTGCATTTGAACGGTGCTAAGTGATGTTGTTGTTGTTGTTTTTTTTTAATTAATTTCAATGAATTCTTATATCTTTTATGTTCTTTGTTTTTATATGAGTCATAAAAAATAAAAATTAAATCTTGTAGGTATACAAAATTTTGAATTATAATTCTAATTTATATTACTTTCAGTCTTTCAAATTGTAGGACTTTAGTTTAAAAAATATATTACACTTTTTATATAAAATGTTAGTATACCGGTTCAGTCCAGTTTTCACAAACGGTTCAATCGGTTGAACCAGAACCAGTCTCTTGACTAGTTGGTTAATCGATTCAGTTTTGACAACATTGTATTAGTGGAATGAAAATCTCTTTTTATACATAGTTCGTCCTCAGGATGACACATTTCGCTCATGCCTGATAAGACAAACACATCACTTCACGAAGAATCTGATGGGGTGATTGCATATCTACCCCGCCTTCATAATTTTCGATGTCACATTTAATGCTGAATGGTTTTAATTGGCTCAAGTACTATTGCTTTATTTAGTTTTTTTGGACGGGAAGCTTTGTTGAAGTTGAAATAATATCATGGTGTTGGTCCAGCTCCCTGATAAAGCAATTTTTTAGTGTAAGAGGGTCAGCTTGACCCTCATCGTATATTGATTTTTATTAAAAATAGTAATTTAGTCACATGCAATATAAACCTGAAATACAAATAATTTTAATTTTAACTCAAAATGTATAAATTTAGAGTTATGTAAAACAGATAAATATTTTAATGATGGGGGTCTTTGCAAAATAGATTTTATAAGTATGTAACAGTGTCTTAACACGTGTCTTAGGATTTGTAGAATAAGCCCTTTAAATTTTAACTTTTTACTAAA
Organism: Annona cherimola; assembly: GCA_030490835.1. Lineage (NCBI taxonomy): Eukaryota > Viridiplantae > Streptophyta > Magnoliopsida > Magnoliales > Annonaceae > Annona > Annona cherimola. The sequence goes on along the minus strand of CM059977.1, from coordinate 5,983,730 downwards.
CAAACATTGCCATACTTGTTATTTTCGACTAAATAGGTAATAAAAATATTTTATTATATAATTTTAATTTAAGGAAAATAAAAATATTTTATTATATAATTTTAATTTAAGGAAAATACTTCACTTATTACATTTAGGATTTTAGTGTGCCAACTCCATTTTTAAGCCCGCCTTAATGATGGTGACATAAAATTAACTTTAGCCATTCCATTTAAAATTATTTATCTTAATAGAAAAAACAAGTTTGATCTAAATTAAATATTTGCATGCGGCTCATTTAGTAATGTGTAAATGACCATGGTAAAATGATATGGTTTGTAAACTTATTTCAAAACTATCAGTTTGGCATTTTCATTTTCTAATACGCGAGCAATTCATAAAATTTTATATTGTTTTAATGCATTCATGGAGATGTAAGCAGTTTTCATAAATGTATATGTTATAAATATTTGTAAGTAGGCACAGCCATCAATGTATTTTCAATTAAAATGATTTTCTGTATCATGTTGAGACGTGCTGAGTCTCGCAATGACGAAAGGAAGAAAAATCCTCCACTTTTTGCATTATTTTTAGTGTGATAGGAAGCCAGTTATCCTACTTTTCTATATTATTTTTATGGTTTAATCATTTTTCACATTTTTATAGGACCATCTTATTTATTTTAACTTTATGTTTATTTATTTTTAATTATTAGCTCTACAGTATGATATCACTTTTTTACTTTCTCAAAATTTTCCTACAATTCTTTTCTCATTTTTTCCCTCAATATCAAATAAAGAGTGTTAAGTAAAGTAAATGGATAATATTTTAGTTTAATTATCAAGGTGGGCCTAAAATGGGAAGACACAATAAAATCTCCAAATGTATAGGTACCATTGAAGTATTCCTTTTAGTTTAATATCAAATGCTTTTATGAAACCTTTTCCATTTTAAATATTTTGATGCTGGTTGAAAAATCTGCTCCATTAATTGTATTTAACACTATTTATAATATTTTTAGTAATCCTTTCGCTTATCAGGTATCACTGTACATAGATCTCATCTCAAATGTGAATAATTTAATGTTAAATAATATCTTTAAAGTTGTATTTTCAACATTTATATCGTTTAAAGTATCATTTTCACATGGATAAATGATTCTATAATGTGTTATTACAACATAGTATATATATGAATAGATCTAAGTATTTTTTTCAATTTATATATGAATATACTTATTTTTGAGTAAATGTTGTGTATGCACATATTTAATTTGGATGAAACGTGGTCTTTTAGATAAACAAATGATGTTAAAGACAATGAATTGATTGAATTTTCTATCAAATACCAAAAATTTAAAATGTGAAGAGATTGCATAAAATTGCTCTTATGTAATTCGGTTATAGTGGGAAACCCGATTTTACACAATGCTAACATATATGGTAAAGGCAATTCTACACGCATACAATGGTAATATACATAATTTCCATTTGTCAAACGCATGACATTTTAATTATTGTACTATCCTATTTTCTACATTATAATTATTTTTCAAATATAATTAACTTATCTATTTTGTTTTTATTTTCTGGATTTTTAATCATTACTTTTATCATATAACATCACTGTTTTACCTTTTAAAAAATTAAAAATTTTCTTTAGTTTTTATCTTATACCAAACAGATCCTTAAACGGACATTTTATATTTAATTTTTTAAGAATATATCGTGCATAAAAATATATATTTTGATTTGTATATATATATACACACACACATTCATCTCAATGTGTATTACAATATAGCTTTAAGTCATTGTTACAACTTATGAATGGAGACCATAAGCTCCACCATATCAACATTGGGGAAATAAACCCTGCCTGTCAAATGAGGAGACCAAAGCTCCGGAACTAACAAATGGAGAGAAAATGAGGGAGACTAATGAATTACTAGATTGTAATAAAGCCGGTAGGCTGATAGTGCGTTTCCAAAATATCAAAAAACCGAGGCATGTCCCACTTGCCACTTTCACTTGTCTTTGCCTGCATCAAAGTTTCCATATGACGTACTCTTTCTCAATGCGTAGAAAATAAGCGCATCCAACTAATCCGCAACCTATGTTTCGTGCATACTCATTTTTTTTTATGATTATATTCGTGCATACTCTTTATGTTCAAGCGCACGTCTTCAGGAGCGCTTAGAAAACGCCAAAATGTTGTGCTTGTGCGGCCGCTGTCTTTGTGTAATTCGGGCGAGGCAAGGCGTTCCGGTTCTGTTACCTTTCGCTTGCCGTGTTTGTTCCGAGGTAAAACTAGGGTAAAGTTGTAGCTGAAGATGTATACGAGCCAATTTTATGTAAAAGGGTCGGAACCGTGCACTAAACTGGTTGAATTACTATTCCGGTTCTTCCGAAATTTTTTTTATTATATTAGACGGAGCTATTTACAATTCATTTAGGGCGTGTTTGGAAAGTGATAAAATTTTTAATGAAATATTTTGTGCAGAAGTTTTTGAAATAATAATAGTTTTAGTTTTTGAATTAGGAGAAAATAATATAATAGAATAGAAGTAATAATGAGGAGTAAAGAAAATAAAATTAAAATAGATGCGTCACATGTATGAGTAGTTGTATAGAAATAATTAAAAATTAAGATATATTATTCTTTAATTTTCTTGCATCATAAAAATTATCCATTAGAACAGCCACCAGGCTACTGGCTTGCTTGGTGGTAAGTCCGGGCGTTGTACATCCAATGTGTCCTAGCTTCAAATGGTGTCGGGGTGTTTTCCCCATTCTTTACTTACGAATCGTGTCTCCAAGATTTGCTAAGTAGAGCAAATTATCTCCCGCAGTTTATAAGACTGTCTTAAAATGTCTTTATAAGACTGTCTTAAAATGTCAGTGTGATAGATATTAAGATAAATATAAATATACTAATAAAAAAAGATTATCCATTGGAATAACAGAGAGATCTAATACACGTGATAGTCGTGTTTGGCTATCAATGGGTCCCACGATTTTGATGGCCTGGTCGGTAGCCATGACAATGGGCGGTTAGAGCAGTTTAGCCGCTGGGCCAGACTGTTGCATGGTGCATGTGCTTGTGCTTGTTTTCTATCTGCCATATTATCTCATTCCCGACATTCGAACTCTAAAATCCACCTGAAAACGACAGTCTACGTATAAATAATCCGGAAATTGGCTTGTTTCGCGGATTAGACTTGAGCAGGACGCTGTTGATTTCTTTTTTAATTATTATTATTTTTTAAGTCCCTTGAAGTTAAACAGAAGTGTGTATTCCTGATCAGAGAATAGAATACTGATCGCCATAGACTTTCTGCAACACTTGACCCGATGCATTTTTTTATGGTATAAATTATTTTTTTGTGCTGTTGCATTATTTATTTAAGCAGGAAATAGAGAAAAACTGAAGGAATTACTGCTTCAGCGCCCGCCGGCCTTTGGATAGTCGGGCTAGAGTAATCTGGGTCATTCATCATATGATTCCAGCCTTCCTTCGTCAATTCCCTTTGGAAATGCTTAGTAAAATGCGTGTTTTAATCAGTCATGGTCCACGGGATGTTTGAAAATAAGGAGAGCCTTGGACCACGATCCTGGGGAGTCTGCAGGGCGAGCTCCGACATATGAGCGACTTGGATCTTGTGGGGGCAGGCTTCTCCATTTTGGGGATGACAGCTTTACCAACAAAATCACAAAATATCGAGGGACGGAAAAGGCCAAGATGAATGCGGTGTTCTCTGCATGCATTGCTTCTTTCAAGCTTTTTATAATTTCCTGCAAAAACCGAAGTTCCAGCGCAACGAGACTGTCGATAGACTCCATCCCGGTGTCCCATGTGTGCCACTGTTCCTTTTATTTGATTGTTTTGGGTCCCCTGCAGGCGGCAGCCGTTACTGTTCTGGCTCAAGACTCTCAAGTGTTTTTACATCCTTCCAAACCGGCAGACCCTATTTTCTGTAGGATTCTCGCAAGAAACGTGAAGTATCTCATCCGAGTGCCCTCCCGCAGCGATCTTTGCTATTCTTAGCTGTTTTCTTTCCCTTGCATGCTCCGCGCTACCCCTGCCTTTCTCTTTCCTTACTCTTTCTGCTCTACTTCATTCATTCATGTGCAGTGATTCTGCTTTACTGCCGTTTTCGCTAGTCATAAATTCATGTTTATTTCTTTGTATTGAAGATACGTCTGCCCCCTCAAGATTTCCTGCTTGTAGTTATTCCAAACGGGCGTAAAATTATACGTATCGCCCTAGAAACTATCTACTTCTTTGTCTATTTGCTTACACTCTCCTACTTCCCTCTGCACAGGGTAAACGAAGCTGTAGCTATACCTGCTAAAGCTTCTGCCGATATTCTGCTTTGTCTTTTTTGATCTGCCACTTCTTTTCTAGAGTCGATATGCCTCACAGGCAAATGAAAGATCCCCAGGAGAAGCATGTGGTTTCAAAGAAGCCGTTGCAGAACTCCATTAATCAACAGAGCCCCACATCCCAGAAGTTAGAGAGCTGTGAAGTTTCCATGCAAGATGTTAAGAAGACTATTGGGCGCAGGAGGGGTAGAGGGCGAGCAAAGGGTGCCCGAATGGAGAGGACGGCAGTAGCAACCGTCGAAAACTTCGACATGGGGCCTCCAGTTTCGAGCAAAGGGATAAGGTTCCATCAACGGCCCGGGTACGGCCACGCAGGAACGAAATGCATTGTAAAAGCCAATCATTTTCTGGCTGAGTTGCCAGATAAGGACTTAATCCAATACGATGTGAGTTTCACTGCTTTTTTGAATCCGTTAGTCTGATTCTGTTACGAATTGTAAGAAATCGGGTTAAGGAATGCTTACATATTGGCGTCTGAATATCTGATTGAGATTTTTTCTTCTTTGATTCTTCCAGGTTTCGATAACTCCCGAAGTAGGTTCTCGAAGTGTGAACAGAGCAATAATGGCAGAGTTGGTTAAGCTTTATAGAGAAACCGAATTGGGTATGAGGCTCCCTGCTTATGATGGAAGGCGGAGCCTTTACACTGCTGGCTTATTGCCTTTCAACTCCAAGGATTTCCATATTAAGATGGTGGACGAAGAAGATGGAATTGCTATTCCAAGGTTGGGTGTGTGCAACAACCGGTGCAGATGTGTTTTTGCCGCTGCTACATTGCGCTGTGCATTCTTTTCTTGATTAGCTCGAAATTCGTTGGGTTTTCAGCAGTTCGGATTTTTTTTTTTTTTTTTTTTTTTTCCATTCCTAAATATGTTGTTAAAGAATTCATGAAATATTTGAAATTCTGTTTATTCTTGTCAGAAGAGAGAGGATATTCAAAGTTACAATCAAGTTTGCGGCTCGCGCTGACCTGCATCACTTGCGTCAATTTCTTTTCGGAAAGCAGGTTGATGCACCACATGAAGCTCTTCAGGTTCTTGATATTGTCATGAGGGAACTGGCGAGTCAGAGGTATGTATCAGTTGGGCGGTCATTCTTTTCTCCTGATATCCGAAAACCACAGAGACTGGGTGATGGCTTGCAATCATGGTGCGGCTTCTATCAGAGCATACGCCCCACACAGATGGGCTTATCTCTCAATATTGGTTAGGGTCTTCTATCAACTTTGAATGTTACAAACGTCTTTTCTTATTTTTCATCTTCATCTTCTTTCTCTATAGCCACTGATTGAATTTCTATTTTGGCTTATTTGTGGTTGAAGCATTAATTTATTTGGAATATTCTTTTTTTAGATATGTCTTCAACAGCTTTTATCGAACCACTTCCAGTAATTGAATTTGTGGCTCAAATTCTGGGAAAAGATGTATCATCAAGGCCACTCTCAGACTCTGATCGAGTTAAGGTATGACTATAATATGGCCTGACGAGACTTGGAATTAATTCTCTTGACAGTGGATATGAGCCATTGCATTTGATTTTGTCAATGATGAAGAACTTTACCAATGGGAAAATCAAAATAATATAAAAAATCCAAATTCAAAACGTCTAATTTCTGAGTTGATAAAAATTCTGGAAGAGGTTACAAAATCTGAGGTTTGTGTATGAAAACAAGCACAATCAAGTCCCTTACATGTCAACTTAAGAGGAATTATTGTGTAGCTGTTACTTCATTACAGCATTTGATTACCAGTAGAGATGGAGATTATGAAGAAACACATGGAAAGACAATGATTGCGGTTCATTTTTTCAGTCTATGGATTTTCATGCTTTTGTCCAGAAGCCATTTTACGGCGTTTTTCAATTGTGCAGGTTAAGAAGGCCCTCAGAGGTGTCAAAGTTGAAGTAACTCACAGAGGAAATGTGCGGCGGAAATATCGAATATCAGGGCTGACGTCACAGCCTACAAGGGAGCTCATGTATGACAAATTTCTGTGTATTTCTGAATTTTCAGCACACACCTATAGACACAGGCAGATATTTTAGCTTTATGATGGCTTTTGTCCTCAGTTACATGCTTACTTGTCGGGGTGGTTATATTATTGGAACTTGAATAACCTACTCATGTGGATGAAAGATCTCTACGACTTGAAAAATTCCAATCTGCTGTGCCTATTGTTAGCAAAATGTGCAGTCTATTCTCTGTTTATCTGGTTGTATTCTTTGTAACTATTTGATCTTCAAATCTGTCACATCAAGTGGCATACTCGAAAACTCAAGATTGGTCAATTTGTTAAACTAATCTTCGATGCATGGTTTGTTGTACGGCCATTTTGGCATTATAGTATTCACATTTCTAAGTCCCACGCATTGCGTTACTCTCAAGAGCCTTCTTTGACATGTATAATGTTATTAGATATGTTGGTCATAGCAATCCAAAATGGATAACTTTGTGGGCTTGAGAGTATGTAAATAAGATTTCTTGAAAATTGTCTGCCACAGTTGTAAGTCATTCAGATTTTCTGATTCTCTGTTGGATGCTACAGTTTTCCTGTTGATGATCAAATGAACATGAAATCAGTAGTTGAATATTTCCAAGAGATGTATGGATTTACCATTCGGTACTCTCATCTTCCGTGTCTTCAAGTAGGCAATCAAAAGAAGGCAAATTATTTGCCAATGGAGGTAGGGGCGTCCTCCTGGTCTTATTGACATGCAATCATTTAAGTTCCTATAAATTCATGTTTCTTCATTGTTTTAATTTTAATATGTAATGAATAGGCATGTAAGATTGTTGAGGGACAACGATATACAAAAAGGTTGAATGAAAAGCAGATCACATCCCTGCTTAAAGTTACTTGTCAGAGACCTAAAGAACAAGAAATGGATATTTTGCAGGTCTGCAGTTCTAAGTGCTTGGTTGTCTGAAAATAGTGTGTACTTTTACTCTTCCATTTGTTGTGGCCCCTTGCAAATTTTTTATGATGCTAAACTGATTATTTATCTCCGTGTTTTTTTAACTCACAATTTTCAGACAGTTCATCAGAATGCATATAGTGAAGATCCGTATGCTAAAGAGTTTGGCATCAATATTAGTGATAAACTTGCTTCAGTTGAAGCACGAGTTCTGCCTGCCCCATGGGTAAGTAGCCAATCGTGTAGTGGGCAACACTTTTTGATGTTGTTGTTTCTATATTCATATAATTGTCGCACTCTGACAATTTTCTTGTTTCAATATTTTGCTTTCAAAAGCTTAAGTACCATGATACTGGGAAGGAAAAGGACTGCTTGCCTCAGGTTGGCCAATGGAATATGATGAATAAGGTACTTTTAATTTTCGGGTGTGTTTGTTTTAGCATAAAACTTTTAAACTAAGGGAGTGTTTGGTAACGCTTAGAACCTTTCAAAGTAAAATTTTTCACTCTCTTTAACTATCCTATTTTTTGAATTATTTCTTCACTTCTTTTTATTCAACTACCTATCATCTAATATATCTGTTTTAATATTATTCTCTTCCTTATCATTATCCCTATTATATTACATTTTTTTTCACATTTCAAAAACTTGTACGCAAAAAAAATTTTCATCAAAATTTTTATCACTTCCCAAACACACCCTAAAACTTTTCATTTTCCATGCTATTATATTTTTTAATTATTATTCACATTTCAGATACAATTACCCTACGTTTCTATCATTTTTACGCAATTTTTCATATAACTAACTTATATATTTTAACTTTATTATTATTTTTACTCATCGTTATTACCCCTATTATATTACATTATTTTCTTTTATTTTAAAAACTTTTACACTTAAGACTTTTTATCCAAAAAGTTTTATCACTTCCCAAATACACCCCTCATGTAAATTTAAATTTGAAAGAGAATTCATTTTGTTTTTTTGGAACGATGAATTTTAAATGTTCAAGATTTTGATCTTGTATGCTGACATTTTGTTTACCTCAATACAGAAAATGATAAATGGTAGCACTGTCAACTACTGGGCTTGTATCAACTTTTCACGAAGTGTTCAAGAAAGTACTGCTCGCGGATTTTGCCAGGAGTTGGCTCAGATGTGCCAAGTCTCGGGCATGGTAAACTTTCTTCAATGGGCTTCATAATTTTTAATAACATTGTCTGGTTGAACTGTATTTAATTTTTCCAGCAGAACAGTGGAACTAATTTGATGCTCTTTATTGATCAATGTAGGAATTCAGTCGAGAACCCGTTATTCCAATCTATTCTGCAAGACCTGATCAGGTAGAGAAGGCCCTCAAATATGTGTATAATGCTTCAATGAACAAGCTCAAAGGAAAAGAGTTGGAGCTGCTTTTGGCCATTCTCCCTGACAACAATGGCTCTTTGTACGGTATGTGGTAGCCAATTGTTTGCATCAATCTGCATGTTGTCATCTCTAATTCTGTATCACTAAGTGCTGGATGTTTTGCTAGCTAATGAATGTGGTGTCTTCTTTCCAGGTGATCTCAAACGGATTTGTGAAACAGACTTGGGGTTGATATCACAATGCTGTCTGACAAAACATGTTTTCCGGATCAGCAAACAGTATCTGGCTAATGTCTCACTTAAAATAAATGTCAAAGTAATTTCAATGTTTTCTTTTTTCATTTAAGGTGTGGACTGTACGGTTGAATTTGTACAATATATCTGTTTGCTTTTTTCGTTTTCATTTTTTAATGTTTTTCACTGTAGATGGGAGGTAGAAACACAGTGCTTTTAGATGCTCTGAGTTGGAGAATCCCATTGGTCAGTGACATACCAACTATCATATTCGGAGCTGATGTAACTCATCCGGAGACCGGAGAAGAGTCCAGCCCATCAATTGCAGCCGTAATGATAAATTACTGTTTTCCATTTCATTAATGAAGATATTATAGGATACACACATGCTGAAGATCCTGGAATGCAGGTCGTAGCTTCCCAAGATTGGCCTGAAGTCACAAAATATGCTGGACTGGTGTGTGCGCAAGCTCATCGTCAGGAGCTGATTCAGGACTTGTTTAAGACCTGGCATGATCCTCAGCGGGGAACAGTTACTGGTGGCATGATCAGGTTTGCAGTTTTATCTCTTCAAATTCCATGGAAATGCTGCATATTTTATGCCTATCTAAGACACGAAAGTATTCAGAGGGTGGAGATGTTAGTAGTGGTGAATTGTAGATAGAAACAGATGTATGCCTAGTTGGAAGAGATTTTAGGTTTGTGAATGTGATATGTGATTTGCCTTTGGAATCATGTCTACGTATTCTTGTTTTTGTGGCCTTCCTTGCTACATGAATTTAAATCCAACAAGTTCTCAACTGGTGTTTCTGGCTTAGTCAACACTGACATTATTCAGTGCTTGTCAAATTGGCGTTGCCGTGTTGTAGAGTACACTGGTTTCCCCTGAAAGTCTTGAACTTATTTTCTTTACTACAGGGAGCTTTTAATTTCATTCAGAAAAGCTACAGGGCAGAAACCACTGAGGATAATATTTTACAGGTATTGTCGTTATATGCTTATTCATGTTGTAGTTTCTGCAAAGCGAGGCCAATGGAAATAAGCACTAATTATATTTGAACTCAGCAAAAAGTAAACAAAGCACTTACTTCCATGTTCCCAATGCTCCTAACTGCAGGGATGGTGTCAGTGAAGGGCAGTTCTATCAGGTCCTGCTGTACGAATTGGATGCCATCCGCAAGGTCAGTTGCTCTACGGTGCCACATGTTTGATTTTTTTTCTTATTTACATGCTGGGTGCTTATTTGCTGATTTCTTTAGGCTTGCGCATCATTAGAACCAAATTACCAGCCGCCAGTAACCTTTGTGGTGGTCCAAAAACGTCATCACACCAGACTGTTTGCAAATAACCACAAGGATAGAAGTAGCACTGACAAGAGTGGAAATATATTACCTGGTAATCATTTTGTTCCTTTGCATGGTACTTCTAAAGCCTGTCTTCTGGTTTTCAAGTTTCTCTGTTAGTTATTAACACTATATTCTTTCAGGTACGGTGGTGGATTCTAAGATCTGTCATCCCACTGAGTTTGACTTCTACCTTTGTAGTCATGCTGGAATCCAGGTATGGTTCTAAATGCTTTTGAATGATTTGGCTTTCGTCTCTTAAAAAGTCCATTGGGTAAATGTAGATGATTCAAGATGTCTAATTCTATCGAAAGTTTCTTTTCAGTGCAAACACACTGATATGGTGTTGTAAACTTTAGTTACAAAAGAGAGAGCAGTCCCTTGATTCATCAAAATATGGCTATCAAATTGGCTTAAGACTTAGGTCTACATTCTGATTCATACACATTTGTAGCTTGAAATTGGCGTCGTGTAAATGGCAGCCAAATCAGAAAATTCCCACAGTCAGCAATATTTTTCTTTGCCTAGTGATGATGCAACACTATATTGCTGTCTGGTGGTGTAAGTTTTTCCAAGCTGTCATTTTGTTAACAATTTTCCAGTGGTAGTTAAAATGTTAGTGAAGAATCAACCTCTGGTGCTGCATGCTAAACCTTGGAGAGCCCCGGCTCTGAGTGACAATTGTGAGAGGCTATGGGAAAGGGATTGTTGTCCCTTGCCTGCTTGTACCATGTAGTTTTTATTAGAGAAATCTGATTGACATTTTGGTTTTGACAAATAAGTTTCCGAAATAATAAGAACTTCAACAAATAACTTATGGGTTGGATTATTGACTGAAACCCTTGGAACTTTGAGGAGCTTGGTGAGAAGGGATCTGACTTCTTGTCAGTTGCCATCAGAGACTGATTCAAACTTGATAAGCCCTGGAAAAGAGTCAGGCTCAAGAAATTAGGGGCTGAATTTGGTTATACCATTTGAGTCAGGCGTTATTTGGGCTGATTTTGTATTAGAGGCTGGTTCATGAGGGCTTGAATCCAACAGACTGGAGTCACCAGTTCCTTTTACCATTTAACTAGGTAGTGCAAGCTCCATCTGCCTTAGGATGTTGATTGCAGTGATGATGACACTTGTATTACTATACTTAATGCCTTGCAGTTCCTAGCATTTATATTTTCAATAAATCTAAACATCTTTATTGTTTTTTAATTTTAGGAGCTGCTATTTATGTCTGTTGTGCATCTTAACTCGCTGCCCTAGTAACATTATTTATTTATTTTTATTTTTATTTTGGGATCATATTGGATTATAATGGAGATCCACACTCATGTCCATACATAATGATTCTTGAAATTGTATTTGGTAGGGGACCAGCCGACCAGCTCACTATCATGTTCTGTGGGACGAGAACAACTTCACTGCAGATGAGATGCAGTCTTTGACAAATAACCTTTGCTACACGTGAATTCCTTCCCACCTTTCTCAGTTAATCTGCGTTATACCTTTGATTTTAATTGGATGGTTATTGTTGCAGGTATGCTCGATGCACACGTTCCGTCTCCGTAGGTAGGTTTCTGAATAAACTGTATCCCATGCTGGATGACTAATCTAGAACCTCAACGATAGCTGATAATGCGTGGTAGTTTACTGGACTCAGTAGTCTGTTAATTGAAATTATTTTATTTTATTTGAGCAGTGCCACCGGCGTATTATGCTCACCTAGCTGCATTTCGAGCAAGATTTTACATGGAACCGGACTTGCCTGACAACACAAGAAACACATGCGCAACAAATGGTAATGGGAGCTGCGTGCGACAACTACCCGCACTTAAAGAGAAGGTGAAGGGGGTGATGTTTTACTGCTAGGAGGAATATGTTTCTCATGTATATGTTGGATGTTGTGTTGTATAATACAGAGGGATGGTGTATTACAATTTTTTGATGAGTCGTAAAAGAGCACTAGCCAGTTCTATCTTCTCAGCCAGCCGATTGTCTTTCCCCCTCAAAATGCTGTGGGGTTCTGGGTGGGTTGCCCAACATAGTGAAAAAATATATATAATTTTCTAGAGCAAATTTTTTTTTTTTTTTTTTTTTAAAATAAAGGAACAAGAAAAAGTACATCAGGGTGCTGCTTATGTTTCCGTTATCCCAGCAGAGTCGGCATGGAAAAAACCATTCCGGAGAATCTCCTGCCCGCAATCTATTTATGTGCGCGCAGGAAATTTTGTCGGGTTGCTCCGACACAGATTCTCGGTGTCTGTGAAACTGCATGCTGGCGCCTTCTTAAAAGTAAACCAAGCTTATGTGCTGGTTCGTTCAGATGGGAGTATGGGACCTCTCACTCTCCTCTCTTTGTTGGTGGGTTCGTCCCTACATTACAGACCTAAAAGCCACTAGAAAAATTCCTTGTTTCAAAGTTCAACCACATGCAATGCTGCTGGTGGCAGTTGGTAAATGCGGCCTGGTATGCAGCTAGAAGATAACATGCCACGGGACAAACCGAGAAGATAACATGCCACGGGACAAACCGAGAGAGAGAGAGAGAGAGAGAGAGACCATGCTCCTTCTCCGTCCCCTTGACATTGACGCCAGCTCCCCGACGTCCCTGTGCGTGCCACGATATGGTGCGTGGACTGTTTCCTGATCCGGTTTGGACGGACCGGCATGGATCCCCAAACTAGGGGTGTAAATAGGGTCGGGTTCAACCCGAGCCCGAATCAACCCGGACCGATTTATACCATGGTTGGGTTTAGGGGTGTAAATCGGGTCGGGTTGACTCGGGTTGGCACAAATACAACCCTAACCCACCTTGTAAAATCACAACTCAACCCTACTTTCAACCCTACTTTTCACATCTTAACCCAACCCTATTTCAACCCACCTCAAATCGGTTCGGTTCGGGTTAGAAATCGGGCTAATAGATTACACATGTTATCAATGCTAGTTAAAGTTTTGTTTACCTGAATTTCTAAAATAATAAAAATAATGATAATTATAAAAACAATAAGTACCAATAAAAGTTCTACATAGCTCAAAAGTGGAGGATAAGTTTAGTAATTGATTCGTTTTTTTGTTTTTGTATTTTTGAGCAATCGATGTCTTCTGCAAGTCAAAAAGTGAAAGCCAAGTAAAATTATTACAGTAAATTATGCAAAATAGAAAAATGAATATTATAGTCTTACTTACCTTCTTAGTTGGCTTCCAATCAAAGCTACAAACATCTTAAGTTCTCAGTTGACCTGTTATGTTATTCTAAATCACCAATGCGAGCAAATATCTAAACAACCTATTTACGATGCAATATAACCAAATAATCCAAACACAATTTCACAATTAATTAACCAAATATATTTCCAAACCAAATAAATTCAAACAACATTTGACAACCAAATAGTCAAACAAATTTCCAAACTCAACACAATTTTATTTAAATATCTAAGCAATATGAATGAAATACACTCTCATAAATATATGTAAATACATATCTTATGAAATCGGGTCGGGTCGGGTCGACCGACCCCTAACCCAACCCAACCTATTTTTAAAATCGGGTCGGGTTGAACCCATTTTTTAAAAACTAAATTTCCAAAACCTCAACCCAACCATGGTATAAATCGGTTCGGGTTGATGCGGGCTCGGGTTGAACCCAACCCTATTTACACCCCTAGTTGGGTTGATGTTTTGGAAATTCGGATCGGTTTGAGCCGGGTCAGGAGGTCGTCGACCCGATTCGATTTCATAAGATATGTATTTGGATATGTTTATGAGAGTATATTTCAATCATGTTTGGATATTTAAATAAAATTGTGTAGAGTTTGGAAATATGTTTGACAATTTGGTTGTGAAATGTTGTTTGAATTTATTTGGTTAATTAGTTGTGAAATTATGTTTGGATTATTTGGTTATGAGTGTGTTTGGTAATGAATAAAACTTTTGATGAAAAGTTTTGGAGAGTAAAAGTTATCAACCGATGTGATATGATAGGGGTAATGATGAGTAATAAAGAGAATAAAGTTAAAATCGATAGGTTAGTTGTGTGGATAGTTGTATATAAATGATTGAAAAGTAGGGTAGTTGTATAGAAAAATGTGAAAAAATAATTAAAAAATATGATAGTTAAAAATATGATAATTGTAGAGAGTGAAAAGTTTTAGATTGAAAAGTTTTAATTGACTTTTTCTTTCAATCGCCAAACATACCCTATATTGCATTGTAAATAGGTTGTTTAGATATTCGCTTGTATTTGAAATAGCGAACAGGTCAATTGGGAATTTGAGATGTTTGTAGCTTTGATTGTAAGCCAACTAAGAATGTAAGTAAGACTATGATATTCGTTTTTTCATTTTGTATAATTTACTGTAATACTTTTACTTGGCTTTCACTTTTTGACTTGCAGGGGACATCAATTGCTCAAAGAATACAAAAGCAAAAAATAAATCAATTATAAAACTTATCCTCCATTTTTGAGTTACGTAGAACTTTTTAGTACTTATTATTTTTATAATTATCATTGCTTTTTTGTTATTTTAGAAATTTGGGTGATCGAAAGCTTAACTAACATTGATAATATGTGTAATCTATTAGCCCGATTTCTAACCCGAACCGAACCGATTTAAGGTGGGTTGAAATAGGGTTGAGTTAAGGTGTGAAAAGTAGGGTTGAAAGTAAGGTTTGGTTGAGATTTTACAAGGTGGGTTAGGGTTGTATTTGTCCCAACCCGAGTCAACCCGACCCGATTTACACCCCTACCCCAAGCCATCTAGCACGTTCTCCTCCATGAATATTTTTTAACCAAGCCATCCATGAATTTCTTAGAATTATTTTTTTCACATTATAAAACTTACAAAATTTTCAAAAAATTGACTTTTATATTTAGGTAAAAAAGAAAGAAAGAAAGCATGGCTTGGATTAAAAAAATTAAAAATGGACACACAATGGAGTACAAGCTGCATCTGCTGTTACAGTAGAAATGTCGCTGACGCAACATCCATCAATCACAAAGGGGGCAGATAACGGACAAGTAGGATAGATTTTTATTTTTATACCCACTGGGTAAAGTAAGTTTTGAGTAAAAAAAAAAAAACAAAAAACCTAGTTTAATTAGTTTAATGTAGGTTTTAGGGTCCGGGTATCCGGATCCCACCTGAATTACTAATATATTTTCAATATATATTTTATGAAATATTTATAAATATATAGAAACTTATGTAATTTTCTATTATTTAATAGATTTAATAATATATATTTCAAAAATTATATTATTATCTTTATATAGATTTTCAGTAAGATTTATAATAAAATTATAACTTTCAAATGAAATAGAAAGATTATTTAAAAAACTAATTTAGAATTAAAAAAAAAAAAGACTCGAACTTAAAAAATTACAGTAGAATAGAAATTAACCCAACCTCAAATAGAATAAAATATAAATTTTTAAGAATAGGATAAAAATAGGATCAACTTCAAGCTATTCATATCCTATCCAAGTTACTCCTAGTAAATCATTAGCGAATTGTGGATTTTTTGCATCTTGGTCTTTCTAAATATGCATATTTACTTTTTAATTAATGAGTTTTGCGTATTTACTTTTTAAGCCATGTAAGTTTGCCGCTCTTTGCATTTTAAATCCTGCCCTCAAAACACCCAACTAACGGTCTTTATTTGTAAGTGAAAAAGTCTAAAATACACTTATGACTTAGTTAAGTCGACTCATATATGCGGTTAATAGTAGATTTCTGACATGCATAAATTGCAGGGTTTAAAATGTAAATGAGACAACCTTACATAGTGTAAAAAGCAAATGCGCTAAACTTATAGATTAAAAAATAAATATTCATAATTAGAAAGACCAAAATGCAAATAACCCTTCATGCGATCATGTCCACTGGCGGTCGCTGGTATTCTGAACTCCCTAGCAGCAAGTACCGCTCTCTCGCGCGCAGAGCAAGCGCCTCTCTCTCCTTCTCGCTCTCTCTCCCTCTCGCCTCTCTCACAAACACACGCAAGCACGCCCACAGAACAAGCGCCTTTTCTACTCTCTCTCGGAATGGCGAGTTACAGGCGAAACTCCGGAGCTAGCTCCGAACATCCTTCAACGCTGTCCAGTGCAGGTGAAAATTTCATCTCCCTCCCTCCGTCCTTCTCGCGCGCTCTCTCTGTGTCTCTCCCTGTCTCTCTGTGTCTCTGCCCGAAGATCTCGATGCAAGACACGATCCATTTTCGGTGATTCTGCCTGTCGTTCCAAATGATTCAATAATGCTGAATTTTCAAGTGTCCGTTGGTAGGACCCGTACTTGTATCCCGTTTTCAGACATTTTCTGTTTTCTGATGCGGTCGCTATTGCTTTTCAATTGAAATTATTAATTACGAATGGAATGAATATCCATCTATCAGTTTAACTAGGAGATTTTCTTTCTAACTTTCTCATTACTGTAAATAATCAATGATTTCGATGTAGTTTCATGAAGATTCTGCTTGATTTAATATCCGAAACTGCAAATCGCTGCTACCGAAGGAGGCTAAATCTGCCGGCCTCCTAAAATTGGAGCGAGGAATCGACACGTCAATTCGGGGCATTTGTTTTAATGAAATGGACGTAATCTTCTGTGAATGGATTCTGTTCGACTGCCAGCTATGATAATGGGTGTGGCTTGTGGAGTTGCAGTAGCTCCTGGTCGTAATCTGATGAAATGATACATTCAGTCCTGGTTGTTTTATTCTCGGCCTTAGATGGAATGTTTTGTTCTGGGCCTCATTTTTAGGTTCTTATATATCAGTATGGAATCTGCTCCTGGTATTTTCTTTCTTTCTTTCTTTCTTTCTTCTTTTTTTTTGTTTTAAATTTTTATTGTGAGGCATTCATTTTTTGCATTATCTGAGGGTGGATGAGAATAGTAGGAGACGTCTGTTTATTTGCTTGGGTGAAGGTTGACCGACACTGAGGATAACAACAGAAGCCCGAGTCACTGTGGGCTCTGCCTAACGTGTTTTTCTGACTTCCATCCGTTGCAGGAAGTGGAGTCTGTATGATGAGCAATGCTTGGAAAGAAGATCAGCACCCGTCCTTCATAGATTTTATCTCATCCTTCCTGCTTGCAAATTCATACCGACTCAATTTCCTTCCCATTACTCCGGTAGTCGCCTTCTTTACCTCACTCGTACCCCTGTTACTGCTTACTAGGGCATCATTGCTCAATCGGGGCATGGCTGTTGAATTGTAGGACTTCATTTTCAACAATGGTGGAATGTCGGTAGCATTTGTCTTCGTGACAAATTGGGACTGCAACAATGCATCATCAATCTTTACCAGGTACGAGGAGCCATTTTTTCAGTGTTTCTGCCATTATATTCTGACAAAATTGTGCCTGCAGAATCCGGAACGTGAAAAAGCAATTTCAGCATCTTTACGTTGCTGTTACTCTCCCCACAGTGGAGCGCAATGATTCTTTTTTCCGCTCTTATTTCAAGTAAGTTGCGAAATCCAATCCAAGGTCCTAAGTAAGTTGCGAAATCCAATCCGTGGACCTTCGATTGAAATTGAAATCTTCAAATTTTCTGTTACAAAGTACCGTTGCTCTGGCATAGGTATGGCATGGTTCTTGGAAGACCAACATTTGTTCCGGTTCAGGACCTTGAGATGGGATTCGAGAAGATAGTGAAGATTGCACATGCTTGTGGGGGTAAGGTTATTAGGCAAAATTATTCGGACAAAAAACCCCTGTAATTCTGCTACTCAGGATATATACCATTTGTTCGCAGCATGTAAACGGCTGGATGTCATCCCCAAGCTGAAAGAGGAGGTCATCCTGATTCCTGAATTTATCTTTGTTCTCTCTCATCTCCTGTTTTTCCCTTTTCCTTTCCACTCTCGCAAGACTCAACATGTAGTAAAAAGCTTTTACGTTTTGTTTTTGAAGCGGAAACAATTGGTGCAGAGGATGGATGCATTCCTTAAAACGGTCACTTCAATACCTGGGATTGATCATCACGATGCAAACATGGTGATCTATTTTCTTTATCTTTCTTGTGATCTATTTGTCTTTCTTCTTCTTCTTGGCACATCTAGTACAGTCGCTACGATGATACAATTTTGTTATTCAACTCAAATCCTTCTAGAGTTCGGTGTTCGTATCTTGGCTATTAAATGGTAACATATTTATGTCTTCTTGTTCAGCTGATTCAAACTATTGGTTCTATAGAAGCAATATCCAAAGCCTCCAAGGGATGCATATTGGAAAATACAGATCTTTCGGTAGAGAAGGCCGAGACAATTGTTAGATTTTTCAGGGATTCCAAGTACTACCTCTCCCCGAAAATCAATTGATGATGAGCTTGTCGTGTCCACTGTTGAAGAAAATTTGTTTTCTCCTATGTTGAAGCTTGGAATGAAGCAGCTTGCAGTTTCCTTAAACCTTTGCTTGGACATGTTGCATCTATTACTGGCGACTTTGCGACCTCTACTGAACAACATTTGAATGTCCGCACGTCTGATATATTGGTTGGTGATTCTTGCTTCTTGGTGGCAGGATAGATATTACGCAGTAAGGGTGCAATTGGGCTGGGTTTAACCTATGACCTATTGAACCCAACTCACTAAAAACCGAGTTATGTTGGGCTAGAAGTTGAGTTGAACAATCAGGTTGGGTTCAATTCATTTTGCAGTTGCGTTTGTTGAACTCGATTTTGAATTCCAGTTTGGCATTGCGGTATGGCCGTATCTGATGTTAGTGATGGGCATTGATACAGTGCACCGGGGTGCACTTAGCCTCAGCGCACTTGGGTGCATTTAATTTTTTTTTTTATATTTTTTGATTTGTTTTATAAAATTATTAATCTAAGTGTATTTAATATGTGTATCAATGACACCAGCGCTGTTGGCGCCGTGGTAGTCACGCGGGCTTTTCATGCCCATGAACCGATATCAAATCCCGGGTGATAGTCTACGTGTAATAAAAAATATATATATGTGTATCAATTTTTACCATTTTTAAAATATTTAAAATATTTATTTTTTATTTTTAAAAATCAACGACATTTTAGTAATTATAAATTATTTAAAATGCCACTAATTTTCAAAAATAAAAAAATATCTAAAATACTTCAAAAATGGTAAAAATTGATACACATGTTAAATACACTTAGATTAACAGTTTTATAAAAAAAAATTTCAAAAGAAATAAAAAATGAGTTAAATGCACCTCAGTGCACGTTCACTTAGGCTAAGTGCACTCAGGTGCATTTAACTCCAACCGGAGATTGTTTTACTTTTTGAACAAAATTACATAAGTGACTTGCCCAAGCTAGCACCTTGCACATCACGTCATTGCCTAAACACTTGATTTCTATGATTTTCGACATATTTGGCTATACTTAAAACTTTTTAAATAAAAATTTTTTAATCTAAAACTTTTTATTTTTACCACTATTATATTTTTAATTATTTTTTCATATTTTTGTATATAATTATTATATTTTTTTATTATTTTTACACAACTACTTATATGATAAAGTGATAAAATTTTAATTTTATCCATTTTACTCCTTATTATTATCCATATTATATTACATCAATTTTTCCTATTTCAAATACTTTTATGCTAAAAAATTTTACAATATAAAAGGTTAAAATTAAATTTCAAATAGCATGATGGGTTGGATTTTTAAAATATAAAAAGGTCAAAAGTAAATTTCAAATAGTATGATCGGTAAGATTTTTAAAATAAAAAGTATATTTGGAAAATGATAAAACTTTTGATGAAAAGTTTTTTGTGTGCAAAATTTTAAAATAAGAAAAAATGATATGATATGATCAAGATAATGATAAAAAGTAAAAAAAAAAGAATTAAAATAGATAGCTTAGATTTATGGATAGTATGTAGAAAATGATTGAAAAATAAAATAATTATATAACAATAAGTGAAGAAATAATTAAAAATTAAAATAGTTACGGATTGTGAAAAGTTTTAAGTTTAAAAAGCTTTTAGGAAAAACAACCGCCCTGGAAATGAAAATAAGAATTCAGGGGAGAGTTGCCATCGAGGCTGTTGGGAACGTGCTGCAACGATACACTCATACACCACGATACCTGGAATATTCCGCTTGTCATTTCTCCGAAATGCGTCATCCCAAACAGGGGTGCAACTTGGTACCAGGTCGGTCCGAACCCGCCTAACCCGACCCGGTATCAAAACCAAAAATGGGTTTTATTTTTTAGATTTTTTTCAAAATAGACCCGGTTTCAACCCGACCGTAGAAATCCGAAATCAAAACTGGGTTCATATCAACCCGGTACCAAAACCTGACCCGGCCCAAACCCGGTGTACTTTATATAATTTTTTCATAAATTATACATTTTTTTTGGTAATATTAATATATATACATGTTTCTGGCATTACCAACTCTAGTTCAAACAAATTACCTCTTCCTCCATTACCAAAGCATGCTTGAGGTAACTTAATTTCTAGGATGATTTTTTATGATTCTTATATTCTTATTGTTACCAGTTGCATGCATTTTTTTTTGTCTAGGTTGATGCATATTATTTTCAAAGATGTAAATCGAGGAGGAAAAACTTGACATTAGAAATGCAGATGGAAATCAAGAAAGAAATTACTTGGAAGTCTTTGAATAGTTTTTTAATTTTTTTTTGAAAACTTTGGAGACATGAACTCATTTGAATTTTGAATTTATTTAAAAGTGGATGTAAACTTATTTAAACTTGAGATTTGTTTATATTGTCATTTTAAATTTGGATTGCACTTAAATTAGATTGGAATGTTGAACCATTATGCTTAGTGTATTTAGATTTAGTTATTTTGAATAACTGTTATGTGGATTATGTTTGATTTTGAGTTGACATGATAAATCTATTTTATATTATACTTTCTGTTAGTATGAGAAATCTATTAGTTTGAATTTCAGATTGTAGTATAAATTCGATTCATATTTTAAGTTTATTGGTATGACAAGTGGTCAATTTCTATTTTAGCAATTTGTATGATAAATATTCAATTTGAATTCAATTTCAGCAATTTGTATGATAATGTTTAGTTTCAACTACAAATTTGGTATGATATGTTCGTTTTCTATTTGCTACACTTGAGTAATTTCCATTAGCTATTAAATAGAAATGACCAACTAGTCATAAAACTAACTAATTTGTCATTTATTTGTGTTTATGGGGTGCCGAAAAATTACTTGCAGAGTTCATTCAAAGAATGTTACAAAATTTAGATGATGTTCCAGAATTCTATGAAAGGATGTTGCAGAATTCAACGTGAGGCTTGACTTCATAAACACAGGTATGTATATTCCAATAATTTTCTTTTAGATTACAATTAAATTTGGAAAAAAATAGTTTATTGGTAACCCGAATTCTAACCCGAAACCAAACTAAAACCAATGCGAACCCGACCCGAACCCAGAGCAAATTCTTAGGGTTTGGGTTTGAGTTTACTCCAACCCGGTTGGCTTAGGGTTTGGGTTCACTCCAACCCGGTATAACCCGACCCGAGTTGCACCCCTAATCCCAAACATGCGTATTAATTAACCAATGGATGTTAACAGACTCGACCCAGCCCAAGTTGCGGGCCTAGGGAGTGTCCAGTGCGCCGGATTCAGCCACATTAGAAGCAATGACGTCTCTCGAACCGTGGTCTCAACAGGTTGTTGGGGGAAAATTGCTCCATAGACCTTCTAACTATGCGTATTTGCATTTTAGACCCCCGAAAGTTTTGACCTTTGCATTTTAACCCCCGCGCCCTCACGGCGTCAACAAAGCAGCATCTGACCGTCCGAAATGACGAAAAAAGACAGAAATACCCTCGTAGGTTCTATCGCTAGCCTGCTTCATCTCACGCCTGATCATGCTTTGGCTGTCAATACTTGGGACCTTCCTCATCGGCGACTGATATGCGAAGAACCTCGACGTGCTGAAGAACTTCCTCGAGAGCGGCCGCTCCCCGGGCCGGCCCGACGGCCTCCTCATCAACGGGCAGCAGGGGAAGGGTGACGGGAGCGAGAAGCCCATGTTCATGATGGAGGCCGGGAAGACGTATCGATACAGATTATACAACGTGGGGCTGAAGAACTCCGTCAATGTGTGGATCCAAGGGCACCAGATGAGGCTGGTGGAGCTAGAGGGTTCCCACACGGTGCAAAACGTGTACGAGTCCCTCGACATCCACCTCGGCCAGTGCTTCTCCGTTCTTGTTGACACCAACCAGGAGGCCAAGGGCTACTACATCGCCGCTTCCACCCGATTCACCAAGGAAGTCCTCAAGGCCTTCGTCGTCGTTTAGTACGCCGGCTCCAGCACCTCGCCGTTCACCTCCATTCCCGAGGGCCCCACCGGCTAGGCTTGGTCGCTCAATCAGTTCCGCTCCTACAGGTGGAATCTGACGGGGAGGGCCGCCCGCCCCAACCCCCAGGGCTCCTACCACTATGGCTCCATCAACATCACCCGCACCATCAAGTTCGTCAACTCCGCCGGCCAGGTTGACGGCAAGCTCCGCTATGCCATTAACGGTGCTTCCCACACCGATCCCCCCACCCCGCTTAAGCTTGCCGAGTACTTCAGCATCGCCCCCAACTGTTCAAGTACGACACCGTCCCCGACGACCCCTCTGGCCTCAGCGACAATGCCCAGATCACCCTGCAACCCATCGTCATCAACGGCACCTTCCGCAACTTCGTCGAATTCGTCTTCGAGAACCATGAGAAGAGCCTGCAGTCGTGGCATTTGGATGGCTACTCCTTCACAGTTGGGTGTGTATTTCTATGTAATTTTAGAACGGAAATTAGTGAATAATAACAGTACTTAATGCAATTAATGCATACAGGGTGGAACTAGGGAAGTGGACGGAGGCAAGCCGAAAGAACTACAATCTTCTTGATGCAGTGAGCCGTCACACAATCCAAGTGTACCCCAAGTCGTGGTCAACGGCTCTTTTGACGTTGGATAATGTAGGGATGTGGAACCTGAGGTCGCAAGCAGTGGAGAGGGAGTACCTTGGCCAGCAGCTTTATTTCAGCCTACTCTCCCGGGCTCGCTTTCTCAGGGACGAATATAACATGCTAGATCAAACTCCCTTGTGTGGCTTGGGAGGCTCCCGCTGCAGCTTCCTTAGGAGGCTTCTCCCCTATTATTGGCCTTGCCGGGTGGATTGTACGCTGCCCAAGGCCGTCTGCATGGGAGTCTCATTTTTATTCGCATATGTGCCACTTGGTTTTGATATAATTTTACCTGCAGAAATTTGCTCCGAAGTTCCCAAGTATCGACGGCCGAAGCATGATCAGGTCGCGCGAGTTGCTTGCGGAGAAGCCCAACCTGTTTGATAATGTCATCGGTGAGATGAAGCAGGCTAGCGATATAACCCACGTCGTTCTCGATCGCCTGAAAGCACTGGGCAACCAGTTCCGACTGCAAAAGGCTCCACAACGCGCTTCCAAAGCTTAAGTCCTATATTTAAAACACAAGCACAAGGGTATTTCTGTCTTTTTTCGTCATTTCAGACGGTCAGATGCTGCTTTGTTGACACCGTGAGGGCACGGGGGTTAAAATGCAAAGGTCAAAACTTTCGAGGGTCTAAAATGCTAATACACAAACGTCGGGGTCTAAAATGCCAATACGCATAGTTAGAGAGTCTATAATGCAATTTTACCGTTGTTGGGGGTGCTAGCAAATGAAACCGTGGCTCTTCACTAATCCAAAGGGCATTCCCGAATACTTCGCTCTTTTTTATTCAACACCGTAAGCGTCGTCGGCGTCGTCGGCGTCGTCGTCTATTTCCTTCTTCTTCGGGCAATCAATGGATTTCCCAAGCGAGCCAACGGCTCCCCTCCTCCGTCGCCGCCGTTGGGCCCACAACATCCTCAGATGGCCCACCGCCAGCTTCTCCCTCAAGGCCTCCGTCTTGTCGGAGCTGGGCGGATCCGTTGGAGATCTCGGCACTTACATCCCCATCGTCCTCGCCCTCACCCTCGTCAACCACCTCGACCTCTCCACCACCCTCATCTTCACCGCCATCTACAACATCCTCACCGGCTTCCTCTTCGGCATCCCTATGCCCGTCCAGCCCATGAAGTCCATCGCCGCCGTCGCCATCTCCGAAGCCCACCTCACCGTTCCCCAGATCATGGCTGCCGGCATATGCACCGCCTCCACTCTCTTCCTCCTCGGCGTCACCGGCCTCATGTCTTTCTTGTACAAGTTCATACCCCTTCCCGTCGTCCGTGGAGTCCAGCTTTCCCAGGGTCTCGCCTTCGCCTTCTCTGCCATCAAGTACATCCGATTCGACCAGGACTTCACCACTGGCAAATCCGGCTTGTCCCGTCCGTGGGTCGGCCTCGATGGCCTCATCCTTGCCCTTTCCGCCGTCATCTTTGTTGTCCTCGTCACAGGCTCCGGCGACGAAGAGTCGTCGTCCACAGAATCTTTAGATCCTCCATACTTGCGGCGGCGTAGTAACAACCGCAGATTACGTGTTTGTTCGAGGATCCCAGCGGCTCTTCTGGTCTTCTTGCTGGGTTTGTTGCTTTGCTTTGTTCGGGACCCTTCCATTTTTCAGCATCTCACTTTCGGGCCTTCCAAAATCCACGTTGTGAAGATTAGTTGGGAGGATTGGAAAATTGGGTTTCTGAAGGCAGCAATTCCACAAATCCCTCTTTCAGTGCTGAATTCGGTGATTGCGGTTTGCAAGTTGTCGGGAGATATTTTCCCAGACAAGGAGGTGTCGGCGACTGCTGTTTCGGGCAGCGTGGGTGCTATGAATTTGGTGGGTTGCTGGTTTGGAGCAATGCCAGTTTGCCACGGTGCTGGTGGACTTGCGGGGCAGTATCGATTTGGAGGGAGGAGTGGAGCATCGGTGCTGTTTTTGGGGCTGGGAAAGTTGGCGCTGGGACTGATCTTTGGGAATTCATTCGTGAGGATATTGAACCAGTTCCCAATTGGGATTCTGGGGGTGTTATTGCTGTTTTCTGGCATTGAGTTGGCGATGGCTTCCAGGGATATGAACAGCAAGGAAGAGTCTTTTGTCATGCTGGTCTGTGCTGCAGTTTCGCTGACGGGTTCAAGCTCAGCTTTGGGCTTTGGGTGTGGGATTGTGTTGTTCTTGCTTTTGAAGCTGAGGGAATTGGACTGCGCTGGTGGAGTCTTTAGTGGAAAATCCAACTTGGCAAATGATGCCGAAACTACCATTGGTTCTCAGGGTTCGAGCTGATTGCTTCTTTTATGGCTCTATGATTATAGATACTTGTCAGTCTATGTTATACGCCGCTAAGCAGTAGGGTCCTTAGGTGGAAAGTCATCTTCCTCAAAACTGCTCCACCCCCTCCCCTGTTTCCTTCCTCGATCTAGGCTACATAGGCGACATAATCAGAGAAATACAGTGGAATACTATGGTAGTAGTACTGTACCACTTAATCATTTCCTTCTTTGCTACTTAATTATTTTCTTCTTTTCTCGTCTATTTATTTAATAAATATTTCTTTGATGATTTAGATTATAAATATAATGCGCTACAAAAAATTTATAGTCGCAGAATAATTTCAACGGAAGAAATTTATATTTTACTTTAGTGAGATGCTTAATTGTTTAACTTATATGATTTTTAATGTAAATAAATTATGTTAAAATTTTTGAATAATTACAATAATCATACATAATTTGCGTTGCTTTTTACCTATTGCAGAAAGAAACTTTCGTAACTTTTTTTTTTTAATATTTTACTGTTTATAAAGCAAACTGCGAGGGCCGAAAATTAGCCGCCGTGCACGTGGGCAAGTGAGAATTCCATATCCATTATTCATCTTGTACACCGAGTCGCAGGCTCACATTGACCACTGAATCAGTTTCGAATAGAAAATGAAAAATTTATATTTTATTTTAATATTTTAATTGTATCTTTATATTTTATTTTACAATATAACAAAAATAAGTTTTAATATTATTTATATGATCATCATTATAAGCTCTTTCCCATCCAAATGGGGTAAAGCGCAAGGATTTTGCTGTACCGTTCTTAATGTTCGGAAACTAATTGTTTATGTTTTGATATTTTGTTTATCACCTTAGGAGGTGTTTATTAATAAACATAAAAGTTGTCAATTTAGGGGTGTGCCCGCAAAGTGATAAAATTTTTGACAAAAAATTTATGGTGTAAAATTTTTTGAAACGAGAGTAATTAATGTGATATGATAAAGGATAAAAAGAATAAAATTAAAAATAAATAAGTTAGAATTATGAGTAATTGTGTAAAAATGATTGAAAATAAGGTAGTTATATAAGCAGAAGTGAATAAATAATTAAAAAAATATAGTTGTAAAGAATAAAAAGTTTTAAATTAAAAGTTTTAGTTTGATAAGTTTTTGTTGTTATCAAATACCTCCTAAAATTTTTTAATCTTTGCAATTGCCTTAATTTTAATTATTTTTTGATTCTTTCTATATAAATATTCTATTTTTCAATTATTTCTATACAAATACTCATGCATCTAACATATTTTAACTTTATTATCTTTATTCATCATTATTATTTTTATCATATCACATTTTAAAAAAAATTTACTAAAAATTTTTAATCAAAAGTTTTATCAATTTATTAGCTTTGCTTTTAAAACTTCCCAAGTTACTTTATTTTCAGTATTATTTATAATGCTAATTTACAAGAATATAAATGACATTGAATTGATGTATGTGATGCAACTAACTTTTTTAAAAATTATTTTTTTGGATATTTCAAACATACTTTCTTATATTTTCTTTTACAATACAAGAAAATTAATTTTTAATATTATTCATTATGAAAAGTTGAAAATTTTGGAAGGGGCTTCCAAAGTTATTTTTGTGTGTCGAAAGGAGGCCAATTCATGGGAAACCGTTCCCGGGCTTTTCTGGTGGGAAGATGCATCTTTGCCGTTAATTTTGAATGGATGGCTAGGATGAGATACGGTACTTTAGGAAACTCAAAAAATCGAAAGGGAGGCACGGCGTTGTTGGATCTCACTCACACCTCTCCTCCCATTCCTTCTTTCTTCCTCCCTCTCAAGCAAAAGATCATTGCTAGTATGGGGAAAAATTGTAGTAAAAATCGGGGCAAAACTGGTGGGTTCTATGGCAGCATCACGGAGGAATCCATAGTCGGCAGTGGGTTTGGGCGGGAAGAATGCAAAAGTGAGGGAGATCGGGCAGATTCTTTGATTAGTTCTCATGCCCAAAAATTCCTTAATGTGCAGCGAACGAGTTGCTGAATTTCGGCTGAATGCAAGATGGTGCTGAGTAGATTTTTGTGAAGGCAGATTCATTACTTGGGCTAGAAATTTTTTTGAGGTAGCTGGCTGCTGTAATCTGACGGGTTTTTAATGGTAGCTTCACTTGACAATCCATGCAAATGGCAGAGGACGTGCAGCCATTGGTATCGGGAACACCAAATTTGGTGGGTTTCATGTCAGCATCACCAATCTACTATCATCGGTTTCTAATTTTGGGGGCACAAAATTTGGGGCTTTGCAATGGAGGCCTTGAAGAGGTTGCTCAATTTGGGAAAAAGGACAATTGATCTAGTGGTGGTGGTCGTTAATGGAGCTTTATTGAAGGTGGCAGCCATGGCATGAAGAAGGAGAGGCTGGGGAAGATGGTGGAGTATCAAGACTCCATGCTTTGGCAGTACACAGAATTTGAGTTCATGCAAAGCATGACCGAACGTTCCTAGCCATTGTCTCATCCCAAATAAATTATTTATTTTAATGGGATGATATAAGAAAATTGTACGATGGTTTTTTATTTTAACAAAAAGGGAGAGAAACCTGTGTAGATTATAGTTTCATCACATATTGATGACCAATTACTGTAAAAAGAATGGTATATATAACTATGCAGTGATAAATTTTTTTTTTTATAAAATTTCTATTTGATACAAATATATATTAATTGATAATTTTATATTGATTTAATATTTTTTTTTATTAATTTTAAATTCAAAGGATCAACTTGAGAAATGAGTAAACTCTAAGAGTTTTTGAAGTATCAACCACTATGTTTGCAAAATAGCTAAATATAATAAATAGATCATATTTATAATTAATTGATTTGAAATTTAATTTAAATTATAGTTATTTTACATTGAGATGAAAGACAAACGAATCATATAGGTTACCGCAAATTTAAGCAACTATGTTCAGAAAATAACTTAGTATAAAAATTAAGTGTATCTATGATTAATGGAAAATCGTTTATTGCACACGGATGCACTTACCTTAGTACACTCCGTGTAAAATGTATATGTGTTTCAATTTATTCTTATTGAGTTTACCTTCAACATTGAATTATATAAATTTTACAATTAAGAAGTATCATACCAATACTTGATGCGGGATACTGCGTCTAAGTGTTCAAGTGATATAAATTTTTTTATCTATGGGACCATTTTCACCGTTGTAATAATTTTTTTTTATATTTTTATATTAAAAATACATTTAAAATATAAGAATTTTATTTATGAGAGCATTTTTATTGTTTCAATAACAAAAAATATATGCAATATAATTATTATTATTAAAATAATTTAGACAATTTTAATTTAAATCTAATTAAAATAATATAATTAGTATTGAAATAATATTAATTGAAGAAGTATAATTAGTATTTAAAATTTTTATTAAATCATATTATTTAAGTTTTAATTTTGGATATTAAGATATAAATAACCTAATTCTGATCGTCTGATTGAAGTTTGGCAGCATCGATTTGGAGGGGAATGGATTTTGCGGTAGATCCATGGCTTCCACCATTCACGTCAACGATGGAGCACCAAAGCATGGTACTCCAGCAGTGGACATCAAACCATACACATGCAGCAACATATAAAAGCAATTTCAAATGCAATCCATCGTTTTAATACATGCATGTTACACTAAATTAAATAAATAAAAGTTAAGTAATAAAAAATTAATCAAATATTTGTGGATTGATATTAGTATAAAAATTATAATTTTTAACATATGACCTCACGATGTTTAACCTTTTATCTTGAAAAAGATGTTACAATGAAAATGCAAGAGGTTGTATAATTTTTTTAAAAAATTTAGGTATTTTTCATTTGAATGTAATGAAAATAAAAAATAATTATTCAATATGAATTTTATTGAAAAATCATCATTTTTGGTAGAGTTAGACTTCAATTCAAATTAACTTAATTCATGAAGATTTTATTAAAGATTTTTAATAAAAATTCAAACTAATTTAATTCATGGAAATTTTGTTGAAGATTTTTTAATGAATTTTCTATTCAAATGATTTATTTTCAAATTAATTTAAATTAATATTTATATTTATTTTTCTTTTTCAAAAAAATTTATAAAATGAGAGATGATGTTCAATACCCCTAGGCTGCAAGTTGGATAATATTCAATCTAGCCTTTACCTTTTTTTCCTTTAATTTGAGGATCATCCTTTATATTTTTTGAAAATTATTGACCTTCTATGGGCCTCATTTATATAAAATCATATCACTTCGTTACGATTTTATTGATATATAGATTACATTTCTTCATTTTTCAAAAAGTAATTATTTTATTTTATATCATTCAATTTTATTTTTGAATGCATGTTTGTATATTGAAATTATATTATAGATAATTATATTATTTTTATATATATGCGTTAACCATTTTTGTTCTGTTCAAAATTAATTTGAATCATAAAAATAAAGAAACGTACATGACTTATGTTACAAACTTTCTATTTAATAAAAATATAAATTAATAATTTTATACTAATTTATTTTGATTTAAATTAGTTTTTATTTTAATTTTAATTTTATTAATTTCAAATTAAAACTGTTAACATAAGACGAGTGACCATATGAGTTGTTGCGGATTTGATCCACTAAGTTAGTAAAATAGCTTAGCATCATCTTCTGTGACGGATAGGAATTTCGATAGTCAAATTTTTGTGAGGGACGAAAAGTTCGAATGAAAAATTGGGTAATTTGCATATACATACACATAGTTTAACTCTAATTGTAGATGTACTCATGTAGCTTTACGAAATGCATATTACTCTCACATAGTTTCACTAAAATTGCATATTACCCCCACGCCGTTACCTGCCGTTAATATCTACGTTATATTTTGAAAAATAACGAAAATGCCCCCATTGGTATACATGGTTTCACGAGGGTAATATACAATTTTGGTAAAATTATATGGGGTGATATGCAAATCGTGAAACTACAGATGGGGGCATTTTCATCATTTTTCAAAATATAACGTCGGATATTAACGGTAGGTAACAACATGGGGGTAATACGTACTTTTGGTGAAACTATATGGGGGTAATATGCATTTCGTAAAACTACGTGAGTATATCTGTAATTAGCATCAAACAATATGGGTATATATGCAAATTACCCTAAAAATTGGTAGATTTCATGGGTCCATATTTGGTGATCCCAAGGGTCCAATTAAGGTGATTTAAGAGTTATTTTTAATGTTATGATACATTCTAAATCATGTAACAGTTTAGATATGTTAAATTATGCTTCATATTTTAAAGAAAAATAGCTCAATATAGTAATTGATTATGTTTATAATTAATTAATTTAATTTTTAACTAAATTAAATTTAATATTTATTTTTATTTTACTTGCATTATTTTTTGCTTGTATTTTGATTCTCAAGAAAATAAAATAATTAATATAAATATAAATTAATTAAAAAATGGTAAGTTTTTGGGGAGCAGGTGTACAGACTCAAATATTGTCCTCATAACTAAAAAGAACGGTCAAACTATCTAATATGGTCCTAAAATGAAATTCCATTGTTTGTTATTGAAAAATTAAGACTTTTGACTATGAGTGTATGTAAGTTTCAATTCAAATTAATTTGATGTATAAAAATAAGGGATAATAAAAACTTTACATGGTATAATTTTTATCATTAAAATAATTTAGATATTCCTTTTTATTTTAACTTTTTATTTTTAGTTTAATATTTATTTTCATGAATTTACAATAAAAAGTATACATAATCTAAATTTTCATCGTGAAAATAATTCAGATATTTTTTTTGCTTAAGTTAAAATAACCAAGTTATTGTAGATATGAATTTAATTTAAATATATTCATTTTTGTAGAGTTTCAATTTAAATTAATTTAATTCATAAAAATTAGAGACAATTTTTAATACCCGTTGGCTTCATGCTGAACAATGTTCAATCTAACTTTTACCCATTTTTATTTAATTTAAGGATCATCCTATATAGCTTTTGAAAATTGTAAAATTTTTATGGGTCTCATTTACATAAAATCATATCACTTTGTTAAGATTTTATGGATATATAGATTATATTTCTTTATTTTTTAAAAACTAATTATTTTATTTTATATCATTTAGTTTTATGTTTAAGTGCATGTTTATATATTAAAATTATATCGTAGATAAAATTTAAAATATAACATTTATATGTTTATTATATTTATTATTTATAACTTAAGAAATCACATGTATTAAAATTTTATAAAGTATATAGAGATTACATTTTTATACCACATTTAATACTAATTAACTATTTATGGATCATATTACAGGTGTTAAATTAGAATTAACTTATTAATATTAAAAATTAGATTCGGTTAGATGTCTTTAGATCTGGTTAGATGTTGTTAGATGCAGTTAGATGTTGTTAGATATTATTAGATTAAGGTGAATTTCATTAAATCCTATTATCTAAATTTTAAAATTTGTAATTAACATATAAATGACTTTACAAGGGGCTTAGGATTGTATTATAGACATTAAATTAGGATTAATTTATTAATATCAAAAGTTAGATTCGGTTAGATGTCATTAGATACTGTTAGATGTCATTAGATTAAGATGGATTTCATTAAATCCTATTATCTGGATTTTAAATTTTGTAAATAAGGTATAAATGACCTTATAAGGGGCTTATGATTATATTACAAGTATTAAATTAAGATTAACTTATTAATATCAAATGTTAGATTCTGTTAGATGTCGTTAAATCCGATTAGATGTTGTTAGATATCGTTATATGCTATTAGATGCAGTTAGATACTCTTAGATGCCTTTAAATTAAGATGGATTTTATTAAATCCTATTATCCGGATTTTAAATTTTGTAATTAAGGTATTAATATCAAAAGTTAGATTCGGTTAGATGTCGTTAGATCCGATTAGATGCTGTTAGATGTCATTAGATTAATGTGAATTTCATTAAATCCCATTATTTGGATTTTAAATTTTATAATTAAGGTATAAATAACTTTATGAGGGGCTTAAGATCATATTATAGGTGTTAAATTAGAATTAACTTATTAGTATTAAAAGTTAGATTCAGTTACATATTGTTAGATGCTGTTAGATGTTGTTAGATCCGGTTAAATGTTGTTAGATGTCGTTAGATGTTGTTAGATATTGTTAGATGTTGTTAGATGTCATTAGATTAAGGTAAATTTTATTAAATCCTATTATCTGAGTTTTAAATTATGTAATTAAGGTATAAATGAACTTATAAGAGGCTTAGGATCTTATTACAGATGTTAAATTAGGATTAACTTATTCATATCAAAAGTTAGATTCAGTTAGATACTGTTAGATGTTGTTAGATCCGGTTAGATGCTAGTAGATGCGATTAAATGCTGTTAGATGTCATTAGATTAAGTGGATTTCATTAAATCATATTATATGGATTTTAGATTCTGTAATTAAGGTATAAATGACTAAGGTGCTTAGGATTATATTACAGGTATTAAATTAGGATTAACTTATTAATATTAAAAGTTAGATTCCGTTAGATGTCGTTAGATGCTGTTAGATTCCATTAGATGCACTTAGATTTCGTTAGATACTGTTAGATGTTAGTAGATTCTATTATATTCGAAAAATAAAAAATATTAATAAATTTTTAAAAATTCAGAAATAAATATTGAAATTGTTATTTTTAAGAGTACCTTAATTACATGAACTTTAAATAATATAATATAACTCCTTATATAAAATATATTTTTCAACTTTACCAATTATAATGAAATCTTATTAAAAAATATTTTTTTCTACACAGTTTTAAAAAATGTCAAATAAGGAAAATTATGTCTACATATATTTCAGTGGTTGATCCAGCAAATGAATGAAATAGATTGAGATTTTGTATACATATAATACAAATTTTATCAAAAAACCAAACATGCTTATATTTTTAAACAAATATACTCACACACAAAAATTCCTACAATGCCCCTACTTTCTTTTTTTTTCTCATGGGAAGCGTTGGGCCCCGTGTCGATATTACAAAAAAAATTATCACAAATACAAAAGAACTAGACTCATACAGATTCTAGAACGTAAATACGCAAATATAAAGGTATAAAATGTAAGAAACCGTCGGAGAGGGCATTGACATCAGGACTTGGTAGTGCATGCGAAATGGGTGCAAAAGCGAGGACAGCATTGCCAAAGTAAAATAGGGGCAAATTTGGCTACGCGATTTTTTTTAATTTTTCAATCTTTACGGGTATTCTATTTTTAATTATTTTTTAGATTTCCTATACAAATATTATATTTTTTAATCATTTTTACATAATTATGTATACAACTAATCTATCAATTTTAATTTTATTCTTTTTATTTATATTATTCAACATTATCTTCTTTTATTTCAAAAATTTTTATACTTTCGCACGACGACAGCGAGGAACTATTCGAAGTTAGCATTCCCGGCCTAGCTTTTTCGACTCGCAAGGGGGTTGGAACTGATACAGCGGAGGTTGGGGGGCTGGGGGAGAAGATTGTAGGTAGCATGAGCATGAGGTGGGGCGGACACTTCTACAATTGGAACAGTGCGGTCCATGGCATTGGCATCTTGAATCGATCGTACATGCCGAATGACCGCGGCAGGCACACCACCTGAAAGGCCAAAGATGGCCAAGCTAGAAACCATTCGGTTGAATTCCCTGCGAAAAATTAGTATTTGTATCTAATCCGCTTTTCAAGCTTTAATAATTAGTGTTAGCTAGTGGCTCAACAATGAATTCGGGTTTGGGTTTCGGAGCGTGCGTGTGGGTTTTGCATGTTAGACTATATTCTTTCAGGCTGGTTCGTAAGCATATAGCAGGACGGAATAAGATGAAGATCCGATTTTTTTTTTTTTTTTCCCCTTTCTTAATATGATTTTTTTAATATTTCTCATACAATTTTTAAATTTGACAGTTCGATTTTTTCATTCCTAATACGATTTCACATTTTTCAATAGATAACTTCAGTTCCGTTCCTCGTTTGATTTTCTTATTTAAATTTGATTCCGTTACTTGCTCTTGAACATGATATATTTGGGATACTGGTGAGAACTTCTACTTAGAATATTTGAGTGAGACATTCAGATGGATGAGAGTTCCTTCGGATAGACAAAATCGGTTGCAACTTTGCACACCTGATTGATCGATAATGGCAAGATCCATCTCCATATCTTCCTGACTCTTATCATCCAACATATGAAAGATCCATCTACTTTTCAAACCTAACATTGTCTTATCGAGCTCCAGCCATGTGCATATAGTGCCCATTGAGTGAATCATACATGCATGCTTAAAAGCGACGGGGAGTGGCGTTTAGTCTCCCCGAATTTTATGTGGGAGCGTCCACTAAGTGAGTAGTTTAAGATTTATTGTTACAAATATTAGATTCTTAGTTAGACAATTGTTAGAATATCTCAAAGCTTGATTGTACTACCACTTGAGATGCTGTAATATCATAAAAAAAAAAAAAGCGACAGGGAAGAATGAAATCCAATGACTGGAAATGATCCTCATTCACAAGACAGCTTTTTAACTTTCAATATAGTTTTCTTACATTTTTTAATACAACTGCTCTTGTTCTCATTACATAACATATATTTTTTTCTCATTTTTCCATCCCATTTAAGCTTTTTTTTTTTTTTTTTTTGAGGAGCATCCCATTTAAGCTTTAAATCCTTTCAAACTGGTAGCATATGCTTATTTCCACGTTGACCCATTAAGCTAAATAGAAGAGTTCTGAGTGGAATTTCGTTAGATTAAAATCAAATCAATCCTTTCTCGGTCATATAACTCTTAGTAAATCCATATTAGCTCCTAACAAATAATTTTCATTAAGATTATTAAATGCTTATAGATGGCTTCATTCAATTTTAGAAATCACTTGAATCCTTTTTTTTTCGCAGTCAAATATAAACCAATATGCCAACCTAATGAGGCTAAAAGTAGGGGCGTAGATTGACTTTGAAATGGAGTCTTTTTGATTATTTAAATTTTAGCCTAACCGTAAATTAAACCTATACAAATCGGTTTGATTCAGATTACAAGACGGGTTAATAAATATATAATTATTAAAATATTTTGCATAATTAAATATTTTTTCATAAATAATCTATTTGAAATACAAATTTATATGAAATAATAAAAATTAATCCTTTTACGGGAATACTTTCCAATTTATGATTTATACAGTAACATAATTGTTAGCTAATCTTATTTAAAAAAAAATGATGCCTAGTTAATACCTATATATTATGTGCTAATGCATGACCATTTTGATCATTTATTATATTTTACACTAACACATGAAGGGTGTGTTTGGTTGGGGGTAAAACTTTTGAAGAAAAATTTTTGAGATAGAAGTTGTCACATTGATAGAAAATGATGTGATATAATAGGAGTAATGATGAAAAGTAAAGAGAATAAAGTTAAAATATATAGGTTAGTTGTATAGATAGTTGTGTAGAAATGATTGAAAAGTAGGGTAGTTTGTATAGGAAAATGTGAAAAAATAATTAAAAAATAGAGTAGTTATGGAGAGTGAAAAGTTTTAGATTGAAAAGTTTTGGTTGACATGTTTATATCCCAAACAAACACACCCGAAATAAGCTGAGGCTCCGTTAATAATCATCTAACTCAAACCAACTTATATTCAAAATCAGATTAATTTAAATCGGGTTACAAAACCCATTTTTCTAAAATATTTAACCCAACCTTATTATAAATTAGGTTGGGATACTCAAGTATAAAAAAAAATCAATCCTATTTACACACTTTGTGCCTAAAAGTATCCAATTAATACGTTTTGGGTTTGTCAGGCCTAGTTTTAACGGGGAGACAGAATAACTAAAAGTATCGTGGGTCAAGTTAAAAGGCCCACGATGCATTTTGGTTTATGCAACTGCATCAAAATTTGTTTATTATTTCTTGTCCTATGAAAATAATTTAACAACGCAAATTATTTTGGGGCCACAAACAATCTAACTTGTTTTAGGGTTTTATTCAGTAAAGGGCGACTCAACGTCACCTCAGTTGAGTCTTTTCGTTTGAGCCCATCATAATTGCCGCCTGATATTTAATCCGACTGTATAACTTTATTGCTATTTAGTTTCATTAAATAGTAAAAAGTATTTTGGCTAGAGGTTTATTAAGACCACAAGCAAGACAAAAACTTTTAAAATATTTATCACTCTTAAAATGATCTGATCATGTAGAAGCAAATTTTTTTTTTTTTACTGACATCTACGTTCGCTTGGGATGAAAATGTTTAGTATATAGAAAATTTGGAAAAAGGAATAAAATAATATAATATAAGAAGGAAATGATTAAAAGTAAAGAAAATAAAGATAAAATAAATACGGTACTTGTATGAAAAATGTAAAAATGATCTAAATTAATAATATAAAAACAGAATACTTAAGCAATTAAAATGTTAAATTATATAGGACAGCCATTTTTTTAATCTCGTGTCAAATGAACATTTATATTCTTAGCTAGTATGAGCTTTTATGTCATGCCCGGACGCACAAAATATTAAATCAAAACTTTGATGTTATATGGCACTGGGCCAGGCGTTGCGGTATGTTTTGGTGCTCGGAAATGGGTTGATCAGGCTTCAACTTCTTCCGCCTGTGTGTGCGGGTTTTATAAATTCTTCCTATGTGAAGGGTTTTTATAAATTTTTCCTGAAATAAGAGCATTTATAAAAAAGTCTCTCTCTCCTTTATTTTATTTGAGGGCTGTGAATATACTTTGATTATAATGTAAGTTGTTGCATTATATAAATACTAATAAAAAAAACCTTAATGTTGAATGCATGCCTTTTAAATAATTAATTAATAATTTAAAGTATTTTAATTTTCTGTAGCCTCTTAGATAGGCATTCCATGATGGGCCCACTTACTTAAAATCTTCCACGCAGAGAATGAAGGCGTAGGATGGATGGCATGTCACGGAGTGGTTTCTTTCTTTCGGCGCGAGCGCCATGCAATAATCCTCTTCCTCTTCTCTCATCACCCTCCTCAAGTTCAAATTCCAGTTTACAAACATAAAAGCGCTACATTTCTGCCCAATCGTTGCCGTCATTATTATTATTTTTTAAATATATAAATTAAGCAAGAAGTATTTGGCACGTGCATCCGTGCCGACGTGCCTATTGGCCTATTCGATAGTGAGAATAAATGTGGTTATTGCCGTAATACAATTGAAGATTTAAGGGCTCGGTTCGCAAAAAGGAAGTGGGTCAAGAGGTCATCAATGATGGAGATAGGCAGGAAGAATAAAAGCTTTTAGTCTTTACAGCTATAACACATGTAAAAAGGGCCACAAATTCGAGCAGACTTTCTGGGCGAATGGCCCCCACTTCAGGATCCCTTCTCAGGTGAGTTCGCAATTGTAAACGCATATTTTACATTTGTACTTACTAACTATAAAAGTCATTTTATTTAACAGATTTCCGCAAATTACACCCCTGGATTTAGAAATATAAAGCCAGACTAAAAATCGGGCCCACGTGGACGCGAAGGAGGGTAATTCTGTCATTTCAAATTTTCGAGGGCAATTTTGTAATTCACCAAGCAAAGGGCTGCGTCACCGCTGGTCGAAGCGGATGGCCAGGTTTGGAACGACATCCGACCGTTGGGGGGGTTCGGTGGGCGGGGTCGGCGAATTTCGTCCCCACAGCCGCTGACTTGGAAGTGCAACCTTCGGAAGTCCGGGGAGCCGCTCCAGTTGGAAACGGGAACTCGGTGTTAACCCATCCAAACAATGAAACAATATAATTTTTTTTTTCAAAATTTTAAATCATCCATTAGATTTAAAATATAATTTTTAACTGTTCGTAGTAAAAATAAACAAATCAGATATTAAAATAATCTTAAACAAATAAAAATTAAAAAAATATATTAATCACATAAAATATGACATAACCTAATTTTAATAATATATAACCATTTTTTAAGACTTATGTAGTTAAAATAAATATATTTAAGGTTAGCCCTTAGATTATAAATATGTTACTTATAATCAAAAGTATGTCAACCATGGACATTCTTTAGTTCGATTTTATAAATTAATAACATCTGATGTTTATGATTTTCAATGTGAATGGTCAAATTTATATTTTAAATCTAATAAGCAGTTGAATTTTTTTTTTTTAAAAAAAAAAATTACTCTTTTTTTTTTTTTTTGGGATGGTTACCGCTGTGACATCGCACCCTTGAGTGACGGTCGAATCCGCTCTGCCGAAATCTTCGGTTTGAAATAAGAATCGACCGTTGCGTTGAAATAAAACACTCCTGAATCCTGATACCACCTGCCGCTCGCATTCACCTCCTTCTCCCCCAGTTTCGTTGGGATCTGAATTGCTTCTTCTCCAGAAGAACAATGACCACGACCACCAATTTCTCATTTACAGAAGAAGAGATGGAGATTGACGAAGGCCTCGGGTACCCCAGAGCGTATGCAAGGCTCTGTCGAGATCCCCATCTCTTTCATCCGTACGACCATGGTCCTCCTTTCACATACCTCCCTTACACCTTGCCGGCTCAAGAGGTAAGAAGATCTCCATTTCGGTGATTGGAATCATGTACTTTTCGCAAGTTTTCCTTTAATGCTCAGACAATTCTAACCATATGGATCGCTGCTGAAACAGCCCCATATAGTCCAATTCTAACCCCTTCTTTCGCAGACTTTGAGGGCAAGGGATTCGGACCAGATATTCCCCATCATCGACCCGGACAGAAATCCTTCAGTTAATCCAAGGAATTATGCCAATCTATTATGGAAGCAGCTGAGCCATCTCGGGTGAGTGCCCCCCCACATGTCTGTGGTTCTTCAGCATTTTAACGAGTAAGCAGTTGGATATCCCCCCCAAAAAGTGATAATTTTCTTTTTCATGGATACTTCTGTAATGATCAGGAATGCTGGCTTCGACCCTGCAAAGTTCCGCGTGGATATGTATGGAAATGTTCTTTATTTTCATGCAGATACCGCTTCTCCTCTTGCTTGGGAAATTGATCACTGGTTTCCATGTTCCAGTAAGGACATACAGTAACACCATTCTTTAGCCTCTGTTACAGTTTGAATTCTTAAATGAGCTCGATTATGGATAATTCCAATACAAGGCAAATGATTCAAAAGAGAATTTTTTTTTTTTTTAAAATAACTTCAGTTTTGTTTTGGTCGACTACAGGAGGTGGAAGAACAGTTCCTAGCAATCTGAGGATATTGCAATGGCAAGTATGTAAAAGGAAGCAGAGAATGCTGGAATTTCTCATTCCATGGTGGGACCTGCAACTTGGTATCTCTGTAAATCAGTTCCTAACGATATTTGCATCAAATAATTCAGATTTCAGGTGCGCTTGATTTGAGATTTTTCCCTGGAATCTTACAATGCAATTCCAAAATCCCTAATAGGACCTATAAAATTTACAGGAATAGAGCATTTTCATGGCTCTTCGCTGAAGGTGAACATGAAGAACTGAATGATTTGCAGGCCGTGGCATCTCATGTCTTTCCTCAGCATTTCATTGAGGCAGAGCGAGAAATGGGCCTTGCTCCAGCTGCCATCGTTTTATCTTCTCGAGATTCTTGTGCATTACCTCTGATGTCTCTTGACATCAATCGCCCTCTGAGGCCAGGTTCCCCTGCAAGTGGTGAGTGGAATTTTAGTCAGCCCAATGCAAACAGGTCCTGATTGAGTAGCAGGGTGGCCAGGTAATCCCATCTAATGAGATGCCACC
This sequence comes from Annona cherimola, assembly GCA_030490835.1. NCBI lineage: Eukaryota > Viridiplantae > Streptophyta > Magnoliopsida > Magnoliales > Annonaceae > Annona > Annona cherimola. The sequence continues at coordinate 5,943,462 of CM059977.1, read as the reverse complement.
CTACGAACGAATTTCCATTGGATCACGTAGCCCATATACGAAAGCTCATAGTCAGCAGATCTTATTTTTGACTCATTTGTCTATGTTGCAGTGTGTTCTGAGAGGTTCTTGTTATCTTTTTGAATGATCTTTACCGGTTATTTGACTTCTTTGCGATTTTTTCAGGTGGAGGAAAAATCCTCATTCAGGGAAAGGACACTCAATGCAAACAAATTCAGCAATTCAGACCAAGAATCTCAAAATGCATAGAAAATTATGAAATAGGCCACAATAAATATACAGCCGTTGCTGTTGCAAGAGATTCGCGAAAGCAGAGAGAAGAGATTGAAAAGAAGCAAGCTGAGATGAAAATACTGGACAATGAATTAAACGACTTGAAGGAAAATAATGAATCTGAAAGGCTGTCCATCCAAGAGCTGGAATCCATGCTGATAAAGCGCAGGAGAAGGGTCGAGAAATCCAGGCGGTTGGCAGAGTCTCAGTCATCTTACCGTGCTTTACTAGAGAAGATGATTCGAGATGCCATGCACCAGTAAGAAGAAAGAAAGACATACACCAGTTCTCGGTGCTTTTGCTGGCTATTTTGCTTATTCTCTATTGAACTTTTGCTGTTAGTCAGTTGTTTCTAACGTTCTCGGTGCTTGTTTTCCACCTGCAGGAATGTAGTTTACAAGGAGCAGATTAGACTGAACCAAGCTGCGAATCACTCCCTCATGGCAAGATTAGAAGCTCAAAAAGCGATATGTGATGCATCGGAGAGAGAACTCTACAGGAAATTCAAACAAAGAGATGACGTGGTGGAGCAAATGAGGCCATACATGGACCATGCAAGGAAACGATCTCGAACTGATGATGGTCTTTTTGAAGAAAAACATGAAAAGAGCATGAAGCTTTTGTTATTGGGAATGGAGAAAATGAAAAGGAAACCTCTGCAAAAGCAACTAAGATTGTTGCTAGAAGAAGAACAGAAGGCATCTGAATCTGGAATCCCCCCAGATGAAGAGATCTCACAAGAACAGTTGATGAGCCAAGAAGAAAGGAAAGAAGCATCGGCCACAAAAAATGCCAATGGAGTAAGAGCTGAGCATGATTTGTCTTTGATTCTTCCAAAGGATGAGAAAGCGCTCGACGATGAACTTCAGAAGTTAGCTCTTAAAGACAGGGAATACGGAGACACTAAGGAGATGATAAACATGGTCACGAAGAGCCTTGAAAGAGAAGACGAAGAATACAGAAAGAAGATTGGGAAGGGAAATGTTGAGAAATGGCTTCAAATGCTACTGGAGAACGGCCAAGAAGGCAGTCCATGCCCAGGCTCACCAGAGGTTGCGTGCAGACCACTAGAAAGCACTGCCCAAATGGATGGAAAGCTACACCCTAAACATCCACCAGAGGAAATTAACATTTTGGAACTTGAGGCCCCAAAAAAGATCTTGGAATCTGACCTGAAGAGTACTGACGTGGTGGATGCTGATCAGAAGGAAGCAAGCATTTCCCCTTCTAAATGTAATGACAAACTTCAGTGCGGGGGCAAAAACCAAGAAAAGAGAAGAGAAAGTAGCATAATGTTTTCGGATAAGAAAAACAGTAATGCAGAGATGACAAGCATTGGAAGTAAGAGCTTTGAAAGGAAGGATAGAGGTGGGGAGAAGAGCGGGAAGGAGAAGGAGCTAGTAAGGTGTGAGAGTGCAAGGTCCCTGAGGCCATCATTCCCAGCATCACCTTCAATGATTCTGAAGAAGGGGGTAGACTGCATAGGGAAGAAACCGGTTGTAATGGGTGATGAAGAAGACAACAATTTTGATATGGGGAGAAACAAGTTCATCAAGACTTCCATCAAGAAGGCTTACACACAAGCAATCAAGAAAGCAATGAATAAATGAAGTAGAGAGAGCTTGGCTCACTCACACTCAGCTCAGTAATTGTTTGAAAACATCTTTGTTGAGAAACCAGTTTGTTTGCATAATAAAAAGACCGGGCTTATTCCAGGAGAGCCAAGCTTCCCACAAGAAGGAATCCAAGCCCATATGGGGAGCAGGGTCCTCTGGATTAATGGCCTGAATTGAGTTCTCTCTACCCGTGTGTATCTCTTAATTTTGTTGTAGCCATGTGCCTGAGAGCTTTCTTGTGTGTAAAATTTGTCGAACTACTAGTTGTAATAATAGATGTTACCAATGGCTTGTTGCTTTTTTGAATGTTGTCAAAATCATGTCCTTATTTCCGATTTTGAAGTCAGCTTGTTACAAATGTTTCCAATGTATCAGAAGAACAAACGAACTTGCTTCTGGTTTTGACTTTTGACCATCCAAGGGTAGTACGGTCATTTTATTTATTTCAAAAACTTTGAAAGGCATCGCCCATCCATATATAGCCGTTGGGGCATCATAATCACATCGACCGCTTTGGTCAACGACATATGCCCTCCGGTCTCTGCTTTCGACCAAGAGCAGCATCTAAAATCAGAATACGATGGGCCTCACCACCACCATCAAACCATCAGAAGATCAACTCCCTTTTGGAGAACTGCTCCAAAACGGGGGAAATGGATCAAGTCCACTCCCTAATGATCAGAACTGGGCTAATTCAAGACACCCTTTTGGCAAGTCGAATTATTTCTTTCTTCACTGTTGCTTCCCCTCATTTCGACATGGATTATGCTTGCTGCGTTTTCGAGCAAATTCCCCAGCCAAACACGTTCATATGGAATTCCCTGATCAGGGGTTACACGCTGACGCCTGCCCCAAAAGACGCATTTAATCTATATAAACAGATGCTCGTTAGAGGATTCGTTCCGGATAGTTATACTTATCCAATCGTAATTAAAGCTTGCTTGCAGCTTCAGTCGCTTGCCTCTGGGAAATTGATTCATGGGCAGATTTTAAAATGCGGGTTTGTTTCGAATATGATCGTTGCGTCTGGAATTGTCAATTTCTATGCAATTTGCGGGGGAATTGAAGTTGCAAGGAAGCTCTTTGATGAAATGCCGGAGCGAGATGTTGTTTCGTGGACTACAATGATCTCTGGCTATGTGCAGTCTAATCAGCCCAAAAAAGCTTTCCTCTTGTTTGATGAAATGATAACTGAAGGTGTTCAACCAAACAAGGTCACCGTCATGTGCCTACTTTCTGCTTGTGGACAGCTGCAAGATCTGCACAGGGGTCAGCATTTTCACTCTTATATTTTAGAAAATAACATAGAGTACGACATGCATGTAGAAAATTCTCTTATGAACATGTATGTCAAGTGTGCATGCATATCAAGTGCTGCTAGGATTTTCGAGAAAATGTTTATGAGAAGCACAGTTTCTTGGAATGTTTTAATTGGAGGATATTCTCAAAATGGCCTTGTTTCGGAGGCTCTGGCACTGTTTTGGAAAATGGTACACTCGGATACAAGACCAAATGAGATCACGGTGGTAATTGCATTGTCAGCTTGTGCACAGTTAGGTGATCTAGAGCAAGGAAAACTTCTTCATGCTTATCTCAAGGAACAAAAGATGCAACGTGATGTCTTTGTTGGAAATGCTTTGGTCAACATGTATGGGAAATGTAGAGACTTACAGGAAGCTACTCATGTATTCCGTGAAATGCCCACAAGAGACATCTTCTCATGGACAGCTGTACTAAGTGGATACGTGCATGGTAGGTGGTTTGAAGAGGCACTGGAGCTCTTTCAAGAGATGCTGATCTCAGATGCTGAACCAAATGAAGTTACTCTGGTGAGCTTGTTGTCTGCTTGCTCACAGCTTGGGGCATTGGATCAAGGAAAATGGCTCCACACTTATATCCAAGAAAACAATATCCGACAAGATGTTTGCCTAGGAAATGCACTCATTGATATGTACGCCAAGTGTGGATGCATTGAAATTGCACTACAAGTATTTCATGGCATGCCTTGCAAAGACACCTGTTCATGGAATGCAATGATCGGAGGCCTCGCAATTCATGGACATGGAAAGGCAGCAGTTAATCTATTTAAACAAATGCAGAGACTAGATGATGTGAGACCTGACTTAGTGACTCTTACGGTAGTTCTTTCTGCATGTGTCCATTCAGGCATGGTTCATGAAGGGTACAATTATTTAAGTTCCATGTCTAGCATGTATGGTGTCGCACCAAGGATTGAACACTATGGTTGCATGGTGGACCTTCTCGGCAGAGCAGGTCTTGTGGAAGATGCCAATGATTTCATTGAGAAGATGCCCATGAAGCCCAATCCTATTATCTTGGGATCTCTCCTTGCTGCTTGTCGAGTGCACCATAACATGGAACTTGGAGAGAGAGTTGCAAAGAAGATTCTTGAGATGGCACCGAATGATGATGGAGCACACATTCTTATATCTAACATATATGCCGAAGATGGTAGATGGGATGACGTTAGGAAAGTTAGATCTCTGATGAGTGATAGAGAAATTGAAAAATCAGCCGGACGTAGTACAATTGAAGTGAACTGTGTTGTTCACGAGTTCTTTGTTGGTGGTGTGCCTGACAATCAACATGATCAAATGATTCAGATCTGCTGGGTTCTCGATGGTCTCACAATGCAATTGAAGGGAGCCCTTGAGGAAGAGTTAAAGCCAAGCTTCACATGATGGCGCCAATTTTTTGATAATGGTTCTCTGAAGTTGAGTGAATGAAATGGAAGCCTCAATGATCACTGAAGGCTCGAGCTCAATTGATACAAGTCACCGATTCTGAAATTTGTGGCAGTTTCTGTGATGCGTGCACACAAAAGTTCAAGGCTATTCCCCATGTTATTATCACCATGACCTGTACCAAGGTTGCCATTCCACGACAAGGTTATCAAAAAGAGTTCAATAAGTACAATAGAAAAATGGATGGGATTCTGCAGCCAATGTATTTTAGGGAGGGTAAAACGCAGATATCGCATAGGATACCGGATTTTTCTGATTCCATTTGGTATTATGATGGAAAATTCAGCACCCAAATTAATAGACGAGAAGTTTCTATCGTCTGGCAACTCATCAGTGCCGGGAGAATTACTGGTATGATGAGTCAGCTACGGAGGAGTTTGGTGAGTGGTCAATCCTTCAATGATATTAATGATATGAGACATGTTTAGGTCCAATGGGGGTGCCTGTAGTGCTATCAAATGGACTGAGAAAATGCACAGCCAGATGCGATGGAATGACGTGATAGCATTTTCTAGACAAACAACAGCATGTATGATGGGGCCATGCTTCCTTGTTTATTGAAATGGTCGCACCTAATCCCTGCGACCCATATAGTTGCATATTGGATGTGAGATTGACTGCTTTGATTAGATATATTAATGACTGACTGCCTAACTCATTAGGCAATTAATCAATTTGACACTATTTTAATACCCAAACTTCCCATAACTTGTGCATTTTTACCTTAATTTTTTTTTTTTAAAAAAATAAATAACTAGATCACGGTTGATTTTACCTATGCCCACTAGTATCTTACTGTTCGGTTGCAAAAACAGCCCGCTTGACAGTGACAGTTAAGAATATCTTCTCGGCCCTCATGGCTATGCCGTAGCGGCGAAGCATTTTCCGGTTCTCGTATCGAATCGTGGCGTGGAAATGGAATCGTCCCGGATGGGACGGCGAAATCTGGTGATGATGAAGACGCGCCACGTGGCAGCCGGATACATGTGAGTCATGTGGGATCCCAGATGTCAGAAAACCGGGAACGGCGTCACGTGAAAGTGAGAGACGTTTTTCTGCCTCCAAAAGCAACCCATTAACTACGCAGCCAGCCAGCCAGCTCCGCTCCAGCCGTGACTGGTCGCTCACTCCTCGGCTCCCCTTCCCCTACCCCTTCAAAGCTACAAACACCACCACCACCTCCACCTTACTTCCTTCCTCCATTGAACAATTCAAAAAGAGATTTATATACACGGCTACGGGTAGCTCCTGCACCTGCAGCCATGAATGTGCTCCTTTTATGTGGGTCCACCAGGTCTCTATTGACGGGCTTTAGATGTATAGATGTGTGGGTTGTCAGTGCATGGATATGGAGGACGGCGACCAAAACAGCAGCAGCGTCACATGCATAGTTGATCATATGGGAATATCCTTTAATTGGATGGCCAAGATTGGCCTGGTCCATTCGACTTCCTGGCTGTGGTCCTCCCCACCTTATCGTCTCGTTGTCTGAGAGTAGACCCACGTTCCCGTGCATTAGCAGTCCCAAGGACTTTGGTGGTTTTTCCCATCCAAAGCTAGCTAGCTACCTGCTCCTAGTTGGGTGGTCCATCGCCAGATGTCTCTCTTTTGCTGAATTTTTTTTTTTTTTTTTTTGTCTGAAAGTTACAGCATTTTTTTTTATCACTTGTGAATGCTATTACAAGTGGGCCTTCTGCTTATCATGGTCTTTTGGCATGGCATCATTCAGAAACCCGAGATCTATTCTGCTTCAATGAATTCTAGTGGGAGAGGAGAGGGGAGCACCACTCATCTTTTTGCTATTTCGGTTCTTAATAAAGCAACAACCCAAATCTGTGACCGTGAGTGCGGTCTCCTGGGCAAGGTAAAAAGCAAATAATGAGACCCTGAATTTCGAATTTTAAAATTTAAAACTTTTTGCACGCATTGTATATGCATATATAGCTCAGCCCCCTCTTAGGATACTGGTTGATATGCAGGGCTAATAATGACATGTGGTTGAAGCATGCACACGAGATCTCAATGCTTGTGTAGCCCACAATTGATGAAGATAAGCTGCCCTAAATAGAGGGCAGGGTTACATAGAAGTAGTTCGTGTAATTCCTTAAAATTTTATGATTTTAACGTCGGATAGAAAATTTAATCTACTAGTTCTATTTAACATAATATGTTTATCTAAACGACCACATTCCATCCAAATTAAATATATGCATGAATCATATTTACTCAAAAATAAATATATTTATATGTAAATGAGAAAATGCTTAGATTCACTAACATATGTATTAGAATGTAATAATACTTATAGAATTATTTATCTACATAAAAATAATTTTTTATTGGTATTTATACAAGCCAAATAATCTTTTGAGTCCAAAACACTTTTTTGAAATTTTTATAACATATTAATCTAGTTGTATTTATTCTATAAATCGAGTTTTACCATTTCCGGATATATGTATGTATTTATTTTGGATTTTTAAAAATAGGGGTATTTAAGTCATTTTATTTAAAATTACTTAAATAAATAAAATGACTTAAATACCCATGTTTTTAAAAATCGAAATTAAATACGTACACATATCCAAAAATGGTAAAACTCGATTTATAGATTAAATATAACTAGATTAACATGTTTATAAAAAATTCAAAAAACAAAAAATACAGTTTTTGACTGGTCTGAAATACAGCTAGTAATACAATAAAGCACTTTCACGTTCCTTACAACATAGAAATGATATTTAGATAGTTTAGATGTTGAAAACGTAGCTTTAAAATTGATATTTAATATCAAATCATTTTCTTAAATTAATTTTACACATTTACTGATGAAACTAATACAAAACAATACTAGATAAGTGAAGGAGTTTTCAAAATATTATAAGTGATGCTAAATACAATAGGTAGAATAAAATTTCCATTAATAGTTAAAATATTCAATATAAAAAGGATTATATAAAAAAATAATTTCATAGAAGCATTCCTATAAATATATCACAAAAATATTTTTCCAAAATAGGTAAAGCGGAGATGAAAATGCCTTTATCTTGTTTGCCCACAATGTAGAATAATTTATAATATTTCTTTGGACGATGATAGCTGCCAAAAACGTAACAAAAGTTTCTTTTATCATGTATATTGGATCGGAATATTAGTCGTACTCTGCCATTTTCGGGAAAAATCTGAGAGAGGAGAGAGGGGTAATAAGTAAATATTTCCATAAAGAAAAAAAAGTGAGTAAAAATAATCGAAGTATTAAATAATAGTAACAATAGTAATAATAGAACAATATAATTATTAAAAATAATTAAAATCTCAAATTAAAGTAATAGGCCTGTAAGAGGATGACTATTAGGACACCTGACACCACCTCCTTATTATACACTTGAGCAAATAAACCCACTTTCTGTAACCACGATGTGCAAGCATTTGGAAAACGATGAAGACACAAGGAGAACTGAATTTTAGGAGAAGCAGGCAGAAGCAAGCTGTTCGGTTTACTCAAGGCTGGGAAATTTATTACGCATTTGCATATATGTGGCTCTAAGTTTTTGAAATTTTCGCTCTTTCGCTTTTAAGTTTTATAATTGCATTAGATGACTTCACGTTTCAGAAATTGGCATTGGCGATCTCTCTAGTTTTTGAAATTTGCACTTTTGACCTGTTAAGTTTTATAGTTGGACGAAATAACTTCAAGCTTCAGAAATTTGCAATGGCGATCCCTCTACTTAATGTAAGCCCTAACGTTTTTCAACCTTTTGACGTGAAATTACCGAACTACCCTTCTAATAATTTTATCCAACCCGTAATACATTACTTGGTTGAATATCTTGTCATGCAATAATGATCAAATTATTTAATTTCCTACATCTGAAAATCCTATTTTAAAATTCAAAACCCATCTAGCTAACACAATACAAATCTGGCACTCGCGTGAGATTTTCCACCCACCCCTGATTGAGAGCTAATCACCTTCTTCTTTAGTTAAACTCGCCCAGTCCTCCTCTTGTCCTCTCTTTGTCAATAGATAATGTAAATGTTCAGGAATGTCTTATAGCTCATACATGCTTTATTTTATCCTGCATTTAATATCCATTGACTGCCAAGTACTGGGCCAGCCGTGGGATTTGTGATCCTCTTAGTACGGAAGCTAGAGGGCTTTTGCCGGGAGTCAGATGGGCGCTGGACATGGGGGTGCAAAAGCTGGAAGTGGAAAGTGATTCGCTTATGCTTACTAATCTCATGGTTGGAACAGACGACACTATATTCAGTTTGAAGCATGTCATTAAGGAAATTCAGGAGATGAGACTCTGTTTTCATCAAGTTCACTTTGCTTAATCAACCTTCTCATGCAGTGGCAAAACTAGTGTTGCAAGGGGATGGTGGTGAGATATGTTGGCAGGGATCTCCCCCAGCATGTATCTTGGATGTCTTAAATAGGGATTTGGAATTTATGGATTGTATAGTGTCAACCTTCCCTTTTTCGGCTACACTCTCCCATTTATTTATTTATTTTGGGACAGTTTAAAAAAAAAATCTCCATGACATCTAAATTTTCACCTCATCCTCTTTACTACTACAAGTCTTGGAGCAATATTCCTTTAAAAGTTCTGCACTAATTTGACTGTACTAACATCGTAGTAGTCCATTCTTACCCTTTCAATCCAGCAACCCCGGCTTCTATCTCAGCTTTTGGTTGCACCCCTCAATTTATCTTGGTATATCTCAGTCTTAGTTATCTTCGTTATGAAATTCTTGTCTCAACCCATTTTCAAGTTCTACTAGTCCGATGGCTCTTGCTACCCTTGTGGTGGTCAAACCTTCCATGTTAATGACATCAACACTACCTTTCTAGACCCCTATTTATCAATCTCGTCAGTCAAATTCTTCCTCCTTAAGCCTTGTTCACTCCATAACCTCGGCATAATCATTTATTCTCATGTCTAGGTACATCAAATATATCACCGTGCACTACTTCTGGCATGTGTCCTTCCAATTCATAAAGTCAATCGTTAGTGTCCTGACATTATATATGTCCATTTAAATCTCCTTTAGCTACAATCTATTCTTATTTTGATATCCTTTATACTAGATTATTTATATTATTAAAAAATTATTTCTTGATTCTATTATCTAATCCTATTTATGGTATATAAGCATTAGTGAAATTTATTACCTATCACCTATCATTAGTGTTAATTATATTTTTATCATTCATTCTCTTAATACATATATAATTACCTTTAAATTTTTTTTTTTTACTATTGTCTATTATTATTATTTTTTACTATTGTCTCTATATCATTTCATTTTTCATTTTTCCCATATACCATAATTTATACTTATTAGTCTCTCTAACCTTAATTCTTTCCATTGAGTTTCTTAGATACAAACTACATTGATTTTTCTTCTCTCATTCCATGAGCTTCGATGCAGCTACCTTACTTCGGAAAGAAGACCCTGACAACTGTTACTCATTTTTTCTACAACTAGGCTATCTAAAATGCATTATTTTCAAGAAATGCCTCCGCACTAACAACTTATAATGTCAATTCAAAAGTCATGAAAAATATGGCCGAAATTTCTATAGCATTAATTGCCAAATTCGTATGCCAATTTCACCTTTTATCTAGCTTAGGATTGTTAAGAAAAGAAAAAGTCTTATTGGCAATGTTTTATTAGTCGAGCATTATGAGAATTGAACTTGGGACAAAAAATGAAGTAAAAGATAAAATGTACAAGTTTTGCAAATTTAAAGGACTTGTATGCAGAATGATTGATGTGAAGTAATCCGGCAGAAACATTTCCTTCTTTCCTTAAATGAGGAAATGCGTAATTTGAGCCCTACGAAGGTAATTTTATGAGATCTAAAACTTTCTTCTTCTTTAAAATGACATTTTGTGTATTGTTAATAAAAAATATTTAAGAAGTATATACGTGCATCTGACTTGATGAAACAATTTTATTAAGTTGATATATAGAATGTTTTTAATTCTATTGTATATTATGTTTATTTCATGGTATTGTTTATTTTCTAAGTAAATCTTATACATTGAAAATGTTGGGTGATTTAAATGTTGCAAAATCACCTTGAAGGCACAAACCAAGCATTTCCCCGTTTAGAGGAATTGGCCCAACAAAATGCATCCAGATCATGAGTTGTTAACTTGCGTCAGAAAAGTTAAGTTGCATTCATTACAGAAAAATTCAAAGACTCCAGGTACGTATTTCAACGGGGGACGAAATTTGAAATCTTGAAATTAAATCAGCAACTTCTGAATTTGCTTGCTTTGCCTCTCTTTTGTGCTCTTTTTTTTTTTTTTTGGGTGATGAGATCTAAATTACAGGTTGCAGTGTGACCTGCACAGAAATTAAACTGTGGGGTCCTAGTCAGATTGCATTTAGAGTGGAGTCAGTGACGATATGTTATGTCAACTTTTGAGAGATTCCAAGTCTGATATTTTAAGGCCCGGCACATTTTTGAGCTAAAGCTGACATGGGTCTAATTCCAGCATTATACCAAATGTGTTTTTGACCCTTTTTTTTTGCAAAAAGTTAAAATTTATTCCTATAAGTAACATCTTGTTGCTCACTTGTAAGAAAATTTCTTAATTGCAAATATCGTGTGACTTTTTTTTTTATTGATGTACGTACATTATATCTCATTTTTAATCTTACAATCAAGCTAAAGAATTTCTATAATTATCTAAAGGAAGACCATCAGCTTTCAATTACCACAAGGGAGACTACAAGCTTTCAAATTATCAAGAGAGAAAAGAAATGCTCACAAGCTTGGGACGGGTTTCAAACTCATGTCCCCTTGTGCATGCTGGTGCTCTTACCACTCAGCTTAACCTTCGAGTGACAAATATTGTGCGGCTTCTGTGCTTTAGTAGCACAAAATTTCTTACAAATGACTATTTAATGCAAACAAAGAGTTTGTTGGCTATAGTCATTATATGCAACAACATGTTCATTGCATATTTATGAGGCCAAAATGGACACCAACACAAAGAAAGAGTGAAACTCGGTAGGTTTTCTAATGTAAAATCACAAGAAAAAGAAATTTTATATGTTGTGTTTGGCAAGTAGAAAAAAATTCCACTATTTTGTAACATATCCCTTCATAGAATATCCTACATTGTACTTATTTCTACATATTTTTTATACAATTGTCTTATTTATTTTAACTTTATTCCCCTTGCTCCTAGTTATTGTCCCTATCATATCACACCACACTCTATCCATTTAAAAAAATTCTTCCCTTTTGTTTTTTACTTCCTAAATGCATCCCAAGTAAAAAAAAAAAAAATTTAATTGTCCCCTAGATAAGTTAGGAATTGGGGCTATAGCTAATATTCAAGCAATTATGAAATTGAGGAACTTGAGCCCAATTTTCTCTATTTATGTTTAATAAAAAATTTATTATATACATAATACCTAAATAATATGTTTTTATATTTATGTATTTTATATTATTTATATTTATATTTGAGCACATATTTTCATGTCATGAACCATATTATTTTCATTTATATCTATGTCCACATTTATATTACCTACTTCTACATTTATTACTTTCTTCCTTTATGATAGTTTGAAAAGTTAGATTTTTTCTCGAAATATTATTGTGAGCATGGCATCAAATACTCTATTTTTTAATTTTGAAATTTAAAAAATATTAAAATATAAAATATAAACTTGGGCAATCAACCAACTAGCATAGGCCCACATATTAATTTTCGCATGAAAAATGTCCCCTTTATTTTTAAATTCAGAAAACCAAAATATGAAAATATAAAATTTGGGCAATGAATCATTTAGCTAGCCTAGGTGTATGTATTCATTTAAATATTTTTAAAAATGAAGAAGGGCTGTTTGTCAAAAAAAAAAGAAGAAGGGTTAAAGGACTGCAAACATTGAGTCTTAATGCTTGTGTGAACATGAGATTTTAATGCAGAGTATCGGATAGTTAGATGAAACTAAATATAATTATCTTAGGCATTAAGTTGTTGGCAGGTAAAGGTTATAGCACATTTATGATTGAAAGTGATGTAATAGTGCTTATTTATAACTAATTTCTATTCTTAAATCTTCCATTCCTATTAGATGAAATAAGGGGTATAGAATCCAATTTTACTGCAATTACATATTTCCATGTCTTTGAATAAGTAATATGATTGCTTACTACCTTGGTAAGTTGGCCCTCTCATCTCAAATGTCTTTTTTACTTTTCTTTTATTTAATTGTGCCTTTAGGGACTCTCGTTTCTTCTCCTAATTTTGATCCCCCCTCGCGTGATGATTAGGGGGAGATGAGTATTTCCTTTCTTCAAAATAAATATTACAAGGTAAAAAAATATGTTAGGCATTAAACTATCTATTTTGGGCCCATATATACATAAAAACTTCCCTCCTAGGACTCAGGGGGAGTGGAGCATTTCCTTTCATTAAAATAAATATTGCAATATAAAAAAATATATGTTATGCATTATAAACCATCCACTTTGGGCCCACATAACCATGAAACTTAAAAGTAAAAACTTGAGATGTATTAACTTCAAATAAGAAATTAATTTCTTTAAAATATGTTCCTTTGAAAATGTCCAAACAAAGATATTCTTTTTTACTATTTTTACTTTTGTATTATTTACTGATTTTTTATTAAAATTTTACATATCTATCAGAAAAACTACATTCAACGGTTATTTGATGGTAGAAATCATATTAAAAATATATTATATATCTTATAATCTTAATTTTGCATGACCTATCTATATATTAGTCATGTATGCTACCTAGTCATCATGAACTTGTTGATAAAGGAAGTAATTTTTTTTTTGAAAATTTGCTTTGTTTTTTTTTTTTTTTGGACAAAAGCTAATGCCAAACTTGAGAACTAGTAAATCACTGTTTTTCTATAAGAATAGTGAGCTACTTGGTCATCAATATGTTGACAAAATTTGCTTTTAATGCTACACGATTGTCAAAACTTCCATTTGGAAAGTTGAAACCTATTAATCAGATTGCTGCACATGTCGGACTGATGAAAAGCAATCGTAATGTCGACTTACAGAACTATTTCCATATGCATATATGAGACCTGTTCTGTTGCAACATAACTGCAGTAGAACAACGATATATTTGCCCAAAATTGGGCTCCACACATATTAAAATACAATAAAACTTTATACAATCATTTATCCATAAATAAAATTTATAGCAAATGTTTTACAATTGAAAAAATCACTTTAAAGTTGTTATTTATATCAAATTATTTTATTACGTTGAATTTGTGTCATTTTCAGACGGGATCCATACAAATATCCAATTAAGATGAAAATTCGTATGATAATAGAATACAACATTTTAAATAGAATGAGTGGAGTAAATTACCATTTTATAATTATGTGGAGCTCATTTTGATACAACTACACCGTATAACACAAACCATTGCAATTTGACCATATATATATATAAACACACTTCATGTTCAATTAAGATAATAGGTTGTTGTTTGACCATATGACCATTAAGAGCGAAATCGGTGTTTGGGTATCATGTCTACATAAACCATTGCAATTTGACCTATCAAAATCCATTCCTTGCATCTATTTAATTACTGCTTCCCTTTTTACCTAACAGGCCCGAGAGATGCCTATACACCAACTTCCTTCTCTGCAGCATTGTGAAAGAACTTGAGGCATTTATCAGTTGCCCCACTTAGAAGCAATAAAGACTCCAAATTTATGCATGGCCCACTGTTTGGACAGCATACATGTGCAAACATGTGAATCGAGCAGGACGATCGCAGGGGCCATGATTCACTTGCTTTTTTCTATCGTTATGAATCATTTTCTTTTCTATTCGCGAGAAAATCAACGGATAATATAGCCTGAAGAATTTTCTTTTAAAAAAAAAAAACAAATTAGAAATCAGTTGAAGTGGGCCAAAATGAGACTGTCCATAGTCATATATAGTGCTGGGGACAATTTCAATTAATAAGCCAAAAAATTATTGTTCTTTTCAACTAATTCCAATAATTCAAACAAATTTGAATGAATTCTTTTTAATTGCAATTACATGGTTAACTCGAGTTAATTCAAATTAATCATAATTTCAATTAATTCATATGAAAAAAATTCAAAATGTTCTTTTACTTAAAAAATAATTCACTTTGGCGCAATCTAAGTTTAAAAAAATTATATTTGCACTAACTAACTGCTGAAAAAATTCAAAAAAATATCATAGGTTTTTTTTTATTATGTCATCAGTCACCCTTAGATAACTAGACAATTAACGGAGGACAACCTCAATGGAGAGGTAAATGAGACAAATGCCTCTACCCAAGACCTCACACCCTAAACATACTTGCACATATTCATGCATGATCACGGGTGATGGAGAGGTACCACGACATCAATTAAAAAAATACTCATCAATGTTTTTTTCTCATAAACAAATAGCTAACAGGTTATGATGGAGCCTACATCAGACTAGTATGGTCGGCAAGAGTCTTGACTTAGGTGAAAGAGGTTCGACCTTTAGTCTTAGCTTGGGAGTTTATCTTCCATTTTTCGAAGCAATGTCTTCGTAGCTACTTGGTTAATAATATTATTAGGTGAGTTAAGATCCCATGCAGTTGGCCGTGGATCTTGTTTTATTTTTTTTGTAAACATGTAGAGCTAGATGCATTTAACCTATAAACTAATTTTTACCATTTTTGGATGCTCGTAAGTATTTTTTATTTTAAACATAGTAGCACTTTCGTAATTTGTTGACTCAAAAAATTACAAAAATGCAACTGTGTTTAAAAATAAAAAATACTTAAAAGTATCCAAAAATGGTAAAAATTTGTTTACAAGTTAATACACCTAGCTTTATATGTTTATAAAAAAAAATCAAAAAAATGAGTTTTTTAGCCGGATGTATTGGGGCAACCAATCATCCAGCTGCACCCGATCATCCCTCTCATTAGATTTACACCCTCAAGCTAAGATTAGAATATGTAGTCAGATTGAGTTGTAAATACAAGAATGAAAAAATGGTTACGATGGAGATCTCATATGATTTGAATAGAGTAGATGGTCAATACAATGCCTTGCAAAATTCGTTAATACAATAAAAATAACATACTCACGATTTTCTACATAAAAAAAAAAAAAAAAAAAACATACTCGCAATTTTCACATTTTTTACTATTGACGTAAAATACGACCATGCCCGCCCTTGATTCTGCTCTTAATAGAATACAACCGTTTCGTCGAAATCAAACAGTGATTCAGATGGAAATAATATACCTCCTATATATTTGCCATGAATATTTTCTTCTCTCTTTTTTCCTAACTAATTGCTATATATTTGCCGTGAAGATTTGCTTCTCTCTCTCTCTCATGCAGCGCACCCCACTGTTCCTCAATACTTGCTATATATTTCCTAAGATTCTCAAGGGAATCGACATGCACATGTCATGTCTCGCTGGACTTAACATGTCTTTCAGTATTCCGAGTCATGGCCACGTGGGTCAACCCACTCTGCCTATCAAAATAGAAAGGGAGGGACAACCATGGCCCGCCTTTTTCCTGCCTTTTCGAGCATCGTGATATATGGATGGTCCATCCGACTGTCATCAACTCATCACATGTATCTACAATTTCGATTTTAACACTAAAGACTTTCGCACTGCTTGTGGGTGCTGTGATCTAACATATGGATATATATATACATATATAGGTCCACCTGCTCATGAAAAATGTCATGACCAGTAACATTTGAAGGGGATGGATCCTTCTTCACATGTCAGTACTGTAGGAATTATCAAGAGGAATGTTCTTCGCATGGTTTTTGGAGCTGTGTGGGGTCCACCTTGATGGGTGTGCGTCAATTGGAACAGTCTCCTTACATTAGATGTCCTCCTGACGTTAGGCCAACAACTCAAAATACAGCTTGATCCAGATTTCGTGCCCCAAGTGCGGGGACAAGTGGGGACTATTGGAGAAGAGGACGTGACAATAGAAGATCGGACCGGCCACGCCACTCAATTAGATTCTATTTCTGATTGTGGCCCATGATGCACACATCCACAGCATCAACGGACTGGACCCTACTCGATCAAATCCGGTAGCTGGCCTCAGTCAACCATGTTTGAGTGAGTGACACTAATTGCGATAGCTCTGCTTTCTTTTCTCAATTTCCGGACAGCGGATCGAGGGTCTAAGATTAGCCAAATCTTTCCTGGGGCCCATCCCATAAACAATTCGGATTCATTGACCCCACATGCGTAGAATCCCGTGCCTACCTAAACTATGTTTTCTTCATTTGCTGATCCTCCAATATCTGATAACTGACATTAATTCCTTTTATATATGTATATATATATGAGAGGAGGAGGAGGGGGGTGGTCTCCAGGCAACTCTGCTGTTTTTATATTTGAGGCCTCCGTCTGATGATTCCAGCCGTTGATTTTGATGCCGCAGCAGTTTTTGGACAGACTCAAATCAGATATCTTGATCTTGATGGCTCGGGCGGTCCAAAGAAGATACGAGTCGGTAGGGTTGTTTCCATCCTGTTCAATGGACCAAGGACCTACCAAATGTTGTGTGGCCCGTTATTGTTGGAGCCTCAGCCCTGGTACCATCGCCAGACAGTCTACATTACGGGCAGCTGCACGTCTGCCGATTACCATCCAATTCGTAGTATTGTGGGCCAGTTGTGGACCATTCACGATCTATTCTTGACTACAGATCATGATAGCTACCTAGTCCTCCTCTATCTACAGTTGGCCCCCTCCGTTATTCTCTCACACATGCATCCATCTCTGCTAATTCCTTGCTGCATCGGCAACTAAAGCCAGGAAGAAAGTTTTTACTTCCTTTGACTGTTTCTCGATTTCTTTTCACTCCGCCCGATTTGCGCAAGTTGTGATTTCACGCTGCGTAGTTGACAGCAATTTTCAAAAATGGTTGTGGTTAATATCCGATCTATTTTTTATACTTATTTGTAACTAATAAATTGACAGAGCCCCCCCCCCCCCCCCCCCCGCACAATGGGTGGATGCAACGCGCATGAATACTTAGAAGCGATATTGTCTGATTTGACGTATATTCTATCTCTGCGTACAAGATACACGCATGCATCACTTGGACCATATATAACTAGGACTACCAGTACTAGTTGGCTAGGAATTGACAAAATGCTTCTCCTGCAATTGCCCAAAAAAGTTCCACCATCTTTTTCTCGATACCCCTCAATTTCTTACCCACTCCTAGCCATTGGCTGCATCAGAATGCATGAAATTAATGGATACGTATACGTTAGAAATAGGTCAGATGACCCCACAACCCTTCTCATCGACTGAAGTGATGTTAAACGTCCTGCCCGGTCGGTCAGTTAGCTGCACTTAGCAGCTGAGCCAGCTGGGTTTCAGTAGACAGTAGTGAAGCCGACGTGCGCTGACACGTCGAGCAACGTGTGCGCCATGCACAGCTTAATTAGAGCAGAGTCCCGGCGGCTGCAGTTGCAGGATACGAGATACGAGTTTTATTTAGATATCATTTTAAGATCTTAATTAGTAGGTTTCCGAAAGTGTCATGTGGAATCACTGATAATGAACTTAATGATTTTTCACTATTATGAAATCCAAATAAGTGGATTTTAGTATATATATATACATATATCTTATGTAAATTTTGAAAAAATATATCTATAACGTCCTGCTGCAAGCTGAGCGCGCAACATGGTGCAGGGCAAGAATATTTTTCATAAGATTAGACAGAGATAGCTGCAGGTCTGTGTTGCAGCAGTGGGCTTCCCATCGCAGGAGCTGGAAACAGATCCCTCATGTGAACACCGGCTGATAGTGATGGGTCCCACTTCTTTCTCCCTTCTTTCCCCCACATACAAACACCACACAGCCTCCGGCTCCTCTGCATAGACGAGAATGTCCCCTGCTGCTGTGGGGACCCCGGCCCGTCCCTGGCCCTGGCCCTGGCCCTGGCCCTGGCCCTGCCTCCCAACTTCCAATGCATTACATTCATTTGAATCAAGATGAGGTGCTTGCCCTTATGGAAATTAATCTTCTTCCTTCCTAGCTAGCTCGCTCCATGCATCGTACTAAGTTAAAAGATTTTTTAGGAGATGACATATGTAGCACTGCATAACCAAACTTTTTTCCAAGATTGCCATTTTTACTTGCATCATATCCAGCTCCACTTCTTCTCGTAGTGTTAATTTTTCGGAATATTATCGTAGTTAATTCGCTTTATTAAGCTGTATGTCTTTCATATTTGGTTGCTATCCTTGTTTCATGGGTTGACAACGTCAGATCCAGCCGCTGCGTTTGGATGCATTAACTCTACAACAAAATTGATTTACAGAACCATGAAAATTCTTTTGGTTACTATTGTTTTTTTTTTCTCAATAATTGGTTATTATTGGTTATTATTCTTTTGGGTGCATGAACACTACAATTCAATCGTCTTTATTTTTTTTTATATTGTTCTGAATCTTCAAACATGTCATTACAACAAAATTCTTCTACGTGAAAACTTTTTTATAGTCAAAATTAACTCTACTTACATTTGGTACTAAATGTAGCTAAAATTTATTTTATTTGTAATTAATTATAAATAATCGTATCAACCGTCATTCTTTGATACAGTTACATACAAAATTGATGAATTTAACTAAATATCATCACTTAGAAACAATCAACTATTTGCAGGCAAAATCAATTTTAGCCTAATCCAATTACATATGACCAAATTTACCTTAAATGCAGCCAAAAAATAATTACATTTAATGACGTTAGTTTTTAGTGTGCGTTTTTGCATTTTAATCATTATTTTCTTTATTTGTAATAATTTATCTTTATATACTTTCTTCTTTTAATTATTTATCCATGTAATTATAAGGGCATCACGACATGACTCTAATTGTGTTTAATTAGGCCGGCCTCAAGAACCCTGAAAGTTGAAGGGCGAAAAATTGCAGTAAAGGGATAACAATTGCAAAATCATGAAAAAGTCGACGAGGCAAATGCAAAAGGGGTGATTCAAAAATAGGAAGAAAGGAATGAGCGGAATGCTGTTCGAGTAACCCAGAGTCACATCCCTTGACTAAACCCTCAAGCACACGAGCAAGTAAGAGGTGCGCACGTGCAGGCACCTACTGTTCCCATCCCCGAGGCAGCCCGATGAGAGCGTGACGCGTGTTCTTTCCATGAAGCGCTTTCGACTGGTGGAGAAAGAAGGGGAGCTTTTACGGGGAGTGCAATGGAAGCGAAAAGGGTCTGCCGAGCTAGGATGGATTTGAATTTTACTGGTCACCCTCCGCGGAGCATGCAGTTGTTGTTGGACTGCAAGCAAGTAGCAACTGGTTACAGGGACGGGGAGGGGGGGCGCGCGGTGAAAAGCCGAGCCGCAGCGCAGGGCGAGCAGAACTGCGGAAGTGGCAGTGGCAGGCGTTGCGTCCCTTGCTGGTTGCTGCTGTTCCGTCCTCATCATCAGCCTGCGCGGACAGTTTTACGCCCTCAATGCCATTGCCAGCAGCGGGAGCAATCCACTTTGAAAATTGAGTTGGATTCCGTTTTTAATAAGAGGGAACGTGGGGGAGGACGAAATTTTGTGGGCTAAGTGACGGGACGAGGTGGGAAATAAAAAAGAAAATATTTTAAAAAATATGTAATTAATAGAAAAATAAAGATAAAATTGTAATAAATAAGTTTGATGAAAGTACTAGTAGCAAAAATAATTAGAATGTATGAGTAAAAATAGAAAGAATATGATGATTGGCTGAGATAATAGTTATATTAAAAAACTTACTCTCATCATTTCCCATGATTTTCCACTTATGGAGATTACCAAACAAGCCTTAGTTTTCACGCATGGCCCTCATCCTCACCTGCGTGTGATTAGCTTAGGTCCGTGACAGAGGATCTTGATTTTATTGAGGCCTAATCATTTCACTTCGATCTGAACTGAGGTCCTTTTAGATAGTCTAATACACATTTCTTTTTTTAAGCATTTTTACAAAAATCGTTATTTTAGTTATGTTTAATTTATAAATTGATTTTTACCAATTTTGAAAATATGTACATATTTATTTTGAATTTTTAAATATAGAAGTATTTAGTTATTTTAAATTGTTGAAACAAAACTAAAATACACTTATATTTGAGAATCCAAAATATAAATATATATCTTCAAAATTGTTAAAAATTAATTTATAAATTAAATATAATTAGATTAACTATTTTACAACAAATATATATTTTTGGACAAGTCTGAAAGGATCATTTTGCTATTTTTACGGTGGCTAAATTCTCACTTTGGAAAAAAAAATGTTGGGAGGGGTGGTGTGGGGTTGTTGGGTTGGTAATAATAGCGGATGCTGTGGGCTGCTACGCATTCATCAATCACCATGCGCGGCTGCATTGGTGAGTCGATGGCAACATTGACCTTCCACGAGGTGCGTGGGCCCGGCTGCAGATGCAAATGTCCAGCGAAAATTACAATGATTGGGCAAATCCACATGCCTGTACGATCGACCTTTTTCATTGGATGTGGACCGTTAACAGCATTGTTGTAAGCATCAAGGCGTTCTCCACCCACTTGACGCATGAGTCATCCCAAGAGCCCCCACGTGCAACCCATGCAGCATGTTGCCCCAACGGCCCTGATATTCCCCCATACGCCCCTCCTCATGTCTCACCCGTCCCTAAAATCAGTCGATCAAATAGCAGGATCATCCACAAATCATTAAATATACATAGCCGTATGTTTTATGATCTAATGCAACCCATGCATCCATACACCTTGGCTTTTTTAATTCTATAGGTTTTTTTTTTTGAAAAAACCTATACCCATTGATAAAAAGAATAATGATTCAGGAGTCATGATTCCATAACGTCAATTATATATTTATATTTTAGTTTTAATATTTATATATTCATTTCTAAATTTAATGCCTAAACCCATAAAAACAATCACAAGTTTATAAGCTTATGGTCCAACAGGCCTAACGGTTCAATCCATGGTTTTAAAATGTGTTACTCTTCAACTCTGAGTTTCTAACTACAGCCTTAGCTTTTTGGATTAATTCTCTGGCTCTTCAAACCATATCTACTGGATAGATTCTGCTCTAGTACTATTTGTAATGCCTCGACTTAAAAGACAATCCTAGGCATATGGGTTTTTAGATTTAATAGTGTGATATTATAAGCTCTAGTTTGATAAGTCAGCTATACAATTTTAAAATGCATTATACTATATTTAACTTAAGATTCACTTGTAAACCTCTAGAAATTCTTTTTC
Source organism: Annona cherimola (assembly GCA_030490835.1). NCBI lineage: Eukaryota > Viridiplantae > Streptophyta > Magnoliopsida > Magnoliales > Annonaceae > Annona > Annona cherimola. The sequence continues at coordinate 5,921,497 of CM059977.1, read as the reverse complement.
CTTTTCGATATAAGAATCATTTTTGGGTTATTACAAACTCACTAGCTTTTGCCAGATTTACCCTTAAACTACAATTCAATTTTGGACTTTCGCCTGTAGTCCTAGCTTTCTGGATAAATCGTATACTTGTTTTTAAAAAAAAAATTTCAAACTAAAATTTTTCACTATCTATAACTACCATATTTTCAAATTTTTTTTCACATCTTCGTATATAACTGCTCTAGTTTTAATCATTTTTACATAACTACTCATATAACTAATCTATTTATTTTAAGTTTAGTCTCTTTATACCTCATTATTACTCATATCATGTCACAATATTTTCTAGCAATTTAACAACTTTTATACAAAAAGCTTTTTATCTGAAAGTTTTATCAATTATCAAACACACCCAAACTCTCTAACTTTTCAAACCACACCTACTGGCGGGAATTTGCTATGGACTTATGGGTCAAATAATGTGATATTGTCAACTATGGCTTAGTAGCTCAATCACATAATTTTAAAACTCGTTACATCATATTTAGCCTAAAACCCATATGTAAACTTTCAAAAACTCTCTCTTATTCAATGCGAGATTTAATTCTGGATCATTACAAAAAAAAAAGATGTTAAAATTTCACATATATAAATTTTCAATTAAATTGATTTTTGACATCATAGATAAATATGCATTAATAAAGATATTATATTTTAAAAAAAATTGATTTTTTTAAAAAATACTCATTAATAAAGATAATAAAATTAAAAAATTAAAAAATCTAAAAAAGAAAAGAGGTGCATGGAAATGTTCGTGCACTGGAGTTATATTAGATGAATACCTTTTAATATAAGGATATGCTAGTGCGTAGCTGGTTGCATATTGATTACAGTTTTATACTTTTATTTAGTTTAAATGGAGCCCACATTATCATAAAATTAAAATCCCATCAGTCATTTAACTTATTATTATTTATTTTTATATAAATTAATGTTATCTATTTTACCTTGATACAAAAAATTATTAGAATCTTATATAGGTAGCATTTGCTTAAATTGTATTTGTTCGTGTATAAATTATGAAAAATGCTTAGATTTATTCACTGAGGCGTTAGAATGTAATAATTTAGAAAATCATTTACTCACATGGGAGTGATGATTTAGATGTTGAAAATTTAATTTTAACATTGATATTTAAATCAAATTATTTTATTATTTTAATTTTACACCATTTTCAATAGGAGATTTTAAATATAATGAGTCAGATTTTGATTTCATAATTAATATGAGGCAATTTTTGCAACCATAAAAACTAGCATATATATATATATATATGAGGAGTGATTATGTTAGCCGGGGCCAAGCAAAAGTCCCGTTTAACCCATCTCAAAAAATTCATTTACAACAAATTTTTTTTTTTACTTTTTTCTTCACACACTTTTTATCTAGGTGTATTTAACATATAAACTAAGTTTTACCATTTTTGGATATATTTATATATATATTTGAGATTTTTAAACATCTATGTGTATATATGTATTTAAAATATCTTTAAAATTTTAAAAATATATACACATATCTAAAATGGTAAAACTTGATTTATATGTTAAATACATTTAGATAAACAAGTGTATGAAAAAAAAGTAAAAAAAATTTGTAAATAGATTTTTTAATACACTTAGATAAACAAGTGTATGAAGAAAAAAGTAAAAAAAAATTGTTGTAGATAGATTTTTTGAGGCAGGCTAAGCATGATATTTGCTTAGCCCGGGCTAACAGAATCATTCCTATATATATATATATATATATGGGAAATGATCCAGTGCATGCGACTACACCGTGCAGTCCATGCACTGTGGGCCCCACCTGATCATTTCCCATAAATCCACCCCACCCATTGTATTTATAATTATTCACTTTATTACCATACCAATTTTCATCCAAATCCAACATGTGTGTAGTCTCCATCTTAAAATGGTGCAAAATCAACGTAATAAAATAGTTTAATGTAAATATCATGTTTAAAGTGGTTTTTTCAACATCTAAACCGTCTAAAGTATGATTTATATATGGATAAATGAGTGTATAAAGTTTCATTACAATCTAATATATGTGGGGTCCATTTTACAGCGGACTGCACCGTAATTACGGTGCAGTCCGACTGCACACGATCATATCCCTATATATATATATATAGGACCTGATTTCTTACACCCGGGAGCAGGCAGCACTCCCTGCTCCCGGGTGCATATACTTATTTTTTTATTTTTTAAATTTTTTTTATAAAACTGTTAATCTATGTGTATTTAACATGTGTATAAATTTTTATTATTTTTGGAGTATTTTATATATTTATTTTTTATTTTTAAAAATCAGTGGCATTTTAGGTAATTTTATACACATGTTAAATATATCTAGATTAACAGTTTTATAAAAAAAAATTTCAAAAAAAATAAGTATATGCACCTAGGAGCAGGGAGCGCTACCTGCTCCCGGGTGTAACAAATCAGGTCCCTATTTATATGTATATATATATATATATATTGATTTAAGGGAAGTGATCCTGTTAGCGTGGACTAAGCAAATGCATTGCTTAGCCAGCTTCAAAAAATTTATTTATAATAATTTTAATTTTTTTTCTTCGTACATTTGTTTATCTAAGTGTATTTAACGTATAAACTAAATTTTATAATTTTTTGTTATGTGTATATTTTTTTAGATTTTTAAAAATATGGGTATTTTAAATATATATATGGACATAAATGTTTAAAAATATAAAAATATATATGTATACATATATAAAAATGGTAGAAATTGATTTATATGTTAAATACACTTAATTAAACAATTGTATGAAGAAAAAAAAACTTTTGTAATGAGTTTTTTGAGATGGGCTAAGCGGGACATTTGCTGGTTGAGCTAATAGGATAATTCCTCATGATTTAATACATACGAGTTGTGTGGATCCTCCATGTAGCCCTTGTCTTCAATTTCAAAATTTTAAGCCATTTATCATGTTTAACGCATCTTATTTTAACATGCAGTGAAAAATAATTTTTACTAAAAGCTTTTTTTTATAAAAATAGTATCTTTTGAAAGTAAATATATAACTACTGAAATTTTTGAAAAATATACAATATAAAGGGTGTGTTCGTTTACACCTAAAACTTTTCACTCTCCACGACTGTCATATTTTTAATTATTTTTCATATATTTGTATACAAGTACTCTATTTTCAATTATTTCTATACGACTGCACATATAACTAACATATTTATTTTAACTTCAGTCTCTTTAGTACTTATCTTTACCCATATTATATCATATTATTTTTTTTCTAATTAAAAAATTTTTATACAAAATTTTTTAGCTAAAGGTTTTATCACTTTCTAAACACACCCAAGATATATAAAGCTTATGATGCATGTAATTTTTGAAATTATATATTACCAAATGCACCTTACATACAATAGCGAGTTGAATTTTGATTTAAACATCAATTAGCTAGTCATCAATTTGGGGCCCGTTTAACAATTTCCACCACTTGGATTATTTCTATATATTTACATATGGGAGCCTGATTACATATATCATGATATATTTTAAGCTAAAATATATTATTCATTTTTATAATTACTTGTATTTTTCCAAGTGTATTTAATTCATATATTAAGTTTGCCATTTTATAATAATTTTATATATTGATTTTAAATTTTTAAAAATCAAAATTTTAAGGGGTGAAAATGACTTAAATGCCCCTAAAATTCATGATTTTTTAAAAACAAAAATAGGTATGTAAAAGTATTGTAAAATAGAAAATTTCAGTGTAGGGAGTAAATATACTTTGCAAAACATGTTTATGAAAAAATAATTAAATAAAAAATGAATAACATATTTTAGCTTAGAATATACTATGATGTATATAACCGGTTCCGTGTGTGTGTATTCGACTTGCTTCTATGAACCTCTTCTTTTTTATAACCTCATCCTTTTCTAATTCTTAATGGTTGATGAATTGTAATTAGAATCTTTTATATCATAATAAAGTCATAACATTTGTTTAGTATCATTTCATATGGGCACCGTTTATAAATGTGTAACTCAATATAATAAAATAGTTTATACTCAAACAATTGTTAAATAATATTTTCAACATCTAAACTATATAAAATATTAGTATTATGTAGATAAATGATTCTATAAAGTATTATTATATTTTAATACATATGCGAATCAGTCTAAACATTTTTCTTAATTTACGCATGAATATATCTATTTTTGAGTAAATGTGCCCGTGCATAATTTGATTTGAATGAAACTTAGTCTCTTAACTAAATAAATAATATTAAATACAATAAATAGATTAGATTTTGCATTGATTATCAACATCTTAAAAATAAGTGTTATACAAAATCGCTTCTATGTAACAAAATGGGCCTCATACATATTGGGATGATATTATACTTTATACAATCATTTATTCATATAAAAAATATATTTAGATGGTTTAAATGTTTGGAAAATAATTTTAAAATTATTATTTACATCAAATTAATTTATTTTAAAATTATTATTTACATCAAACTAATTTATTACATTGATTTTATATTATTTTTAGATGCAACGCACACACATATCTAATGTGGATGAAAATTGGTATACTAATAAAACAAATAGTTCTAAATATAATTGATAGAGTAGATTTTCTATTCATAATTAAGTAGGCCTTATACTGCACAATACAATTTGAATGCATTGAAATATTTTTCCTATATATGTATAGAAACTTTTCATGAGTAGACAAACTACATGTGTTGCAAAATGGCCCTATGTATATTAAAATATAGTAATACATTATTTAATTATTTATCTATATAAAATCATATTTTAGACAATTTATATGCTAAAAATATAATTTTAAAATTGATATTTATGTTAATTATTATGTTGATTTTGTATTATTTTAAGACGGAGCTCATATTCATATTTGATTTAGATGAAAACTAAGATACTACTAAAGTAAATAATTATTAATATAATTAGTGAGATGGGTGTTAACTTCACCATCAAATAGGCCCCATTATAAAGTGGACTACAAGTGGACTACAATTGACTTCTTTCCTCTCTCCATGTAGATTGCCGTATGCTCCGGCGGCTATAAAAAGGGCGTCCAAGATCTCCCGTCCGGTGCAGGTTTGAAATTCCTCGACGGGTGACGCATCTACTTCTTTTAACTGTGCTGTACTGTTGTATTGCCGAAGCCAGAAAAAAAAGGATTGCCTTTCGCAGTCGGAGTGGGTGTAAATATCATTTCAAACCAAGCAAACCAGAAATCTACTTTGCATCATTAGCAGACAGGAAAATTGGGTCAAGTCTTTCCGGTCCTGGGCCTCACCAGCTCCACCATTAACCTCTCATCAGATAGGAGAGATCAGATCCATACGTCGGCTTTCCTTTCCTCTACTGCCCGACACAGACGGTTTCCACTCAAGATTAGAGAGCACGCGGCAAAGATTCTGATGTAGGCCCACCGGATCAACGGTCAGGATCATAGTCTCGATAGATCAAAAAGAGTTCCCTCCCAATCGCAATTCATATTATTCGGAATAAAAAAAAAGTAGGAAGTAGAAAATTTGTCCCTAAATCACGACATGGGTGGATGGACGGATGGATGTAAAAATCTTAAAAGCAGAAAAAAAGAGGAGCTAAATTACAGCTATTAAATTAAATTATTATTTATTATTCTATTTGATCTTGAGCCGGCTGTGCGATCGGTTCAGCGTCTGCTTGCCAAGCCGACGCCGCGATGAGAGGCCGGCTGTGCCAGCCGAGGGTGAGGCAGCCGCCGTTCTCCTCAACGGAGTAGCCATGCGCGGAGAAGAGCGTGAGCAGCATGCTGGCTTGTTTGAAGGCGTTGGAGCCGAGGTGGAGGGGCTTAAATCCGGCTTCCGCCATCCTGGCCCTCCATTTCGACAGCGGCTCGTGTCGCTCCACACGTGCGGCGCCCTCGCAGCACAGGATGTTGCAAATCTCCTTCTGTATGTACATCTCCGCCACCGCTTTCTCCGGCTGCATCGCGCACGACTCCAGCGAGTCGAACATGGTCGAGTAGTAATAAAGAGACTCGGTGAATCGGTCCAGGAATTTCGACGAGTTGTGGTCCGCCTCCTGCTCCACCACCGTCACGATTTTCGGCCGCAGACTGTGGATCCAGCCCAGGACGGAGTCGATTGGCGCCGGGCCACGGGCCGGGTCGGACGGCACGAGGAGACGGTGGAGCTGCATTACGGAATTAACGGCAACGGCCTCCCTAGGGTCGACCTGGAGCATCTCCGGCTTCACGTCGTCAAGGCGGGAGGCGGCGACGCCCCTGAAGGCGAACCGCACGCGGACCGACCGGGCAAGCTCCGCGAGGCGGAGGCCGATCTCGCGGAGGGAATCGCGGCCGTCGGGGGAAGGCGGGCCAATCCCCGTGAGACGCAGCAGCGGGGGACCGCCGGGGCGGAGAGCGAGGGCCTGGATGAGGGCAGGCCATTGGAGGCCGTGCATGAGGTTGAAGTCGATGACGTGGACGCAATCGTGGCCGTGGAACGCCTCGAGGATGGCCTGATTGGCGGTGAAGTGGGCGAATTTCAGGTAGGGGCAGGCCTCGTAGAAATGGTGGTATAGGATCTCGTTCTCCAGAGCCGAGCCGGGGAGGTCGGGCGCCATCTGGGCGGCAGAAAAGAGTCGGCGGCTGAGGGCGTCGATGAAGTAGCTACCGACCTTCCCGATGCCGCAGCCGGTGTTGACGCGTGTCAGGGGGAGGCGCATCTCTTCAATGAGGGAGCCGGCCAACTGGATGTCGCCGCGCTGCACCGATTCGGCGCAGGACATGAGGAGGTGCACAAGCCGGATGCCGGAGTCCTCCTCCTCTTCCATGGGGGCGAGGACGGTCAGCTGCTGCTGCTGGAGTGCATCCGGACAGCGCGGCCAAGTGTCGAGCATCGGGGAGGGTTTGGGGAGAGGGTCTAGCAGGAGATCGGACGGTTGAGGATGGAGCTCAGAGAGCATGGACTCGACCCAGGACGCGAGGTCGGACGGGTTGAAATGCACGGCTTCGGAGGCGATGCTGGAGATGTTTTCAGGCGCGTGGTTAACCATGGCCGACTCCAGGTGCTCCAGTCTCTGTGCCACGTGGCTGAGATCCGAAGAGCGGATGTGGTATCCGGCGCCTGCGAGGAGGCAGTCCATCTCGGGTAGCTTGGGTGGGCCGGATGGGGAGGTGGCGGTGGTGGTGGAGGAGGAGGAGGAGGAGGAGGTAGTGGCAGCTCTCCTGTCGTACGGCCCCATTTTTAGGAGACTAGCACCTCATCAGCTAGGAACTTTGAGCTGCAGCTGCTTCTACTTCAACTCCAGACTCCAGAGCAAGGTGATGGATGGGAAGGAAGAAAGGGGAGGTGAGTTTAGCTGTAACTTGTAAATGATAAGGGGAGGGGGTTGGAGTTGGTTTTTGTCACCGCGGCGCGGAATGGATCGCTGCTCTGACGGAGACTCACATTTCGTACTCACGCGCCACGTCGTACCCGCAAGTCCGTCCAGGTCTCTGTTTCTGCAGCTTATATGAGATACCGGTTTACTTAATCTGCACCGTCCACGGCATTACGGACAACAGAATTTTTTTTTTTTTTTATTGGTTACGGACAACAGAATTAATTGTACGCAGATGGTCGAAATTCAGCTATCTGAGTATCGATTCAAGTTAATAGCCGAATCCAGCGGACCCAGATTTTTCTAATCCGAACCGGGGACCGGGAGGCAGCGAATCGTCTTCCCGGACGTCCACGCAACAGAACTTTTGGATATTTTTCTTATACGCAAAAAAAAAAAAAAAAAAAAAAAAGTCCTTCAGGCCAGAAAAAGGTAGGATTGCGGAGGTGCAAATGATCCTATTATGGTATGACTGATGAATAAAATTTCATATCAATGGTATCAAACGGAAGTAAAGGTTATGAGCCCAGCGTGTACGCTAGATTAAAATTTTTTATAGTTAAGAGCGAATGTCATACTTGTGTCATGGAATGTTTCCACTTCGAGTTTCGATTTTTACCCATTTATGGAGCAGCATTTTCTGTTGACACTACTTGAACAAGATTAGAAAAATATGTACAACACATCTCATGACTAAAACAAAATTATCATCCCGTATCGCATGATGGAGGGCTGACGGGCTTTGCGTGTAGCTTTGCGGGCACGAGAGTAGAATGTGAATGACGTGCAATGCGGACTGGATCCTGCGGAGGATGCATTTGGAGAGATGACGTCAGTAGTCATAAGAGGTATCCCAGCCTGCCTGCCACTGTCATGGGAAGAAGATGCATGGATGCATCGATCCGAGGCCACGCACGTAACATCGCATTCACCCCACGCCAATATCTCGTTCGATTTCGCGCGCTCTCCTCTCGTTTTGCAACTTTAAAACTCCCGGAACGATGAGGGCGGCAAGGCGACCCTCTAAGCGTCCCTTAAACATGGGTACAACTGGCGGAAAAATAAAAGGACTTTCGGGAAAAAGGAAAAAAAAAAAAAAAAAAAAAAAAAACTCAGCCTAAAAGACAACCTTGCAACATATCGTGATAAATGCAATGGCTTAAATAGATTCCATTAAATTATCTCGATTAGGCCTATCCACTTAGTGTGATTTCATTTTAGGCTTATGGGAAACTAATTGCACTTGAATATTCCCAATCCATGCTTACAGACGGGTGAAACTAATTCTAATTGAATATTCCCATTTACAGACTCTATCCACTTAGTGTGATTTCATTTTAGGCTTATGGGAAACTAATTGCAATTGAATATTCCCAATCCATGCTTACAGACGGGTGAAACTAATTCTAATTGAATATTCCCATTTACAGACTCATGTCTCTAGCTGGTACATGCTTGGAGCAATTTAGTGTGCCTTTTGCTAGCTCTTACAAAAGACTAGCAAGGTGATCATAAAGTTAGAGCACAGTCCTTTAGCACAATTAAAAACCCGTTTGAAAATTGACCTTCTTAATTATTCTATTTGCATTTTTTTTCTAAAACACTGATGGGATGGCTAAGTAAATCGCGGGAGTATCCGACAAATGAGTAGATCGTGTTGCTAATTTAACATGCATCCGGCCACATAGGATCACATTAAATTGTTTAGGTGAAAATCATGACTATCTATGTTCAGTGATAATGATAAAATGGACAATGTTTTGGATTTGCTGGGCATGTCAATGGCAGCTCATTTATTTATCAAATATGGTTAAATCCTCCATGTAACATCTCAGCATATTCATTTCATCATATTTTATATAAACGGCTGTTATTTAAAATAGTGAAATAATTTCCATAAAAAAGGTTGTCTATCGAGAGGACTCATAACCAGAGTATATATGAATATCTAATTTATCTATTGTCCCAGATGTTGGACATATATGACGCTTATCTATAGAAGTATTTTGAAGTGATATTTTCAAACCATGGACGATTTTAATTTAAGGGAAAAGGCATTGCAAAAAAATTAGCTAGTAAATCATAGAAATGACACTAGTGCCAAAGTAATTAAATATGAAAATAGATAAGCATTTTTAAAATTAAAAGATACAGTTAGGATAAAATAATTAATTTTTATGTTAATATGAAAAGAAAATGAAAATTTTATATTACTTAACCTCAAAACAAACACATTTTGTATTTATCCATATTGATATATGTAATTATGAGAATTATAAATAAATATATACATGTATAGATATGATAGAAAAATATTCAAGTTTAGATAGCTACAAATTAGGCCCAATCTACCATCGAAGTTAACATCTAACTTGTCGGTTGTATCTAAAATTATTTATTTAAATAATATATTAATTTTCATCCGAAATGAATACTTACATTAGCCACAATTGAAAATATATAAAATTAATATAATAAAATATTTTATTTTAAAATTTCTTTTGCAACATTTAAATGGTTTGAAATATAATTTCCGTATGGACAAATAATTATATAAAATATGATTGCATTTTAATACACAGGGGTCATTATTACACTATACTTACGATACAGTGCAATTGCATTATGATAAATGATTTAGATTTTTAAAAAATTAAAAATAATAAAAATAAGCATAGAGGTGAGATGAGTATTGAATCATTACCTTGTGAAATCAAGACCGTATCGCCGGTCGGTCCAAAAAGAAGACGTAATCCGGATGAAAAGCACCGGAAAAGCACATCAGGATCTAGGAATTTAGGATGGGAAGTTAATATAAAATATAGGGTGTGTTTGGTAATGAATAAAACTTTTGATGAAACGTTTTAGAAAGTAAAAGTTGTCAAATTATGTGATATGATATGAGTAATAATGAGTAGTAAAAAGGATAAAGTTAAAATAGATAGGTTAGTTGTGTGGATAGTTGTGTAGAAATGATTGAAAATAGGGTAGTTGTATAGGAAAATGTGAAAAAATGATTAAAAAATATGATAGTTGTAGAGAGTGAAAAGTTTTAGATTAAAAAGTTTTAACTCGACATTTTCTATCAATTGCCAAACACACCCATAATCTGAACTGTTCAAACTTCTTTTTGTTGGCTTTTAAACTTATAGATTTCATCTCTCCCACCAGATGAAATTGTTATATCTCTTTCGCCAATATCTTTAGCTTTTTCATGGTTTCTGCCCGAGTAGAATATCCAAAAAACCGATTCCATTGTCAAAAGTGGCTTAAGATTAAATGAACGGTTCAGATTTCACTATTTATGCTCGTTTATGCTCGTAAGATGGGTGTAGTATACCCCATTTCAGATCTGCCGGTTCTATGGCACTTGGCAAGGCGGTTGTTGTTTCCACAAATATTCGTGATATGATCGATAATTCGAAAATGATTGCGATAATCTCTCTCCGTTTTACATATCGCGAGATATTTGTCCACTTGAGAGAGGGCAGGCCGGTGGACTGTTTGGATCAGTCGCGCTGGACGCTAATCTGGTGCATGTGTAGAGCCATGCCAATTGCCATATCCCTTCCATGATCACGATGAGTTACACGTGTAAGAATTGGATTTAAAAATCATTGTAATTAATCAGATCCTGTACATTAATTTGAGGGCACTTTAATATTTTTAATATTTTTAACCGTCCACTTAGTAGGCATTGATACGTTATTCGGCTACGTTGATTCTGGTGGTGATCCAAAAACTTGGATTGCCGTTCACGTACTCCACGTGTACGGCTATTGTGGAAGAAAAGTTACCAACTCCTTATACGTATTTTTAATGACTCAATAATGGTTTTGGGGACGTAGCGAAAATGACCAGATAGAGCTATTGATATTTAAAATTGATCTTCTCATCTCCATCCATTTTACTCGGATTTTCACATCCATGGTAAACATCACCTTTTTTAGGGTATTTTCTTTTACGGGAATATCATTACCAATAGGATTAGAACGTGTACAATCAACCTCATCAATCAATCGGGGGCCACTAACTCACACTTCTCCAAAATAGCAAAATAAAAATATTTATTTAAATAAATGCCATTAAGATTTAGAATTGAAAGTCAAGAAAAATAGTCAACTAGCTTCATTAGTCCATTTAATCATAATTATAAAGTCATTGATGTTGCAAGTCATCATTACTGAGGACCCTCGCTTTGACTCGTGCATTCATCATCTCTTGCCTCGTTATGAAAATGAGTCCTTAGTGCCAAAGACACTATTATATATGTGTCTAATATTTTATCAGGAGTGCAACTTGAGTAGGATATCTCTAAATTGACATATTGGATATATAGAGTAGGGTAGGTTCAAATAAAAAAAGTAACTGGTTCAATTACAATAATGTAAGTTACCAGTTCTAAGTACTAAGAACCGTTCTGAATTATTAATATATATTTAATATATTTTATGAAATATCTTTTATATTAAAAGACATAAATGTATTCTTTAAATATATAGAAATTTATTTAATTTATCTATTATTTTGGTAGATTTAATAAATATATTTCTATAATTATATTATTATCATCTTGATTATAGGTTTTAAGTAAGATTATAATAAAACTATACCTTTCAAATAGAATATAAAGGCTAGTTTAAGGAATTAATTTGAAATTGTAACCAAAACCAACACGGTCTTAAAAATAAGATAAGTAAGAGTTTCTAAGAATATAATAAAGGTAAAGTTAATTCTAAATCGAACCTATTTGATCTCAGTTGCAACCCTCTCTTTTGGCTCATGTGTGCTTAAAAATAACTCACATTGATTGACACCTTACTCACGCATAGGGCCATATAAATTAATTTTGGAAATCTTTCATTGTTGAATCATCATGCCAAGCCAATTTTAAGGCAATGTTGTCGGCTAGAGATGGTCTATATCAATAATTTATTTTTCTAAACCTTGTAATTTGCTAAAAAAATTACTCCTCTTCATTGTTCCACTTTATTTTACGATGAGATCTCCCTGGAACTTTGTATTTCAGAGATCGCACCTGATTGCACTGGAGAATATGAAAAATAAAAGTATGTCTCTAGTTGAGGCTTAAAAGAGTATGGCCAAGAATGTAAATCCTTCTTTTATTCACCATTATAAGGCCCCAGTCACACTCTTTTAAGCCTTAAATAGAGATATTTTTATTTTTTAAGAATACTTTTATGAAACTTTTATTTGATATAACCCATTTTATTTTTAATCTATTGATGATTAATTGAAAATTCATTCAATTTATTAGATTTAGCATAATTTATATTATCATGAAAATTTTTATATTTTTTTAGTATCACTATGCATAGGTTTCATCTACAAATGTGTAAAATTAACACAATAAAATATTTTAATACTTAATTTCAATTTTAAAGTAGTATTTCAACATCTAACCTGTCTAAAATATCATTATTACAATGATAAATGATTCCAGAAGCGTATTACTATATTTTAATACATACATGAATGAGTCTGAGTATTTCTTTTAGTTTACGCATGAATGCTTATATTTTAAAGTAAATGCGAACTATGCACATATTTGATTATAATGAAACTTAATTTTTTAATTAAAAAAATGTTAAATACGGTGAATGAATTAAATTTTGCATTAAAAATTAATATATTAAAAATAAAAAAGATTATTGTAACATACCGGTCCAGAAAAGTGATCCCGACCGTGTATTTAATGCAATTTTTCAATATCAATCACACATTTATGGCGAAATTAATTATTATAACTTCATAAAAATTTTAAAATTCTACTTCTACTAATCATGTTCCCATTATTACATCAAAGCACAAAGAAAAGAAGTTTTACAAGTCTCACTCTCAATACATGCCTTTGAAATAAATAAATAAAATTAAATATCCTTGAAAATCTTCACGTAAATCCAAAATGCTAGTGTCCCACTTGATTTGGTACACCTATAAAAATAATGGGTTAGTCTCAATTATGACTAGCAAGTAAAAAATTATTTGAAAATGGATAATGCCTCAATTAAAACTTAATTAAATGATAAAATAATCATTTAATTTAATATCTTAAAAATTAGGCCTCAAATGCAAAATCAAACCCTTCCATTGAGTCCAAAAGCATCAAAAACATAGAAATAGACTATTTGATCATTCAAATCGGAGTTCAAATGAATAAATCACAATAAAATGGAATGAACAGCCTAAATTAAGCCACATCATCGTAGCCTTTACTGCATGTGGGGCTCATCAGGGCTTATCTTACTTAGCCCTTATTGCTGTAATGACCCACATCAATTTTCCAAAATTCCCTGAACATCAGAAGCATTAAAGTGATTAAATATATAAAAACTATCAAAAGCAACAAAAAAATTTCGTTGCAAAAAGGAAGATTCAAATCAACAAAGCTGCATGACGGAATTTCTTCCGTTCCAAATTTCGACGATCGTCGAAATTCTTTTCTTTTCGGACGTCCGTGAAAATCGAAATTGGCTTATATAATTCGATTTTACGCACATCATATTATATATGAGCATTATTACATATATTATAATTAACTCACACCATTAATATATAATTTCAATATCCATATATTTATTACATATCAATGCATTTATAAAAATAAAATGCATAATAAAAAATTTTCAAAAATCTCAATACATAATTTTTAAGCATAAAATTTGACATATTTATCTGCAAAATTTTATATCCTAAAAACTTAGAATTATAAAATTTAATTATGTCAAATATAGCCTAAAAATTATATAATATAATACTTTATACATAACAATTGTATAAGAATAGTTCCAATGCAAATAACATAATTATCGAACTAAAATCAATTTCCAAATAAAATCCCACTTGCCTTATAAAAGTTCTTTCCTCACGCAAGCCGTTTTCTCTAAAATTCTCCCAACCTTTCTTACGAATACCCCCATCTATCAAGTCTCTATCCTAATTTATAGAAGTCTCGTAGCTTCTAAGGGATAGGAAGATAGGAATAAAATAAAATTTATTTTAAAAATTAGATTCTATCTTAACAAATTTTATCTAGGATAATTCTTATCTCATTATATCTTATCCTGTGAAGATAAAATTTGTTTCAAAATTAAATTATATCTTAACCACCCTATCTAGGAGAGTTCTTATCTCATCCTATCTTATCCTGTGGGGCCCACATGTCTGGAGAGGCAAAAGTGCAAAATTAATTATTATTATTATTATTATTATTATTTCAATATTTTACATTTTCCCCACCTTATAAAGTTTTGTCCTCGAAACTTGCAACAGTCGTGATAGATTTCGGAATAATTCGGGGCAGATTCTACGAATATCATCCTCTAGCTCCCACGTTGCTTCCCGCTCATCGTGGTTGCTCCATTGCACTAGAACATGCCGAAATGTCCTCCTCTTTAACTGCTTCTCGCGACTATCCAAGATTCGAATAGGACGTTCCGGATGAGTTAAATCTTCCTCGATCTCATATTGTTCGGTTGACAAAATATACGTCGAATCGGCTACATACTTTCTTAACTGTAAGATATGGAATACATTATGAACACTTGCTAGCGAAGGAGGCAATGCTAGCCGATAGGCAAACCCGCATATAATTTTCAATATCTCAAAAGGTCCGATATATCGAGGAGATAATTTGTCTTTCACTCCGAAACGAGTCACACCTTTGGTGGGAGAGACTTTTAAGAATACTAACTCGCCGACTGTAAATTGTAGGTCTTTTCGTCTACCATCAGCATATTTTTTCTGGCGATCTTGCGCTGCTTCTAACCGTCGTCTAATAATTCGAACGACATCAGCAGCTTGCTGAACCAAGGCTGGAGCTAAAAGTTGTCGCGTACCAATTTCTTCCCAATAGACAGGCGTTCGACACCTTTTCCCATACAAAGCTTCAAACGGAGCCATACCAATACTAGCCTGATAACTATTGTTATAGGCAAATTCAACCAAAGATAAATGCTCATCCCATGAACCAAGAAAATCTAAGGCACAAGCTCTCAATAAATCTTTTAAAATTTGCATAGTTCTTTCAGACTGACCATCTGTCTGTGAGTGATACGCGGTGCTCAACCGCAACTCTGTTCCCATACATTTTTGTAATTTTTGCCAGAAATCGAAAATAAACCGTCGATCTCTGTCTGACACAATGGAAACAGGGACACCATGTAAATGAACAATCTATCGCAGGTACAAGTCTGCCATTTGATCTATTCTAAAGGTCATGCGATAGGGCAAGAAGTGAGCAGATTTAGTAAGTCTATCCACCACTACCCATACAACATCATAACGAGCTTGCGTCCTAGGGAGAGCCGTCACAAAGACCATGGTAATATGCTCCCATTTCCACTCTGGTATTTCTAAAGGTTGCAACAATCCGGCTTGTCTTTTTCGTTCCGCTTTGACCTGCTGACATACTAAGCACTGAAACATAAATTTGGCACACTCGACACGTAGCCTTTTTCACCAGAAATTTTGTCTCAAATCTTTGTATATCTTGGTACTACCAGGGTGCACAGAAAATTTATACTGATGGGCTTCCTCTAAAATTTCTCATCGTAGCTTATCATCTCTGGGCACAACTAACCTTCCCCAAAAATGTAGTGTGCCATCAGGACTACAACCGAAATTTGAGGGATCTCCATTCTTTAACTTCTCTAAAACACGAAGAATAAGTTTATCTTGTTTCTGAGCTTGCTTTATCTGATCAATCAGTATTGACTGAATTTGTAAAGCACTTATTCTTCAAATTTCTCGTGGAGTTACCACTTCTAACTGCAATGATTGAATTTCTCTTATTAGAGGCAATTGTTGAGTAATCCAAATTGCAGTGCAGAATTTACGACTTAGAGCATCAGCTACCACATTTGCTTTATCGGGATGATATTGAATACTAATGTCATAGTCTTTTAGTAACTCCAATCATCTTCTCTATCGAAGGTTTAACTCTTTTTTAGAGAAAATGTACTTCAGGCTCTTATGGTCTGTAAAAATTTCTGTTTTCTCCCCATACAAGTAGTGGCGCCATATTTTTAAAGCAAACACCACTGCGGCTAATTCCAAGTCATGGGTAGGGTAATTTTGTTCATAGGGTCTTAACTGTCTAGATGCATAGGCAATTACCCTACCTTGCTGCATGGGTACACGACCGAGGCCTTTCCTAGATGCATCACTGTACACCAAGTAGTTTTCGCCAGTGATCGGCAAGGCTAAAATCGGCGCTAAAGTTAAGCGACTCTTCAATTCTTTGAAACTTTTCTCACAAGCATTTGACCAGATAAATTTAGTATTCTTGTGGGTTAACCTGGTAAGTAGTACTGCTATGCTTGAGAAATTTTCTACGAATTTTTGATAATACCCTACCATACCCAGAAAACTTCTAACCTCAGTTATAGTAGTCGGTCTACCCCAATTGGTTATAGCTTCTATCTTCTTTGGGTCTACTGATACACCATCACTGCTAACCACATGACCTAAGAAGGTCACACTATCCATCCAAAACTCACATTTCTTTAGTTTGACATATAACTTGTGTTCTCTTAGGGACTGTAGTACTTCTCTTAGATGACCAACATGTTCTGCCTCTCCTTTGGAATACACTAAAATATCATCAATAAATACCACAACACACTTGTCTAAGAACGGTTGAAATACCCTATTCATAAGGTCCATAAATGCGGCCGGAGCATTGGTTACTCCGAATGGCATCACTAAAAATTCGTAATGACCATACCGGGTTCTAAAAGCTGTCTTAGGTATATCTTCGTCCCGAACTTTCAACTGATGATATCCTGACCGTAGATCTATTTTGGAGAAGACCGATGCACCTTGCAGTTGATCAAAGAGATCATCAACTCGGGGAAGTGGGTATTTGTTCTTGATTGTTACCTTATTCAGCTCTCTGTAATCGATGCACAGCCTCATACTGCCATCTTTTTTCTTTACAAAAAGCACAGGTGCTCCCCAAGGTGACTTACTAGGTCGAATAAATCCTAAATCGAGAAGCTCTTGCAACTGTATTTTTAATTCTTTCAACTCTACAGGAGTCATTCGATAAGGAGCCTTTGAAATTGGAGTAGTACCGGGCATCAATTCTATGATGAAATCAATTTCTCTTTCTGGGGATACTCCCATCAACTCTTTTGGAAACACATCCGGAAATTCGTGAACAATCAGAATGTCTTCCAACTTAACCTCTTTTTCTTCTATTGCTAGAACTGATATAAGACATCCTTTCCAGCCCTTTCTAAGAAGTTTTCTAGCTTGAAAAGCTGATATGAGGTGGGGTACTACCAATTGACTTCTCTTGAAATCAATACTTTGTTTATCGGATCCTCTTAAGCTTACACGACGCTCACGAGGGTAAATTCCATGTACCCACTCAGCTAACCAATTCATTCCCAAAATGACATCTAGATCTTTCATAGGTATGATGAAAAGATCTACTGGGATGGTCAAACTTTCAATTTCTGGGGTACAAGCCATACAAGCATGTCTAATCAATAAACTACCCCCAACAGGTGATGTGACTCGGACATCCCAAGTTAACTCAGTGACTTTCAATTTATGCTCTTGCACGAACTTTTCGAATATAAAAGAACTATCCACACCTGTGTCAAATAATACTCGAGCAAAAATACCACAGAGACGAATAATATCTGCCACTGTCTCCGCCGATGCTTGGATTTGCTCGGGTATTAGGGCTCGGACTTGTGCTTGAGCTGGTAAAACTGGCTGTCGTCCACCACCACCTTGGTACTGTTGTCCTGTTGGTCTACCAATTGGATGATTTTTCCCCTGCTGTTGTGGTTGTCCAACATTTCTGGCTATTGGACAATCCTTAATGATATGACTAGGCTGTCCGCAGTTGTAGCACACGAAGCCCATGACACAATTTGATGGTCGATGACCAGTCTTTCCGCACTTGAAGCATTTGCAAAGTCCGGTATGAAACTTTCCACATCTGTTGCACTTGGGAACTTTTTTCTTCTTTTAAAATCCTCCATTCTTTCCACTTCCCTCGACTCTAGTTTGCCCCGAAGAAGACTGTCCGATCTGCTTCTTTCCCGAATGATCTTTTACCGGAGATCGTTCCCTTTTTAGGTAACGCCGATCAAGTTCAGCGGTATCACTCTCAACTAAGAGAGCATTATTGACTGTGTCACCATAGGTTTTATTGCGGCAAAGTATTACTCGACCGCGTATACCCTCAGCAAGACCATCCTCAAACTTGCGGATCCGACTATATTCTTCCCATTCTGAGCTTGGAGCAAACCGAAGCAGAGAGTTGAACTTTGTTTCATACTCGGCCACCGTCATAGTGTCTTGCTTCAATTCAGCAAACTCTCGGGTCTTCGAAATTCTAACAAAAGATGGAAAGAACTTGGCGAAAAAGGATTCCTTAAATTTATCCCAAGTTACATTTTCTTTTCTACTGTTGAAGACATGTTGCTGTGTCTTCCACCATCGATAGGCCTCTCCACTAAGTTTGAATAGAGCAAATAAAACTCTTTGTCGGTCGTCACAACCCAAAAAGTCAAAAATCTTTTCCATCATCTCGATCCAATGCTCGGCAGCTAAACAATCACCACCGGCAAAGGATGGGAGTTTTTGACGATGGAATGCATCAGCATCTCTCTGATCCATTTCTCGCTGTTCGGGACAACCCGTGGTTGCAATACCCAGACTTTCTACAACTATTCCTTGAGCTTTATCACTAGTTCCTCTGTTTGCCTGGTTCGAGACCTCCACTTCTTTCTGCCTACCAAATTCCGATTTTTCTTCTAAAACCCGAGCATCAAAGTTTTGATCTGGCCCTTCTCTCTGACTCCCATGCATACTAGCAGTCGACTGATGTTCATCATGCCCGTGGCGATAATGCTCTTGGTTTCTTAGCACTGCTGATGATTGCTGTTGAACAATCTGTTCTAGCTGTGCTTGCATCTGTTCCCACTGACGAAAAGTCTCTGTCTGAAACACTACAAAGGTTTTCTCTTGTTCATTCAGACGCTGCTCAAGCATGTTAGTTCTGGTCGGAGATTCAACTAGAGCTTTATCCTTCCTTCTACTGGGCCTTTTTCTAGGCTCAGCTTCTAGTTGGTCTTTAGCCTGCTTCTTTCGCGGCTTTTTACTAGGATATTGCTCTGGGTGACCAGTTTGGGCATTCAGATCATCGAAATTACTTTCCATTCTGGCATAGAAGAGAAATATGGTCTCAATAAATATTCTTAAGCAAACAGGAACAATCGTAACTTTTTATTTTTTTTAAAAAATGTTACAACCTAATTTGCATATTTGCTAAAAGGATAATTTTTCTTGAGGTGATCAGAGGAATGACACAGGAAACAAACTCGGCTACCATATGGACATGCCTTAGCTGTATGTCCATTGGTACCACAAAAATAACACACCAACTCAGTTAAAATGGGTCGTTGGTTATTAAAAGTCCTTGGTTCCTTCCTGGCGTAGGCTTCCTTAGACTCAACTCTAGTCTGCACGTCTTGACCCTGTGGTCGCATAGAGGATAACTTGTGAGCAGTCTGAGAAGGTACCTCCTGGGTCTCTACCTCAATATAGACAGGATCTGGGCCGGGTCCTTGAACAGGGAAAACTTCCTTCTGCAGCTCTGGACTAGGTTCAACCGTTACCTTTGGCTTGGGTATAGCAAGGAACTCACCCATAGCCTTAGGTATATCCACCACTTTGGGCACATCCACAGCCTTGGGCACATCCACAGCCTTGGGTACATCCACAACTTCAAACTCATCCATAGCTTTGGGCACATCCTTAGCTTTGGGTACATTAGCAGCTTTGAACTCATCTACGGCATTGGGTATATCAGCAGTTTTGGGCTTATCCAGGGCTTTGGGTACGTTAATAGGTGATATCTTAGGCTTTGAAACAGCAACCTTAGTCCGTACAGAAGGTTTCCTTAAAGTTGAAGGATCATCCTGTTTTAGGGTTCCAACCATCCGAGGTAGGGGTACAACCTTCTTAAATGTAGGTACAGCCTGAGTTTCAGCTTTTCTTTTCTTAGGCTTCTCATCCTCTATGGGTTTTTGGATACGCAACCTTTTACTTTTATCAGCTAGGGTTTCATTATCTAGATCAATTTATGGGTTAGTCATTAATTGGGTCACTGGTTTCTTACCCTTCTCCCTGTTTAGATTTCTAACCTGAGGTTTAACAAGTATAGGTGGGGTGGCAGCATCCACAGCCTCTAGAATCCTATCCAGTTTTTTATTTAGGGCTTGGTACTGTAAATAGGATTCCTTTCTCCAGGTTAGAACCTGTTTTTCTAGGGCACTTAACCTTTCATGGGTAGTAGGGAGAGTCTTTCCTTGGGTTTTAGGAGTAGGGTATACTGATGTACCCGAACTGACAATTTTCTGGACTCAAAAAGAAAACATAGGGTTAGATTTGCAAATCCATTTCAAAATTCTTTTTTTTTAAAAAAATTATTATAATAATTAATAAGCCATATTTTATATGTGTGACCGCTCTGATACCATCTGTAACATACCGGTCCAGAAAAGTGATCCCGACCGTGTATTTAATGCAATTTCCCAATATCAATCACACATTTATGGCGAAATTAATTATTATAACTTCATAAAAATTTTAAAATTCTACTTCCACTAGTCATGTTCCCATTATTACATCAAAGCACAAAGAAAAGAAGTTTTACAAGTCTCACTCTCAATACATACCTTTGAAATAAATAAATAAAATTAAATATCCTTGAAAATCTTCATGTAAATCCAAAATGCTAGTGTTCCACTTGATTTGGTACACCTGTAAAAATAATGGGTTAGTCTCAATCATGACTAGCAAGTAAAAAATTATTTGAAAATAGATAATGGCCCAATTAAAACTTAATTAAATGATAAAATAATCATTTAATTTAATATCTTAAAAATTAGGACTCAAATGCAAAATCAAACCCTTCCATTGAGTCCAGAAGCATCAAAAATATAGAAATAGACTATTTGATCATTCAAATCGGAGTTCAAATGAATAAATCACAATAAAATGGAATGAACGGCCCACATTAAGCCACATCATCGTAGCTTTTACTGCATGTGGGGCTCATCAGGGCTTATCTTACTTAGCTCTTATTGCTGTAATGACCCACGTATCAATTTTCTAAAATTTCCTGGACATCAAAAGCATTAAAGTGATTCAATATATAAAAACTATCAAAAGCAACAAAAAAAAGCATTAAAGTGATTCAATATATAAAAACTATCAAAAGCAACAAAAAAAATTTCGTTGCAAAAAGGAAGATTCAAATCAACCAGCCAACTTTCCTTTCTTTTCTTTTCGTACGTCTGTGAAAATCGAAATTGGCTTATATAATTTGATTTTACGCACATCATATTATACATGAGCATTATTACATATATTATAATTAACCCACATCATTAATATATAATTTCAATATCCATATATTTATTACATATCAATGCATTTATAAAAATAAAATGCATAATAAAAAAATTTCAAAAATCTCAATACATAATTTTTAAGCATAAAATTTGACATATTTATCTGCAAAATTTTATATCCTAAAAACTTAGAATTATAAAATTTAATTATGTCAAATATAACCTAATTATATAGCCTAATTTAATTATATAATATAATGCTTTATACATAACAATTGTATAAGAATAGTTCCAATGCAAATAACATAATTATCGAACTAAAATTAATTTCCAAATAAAATCTCACTTATCTTATAAAAGTTCTCTCTTCACGCAAGCCGCTTTCTCTAAAATTCTCCCAACCTTCCTTACGAATACCCTCATCTATCAAGTCTCTATCCCAATTTATAGAAGTCTCGTATCTTCTAAGGGATAGGAAGATAGGAATAAAATAAAATTTATTTTAAAATTAGATTCTATCTTAACAAATCTTATCTAGGATAATTCTTATCTCATCATATCTTATCCTGTGGAGATAAAATTTGTTTCAAAATTAAATTCTATCTTAACCACCCTATCTAGGAGAGTTCTTATCTCATCCTATCTTATCCCTGTGGGGCCCACATGTCTGGAGAGGCAAAAGTGCAAAATTAATTATTATTATTATTATTATTTCAATATTTTACAATTATATAAAATTGTTTCTACATAATGTTATTACATAGAAGATAAGCCTTCTGCCTTTTCCCCCCTTACTTAGTTGAACCATTTCTTCCCGTGGTATTTCAGAAAAAGCTTCAGATTAAGTAAGCTATCCTCCTTTTACATTCAGGAAGGGTTCAGATTAATAGAAACCTCCTTTTCCAATAAAAAATGTCCCTTTCGCTTTGCATGTCCTCTAGCAGTAGCAGATGCCTGCTAACTTGTGCTCACTCAGTAACATTTGTCTCAAAAATTAACTTTTAAAATGCACACATAAGAATCATCAGGAAAGAAACTGCATGCTATTTTTTTTTTTAAAAAAAGAAATCATTTAATACATATGGGTTTTGGCGTTTATCCAGACTATGACCATATAACGACCTTTAATTAAGCTGCGAAAATGACAGAAAAGCTGTGAAAAAGACAATTAATCTCCATTAATTTAATTGCATTGGGCTATTATTATATTGTTTAATTCAGGAGCTCATGTGTATTCTATCATTTCGTTGTTATCTTGTAAATTATGGATCTTAACCGGAATATTTTAATAGTTCGTTTCAGTAGTACACACGTCTACTTGGTACTTAAAAAATTCAAACGTCTCTTTTCAAAATTCGGAATGATTTTTGTTCCTATGTGAGACACTAGTTAGGATTACGAAGATTACAATGTTGTTACGAATTATCCAATCCGTTCCCTCAATACTTGCACTTGTCTGGACCATCCAAATTAATAACCAGCCTCTTAATTTGAGGAAAATCATTTCTACGATTAGCTAGGATCAACGAACCAATGTAAGCTTTGATATATCAAAAGGCATATTTTTTCGATAATTTTATAGGTGAAATCCCTTTTTGATTTTTCATTTATCATGATGGCTTGATTACCAAAATCATAATTAATATTGTTCTTTATATTACATAAATAAAAAAGTCATTTAATAGGAAATCATCGTAAAGTCATATTTTTATAGTTTATTAGTTACTCGGCTAGTATATTCTTTAATACTATAAAGACAAGTACAATAATAAATAAATAAATAAATAAAAGACAAGTACAATGTATAGCTTGGATCTTTTTAAAGCAACATATCTATACGCAACGAAAAGCGTCTGTGTATCGTCATGGCAATGCGGCGGAGTATAAAAGCTTGCTTTTCGCGCGAGAAGACACGAGTCGGCCACAATCCACATATCGATCTGGAGCTTAGAATATTCCGTCACATGACATGTGTCAACCAGGAGTATATTTGCTGCGGCCACGTATGAGACTGTCCAAAAATTAATAACGTCATAAATAAAGAACTACGGGAAGGAAGCCAATGAAATAATTAACAGGGAGTTTTCATCTATCTAAGAAAAAATGCCGAACTTGGGTATTTTTAAAGTCCGTGGGATGTACTGAAGAAATTAATGAGTTTGAATTGAGGGTTTTCTTTTTTTCGGACTAAGAAAAATGGTCCAAACTCCAAAACTCTAGCCTAACAGAGGAATCATTTAATATTTGTTTATTCATAGATGATTTTGATGCGGGTCCATACTCCAATGTCTATTTGTCGCCAATTACTAGCTAGATTGTGATAATCAACGGATGGAATATATATGCATGTACCACATTTATCAGCAATAATAAAAGTCTATACAAGCAAATAAGAGATATATGTCCAAAAAGTCTAAAGTTATTTTAATATACATACAGGGTTCTCTGTGTATATACGTGTATATATATATATATCGAGAATTATTATATGAAATTGGTTTTACATAAGTGATTTTATAAAATTATTTTTATTTTTTGATATGTTAATTGATGCAAAATCCAATCTACTCATTTTATTTAATATCATTTGTTTAGTTATGAAACTAAGTTTTATGTAAATCTAATATGTAGACAGATCACATTTTCTCAAAAATAGTTACATTCATGTATAAATTAGGAAAAATACTTAAATTCATTTACATATATGTTATATTATAATAATAAATTATAGCATCATTTATTCACGTAGTAGTGTTATTTTACATAGTTTAAATGTTGAAAATACTACTTAAAATTTGATATTAGCATTAAATCATTTTATTACGTTGATTTTACATAGTTATATATAGATCCATATATAGTGTTATTAGATAATGAAAGAATTTCTATGATAATATAAATGATACTGAATATAATAGGTTGGATAAATTTTTTATCGATAATTTAAATGTTAAAAGTGAAGAGAGTTTCATAGAAGAAGGATTTCATAGAAGTATCTCTATGCGTGCGTATGTGTATATATAAGGAAAATTTTCCATCATTATGATGATAATTTTATAAACAAAGAAATTTTTTCTTATTTATGCTAATGCTTTCATAGTAAATTTTTTTATAAGAATATTTTGATAAGCTCATTAAAGTTTAGTTATTTGAGTAAAAATCATGAACTGTGGGCAACCAAATTTATCTTGAAACCTGACACAGGCCACCAATTATTGGCCATAAAAAAAAATTTAGCAATCAAAAGTTAACTTTTTAATTGGTAAAAATTTAGCGGCAAAAATCAAAACTTATATAATGCATGCACACCAATATGGACCCCATCGTATGGACGGCCAGGATTCAATTAAAAATTAAATCCAGCCTTCGAAAAGATAATTAATAAATGGGTGTGATCTATGATAATAGTCACAGATAGCAAGGGCAGGGCGCCCAACAATTCATTGATAGGTCATTTTCTGCACATGGGCTTCCTTGGATTCCGACGTTTCCTTCGAACGCTCTAGTCCGTATGGACAGTTTTTGATTTTTAGACTTCAGCGGGGATTGGGGAGATGCTCATCCATTCCTATGAAAAAACTAGTAGAGAGCAGTTCTTGGGCTTCTCTCCCATCTTCCCAAAATCCCCACTTAATTCTACTCTCTCATACCCAAGTAACCCAAATATGGATGAGTACAATCACCCATATTTCATCCCCAAAACACGGCTGATCACAAGTTTACAGCCTCCTAGCTCTCTGACCATGCCAAAAGCACAGGCGAGTACAGTCCTTTGGGGCCTGCCAAAGCCTCACTGACTCGGTGGTAAAAATGGAAAGAAAGGATTTCCATGCAAAGCAACTGTGGGATAAACATCGATCACCACTTTGATGTAAATATTTGAAATCTAGGCCATCCATTATGAGGTGGGGTAGTCCCACAACCCCATATGCCTGTGTTGTTCATTAGATTCCATGCAGGAGAAGTACATCAATTTGTGCTGGGGATTCCCGGTGATCGACATGTGTGGTCCTCTATTTATGGAGCTTTTGAGGGGACTAATGCCACGGCCTTGTTTTTATCACTCCTTTATGGATGTTATATCTGTACATGCAGTTCTACTTTTAGGTACAGGGACGTATCAAAATGAATTCTAGCCGTTGGATATATAGGTCAAGTTACATGATCCAATACTCCAATCGCTACGTTTATGATATCATGTGCTGGACTGAGCTGAGCTGGGCATATCTTGTAGCCAACTCATTCAAATATACACGGAAGAGGTATAAACAGCTAGTTGGCGAAGGGGTCAGAATTATAAATTCAATGGAAGTGAACCATTGTTTTGAACAAATATCTTGGGACCAGCATGCCCTAGAATGTGCTGTGAGAGGGACAGAAACTTAGGTGCATGTGTCCCGCTATTTTAGCTGACACTTCCAGTTTTATCTTTTTATGTGGATAATAGGGGGGGCAAATTCATATGGAACCTTTGTTTTGTGGAGCCAGTTGCATTGTTTTTTGGGTTTGGATTGGTGGGTGGTACTGAAATTTTGGGTCCCAAAAACTGCTACTATTTCTTTTCGAAGTTCCAAAAATTCTGCAATCTGCATGTAACCAGCTGCTGGTCCACGTGGGGAGGACTATGAAACTACAGTGGGGTAATGTAATTTCACTGAAGGGCTGCATAGTTTGCACTCTTTGAATTTTTTTTACAGTTTTTTCACCCGGTTGTCATGCATCTGGGGATATATGTTGAATGTGAGAAAGGCTGCGACTATCATGTTCCTGGTGTAAATCAGAGGAGAGAAATTTTTGTGGACGGTCCTGGTGTAAAGTAGTCACTTGTTGGGATTCCTGGACCTCTTGTGGGGTTTTGAAACCTTGAAGTATCCAATGTTTCCAACTTCGACCGTTGATTTTTGTTGACGCCCCACTTATCCAGGTGAAACCAACTGATCAAGCAAAGATCAACTAGTTTTTTTTTTTTTTTATGGAAAGCAAAGATTAACTAGTTAATGGCACAAATTTGTACAAATTGGCAACCGCAACTGCAAAGAGATTCAAATAGGGTCAAGCTGATGCTAGAATGCCACCATTCAACCGATATATGGGCTAAATGCAAAGAAGAAGAGCACCGATCTTTTCAGACCGGTTGGAAATCCGGTGATTTCCGACCGGTCAGAAAATTTATTTTTTTAATTTTTTTTTGAAAATAATTTTATAAACTTGTTAATCTAGTTATATTTAATTTATAAACCAAGTTTTATCATTTTTAGATATGTCTATATATTTATTTTGGATTTTTAAATACAGGGGTATTTAAGTCATTTTAAATATTCTTAAAATGACTTAAATACCCCTGTATTTAAAAATCCAAAATAAATATATAAATATATCCAAAAATGATAAAACTTGTTTATAAATTAAATATAACTAGATTAACAAGTTTATAAAATTATTTTTCAAAAAAAAAATTAAAAAAATATATTTTCAGACCGGTCGGAAATCACCGGATTTCCGACCGGTCTGAAAAGATCATTCGTCAAAGAAGAAATAGGGGGCAACTTCGTCCGGGTACCCTTAGGGTAGGTTCGGTTCTAAAGAACCTACCCATAGGGTCGGTTTGGTTTCAAAGTTAAATTACCCGTTCAAATTCGAGTATGGTCGGTTCCGGTGCTGGGTACCCGGAACCGACCTGGATTATATATTATTATAATATATATAACCTAAATAATACCTAATACCAAAGGTCCAAAACCCTAAAATCTACACTCTCGGCCTCTCTCTGTCGACTATCGCGCCTCTCTCCTCTCCCGCGCCGTCACCTCTCCCCTCTCTCTCTCGGTCTCTCCCTCGGCGTCGGCGGCTCCTCTCTCTCTCTCTCTCTCTCTCTCGGCGGCGAGTTGGCGCATCGCTTCGTGGCGCCTGCTCCTCTGTCTGACTGTCCCTCTCGACCTCTCTTCTCCCGTCGTCCCATACTCCAGCGTCACCTCTTCCCTCTCTCTACCTCCGCGTCGGCGACTCTCTCTCCCTCTCTCTCTCTCCCTCCCTCCCTCTCCCTCTCCCTTGGCGCATCGCTGCTCCCCTATCCGGCTGTCTCTCTCCTCTCCAGTCATCCCGTACTCCGGCGTCACCTCTCCCCTCTCTCTCTCTCCCTCGGCGTCGGCTGCTCCTCTCTCTCTCCTTCCCTCCCTCCCTCAGCTGCTGCCCTAAAAAATCCCTAATTCCTAATTCGAGCCTCCAACAGCTCGTCACGCAGCGTTCCTCCGCCAAGTCACCAACACCATCTCCCCATCTAGCAATCCTCCAACCTGTCATTCAGCAATTGGAGAGCGAGAATGAGATGAGCGAAGGGCATGACATGATGTACAAGGTCATGTCTCTTCATGCACCAAAGAGATGACATGTAGTCACAGGGAAGGGCTTGCGCACCATCATGTGGTATGTCGCCTGTCCTTCAAAACCCTAGCTTTTCTATTTCAAATAATTTTCTTCTTTCATGAATCTCTCTGCCATTCATTCTTTCTTTCTTTCTTAAGAAGGAAAGAATTCCCTCATTCATTGTGAAAAATTTGAATTTTTGTGTTCACTTCTATAATTGGGCTGGCTGTGAGCATATGATTATATTCAAATTGAAGGATTTGACCGAAAGGCTCTATCTTTATTTTTAAAAAAAAATCTCCAAAATCGTTACTTTTCCAATGTCAGCCAATCATGGGATGGTTCTTGACATTTTAATCACTTCTCCAACTGAAACATGGTTTTGTTTTGAAAGATAGTTACACTGCTAAACCTATGTTGGTCATTTCTGCTCACTGTGACAACTTAGTTCTTGGAGAATCCATGGATGCATTTTTTTTCTGCAGTTTCTTATGTGTTTTCGAATTTTTGTGTGATATATGGTCGTGGAGATTTGATATTTTCATCTCACATGATTTTTGCTCTGTTCTTTGTCCTCACCTATCAGAAATATGAGACTCGCAGGTATATAGATGCATATATTTATCTCTACATATATATATATCCAATGTATTTGAATGCATGATTTCTTTAGAAACTGATTTGGAACCGAACCGAAACCGACCTGCTCTTGAGAAAATTGGGTAGGATAGGCTCTGGATCGACCCGATCTAAAATAGAGTAGGGTAGAAGTTTTTACAAAATGGATAAGAGTAGGTTCCACCCTCACCCGGACCTACCCGATCCAAGTTGCACCCCTAAGAAGAAACAAATAAGTCTAAAGAAAATGAAACAATCTTTTCCAAAATCTGCCCAAATCAAGTGAAATCAGGAAATGAAGATTTTTCCCCCTTAAACATGGCCAATGTCTTGAATTGAGGATTTTTTTTATTCATATATATACATTAAACCATCTAATATTACAAATTAGTACATGTAAAGTCCTCACAATTGGGGGAAAATATAAACTCTCACAACTGAGGGAGACAATAATCAACCGATACACTTGTTGAGCATTAAGCCTCATGCTTTTCACAGAGATGAAGCCTTGAAAGCTTCCTGACATGACCCACTTTTTATAAGATATGAAAATTATAACAAAAATTAAAGTGAACTATAAGCAAATGGCTAAGAAAATCCCAAGGAAAAGTTTATGCAAAATGCCTTGGACAATATAAAATGAAGATACAAAAACACCATATACAAAATCACCACTGAGCTATATGACATGTGGCTCACTAGGTGAGCAGGTTTGATCCAACTAAATCATGCAAAATAAACAAAAACACAAAAGGGCAATAAAAGGGAAAGAGCTAACCTAATCAAATCCGGCAAAACATGTCAAACAGAGAATAGCCCAGTGGTATAACTTATCGGATGCATGGGTTATAACCCTAGAATCGAGTGTTGATAGGAGCGCAAGTCTTTATTATAATCTAATATAACAAAAAAAAAAAATGGCATGACCCTCCCAATGAAGCCCTCCCCAAACAATTGGTAGAGAATTTTTTTTTATGGGTAGTCCATGCCAAAAATCATCAAAGCCATTTGTTGAGCTTTTTTTTTTCAAAAGTAAAATCCACTGAACTATTGCTAGCAATTTGAGAGACTAAAATTTCTTTTAGATAGTATCTTTTCTTGGGATGAAGTCTCTTTATTATTTTTTATATGTATTAACGATTTTCTATGATAGCCTTTCAAAAAAAAAGGATTGCCTCTGATATGTTCGACGAAAATTAAGGCATCGATGAAATCTTAATTTTAGAATGAAAAAACAAAATCGAATCCTCAACATATTCCTTGCCAGTAAGTGGCATACCCTCCTACTTTCCTAAGCTTTTGTAAGATTTCATCTTGTTTATGGGCCAATTAATCAAAAGATAAAAAATAATCATATTTATTATCTTTTAATTTTACAGTTTACCTAGAATTTTTTAGATTAATGTTCTATATTGGAACTAATAATCCTATTTGATTAATGGGAGACTCCGTAATACTGGATTTATTTTGCACGTTTGAAGATTAGATGAAATGTTCCATTCCGCAAAGTATTTATTGTTTTTGAAAAATAACAACTTACTTTTTTAATTTTCGATTCACCTTTCCTTCATTTCTATACAACTTTATCTATTTTCAATACACACTAACATCTTTTCCATTCCACGTCCTCATATCACCGGTCAATGTTGGCGGTGTAAATAAAGAAAGAAAGGGACGATCCGGTTGCATTGTTTTAATAATTACATTTTTAATTTTTTTGTGTGATAATATTTCCTCTTAATAAAACTATGATTTACTTGTTGAAAAAAAAAAGAAATGAATCACATTTATAAATACTTCTAATTACTTCCTTATTTAATGTAAATTATGGCCCATCGATCGACATGAAAATATTTTAGGCCGATTTTTATAGTATTTCATCTGAAAAGTGGATAAAAATATTGCAAAATCTTCTGTGTAAATGTCCACAAATATTATAAAGCTTGATGGGTTGAAACATTGCCCCCTCCCAGAGCGCTGTGATTACACATGCGTCTGGCTTGTCGAGCAACCTAACATGTCAGAGTGTCAACCTCCCTGATAATTCACCGATTATCCCATGCACGTCAAATGGACGGCGTTTTTCTCATTCATACTTAAAATTTTCGGAATTTGCAACTTCTTGGCTCATATATATATGAGAAATAGCTATCTCGACCACTTTCATTGTCGAGTTTAATTAAATTTTTCAAAAAAACTCATTCTATTTTCTTTGCAACTTCCCTTAGAATTAATCAATTTTTGGCTGTGTTAATTCAGGTCCCCTTCTTTTGATTAATTGTATAATATTACATTTCATTTCTTATTGTAATGGAACTCAAGAATTCAAAACAACAGTAGACTTTCATCTATCCGTACAGGAGATAACAGAATCCTACCAATTTATATGAGAGACAACACACTCTCACCATACAAAGACACAAAGTCGATCGATAAAGGTTGAACATGCGTCCACATGGACAGCTGCTCTCATCAGCGACTAACCGAGCTGCCCCCTTAGTTTTCACATAATTGCATCTCGCACCAAGTAGGCTTGCTTTTGCAAGCGTAAACTAATGCTTTTACTCCCGTTTGCAATTTGCATGGTAGTTGATTGTTACGGAAGAAATTTGATTCTCAATAGTTTATGGTTTTTATGCTTTAATTAATTAAACGTAATTTGATTGTAAAAACATTATCATAAGAGAGGAAAATTTTCCTTGCCTATGAGATCATCACCAAAAGCAAAGTTTTCATAATTAAGAAAAATTTTCCTCATTATTCAAAGTATAGTCAAAAGCAATAAAAAATTTCTTTATATATATATATATTTTTTTTCTTACTAATAAAAGTTGCCAAAAATTAAGTTTCTTGCAGTGGCTGATGGAACGGTTCATGCATCAAAGGATGTTTTTTGCAACGTCTGAAATCGAGAGATTAAGACTTTTTTAAAGCAAAGTTCTCCTAGACTTCCATAATATAAATCAAGATCTATGATGTGCAATTCATACGCGCATCCAATTAAAACTTGTCCTCGCTCCTGATTTTCATCCGATACATTACGTTTGGCCGCCAAATTAATACTGATTCTTCAGAAATTCGGTCTGAAATCCAAAAGTTCACATGTTGGATCTACAGACATGGCTACCTCTAGAATATCATAAATACAAAATCTCCTATTCTCAGATATATAAATCAACCGTCTCTCATATAGCTAAAGAATCATTGCCTATAGGTAGCTCCTTACAGGATAGGATGCATGCATGCAGGTGCTTGTGTCATCAGCATCAAATGAATCTGAAGGGAATACGAATTAAGTTGGTTTTGGCTTTGAATGTCTCTGTTAATTAACTCAATGCCTACATAATTCCGTACATTAGGTGGGGGAGGTTGGATGTTAGCATGCATTTAAATTTTAAAATGGGTTTTTGAAGATTCACAATCTGGAATGCTGGACTCTTTCTAACCATCATTTCATAGCTCAGGTGGAGCGCAGCATAAGGGACAAACCGATTTGTTTCAGCTGCATATTTTAAGGATGTGGCTCTTCGCTCGCCTGCACACCACACCCCAACCACACACACACACACACACACACACACAAAAATTAAATCAATCAACAAAAACCAACACTCCATACTAACATTGTTGCCTCCAGTTCTAAAAATATTTAACTCAACCAAGATGTGCTATTTGGTTTGTGTAATTGGACTGTTTAATTAGTTTTCCAGCCTCCTGCAGAGGGGAGGGAAGTGGGGGGACAAGCTGCCCCACAATGAAACCAC
The DNA here is from genome assembly GCA_030490835.1 of Annona cherimola. NCBI lineage: Eukaryota > Viridiplantae > Streptophyta > Magnoliopsida > Magnoliales > Annonaceae > Annona > Annona cherimola. The sequence continues at coordinate 5,888,901 of CM059977.1, read as the reverse complement.
ATCGAATGATGGAACAGATGAGCCAGCTCCTCACATCTCAAAATGGATAACGCCCGCAAGTTGATAAGAGGGTCCGAGATCAAATGATTGCAAAAACATCCCTCATCTGTCCATGGAACCAACCTAGCTCTCTCGTATTTGTTCCATGTGATTTCCAAGCTGGAGGCTAAAAGTCACAATATTATTTGATCCAGCTGGGTGGAATGGCAGTGGCATGTTGGCCAAAAAAGCAAGTACGGCACTGCAAGATGTGGTGGCATTGCCTCCCGCCGGTGGGTGATCAGGTCCTCCTTTCTGCTTTCTAGCAGGATGTGCTTGGTTCAAGTAAACATCAGCTTCCGTTTAGGCTTCTCCCCAAACGCCAAAAGAATGAGTCTGGCTGAAAATCCAAACCCTTCACATGTCGGCTGCATCCTTTTTAGCACATGAAAGCGATATTTTCTTAGCCTGCTGCCTCTCTCGAAAAGTGAGTTAGCCTCTTATTGGTTTATAGTAAGCCGTAAATTGATTGCTTCTTTTGATACTAATTTTGTTCTTATCTTTAGATCGATGGTTAAGCTCCAACACTATTTGATGCAGAGGCTCTGCAAGTTATCTCTTCAAGAACCAAAAAATCCTTCTTCATTTATCTTTAAAGTAAATATTGTTTATGGTTAACATGGAGCAATTATGGCAGTAATTGAAAATAAATCATTTTATATTAGTATTTCCATTGAAGTATCTCAATTAATTAATTAACTAATCATCGGTTTGCTGTGTGGCCTATCTTCAGCAACAAAATTCAGGCGGGTCGAGTTGGAAATTAATATATGCAGCCCAAGAGAATGATCTAGTTTTCCAATTTCCATTCATCAATCGCCGCTCGATTGCTAGTGGTTCTTAAGGATGTGCGTAAGAAATGTTGCATTCGGATGCCGGTCTCCAACCACGACCACGTTATGGTAGTCATCTAGTGTTTGCTTGAAAAGTACTTTGCATGATTCAAGAACATTACCAAAAGCTATCGGTGTCTATGATATATGGCCCAGACATGCTTGATTAGAACATTTCTACTCCTTTGCAAACAAATACTCGACAAGTTTGATTGTAAAGGCATCATTATACGGACAGAGTGACATGGGTAGATGAGTGTCCAGAATACATCTGATTTAAAAGTTATGTTCATGAAGCCTTTCAATTCATGCCATCTTCAGAATTACTAGTGCGGTTTTTGTGACTCGACTGTAGTTCATGCTTACTCAATATTAGTATCCAAGGATTTTACTTTTAAATTATAGCAAATTATCTAATTTTTGATTTTATCTTTTCTTATTGTACCACTTTCACTTTCACTTTCAAGCAGAACTGATGGTGAGAACTCCAGATACCTGCTGCGGAAAGTGCAGACCACATTGTGTGGTATATAGTTCATGTGCTGCTCACTTTTCTTCTAGGGACCATCCAAACAGCATCATTCTTGAGTTCCGATTTGCAAGACAAGCATGCAACAGGCACAATTTGTTCTGGTCAAATGCCATTGAAGAATTTGAGAGTTTCAAGTCAATGAAATCTCAATTTATTTTTATGATCATTAGATCCAACACCAGAAGGATCCCCAGCAATAAGCTCATGAAGGGTTCCATTCACTTCCATCCAACTCTGACCAACTTCCTTGGCAATTTCTTGATTACTTATTTTCCTCCTCATCTTCTCTGAGACATCCCAATAGCCTGCCTCCGCGTAAATGTTAGACATGAGAATATGGGATCCATTGCGCAAAGGTTGCAATTCAAGTATCTTCCTAAAAAGCAAATCCACCCAACTGAGATTTTGATGTATTTGACATGCACCCAAGAGAGCTCCGCAAACGCCAACTGGGCACTTGCCCGGTTGGTAACGCCTCTGGATACTATCCAGCCAGAACAGGCATTTGAGTGGTGGGGCAGGCAGTGTCTTCATAGAATTATGTGGAGCTGTGTCTTGGAAAAAAGTTGGCAGCAGTGGTGTCTCCTGGTTTTCATGGGAGTATCCACTGAGTAAGAAAATAGAGAATATTGTGAGAATGATTGTTAGAATATAGTTAGAATGTTTGTAAGAATGTCTCAGGGTCTAATTGTCGATAACAATTGAGATGATTGTAAAATACATAGAGAGAGAGAGAGAGAGAGAGAGAGAGGCATCAACTTCTGATCCCAAGCATTCTATGAATTCCATTGCTTTCTCTAACTGTCCAGCACGCCCAAGCATATCAACATTGCACCCTTTGTGCTTCATTCTAGGCTCAATGCCATAATCCTTCTGCATGCTTTTGTAGATCTGTTGCCCATCTTCAACCATTCCAGAGTGACTACAAGCAGAGAGCATACTCAGAAAGGTGACCGAATTGGGTCTTGCGGATTCCTTTTCAAAATGTTCAATTTCATAAAAGAGATTGAGAGCGTCTTCCGCTGGCCATGCATGCCAAATCCTGAAATCATAGCAGTCCGTAAACTCGTCCCTCTTAAATGGCATTTCAAAAACTTCGATGGCCTTCCCTAGAGAGCCACATTTCTAGTACATGTCAATAAAAGCAGTGCCCGAAGAAGCGTCAATCTGCAGTCCAAGCTTCTCCAAGTAGAGGAGGACTGACTCACCTTCATCAAGCAATCCCAAATGAGGACATGCTGAAAGAACACTTGTTATGATTACCTTGCCTGGTTCTACACCTCCCGAGGGAAGCATTTTGTAAGCCCTTATGGATTCATCGGGTTGACCTCGCTGGAGATTAGCCAATATCATTGTGCTCCATGAAAAATTATCCTTATTGGGCATCCAGCTGAAAAGATATCGAGCAATATCCGTTGACCCTGATTGCGCATAACCTGAAATAGAAGTGTTTCACGAAGTTGTATCTCTTTGAGGCATGTTGTCAAACAGTTCTCTCTGTCTCAAGACTTCATTTCCAGTGCATGTCAATGCACATTGCATATCGGGTGTTCAAATCTAACCCCATTTCTCTTACACCATAATCTAGATGCCCATCAGCAGAAATCAAGCTCAGGAAGGTAGCTTCATCAGCTTTAACACCGCTTAATCGCATTTTCTGGATCATTTCTGGGGCCTCTTCTAGACACCTGTTTTTTCAAGCCCAGAAATCAAAGCATTCCGTGAAAACGAATCCTTTCCAGCCAATTTCCAAACACCTGCACTTGAAATGCATGTTCATCGCTGGGTTGCACAGAATCGCACCCATTTCAATCCCCTTTTGTTGAATATAACAGTCAATTTATTTTCCCAGATCCAAATCCCCGGTCAACCCACAGGCGGAAAGTACAGTAGCGAATGTGACCTGATCCACCTCAACCACCCTCCGCTCCTGGCTTTTAAAAAAATCCAATGCCTCTTTATGGCGATCGTAAGCAATATACCCAGCAATCAAACAAGACCAAGAAACATCATTTCTGTGCCCATCATGCATTTTGTCATAAACCAGCTGTGCTAACCAAAGCCACCCAAACTCTGCACACATCTGAATAAGCGAGTTGGCAACACTCCGAATTAAATGGGCATGAATCTGGCGGCCCTATCGGCAGGCGGAAAGATGAAAAACAGACTTTAGCAGGAAGGAAAAAGTGTGGCTATCCGGTCCCCGCCCAGCCTCCAATATTCCGACATAGAACTCCACCGATTTCTCGGGGTGGTTGCTACGACAGAATTCCCTGATCATGGCATTCCAGATGAACAGGTCGGGTTATTCAGTCCGGCTAGCGTAATTGAGATCTCCACCAAGGGAGAAGGCGCAGCGAGCGAGGAGACGGCTGACGGCAAAGAAGTCGCGCATGAGGCCCCTGATGATGATCTGGGCTTGGATTTGACGGAGCTGGGCCACGCCATTGTACTGCCCATGGTGGGCAAAGAGAGGTTCATTGACCTTGACGTTGGAGTTGTCTTTGCAACCGGGGTTTCTTTCAGAGGCAGAAAGATGGTAAAGAAGAACAAAAAAAAAAAAAAAAATTATTCGTGGATTTTGATATCATATCTCAACTGTTATTATAACCAAAGTTCTAATATAATTCTTACAACTTTCCAAAATAAAACTACAAGCTCTCAAATATCAATAGAAAAGATCACTTGTTCTCAAATATTAGTAGGAAGACAAAACTTTCCACAATTCTAAAGTATCAGCGGAGAAAATGATAGAGTTCCAAGACCTGCTTTACACAGAATCTCAATATTCTTAAACCTGGAAGGGTTTTTTTCAAACTGTGATTACCGTCCATGAGACATGAACTAATTTATGTGTATCCCATCTATACCATCCTCATCCACTCCAAGTTGCTAATCAGCCAATTGTATGTTTTTTATTTTTTATTTTTATATATGCCCATATGTATTTAATTTAGATATCAAAAATTATTATTTTTATATTATTATATCTTTTTTATAAATCTATTAATCTATGTATATTTAACAATTAAAAATAACTTCCAAAATGTAAAACTTAATTTATACACCTACATATAAAAATTTTCAAACCAAAACTTTTTACTTTTCACAACTTCTTATTTTTTAGGGTGTGTTTGGTTGGAGGTAAAACTTTTGATGAAAAGTTTTAAAGGTAGAAGTTGTCAAATTGATAGAAAATGATGTGATATAATAGGGGTAATGATGAGGAGTAAAGAGAATAAAGTTAAAATAGATAGGTTAGTTGTATGGGTAGTTGTGTAGAAATTATTGAAAAGTAGGGTAGTTTGTATAGAAAAATGTGAAAAAATAATTAAAAAATAGAGTAGTTATGAAGAGTGAAAAGTTTTGTGTTGAAAAGTTTTAATTGACAAGTTTCGGCCCCAAACAAACACACCCTTAATCATTTCTTAACATCTTTCTATACAATCATTCTAATTTTTAATTATTTCTGCACATCTACTCATATAATTAGTTTTGTTATTTTTAATTTTATTCTCTTTACTCCACACCATTACCCTTATCATATAACATTATTTTCTCTTTTTAAAAAACATTATTTTCTCTTTTTAAAAAACTTTTACAACAGAAATTTTTCTTCCAAAAGTTTTATTACTTCCTAAATATACCCTAAAATATTTATATAGATCAAGCTAACAATTGATCCTATTAATCCAAGCTAATAGGATTACCCTTCTAAATTAAATAATGTAGGCCTACATAAAAATAAAAAAATAAAACAATATATATATATATATCCAAGAATTCCAAAATGTTAAAATTTGGTGTACAAACTAAACATAAGTGGGTCTATATAAAACAAACAAAAATAAAAATATACAAATTACATCCGGTGCACATGATCATTATCCAAGAATATATACAATGGGAGAATTAATTAATTACTAATTACCAACTCTTATATTTAAAATTTTTAAAAATCTAAACCATTTATAATATTTTTCTACATGCAAATATTTATAATGTCAAATTTCATTTCAATTGAAAACTTATATAAATAGATTTCTTCATACAAGTTCTCAATCAAAGTGAATTATGACATCATAAACATATCCATATAGAAGAATATTACAAATTATTCCAACTTTTTAAAAATTAATTTTATTTAAATATAAAAAGCAATGAATTGTCGCTTAGTTAACACCAAAGTCCAAACACCTGGTTCCCTCGGAACCACTACACGAGGAAAAGTAGTATGAATTTCAAAATCACCCAGCAAGGCTGGACTAGACTAACTGTGCAAATTTACATTGGTGCTTTTACATATTCACATCCATTTCAAGGCATCATCATGCATTGCGGTGGCTTCATGCCTTTGGGCTATACAAGCCATCATTCTCTTTTGAAAACACAAACAACATAAAACTACAAGGCAGTTGGGGGCATTCGGATCATGACCCCCCACCACCCATCCATCCACTCTAGAGCCGTGGAATTAAATGGGATCACTATCAAACTATGAACATGGTGGCTAGTGTTTTCATTTGCAATTCCCTTCAGCAGAGCATGTATTTGTGGATGCACCTCCTCTGTTCAAAGGGAGAAAGAGCAGTTGCCACAGGAAAGGGACTTAGAATAGAAACACAACGACTACCAAAGCAAACGTCCAAATTAATCACACGCACTCTCAAGAATCAAGATTCTAATCGTCATTCCACGTGCCCCCTTTTTTTTTCTTTTCCTGACCCTTTTCTTTCTAAAGAACATTCACGCCAACTCACCATCCTGACGACCGCAGCGGGAGCGCCGAGGATACCGCGATCCCAGCCATATTCAGCCCGCTCGTCCCATTTTCTGGCAAAGGGATCCACGACCACTCCTTCCTCTCCAGATCATAAGCCAGCCAGATCAAATCCCACAAACCCTTGTAATTCGACATCAGCACCACCCGAATTACCCCGTCTCTTTCCTCCAAACACCCCGTCATCGCCCCAAAACGCTTCCTAATCTGCTCCACCAAACGCATTGGGACCCTCGAAATGAGCTCCCAACTCCTCCCGTCACCGCTAAGCCCCCACAGTTCTACGCAACCAAACACCCTCTCCCCGTCGAACCCGCCCGAACGCACCACTGCCATCCTCCCATCGCCATACACGTGCAGACGATCGGATACATTCCCAGCAATCAGGCCCACCGCAAGCCCTTCTTCGAATACTCCCGCTTCGAATCTTGGTCGCATCACCACCGGCGCCTCTTGCCCCACCCCAGCGCATATCAGCAAGCTCTCCCTCCGCCGGTGTACGACGCTGAGGAAGAGCGTCCCGCTGTCGCTAACACGCGGGCTTCTATCGCTTTCGCTCGCTTCGAGACACTGCCACGTGTCGGTTGTGGAAGAGTACACGAAGAGGACCGGCCGATTCTCGTACATCTCTGCGAAGACGAACTGGAAACTATCTGAACCGGGCGGGCCGGAGATCAATTTCAGGCCCGATCGGCGCCACGACGACGTCCCGCGTGGACCCAATGGGCTGGCCGGGATCTTTTTCACGGTGTTAGACGTCAGATTCACGGCGATCAGCTCCCGGCGATTGTTCGACGAGAAAAGGAAGAAATCGCCGGATGCAGCGAGGAAGTAGAGGTCTTCGCCAGGAGGAACCACCGGCAGCAGAATCCCCGCGACAGAGAAACGGAACCACCGGCCGGAGCGGTCGTTGAAGCCGTAGAGAGAAGCGTCGCGCGGCGATCGCTTCTTGTAGAGGAAGAGCCAGGTCTCTGAGGAAGAGCGTCTCCCGTAAAGGTGGCGGAAGTCGTCGCCGGATACGACAGAGGATAGAGTTTTGGAGACGGATCGGAGGCAGAGGATTTCGGGCAGAGCGAGTCGGAGGAAGATCTCTTGGAGGAGTTCGGACGGGAGGAGGCAGAGGCTGACAGCGTTGCACGTAAGATTGCGGTCGCCGGACATTTTCCCCGCGAAGGCGGAGGATTCGGCGCGGGCTTGAAGAGACAGTTTCGAGCGTTGGGAGTTATAAATACGGCGATATTTTGGACTTTTCTGGGCTTTTAGTAATCCGCTTTCTATTATAAAAACATAAAAACGAAAAAAGAGCTGCGGTCCATCGCGATGCATTTTGTCTAAAAAATTGTTTTCCTTCTTCTATCCATCCTGACGTTACATAGCATCCTCTCATCCTCATCGCCTTATCTCGGAATCTCAGCCTTTCAATCTGTGTCCTTCGAACGAAAAACTTCGGAAACTTCTTTTTTGTGAAACATACGAACGAGGAATCAATGCGGGTTTGGATTTTACAATAACTAGAGTCGAAAACCAGATGGACGGTTAGGAAACATTTTATGTACGGCAGATGCCTCCACCACCGGTTAATTTAGGTGTTCGGACAACATGATGCACCACCCCTGCTGGCCTATCCTGCGCTCTAGGGTCAGTCTACGAAAGTGTAAAAGTTATAAAACTTCACTGCTCTTTCGCTAATTATTTTACTTTTACGGTGTATTTTTGATAAAAAGTGTCCGAGGGATAAGTTAAGAAATTGACCGGAAATGATGTGATATAATAGGGACAATGATAAGGAATAAATAAAATAAAGTTAAAATAGATAGGTTAGTTATACAGTTAGTTGTGTAGAAATAATTGAAAAGTAGGGTAGTTTGTATAAAAAAATATAAAAAAATAATTAAAAAATAAAGTAGTTATGAAAAGTGAAAAGTTTTAGATTGAAAAGTTTTTGTTGATATTTTTCTATCCCAAACAAAGCGTTGGATTGAAAAGTTTTCATATTTTTTATATAATGATTTTATATTTTAATTATTTCTACATAATTATCTATACATCTGAAATATTTATTTCAACAGTATTATTTTTACTTCTTATGGCTACTTATATCATATCATATTATTTCATCTCATAACAAAAACTTTTTATTCAAAAATTTTATTACTTTTCAAATATTCCTAAATTTAAAAAATTAAAAAAATGAAACAATAACTTAAGTGGCTTACTTTTATGTTTCCAGATTATATATAAGCAGTTTCATATTGCCAATTCAAAATTTAAAATTTTGATGCTTATGGAAAATTTAATTCATTTATTGTATTTAACATAATTTGTTTAGTTATAAAACCAAATTTCATTCGAATCTAATAAATGCATAGGTCATATGTGCTAAAAAATAGATACATTTATATGTAAAGTAAAGGAAATGCTTAGATCCATTTATATATATATATTGAAATGTGGTAATACTGCATAGAATCATTTATCCATGTAATAATAATATTTTAGATAATTTAAATGTTGACGATACTACTTAAAAATTAATTTTACTATTAAATTATTGTATTACGTTGATTTTGCATATTTGTAGATGAGGCCTATATATAGTGATATTAGATAAATTGAAGAGTTTTCATAACAATATAAGTGATGCTAAATATAATAGATGAAGTGAATTTTTTATCAACTATCTCAATATTGAAAATGGAAGAAATTACATAATAAGGATTTTCATAGAAGCATCCCGATAACGTAATATGAGAAAAGTAATGATTAAAAATAGTAAAGATAAAATAAAAAATACAATTGTATGTAAACATGTGAAAAAAATTAGAATGGAAAGATAACAATAAATAATAAATTAGTTAGATAGTTAAAATGTGAAACTAGGAGGTGTAAAAAAATAATTACAATGGAGAGAGAATAATAAACGGCAAATTAGACGGGTAATTAAAATGTGAAATACCTGTGGAAAAGGATTAAGCAGGAACTTGTCGGGCCCTGATTTGAGGTTTGGTTTGGAAAGATCGCCTCAATTGCAATCATTGGTTCGGGACCGAAACATGAACGGCGCTGAACCGGTGGATTTTTTTTTTCCCCCTTAAATCTTCTACCTTACAGTATCTTATTTTTTCATCTAACTTTACAAATCAGGCATATAAATCCTGATAAATTTTCTTAAAAATAAAGCCCTATGTCCTTATAAATTTCCTAATATTATTATTCTTATTTTTTTGATAAGTCTAATATTATTTTAGAAGAGACCCAAACTCTTCACTCCACCTAGGATTCGAAACGTCGACTGGGCCTTCGGCAGCAGCACCCCACTAAGCTTGGTTGGCGCTGAACTGGTGGTTTTTAGCTTATGGTATAAGTGTATAACCAGTTGAACCGGAGAGTCTCGGTTCCTCAATCCAATACTTTCTCTATTTTATCAATGTTCCCTATCCGGATTCCGGACGAGGCCACCTAATTTATTTATAATGCCGACAAATACAATGACCCCGTCGGTGTCTCATAATACTGAATGCGCACGGTGCAGCTCCCTCCTTTTTCTCGGGGATTATTTACGTCAATATGTGGGTATTTAAGCCCATCACAAAATTAAAAGGTCAATCAGCATGCCTAATCAGAGCACGCGTGCGCTTATTTCTTATGGCAGAGAGGGCTGCTGAGTCATGCACCACGGCCGTATCCGTGATGTGTGTCCCTCTTACTATTATGATATTATCAATCCGGATAAAAGTGCTGATGACATTCCGGCGGAATACGGTGGATGTTACTCCTACACTCCCAACTTCTCCCTTTCCGTTCAAAATCCGTGTCAAATTGATCGATACAGGTTAGTTAGTCCAAAGACTCGAAACTGAAAGATCATAAATGTCGCAGTGATCACGGTATTGAATCATTTCTGGAGGTAAAATGCATGTGAACCGAGGTAGTCTGCGAGAGTACGAAGGACACCCAATTTTGTAATTTGAAATGCTTAAACTCCATCCATGGACAATGGCTCCTGTAATGATGCAGGACAAAAGTGTATATGTCGCATGGAGATGTAGGGCATACAGGGTTCATAAATTCATGAAATTCAAGAAAATTTTGCCGTAACATTCGATGTGATACTCCGGAAAGGAAACACGATGGACGGAAATTGTTTTTGGACCACTCAGAAGTAGGTTTGCGCGGGGACGGTCCGAGGCACGAGAGGCGTGCATATCGCTGTCGCGACCAAACAAGCGGAGTGATATCATATGGACAAATAATGACAGGGATCGGCTGGGTTTCTACTCCTCTTCTGCTGTCTTTATTGCACCTTACAACTACTCCGGCATGAGACGGCCACCTTAATTAGCATTTAGCACCGAGCCGGTCCAAGTCGGGTGGACTGAAACATGCCCTCTCCCTATTTTTTTAAAATATGTATTATCTCGACAATACTTGCCTGTTTTAAGCATTTCTTTTCATGGTTAGGATCATGTAATCCATTTTGATGGGATGGGCCCACTAGATATCTAGATAAACCCTTAGGATTCAGACATCGTATCCGGCTACATACACCGGATATTTGCCCTTTTCATACTCAAGCCCCGAAATCTAGCCGCATTTCGAGAAGAAAAGAGAAAAGCCTGACTTACAAGGTAAAGGGACATCAGCTGTCACTCACGGATGAAAAATGGCGCTGAAAAGAACATAAAATGACCTCGATTTTGATAAGCAAAGCTATAAAGGTACTCTGGTTTATGAGTAATAATACGTTGTTAGTAGATAGTTTAAAAGGAAAAGCTATTTGCATTTGCCTATCCATCTTTATATGATTTTACGATTTTTATTTCATAACTATTATCTTTTAAAATTTCTTTTTTACTCATAATTTTATTGCAAAAACGACTTTATTCTTAACCATTGTTATGGTTTTTGGCTGAAGTTAAATGCTTGTTTGTTTTATCGCGTGTTAAGGAAGCCACAAAATTCAAATTCAATGGAAGTTGATAAGAGAGATTTAGAGACAACACTCACAACTTATGAGTAAATATTTTCCATTACAAATAGATGTCTTAAAATTGTATGCATCCCTTTTATTAGACTTTTTTATAATAAAAAAAAAAACCAAATAAAATGATAAACGCCGGTTTCACATTTTTTTATCTTTCATCATTTTTTATGTATGGTTGGCAACATCTAAATTTTTTCAAATTAAACTAAAACTTTTCACTTTCTATAATTGTCCTATTTTTAATAATTTCTTTATATCTATCTACACAACTATTCTACTTTGTAATCATTTTTACAAAACTACTCATACAATAAATTTATTTATTTTAACTTTATTCTGTTTAATCTCCATTATTATTCCCATATTATATTATTTTTCAAAAACTTTTATACTAAAAATTTTTTATTTAAAAGTTTTATCATTTTCCACGTACACTCTTAAAGAAGTAATTTTATAGATTTCCCTTTTTATTTTCTCTTCATCCTATTTTTCATATTTGTTATTACATATTTTTCGATGCCACATTTATTTTTTAAAACGTTTGGGTACTATTTTTTCTTTTCCAAGAAGACCTTACCTAGCTCATTAGTCATTACAAGAGTAACACGCAAGATCAAGCCTATTATATTTACCCAACAATGATTTAATACTTATATAAGCATGAAGCCTCCTATACTTATTCTTGACATTTTAAAATTTAAACTATTGATCATGTTTAATATATCTTCTTTTATCATGTTATCAAAAATAATTTTCGTTGGAAACTAATATATTGTAAAAAATAGTATCTTTTGATAATGAATATATAATTATTAAAAAAAATTTAAAATGTATATTATAAATATAGTATTAAAAATTTTACAACGTATGTGACTTTTGGAATTATGAATAAATACACATGAATAAATATAATATATGGTTTAGATTTTTCAAATAATATTTGGATGTATGTTAACACTTAAAATTTTTTAATCTAAAACTTTTTACTCTCTACAACTATCCTATTTTTAATTATTTTTCACTTATTCCTATACAAATATCCTACTTTTCAATCATTTATAAACAACTATTCATACATCTAATTTATCTATTTTAATTTTATTCTCTTACTCTTCATCATTCCCATATCATTTTCTTACATTTTAAAATTTTTTTTACTAAAAAATTTTCATCAAAAGGTTTATCACTCCTCAAACGTACCCTAAATTTAAAAAGAAATGAATCATGTCTCATATTTACCTATAATTAGCCATAACACTTACAAACGTAATGCTTGTCAATCAAGTGAATTCCATAGGCCCTAGTTACCTTTAATAAATTTAGTAGTTTTGGCAGGCATATGGATGGAAATTTGTGCATAAAAAAACAGATGCATTCTTCAGTGGGGTTTGTTCGTTATTTTGATTTCCTTCACTTTTTTTTTTTTTGCCGCCCTTTTCTTTTCCTTGCCGTAGAATCTTATTTCAAGACACTTTTACTACACCTATTCAATCATGCTTAAAGTCTCACCAATTCAGGTTTGGCTGCCAAATTGTCTTTTCCATATAGTGCAATGCATGGCATGGGATTAGCCGTCACATTCTACGTATCAGAGCTGTAACTGGACAAGCTGACTAGGAAACAATCACATATAATCGGATCCTGACTCAGGAAGCACCTCTTCTACTGCAAAACTGACTCGGACGAAAAGGTTATGCTCTGGCTTGAATAAAAGGATGCATGCGTGGATGATTACTTACAAATTAATCATGGAACAGCCGCTTATAAATGTTTTCTCTCATCATATATATGGTGTTTGATCAGAAACTGAAATTAATAAATTAATAAATCTTGCATTTTAATAGGATGGATATATAAATATGCAGTGGCCCAGCCGAGCACCCTGAAGATGAATAGTTTTCACCAACGGAAGGAAGTCAAAATACAGTTTGGGCCATCCACATATATCTATTCCGGCCTCGAGCGCATGCATTGTATGACTTTATCCTGGCAGCTAACAATTATGTATCCTGGATTTATTTCGACTAATATTCAAATTACTTGTAATAATTTGGGGTGAAAAGTTGTAGCGGTCCACACTATATAACGCTGGAGAGACTTTTTAGCCCTTACGGGTGGCCCAAACATGCATTAACGACCATCACACTAACCGTCAGGGCTTGGGATATATATGAATTTTTGGTATATTTAATGGGTATATATAAAAATTTTGATACTTTTTTTATCATACAAAAGATTTTGTACTTAGTAGATATATTTGTAATTAAAAGAAAAAATTGTAAGTATATTTAAAATATATTCTAAATTTTTTTGAAAAGGACAGAAATACCCCTTTTGCTTGTCTACTTGAAAAAGTCATGACGACTTGCCTTCGTGGAGAACCATGGCAAAGAAAAAGAAAAGCACGTTTAGAATTTACAAAATTTTTAAAACTAATACATTTTGAATTAATTTTTTGAAAGTTAATACATGCCAAATTAGTTATGGGTATATTTATTTACATAAAAAAAATTTCAAACTAAAATTTTTTAATCTAAAACTTTTTCACTATCTGCAACTAGCCTATTTTTAATTATTTCTTCATATTTTTTTATATGAGTATCTTATTTTTTAATTATTTTTACACAATTATCTATACAACCAATCTATTATTTTAAACGTTATTCGTTTTACTCATTATTATTACTCCTATCGTATCACATTTTCCTTCTATTTCAAGAATCTTTGCAGTAAAAACTTTTCATCTAAAAATTTTATCATTTTTTAAACACACCCTATTTAGTCTTGGTGACATCCATTCTTAGCTTGAGTACACTAGGCACACATCCAATGCACCCAGGTGTACTTTATCATTTTTTGAAAAAAATTTCATGAAACTGTTAATATAATTGTATTTAATATGCGTATCAATTTTTGTCATTTTTACAGATTTTTAGATATTTTTCGGATTTTTAGAAATAAGTGAAATTTTTAATGATTTAAAATTACTAAAATGCCACTGATTTTTTAAAATCTAAAAAATCTAAAACGCTCAAAAAAATAAAAATTGATACACATATTAAATACACTTGAATTAATAATTGTATACAAAATTTTTTAAAAAATAGATATATGCACTAGGTGTATAGGACAACACCCCCAGCATACTACCATGAGTTTAACAAAAAGACGCACTGCCTAGCTATCGTCATTCATGAGTTGAGGTAGTGATCAATCTAAAGATGCTTATGTCAACACTAAATCTAATGCCTGCTAAATTTTGTGGATTTTGCTGCTAGATTTATAGAGATCAGGAAAGACAAGCAATAGGGATTACAAGTAGATCCGACTGTCACTAGATTCTAGACAACCGTCATTGCATTACCTGTAGCAAGAGCTAGATTTGGCTGGCAATGGATTGTCATCGACAATAATGAGTTTCTGTCCATGGTTGAAACTAACAACAACAAGATGTGCCACTGCATCTGTGACGCAGTGGTAACGCTGTTGGCTCAAATGGATGAGTGCAGGCGTTCGATTCTCCTCTCTGCATTTGAGAGGATTTTTACAGTTTAGTCCCCTACAATAGGAGTTTTATAATTTTTTCTTGATGTGAGGGTTTTTGCACTTGCCCCCTGTAGTGGGAGTTTATAGGAATTTTTCATCTATAGTTTAAAGGCGTGAATCTATTTTATTATAATATCAAGATGTCTAATATCCAAAAAAAAAAAGAAAAAAGCCAACAACAACAACAAGATGTGGCTAGTGGATTTATGGAGGAGGCAGCCACCAGAGTTGGGAAGGATGGGCGGCAATTGCAAGCAACGGTGATTTTAATAGGGCGTGTGCAGTTTTTAAGTGGTCGGTTGGTTGATTGAATTGGATGCCTAATTTGATGGTGTTTTAGCAGATCAGTAACGCAACATGCATGACAGCAAGTGCCAGTTTGAAACCGGCGAAAATGGATGTTCTATTGTCAAATTTCTAGAAAGAAGACAGAGATGGTAGGGTTTTTGCTTGTTGTTGATCAAGTGGAGTAGTTCGCCATAGAAGATGAGGGGAGATGGCAGCCGAATTTTATAGATTTCGTGTGAGTTCTAGCATGTCAACAAGGAAGAAGCTGATGCTTGCCGAATTTGGTGGGTTTCGCTGCCGGGCTACATGGTAGTTGACGCCGATTCCGGAGTGGACGGTGAAAAAGAAAGGACGGCGGTAACCATTTTCCTTCCCCGGAACAGCGGAAGAAGACAGCAACAATGGCGATGGATTCTTCCTTCTTTCTTTTTTTTTTTTTTTTTTTTGCTCTCTTCTTTGTTGTGGTCACCATATATGGATTGCCTATGGCTGACATTGATCAGAGATGAGGATGGAAGCAGATGGCAACAGCGACGATGGATTTTTCCACTTTTCAATTTTTTGCTTCTTCCTTGTAGTCACCGGACATCAAAATAAGGATGATGCGGAGTTCGGAACGAAGAAAATGGTATGACTGGCAAAACATCGAATCAAGAGGAGCACTTTTCTTAAAAAATTTACCAGCCGTCAAACTGATGTGATACGCCTGCAAATTTTGCAAAACATACTGTAATGTATGCAATTTCTTCAAAAGTTGTGATATACTTTCATTCCTAGTTTAGATAGGATAAGGATGAGATCAGAAAATAAGATTGAAAAAATAATGTTTCATATTTAGGAATGAAAAAGGTGCATTATGATTGAGAAAAATTATATTGAAAATGAAAAAATAAGTTGTTATTTTTTGGAAATAAAAAAAATTGTGAAATGAGAGATTTTATTATATCCCAATCCAAGCTTCATCTCGTCCTAGATTAATAGTACGTGCAATTGAAAAATCTCATTAATAGTTTTATTTAAAAACTAGGTTAATTGTTTTATTAAAAAATTCAAAAAAAAAGGTAAAAATAAATAAGTATTTGGGACCGAGCCTGAGATAAGGCCATCTCGGACCGGTCCATCAAGATCACGCCCCACGCAAATTACGTAGCAGATAATCACATGAATCAATATCTTGCCTGCTGCATGTGATTCCCGCAAAGCCGCATACCCCATGAATGATAAACCAATCGCGTACTTGCTGCATGTGATTGGAGCAAACCTAAAACATCACATGAACGTCCTTGCCGCATGTGATTCCCACAAAGTCAAATAATATTGCAGAAATGATATAAAGTTAATTAGCTCACCCATTTTCATTGTTTATGTCCAGCATTACTTTATTAATTAATTAGCTAAGATTCAAAGCGTGTCTTTTCAATTAGAGATTAAGTATACTATAAAAATTCATTTAAGGAAGTTCTTGGGCGTTGTTGATGTCATCAAAGCTGCCCCATTTTTAAAAATCAAATTCATTCATTCTATTGAAAATTATTTATTTTATCATGTAATCAAAAATCAGTTCCATCAAAGTTATGAGTAAATCATTTTATAATCATATATAAAATATAAAAATTGCTTAGGTTCATCGATTGATTTATTAAAATATTATGATAATATATAAAATTATTTATTCACATAGGAAGAAGGTTTAAACGATATAGATATTCAATAAAAGCTTTTAACTAGATATAAAAGTCAAACAATTTTATTATGTTAATTTTATAGTTTTACTAAATAAAGTCAAGAAAAATATTGGACAGGAGATTACGCATTCATGCCTAAAAGGTTTGAGCAACATTGCAAGCGGGTTATCATATTTGCAAAAATTTATGCCTACATTTTCAACGTTAGCTTAAATCTATAAGCACACCTGAAATTTTTTCTAAATAATGAAAATACTCTTATAAATAATGAAATAAAATTTCAGAAAATGTCTTTAAAATACCAAACATATTTATAACATTAAATAAATCTATTTAATGGAAAAAATATTTATAAAATTTTTTTTTACTATTTTTTAACTTATTAAAATACAAAAATACTTTAAATACCAAAAAATATTTTTTTTTACAAATTTTCTCACATTAAAAATGGATTCATTTAATGTGACAAATTTGTAAAAAAAAATTATTTTAAAAGTATTTTATTATAAATTTATTTTATTACGTATAAGTATTTTGTAATTTTCAAAAAGAGATTAGAGTTTTTAGGTAAGTTAGTAACTTTAGGCAAATCTTGTATGTATAAAAATTCTTATGAAGTAATGATATATTTGCATTTTTGCTAGAACCTTATAGCTAGAAATGCAAAAGCTTCTATTTGATGAGACTTTAAAATAGGGGTATTAATAGTCATAATTAACCTGTTGACTCGCTCATTTAACTATTTATGAATATATTTGTGTTGAATTTTTGAATAAATGATTTATGATTCATTATTCACTAACTCGTTCAACTGTTTAATTAAATAAACAGATTAGAGTTAAGATTTTATAACCCATTAATTCATTTTGTAACTCGTTTAACTCATTTAACTTATTCAATCTGTTTAACTTGTTTAAACCATTAAAGTCTAATATATATAAATGTAAACGTTTTTGTTACTTTCTTACACTAAGTCTTCCTTCTAATGCCTAATTTCTATTTTTCTGCTATTGTCCTGATTTTATTTTCCTGTTGCTGCTTTATTTTCATTTTTCCTACGTCGAAAATACTTTTTTTTCTTTCTCTGTGAAATCATCATTTATCGAAATCTAAGACTTTAAGTTATTTGTTGTACAACCTATTAATAACCCACCAACCATTTTATTAAATGAGTTGTAAATGGATTAGAGTTATGATTTTTTAAATGAGTTAATAAACGGATTACGATTAAGATATTTTAAATAGGTTAGGATTGAGATTAAGCTTTAACCTGTTCAACCCAATTTATTAACACCCTTACTTTCAAATCGGTGGGTTTAGTTTTGATTTCATCTTTTAAAATGGGTCAAGATTGGAGTAACACAATTAAAATCTTCAATAATATGCACCATATGAGTATGGACCCTGATCCTATGCCTCAATGCTCCTGGGTGCATATACCTATATTTTTATTTTTTTTCAAAATTTTTTTATAAGATTGTTAATCTAGATGTATTTAACCTATATATTAATTTTGACTATTTTTGGAGTACTTTAGATATTTATTTTTTCTGTTTGAAAATCAATGGCATTTTAGGTAATTTTAAATTACCTAAAATGTCACTGATTTTCAAAAATAAAAAATAAATATCTAAAATACTCCAAAAATGGTAAAAATTTATACACATCTTAAATACACATACATTAATAATGTTATAAAAAAATTTCAAAAAAAAAATAGGTATATGCGCCCGGGAGCATGCAACGCTGCATGCTCCCAGGAGCATACAATCGGAGTCCTATGAGTATTTCAATTAATTTATGTGAATATATATTCGTCGAAATTCCTTGTCTAATAGTTCACCTATATCTCACATTAATATAATTTTGCAATCTTAGCTAAATAAATAATTTTAAAATAACAAATCAATTAATCATGTTGTCAAGATGAATCCAAAATGATAATGATTTCCAGGGAAATTTTCATTATATCATTCTATAAAATTGTTTCTTAGATTTATCATCTAGTTCATTTTATTAACCCATACATAATATGAAGGAGTCAACTAGACCATTACCTCATGGCTAATCTTTTATTATTTTACATCATGGATATTTTGAAATTTACAAAAATTGAACTAATGTTTTTTTTTTTAGAAATGGGTATATTTAGAATTTTAAAAATATTATAAGCATATTTGAATTAAGGTCAAACATAATCGATATATTTGAAAAAAGCCTTTTTTGTATTTACTCAACTTAAGTACATACTGTAATTCTAACTTTAGGGGTATAAATTTAATAATATTTCTAATAAAATAGTTATGAAGATATTGCTTCGTAAAATAAAAATAAACTCTCCTACCCGGACTTGAAGTAACAACTAGCTAGGCCCGAGTGAGGTATACAATATATCAAATTATTAGAAAGCTCTTACCTACCAGTGTAGTTTTTTGTAGGTATTCATTTATTATAATCATTTCAATTGATATTACAATGAAGCTTGAAACATTCTTCTTGCAAATTCCTAACAATAGTCTACAAAAAACTACCCATATTCTCATCTTTTCTAACCGATGGATCCTTCTGCTTAAAGGAGGAGACTGAACATCACCGCACAATAATACTACCACTTCATGTGCTGTAGTTGTGGCAGGTGAAGTCGTGGCGGGTTGAAACAAAACGGCCAGCATTATGGGTGGTCATTGTTGCCATCTGCCCAAGGCACGGTGCCTACCCACCACCGTAGTTTTTTGTTTTTTTGTTTTTTTTTTTTTTCTTGTAGTAGAATTATAATCGCAAAGTCATTGTTACCACCGGCCCAAAGGTACGGTGATATAGAATTATAATCGCAAAGCTTATTGCATCGAATATGACATTCCAACATTAATAAATGCACATTTCCCGACCGGGTGCATAGAAGACTAAATATTTTTAGTCACCCTGAAAAATGTTCAAGATGGATAACGCAGGACGGTAGATTTTGTGTTCATGGACGCCAATGGGTAGGCAGGTGCTTAGCGCCTGCGTATGAAGTAGCTAGTGCTGTGTTGATAGAGGAACGAACTGGGATAGCCTGCAGAGAAAACAGTCAAGCTGCAATGGCAGCTTCCGTTTCCTTCATCCAAGGCTCACATCCACCGTCGCTACCTCCAAAGGCTACTTCCGGAATGACCCTTGCCAAAGAAAAATACCTTACCCATTCCCATCCAACTCTTCTTCTCCTGGAAAAATGCTCTTCCATGGCCCAGCTCCAGCAAATTCATGCCCAGATGCTTCGAACCGGCCTTTTCTTTGACGCTTTTGCTGCCAGCCAAGTCGTTGCATTCTGCGCTCTCAATTCTTCTGGAAGTCTGTCCTACGCCCGTCTTGCGTTCGCCCAAATCGCTAATCCCACTTCTTTCACCTTTAATTCTATAATTCGAGGCTACACAAACAGCAACTCCCCACGAGAAGCTGTTCTCTTCTATCGAGCAGTCATCCAGCGTGGCCTCGTCCCTGACAATTTCACGTTCCCATCTCTGTTCAAGTCGTGTGGCGATTCGGACGAAGGCAAACAGCTGCATTGCCATGTTTTCAAGTTAGGGTTTGCGTCTGACTCGTATGTCCAAAATACGCTGATGAACATGTACGCGAATCATGGTTGTTTGAGTGAGGCGAGAATTGTGTTTGACAAAATGACTGTGAAGAACGCGGTTTCTTTTGCCACGATGATTGCGGCCTATGCCAAATGTGACCTGCCCCGTCAGGCCTTTGGTCTTTTCCATCAGATGGAGTTGGAAAATGTGGTGAGCAATGAAGCTGCTTTGGTGAATGTGTTGGTTGCTTGCGGAAGAGCTAGAGACTTGTGTATGGCAAAATGGGTTCATGAATATATTGACGAGAATCAAATTGAATTCACTACAATTCTTACTGCAGCTCTGATGGATGTATATTGCAAGTGCGGGTCCGTCACCCTTGCTCGGAAGCTATTTGATGATCTTCCTGATAAGAATTTGTTTTGTTGGAATATAATGATCAATGGCCATGTTGAGGATGGCGACTACGAAGAGGCATTGGTGCTGTTTCAAGAAATGCAGAGAAGAGGCTTTAAACCTGATGAAGTGACCATGGCAAGCTCGCTTCTTGCTTGTTCCTATTTAGGCGCCCTTGAGCTTGGGAAATGGTTCCATGCTTATATGAGCAAGGAGAAAATAGAAGTTGATATAATCCTTGGTACAGCGCTTGTCGACATGTATGCACGATGTGGATCAATAAAGAGCGCATCACAGATCTTTCATGGGATGCCTCAACGAGATGTGATGACTTGGACAGCCATGATCAGGGGTCTAGCCATGAGTGGGAATGGAGAGAAGGCTCTTGAGCTTTTCAGTGAGATGCAAAGAAGTGGATTAAAACCAGATGCGATCACTTTCATCAGTGTTTTGACTGCTTGTAGTCATGCAGGCTTTGTAGATGAAGGTTTTTCATATTTCAATTCTATGTCTAGCCTTTACAACATCCAGCCTACTGTCGAGCACTATGGGTGTATGGTTGACTTGCTGGGCCGTGCTGGTTATGTGGAAAGAGCTGAGGAGTTCATGAGGAACATGCCAATGGCTCCAGATAAGTTCGTATTAGGAGGTCTCCTTGGTGCCTGTAGAATTCATGGTAACCTTGAGGTTGCAGAGAGAGCAGCACAGCAGCTTCTAGAGCTCGACCCAACCAATGGTGGTGCCTATGTGCTCATGTCAAACATTTATGGTTCATTGGGTAAATGGGATGAAGTAAACAGAACGAGGGAGCTCATGGCTGCAAGGAATGTGCAGAAGCCTCCTGCTTGCAGTCTGATAGAGGTGGACGGGATTATGCATGAATTTGGCATGGGTGACAAATCTCACCCTCAATCCCATGAAATATACCTAATGTTAGAGGATATGATACAGCGTGTGAAGGTTGCTGGATATATACCCAACAAGTCTGAAGTGTTGCTCGACATGGATGAGGAAGAGAAGGAGAATGCTCTCCGTTGCCACAGTGAGAAGCTTGCCATTGCCTTTGGGCTCATCAGCACTCACCGTGGCACACCTATTCGAGTTGTAAAGAACCTCCGAGTGTGTAATGATTGCCACGCTGCAACCAAGTTCATCACAAAAGTGTATAATAGAGAGATTGTTGTACGGGATAGGAACCGATTTCACCATTTTAGGGACGGTTCTTGCTCATGTAAGGATTTCTGGTGAATTGATCACGGGAGCTTGCCATATGACTACAGGGTTCTTGAATAGTGTTGTACGGCATAGTAGTTCTCTTATTCGTTGTTAATTCTTAAGAAAACACCCTTAAACAATAAGATAAATGATCTTTATTTAGTTTCTCTCTTTTTTTGATAAAGTATTTAGTTTTTACTACTATCGAAGATTCTTTTGACACTTTCCATGTAATGCTATTTTCCGTTCAATCAAAATTGACAGTGCCACTGTGGGCAGCTGGCCCAGTGGTAATTCCAGACGACTCACATAGCTCAACAGGGGTTTAACTCTCCTCTCTCCTGCTGGGAGGAGATATTACTATAGTCCTCTGAAATAGGGGGGTAAAATTCCTCTCTGTTGTGAATGTGCCTAGGTGTGGTATTGTATAACTACCAATTAAACAAAATTTGAGAGTCATTCACATCAGAAAAAAAAAAAAAAAAAAGCAGTCATAAACTCAACAATCTAGTTTCGCTTTTGGGTTGCTAGAGAATTCTGGATGCATCCACAGATAATTAAAGGTGCAGCCCGGTGCGTTAAGCTCTCGTTATGTGTGGAGTCCCCGCAAGGTCGGACTACTTTTGAGTCTATATATAGTACGCGATCATATCTTAAACAGCAAGAAGTTGTTTCCACAACTGTGGACTTTTAACCTCCAGGTCTGACCTGGTGACAACTTTACAGTTGCGCCAAGCTCCCTTCTTGCATATGCTAATTATAGGGGGTTGGTAACCTCTAAAATTGTGGAATCACGAGAAATTGTGAAAAATAAAAATGCAATATTTCAAAAAATATGTGATGGACAATAAATGATAAGAATATAGTTAAAATAAATAGACTTATTGTATGTAGTTAGTAACAAAAATGATTCGAATATGAAAATAAAAATGAAAAAAATAGTATAATTGATAAAACAATTATTAATATTAGGAACCAAAATCCCCTCAATTTCCATCGGTTAACAAACGTCCCTGTAAACACTGCACGTGACCCTGGTTCTGATGATGGCTCTGCATTTCCAAATGAATGCTTGCTAGAACCTACTTCGTTCCTCAAACTTTCTTCATATATGCAATGAGATTATTTAGGAGTAGTTTCGGTCCTCGCAAGTTGCATGTATCTCCTGGACTTGTTGGATGCCATTCTTTGAACATGGGAGTGTTTGGACATGCGGTAAGTGAAGGAACAACCATCCCCCAACAAAAAAAAAAAAAACTCTAGATTGGTTTTATTCTTGAATTGCCTGATTAAACTTGGAAAAGGAAAAAGTAGTTGCAGTATCATCTTATGCAGTTTTACATTCCCATATCCGGATAAACTTCAAAACTCAGAAGAGAGCGTGAATAAGACCAATTAAGTTGTTATTATTCTTGAGGATACGGACTTCGGCCACTTCTTTGGCGGTGGGGTCTTCTTGCCTGGAACCAGCTTATTCTTCATCTGTGCAGGTGTTCGACCATCCATCACCAGCTCGCTTTCCCCTCCAGCTTCCTCAAACCTCTGCACCCAGCCAGAGCCAGTGGATTGAAACATGGCCATTCCCAGCTTCCGCCACCTGAAAATCCCTTTCTTCTTCTCCAGAAGCTTCATCATTTGCACCTGCAAGCCGTACAACTGGCTCTGGAGCCTTATCACGTCCTCTCTCAGCTTCTTTATCTCCACCTGCTGCAATGTCGCCTCCCGTTTCGAAGGGCACCGTCCAGGAGCAGGACTGCCCATCTGATTCAGCGGACCACTCCACTCGACGTGGCAATTAAGCTTGGCATGCTCAGACGAAAGAACCTGCATTACACAGCGAACAGGCAGCCGTTCGTTCTGCGCCACATGGAGCGTGGCCTCCGACGACAGCTTCCGGCTGTCGATCAACTTACAGAGAGCCTTCTTATCCTGTTTGGACGTACTTGGATGTGCCTGCCATGAAAGATATATGAAAGAGCCTTTTGATTAGATCACGTTCAGCTAGCTATTGCAATATGTAAGTAAATCTGTTATATGTACTTTGAGGAAGGTATCGATGGCTCTATACAAGCCATCATCGATTGCACGCGCATAGCTCGGAAGAGCTTGGGCAAGCGCAATGAACTGGGACAGCGTCATGTTGGCATCGAGAGCGGCCTCAGCAAGATAGCCATCTACCAATCTCGCCACCTTTACAATGGCGGCCCCGCTCTTCACAGATTCGTCCAACTCCACGAACATAGTAACCAGCCGACCGAAGAGGTCCACGTCCAGAAGGGTCCCGCATGTGTGGCTGAAAGCCGGTATGAGAAGTTCCTGCAGCGTAGCCTGGTCGAGCTGCGAAGCGACCCGTCGCTCCAGCTGGAGGCGGCAGCCCTGGTCGGCTTCCACCCTGTTGGCGACGCGGAGCAAGCGCAGGAGGAAATTGCTGGCGAGGGAGTCTTTGTCCGGAGGAAGGATTCCCACTAGCGTCTCCACGATGAAGCGCTTCTTCAACCAACGAGCAGCAACAGGGGAGGCGGTCTCTCTGTCTGGGGACGACGGGATGTCGATGGCGGCGTCGGCATCGTCATCGGCATTGATATCCGGGAGCCACTTGGACGCGTAGTGGGCAATGATGGCGCCAATGAGGTCGGGTTGGACGCCTCTGGACTTGATGCCGGAGAGCGTCCTGACGAAGTAGTCGAGGTCGAGGATGCACGTATCGTCGCCAAACCAGCAGTCGAGCGAGAACTGGTTATCCGGCGGCAGCTCTTCGATGACGGACTCCGGCAGTGGCGGCAGCTTCATTTCGGCTGATGTGGGGACGACGGGCCTCATGCTAACGGCGTTAGGGGAAGCAGAAAGCTGGAATCTGCTCTCTCTCCGCTCTCTCCAGTCTCCACACCCTTCTAACCAAGGCGACGTTGGGTAACGTCTTAAGTGTGGCAGACATTGTTTTTCAACGGTATTTGGTTTTCAATACACACCAATTATTACTCTATTAATCACACTATTTTTTTCACTTCTATCTCTACATTCCAATTATTTTCCCTACCAACTACATATAACAAACCTATTTATTTCAACTATATATTTTATTTTTTTTATCAATCACACATTTATCAAAATATTATCTTTTTCATTTCACATCATTTTCTACTTTTTCACACAATCTCACAATTTTGACACATTTTCCATATAATTTTAAATATTACTAAACGTCTCCTGATAGTGACGCGCAGGCTCGCACGTGAAACTTGCGAGAGCCCGTCCATGTGGGACAAAAGTTCATGATGAGCGCGGTTGAGCAGCTGACCGCAACGGTTGGCCCATACCCATAGGCCTGCAAGGCTTTTCGCAGCTAGCTAAGCAATTTTGTCGTCTGTTGGTGGGGCCCATCTGATCGATCAACGAGTCGGATGACAGCAATTAGGAAGGAATGTTATAATATTTTTAATATGGGGCCTGCAAAGTTGATTTCCTTGAATCCGCAACTACGTGAGGTCCTTTCATAATGCATCTTCTATTACGCTTCGATACGCCTCATCAGAATTCCAAACGATGACATTTAGCAGATAACATGTGAGTAATAAAAATACTTAAAATTTTACTGAACCACCAAATCTACATAAGAAGAATTGGGTGTGTTTAGGAATGGATAAAACTTTTGATGAAAAGTTGTAGAGAGAAGACGTTGTCAAATGATGTGATTGATAGGGATAATGATGAAGAATAAATCGGAAAAAGTTGAAATACATAAGTTAATTGTGTTGGTAGTTGTGTAGAAATAATTGAAAAGTAAAGTAATTATATAGAAAAATATGAATAAATGATTAAAAAATAAGATAGTTATGGAGAGTAAAAAATTTTAAATTGAAAAGTTTTAACTTGACAATTATTAACAAACACATCCATAAAATGCAAGTTTTTTTTATAAATTATTATTAAAAAAACCATGATAAGGCCAGTAGCCATTTGAGTCAAGACTTAATAACCATATTGTTTCTTTCGATGACGTCGATAATATAATATATTTTTTCCAGGTGTGACAACCAAATACAAATGCAGTGGAGAAATCATTTTCTTTATTGTTTGGTATGTACATGGAGGCAGCCAAAGGCACTGGGAATTGCTCATGGCGATTAGATGTTGCCTTTTTTTTCTATTATTATTATTACCGTTACAAAAAGAACCGGATCGGATGCACGATGGAGAGTTGGTTGTTTGGGCATGCAGGAAGGCAGACAAAACCTCTTAAATGCAAATATGCCATCTTCCATGTGACCTATCACTGCGTATTCTCGGCTCACAGAATAAAATTCCTTCCTCCATGTGACCCATCAGTACGTGTTCCCACCTCTCACGAAGAAAATTCCACACTAGCTGTACCCTCTCTGACTATGACTTCTAATGGCCTCACCAATAACTGATATTGACGTCAAATTAAAAAAATTATATTACAGAGAAATATTGGAGAACCAAGACATTGATCTCTTTAAAAAAAGACGCCAAAGCAGGAGATGTTATACATACAGGATGTTTACATATGACCGGCTTCATAACCATTTGGCCGGCTGCAGTTTCACTACTTGGGTGTTTTTGGCCTAGCAGTGGCCTACACAATTTTGAGAGAAGGTTCAAAAACACGCTCTCATAACGTAAAATCGTTGTGCTCCATGAAAAATACTGGTGGTGTTCCCTAGTGAATGGAATAAGAAATGGTTGTTATGCATCCGGAAAAGAAAATTTGTTTTGAAAATACGGAGAGTAAAATTTTTATGTACTAGAAAATGAAAAAGGAATTTTTGAGAATAACATCTCATCCTATTCACATATCATTCCATCATACTGTAATCCCCAAAAAGGCCGATGTATAGATGCAGATGTGAGTAAAACATCAGGTTCTGTAAGACGAACGCTAACCCATATGAGAACAATGTTGGGGGAGCCTTAAAGCAGGAACGAGGCCAACGCCAACAAAATGCGGATAGATAGCACTTAAAAATTAAGATGAGGTTACATAAAAAGGGTTGCCTTGTCCGCAGTCACAGGGCTTCCGTTGAGAATCTTAATAATTGGTTCTTTAAGTTAATTTATTTGACTAAAAATAACAGATTTCCAAGTCAACCCAAGAACTGTCGCCGCATCATCATCTCCTGGTATGCATGATCCAAAATGTTGTTAGTGCAAGTTCCATTCCCTTCTCTTGTTTTGAACCTTCAAAGCCATGCCATTGCCAACTCTTAACCCCGTCTACAGCATCCGCCTCAACACACAATCCGACCTTACAAGCAGTCTATCCCCGCTTAAGATCCTAGGGCAAAGGCTGCTGCTGGTTCTTATATAAGCTGTCGGGTATCGATTCCCTTCAGTTTCGTGGATGTGCAGCATGCAGCAATTACATTATATAACTCTTGCGTCCACAGAGCTCCAATGGTCCAGGCAATATCATTTTCAGTATCTTCACTCTCATACAACTATTATCTATCTTACAATCACCATCAAACAGTATTATTCCCATATTACATAACCAGGCTTCCAACGCTTCTTAAAAATGGTATCTTATGTTTACTGAAGGCGAAGACAATATATCTAGAAAACAGCAAACATCAACCACACACACACACACACACACAACACTCGACAAAGCCAAGGACAACGGCAGGAAACAAGGAAAAAAACATCTGACACACACACAAACACATACAAAACACTCGGCAAAGCCAAGGACAAGGGCAGGAAACAAGGAAAAAACATTGCCAAATAAGATTTGTCTCATGCCTTTCTCCACTAGTACATGACAGGTAGCACCAGCAGTCAGGTCTTTAACCATTTCAGTAGCAGCAAACTATGTATTCCTAGGACAATGGTCACAGAGATGAGCAGAAATGTCCTTTATCATAAAAGGATTTATCCATTTGATGTTGCCTTCAGGACATAGAAGCACAGATCAAAGCAAAATCAGCGCATTTCTTCAAAAATGGTTACAATTCTCACCAGACAACACTTCCATTACCCAGTATACAATTTAAATGAATCAACCTGAATTACAGGTGGGAGAAACTTCACGTTGGTGGCAAGGTAGGTTGCATGATATACGCTTCCGGCACATATGAAGCAGCTGAACAGCAAGGATACAAGTGATGCAAGCTTAGTCACTACATGCCCATACGATGCCCTATATCACATTGGACAAGCCTAGACTATTGCAGAAAAAAAAAACATAATCACAATAATCCTACCGTTGGAACTATCCATCGAGCTGTCCCGGACACAGGAATCTCAAACCCAGAAACAGATCTCCAGAATTCTGGATCATGTAAGACCTAAGTCATTGCATCTATAATAATAATAATAATAATAATAAATCAGCACATGGAAAATAATGAATGGTCTACTCAGAAATTATGAAACTTGAAGGATTCTTTTTCATGTTTGCGTACAGAATTCATAAAACTCCACCAAATAGCTAACAAGCCGACTAGCAAAAGACCATTCACCCAAACTTTTTTATGGATAAAAAAGCGCAGTATTTGAACACGAAAGAATAACCAATTTGAAAAATAATTCTCCTGGATTTATAAATGCATATCTTAAAAAAGAGGTATGATCTTGTTAACCTAGGTTAAGTAATGTCTTACTCAGCAGACACCAATAAACTCATTTCCTTTTTCTTTTTTTTCTTTTTTTGCTTTTTTATAAACTTGTTATATTTAATACATATAAATCAAGTTTTACCATTTTTAGACATGTATACATTTTTTTGACTTACTAAACATGGGGATATTTTAATCATTTTTAATAGTTGAAAAATACTAAAATAACCCAATGTTTAAAAATAAAAAAAATACATGTTCAAAAATGGTAAAACTTGGCTTATATAATAAATATATCTTTTTTTGATAAAGAATAAATATATTTATATTAACAAGTCTATGAAGAAAATATTTTTAAAAAAATTAAATAGGTTTTTTTGGCATGAGGTAAGTAAGTTATTACTTAACCTGTGCTAACAAGATCATATCTCCTTAAAGAAAGGAATGCAAAATGTAGGCACCATCAACTTGTAGAACCATAATCATGTAACAAGTGGCATCAAGCATGAAGCAGCTCGAATCCCCAGCTTATCAGCAACAGAAAGATAAAAGCCATTCTCAAATGGTTACATCAAATGTCCAGAGATCACTTCTTATCTGAAGTACAAATCTATATCCGCAGCTTCTAAGACTAGACACAACATAATCACGTCAAGTAAATGGACTATGCACTGTAGTATATTTCAGCAGCCCTTCTAGCAATTCCCTAGCTTCGCATGGTAAGCTATATTTTTAAAGATAGCCTCGTCAATATAGATATTTCATAATACCACATGATAGCTTGCTACAGTTTTGTTCCTAGACTCTATACTGCTTAGAAATTGTATTCACGCAACAATCCCCGATGGGTCCCTCATATTCCCATTTAATTGTAAGAACATTTAGATATTATCCACAACAACTTTGGCGGCATGGGGGTGGGATGGAGAATCCAAGAAGAAGCCTTAAAGTCTAACCAGGTGATCATCTTACACTAGTCTCTTTTTTGCGTTTTACTTCCCGAATAGCTTACAAGTACACAGTAAGGAGAACACTGGTCTCTTGTTAGCGTTTTACTTCCCAGATAGCTTACAAGTACACAGTAAGCAGAACTATCTTGAGCATGAGAGATTAAAACATCTTTTATTTTCCTGGCCATCTGACGTGCATGCAGTAAGGCAAACCATAATGAGTAACTGGGATTAGATCATGAGCCGCTTGTTGTTTCAAAGGGAAGTATGTGGTTGTACCAACATTAAATCATCAAAACTATCAACATGTTCTGACTTCTGAGCCATAAGATGTTTGATCATCCTCCCCTCATAGTATCACAATGCACCCAGTAGAAACAGTGCAACAGTATAACACTCTTAACAGTATTCATCACACATCACCCACAATATCCAAGCTCACGTCATTTCATATTAGATGTTAATGATATGAATTCATAACTAGATGCAGAAAATAAAAGGCTTCCAGTAATGATGCCTTTAATTTTAGGGGAATATGGAAGAGGCCTCTGAGGCACAGAATGCTCCATGTCTGCATGGTCAGCCCCATGGTAAATAGAATCAAGCAGCAGAATCAATGTGAGACCATGATAAGCATCTGGGAACAAGTAGGTGATGTTGACACAAATTCCTAATTTTCAAAAAAGATAGAGAAGTGGTGAGGATGATGGATTCAGATTTGGCGGATTAACACGCCTTTACAGGTGAGAGAAATCTGCAACAGTTAGGATTCATTGTCATGTTTCTACTTTCTTTTATCGTGTCTTAAGCTAGCAGGAATTTGAATGCACACAAAGCTACCACGCTCTCATTTTCTATTGATAAAAAATAAAGTTATCAAAGCTATTTCTCAATGTTTTTACTAAAAATAACAACCAAAAAACAGGTAATAACTTGCTGAAAACTTTTATCAATATGTTTCCTGTTTCATTGCAAGTTAGAGCACACACAGCCAAGGGGTACCCCAGCACTTGATGGATAGCCCACGATGATCCAGTTAAACTTTTCTTTCTTTCTTTTTTCTTTTCTTTTTTTTTTTTATTTTATGAAACCAGTTAAAGCTATTCTTGGATAATATCTAATTAAATGCAGAATTTTGTCATATCCACATGCTTAGCTATCCACTTACAGAGTAAGAAAAGTTTTATTATCCTCTGTTTACAGGATCCAAATATGCAATTTTAGAAAATGTTCACCTGATTAAGGAAACAGGTGACCGAATATCAGATTCTAGTAGAATGCACAACACATGATCTCCAAACACACTAAAAACATCAGAAAGACCACATCAATAATAAACAAATCGAGAAAATGATGCAAGCAAAGAACCAACAATATAAAGAAAGAAAATGCTCACAGAAATATAGATTTCTTTCCCATCAGTCGTGAACTTCATCATTGAAAAAATATATATAATATAGATTCTAAAATAAATTTTGCGGCAAGAACTGAGCTACTCAAACAAAAATTGCTGGACATTCCTGAGCAAGAATTTTAAAAAAATAATAATACAGATGTTCGAACCTACTAATGCTGAGGTTGCTGAATATTCCTATATAGCATTTAATAACTAAAGCAATTAAGAAAAGAAGAAGAAGAAGAAAAAGCAGGAGGACGAGAGGGCAACAGCCCATTACAAGAATTCATACACTGGAATCCTTACCCGCCACAATCAGCATTTGTTTCTCATCCTCCGAATCATGGTTCCCCTCCCCAACTCCGACTTGCTTCGACACTGTCGATTCATCCCGCGGGGGTGGGCCGCCCCCACTAACCGACTGCTGATAAAGAACTCCGCCAATAATCGTAAACAGCAAGCAAACCAATCCAAATGGGCTTGCGTGCTTATCCCAAATCAGCACATTGATCACGACGGTTAGAAACTTATTCACCACTCCCGTCACGGTGAATGCAGTAGCTGAAATTGCCTTGCGAGCAGCAAACCCGAAGAAGCTGATCAGCAACCCAAAAACACACGACAGCGCCACTGCAACAAACGCTGTCGTGTCGAACCAATTGTCCGATCTCGATCTTGCGGCGCTGAACACCTCGGCGTACTCTCCGGTCAGCACCCAAAACACCGGCGCCAACATCAGCGACAGCAGATTGTTGTAGAAAACAAAGCCCCATGTATTAAGCCCGAGATTCGTGACCATATGCTTGATGTAGACCATCTCCGTCGTGATCGTGACCAGATACGCCAACGCCCATGAGTAAGCCGTCAATGTGAAAGCTGAGTCAGTGGCAACATAGCCGACGGCTCCGCCGAGGATGACGATCAGCGACACGAAGGTGAGCTTCGACGGGCAAGGCTGCCGCCGGAATGCGGTGTCGGCAATAGCGACAAGGAGGGGAGTGAGGGAGCGGAAGACAATGAAGGTGTCAACGTTGGCGTGCTGGAGAAGGTTGGTGTTTGTGAAGATGGCAAGGTAGAAAACGGTGGCGGCCGGGAGGAATTTCTTGGCGGTGTCGAGAACGAAGGGATCGTGGTAGAGGAAGCCGAGACGGCCGAGGATCCAAACGACCGCGGCAGATGTGAGGTATTGGAGGGCGGTAAGGAGGCCAGGGTAGCTGAACTGGGTGATGGCGAACTTGTTGATGACGGCAAGGAGGCTGGAGCAGAGAGCGTAGCCTACGACAAGGCTCGATGTGGTGTAGTACTGCTTGGAAGATGACATGTTGGAAGACGCGTTGAGGGTGTTTTGAGGGAATGGGGTTTTTTTAACTACCAGTTTGCTGCTTTTACGGCCATGGAGATGGGCAGTAGTTGATTGGTGGATCTGAGGGGATTGGATATGAACGAGTTGAATTGGGTGAGAGGGGGATTGGGAGGAGGAAGGAAGTTGGATTTGGTGGATTGGATGGAGGCAGATGGAGATCTGGGAGGGCCCTCTTTCGTCTCAGCGCGTCGATGATTTTTGGCGGCACTGTTCTGGGCTTGGTTTGTGCACGGTGAAGG
Source organism: Annona cherimola (assembly GCA_030490835.1). Taxonomy (NCBI): domain Eukaryota; kingdom Viridiplantae; phylum Streptophyta; class Magnoliopsida; order Magnoliales; family Annonaceae; genus Annona; species Annona cherimola. The sequence continues at coordinate 5,856,520 of CM059977.1, read as the reverse complement.
GATCGCCCAAGCCGACTTTTTCGAGAGTTTAGGGCCTGTTGGGGAGGGTTCAAGGGCTTCAGCGAGATGACGGAGAAATGAGATGACAATGTAACAGTGTATATTGAAAATTTTAAAAAATTATATATCTAGATTATGAAATAAGTAAAGTTGTATTAAAAATTTTAAAAATTATCTTTAAAAGAAAAACCTTATACATATCTGATTCAAAAATCTTGGATGTAATTCTTCTTTTGAACAATATGATGTGGCCTATGAGGATGTTATTATGATTAAGAAATTCTTAGCCGCTTTTGATCTGTTTGGGACATTCTGTGCTTTTCTTCCAACTTTTTATATCTTTCTCACAACTAACCTATGGGCTTCAATTTTATTTTATTTTATTTTTTTACTTCTAATTATTATCCTATCTATTTCAAAAAAATTCACCGAAATTTTTTTATTACACAATGCACATGGGATTTGTTGTTGTGAGCACATATTTGGAGACAAATACAAATGTGCTTGGATCTAGCTTTGATACCATGTTGAAAATGAATGGTTTTATTCAAAATGACTAGTCAAATTAGCATGCCTATTCCTACATCTATAAAAGCTAGAAACCCTTCAAGTCTCTTAGGGTATGTTTGTTTGGGGCAAAAAAATGTCAACCAAAACTTTTCAATTCAAAATTTTTCACTCTCCATAACTACTCTATTTTTTAATTATTTTTTCACATTTTCCTATACAAACTACCCTACTTTTCAATCATTTCTACACAACTACCCATACAACTAACCTATCTATTTTAACTTTATTCTCTTTACTCCTCATCATTACTCCTATTATATCACATCATTTTCTATTAATTTGACAACTTCTACTTCAAAAACTTTTCATCAAAAGTTTTACCCCTAACCAAACACACCCTTAATAACATGAGATTTTCTCACCACTTAACAATTTACCTATTCTCAATACACCTTTATTTATTCTAAATACATATTACTCATTTCTAATGCATTTCCTTTTCAAATTATCATCTTATACTCGTCCCATTTTATACATGGACTACCCTGATATAACCATTCAATTGGACGTCAGCTCGGCTTTAACAACATTACTTAAAATAAGACATCGTTTGTAACCTACTTTTGATCCTTTTTTTTTCAGTTATTATTAGCAAACGTTTGGTGGTAAAATCGGCCACTGGTGAGTTTTTGTGACGGACCTCCATTCACAACGAGGGACACTGAGATGCTTCTCATCTACCTTACGTGAAAACTGCTTCTTATGCTATTTTAGATTCTAAAATTGTAACATACCGGTCCAGAAAAGTGATCTCTGACCGTGTATTTAATGCAATTTTTCAAAATCAATCACACATTTATGGCAAAATTAATTATTATAATTCCATAAAAATTTTAAAATTCCACTTCCACTAGTCATGTTCCCATTATTACATCAAGGCATAAAGAAAAAAAAATTTACAAGTCTATCATTCTCAATACATGCCTTTAAAATAAATCAATAGAAATAATTATTCTTGAAAATCTTCTTGTAAATCCCAAAACGCTAGTGTCCCAATTGATTTGGTACACCTATAAAAATAATGTGTTAGTCTCAACATGACTAGCAAGTAGAAAATTATTTGACAATGGATAATGGCCCAAATAAAACTTAATTAAATGATAAAATAATCATTTAATTTAATATCTTAAAAATTAGGTCTCAAATGAAAAATCAAACCCTTCCGTTGAGTCCAGAAGCATCAAAAACATTGGAATAGACTATTTGATTACCCAAATCATGAATAAATCACAATAAAATTGAATGAACGACCCACATTAAGCCATATCGTCATAGCCTTTACTGCAGGTGGGCCCCATTAAAACCTGTCTTACTTAGCCCTTATTGCTATAATGGCATAAACGCCAATTTTCAAAATTCCCTGGACATCAGAAACATAAAATATATATATTAAATGAATTAAAGCATCAAAAGCAACGAAAAAAAATTCGTTGCAAATATAAGATCTCATCCTCCTTCCTTTCTCTACCGAGATTCTTCTCAGACCGAATTTCTACTGGACTGAAATTCCCTCTCCTGAACGTCTGATGAAATTAAAATTCAGCTTATAAATATATTATATATACATTAGTGTGTATATATATACCACAATTACCCATATCATTAATATATAACTTCAATATTTATATATTAATTTCATATCAATGCATCTATAAAAATAAAATGCATGATAAAATTTCAATAATCTCAATATATGATTTTAAGCATAAAGTTCGAACATATTTATCTGCATAATTTTATATCCTAAAAACTTAGGATTATAAAATTTAAATATGTAAAGCGTAGTCTAAAAATTATAAAATATATATTATACATGCTTTATACATAACAATTATATAAAAACAATCATAGCATTGAACTAAAATCAATTTCAAATAAATTCTCACTTGCCTTATAAAAGTTCTCTCCTCACGCAAGCTGCTTTCTCTAAAATTCTCCCAACCTTTCTTATGAATACCCTCATCTATCAAGTTCTCACCCCAATTTATAGAAGTATCGTAACTTCTAAGGGATAGGAAGATAGGAATAAGATAAATTTTATTTTAAAAATAGATTCTATCTTAACAAATCTTATTTATGATAATTCTTATCTCATCATATCTTATCCCGTGGAGATAAGATTTGTTTCAAAATTAAATTCTATCTTAATCACCCTATCTAGGAGAGTTCTTATCTCATTCTATCTTATCCTGTGGAGCCCACATGTCTGGAGAGGCAAAAATACAAAAATTAATTATTATTATTTTTTTAATATTTTACAAAAAATATTTAACTGATCCAATTTTTTCCTTTTTGATAATCTCCTCCTCCTATCTGTCAATTCAAGAAAGCAACAAATTGTAGTAATTAATCCCCTTTATCTATTTGCGAATTCGTGGGAAAATTGCGTCATAGACCCTCTAACTATGCGTATTGGCATTTTGGACCCCGACGTTTGCGTATTAGCATTTTAGACCCTCAAAAGTTTCGACTTTTACATTTTACCCCTCGCGCCCTCACGGCGTCAAAAAATCAGAGTCTGGCCGTCCGAAATGATGAGAATACTCATGACAGAAAAAGCAGAGGCCACGACACCAGACCGGCCACCTAGAGGAAACTGAAGGTAAAGGTGGTGAGCGGCTTCAGCCACCAGACCGGCCAGATACAAAGGGCTCCGCTTTTACGAGACCACAACCATATTCAGAATTCTTTAGTTGATTACTTGAGATTGGATGCCTTCTCGTTATGTTTAATTGATATTTGTTGCTATCTTCCCCTTAATCAGTCCGCTAAATCTCAGAAAAGCATTTGCTGCATATATTTTTGCGACCGTCCATGTTGTTCAGTATTTAAGGTTAATTGCATTTCCTCGTTTCCCTTACAAACCATTAGTTACATTCCTACCAGATTTGGAAGCAGACAATAGGATATTCCTACCGGATTTGGAAGCAGACAATAGGATAATGTCAGCTCAAAGATGCTACCAGAGAAAATGGGTTTTTCCTAAAGCTTGAAGCTCTCGGAACACCTACTCTAGCGTGTCCTTGTATTTGCAAGTGTATATTCCATGAACTTGAAGCAGATCTGGAGGGAAGCGGGCGAGGGTGTGGACTACTTCGTTGGGGCGGGCGTCTTCACGCGGTCACTCCGGATGGAATCCTATAGATCCACAAACATGGAGAGGGCGACCTCGGTGAGCTTACCTCGAGCGCAGGCGACCTCGAAATTGAGTTTTGAGAAGTTCGCCACGATGGGAGCAATGCCATGGAGTCCCTCGTATATGTCCACGAACTTGAAGCAGATCTGGACGGAAGTGGTTCTTGTGGTGATGGCTAAACATGGATTTCGACCAGATCTGGAAGCAGACGACACAAGAAGATAATAACAGCTTCAAAGCTGCCGACTTCCGTGGAGAAATAAAAATGGGCGGTTGAATAGGGATGGCAGTCGTGGCCGGAAATGGTGAAGAATAAGACCGTAAGGAATGGGGACATCACACAACTGTTTTAAGAATCTCAAAAGAAACAGAAAAAAGCAAATCCATTTGCAAAACCCATTCGACATCACTACACAACATCAAAAGCACTTGTACTATTTGGAAAAGAAAAAAGCTCGAGGATTAAATCCCAATTTTCAATCAATCATTCAATCCTCCAAATCCGATATGGAACAAGAAGCATGTTGGGTAAAAAAAATGATGACAAAATGGTAGCCATGATGAATACAACTAGATTTGATCATAAGCTTTGCAAAGGAAAAACAGAAACATGTTTTTGCAACTTCTCGGGGCTTCGTCACTCCAATCTCTCTTCATTTCCATCCTCCCTTTTTTTACTTACACATCCTAGTGGAAATGGAAAGTTTACGGTATCCCACCCGCAGCTCTCCCAATTCGTTCAGTATGGAGGCAGAAACATGCCTCCTTCTTCCATGCCTAGTGAGCAAGAACCTCCCACCTGAAGAAGACCTCTTCATTAAAACTGGACTCATAACACCATGCAATGCTCTGCTCCTGCTGTTGCCACCCATGGCATGTTCTCTCCGCCTGATCTTTTGGATGGTCTGACTGCCGTTGGAAGTGGACAATCATCTTTCTTTCATCTTTTGCAGTATCTGTTCCCAGCACATTTGCAATTGAAATGCGACCTTGATGCGAGGAATCCATGGAAAAGGATCTTCCAACTGCTTGAATCTCCTCTTCTCTAATCTCAATGATGGTATCTCTCTCCAAGCCACCCAAGTCACTAAGAGCTCTAGAAGGATGCTTGGAGACAATCCTGCCATCTGTTACCCATCAGGTTAAACTTTGTGATTTTGGAAGTGCAAAAATTTTGGTATGTTTCTACCTTCCCCCCCCCCCATCCATCCATGGCTCAATTATTTTATTGTTTAACTAGATGAGATCGAACAATTGTATGTGGAATGAGGGAGGAGCAAACATGTAGCTTTAAATCAGATTTATTTCTCGGGATGGTTCCCATCTTGCGTTATTTCATTTGTGATGACAGGTGAAGGGAGAAGCAAACATATCATATATATGCTCTCGTTATTATCGTCCTCCGGAGCTTAATTTTGGAGCAATAGAGTATACAACATCAATTGATATATGGTCAGCTGGTTGTGTCCTTGCTGAGTTGCTTCTTGGCCAGGTTGGATTGTGGATCATGCCAAGCATTTTTATTTACACATTGAATTTGCCATATTGTTGACAATTTTTTTTGTTGTGATTTATGCAGCCGTTATTTCCAGGAGAGAGTGCAGTGGACCAGGTGGCAGAAATCATCAAAGTATGTCTAAAGGTGGTGAGCGGCTTCAGTTTCCTCTAGGTGGCCGGTGTCGTGGCCTCTGCTTTTTCTGTGATGGGTATTCTCGTCATTTCGGACGGCCTGACGCTGATTTTTTGACGCCGTGAGGGCGCGGGGGGTAAAATGCAAAGGTCGAAACTTTTGGAGGTCTAAAATGCTAATACGCAAATGTCAGAGTCTAAAGTGCAGATACGCATAGTTAGAGGGTCTACGGCGCAATTTTTCCCGAATTCGTCGACGAAACATGCGCACAAGGTCCGGTACGACGGGAAGCCAGAAGCTTCAAAATATCCCAGATCCAGACGCCCTTCTTTCCCGACACGCATATCCCCATGATTCGCCGTGTGAAATAAGATCCAAGATACCGTACTTGTCTCACACAGCTTTAATAACAACTTCGCGTCCCGCCCCAGATTCTATAAATGCGTGGCGTGGATGGTTTGGCACAGGCTTGCAGCTACCAGAGACGCACAGTCTTGCGAGGAATGCCAGGACATCACGACTCTTAGAGAGAGGTGGGGAGGAAGCAGACAAGCAGAGAGGGATGGAGGGGAAAGGTAAGGCAGTGGTGGTGGGAGGGAGCATAGCAGGGCTATCGTGCGCGCACGCGCTCTTAGCAGCGGGATGGGAAGTGGTGGTGGTGGAGAAGACGTGCGAGCCACCCAAGGGCAGCCCGACGGGCGCGGGTCTAGCTCTGGACCCACAATCTCTGGAATTCCTGCAATCATGGCTCCCCCAAGCCGACCTCGTCCGCCACATAACCATCCCCCTTGCCGTTGATGAGGTCCGTTAATTCTTTCCTTCTGCATCCCTTCCTTCCCTTGATACGAGTGCGCGTGTCAATTCAACTTACTTTCATAAATGTAAATATATTATTTCAATTAAAGTTGATGCCATATTTATAAATCATGAAAGTGATTTTTTTTTTTGGTATCATGAAAGTGATTTTTGATTTGTTGTCTGGCAAGACATTATTTTAAGAACCAACCAATTTTATCCCAACATGTTAAGAGTTGAATTAGGATTGGATTTTTTTTTTTTTTTTTTTTTTTTTTTGGGTGGTGGGGGGCCAGAATCGAGCAACTAATAGTTACGAGAAAAGCAGTCGAATCCTAGCAAGGGACGAGAGCTTCAATTGCCGGGCCGCGCATTGGTCCGATCTTCATGGCCTTCTGTACAGGCATCTTCCATCAGATCTTGTCTGCTGGGGCCACCAGTTCCTCTCTTTCCACACTTGTCATGGGTATGGCAAGGCCTCCGTTACGGTTCAAACCAAAGTCCTCCAAACAGACCAAGTTGTTGAGGTACATGGGGATTTGCTGGTTGCCGCCGATGGATGCTTGTCTGCTATTCGACAGCATTTCCTTCCTGACTTAAAACTCAGGTCCGTATCCAAAAGACGCTTTTCTTAACTCACTGTCTCATTTCTTTTCTTCTTCAGGCCCAAAAATGAGAAACAGTACATGAAATTTTTCATGATTAGTTGTTTTATTTTCAGTACCTCAGTTTGAAATTCATGTTTTTTAAAAATAAAAAAAAATTATGCTTGTAATGACTAATGAATTAAGATATATTAGCCCCAAACTGGTCACATGTAATGGCAGATTATAACAATTTTGCGATCAGGTATTCAGGTTACGTTGCATGGAGAGGGGTATATGATTTTTCGGAAAATGAGAATTCGGATACAATCGCTAGCCTGCGAAGAGCGTATCCTGATCTTGGGCGTTGCTTGCACTTTGATCTTGCGAAACAAACTCATATCGTGCTTTATGAGCTCATGAATAAAAGGATCAACTGGATCTGGTACATCAATCAGCCAGAACCAGAATTGAAGGTAACTCATGCTCCCTTCTGTTCTCTGATCAAAACCCAGCTGTCGCATGTTCCAATGCTCGCGGATGTGCTGGCTGGAAGCTTCTATCAGAGCACACAACAAACAGGACCATTCATTAGACTGCCAATGAAAAATATGATGGTTGGCCTGATTTATTCACTCATGTTATGGGTTTTCCCTGTCAATGGACTGCTTTTGGATCTTTTGGCTTACCCTTCTGACCAACATTGATTTTCACAAACCCATAAAATCTTCTTTTACAAATCAAGCTCAAGACTCTGCAGATCTTGTTCGTTGCTCAGAAATTCCCATTATTGCAGGTTCATGTTGGAAGCATAATCGATAATTATGTCAGTCATCTGGCGTCAGACTTAGTCTAATCAGCTAACAGCTTGAAATGTAAAAATTCAGGGGAATTCAGTGACCATGAAAGTAAGCAACGACATGATAAAGAAACTGCAGGAGGAGTCAGGGGAGGTGTGGGTTCCTGAACTGGCCAAGGTCATCAAAGAGACAAAGGAGCCTTTCCTCAATGTGATCTACGACAGCGAACCTCTGCAGCAGCTGGTCTGGGACAATGTAGTATTGGTAGGAGATGCAGCCCATCCAACGACTCCTCACGGTGTTCGGAGCACAAACATGTCTTTGGTGGATGCTGGGGCTCTGGGGCGGTGCCTTGAGAGGTGGGGATTGGAGAAACTGAATTCTGCATTGAAAGAGTACCAGTCCATCCGCCTGCCAGTTGTTTCAGAGCAAGTGTTGCATTCACGGCGAATGGGTCGCATCAAACAAGGACTTGAGGTTGACGATGGCAAGGTTTTTGATCCCTTGGCAGCCGGCCCAGAGGAGTGCGAGGAGCTTCAGCAGAGAAAGATGCCCTTCTTTGGTAATGCTCCTTTATTCGTTTCAGATTTGCCATAGGCTCGCCACATTACATTTGTGGGTGAGTTCAGTGGCGCATGTAAATCATGTTTATTCTATTTGATGAATAATTGCGCATCTGCCGAGTGTGAGTACATTTTTTCTGGCTATCAAAATTGTGGCCCATCTTGTGGGCATATATAGTTCATAGCAAATAAATTAGGTGAATTTTAAGACCCAATAATCTTTATTATAAAACTACTTTAGCTCTAGTTTTTGAAAACATTACGGTATATTCACAATTCCAAATTCTCTATTTCCTCTGTTTTAGAAAATTTCTGATAAGAAAAGCTACCCCCACTATTTTTTTAGTTGCACCGAATGGGAGTGATTTCATGGAACGTAATATTTACGAAGTCGCGAAACACCACAATCAGTACAAGTCATTTTTGGTTACTCGCTCAAAAGCACTCTAGCAGAATCACACAGCGAATTATTAAAATTTTCTAAGACCTTATAATCCATGGAAACCAAAAATATTAGGGATGGTTTAGAATAATTCTAGGGAATTAAATGGGATGAAGAAATACGTGAGAAATGTAATGATGTGCATTCAGAATGAGAAAGTTGTCTTAAAATTTTTAAAAAAAGTTGTCTTGGATCAAACATGTGTAGGCACATGATGCTATCAAGAAGTTTTCCTCACGTTGACCTAATTCAGCTGAATGAGATGGGGGTTCTCCAATGCCTTTTTCCCGCCGGACAGAGCATTCAAGTGGCAACAAATTGCAATAACGCAATTGGCTACTTGTGTTGCGATCCGTTAAAATTTTTTAACGGCTTGGATATATCCACAATTGTCTAATTATCAAACCTGTAGAGATAAATGAATTTTTAAAGTTTTGAGTGCCCCGTTCTAAGTGATCCAAGTAATTTTATATTTTTGAATGCTCAGTTGACACGAGTCCCAAATCAAATCAAAATGATTTCAGAAGATTTCAAATATCCTTCTCAGATGCGAAGTTTTGTAGTACGATTTTCAAAGTACATCCGAATGCGCTGAGACATAATTAAATCGTTTTAGAGTATGGTTGGAAAATGATAAAAAAAAAAATATAAAAAATTTTTGATGTAAAAGTTTTAAAAATAAGAAAAAATGTTGTGATGTGATAAGGACAATAATAATAATAATAAGTAAAGAAAATAATGTTAAAATAGATATATTAATTGCATGGATAGACATCTAAAAATGATTAAAAAAAAAAGCAGGATAATTGTATACGAAAATGTCTTTAATGAAAATTTTATTTATAACACACATAAGAAAAAATCAATGCAAAAATATACTTATTTTCTAGCCCACCTATCTGCTTATAATAAGGTTGTGTTTATTTCATTATAAAAAAATTTAATTAAATTTTTCTATAACTGCTTTATTTTTTAATTATTTCTTTACATTTTTTATGCAAACTACCTTACTTCTTAATCATTTCTACATAACTACTCATGTAATTAACTTGTCTATTTTAATTTTGTTCACATTACTCATCATCTTTACTCTTATATATTATATTATTTTCTTTAATTTCAAAGTTTTATCACTTCCCAAATATATCATAAATTAATATATTCTTCGTCAATTATAATATTGTAGATAAAATAGAAAATGAATCTCAAAATGGTGCAAATGGCACATTTCTCAAACCTTAGCTAGTTCATGTAAAACACTGCACACATATCACTTTCTGATAAAAATCTTTAAATTAATGGTATATTTAGCAACATAAAAAAACTTTTCAAATCAAAATTTTCAATCTAAAATTTTTTTACTCTTTATAACTATGCTATTTTTTAACTTATTTCTTCACATATTTGCGTACACCTATTTTACTTTTCTATTATTTTTATACAACTGCTCATACAATTAACTTTATTTTTTTTTACTCTTTATCGTGATCTTCTTATATCCTATTATTTTCTTTTATTTAAAAAATTTTTAGATCAAAAACAACACTTCAATTCAATGCGATGCGTAGAACACAGTCATGAAGATCATAGACAGCGGTTAAAGCCAAGAAAACGAGAATTCTAAGCGGGAATTAAAATCTCGCATTAAAGGCTCGCTTTTTTATTTTTGTGATCGCGTGTAAAATTCTCATTTACTTGGGGTCAATGTTTTTAAAACCGGACCAGTCACTGAACCGGTTTGTGTCCGGTTCAACCGGATCAAACCGACGGTCGGATCGGAAAAAATAACGAACCGGGACATGACCGGTTTACGGTCGGTCCGGTTTTCAAAACAGTGCTTGGCGTACGTGCATGGAAAAACCAAAAACGGCTTGCGTAAAAATATCACCTAAAGTTGAGATCCTATTAAAACATAAACGTGGCGGCCATGGCCGATATTTAATTAACGTACGTGGTCACTCTGGAAAACGTAAGAAACAACGGAGGGCATGAAAGCAAAGGCTGTGGTTGTGGGAGGCAGCGTGGCAGGTCTCTCATGTGCTCATGCGCTGATTGCAGCGGGATGGGATGTGGTGGTGCTGGAGGCCAGCCCCGCTGGTGCTGGTCTAGGTCTCGATCCACTGGCGTTGGAACTCCTCCGCTCGTGGCTCAACCAACCCGAGCCAAATATATTAGCTGACCTCAGTATTCCCCTCTCCATAGATCAGGTGTTCGTGATGTTACACATTCAATCAATTGATTGGTTTCTGATCAATGGCCCGTCTATATATCTTATAAATTACGTGCTGACCAACAGAACCAAGCAACAGATTGGGAGAGGAAGATGAGACGGATACTCGCGAGGGATGAGTGCTTCAATTTCCGAGCACTGCACTGGTCTGACCTCCACAGCCTTCTCTACAGAGCTCTGCCGCCTGATGTAGTACGCTGGGGACATCACCTCCTGTCCTTCCACACTTCGCATGATAAGGCCTCCGTCAAAGCTCGAGCCGAAATTGTCCCTGCGGGTGAGAGTGTTGACGTCGTGGGGAATTTGCTCATTGCAGCAGATGGGTGTCGCTCTACTATCCGAAGCCATTTCCTGCCCCATCTTAAATTGAGGTTTTCACACCAAACACTCCATATAAGTACCAAATTAATATTGGTTCTTTCCAAATTAATCTTGTGCTTGATTTTGTCGCACTGGTACAGGTATGGAGAGGGGTTGTTGATTTTACAGGAAATGAGGATTCTGAAACCATCAGTGGCCTCCAAAGAGTGTATCCAGACCTTGGCAAATGCATGTATTTTGAACTCGCCCCTCGAACCCATGGTCTGATCTATGAGCTCACCAAGAAAAGGATCAATTGGCTTTGGTACATGTCTGTGCCCGAACCTCAATTGAAGGTGTATCGTATTCACACCCTTCCCATTAATTAGCAAACCCACACGACTGCTCTTTGAACCTTAACATTGTAGTATAATAATACTGCTCATTTGTGAAATGTCCTTGATTTCAGTGGAGCTCAGTGACAATGAAAGTAACCGATGACCTACTTCAGAAGTTGTATGACCAAGGAGAGAGCGTGTGGATCCCCGAGCTGGCTCGGGTCATCAAAGAAACCAAGGAGCCTTTCATTAATGTCATCTATGACGCCGATCCTCTACCACAATTGTTCTGGGATAATGTGGTGTTGGCAGGAGAAGCAGCACACCCAACAACCCCTCATGGCCTCCGAAACACGAACATGTCTATCCTCGATGCTGGAGCACTAGGCCAATGCCTCAAGAAGTGGGGGCCCGACAAGGTGCGATCGGCCTTGGAGGAGTACCAATCCATCCGACTGCCGGTGGTTTCGAAGCAAGTGTTGCATTCACGCCGATTGGGTCGCATCAAACAGGGTTTGGATGTCACTGGCCGCCAGGCTTTCAATCCGTGGACGGCGACAGCAGAGGAGCATGAGGAGCTTCAACAGAAAAACATGCCCTTCTTTGCTCGCGCTCCTTTGCCATCTGCCTGATTACATACAATACACCCGTTGGTATAGTGATGGTTGCTAGTTCGGTTGGTATTCCATGGTCTTCGAAATATGATCCAGGATCATAATTTTAGCCTTTGCGTAGGTGAATTTAGTATAATACTTTCATGTGATTGAATAAAACATGGCATAGATTAATGGGGGAAGATGTAATTGAATAACTCTTGTTAATTTCTTGTTGGGAAGACTTTTTTAAAGTATCACGAATTAAAGAAATTTGCAAATATATGATGAAAGAACAATGGGAAAATATGAGTTACAAACCAAAGATGTCACTAATTTTCTCCTGTTTCAAAATATTATACATTTTATACATTAAGTTGTTTCAGAATATCTTCCAGGAAATTATATAACTGCAGAAATGCTCCTATTTTTTAATATACTTATAACATTTTATAAATTTCTTCAATACCTGCAAAATTCCTCTAGTACTCATGCCACCAAAAACTATCCCTTACCTACCTAATAAAAAAAAACTATTTTGCCAATCCAAATTTCACATGCCTGCTCAAAGTTATTGTTCTTTGAAAAATTCAGTTCCCAAAACTTCTTGCTACTTGGAAAAAATGGATTCAAACAGGTTTAGTGTTTGCAAATTGTTGGTTGATTTGAAAATTGAAGGAAAACTTTTTTTTTTTTTTGATTGGTACAATTACATACATCTCAACACATATTAAACTTGAAGATCTGAGACATTCTTACAAATAGAAGGGACACACATTCCCAAAGAAATCTGGAGATACAGCTCCACGAAAGAATAAGGAAGACACAGCTTCCAATAACCACCTGGGAGACCACCCTGCTCCCACACTCCATCCATCCGGGAGACCACATTTTGCTCCCACAAATTTTTCCGCCCGAAATCTTGAGCGCGAATGGAGATTCGAAACTCCTACCAACTGCCGCGCACAGCTTTGCGCCACCGACAGCCACCAACCGAGCTTCGGTTGGTGAAGGAAAACTTAATAACTAAATAATCACAATAACCAATTGTCGATTTTTAAAATTAATTTAACTGTGAAGAGATACTTAGCTCCAATTAGGGTTACAATAACTCATCGAAGCTAACAACGAGTTCTAGTGACTCTAGAATGGATTGATTGAATCTTCAGAGCTGAGACGATACATGAATTAGGCTGAAAATTTATGTGCACATAATAAACAACATATTTTAGAAAATAATTGTTCAAATCTGAAATTTCGTGATGGTTTCATGATAAATAGTACATCAATTTCACTTGATGTTGCCGAATTTCTTATTTTGTGATAACAATGATTTATGGGCTGCGGTGGGCCAAATCGACCTCTTTGGACGATTGTGGAAACCTATGGACATATTGACAAAAAAAAAAAAAAAAAAAGACTTGCACGTGCAACCCATTTGTATGGACTTCTGCAATGGCCAAATCCCAACAACAAGAAATGCGAAAGAAATCTCAATGGAAAATGACCTTGTACTTGCAACCCGTTTTATCTCATCTTAGCCTAATTTTTAAAACTCTCCTATCCTAACCCAACCCATGTAATCCAATACAACCCAACTCTGCTCACCACAATTGCAAATAAATTCAAAAAAAATTTGACAAAAATTATATTACAATAATCATTTAATTAAAATTGTATTTATAAATTAAAATTAAAATATATTCCTAATTTTCTACATATACTAAAAATATTTTCAATAAAATAGAAAAAAGATTTTACTTTTAAATGATATCGCCATTATTTTTCAACTACTATTTTCCTTTTTATCTATGCAAAATTAGAAAATTATTTTTTAAATTTCGATAAAAGAAGTAGCAAAATGAAAGGCTCATGCAAAGTAGAAATTATTATTTTATATTTGTGTATATATTCTTACTTCTGTAGCTGTAATACATGGTCACAATAATAATGTGTCGAACTTAGCATCTTAGGTGGCAAGTTGACTAGTTGACCATTGAATTTTTTACGGCATAAATTTAGGGGTAAATTTACTATTTTTAGAAAATAATAGTAGAAAATAAGATTTAATTCTCCCCTAGCAAGTGGGCTCCACATCCTAACTAATCCACAAAATTTCCCAAAAACTCTTCTTATCCGTTTTAAATCCTTACCACTCGTTAGGCTTGGCTTTGCACGCTATGGGTGACTTAAGCGAAATGGTAAAAATGGTAAGTGTTATAAAAAGAGAACAAGAAAAGATTTGGATTCCAAGTTAGAATTTCAACAGTGAACGAGAGGCTTGCGGGAGGGGCTTGGATTTTCTTTTCCCTCAAGCAAGTTAAGTAGAATTTTATGCATAGATTATTTATTTAAAATTTTTTATGCATAGATTATGTTTTAAAATTATGTTTGCTAGACTTATTTAGCAATAAAATGTTTTTTTAGCAATCATATTATTTAGGTTTATTAGATTTATTGAATAGACTTAAAGAAATATTTTAATATATATTAAATATAAAATAAAATTGTTTGGCGGCAGACGTGATGTCCGTGCTCAACAGAAATGAAAAGAAGAGAGGAACGCAGTCCGGTTTTCCCTTTTTTAACTTTTTCTAAAATTTTAAACAGTGCCGTCTGGAAGTATAAAATTGTAGAAAGACCCGGGCAAAGCAAATTTCAAAACAGCCTCTCCTTGCTTCTGTTCGGGCTGGGCCTTTTATAGTGTGGACTCGTCAAAAACTGGGCTAGATCCAGCTGGATTGAGCCCACCAGTTTAAACCCAGTAGGGAAACCTAAAGATGGCTGGACCAAAGCAAGTTTAGTTCCAAGAAGCCCAATTGAGCAGTCCAGAGATATTAAGCCCAGAGAACCGAGCAGAACCCAACCAGAAGAGCTCGAGCCCAGCAGCAGAGCTGGCCCACGGGCGGTCCACGGCAGATGTGCCACATCGAGCCGTCAGATTTGTTTTTATCATGTGTTTTCATCCCAAACTCACATTTGGATGATCAAATAGTTGATTTCTATGTTTTTGAACATTTTGGATCTTATGGATGGATCAGATTCATCATCTAAGTCACGATGAGAATATTTTGCTGGGCAGCCCTATGATAAATGGCTAATACTGGTTCGTGGCCACCTAAGATCAAATTTCATATGTTTTATTGATAAACTTAGTAAAAGAATTGACTAATCTAGATTTTGGGATAATTAGAAGAGTATATAAACATTTTTGCATTTTTGATAATTTAAAAATGCATACTATACTCAATATACATTTTCTCTTAACTTAGTAAACTTTTTTCACTTTTAGTGTTTTAATTGTCCTGTGGATAACTTACAGGGGGATGATGGGCATACCTTTTGTTGTTTATTTGAACTTTGAACTTTGAACTTAAAGTTAGGATATAATAAGTTTAGACAACATTTACCAATATTTTATTTTTTTGAGTTGATTGCTTTAATGCAAATTATTAGATTATTTTTTTCCTTTATGTTTATATCATGATTTCAACTTGGCCCAACACGTGATGGATCTTGAGAGATAACTTCTAGGTCAAAATTCAATGTACAAATACTGTTTGCGAGCCTGGGGTGTTACAGTAGCTTTTATGTTTTAGTTTTTTTGTTTAATAAAAACATTGTACAACTAAGGACGTTTGCATGAGTTTCTAACTTACTATTATAACATTATCTAATTATGTAATTGAGGTCAAATTATGTAAAATCCTCCATCTAAGAGTGCAAGTGGACTAAGTTGGTAACCTAATTCCAACTCATCTTACCTCAATCCAACCAATCAAATTTGTAAATTTTTTTCCAACCCAGCCCAATTCTACCTAGCATAGGCTAACCCGATTTAATTATGACAAATGATCAATTTATGTTGGCTTAAAAAATGTATTTTTTCAAAAAATTACAACAACTTGACTATGTTTAAAAATAAAAATACTTAAAAGCATCTAAAAATGTTAAAACTTGATTTATAAATTAAATACATTTAACTTAACATGTTCATAAAAAAATGCATCTTTTAGGCCAGTCGAAGAGGATCAACTCCCTTTAAGTTTGTACCCACTTCTCAACCTAACTTCCCATAATTATAAATAAATTCAAAATTTTCGACAAAATTATATAATAATCATCCATTTAATTACATTATGTTTATGATTAACTTTAGAATGTATCCATAAATTATAATTTACTACTTTGTCTGCATATACTAAAATATTTGCAATAAAAACTGACAAGAGATTTTAATTTTTAAATGATATATCAATTATTTTTGTGTTCATTACTATTTCTTTTTTATCTATATAAATTAAAATACTATTTTTTAAAATTCAAATAAAGAGAAAAACTTGAGAAAATGAAAGGTTTATGTAAAGTAGAAAGTACCATTTATATTTACATATATAAATTATAAGTTATTGATGATAACCTACATCTAATTATTTTATTTTTTATTATTACCTGTACATTTTATTTGTTTTTGCGTTTTTATACAACTACGCTATCCATTTTTATCATCGTCATCTTTGCTCGTAGTCATTACTCCTATCGCATCATATTACATATTTTTTAAAAAATATACTATTTCTATTTTCCTACTTTTAAACCTCCTGAGGTTGCACACTTATTCTCATATAATATTAACTTTTCAGAACTCAATCTCCAATACGACTTTTTCAACATGTAAATAAATATATACATGTGAATAATTATCATAAATGGTCTTATAAGTTGCCACAATTATAAACCCACTTTTTAATGTTGGCCAGTAAATGGCATCCTTGGAATTAGAAATTAAAATAATACTTATTCGACATCTCGATATTAGCCATCAAAGCGAGATGTTAAGGATACCTAAGTAGGTCATACGATTAAGTTAAAATCACCAGTCAGCATTGAAATTTAAGGATTATTTGCAAAATAACAGTCATGGGTATCGATTTATTTGGAGCGCAATTCTATGTATCCAAACCAAAATTTGGACGATTTCGTCCCCTCCAGCATAGCAAGCCACCAACCGATGGCACAATAGTGAGTTCAGCTTGGAAGGAACTTTTGCAAAATAGTCCCTACAGTAGGAAGCTACGAGAGAGGTAGTCTAGATGGGAAAAAACTGTACCCTCCCTGCCCTCTCACGTCTAATTGTGCGTTGCGTCCCTTGTGTTAGAGCATCCCCTCACTGGTCGTCTGCTTCACCAGTTATGTAGATACGCCCATGCCCATCCAATTTTCCTTTCTCCCACTCAACGATATGGATACGCCCATGCCCATCAATCGCCTTCACTAAGTGTGAATTTGAAAAGTTTATGAAATTACCTGAATCTAGAAAAAATGATGTGAATTTGAAAAGTTTATAAAATTTCCTGAATCTAGAAAAAATGATATGATATAACAGGGGTAATAATGATAAGTAATGAGAATAAAGTTGAAATAGATAAATTAATTTCACAGAGAGTTGTGTAAAAATGACTGAAAGATAGAGTAATCATAAAAATATGCGAAAATAATTAAAAATAAACGTGCTTTTAAAAAATCAGTTTAACCCTACTTTTTATATTGGGTCGGGACAAGATTAGTCTAACCCTCACTTTTTTTAATAAGTCTCGGAACAAATTTCGTATTGATTTCGAGTTAATATCAAAACAATGAGCGGGTTGAAAAAGTGGGTGAAAGTTTAAAAATTTATATACATATTAATATAAACTCATATTTTTAATAAATTCAAAGGTTAAATAATTCAATATTTTATTATTTAGTGAGTAAAAAAAATTTTCATAACAAAGCATTAGTAAAATATTTGTAATAATTTCATTTAGAACTTGACCTTGATAAATATGTGTATCAACCCTGAAAAAGACATTGATGTAAATTTTGAATAATAATTAAAACCGCTAAATTGCAAAATAATAATATTCATTCGTATGAGATATAAAAACTTCAATAATATATTTTATTTCATTGATAAACACGTGAATGAGATATCTTGAACAGTATATATGCAATTAAAAAATAAAAATTTATCAATATAAATAAGTTATAAAATTAAAAATATATCAACATAAATCATATTCACATTAATAAGACATAAATTTAAACATATTTATTCAACAAAACAACATTCATATAAGTAAGTCATATGATTTATAAAAATAATTTACACATTGCAGGTCAGAGCAAGTTGGAACATGGTGACTCCTCCCAACCCTTGGAATTAAAAACGAGTCTAAAATCATAATCTGTCCCACTCTACCGAGTTAAAATTCTTGTCTTAACCCCCTATAAAATTAAAGCCGGATAGGTCATGGGCTAACCCAATACTATTTTCACCCCCAATACAGTGCGGCGGCAAGGTACGATTGTATTAGTGTATTCATAGAGAATGAGTTGAATAAACCGTCTTCACCAGCCCAGTTTAAGACCGCCGGGTTGAGCCCAACTTGCTTAGGTCATGGGCTAACCCAATACTATTTTCACCCCCAATACAGTGCGGCGGCAACGTACGATTGTATTAGTGTATTCATAGAGAATGAGTTGAATAAACCGTCTTCACCAGCCCAGTTTAAGACCGCCGGGTTGAGCCCAACTTGCTTTTCCCAGCCTTAACCCAGCTTAACCCGTTGAACCTAACTCGCGTGCACCCCTTAGGAGGGGAGTGGACCACGTGCAGTCTCCTTTTGCAAACTGCGGACTTCTGACTTTTGCCCTCTTTTGGGACACGCACGATTGCCCGAAGTCACACACGAGAATCCCAAACGGCTAAGGGGTTGTACTTGAAAAGTGCTCTCTGGGTTTGTACTCGTTACAGAATCCAACGTTTCGCTCGCGCCATTAATGCAAGAATCCACTCCGTCCGAAGTCCGAACCAACTACCCCAGCCAACCGTCGATTTTTTTTTTCCCTTTTTTGTTTCAAAATGGAAGCCAATTACACAATAAAATTCCAATTATTTTTTCGAATAAAACTATATAATTCTTTCAACTTGCAAGGACAACATTTCTTGGGCGTCCCACAGAGCTATGATTTGGATCTGGAATTACCGTATCTCCTCACCCGCTCCTCGATCCATTCCCGCATATCAGCCAGCACGAGCTCGCTGCTTTCGTCTGGCTCCCCCTGGATCAGCGAGTGGTACAGCCCATCGTACAGCTTCACCGTCTTGTCCTCGCTCGACGCCTTCTCATACAACAACGACGAAGACGACGGCGCTGTAACGCCGTCGGCCGTTCCGTGCACGGTCAGAAACGGCGCTTTCACCAGCCCGAAATTCGCCTGGATGTACTCGCACACCCGCGCCAGCTCCCTCATCGTCCCCACTCGCGGCGGCCCCGTGTATCGCCTTGGGTTCCCGGCGATAATCTTCAATTTCTCCGGATCCCGAATCGCCTTACCCACCATCTTGTTGTCCGGCATGGTGGCCCACGTGTCGGCCAGCCCGAACAGGAGGCCGTACATGAAGAGCCGGACCTTCGACGGCTTCATGTTGTCCGGCATCACGAACAGCGGAGCGGAGAATATGAGGCCCGTCCATAGGTCCGGCTCCGATTGGAAGTACATCAGCATGGTGGCGGCGCCGCCCATGGACTCCCCGAACAGGAACGCCGGCAGGTCTGTGTAGCGATCGCTGGTGCGGACGCTGCGGAAGAAGGAGAGCGACGCGGCTGCAACCTTCTCCATGTCGCCGAGGTAGCAGCGGATGCCGTCGGATCGGCCGTGGCCGAGCAGATCGGCGGCGTAGACGGCGTATCCCCAGCGGCAGAAGGAGATGCAAATCTTCTGGAAGAGCCAGCCGGTGTCGGATCCGTAGCCGTGACTCATGAAGACGGTGGCTTTGACGGGGTGGTCCAAGGGGAGGAATTCCTGCGTGAAGAGGCGGCCGTTGGGGGTCTGGAAGTAGGATTTGGAGTTCCGGACGCGCTGGGATTGGTAATAGTCATCTTCGGGCAGGTCGCCCCAGAAATTGGCGGGAACGGACTCCGGGTGCGTTTCGCGCGACATGGCAAGGACGGAGATTGCACGCGGAGGAGGCGGGTTTGGAAGGTTTTGTAGGTGGCTGGGACGCGGGAGTGGTTCTGGGGTTGGTGGAAAGCAGATAACAGGTCCGCGAAAACCGGTTTTCACCAACATGGTTTTGGTTTCGGCCTTCTGGTGGGGTTGGACTGACGTGGTTGAATTGAATCGAAAGCGGCTGCGCATTGGTCACTTTAGTGGGTGTTGCTTTCGCAACGGCTCTGGATTGAAATTGGACGCGATTGGTGAAGCATCTGTGCTTCCGTCCAGTGGTTGCATTTCTTTTTCTTGCTTCGTCCACTCCGATCCAACTGATCCGTCTGTTATTAATAAATTTCAACTTGGGGTCTTCTCAATTTGTAGAATCATTTTTTTAAACTGATTTTCCTAGAAAACCCTAGAATGATTAGGCATTTTGTTTTCATATGAAATTCACTGCCTTTCCTCATTTTATCATAGCAATTTTTATAATAATACTGCCTCGAAATGATCTCCCATTATATATACCACTCGAATTAGTTCAATCTGAAGAAAAGTTAAAAGAGACCGCATGTGTGGAGGTTATTTTCTGGGTCCATGTTCTCGATTTGCATTAATATACATATGCGCGTCTACAGCTTTTGCATTAATATTTTTGTGTCGGAGTTTAGAAAGAAATAATTCCTTGTGCTTAACAAAGATGAAGCACAAAAGGTAAAGAAATGAAAGAAGATCCCCCCTTCGTTTCGTGCGGAGACGAAGCAGCTGCACGCATTGTTGCGTGCGTTAGCGATCTTTTGAGTGACTAATGAGAGAGGAAAACAAATAAAGTTGGATCTAGTCAAATCCGTACAACGGGCGATGATATTTGTTTTGTTGTTTGTTTTTTTTTTTTTTGGAAAAAAAAATTTATGGCATGGGTGTGGTTTACTTATAAGCATCTTAGACTTAATAATATGAAATTACGAATTGATGACGACTCGGTGGTTGGTGTTGAACGTCTGTCACTTGTCTGGTGTTAGATGAACGGTAAGCTTAGAAGGGCCCCACTTCTGCGGGTGCACCGAAAGGCCTCCGAAGGGAATTGTTTGCATGAGTGAGATTCAATCTTTTGAAACCAAAATCTCATGCTAAATCTCTAGCATCCATCAGCTGGCTCCGGCATGTTTATTTTGAGATCTAATGAGTGGGAGATTCGTGAGAAAAGACCTAGAGATGTACGGTTGTCACGAAGGGTAAATTTGTTATGATGTGAAAAGTTGGGAAAGAATTAATGATAAAAATTTGTAGAAAATGAGAAAACGAAGCAATATAATAAGAATCGTGGTTGTAAAGATAAATAAAGTTAAAATAAATAAAATATTTATATATACAAGTATGAAAAATTATTAGAACATAAAAATAATAAATGAAAAGTAAATTAACAATTAAAATATCAAATTAAGCCAAAAGGCTTTTACTCCTCATCAAACGCACTCAATTTTGGAAGTGTTGGTAGCTTTTCGAACCTGATCGTGACGTAAACGTCCAAATTAAGCAGACTTCTTTATGGACCTTATTACATTTTTGACTCCTATTATTTAGAGTGGGTTGAGCTCGAATCCGATTTTCAACTACTTTAGAACTTATCTCTTCACATTCCGAACCCGATAAACCTGATTTATAAATATGATATGGTTATAATTTAAGTGAACTGAAACCTGAAGAACACAAGCACGGTTTTCTATTTATTATTTATTATAAAATGTATCATATGCATAATATTTAAACTATATTTTTTATATTTTGTATATTTTATGTTATTTATACTTATATTCGAATACATATTTGGAATATTGTAATTATATTAGAAATAAAGTATATTCTTTTTCATCTATATTTACTTTTTATTTTTATAATTTATCTTTACATTCATTAACTTTCTTCCTTTGTCTTCTTTTTTATGTTAAATTTTTTTTTAAAAAATTATTTATATTGTTATACTATTCAAAAGTCTATAGTTTGACTAATATTATTATGTTTAATTACATGATTTGTTATTATATTTAATTACATGCTTTGTTATTATTATATATTTATATGAAATTATAAACTTATTACTCTTAAGTAAAATGTAAATTTATTAACATAAATTTTAACCCGAAATTTAACTCAAATATAATTTTTTAAAAGTAAGTTAGGATTTAAATTTTACAAATAAGATAAGGGTTAATGTTTAAAAAAAAGGTTAGAGCTAGTGTTAAGGTAAACTTAAATTTCATAGAGCCGAATTGCACCCTAATAATTATAACATTACAAGCAACTCGGGCTTGTCTACCTTGTCAGATTTATTATTATTATTTTTTTTTATGTAGCTACCTGGTCAGATTTTGAAAAAGCCAGAACGCTAGAATCTGACGAGGTCAAAATTCAAATTGCACTATTGCATTGTGCGGGGCTCGCCCGCATGACGACTTGAGGAAATATATATACATGTACATGTAAATATATATATATACATGTGTGTGTGTGCGCATGTGAAAATGTTCATGCATTGATTACACTGGGCAGTCCATGTGCTATGGGCCCCACTTGATCATGAATGTGAAATTCATCCTACTAATTGTATTTAGAATTATTCACTTTATTAGCATATCAATTTTCATTCAAATCCAACATGTGTATGGTTCCCATCTTAAAATGGTGTAAAATCAACATAATAAAATAATTTAACCTAAATATCAAGTTTAAAGTGATATTTTCAACATCTAAAACATCTAAAATATTATTTTTATGTAAATAAATGATTATGTAAAGTTTCATTGTCATCTAATATGTGTGGGGGGCACATTTTATAACGAACTGTGTTGTATTATGTTGCAGTCTGTCTGCACAGGATCAAATTATATATATAGAGAAATTATCAAGTGCAGTGCTACTGCACTGTAATTACGCTGCAGTGGCACTGAAATAGGTCTCGCATGATGATAAAATTAAAATCTACTCTACCAACTGTATTTAGAATAATGTATTGTATTATCATATGAAATTTCATCACAATTGGATATGTCTATAGACCTTATCTGAAAATTGTACAAATTCAACGTAATAAAATAGTTTGATATAAATAATAACTTTAAATGATTTTTTCAACATCTAAACCGTCTAAAGTATAATTTATATATGAATAAATGATTTTATAAAGTTTTATTGCATTTTAATATGTGTGGGCCCATTTTTTGAGCATCTGCATATATATGGAGATAGACATTTTTAATTGTTATCTACACATACCGTAGATTTAATATAGCCAGCGGACAACATAATCCGAACTGGCCACCAACGCCAACCACTTTTCAAATTTGCATGATTTCCACGTTTATGGTGGACCAGAAATTCCCGCAACAATTCAGCAATCCGATCGCTGATACAAGGATTGACATTATCTATCATTGCTTTATTATTATAATTTTTAATTGTTTTATTCTCATTATTAGTTATTACGTATTGTTTTAATCATTTTCCGTTATTTTTACTAAAATATACTATTTAGTTTTTACTCGAGGGAAATATTGCCATGATGCGATCGCCACTAAAGATCTTTGCAGTGTCATTCTGGCGAAGCCACCCGATGACTATTTAAAATATAATTCTACTAAAAAATACATTTTTTACAATCATTATTAGCGAAAAATTTTATTAGGAAAGAATTAAAGAAAAATTTTATGCTTACAATGATGCTTTTATAAATAAGGAAAATTTTTCTTATTTTGGGGTGTTTCATGTTTGTTTACTTCTAAAACTTTTCAATATAAAACTCTTCACTCGCTACAATAATCCTATTTTTTAATTCTTTTTCACTTCTTCCTATATAACTATCATACTTTTTAATCATTTCTACACAAATATTCAAACAACTAATCTATCTGTTGTAGCTTTATTTTCTTTATTTCTTCCTATTACTCCTATTATATCACATTATTTTCTCCTATTTAAAAAAAATTTCATAAAAATTTGTTATCAAAAGTTTTTATCATTTTTCAAATACCCTGTAAGTTAGGCCTTCATAGGTAAGGAAAATTTTCCTTATTTATAATAATATTTTAGTAACTGAGAGTATGTTTGGAAAGTAATAAAATTTTTAAATGAAATGTTCTAGTATAAAATTTTTGAATTGGTAGAAAATTACATGATATGATAGACAATAATAAAGAGTAAAGATGATAAAGTTAAAATAAATAGACTAATTATATACATAGTTGTATAAAAATGATTAAAAAGTAGGATAATTGTATAACTAGATATGAAAAAATAATTAAAAACATGGTATTTAAAGAGAGTGAAAGTTTTTTTTTTTAAGTTTTTGTTGTATACAAACATACACTAAATCAAGACTTGGTTATTTAAACTTAAAAATAGTGAATTGTTGACTACTAAATTTCTTCTTGATGGTTGTTATGTGAAATATGCCACAACTAAGGGCGTGCTTCAAACCATACAAGATTCTTAGATTGAATCTCTATCTATGATAAAAATGTAATAATGTATATCGAAAATGAGTAAAGTTGTATTATAAATGTGTAAAGTTATATTGGAAATTGAAAAAGTTGTCTTCAAAATGTTGATAAAGATTCATTCCAAGAATCTTGTATGACTTGGACCACGCCCTAAGTTTTTTAACAACTAAATTTTAACCCTTTACAAAATAAATTGTAATGGCCAAAAATCAAAATTTTTGCATGGTCTCAACTCCCAATTGAGTACGTGTAAGTTTTCATCAAATCATACATCCCACTGCACAACTTTAATTTGCTTTTCGCAAATGTCCCCATGTTATTTCTCACATTTTACAAATGTTGCCTTAATTTTATTTTCCGTCGAGTGTCCCCTTCAACAATGTTCGAACATTAGCGAATTTTCTGGAGCCCCATCGTATGCCACATGCTCCCGGGCGTATACACTCATTTTTTTATTTTTTTGAATTTTTTTTTACAATATTGTTAATCTATGTGTATTTAATATGTGTATAAATTTTTACCATTTTTGGAGTTTGAGATATTTATTTTTGATTTTTGTACGTGTAATTTAAAATTACCTAAAATGCCATTAATTGTCAAAAATAAAAAATAAATATCTAAAATACTCCAAAAATGGTACAAATTTATACACATGTTAAATACATTTATATTAACAGTTTTATAAAAATATTTTCAAAAAAAATAAAAAAATAGGTGTATGCGCCCAGGAGCATGTAGCGTTGCATGCTCCCAGGAGCATACGATGGGGTTCCGAATTTTCTATAGTGCCCAAAAATCAGATATTCATCGATTAGTTTTTCGCATTTCGACCCTTAATAACAAGTTCGGCGTAAATCATTGAGATCGAAGATCGAATTAAACATTAAATTATAGAAACCACGCAATGAAGCCGTAATTTTTATTTCTATTTTAATTGACATCAAGATTTGAACTCCGTAGATTTTTTTATTAATAATATATGCATCTCATATTCCAATCTAATACTTTCATAATCCTTCCAGATGTAGTGATATCTTTTCATAACCTAAAAATGGTAAAACTTGGTTTATATGTTAAATATACTTAAATAAACAAGTGTATGAAAAAGAAAGCAAAAAAAAAGTTATTGTGAATGATTTTTTTGAGGTATGCTAAGCGGGACATTTACTTCGCTCATACTAACAAGATTACTCTTCTTTTATAAAATATCCTCGCTTCAGGGGAAATTTGAAAAACTCCCACATAAAGGGGGAGGGAGAAATTGTAAATTGTCTCACGGACAATGAAAATCAAACCGCGCTCGGTCTTCCGTCCAACCAATGAGCGCACCACGGAGGCAACTTTATTTTCTTTACTCTTCATCATTACTCCTATTATATCACATCATTTTCTATCAATTTGACAACTTCTACTTCAAAAACTTTTTATCAAAAGTTTTACCCCTAACCAAACACACCCTATATTTCGATAGACTTTAGAATTAGTTCACCTGAAATTCATTTGAAATCGAATCCGATTCAAGATGCATTCCTGAACTATATTTATGAGCTACGGAAATTCATCGCATATATCTGCTGCAATGTTCTCAATGTTATGCGTTGGACCAAGAATTGGCAAAGTTCAGATCAGAGAGAGAGAGAGCTGGTAAAGAAATGGGTAAAGTCTACACTTGGGAATAAGATGAACTAATCATTCCTCCCATCCATTTCTTGCTAAAATATTGGGCTTCGTTTGGGCGGGCTGTGGGCCAAAAGTTCAGCAGGTGAAGTAGAGTGTTGAAGGAGAGGCAATTTCCAATTACTTTTTTTCATCAGGTGCCACGAATCCCTCCTTCATGATGACTACTCTCTTAACTACCCTTACTACGATGCTGGGAGCTTACAACTTGCTTGTCCAGTGCACGACTGATTTCGAATTGCCACTGATGTAGCAAGAACGCTGGCAACCCATTACACCGTCTTCATCGTCTTTGTCATCAAAGCCTTCTGCCGGTGTTGGTGGGGGAGTAGTCATCGTATTTTGCAAGGCTTCTTTTGGCCTCAGTTTTGAGAGCTAATTTTTGCTACCGACGACTAATTCGCTGCAAAACTGTCCAGACCAGAGTTTCATTTATCTTTGTGACTTGAATAAAAAGCGGACCAAAGCCGTTCAGTATAGCCAAAGGCCCAAACAGGGCCTTAAATCTACGAAAAGTCATAACCAGAAAAGTGCCGATTATTCGCACGATAAAATTGCAACGTTCTGGTTAAAAACTAGAGATAATATAGGAATGATCTTTTACGACCGGTCGGTGGGTCGCGGAGGCTACGACCAGCGCTCGTAGCCGTTGGTAGGAGAGGATTGAACGCGAGCCGTTGGATCGAACGGGGGAAAGGTGCAGCGTTGCAGGCGCATTAAATGATGGGAAGAAAACATGTCAGCCCTTGTCAGCGGAGAAATTGCCCAAACACCCTCCCGCACGATCTCCCTCTCCCGCACGCTCTCTCTCTCCCACTCTCTGTCTTCCCTCTCTCGTCTCCTACAGGAATGCACTCTCCCACAATCTCTCTCCCCCGCTGGATCGTGCTCTCGTCTCCCGCACCTCTCTCTCCGGTCGATCTCCTCCCTCTGGTTTCTCCACCTGCAATATTCAATCAATGTCGTCTTTTCCATTTAGCCGGTAACGGCAACAGGCAACAGCAGCACCTAAATCGTCTTCTTTCTCCTATGTTGCCGACACGGCAACACCTAAATCATTGTTCATTGCTTTCCAACTTCCACCATTTTTTATTGCAGCTTGCTACACTTGTTGGCTTCCGCCATTTTTTGTTTTGCTGCCACTATAACAGCAATTTCTCCCTTTCCTAGCTACTCTGCTACTTTGCCTCTATCATTTCTTCATAGCAGTTCGTCGACTTCTTGGAGACATGGGATGCTATCTAATTAAATTATTTCATCCTGATTTTTATTGTTCTTTTGTTATGTATGTTGAAGGTGTTTGTCTGTTTCTAATCCTATTAGTGACTTTGGTGCTATGTTTTGTGATTGGATGTGCCCTGTAACATTCAATTTCAAATAAGATTTTATTCCTATGTTCGTTCTTTCCAAGTTCAATAATGGCAGTCCAGAGTGATGACCCTTCCTCTCCTACTTTTTGATAATTCAATAATGGTAGTCCGAAGTTCCTCCTGAATGGAGAGTAGCTAGCTACTAGCAATCAAAGTGGAGGAAGGCGACTCGCAATGTGTCGCCATGGCAAAAACCCAACATCATCTTACTCAGCCTCTCCTTTCATGAAAATTGGGAGGAAACCAAGCATCAACGGCTGAAAGCTATTGGCTTTCCTCGCACAAGTACCCATCCCCTCTCAAAGACCGACATGTTCTCGCCGACACAAATTTTGGGGACATCAGACCGAAGAGCGAAGTGTGACAGAGCATCGGATTTCTGGCTACTGATGAACGGTCAAATTTGATGGAGGATGGAGTTTTGAATCTTGCATGCGTTGGCTTCAAAGGAACGGCAATGGGGAAAAACCTAGATCCTGCATTTGCCAGCTCTAGGGGAACGACAACAGAGGAACGATTTCAGAGGTCATCGATGGGGATGCTCGTTTTCGCCGGTCTTAATGGCGGAAAAGTGCCGGTGTTGGATTTTAAGCAGACCACATGGCTGTCCGATGGAGTTGCAGCAGCTGAGAAGATGATTTTGATACACTGTGATTTTTCTACCAGTCTCTGCACGATCGACCGGAGAGAGAGGTGCGGGAGACTAGAGCGCAATCCAGCGGGAGAGAGAGATTGCAAGAGAGTGAAAGCATTCCTATGGCGGGAGATGTGCGGTAGAGGGTGTTTGGGAGATGTGCGGGAGGGTGTTTGGGCAATTTCTCGGGCTGACAGGGAGCTGACATATTTTCTCCCCGTCATTTAATACGCCTGCAACGCCGCACCTTTCCCCCGTTCGATCCAACGGTTCGCGTTCAACCCGCTCCCACCAACGGCTACGATCGCTGGTCGTAGCCTCCGCGACCCACCGACCGATCGTAAAAGATCATTTCTCGAGATAATATGTCACCTCATGAGAAGATTTGATCTTCTACGACCGGTCGTTCGGACGCTATTCCTCCGACCATCGATCGCAGCCGTCGGAGAATGCGCGGCGTTTTCGAACCGTTGGATCGCGAGGGGTGCAGGGGGCGCAGAGACAGTGCATTCAATGATGGAAAATTTCGGTCCAGCCCCTGTCAATGGGAGATTTTGCCCTCTCCCGCACCTCTCCCTCTCTCTCTCCCTCTCTCCCCCTGCTCGGTTCCTCTCTCCTCCCTCATCTGCGACAGCGCCATCGACGGCAACATCCCTCTCCCGCACCTCTCTCTCTCCACTCCTCTCTCTCTCCCCTGCACCTCTGTCTATCCGTCCCTCTCCCGCACCTCTCTCTCTCCCCCTGCTCGGTTCCGCAGCTCGTGGCCTAATGTGGAGGGGCTATCGGCTGAGCATGAGGCTAATGTGGAGGCTAATATGGAGATCTTCTCAAACTCCATGTTTGAGCTGCCTCCGGAGACCCTTGCCGCTGGGGATGAGATGGCTGCAACAATTTCCCTGCCCCACCAGAAACGCAGGATCAGGCACAGAAGAAACCTGAGGAGGCTGCTGCGGAGGCCGAGAAGGATCCTTTTGCTGCAAGTGATTCAATCAACAAGCCAGAGGAGCTTGGTGGTGGTTTTAAGAAAACTAAGGATGGGGCTGCAGTGCCATCTGATGTCACAACTGCCATGGCAGGCCTTGAGGTGACCACACTCCCACTAGCTGCGGCAACACAATCAACCTTCATTGGAGTAGAAGGTTTTGAAGGTGACTGTGGAGGGATTGAATTTAGCAATGAGGAGGCTACACTGTCAGAAGCCTTTGAAGGGCTTGATAATGCATTTGGTGGAGGCTTGGATGCATCAGAATTTGTTGGTTCCACAAAGCCTGTTGCAACACAAGGTCTTAGCGGGCTAGAATTGCTGCAATCCGATCAACCTGCGGCGGCAGATGTTTCCACTGGTGGTGCTCCTGACTCACTTGAGAATATTCTAGTAAAGAAAGCACCTGAAATGAAGGGCCCAGAAATGTACATTGCTGAAGAGTACATTGTTGGTTCCGGGAGTCATTGCTTGCTAGAGTAGGATTGCACTGGTCAGTATATTTGAAAACACTGCCGCCAAAGCAAGCAGGTGGGAAAGAGACAGAATTCTCTTTCAGATTTGATACTGTGCCTGGTGTCAAGCGGGTTGTGATGCAGGGTTCTCATATTAGCAGCCTTGGCAGTGGACTGTTTCATATGTATGCTAGTGGGGCCTATATTTGCATTTGACTGGGATAGATGGCTATCTTCTTGTCTATCTTTTTTGTTTTCTTCGTATTTGTTGATTTTGGAGAGTGGTATACTTGTGATTGTAGTATTTCCAACTCAAGACATCTTCCTGTAGCAGCTTTACCTCTATGTGGAAAATTTGTTCTGTGTTTGTATGAATTACTGAGAGGACAGTTCGACTCAGAAGATTTTACTATGTTGGTTAAAAAGATACTTACTGGATTTACATGGTTCATTGCACATGAAACTGCGTATTATAAGAGGTGCTTAATTGAATTTCTTGAAACTATATAAAAGTTTTTCTGATAATTTAAAGATTAATACATGGATTAGACAAACTTAATAAATGAAAGTGCATTAGGAACCGAGCGGAACCGAGTAGGGGGAGAGAGAGAGAGGTGCGGGAGAAGGACGGATAGACAGAGGTGCGGGGGAGAGAGAGAGAGGTGCGGGAGAGGGCAAGGGGAGAGGGAGAGAGAGAGAGAGAGAGGTGCGGGAGTGGGTAAAATCTCCTACTGACAAGGGCTGAACCAAAATTTTCCAGCATTGAATGAGCTGTCTCCGCGCCCCCCTGCACCCCTTGCGATCCAATGGTCCGAAAACGCCGCGCATTCTCCGACGGCTGCGATCGATGGTCGGAGGAATAGCGTCCGAACGACCGGTCGTAGAAAATCAAATCTCGAGGATGAGTGCCAGGAGCTAGCTCCCACCACAGCTAGAGAGTGGCCAGCACGGCTGGTATTGTCCCCCCATGTAATTACCCTGGAGGGTTAAATTGTCCTTTTGAGCAACTCGGCCAGCAATGCAAAGGTGGGAATTGAAAGAAATGTATGCACAAAAGCATCTCATGGACGACGGGCTTGAATATAGTGCCTCCCATTTTAGGCTCTTCTCCTTTCTTTTATGTTTTCTTCCAACATTGGAAACTAGGAATTTGCATTGGCTTTTTGTTTGTTCTTCGTTTTAGTTGACCACCCGGGTTTGCAACCATGACAAGTGCTTTTGTAAAAGAGCAGAGCAAATGCTACACAAAAACAAAATATATGTGTATATCTAAGAAACCAAAGGCTACAATTGTCAGTTCAAGACATCAACATCTTACTTCTTTGTTAGTACTTACCTCGCTGATAACTTATCCACTAACTATGCATGAAACTCTTATCAAAAAATACAAATGCATGGAACTTCCAATTAGCTTGATCAAAAAAGTAGATGGCTCTGTAATCAAAATTTTGTCCAAAAAGCAAAACAACTGGTAATGTCTATATACGTAGTGTTGCATGGATTTTTTTGCCAGGACAAACCCAGTTCAGCAAGGAAAGACAGAAAATAGGCCCCATTAGGAAAAAGCCTGCCAACAGCTCATGGATCCCAAATCGGTATGGCTCAGATGATCAGACCCACCTCTGGCTCGATCTCAGCTGGACCTTATTAGTTCAGATTATCATTTGAGAATGTAAGATACAGAGATGCTTAGGGCCTGCTCAGACCATGAACTGTTGGAACCTATGATTAATATTCAAAAAGTTAAGAAATTAAAGACGGGCAAATTTACAGGCCCTTGAGCTTTTAAATCACTGGTTTAAGTATCCACTAAAACTAAAAAACATTTAAATTTAAAAAAAAAAAGCCCCAACAAAGGACTTATTGCTAAAAAACACATGCATTTAATTGGCCAGACTCAGAAAGATGCTCAAGTCCAGTACCTGGGCTAGCTAATGTCAAATTATAGACAATAAACTATGATATTATTGGAGATCGTCATCAACATTCCTTCGCCAAAACAATGTGATGGCCCCAGTTAAAATGGTTATTTGGGGACCATGTAACAGCAAGGCTTGCTGAGTCGTTGACTCAACGTAGATCTTAATGAACTAAAATTACGTAATAGAAAATGGATTAACCGATATTTATATAAAATATGTATTTGAGGGTCCTGTTGATCGATAAGCCGAATGTCTGGGTCAGTGATTTGCGCTATTCAAAATTTGTTCACACATATCTCAAGGTGGCTAGGCATTTCTGCGTTGATACTGCTGACAGATGTTGGCAATCAGGTAGAGGCATGTGCACAGATACATGCATCGTTGAAGATTTTCCCATGAATGTAACTGTGGAGCAATATTCATGCATGCACGGGCGGCGTGTGCACATGTTACCACTTATCAATGCATGTGGATTTGGGCGGCTTTTGTCACTTCCAAATGCTCTCACGAGAAAAAAAAAAAGAAGCTCAAGATATATATATTATCAATTCACTAGGAAATTGCAAACTCTTCCAACTAATAATGAAAATTAAAATCCCATACCTATTCAGTCTCGTTCCCAATAATTAGCACGGGAAGTAATCAGTTAATTAATTAAGGGTCATCATTATCATGGTTTAATTTTTCAAAACTTTGGACTGCGACCCAGAAGAATAGGGGTCACGTTTGCCATCTTCGCGGCCGTCCATCCACAGGCAATCACATCCCCCACCACATGCAAGGCTCAACAACAACAACAAAAACAACTATTATTATTAACTACTACTATAACAGTCGATTACGAAAATCGGAATTTATTTTCGTTTTCCTCTGCTCGAACTGAACGACCTAATCAAACAAGTTATTTGCTAACTTATATGTTCCCAGCTGAACAATATTATGGCCTGACATGCAGCGCCAGACAAGGCTGGCTACCTGTACATATTGACCCAAAAGTTCAAATATAACGGCTACTTGGAAGGGTTTATTTTTTAGTCGATTGTTGACAAAACAGCCTACGTCCACGTTAAGGTGCACCATATTGACCCACCGCAACTTTTTTTTATTCTTATTTCTTAACATTTGTGCCCACACCTAATTGTTTCTTCGACCAATTATAAAATTAGGCGGCGGGAAATCAGCACACATGGATATATGTCCAAAAACATATTTAAAAAAAAAAAAAAATTCACCTATCTGTGAGCGGTTCTACTGCTTCCCTTTTACATGTATTTTTTGAACCGAATAAAGACTACGAGATACCGATAAGATGCAAGCATGTAGCCCTCACATTTTTAAACCTAAAAATCGGCCAAATGGGTTGATTGGACCCGGCGCATTTGTAGTTGAAACGATATTCTTGGGGGAGGTCAGACAGTGTCCGGTGGATTGTTTATTGGTACGAATTCCCACATGGCTCATCTATTCCACACCAGTCCAATTATCAAATATTCCATTTGGAGCAGTACGAGATTGGAGCTTGATGTCATGGGCGTTTGAGGCGCCAATGGAGACGCGACGGGCACAGGCACACCTGACCTGGCCTTCTTTATTTCAGTACGGCAGCATAAATGTTCTTGCGATTGTGGCCACAAATGTAGAAAAGATGGTCGCATCATCGTTCATCAGCACCGTATACTGCAGTAAGTTGACAAAATTCTGAACTCGTGATGCATTTTGATGAAGTAAAAATGTACGATGTCGTGGCCAATAATTCAGAAAATAGTACTCAGTACATAACATTCTGCTCCAATAATTCAGAAAAATGCTGGATGCTTGGTTATCAACTAATATATATATATATATATTTTGTTGGCTAGTGAAAGTGGACATTTGCTGATTACGTATTTAAGTAATATTGTATTTTATTGATTGCTGACTCTTTGACCCAAAGTTAATAAATTTTGAAAACAAGTAAAAGCGGTCAAGTATTTTGAAAATCCTTGGGTGTTGGAGGTTGTGCCTACGAAGTTAGAGTAAGTAGGATTTTAATCTTGGTTTTTAGGTGGAATTTATTCAAAGGCAAAAACCTCTTTGAATTCAAGTGTTCCTAATTTTATCCTAGCAGGATATCAAAAATATATTAAAAAAAATTTCATTTTGTTTTTTAGTAAGATAAGTCTCAAAAGAGAGACACAAAGCTCCTCAATAGGAATCAAAACTTCAACCACCTACACACAAGAGAATGACTTTATCAATTGGGCTATTATCAGTTTACTTTTAGGAATATATTTTATGTTATGAATTAATGATTAATTTTATGTTATGCTATTTTAAATTAAATTATTTATTTATTTATTTCAATTTTAAAATTATGGAGAAATTGGTTCATCATGGATTAATCCTGGTAACTAGACAAAGATTTTTAGGTAAAAAGGATAATATTTTCGCTAATTGAGAAAAATAAGTACAATAATATCCTCAAAAAATACTTGGAGAAGTAGCTAAAGCCCTGTAAGTATTTGAAAAAAATTTCTAAAGTGAGAAATAAGGATTGTCCTTAGTACAATGAACGGTGAGAAGTATTACTTCTATGTCTCCCTTGTTTAGAGGATTGTCATTTCTCGTACCATAAAGCTCGATGAAAATCTTATCATAGAATTAAGAGTAATTATAAATTAGGTGATTTTATTCTATCAAAAAATTATGTAATTTTATCGGAGCAATTTGGTCATTAGAGTGCCTCAAAGTCAACATGATGGTACCAGAGTGTCTTATATATATAATAGTAGTCGGCATTGTCTCTTTCTAAAATATGCAAGATAAGAGCAGTAATAGGCTGACATGCTTACCAGCTCAACTTTCCAACTCTAAGCATTGTGGCCTTGCTTCCATAGTGGAGTAGAGACTTGTCAAGGTGTCATGACGAGGCTAAACTATAAAATGAATATGATTATGTAAGGTTATGCTTTTCTTTTCCTATTTATTGAGTTATTATGTCTCTCATCTTGTAATGCAATTTGTTTTAGAAAATGGTGGGAAATGAAATGAGTAGTCAAGAAAAGAATTTTTTATTGTTTGTTTACGTATTTATTCTTTCGTTATAATTTATTGATAATGATTATGAGATATTTTATATCTGTAATAATGTAGTTTGATGACTCAAGAGAGTTGAAATAAAATAAATTCCTTTCTATCTACTCTTCGTGTAATTCATCTCGCAAGAAAGGGCATTAGTGTACATCAGTATCTTCACATCCAGGATCAGCGACACTCCATTGTCCTTTGTCTCCTGTAGTTAGTCGGCCGGCGTCTGGAAGTACGCAAGTGAAAGGCCTTGTTGTTCGACCCTTTGAACCATCTAGCCATCCATCAATGCTTCAATATTGTGCTGGGGGAAAGAAAAAAGAAAAGGATCAGATCATTCCTGGCTGCTGCGGAGTCAGCAGTGCTAGTGGTATTTTGACCCCCTTAAACACACCTTGTAATTGTAGCAAATCTTCCTCGTAGAACTTGAAGCAAAAGGGGGGTCCTCTGAAAAAAATGACGGAAGACTCAAAAGTGCAGGTAAAATTCAAGAGGAAATGTTCGAAAGGAAATGGCCCACAAATCCCAGATATGGTCATACTGCAGGGTCGACGACAGCGAGGAAAGGGACCACAAGATATTCCGTCCAGAGCCAGAAAAAGATAAACAAACACCCGCCTGGCTTTGCCAATCTGGCAATGGCGATGCATAATGCCAGGTTTCGTTGGCACTCACTGGCATGCGTGGCCAACAAATAAGTCAAGTTAAACTGTACATAATTTGGGTCCCAGTCGAGATGTTTCACGAGCCAAATTAAATTTGTTTAGCATAGTTAGTTGTGTATAGCTGTCACATTGCTAGAGACGTAAGTGGAGAGGGCGTGGCAGGAGGACCTTATTATTCCATATATGATACATCTTGTGGAGCTCTTTGAGCATGCTTGCCGTCAACTCGTGCAATAATCCACTCCAACTTGGTTTCCGTGATGTCATCTCGTTTGGATGCTTCAATGATCAGTATACTTATCTTGAATCTCGATAGGACTAGAATTTTAATCTAAAGGCTGCTACCTAAAAATCTTGACTCATACGTTGAAAGTTTATATTCATCTTGCAATAGAAAAAAAATTGTAGTGATCGGGCTAACAGACGGACAACAATAAATATGCATGCGTATGAATGTGGCCAATGCTTCCCCGCTTCTTCCGAAACACCAGCGCCGGCCATCGCAAGTGGATCGGAAGTCACCCAAGATGTACGCTTCTTATCATAATCTTTTTGTTCACGCACCATACAAAATGGCCGCCTTGAAATTCATTGCCACGAAACAAATTCCACGGCGCCACATCAGGTTGTCATCTCAAATGTCCGCCCTATTCTTTTTTCCTCTCAATTTTCGATTAAAACTTCCGGATACGTGGACAAAAGCAAAGTGACGTGGAATCAACTAATTAGAGAATCTGATGACGTCACAGAGGCCAGAACCATGAAGACGACTCCTTTCATTCATAATATCTGGCCGAGTCATCTGGGTAGCTCCACCACAAATTTTATTTATAATAATTTTTTTTCTTTTTTCATATACTTATTTTTTTGAGTATATTTAATATATAAATTAAGTTTTATAATTTGTGAATATGTTTATATATTTTTTTAAGATCTTTAAACATGTATGTATTTAAAATATTATTATTTTTTAAAATCTAAAAATATATATAATGTGTCTAAAATGGTAAAACTTGGCTTAATATTAATTATACTTAGATAGGCAAGTGAATAAAGAAAACAATAAAAAGATTATTATTAAAAATAATTTTTTTCAAGATAGTCTAAGTGAAGTATTTGTTTAGCTCAAGCTAATGTAATGATATCTCTAATATCCCACTGCTGTCTAAGCACTGCGCACCCTCCGCAGATCAAACATCCCAAGTCATAGGCCTACCCTATGTCGTAAAATCTTCAATCAAGGTCAAGATCTTTTTACATAAGAATCTTTCTTTCAAGCCCTTCGGTTTTTCGACTCTGACGTAGCTAGGCCCACACTCGGTAGTCGGTACTCTTTATAAATTATAATATCCTTCCATACCGTGCTGGGCAGGTTTCGGCTGCACACATTGCTAATTGCAATTGACCGTGGGAATGGGATGTGACGCATGGGAAAATTGACTGTGGTATGAGTATGATGGGAGGGGACATGAAACACGTCGTCTTACACGCGTTCCTTGTTCGCATGCGCCATCAATAGGGTAGTCTAGTCTCCACGGAGTTCTTGATCAAGCCATTAATATCATGCCTCTGTTTTTTTCTTGCGCTGCCTGATAGCGCTATCATTAAATTAATTCAATGGACACGCGCTATCATTAAATCATGACCATCGAGTATCGTAACTGCCAAGTGTGCGCAAGTGAGTCAAGAGTTGGTAACGGCAAAGCATGCGCGTGTGCTGAAGCAGGGAACTGAGAAAGCGGACATTTTTCAAGTGGGAAGGAAAGGCTCTGTTGGTATGAGACTTCCTTTAAACAATATTAAGAAAAATGTGCTTCTATTATTTAAGAAATGGGGCGTACCAATAGTGTCTGTCCCGGTTAATATTTGCGGCGAAAATGAGAGAACCCTTCACTCTGGTTAGAGTTCCCTTTGTGTAGAACTCTTTCATGAGATCGGACTTGATCTTCCAGACGAGAGAAATAAGGAGATCTCATTAATCCTTATAAGCTTGGGTGAATTGATGATTAAGTCACGTGCATTTTGCTAGCTTGGGTTACCTTCCACCAATAACACTGTTAGAAAGGTAATTAATCTTGCTGACTTGAACAGCATAAGAGCTCTAAAATACGTGGATTACATGCAGACAAACTCAAGTATCTTCTATGTGTTGGCCAGTTGCACTAACAATTCTATGTATCAAGGTCTCACTCTATAACCTTATCAAGGTCAATTGAGATTGCCACTTCAGCCAAAGCTTTCGAACGCGTTACTAGCAAATTTTTAAATGCTATAATTTGTCGTTTGGATTTCTCCATGTGTAGGTGTTGAAAAACTTGTTTGCATTTTTACTATTGTTAAAGTCATGCGATACATTTAACTGTGAGTATAAAATTGATAAGTAGAATGTCACATTTCATGGTTAATTGCTAATACTGGTGAGCCATGATTTCATGACTAACATTTATACCTAATTAATTATGTCTTTTTCTTATTTAAGTATTGTTATTTTTTAATCTTTTGTGACTGACTCGGGCATGAGATACATCTCAACTTGCTCTTACAGAAACATAACGTTGTTGTGGTAAATCATACTACAACAGATTTTTTGAGTTCTATAAGTGCAAATTTTTGAAAATATAAGAGAGTAATATAATGTGATAAAAGAAATTACTAGGAGTGTAGACGATAAAAATAATGGATAATTTGCAAATATAACCACATAGTTTGATAATTGCAAATATATCTATATTGTTTCAAAATTTACAGATAAACCTACATAGTTTGATTATAATTATAAATATATTCAAGTTGTCATGACACCATTATTGCAACTTCGTGGTGTTGATACATCTATGAAAATGCAAATTATATGGGTCTATTTGCAAAAACTAAATATACCTATTTAATTTTTAAAATTGTAAATATGTTTATATATTTTGCATTATTTACAAATATATCCATGTCATGATTGTGAAATTACAACGCCACAATAGCGCAGGTATAATTGTAATTATGGTCAAATTATATAGAGAGTATTTGTAATTTATGAGACTATGTGGGTATATTTTCAATTATAGTCAAACTATGTGGATATGTTTACATCACCCAAAAATAAAATAGATAAAATAATTGTACAAAGATATGCAATAATAATTAAAATGTGAGTATTAAAAACTTAAAATATCAAACCACATAAATGGGCAAATAAAGTTATAAATTTTTAATTTCTTTCATTGTTTCAAAATGGCCCTCAAGTTGTTTTGTATAATATACTTATAACGGGAATACTTCTATGAAACCAGGTTTTATAGAAGTGATTTAGTAAAACCCTTTTCATTTTTGAATTGTTGATCCTTGATGGAAAATCTAATCCATTCATTATGTTTAATACCATCTATTTAGCTAAAAGATAAATTTTAATTCAAATCCAAATGTGGATAGGCAATATTTGCTCAAAAATAGATGTATTCATGTGTAAATTATGAAAAATACTTAGATCCATTCGCACATGTATTGGAATGTAACAATACTTTATAGGATCATTTATTTATATATTATTGATATTTTAGATAGTTTAGATGTTGAAACTACTTTAAAGTTATTATTTTAATATCAAACTATTTTATTACGTTGATTTTACACATTTATAGATGGAACCCATATATAGTAAAATTAAAAAATAAAAGAATTTTCAGGATATTATAAATTATGCTAAATACAATGGATATAGTGAATTTTCTATCAACCATCAAGATTTTAAAAATGGAAGAAGTTTCACAGAAGATGAGTTTCATAGAAGTGTCCCGCTACTTATAAAGTATTTTAATTGTGTTATTTTGACGCTACTAATTTGTAAAGCATGCATTCTACAATTTATCAAATTCAAAATTCATACCTTTTGTTTTATATAGAATGTAATCTAGTTATAAGCTAACATATTGACCAAGAAAATAAAAGCTAAATTTCCTAAAAAGAATACATCAAGTTAATAAAAAAATAAATTTTAAAAGAAAGATAGCGATGGCTCGATTTTACAAAAGAATACAAAATTACATTAAAAAATAACCTGTAAAAGAAAAAGTTCATCTGTCATTCGCATTTCGACTGAGCAAATCACTTGTATTTAGGGGGAAAAAATACGCAAGATATCTCATTTTAATTGGATACCGGCATCTTTAATTCTTTTCATCCGAATTCCGAAAAGGTGAAAAGAAAACGAGCCAGAATACTCTAGTACAAGAAATTTAGATTTATGCTAGCTTGTTGCTTGAATGGGTCCCAGCAACTTTTTAAATGAGTGGAAGCCACCTAAGAAGCAGAGAAGAAATTTGTGAAAAATATTTTTAAAAAGTGAGTGTATCACTGTATTATACGATATAACAGGATAATTGTTATGAGTAAAGGAAATAAAAATAAAATAGATGGATAGTCGAATGAAAAGATATTAGAAATGATCAAAATGAAGAAATTAAAAAATAGAATGAATAATTTTAATTAAAATAATACAAAATATAAAAAATACCATGGGTGAAGAAGAGAGAAAAATCTCTTATGTGGAATGCAAAGCAAAAGAAAAATGTCTTGCTTGTATGTAAGGGAATTAGCGTTTTAAATATTTA
Organism: Annona cherimola; assembly: GCA_030490835.1. NCBI lineage: Eukaryota > Viridiplantae > Streptophyta > Magnoliopsida > Magnoliales > Annonaceae > Annona > Annona cherimola. The sequence continues at coordinate 5,816,694 of CM059977.1, read as the reverse complement.
ATTTTATGTACTAGCATTTAAAACCCCAAATTTTGTGTATTAGCATTTTAAACTCTTCGAAATTTTATTCTTTGCATTTTAAATCCTAGCTGATCATAGATCTAAAAAAGTTCTCTTAGCCCATTTCTTTGCATTTTAAATCCTAGCTGATCATAGATCTAAAAAAGTTCTCTTAGCCCATTTCTTTGCATAGGTGCATCTATTATAAGGATTAAACTGACCTTATATGTATGCTTTTAAAGAAGAAAATGGGTAAGGTTGTGTATCCTATGCTAATGAGTTGATTAGATGATAGTAAGGGTTCAAATAAAGTTGGTCTTAACCCAATTACACGAAACCCAACCCAATTCATAATAGGGTTGTGTTATACATTTATTTTTTCTAAAAAAGGGTCATGTATCCTGATTTTGAAAATGGTTTGGTTTGGGTTAAAATGTCGTCAACCTGACCCAATTCGATTTTATATGTTAATGTAAAATATAATAAATTATTAAAAAATCATATAAGATCAATAGCATTGACTATTACTTTGATATTGATACATGTATTATATAATATATAGTCATTAATTAGATAGTACTACTTTGAAATAAGATTACTTAGCAAATATGTTGCTAAATAGCTTATAAACAAAAGGTATTTAGAAATTCTCCCTCTCCAAAAAAACACATTTTTTTACCAAAGAAAATATTTTCTCGCGATTTCTATAAAAATTATTTACTTTTATTTTTTAACATGGATTTTATATTTTAAGATTAATTTAATTAAGTAAAAGATTTTTAAATATATAAATATTATATATTTATTAACCCAACTTGTAATCTAAGTTAAATAAGTTTTTGTAGGTTTAAATTAGGGTTTGACTGGAGTTTAAAAAATAGGAAGTTAAGATTTTACAAGTATAATTCATGTTGAAAACATACCAACCTTAGTCAACTTAACTCGATTTTTAGACCCCCCAAATGGCCATGGATAATATGCTTAATTACTAGCGGTGATCCAAGCTTGACAAGAGGATTGAAAAGGAGGAAAACCTGATACCTAATTAAAAAACAAAACTACATTAACCATGAAGTTTATTTATAAGGTTAGGTATGTGAAAATATGGATAAATAGACCCGACATGCACATAGATAATGGCTAATTATAAGAAAAAAAGGCGGCAAGAAAATTTCTTAAAATTAGATGGACGAGATTATCTTCACCTTATCTCCCCCCCCCCCCCCCCGGTTCAAAACTCTCATCAATTAGCAAAGGGCAAACAATCTTCCCCTTCTTCTTCTTTAAAAGTATGCATATAGTATCAGTTTAGTCCCTATAATGCACGCATGTGAAGAGATTGGCTAATGGAGCTTTTTTGACATAGTAGAAGGTCGATATTTAAAATAAAAAGAACAAAACTTCAAAGAATTTGAAATGTTAATATGCAAATTTCAAAGTTTAAAATATTTATAAGCAATTTCAAAGTTTAAGACATAAATGCTTCCTTTAAGGTTATCGAATTAATGTCGCTCTGGAGCGTATGAAATGAGATTCATAGAAATTATTCTCTATCGGATTTGTTAAGTCGACAAGGCCTACTAATCTTGCACAAATCATAATTGGCATGATGAGATCATTTCAATGTGATTTTTTATTTTTTCTATAGACCCACTCAATATTATCTTCTTCTTTCAATCAAAGCTTTCATTTCTCCTTTTGACTCAGGGGGTATTTGGTAATGTATGTGCATGGGATTCTATGGGAAATGTACTGCATACACATTTTTAACTAATTATTAAATAATTCAACAATCCTATTAACTTGACCTTTATAATTTAATCAATTTTTCTTATAATTACTCTATTTATTCCAACTTTATCCATATCATTTTATATCAATTACACAAATTCCAAATTATCTCTTTTCTTATTTCCCACCAAAATCAACATTTCCAAATGTCCCCTTGGATTCTGCTGCATTCCAATGGTGTCCTAAGGATGTAATCTATATAGACGTGGGCCCACTGATGATATCCATACTGTTTTTCCCCCTCAAAAGAATGCATTTGAACCACATTTAGGGACTGTTTGGCAATCGGTGAAATTTTGGGACGTGTTTTAACGCGTTGAAAACTTGTCAAAACCAGCCATTCGTACAGTCATGTTACCAAGCCATTAATGCAATGTTCTGCGCAGCCTTTCGCATCTATGAAACTGGCGAAGTCGCCAGCACGGTTCAGCGTGCACGCAACTGCGCCGGCGAGGTTCTGCGTCAACGCAACTTGGATGTTACCGCAAGCATTCCGGGCAGCGTTGGCGTAAAAAAAAAACAACAAACGGACGTGGTTGCCAAAACGGATAAATATGGGTTTTTTAGCACGGTAAAATTTCTGAAATATTTGAAAATTTTAAATTGTTTACAAATTGTAAAAGACATTTGTACAATTAATTTAACATAATTGTGTGGAAAATATTATGACATGATATTTTGAAATTAGCAGTTTTGAAATAATTATATTCACATTAATTCTACAAAAATATCACACAAAATGTTTGTTTGTTTTTTTTTTTTTTTTTGATAAACACACAAAATGGTTTTAATGTGAGTAACAATCAATGTTTCTATAATTATTCCAACATTTTAAATTCCCAAGAACATAGATGAGCCTTATATTCGTCAAAGATGCACATGTCTTGAGATAATCATGCAGAATTTGTATAACTTGGTTTTTAGGTGAAACATACCTGCCTCTATACATTTATGACAAAATAAATTAGGTTCCGTTATAATGTACCCGGGTGCACTTAGCTTCAGCTCACTCGGTGCATTAACCAATTTTGTTATTTTTAATGAGATTTTTTTTATATAAGTGTTAATCAAATTTAATATGTATATCAATTTTTATCATTTTTGGAGTATTTTACATATTATTTTTAAATTATTAAAAATCATTGGCATTTTAGGTAATCTTAAATGACTAAAATGTCACTGATGGACAAGCATCGAAAATTTATATCTCAAATATTCCAAAAATGGTAAAAATTTATACATATGTTAATTACGCTAGATTAACACTTGCATAATAAACTTTTCAAAAAAATAAAAATTTATGGGTTCCGACGGGTTTAATGCACCCGGGTGAGCTGAATATCTAAGCACCTGGGTGCATTAAATTGCTACCCGAAAAAACTTATGATAAAATTTCCCACCACCCTATTCATGGGGAGTCCCATGCGGCTAGACGCATGGGATCATTGCTCATTTCAAATTAATTACAAAGAGAGTGTCTTCATAAAAAAAATTAATTAAAAATTTATCGGCTGCTGATGATGGAGGCGACAGCGGAGTGAGAGGAAGAGAAGGGTGAAAACCCAGCGTCAATCGGCCCTGTATAACTAGGTCATTTTCTCTCGCCACCTTCGAAGCCTTCCCCATTCTGCGTACGACGAGCCATTGACAGAGGGCGCAGGGATGACGAGGCATTTTTTGCCCCGACACCCCTGCATGCTAAAAAGTTTTTAACTCGCACTGGAGTTTTACCGAATGCCAAACAGCCCCTTATTGTTATTGTCACTGGATTCTTTCGGAGATAATGACTTTAAACTCACTGCGTGAGTATGCAAACCATCCGGAGCAGCTAATGGACTTCACATCGCGCTTGATTTGGAAGGATTTAGTGTTATTGAATTCAAGGGAAATTTGGTAACATAAGAAGACGTTTGGAAATGTGTATTTCAGTGAGCCTGTGGGATGAGTGGAATGTGGATGATGGAAAATAAAATTTCTTGAAATTTGTGTGACTAATATGACGAGGATAAAGTTTGGAATAAATAGAATTGTTAAAGTATAGTTATAAGTAAAAATAATTGAAATATAGAAGTAAAATTGGAAAAATAAGGTGTGGGAGAGTAAAAATGGTCATACATGCAGTGTTGTTTTCAACCGGTATCCCAACCCCCCACTTTAGTCATTTACCAAATGACGCCTGAATGTGGGTGAGATTTTGAATTAGAATAAAAAGTGGAAAAGAAAATATTTCAAGAATTGTATTATAGATATAAAGTGGTAAGGATAAAATTAAAAAAATATGATAGTTGAAAAAAATTATTAGAGCATAGGTGTAGAGTTGGAAAAATAGAATTGTTGGGTTGTTAAATCATGTGTGGAAAAATGTGGTGAAGATGCTTTCCCCACCATCCCCATCCCACGCCACACTTGGCATTTTCCAAATGACCCTTTAGTGTGTGTTTAATAACGTCAAGAAAAGGGAAGAGAAAGTTAAAAAATCTAAAAATGATAAAAGTAATGTGATATGATAAAGGTAAAGTAAAAAATAATATTATAATTGAGTAAGAAAATGATTGTAATATAAAAATGAAAATGAAAAAAGCCGTTAGATGAATTTGGATTTACGCTAGATTTGTATGGCGAAATAAGATAAGTAGTTGTTATGGACGGGGAAATTCGAGAATAAAAAGATAGAGCTGTTATACAATGAAAAATAAAAACTTCACGGGAAATCATGAAAAATTTAATATTGAAGATGATAAAAATTTAAACAAAAATCACATGCCATTCTAACTAATGGAATGGTTACTAACATACCCATCGCGTGGGAGGAAGGGATGAATAAAGGTGGTTGAATAACAAAGTCTCCAGTGATTTAATACATGAAGAACTCCGGGAGGTATTACCTTGTAACTGTGAATATTGTAGAAAGGAAATGATCATATGAAAGGTAAGAAAAAAAAATGCCCGGAGAAGGCAGCAAGACGTAGAACAACCACGTCTGACTTCGCCTGCGAAGTGTCTAGTGGCAGCTTTTCGTCGACCTGGCCCATCTCTATGAATCAAACGTAGGCGCAGCAAAGAAAATCGTCCGAATCAAATCCTCAAAAATAGCCGTTCGATCTGTTCGTGAAGGACGGATCTATCAGCGTGCAGCTAAATTGATCGCTTTTTTTAATCTTTCCGTCCCCTTTTTGCTGCACATAGGCAACGGATGCGCCTGTGCTCGTCTGTCAAGCCACTCCACGAACTGACGCCCCCCTCTCCTATCGGGCAATAGAAATCCGTATGCAATACTGCTCAGCTAATTAATGCCCTTAATAACCAGGCCTGTAGAAACAGACAAGGACCACATGCCCATGGAATTGTTAGCACGTGTGTTTATTTTCCGACGGAATATTACCACCGATGCATGCAGCAAGCATCCACCTCTCGTAAATCATTGCCCTATTCTACGAGAATATCAGCCTACATTCCAGAGCTTTGTACGTTCTCAATGCAGTCTGCCCTGCCGCGTGTGAACTTGTCCCGGGAATACTTGCTTCCAATCCCGGTCCGAGCCATGACACCTACCTTTCAACTTTTCTGAACCATCTGACCGTTAGCCTCGCCTGCGGCATCTTTCCGGGCATGCCTGCCGCAAGCCACGTGTCGAAATCGGATGCGGTATTAGAGATGGCAGATGGCCCACAAACGTCAGCCAACCAGCCAGCCTAGCAATGATGTGACGCGTCGTAGATTAAAATTTTTTGATTTTTTGTCCCCGACCACGATCCCTCCGATTCTCCCCTCCACCAGCCAACGGCCACATTCTCGGGAACTGCTGCTCCTTCTGAACCCTTTTTCAATTTCTAAACTTTAATTACCATAATACCCCACCGCACCCAGGGCTAGCCCAAGCGGAAGAAAACGTATATTTTTAGGCAAGCGATTCCGATTAAAAATCCCGCGCAGAAGTTTTGCCACCTTTTTAATCGGGGTTTTCTTTTTAATAATTAGAAGTTTTGCCTCCTCTTTAACGTGGTCTTTTTTTAAAATATTTGTAAGCTTGTAATCTTTCTATTGATACTTAGGAACTTGTAGTTTTTCAATATAAATATTTTAAGAATTGTCTTAAAACTTAATTATAAAATGTACTGTCTCTTTTTTTTTTTATGGCTAATGTGATTGGAGATTTCAGCCCACCCTCCTAAAATACTAGGGTCATCTCCTCTTTAATATTTAAAAGTTCTTGATTTTTTATTTAATATTCGGGAGCTTATAGTCTCCCCGTTGTTATTTGGAGAGCCTGTAGTTTCCTAATATAAATATGGTAAGAATTGTTTCAGGACTTGATTATATGATATATTGAGATGTAACGTAAAGTACCTCCCTTGACCAAGGAAATTACCATAATACCCAATTGTATTTATATAATGTCGCCTGATCTTTTCAGGCCGACGCACGGCCTGCTCCGTGCTTCTAGCCCAAAAACCTATTTTTTAATTTTTTTTTATGGGTAAGTAAACTTATGTGTATTAAATCTATAAACGAAGTTTTACCATTTTTGGATGTTTTTAAATATTTTTTTATTTTTAAACATAGTGCCATTTCTATAATTTTCTGAATCCAAAATTTACGGAAATGCCACTGTGTTTAAAAATAAAAAAAAATATTTAAAAATATCTAAAAATGGTAAAAACTTGTTTTATAAATTTAATACACTTATATTTATTTACCCATTAAAAAAATTAAAAAAATACATTTTTAAGCCAGACGCGCGGAGGCCTGAAAAGATCAGTCCTCTTATATAATTAACATGCCTTAGTGTTCAATCCTCTGTATATTGCATATGATGCGAGAAGGCACATTTGCGCCGAATGCATCGATATTCGTTTATAACTCTTAAGGTTGATATTATTATAATCCAAACCATTGGCTTATCAAAGACTTCTTTTCGGAGCTTTTCCATTTCATAGATGACCGGCAAGTCGGCAATGTCCCATGGGAATTCAGAGTAGTGGCATGCATGAGCATTCTTTTTGGCCCCGCCTGTCTGAGCATTATCATATTCATGGTTTCAGTTTCAAGTTTCAACCCATCCATCCGTCGAAACGAACTAGATTGCACACCTTGCCTGCACATGCATTTTACCTTGCCTGTCTTTAGATCAGGTCCGTCCGAGCATGGCGAGATGGATGGCCCACCGCACGTCGGGGTTAATCAAATTGAAAAAAAATAATAATAATAATTCTTTTGAACGGCGAAGCATGGATATGCAATCGGTATCTTGGCTTTGGACACCTTTACTTCAGGGTGGGTCAGGGGGCCCCATGATGATCTAATCCAGCCCATAGTGTCTGCTGTATCTGGACACTGATAAAGTTTGCCCCGCCGACGCCTAAAATTTGAAAATTTGAAGTTTCATGAGGTCATTTGCTTGCTGAAATGATCATTTCCTTACGTTCCATTCGTAATTATCAAGATAACATTTGTGTTTCATTTTCCAAGTATGCAAACAATGAAGGAATGGTCCTTCAAAAGAATGTGATGCTTTCCACGATGAATTTGTATCATACGTGTACTGTGTCAAGTACTGATGTTCATGGTAAACGTGAAAAAAATGTAGAAGTAGGAAATACATAGAAATAAGCAATCTAGAGAACAAAACAATGATCGAAATTAATATGCCATCGGGGCAGTGCCCTAGTAGCAACTCTTTGTGGTGTTATGTTGCCCACAAGAGTTCGAGTCTTACCCAGTGCAAATATTTACTTCTCTCGTGATAGGGGTATTACAGTTTCTTCCCTGAGAGTAGGAGTATTCACAAGATGTCCCTCAGTGATGAGCATAGCAAAAGTGTTTAATTTGTAATACAAAAATTTTATAATGTAGATAATATCTTTAAAAATTATTGAAGTTAATATGGAGAAGTATTCATTGGATTTGAATGGAAATGGAATGAAATCGGATATTGAAAAATAGGGTTGACTGGGAAGAAATATATATATATATATATAATGAAAATAAATTTCACATACATTAATATTTAATAGTAGGATATAATTTATATGCGCTAATCAATATAATTTAATTCGTATGTAGTGTCGAGAAATATGCATTTTCTTTATAAGATCGAACATAAAAGGAAAGGACGACCAACCGAGCACAGTCAGTATAAGTTTCTCGGCAGCGCTGTCACGGGTTCGAATCCACCAATTGGATTTCGGCCCGTTGTGGGAGACGTATTCTCCCGTTGTTCGTGGAAGCAAGTAATCTCCCGTTTGATTGTTGGAAGCTGTGTCTTCCTGTTTACTTGGTGGAACAATATCTTCAAATTTGTAAGAATGTCTCTGACCTTCAGTGTAATATGTGTTGAGATGTATATAAATATCTCTCAATCAAAAAAAGAAAAAAAAGAAAAGGACAACAAAATGGGGTACATCTTGGATTCTATTTCCATGATCGTGCAACTGCCAAGGATGTTGTTGGAAATGAAAGCCGCGATTCTCTGTCTAGTTGAGAACTGGCATTGAAGCAGAAGCATGTGCGGCGTCCGTGCTTTTTTCTCAGCGCGATTTGCGTCCATCAACGGCACGTGGGTCCGATGACTCCACTGGCTTGCTGAGTGCTGACAGCAGAAGAAAGTACACACCTCTCTTCTTGGCGCAATTTCAAACTTGAAAGCACCCTTTCACGGCAGTGGCAGGCTGGTAGCAGTAGTTGAAAGGCCGCTCACACACACCCCACGATGTCTCAAAACAACACTGCTTTCGGCATGTTGCGCCCATGTCCACTTATCCAGTCCTCGCCATGCGTTGTTGGCGAAGCCGTATACATTATAGTCTCCGGACCAGATTGGGAAAATGCAAGGATAACAGCTGTTGTGAGTTTTTTTTTTTTTTTTTCTAGCGTATCTAAAATTTTTTAATTTCTGTAACTATCATATTTTTAATTATTTTTTTACTTATTTCTATAAAATTACTCTATTTTTTAATTATTTATACATTACTATTCATATGTTCAATTTATCTATTTTAATCTTTTTATTTACTCCTCATCATTATCTCTATCGTATCACATTATTTTATTCTATTTTTAAAAACTTTTACATAAAAAAATTTTTATCGCAAATTTTGCCATTGGTCAAACACACCCTTAATTACACAATTAAGTATCGGATAAGCCATCAGGTTGACATATGGGTGACATTTGGGAAAGCAAAAATTATGAAAAAATGGTATGGGTTGGGAGTAGAAAATAAAATATGTTTGAAATTATGTGGTTAATATGAAATGATAAGAATAAAGTTAAAATAAATAAATTTGTTAGAAGATAGTTAATAGGAAAAATGATCGGAATACAAAGGTAAAAATAAACAATATGAGAATCAATTAATTAATAAGAAATCTTGAAATTCATACTCCTTACCATTCTCCTCTATGTTTCCCACCACCAGTTACCAAAAGTGTTCATGTTTAGTGTCCCACACATGTGATTCAATTGAGAAAATAAATTGTTGATTTCTTGCAAATAATTAATTGTACTTCATCATCTCTCAAATACTAGCCTTTATTAGTATGTAAAATAGGTCCAAAGAATGACCATGAAATATTGAAATAATGCTCTGTCATGCATACATAGTTGGGGAGGATAAAATAGATACTCAATCACAAGAAATATTAAGAGGGTGTTTGGTAATCCATCAAATCGTTTAATTTAAACCTTTCATTCTCTACAACTATCTTATTTTTAAATTATTTCTTCACTTTTTCCTATAAAACTATCATACTTTTCAATCAATTCTAACCAAATTACCAATATCTAACTTATCTATTTAATTTTATTCTCTTTACTCCTCATCATTACCTTTATCACATCACATAATTTTCTCATATTTTTAAAAACTTTTATACAATAAAATTTTATCACTTCCCAAATACACCATAAAAAATAATAACTTTTTGTATTACTTGCACCTACTTTGAAGTATTTTTTATGTATAAACTAGGCAAAAAAATGAAAAGGGGACTAAAAGAGACAGCATGATTTAGGGCACATCTATTTATAATAAAAAAAATTAATATAAAACTATTCACTTTCTAAAAGTACCATATTTTTAGTTATTTTTTGACATCTTTATATATAATTATCCTATTTCTCAATTTATTTTTATACAACTACCTATATAATTAATATATTTATTTTAATTATATTTTATTTACTTTTTATTATTACCCTTATTATATCATATTATTTTCTACCAATTTAAAAAATTGTACAGCAATAAATTTCATCTAATGTTTTATCACTTTCTAAACACGCTCATAATTTACAATAGAACAATGGTGAAAAAATATATTTTGGATATGAAAGAAAAAACACATAATTAAGATAAAATGTGGCAAAACCCTGCCATGATGCCTAGACATGCCTTCGCTTTGTTGTGAACATGAGACTATAATATTGAAAGTTGTAAGGTTAGCGTTGCAATCACATAGACTTGCTATTTATTTAATATATAATGTATTCATACTTCTCTTTCATGTTTAATTAAAATGCTACGTGAGATAACTCCTTCTACTCAATATGAGATGGTATAGCACGGTGTCATCGAGTCCGAGCAACCTTAATCATTAGACTCAAATTGCAGAAAGAGAATCAAGTTACTAAATTACTCTAATAAGTCCTTAACTTAGTTGCAAATCACCTAATTTAAAATTCTTCTTGATCTTATGATAAGATTTGCGTCAAGTATTACAGTCAAGTAAATTATGTCCATCCAAATAGAAGTAACCTTTCTCAATAACACTCAACGTCTTGAAAGGAGTTTAACTCTCGCTCCTTTCAATGTTTATTTGTAAGAATTAAATTTGCAAGGGGCAAACGATGCGCTAAACAATCTTGACAAAGGTCAAAGCATTAGCTTAAGGTATCTACTTGCAATAACACCTTTACCTCACCATAAAAGTTAGATTACAAGGCTTAAAATCATAAAGTCAATATCATATTTATATTGCCCCATCACTTGTTCAACACATGACCACTTAATATTTTCTTGAATATCCTAGAAAATGAGCCCACATGGAGTAACTCCTTCTTTAATACGAGACCATATGGTGTCACCTTATTGGCTCTAAATAGTCTTAATCACTAAGTTTGGTTGTCATCCTATACACGATTGTTTATAAAAGATAAAGAGTACCAATACAGTGCACCCTTATGCTTTAAACCATTTTTTTTATTTATTTTATTTTTTTATAAGACCCTTAATTTAATTATATTTAACATGTATATCAAGTTTTACCATTTTTGAAAAATTTTAGATTTTTTTATTTTTGAAAATCAGTGACATTTTAAGTAATTTAAAAAATATCTGAAACTATCAAAAAATGATAAAACTTAAAACACACATTAAATACACTTAGATTAACAGTTTTATAAAATTTTTAAAAAAATAAAAAAATGGGTTAAATGGGTACATTTAGCCCGTTCCAAAAGATAAACTGTCATCAAATTGCTTTAATAAACATTTGATTTATTGACAAAAAGTACACAATTCATGATTGCGCTTGATCTTATGACGAAATCTACATCAAATGTTGCAGTCGGCGAAATTACATGCTGAAGAAAGAGACACCAAAAACTTTACCATTAAAAAAACCTTCAAACTTCAATATATTAAGGACAATCTAAACTTTCTCCTTTTATTCACTTATCTCATCCTTACAAGGCTTCCGCTACTCCGTCGAATAATATTTGAGGACATCTTTCTAATTATATTTTAATTAGTAAAAAAATGTTTTTTAAAATTTTATATAAGATCTAACACCTATCAAGCCCTCATTTTTCATATAAAACCTCTCCACCTATTTTGTCTTCGCTAATGTTGCTTCTCTCCTCGTCGAGTTGCATCCAACTTACCTCCACAATATACGTACTGCTGCATTTTTTGGATGGTTGTACTATCTTTCAACAAATTATTTTCATTGTTCTTTATATTTTAATATTTTTACCTTTCTATTTATAAACATTTTGCACAGGTGGAATGGTTTATTACTTTACCAAGACACCCGTTCGTAGCTGAACACTGCCAAGTTTTTTATATTCTACCATCTGGCAGAAGAATAATGGGGTTGGATTTGGAAATTGGAATGGCCATCGAATGAGCCTTGCTGATATTATGATTTGAACGTGGGTGGATGAGATGAAAACTATAGATTATCTCAACTTTTTATGTGGAAATGAGTAGGCGTCACAAGGTTTACTTGAGCTAGACAACAACCATTTGAAAGAAGTTGGATTTTGCATAAATGCATTTTAAACTCTCCTCAACCATCTTTCGCCAGTCGCCAGCATTTCCATTTACCACGGATTTCACGCTGCCAAGTGCCAACACAGCTTCACGCCTCCGAATATTAAGCACGATTTTTTTTTTTTAATTATTGGTGAATATTAATCACGACTTGCATTTCGATGAGTACGTGGGACGGAAAAAGGGTTATTGTTTATTGAAAATGGCTAAAATTGTATCGGAGTTTTTTTTTTTTTAAAAAAAATTGTATGAGAAATTAAAAGATATATCTGAAAAATGTAAAATTCAATACTATTCCCATCTGGTACTCATCACATTGAAGATGTAAACAGTGATAGCTCGCTGAAGCCTGAAAATTTTCACTTGTACAGATCATCATCGCCGAGATTTCAAACAACTGGACGGCTAGGATTTCGAGTTAACGCCGCATCTGAATAAACTTCCGAGTGTGTGGACGGCAACTAACGATCAAACCGGATGTACCTGACGCCCGCAAATCTCGACGGCCTTCTTTTTTCCAAGTTTAATGCGTATCATTTTTTTTATTTATATTAATCTCAATATATATTATATCATTTTTTTATTTATATTAATCTCAATATATATTATACAGAAGTTCCGAGAAATTTTAACAACACATTTTTTGGAGACATAGCTCGACTAAAAAATTAGAAAAATACAGCTCCCGTCTAATTAAAGGAAAACCATACCGCTCCTAAACATTTTTCATGGAAATTCCAGCTGAAGTGGGATTCGAATTCGCATCCCCACAGCCGTAAATGCCTTTATGCCGTTGGGATGATCAACCAAGCAGAGCTCGGTTGGTGTTGAATGTGTATCATTGAGCCCCATAGGATTCTGATTCTGTCCAGCCAATGATGAGAAGACTGCATTTACGAAGTGGTATTTCGTCGGCAACAAGAGATGGGATCCACATATATAATCGCTCCATGCCCCTTTTTTTAACAATTTTTTTTACCAGAAAACTTCATACTCCATTACAGGGTGTGTGTGGAAAGTGACAAAACTCTTAATAAAAATTTTTATGATAAAATGTTTTGACGAAAAGTTTTTAAGGGATAAAAGTTATAAAATTGATAAAAAAAAATGATGTGATATGATAGGAATAATGATGAAGTTAAAGAGAATAAAATTAAAATAGATAGATTAGTTATATGGGTAACTGTGTGAAAATGTTTGAAAAGTATGGTAATTTGTAAATGAAAATGTGAAAAAATAATTTAAAAATAGAGTAGTTACAGAGAGTGCAAAAAGTTTTTTTTATTGAAAAGTTTAAATTAACATTTTTTCTTAATCAAACACACCCTACGACAATTTAACTTTAATATAATTCAATTAATGATAGTAAATCATTAATATATGATATTAAATAATTTAAGAGTTATATTAAGGTTGAATTATTTTAATTAGAAAATTTTTTAAAGGATAAAATCATCTTTTCTAACGAAAAGTATAACGATTGTATTAACGACATGAGTATAATAGGAATTTCAGGTAAAATGTTATGTATATAAGAGAAATTTATAAAATGTTGTAAATATATTAAGCATAGGCTCCGGGTCTATATAAACGGGTTACATAGAAGCGGACCCACGTAACCTCATTCAAAATATAAAATTTTAATCTTTGATGGAAAATCTAATTCATTCATTGCATTAAACATCATTTATTTATCTAGGAGATCAAATTTTGTCCTAATCAAGTATGTTTATGACCCATATTTGTTAGAAAATGTATATATTTATGTATAAACTATGAAAACATTAAAATATTAATTTTAAATTAGTATTTTCGATATCTAACCCGTCTAAAATGTCATTTCTATGTGAATAAATAATTCTATAAAGTATTATTATATTCTAATACATGTGTAAATAGATCTAAATATTTTTTGTAATTTACATATGAATATATATATTTTTGAACAAATGTGACTCATAAACATACTTAATTAGAAAAAAACATGGTTTTCTAGACAAAAAAGTGATGTTAAATACAATAAATGAATTGAATTTTTTTTATTAAAGATCAAAATTTTAAATTTACATAGGAGTGAGACTAATTAATAATTAGGTGCAATGTCATGAGTATAAAAAGAATTCACTCTTTAGATTGAAATGCTTTATGTGTTGCTAAACATGCCCATACTTTTCATATGATTTCATCTTAATTATCCGACTAATGCATTTTTGTTTTGTTATTATTAATTTAATGTTCTGATATTTTTTAAATTTTTTTATACAACTTCAATATTTATTCTATTTTTGGAAAGCAATAAACAATAAGAAAAAATTGGAAAAACTTTTAAAAAATAAAAAAATGATATGATATGATAATATAAGTAATGATCAAGAGTAATCAAAATACATATAAAATAGGTATTCTGATTATATAAAGATGAAAAAATTGAAATGCATATGTAATCATAGAAAATTTTATAATTGAGTAGTTAAAATATTACACCACATGCAACGAGTGGATAAATTTGTTACCTCTTAATAAAAGTGAGCTTATTTCACTTACTTGTAATCATTAATATAAAATTTTAAATTTTTTCATATTTTTTTATCCACTTTTTTTTATCTCTCACCAAGCTAAAGGATTAAGAGTGCATTTGGCATGAGATAGAAAAAGTAGACAAAATTTTGGTAAAACTTTTTTGATAAAGTGATAAAGTATGTGATATCAAAGCATAATGATTAAGAGTAACAATAATAAATATAAAGGAAATAAGATAATTGTGAGAAAAATGCAAAAAAAAATTGAAATAATAATAAAGAAATATGATATTTAAGCAGTAGCATATTCAGCAATATACCAAAGATTTGAATTGTATGTCGATGAGACAAGGTTTTTATTTTGAAGAAAATTTTTCTTATTAATATTGAGTACAAATATTCACTTTCAAATACATAATAGCTTCTTTTACCAAGCTACCCACTTTAGGTGACAAGGTCTTTGGCAAGGGTGCACTGCCTTAATACCTTATATACATTTAGTTATATATATATATATTTACATTTGATATTACCTTTTCAATTCTAATATAAATTTTCATTTCAGACTCCATAACAATCTCTTCATCTCATTCACATTCTATTACATGCATTCTTAATACTCGAGAACACGAAAAAAAAAAAATGTAAAAGTTTTTTGACCTCTCAACCAGCGAAGCTTTTAACTTTCTGCAGTGCCTGATAGTCTAATTTCACGGGGCTCGACATAATATAATCTCGCGGTCTGTCGATAATGAAGAGGGACAAAATAAACAACAGCCAGCTAACTGTAAGGGTAATTCAGTCATTTTGAGATTCTCCACAACCGCCCAGGGCGGCATGCCCGCCGTTCCAAAGCCTCTGCCAGATACTCAACAGTTGTACTGTATCTGACGAATGCGAGACCACCAATCTCGACTCCACAACAAAGCTACCCTCGCTTCTTACACGTGGGAAAGAGCGACACGAACCCAAAATCTCATCCGTCCACTTAATTCTAACACAAAAATCATACATACCACAGATTTTGAGAAATAACAGCGTGTTGAAAGAAAAATTAGTAGCTAATGGGCGTCCGAGGAACGTGTAGCGCGGGAATCCGACGATCGTGGTCCTCGGCCCTCCGCTTGCATTAAATGATAATTAATCAACATAAAATACACGATACAGGTTCTCGTCAATACCAGAGTTGGTATTTTTAAATGATAAACGATGAAAACGGAGGCCTGTTTTTTTGAAAAACGAATCCAAATAGAAAAAGCAAAGGGGAATGCAACTTCCCATAAAACCCCTTCTTCTCTTTTCCTCCTCTCTCTCGACGCTCTCGCTCAGAGACGCCTGCAAATCGAACAAGGACGATAATGCTCATCAAACCCTAACCAAGGCGGTCCGACTCCTGTAAGCGGAACTCCACGAGACGCTACGCTTCATAGCATGCCCTTCGCGTTTCCTCACAACAAAGTGCTCTTCTCCTAGGAAGGCGGCGATCATCACGGCAGATCGGACGGTCGGGCGCCGCTCTGTACTTGAGAGAGATCGCAATCATGGGTTCCGGAAAGGGGAATATGGAGCGGATCCGTCGCGGGCTGCGTACGGCTTTCTTCATGCTGACAATGGTGGCGTCGCTGCTTGTCCTGTCGCTTCCGGTCCTCGTGGCATTCGCCGACGTTCTCATCTCCTTCGTTCTGATATCGAGTTTTACGTGCTTGAGGTGTCACGGATTCAGAGATCTGTTGCAGAGATACAGTTTCAAGAGCTCTTTGATCGATATCCCTCTCGTCTCCGTCGTCCGATCGGTTGTAATCACGTGTAAGATCAATGGACTAGATGTTTTACGATTTGTTCAATTGGATTTATAGCGGAAAAGCGGCTTTTCAGGACTTGGGCGAAATGACTGTGTTTCGGTTTTTAGTGGATAATTGCATCCTTGTTGCGTGTTCTGTGATTCCATCTTATTTCTAATGGAAGAGATCGAAAGCTGGAATTTTCAGAGAGTGCTTAAAATTTCTGCAATTTTATCTCAGAGAGCTTTCAATGGAAAGCTTTGGACCTTTGGTTGGATTCCTCATGTCTTCGGCAGAACAAAAGTCGAACTTTCTTTATTCAATCTTTTCTGTGTCCCTCTTTGTAATTTATGGTAGTCTAGTTGAGAACACAAAAATTTCCGTAGGTCCTTTGTTGGGTGCTGCTGTTTATAACATCTGACAAATTTTATGGAAATGAAAACCTTCAAAATTCCGACCGACTTCTCATTTATTTTGATTAAAGTTGAAAATTTTGAAAAAAATTGGAAACTGTTCTTCCGATGGTAGTTTCCATCCATGAAACGAGGTTGTCAGTTAGGCAATAGATCCCTTATGAAATGGCTATATTGGAGAATTTCTTTTTCTTTCCGTTATTGGGTGGTTCTAATTCCATGTGTCCGTTTTTCTGCTTTCAGGTGTTTATTCCTTGTGCGATGCGCCTGGATTGTCTCACGGACCTTATCTCGGAACCGCAACGCTTTGTTCATTTGTTTCAATTCTAGTCCTATCGGTGAAGGCTTGCATTTTTACGGTCACTATGGAAGTTGAGCGAGATGCTTCGTTGCAATCTGCCAGGCATAAGCTCCATCTGAAGAAGTCTTGGGGGATGCCTGTTCTTTTCCTTTCCTCCCTAGTCTTTGCTCTCGGACATGTGGTGGTTGCCTATCGGACAAGCTGCAGAGCAAGGAGGAAACTCCTTTTCCACAGAGTTGATCCAGAAGCTGTGAGTTCTCTTTATAGGTCTTCTTGAGTCCTCAGTGGCTAGCTCTTCAACCTTCTTTTGAAAACTAATGGAGAATCATTGATCTCAAGGATGTGTATGGTAATCTTGTTTTCTGGTATATAAATAACCCAGGCTGTTCATTTGCCAGAGAAGACATTAGACATCAGAAGATCTTATTCTCTGATTTTAAGGGGCCTTTAAAAGTTGGGAATGGATGAAGAAATCCAATATTTAACAGCACTCATTATTTACTTTTCCAAAACACAACCACAGCTTCATTCATGCTTGTTGCTTTGTGTTTTGTAAAAGCTATAGACTGATAGACAATTCTCAGTTCTGTTTTAGAATATTACTTATTGCCTTGTTTGCGAGCCGCGGAAATTCTCAGTTACATCTCCGCTAAATTAATCCATGGTTTCTAGAAGTTACTGCTCTTAGATTGCAGATGTTAGCTGGTGTTAACCATGAAATTCTACTCTTTGTTCTCTATGTGCTTCTACTTAACAGGTCCTAGCCTGCAAGCATGTATTTTCTGGAGCCTATCAGAAGGTTCCACGGTCTCCCACACCATGCTCAGGAAAAAGTCCAAAGAGTGACAGTGAAATGAGGAGAAAAATGCCTGCAACAGCTCGAGGTGGAGGGGAAATGCCAATCAGATTACTCACTGATGTTGACAGCTTGTTCATTGCCATTCAGGGGCTTATGGTTCATTACAAAATTAGCCTTCCTGAATCATCTTTGTTGACACGGTCACTCGCCTCCAATACCTTCCCAGAACCCAATTCTGGCAGCAGCCCGCCTCGTATCACCGTGGGAAGACTTAATCTTGACAAGATGATTTTGTCAGTTCAATCCAAGGGTCAGCATCTTCATCTCCATAGGAGCTTCAGCAATCAGTTCCACAGAAATTCTCTGTATGCTCCCCTGTTGGCCGGTTCTGGCTCATTCACTTCCTTTGCATCGGATGATATTCCTGTGCTAAATCTAGATTGTGCTGATAATGAAGTGGGTCTGCCAAATTCAGTAAGTACAGAAGATACTGAAGGAATTAGCAAATTTGGGGTTGTGTTGGTGCATGGGTTCGGGGGTGGGGTTTTCTCATGGAGACATGTGATGGGGGTTCTGGCTCGGCAGATTGGGTGTGCTGTCGTAGCCTTTGATCGACCTGGCTGGGGTTTGACATCTAGGCCCCGCAGGAAAGAGTGGGAGGAGAAGCAGTTGCCAAATCCCTATAAGCTTGAGTCTCAGGTGATTTTTTTTGCTTTACAATCCAGTGATTCAGCGAATATAAATTTCCACGTGGCTTGAATGTAAAACAAGAGTCAAATATTTGATTAAGGAGCATAGCAAGCATCTTTTGGAATGGAAGGAAAATACTTGTATCTCATGAAGGGAATCAAAATCGCTAGCCATCTTTTGGATGGTACTGGGGACAAAAAAAGAAAGACAAAAAATCAGCAACAATCAAATATGGGTACTTCTGTGCTTTCAAACTGTAACTGTGCATCTGTGCCCATTCTGACAGGAAATACAGAACATAACTTTTAAAGCATGTAAGCAACGAAATGACATTTTTTCTAAACTCATAATAACAAACATGTAGTAAGTTAGATGCATTATCAAATGGAAATTAGCTTATTTGGAGCAGGAAAAGTTCAAATAGCTTATCCATGGTTCTCTATTTTTCAGGTTGATCTGCTTCTCTCTTTCTGTTTGGAAATGGGGTTTTCTTCAGTCGTACTTGTTGGTCATGATGATGGGGGGCAACTTGCACTGAAGGCTGCAGAGAAAGTAAAAGCAGCTGCAGGCTCTCAGCAGGTTTGTTAGCTCCCAACCTTCTGGAGATTTGATGTTTCAAGATACCTATACATCAATATCTTCATTTTCTCTTGTTTGGTGATGCTGCCATTGCACTTGTTGAATATGGCCCAAGTTGTTAACAGTAATACCTATTGGAGGGCCTTAAATTATGTTGTAGTATCTACATAACTATTGGGGGACCTTGAATAATTTAGCAGTCAATCTTCATGTTAGTTTCCCTGTTTTCCATGAGGCTATTCAAATTGCCGGTTTCTTATTGGGTGTCTTTCTCATCAATGCCCTTTTGTGTTCAGGTTGAGATTAAGGGAGTGGTACTGCTCAGTGTCAATTTATCAAGGGAGGTTGTTCCTGGCTTTGCCCGTATACTTCTACATACTTCTCTGGGAAAGAAGCACATGGTCCGGCCTTTACTTCGTACTGAGATCACTCAAGTGGTTAATCGTCGTGCATGGTATGATGCTACAAAGTTAACCACAGATATTTTGAACCTTTATAAGGTGAGTGACTCTCCATACTGGAAGAAAAGAATTTGACTTTTTTTGTCTATAATGCATAGATGCGCTTTTGGTTGTTGATCCAAAATGATGTTTAGAAGATTGAAATGTATTTCATTTTTTATTTTATCAGCCAGGATATCATTAGAGGACGAAAAAACATGTAATATGCCAATGTTGTAACATATAAAAAACATAGGCAGCATTTTTTTTATTTTTTTTTGTTCTCATCAATGCTGGTGGCAAGCTTTGACAGTGTATCCAATCCTCTTTTCATGCCTGCTATGCCAATTTGCTTGAAAAATAATAGAATTAGGAGCCTTTTATGCTCAGAACCTAGGTATTAGGTTTTCCCTACATGACTCTGCTGATCCTTGGAATTGGTTTTGAGTGTTGATTGCTCTAAATTTTGTCTTATCCATTCCTATACACTGAAGACTTTCATATCATTTTCAAGTGTGGTTTTTCTTTAAAAAGACATCGTATTATTATCATGTTTAATTATCGCAACAAATGAGTAATAGTGTAATAAACATTGATTTTTAAATATGCTAGTGTGAGATTTATTTTATTTTTTATTTTGAGTCTTTGGATGATCAATACGTGCATGTCACTATCTTTTTCCAGTAAATGCATGTACACTGGCGTACACGTAAAACAGTGTCAAGCTATCAAAGATTTGTTTTCTTTTATCCCAACGTAGCCAGAGTGTCTTACATGATGCCATTAGTGAAAGAGACCATTATTGTTTGTCTGCTTGGATTCTTGGTATGCAAAATTATCAGAATCTGAGGATGCATACCGTAGACATGGTTCTATTCTTTGCGCGTCATTAATTGTTTCTGTTTCTTTCTCAATTAGGCTCCATTATGCGTAGAAGGTTGGGATGAAGCACTTCATGAGATAGGTAGGCAGTCATTTGGGACTGTTCTGTCACCAAAAAATGCAGCAGCATTACTGGAATCAGTGGAAGAACTGCCAGTCCTGGTTGTTGCAGGTGCTGAGGATGCACTTGTCTCATTAAAGTCTGCTCAATCTATGGCTTCAAAACTTTTAAATTCTGTAAGTTACTAAGTTCTCTGCTTTGGATTTCCATTATGCATATGTATGGTGGTCGGGTTACTTGAATGCAGGATTCCATGGCAAGATTGTACATGGTGGAGGATTTTATTGGAAGGGCATAAAACGTGGCAGATTGCTTTCACAGCAATTGTGCAGTCCTTGCCAATCGCTGTGCAATTGCTCCAGGACTACGCCAATCCATTATTGGCTAACAACATCGAATAAAACCACACAACATTCCTATGGTGTTATTATGATACTAACATTGTGTGAGGTGAACCTATTTCATCATAAATGGTCTGTCCTGTTGTGTCTCCCATCTGCACTTGCAGTGGATTAACAGAAAGATTGGTTGAGTCCTCTTTAGTTAATGGGTCTATGTGAAATGATTTCAATTAGCGGCACAAGAATGTTGGTAAATAATTCACGGTGAGGAGTGTGTCATCATCATGGTAGCTTTTGCCTTCTTGTTGGCCCACATAATGTGGAATATGGGACGTTTCTCATGGAGAGAGATACAGAAAAGCCTAAAAATCATTAACCTTTTTGTATAATGAACACATGGCTATAACAACATAATACAACTGCCTATAACCATGTGTTATATCTTGACTTATTGCACCTCCCGGTAAAAATGTTAGTTCTTAACTTGTGCAGAGGTCCCTACAAAGTTCTTGCGAAATAGTGTCTCACCGGATCCATCTTTTGATTTCCCTATAATGTTGTGATGCATTGTTTTCTTCATTGCAGAGGCTAGTAGCAATATCTGGATGTGGACACCTTCCTCATGAGGAGTGCCCCAAGGCACTACTAGCAGCCTTATCTCCCTTCATAACAAGATTGACATCATCACCGCCTGAGCATCAAGAGTGCTTGCAAAGACACTAGTAAATATATTTATGTTTTCCATAGTTTTCCATTTATATTTAGAAGGTGTTAGATCCTAGCCAATATCCTCTGGTTGGGTGCGGGTGTTTTGGGTGGATGGCTGGATGGTCGAAGGGAGGGGGGCTGTGTTGTCAATCTGCTTTTGGTTTCAGAGCCAGGCCCTATTTGCATAGGGTTTTAGAGCTCCCATGTGTATGTTCCTTTCTGTTTTCTTCTTTTCTTGTCATTACATCTGCTCGAGAACTGCAATTGATATTTTCCACCAAGTGGGTGGAAATATCATATAATTGTACATTCCACCAAAGGCTTGATTGCAAATGCCAGAAAGGCGTATTGCAGTGCATTTCAGTTTTGAAATTGGAGTTGAGAAAGATTAGAAATTTCGCCCATTTTTTTTGTATTGGTCGTGGATTTACCTGGCATTCTGCTACCATGGGCAATTGTTACCGAACAAATATCTTGATGGCTAGGCTATACTATTCTGTTTGACGATATTTTTCGCTTTTAACTCATCTGTTCGGCATTCGATATTAAGGATTTAAGGGTGCGCTTGTTTTTTCGAAAAAGTATTTCAATGTAAAATTTTTAACTCTTTACAACTATCTAGTTTTTTAAATTATTTTTTCATGTTTTCTTTTTAACTCTTTACAACTATTTCGTCTTTTAAATTATTTTTTCATATTTTCTTATATAAATTACCATGCCGTTCAATCATTTCTACACAATTACATATATATAATTAAACTATCTATTTTAATTTTATTATTTTAATTTTTCATTATTGCTCTTATTCTATCACATCATTCTCTTATTTTAAAAATTTTTACATAAAAAATATTTCATCTAAAAGTTAAACACTTCTCAAACACATCCTAAAAATACTGTGAGACAGATTTATGCTATTACCATAAGACCTCTTTGTACTCTGCGGCTTTGTGAGTTGTATCTAACTTATCTATTTTCCTTTTAGCCCTTTAGCCCTTCGAAAACTTTAGCCAAAATTTTCCCCCATTTTTTTTTTATCCTCCTTGCTAAACGCCTGCTTGGTATTTGAAAAGCTGCACTGAAAAAATTTCGAAGGGCATAGGAAGGTTTTAAAGATTCTGTCGGAAAGCTGCATTAGGTCAAATTCCTATTTTTTTGGGATATTATTTTACAAGCACTACTATGTAGAAAGACGCGCAAGGGATAACTCTTATGATACAAATGAAAAAAATGGAAAAGCAAAACGGTGCTTTTCGTCTTTAAAGAAACGCAACTCGTAACATGTGGTACTGGAGAGTAGTAACAAGATGTAAGGTGTTTCAGTTTCCATGAATAGCTTGAATAGATTAGCCTCTTACATGACTGCAGGAAGCATTACGATTTAAAATTCTCTCATCTAGAATTCATAAATTTTACTTTAATTGCACAATTAAAGGATGCTAGAAGGGCATTCCGCTCAATGTTGCATTGCTATCCATAAATAACCAAGTGGGACCAAAATGGAATAAACCTTATCGTTATCAGCATATTTACTTTCATTTACAAGTTATATCCGGAAACCTTCGTCCATATACAGAATTAAGAACGCTTAAAAATAATCATATGCACAAGGATCCAGGAAGTGAGGAACCCATCGATCTGAATCGCCCATCAGTTTTTCAATATAAAATTCAGGTGACATCTTGCATAGCAGAGACCTCCGCAAGTCAATAAGCTAAACCTCGAGAAAATCCATCACCGTCATGTAGCAAGCTGTCCGTCAGCCAGTAACCGTCCCAAGAACCACCCACCCTCTGGAATGCAATTGCCATAAGTTTCTGGGCAAAACTCAACAAGACATGCATAGAGTATACGTTTCTCTGACCTGAACCATTGTAAATTGGAATATTTCTTCCTCTTCAGGGCGTGATCCTTGGATCCAAACTCTCTGCTTGAATTGATTCTAAACCAAACACAAATGACAAACGTCAAAGTACCGGATTGAGGGAAAAGGAAGCACTTTTTTTAGGAACAAAAAAGAATGTGTGAAAACTACTTAGCGAGAGAGTATATGCATACACACCAAATAAGATAGCATCAAGCTAAATCAAGTTTAATTGATTAAAAAAGTTGAGTAGCCTTGGAGACTCAGTTTAATGTTTCTCAGTGTCATTCAACGAGAATGGGAACTTCACAAACTGATACCCCTCTCAAAGAAAGATGGGTAGTTCTGTGTCCTTTCTTTCCCAAGAAAATATGCATTTTTGCTTATTCATTATATCTTAAGCAGGTTGCTAGCTTCTATATGCATGTACTCATGCCAATCAAATACCATGGCGATGATGCATATGATTAATCAGTTCTACAATGCGAACGGTAACATGGTATGGTCAACTGTAATTCAATGAATTCAGTAACTAGAGGGAACCTATCATGCTTATTTTTTGTAAAATTGATTTGATACCTTTATTTGAACCAAAATTAATCTGAATTGAAATATGTGCTAATCAATGGCAGAATCATACAACCCGTTTGCCTATCTATGTTTTATGCAGACAGAGGATTAAAGCCACATGCTAAATTAACATGGATCACTCAATAAAACTTGAGAGGTCCAAGAGTGGTAGCCTCTGTATGGAAGACAAACACACTTGGGTGCAATCCGCCTCTCAAATTGGTTTGGTGTGAAATGAGAATAGGTAGGGAAGTAAAATCTGTAAAAGAGAGGAAAATGAGAAGGAATAATGTAGCGAACATAAAGGGTCATATCTACAATAAAATGAATAAATACAAAAATACAATATCATAAGATCTTCAGAAAATGTAGGGAATGATGTGAAAACATAGGGTTCTCGTGGGCGTTTCCTGGATAGTTAATCCAAAAGTACCAAAGAGGAGTAAAAAGAATGTATCGATTACGTGGACTTTTAAAATCGACAGAACAGAGCACTTAGTTTTGGCAATTTCAGGAGATGTTGATTGCTTTTGCAGTAAACTACTGACAATCAAAACAAATTACAAGATTCCATAAACAAGTCATAAATTACACATTAGTTGCATATATGTTATTATTTAAAATGATGTTTCTACATGTCCACTTGAGCAGATATTTTACCAGCCATGCAGCTTAAGAGAACCAGACTGGATTTGGGTCGCAAACTATATTTTCACATCTAAACTACATGTCATAGGTTATAAACTGACAACAAAATATAATATTACCTCTTTCACCCACAAACTACTTAGAACCTTCCTGTCCTTGTGGCCAAGTAGGACACGGTAGGTTGAATGGTGGAAAATTCGCCTGAACCGCTCAAACTAGAGGGAGCACATTCCGAGATAGAAGAAATCTATGTTAGAAACTCCAAGATACACTCCATCATCATAGCAGAGATGCTGGAAGGCAACTTACCTGTCCCAAATCGAAGAAGGGCCCAAAATATGTAGATCGCTCAAATGGATCAAATCCAGCAAACTGTGGATAAACTAGCAATAATGTTAGAAAGCAAATCCTGCTTCCTATTGCAGAACAAAGCCAGCAGAATGATAAAACAAAATAGATTAAAAGTATTCTCTCGATTATTACTCTATACATGACTTCCACCCCATAATCCTGATGAGGCTGGTCGTTATATTTTAGTGCATCAAGCTGGCACAGCACTGCTTCTTCTGCACTGAACTAAAAACAACAAAAGAAGCCCAGACAATAAGGATTGATACAGAATAAGAATATCCAACAAGGCAGTAACTTCTACGCTTTTGTATGGTTGAGAATTTACATTTAATCTTGGACCAAAAGGTCTTTTACTGCGAGATTCAAGCCTGCATGAAAAAAACAAAAGAAGAAAAAGCCCAGCACTTCAGAAGGTATTAGTCAAAAAGAGCACTAGATGTTCCTCCGTAAGTGTACAGAGAAGTTGTTGCTGTTGCTGACAATCTATCAAAACTATCTAGTTGATTAAGCGATGAAGCCACCAGCAACAACTCCACTCTTTCCCTTATTACATGAATGGCAAACCGTTTTCTCTCCTTCTACGGGCGCTCACACAAGTTTCAAGCTTTTATAATTCACATTGCACACGCATGAAATCATGAACAATTTCCATTTACCCATGCGATCAGGCTCAACGAGACCTAGGCCGAGTGCAGCCATCTAAAAGAATTTTCCTATTGAATCAGAGGTACAATTCACCAACATACAAGCAGGAACGGATCAGCACTGATGTGGCAGAATTCAACAGGATGTTCAGCAAATAATCACATCCAAGCAAATTCCAGATGTATGCCTAAATTTCTCATTTTGTTCCGGCTAGCAATAATCATACAAACAAACAATTGTTCCTTCAAACTCCGCATCGAAAGGCAATAAAAATAGGGCAGCATGCAGAAATAAAAAGAAAAAGGTAAAATAGCAAAAAATCAAAATTTAAAAATTTCCAGGCACAACAGCGGAGGGGAATAATAGCAAAAAGTAAGAAACACAAGTTCCGAATGAAAAGATCTACCAGTCCTTGGAGAGGTAATCGGGAACAGGAACATCAGCAGCAGCTCTAAAACGGGCGGTGACGGAGTAGTAGGGGTGGGGACGAGATGTGTGGCTGATCAACGGTTTGGATGACGAGGAAAGCGAGACGGAGGAGCGAGGATGACAGAAGAGGAGCGAGGGAGAGAAAAGTGCCATCGTCCTTCAAACCACTTCCCTAAACGCCATTCCATTTCCATCTTTCTAGAGGCTCAGAAATCAGAAAGTGCGCCAGCGCCGATGGCGGCTAGTTCCTGTCTCCGTCTCCTCTCCTGCCACACGTGCGTGCGAAGTTTGGTTCTATGGGCCATTTATCCAAACGAGCTTACCCCGCAAGTTTGGAGACACAAAACCACGCCATTCATCCAAACAAGCCGAACCCACAGGCTTGACGAGACCAAAATATACCCGGTTTGAATGTGTGCTTACACTCTACTGCTTTAGAAATTTATAATCTTTACATCAACTCAATGCACAAACTCTAATTCGTGCTGCGTTGTATTGATGATCATCACGTGTTTCTTTATTTTCATGGTAACATGCCAATTGATAGTTTTTCAAGTGAACGATAAAGATTTAAAGCATTGGATAATACACGTCGACGCCCAGATAGTTTCTTTAAATTTTGAGTACAGTCATGTACATCTGGATGTTCATCGAGGTAAGGTACAAGGCAGATTAAGCCTGCACGGAGAAACGGGGCGAGAAAGGGTCGAATTGCAGAATATTCGAAAATACGTGTCATAAAATTCAATCCCCACGTCTAACTTCATTAAAATCCAGACTCGACTCGACTCTAGGTGATTATGATTCTAGCGTAAGACTTGCTAACTCAAATAATACATACGCCCTACGGTATTTATCTTCCATTTGGATGAGCACGATCAGACAGAGACGACGCGATGGGGATCCAATGCATCATGAAACGGGTGCTCTGATGAGAGAGATGAACGGCCCCCTGATTTAGAACGGAGGACAGGAGCAGACATTCTCAGGGAATGTTAGATCAGAGAGAAATATTTCCTATTTTGCCAGCCATTTAAGTTTCAATCTACATGAAGCAGTACATGAATTGGGCCAAAACAGATGTCTTATTAAAGACATTACATGGGGAAATTAATTTAAAAGAAGCACACATATGAACTACAGGCCCACTTATCCATATGTCAACTCCAAGGCCACGGATGATCATCTACTCTTAGGAATAAATAAAGGTGTATACATGCACATTGCTCTGTAGTGCCTCCCCCATTCAAGTGTCTTTCGCTGTTGGCATCTCTCTTGTGAATGCCAGTTGGCAGACCAAAGCAAGATGGTCACTCCCCCATTTCTGCAGGAAGCCAGATATATCCTTCAATGGATTAGCAGCTTGGTTCATTCAAGCTAAACAAGTGTTATTATCAAAAAAAAAAAAAAAAAAAGCTAAACAAGTGTTAAAGAAAGGTCGATTTATAAGGCATCATGTGAATTCAACTACCGTTAGATGAAAATTCATAAAGATTGGCAAAAAAATGGAAATTCAAGATGCGATAAAACACACAGTACCCATTAAGACATGCATCAATTTCCAAAGGCAATTCAACATTGAACTCCACAGACATGCATCCATCAGAACAAAAATAAGAACTCAAAGAGGAAAAAAATGAACATACCCGTGTTGGGAATCCAGGGGTCTGTTGTAGAACATGTTTTGGTATTGTATCAAGAACCTGAACAGTCTGGATACCTTCAGAACACCTATTCCATCAAGAAAATAAAAATGAACAAATAATAAACCGATAAGAGTTCTTATTGTGGTGAGTTTTGTTTTCTTTTTGATAATTTTATTTTTGTTACTTAAGCAGGATGCAGACAGCGCACTGACAATCACACTGTAAATCACATGGCAATGACCAAACACCAATTAACAAATAGTATCTGGCCCTCCAAGTGGAAAGGAAAATTTAATTTAAACCATTAATAAATGCTGACACAAAAATATTACTTGTTCAATAAATAGCATTCGAGATTTTAAATTGAGAGTCAGCATCTTATGATACAAAATATCTGATTTCAGAAATCACTCACCATATGTAGTCAACCGTACCCAAAAATTGCCTGTTGTAGCTGGTGACTTGGGGTTCCCCGCTACTGTCTCTGGTCCCAGAATAATCCTGTAAGGACATATAACATTAAAATTCAAGCATAATGCAGAGCGGTCTATGGCACAAACACACAGAAAAAGAAAAGAAAATACACGACTAATATGCCAACAAGCAGAGGAGTTGGGGTCCAATCATCCAATTGAGAAACTAGAAGCCTTCTCATTGGTTAGTATCATGATCAGAAATCAGCATTTGTTTGTTTGGTCATATCTTTAGTAATTATGCACAATCCCGAATAAGAAAGAATCTCCTGAAGGTAGGTTGCAGTTGGGCATCCCGTGTATCGATGTATGCTTAGTAACTACATCAATCTCACAAGCATTCATCACACAAACTATGAAGAAAATATAAACAAACAAGGCTTCATCAGTTGAATCTGTTTGACCAATTTCTTTAAAATGGCATTAAGCAACACTCAATTAGAGCAGATGAAAAATGATAGAATGGGAATAAGACTAACCATGCTTTGAGCAACACATCTCAGGTATTCAAGCAAAATGTTTGCAGGATGAATGTGCCCAAAACTATGATGAGAAGATGGATAAGCAACAAAAGTAAAGACTTGACATAGAAGAGTTCAAGAATGTTGTAATGCCAAAGATGTTAAGAACACTGAACAAGACTAAGGTGCTTTGCCTGTGCACTCGCACTATATTTGTAGGACATGGGCAAAGAAGCAAATGGGCATAAAAGTAATTTCATGCAGAGTGCTAGGAAGCGTTATAGAAGACACAATCTAGGGGAGTAATGGTGTAACAAGATCATGGAACTAAAACTAATTTGTAAAGGAAAGGCTATGATGAAGAGTCCAGCTGACGGTCATTAGACATTCAAACGATGTTTTAATTATATTGCATCTCAAAGGTCAAAGCTTCCACTAAAATGCAGTTTATCAATTAAAAGAAATTTGACAGTATGACTGTAATGCTTAAACATATCTCATTTACAACCAGAAAGGCATTGACAGTCTATAATTGAGCTATATTCATCTAGAAAACTTCATTTATGTGACAACGAACCTCAACTTGCGCATATGCACTGTGTAGCTTTAGAGGATGTTCAACCACGGTGCACTCAGCATTACCGGATGCAGCTGCTATTTCATCTGGAGTCCAAACAAATGGATCATACATTTTCCTCTCCACTGTACTCTCCTTGGAATCCCAGGAACCAGTATGATCAGCTGCTAGCCCAGTAGTCCGTTCCCCTGACTGAGAATCATCAAGAATGGTCACATCAAGCCTGTCTACATTAGCTTGTCCAATGTCTTCGCATCCTTCCAAAGATGGAATCTTTTCTGATTTATTAACATCGGCAGATGATGATCGTATAGTTTGGCCAGAGGATGATGCCGCAGACAAAATCTCTTCCTGAGAATCATATGAGGTTTCCTTCTCTAGGAATTTTCCCTCGTTAGTATCTGTTTCCTTCTCTAGGAATTTTCCCTCATTAGTATCTGGACCTGATTCCCTTTCATTGCAGTTGATATTAGAATCATCATCAATCTGATTGACACCAGAACAATGCATTTCTGGGATGATCTCTGTTACTTCAAGATGGTCTTGAAAATTGACTGTGGAAGAACATAACTCGAGAGACTGCATGGATTCCTCCAAATCAAGTATTTTATTTTTGTCATTAATATTAGACAATGATTCTTCTTCTGTCCCACTTCTTGTCATTTCTTCAGGTGAATATGTGGTACTCAGATTCGCCACTGATCTTTTGTCTTCCTTCATTGTTTCAGCCACTTTATCAGGAGACAAGTGAATCTCTTCTTGATCTATGACTGGAAAAACACTATTAGATCCATCCAAAAGCTCATCTTTGTCAGTACTACATATGGAAATTGGGAGGTTGATTTTCTCCTTGATTGTATCTGATTCCGAAGAGAGAATCTCCACATCTTTCCAAAGAGAGAGATCCGAAAAATCAGTGCCTGAGTCAGCACCAGATGAACAATGCTCTGGAGAGACACCACCATGGAGTTTCTCCATACCATCCTCTCCACAAGAATCTAACTTCGAGCTGCATTCCAGTATTTCTTTTTCCATTTCATTGGAGGCAGAACCATCTTTAAGTGCAGACACTGCTGAACTGCTCTTATAAAAGTTTAGATGGTCAATGGAAAGCTCAGCTTGGTTGTCATCATTCACAGTTCTTGTTGTTGCATCAATGAACTCGCTTTGGGTTGAGCCAGGGTTGTTACTTGGCCCGTTTAGTACTGTTTTTTGCCCTATCTCGCTTACCACTGCCTCTGAAATTGTGCCATTGTCTCTAGAACAATCATCCAAGAAAGGTTTGCCAGCTGTATCAGCCACACATTCACATTCTGAGACTTAAAGAGACACTATCCATAAAAATGCCCCTTGAATGATGACAGAACTTTGCAACAGGTCATTGCTTATGCATACCTGTATGATTGATGCTGACAGCAGGATTGTCTACTACTGCAGATGGCACGGCGGGAATATCCTTACGCTGCTGAACCCTGCAGGATAAATAAACATTTCGACTTTCACTTATGAGCAAAGAAACAAAAACAGCTTGAACGTTTTGTTGTATACCATACTTGTTGAATCCACGCCCAAGATAAGGACCATTTAACTGTGGTTTTTGAATCGAAGCTGAAGATTGTCCTGATACTTGATTTTTCACCAGGCCAGACAAGTTTATCTTGGAAACAACACAGTGCATGTTAAATTCCACACATATCTACTAAAGAAATAATACAGGACCATGACTGTACCTTCTGTTCAGATATGAAGTTGTACAGGGGGCTCTGATTCAGAAAGAAATGATGGTCATAAGAAAAGTCATCCACAAAACATCAGAAATAGATAACAGTTTAAGAAGAAAGATCATCACCATAAGAAATCATTCTCACTCTTAAATTCATTGGAATCTAACGTCTCACATCCGACGCATCACAGCCTGAGATATGGAGACCTTACCTTTGGTAGGCAATTGAAATCTCCACAGAGAATTACTGGAGCATTATTCCAGTCCCTCGAAACAGCATGAGCTCGACCCAGGAGGACTCTAACCTTCTCACATGACACAGATGATCGATAATCAACCATAAAGATCCATCCTGTAGCTCAAGAAACTCCAGAAGAAATTTGTAACCGACAAAAAGCAGACATAATTTATTACTCAAGATCAAACATGACACCAGAGCTAACATAAAAAAACAGTGGAAGAGACAAGTAGATATTGTACCAAGCACCAAGAAGGAAGGTAGTAAATGTCGTATCACATACACAAAAAAAACTATCAATAGTTCAAATAAATGTACGAAAAACTACAATTATGACAGGGGGGAAAGCACAGACAAAATGAACCAGAAAATCAAAGATGTGAAATGAGTTAGAAACTCAACCAGTATGCTAAAAGCTCCAAAGCTTTGGAAATGTGTCAGGTTTAATCTCTTAAACCTTTTAACATCACTACTATCTCTAACACCTTCCCTCTACTGGAGCAGGTAAAATGCTGTCCACTTTGCACTGAGATTAAACCACATATAATATCCACTTAACCAATATCTGCAACATGTCGCAAAATACAAATTATTCTAGCATGCACGAACCATGCGCTCTCTGCAGACTCCAACTGTCACATAACAAAAACATGACAGCATCCTACTCTGGTGTCATCTGAGCTTCAAATATTATGAAAGGAATCAAGGTCTAGCACTCAAACCTACATAATCTCCAACGAGAAGACAGCCACCCATGCGAAGAAAATCAAACTGGTTGAACTGTTTAAAACCATGGAGAATTGCTCGAAAAACCAGAATTGAATTCAATTACTACACAACAAGAGTTTTCTTGATTTCAAGTCATAATGCCACAAGAGATCAAATACCACTGGTACTGGCAGGATATGGTAGTTGTCTGTATTCAATCCAGTTGGCGATTTGCAATACAAACTCTACATCAGCACTACAAAAGAATCAAATTTGAAATTTTTTAGGCATTTGATACACTTGTAGCTCAAGAGGACGAAGGTCATTGATCTTAATAATAAATCACATGAGCTTCGGAGAATCTGTTATAAAAGCTGATGTTCTAGAACTATCAATAAGACAGTGATACAGTCATGCATCAAACATCTAACAGCACTGACGTAAAATTCAAAAACAGAACTTTTCTTACAACCCTGCAAGAACAATACCTGACCAATCTTAATATCTCCTCTGTTTGGATTGTAAAGTACATGAATGTTACACACCACAACTTTATTAGCTCTCCTTGAGTCAGAACTGCAGCAAAGGAATGTTCTTCTCCTTTTCAGCAGAGTAAAAGAAAAAGAAATTCCTTGTTTATGAACTAAAAACAGACAAAACAACAAAAGGGAATAATATTTCAATTCAAATGTATTTCACTCATGAAGAATTGTTAGGAACATGGTCTTTTAGGATGGGAGAACCATGTGCACATTGAAAAAGGACCACATCTGTTTGATGGCCAAATATCTGTAGTATATCAATTTGAATAATTTATAACGACGAAAGTGACAAGATAGCAAGGAAATGAAATTTAGTGGGCACCTCATAGGTAAAGCTGCAGAACGATTTCCAGCTACGCCTTGACTCATTGACTGGCCAGGAAAAAGGAATAACGTTTAAAGGAATTGAATTTTATCCAATGGACAGCAAAAAGTGTAGGTACAAAAAGTAAAAGATCCAGTGCCTAATTTTTTCTTGAACCAAGGTATCTATAGTGTCCAGATTCATGCAACCATCAAATATACCTCCAGAACACAGATCTGAGCTACATTATTTCGAAGCCCAAGCTTGTCGTATTCAATGTGCTCCTCATGCAGCAGCCTAAATCTGTTAAAACAAAACCCAAGGCACAGGAATTAGCAAACTAAACTTCAGATTCAAGGGTTCTACACATTGACATAGGTAATATCATCATCACAGCATGTAACCCTAATCTTACTCGGTTGACTTCAGCTTATCTTGATGTAAAAACAGTGGTTCATAATGCCAAATGCCTTAATATGTTCCTATTAAGGAAGCTGGATGTATAAGAAATAAAGGGCAGCCCGGTGCATCAAGCTCCCGCTATGCGCGGGGTCCGGGGAAGGGTCGGACCACATTGGGTCTATAGTAGGATGTATAAGAAATGAAATGATTATTTTACCTTCTTGTACGCCAGAAAATTGCACATCCATCGACTGGTATGCCAGTACGCATCTGAAATATCAGAACAACTTTGGTTTCAGCCACATTCAAAAAAAAAAAAAAAAAAGAAAGAAAGAAAGAAAGCAAGAAAAGAAAAAAAGAAATTTTAATTTGTCAGAAGTCAATTCGTATCAGACAGTGAGAATTCAAAGAGGAAAATAGAAAACACGAGGAAAAAAAATTTCGCTTTGTTAGGTACAAAAGACTTGATAGAACTATCAGAATATCTTATCTGATGAAATTTGAAGGCTGGAAGCAAATGCAAATGCTAAAGAGAAATGGAAATTTTATGGTTCAATCAATCACAGGGTAAACAGACGGAAGTCATTAGCGCAAACAGTTTGTCGTTCTCTTGAACAAGGTGGCTCCACACAAAATTTTGACTGGTTATTAGAACTACTAAAGCTTAACCGGTGATGCCCCATGTTTTAAAATAACAGTAGACAGTTCAATGTTGTTTGTTTTACAATAACAGTAGATGGTTCAGTGTTGTTTATTCATCATATTTTTCAACATAGCCAACCATATGCCATGTAACCTAATTTTTCACACATAGCCAACCATATGCTATGTAACCTCCTTAACACTGCACCATGCAGTTTGCACTGAGTAATAAGAATTATGGTAGGACGACACTACAACAGTGATCTTCTAAAAGAGAAGAATGCAGAAAGTTTTGGAAATCTACAGGATCCCTTGCTTATGCATGCTCTGAATTGAGACTAGAACTTTTAAAACTTTTTTAAGTGTTATTGAAATCATTCATGTTAATTCAGAAATAAACAAACCATTAAGGGTTGATACAGACCTAAACCCAAGAAGTTTGCCTGATAACAATTAGTGTATAGGTCCAACCACTAGGATGGCCAATATGAATGATCCAGACCAATTCAGTAGTCTGATCAACATTGTACCACATTAAGCATTAAATTTCCCATTTCTAGGAAATTTTCAAGCAATGCCTATGGCAGCGATTGGGGACATGTTATAGGAGGATGGCCAACCAGTCCTGACAGCAAATGGTCCAGGTCAGTTGTCATCACACAGATTCAAGAAGTTCAGAAGCATTGAATTGCTGAAGGTATAACAATTGCTGTTAAGAAGAATGTCACCCAATCATAATGGGAAGTGATCCAAAGAAAAAATTGCTAGCAGCTTTTCATGTGTTGGTCTTAGGGGTGGGAATCGGGGCGGGTCGGGACGGGTCAGGGTGTGCCCAACCCTGACCCTACCTTTCAAAAATCTGGTTTGACCCTTATTTTTTTTCGGGTCGGAATAAGGCCGGTTTGACCCTTACTTTTTTTCACTAGGTGTCGGGACAAAATTCGGGTCGAGAACGGGTCGGTTTCGGGACGACGGGTCGGGTAAAAACTACGGGTCAAGTAAGAAATTTTTTAAGAATTTATAAACTTATCAAGTATAAAGACAAATCTATATTAAATTTAACTACTATATACTTCAATCTATTACTAATCAGTCAAAGTAAAACATGAATACTGAAATAAAACATGAATATTTATTCACCTATATAAGAACAAGTTAATGAAACATACCTCGTTCAAAATTCTAATCGCAATTTGAATATTAAACCACAAATTGTTTGAACTCATTCCATATCTTTTTAAATAGAGATATAAATTGTAGTTATATTTTTAATTAACCTTAATAATAGTCATTAGCAATTATTATTATATTTTTTAAAATTTTCTTTGGTCTTTTAAACGCGTCTTTGGGGTGTATTCATGTAGTATCGATATTATTTTTATTATATTATATTTTATACTATTAGTTGTATTATCTTAAAAATTCATTAATTATGAATTTGATGAAACCATAGCTAATATAAATTCATGAAATCTCATTGAAAGATTATTTTTTAAAAACCGTTTGTGACGGAAATAATTTTTAACGTCGTTAAAAAATCATTGCTTAATGCCAACATTGACACGTGAGTACCGAGTGCAGACTTCGATGGATAAGCTGGCAGGTGATGGCATGAGCATTGAGAAGCGGGCTCCGTTTCTTCCAGAAAGAAAAAACGATTGAAAATATCAGTTCCTGCCCCTTGGAATAAACATGCAAGTCATCAGCAGCATTTATTCGGAAGTGATATAATGAATCCTCTTTGGGCTGCTTTTTTCTTTTCCAAGGGGCTCTGTTGTGCCGGAGAGATGGTGCTCTGCTGTGCCGGAGACGCCCTGCTCTGCTGTGCTGGAGACGGTGCTCTGCAGTCGGCTCTACTGGAGACGGCGAGGGAGACGACGGCCTGGAGACGGCGTCGCAGCGAGGGAGGCAGGGAGCCTGGAGATTGCGTCGCGGCGAGGGAGAGAGGATTTCGAAATTAGGAGGATGGGGCGTCGGGGCGTTGGGCCTTCTGGGTAGTTTGAATATGTTTAGAAATTATATGATATTATTAGGGTCAGCGGGTATAAGCGGGTCGGGATCCGGTAGGTCCGCCCCGACCCGCATTTTGTAGACATTTCTAGACCTTCGACCCGCCCCGCCGGGTACTTGATCCCGACCCGCCCCGGTATAAAACAGGGTCGGGGCGGGACGGGTCACGGGTTGACCCGTCCCGATTCCCACCCCTAGTTGGTCTATAGAAAGTGACTCAAATGTGAAATGAGATTCTGGCCTTGTTATCTGCCAATGTATAGCATTACATAATGGAGGCCTCAACCAAGGCAGAAGTAACATCTTCTGTTTCATACCTCCTTTATTCGCATTGCTTTGTTATCCAAAGGGCTTCTAAATTGCACTATAATTTTAATTATATACTATTACAATTCCATTAAATTTTCTTTACTTAAATTTGAAGACAATATTCAATTTTTTTTTTGGAAGGCAGAATAAAATATTCATTAAGAAAATGAAATTCAATGATAGACAACATTATGTCACGCAGTATCAGACCAAATTAATCCTTCCTTAAGGATGATGAAAAGAAGGCTGAACAAAGGTTCCATGCAATTCCCTATAGCCTAAAGAAGATCAACTAAAAGGCAATGCAACAAACTTATAATGATGAAAACATTGCATAAAAAATCAATGCTAAGAAGGTCAATCAGTAGTCCGACAAGAACAGTGATACAGTGACCAAAGAACTGCATTGAAGTATGACATTAGAGATATAGCGTGTTCCAGGCCCTCAATTTACATAGAAGCCACTATTGTTTACTGAAACTTCAAATTAATTTCAATTCATCTAAGTTATTTTTTACTGAAACTGCAATATTTAGATTCTTCCAATTGACTGGAAATATAATAATGAATAATAATGAACTACCATAAAGATGCACCTTCCAAACACCTTTATATCCTTGTCTCTGCAGCTCCTCCTGTAAGTCCTGAAACCTATCAACCTCCTGAAGGAGAAGAACAGAAAAAAGTCTTCAATGAAATTTCAAAGCCAAAATAACCATATAACCCAAGAAAAATAGAAAGCAGAACCAGAAAAAGAACAATGCTCAGACCAAGCAAACTAGCAGTCACAAAATACTGCCAGCAAAACACATGTTTTTGTAAAAATAAATCGAAGAAGAGATGAGTCTTGAATGTTGAATGATAGTTGCAAAATGAATGCACAAGCATCCTAAAACAAAACCACACAACAAGCAGTAGATTTTGCTGACTTGCTGTAAATATAGATGCAGTATAGTAAAACCCAAAACCCATTTCCAAGTTCATCAACATTTACATACATTGTAAAACTGGAGTTTAGTTTCCTATGAGAAAAAGTGTATCTGTTCTCCAGGTCTAGAATTATATCTGCATGAAAAAACAGGATCTACAGCATCTTTAATTATGAAAGGGAACTGATTCAGGAGTATGCAATCTCCATCACTGCTGATCAGAGAGTTAAGTTATTCCAGAATGTTATTTGTCGATGGCTGTGGCAAGCAGTACCTGAAAACACATAATGTCAGGGGACCACAGTCCAAGCTCAATCAATATCCTCTTCTTTCGCCATTCCCAGTCTAAAATAAAGGGAGGGATGTGAAAGTAGAGTCGATGTCGATGATCTCTAGCAAGGTAATCAGCAAGAATATTATATGATAGCACTGTAAATCGCTCTGTGAATCAAACACAAAAGGGGAGAATACCAAGATCAACCCAAAGGGCACAAAAATGTCAGAAAAGGCAATTCCGAATAAGTAATGTCAATAATTGAAGAGCATGGGCCACCCCAGTGCCTGTATGGTGCCAAACATCTGGTGGCAAAGTCACTCTGTAATGAAAGCAGTATGCCTCAAAAGTTTAGCAGGTCTAACCATTATGTTGCTAATAATATGAATTTGGATAATTGAAACCTTTTTTCCCTTTGCCATGTCATCAATTTAGGTTGATTATCATGTTGGGTGAATCGTCTCTCTCACAGATGACCAGCAATTTCATATGAGCTTCATTATTACGAAATATGAACGAAGTCGAATTTCCCATACCAAATCAACAAGAACAGAAACAAAATGGATTCCCAAAATGCCAATCCTAATATGCAGACAAGGAAAAAAAATTGAAGTCCAAGAGCACCAAATCATCAAAACAGATACCGCAGTGAGGCGGCGGCTGATGCAGTGCCTTCTGCCAGCTCCTGTAGTCACTAGGTCTGGGACGAAAAGGTGACCTTGGATGGTAACGAGGCACAGCATGGGGGGTAGGTGCCATTGGGCGGAATGATGGCATCGGATATCCGCCGGGATCCCGATAGTCCCCTCTCTCCCCTCGCCGAAAATAGTAATTCGCGTCTCGTACAGTCCTAAAATGCGAATCGCCACTCACGAACGCTTCTCCTCCGCCGCCGCCGTCCCGGCTACAGAACCCACGCTGCCATTGATTCTGGCGTCGAGGCTGCAAGAGAACAGCAGATTGCTGGAATAGTCTACAAGAAAATAACGAAAGAGGAGGCAAGGGCGACAGATACTGGAAATTAAGAAGTTAATAAGATGATGGTACTGGAAAGCGAGAAGAAGACATGGTGGCGTCAGTGGCTGCGGCGGCGAGGGAATGGAAAGGGTGGGGAGAAGCTCGCCTCATGCTTAAGTCGAAGCGGTGTAAGGATACCATGCTCTCTTCTATTCTCTTCCAGCGGAGTTTCAGGGGACGTTTGGTATCTTACAAGCGTGCAAAATCATTGCACGGAGGGGGGCGCGTTTCATGAGGCAATCATTTCCTTCATCAGTAATTATATATATTTTTCCCTTTTTACCATTATATTTGCTTTTAAAATCAATAAATATACATACACATCTTTGAAAATGGCAAATTTTAACTTATGGATAAATAATCTTATAAAAATTTTAAAAAATAAAGAATGGGTTTTACACCCAATTGCACAGTGCAACCGGATGCATTGAAACTAAGGGTGCAACTTGGGCTGGGTTGAGCCCGAACCCGATTTTGGACAGTGTTCGAACTTGATTTTTCATAACCCAAGCCCGAAAAACCCAAATCCGAGGAACCCGATTTGTAAATATGATAGGGTTATGGTTCAAGTGAACCCGAGCCCAATTTTCTATTT
Organism: Annona cherimola; assembly: GCA_030490835.1. Lineage (NCBI taxonomy): Eukaryota > Viridiplantae > Streptophyta > Magnoliopsida > Magnoliales > Annonaceae > Annona > Annona cherimola. The sequence continues at coordinate 5,777,759 of CM059977.1, read as the reverse complement.
TATATTTATTATAAAATATATTATATACATACTATTTAAACAATATTTCTTTATATTCTTCATATTTTATGTTATTATATCTATATTTGAATACATATTTGGCACATTGTAATTTTATTGTAAATAAAGTATATTATTTCATTTATATTTATCTTTTATTTCTATCATTCATTTTTACACTTATTAATTTTTTTCTTTATCTTAGTTTTGATGTTAAATTTTTTCTAGAAATATTCTTTACATTACTATTTTTAAAAAATATGTAGTTTGATTATTTATTATTATGTTTACCTGCATAATTTATTATTATTATTTATTGATATGAAATTCTAAACTTATCACTTTTAAATAAAATGTAAATTCATTAACATAAATTCCAACCCGAAACTCAGCCCGAACCCGATTTTCAAAAATAGGGTTAGGGTTCAGGTTTTACAAATAGGGTTAAGGTTAGAGTTAGGGTTGATATTTTATAAATAGGGTTAGGGTTAGGGTCGAGATAAACCTGAGTTTCATAAGCCCGAGTTGCAGCCCTAATTGAAACAGAACAAATAACAATAGCAAGAACAGAAATGTATCGATCACACGACCAGGTAACGAGGCCAATAATAATATATATTTACTTTTTAAAACTATTTTATTTAATCTAAACCAATAATAACATATATCATTATATATTTAGGATTTCAAAATTCATAAGAGCATCGATTTTGCAAATGACCCGTAAGTTTATGTTAACGACAATGATGTCTCTCCCGCGCATAGAAGCTTGTAAGTTCTTAAACTCTTGACATTCTAGAAGAGGATTAATATGTGCAATCACGACACAGACACCAGTTAACGCAATTGCAACAGACTTTTTGGAGCAGGCCGACCGTCGTGGAAGGGTCCGAAAGTGATAAATAAGTGGGTCAATTTCAATTCAACTCTTATAAATTTTATTTTATTAATTTCATCTTTTACTATTTTTAGTAAGTCACGCGTTTTACGATTTTTAGTAAAACATATGCAAGTGGTTAGTTAGAGTTTTGCGTACGTTCGTTAATGGTAGCTAGGGCTTACTTATAAATATACGGCTTCTCTTATTTTTGTATACAGACTTGATAAATAAGAAGTTCTAAGTTTTCTTTTTTTTTGTGATTGAGTTTTAAGTGTGGAGACTTGTTTATCAACTTAGAGGTGTAACTTTGTGCTAGCCTTGTTTCACGTTTCCCTCGTTGCGTCAATTGATATCAGGGCAGGCAATCTCGTCCAATCTCATGGCTAACGAATTTGGTGATGGAGGTAGCGATTCTCATGACGGAGATCATAGAGCTAAGACTTCATGATTTGCATAGCGGAATCATAGGGTGGCATTAAGGGCTTTAAAACAACGATTAGATATGATAGAATAGCGGATGAATCGCATGGATCAACAGTTCAGGTGTTTCGAACAACGCTTTGATGATTTCGAAGATCATTTCAATACCCAGTTCAATGCTCTTAGCACAGATGCCAATATAACCCAAGATGATGGTAGGGAACGCACCCAAGATGACACAACTCGCGGTCAACACTTTGGCAGACCTAGTTTTGAATGTGGACGTAGGCACGCTCAAGTGGAAGACTCGAAGGAGGAAGATGACTTCTTCAAAGAGCCCCACAGAAACCCTAGGCATGGTGGCATTGACAAGAACTATGATGGTGGTAGGGAAATGCACGACTACAAAATTAAGGTAAATATTTCTCCTTTCCGTGGTGATCTTAATATTGATGACTTCCTAGGGTGGATTATAGACGTCAATAAATTTTTCGAGTACGTGAACATCCCAGAGTGACAATAGGAGAAATTAGTCTCCTATAGATTGAAGAGAGGAGCGTCAGCATGGTGGAAAAGGTTGCAATCTCAAAAGGTCCACAAAACAAAATTGCCAATTCAAACTTGGTACAGAATGAAACAATTATTACGAGGTAATTTCCTTCAATCAATAGAACACTCGGCAACTTGATTAGCAGCATCTGTGGAGACAAGCCAAAACAATGGGACCTTGCCTTAGCTTAAGCAGAGTTTGCATACAACAATGCTACTCACAATGACACAGGAAAATCTCCTTTCTCTATGGTATACACGAAGGCCCCACAACATGCCCTTGATCTTATTAAACTGCCTAGGAGCCCCAGGACTAGTGTAGCTGCTAAGAATATAGTACATCAATGGCAAGATGTGCAAACTAAGATTAGCAAAAATTGGAGTAGGCAAATGTGAAATACAAGAAAGCTACGGACCAACATCATAGAAGGCAAACTTTTGAAGTCGAAGAGTAAGTTATGATATTCTTATGAAAAGAAAGGTTTCCTATGAGAACCTACAACAAATTGCAGCCCAAGAAATATGACCCCTAGAAGATCAATGACAATGCATACGTTGTAGATCTGCATGACATAATGGAGATCTCCAGAACATCTAACGTGGCGGACATTCACTCATTTCATTCTTCTGACAAACCCCTCTATGCAAACATTCCAGCCAACTCGAGGTCGAATTTTTCTTAAGTAAAGGAGATTAATATAGATGCCATTGTAACAGACTTCCTTGAGAGCAGGCCGACCGTTGTAGAAGAGTCCAAAAGTGATAAATAAGCGGGCCAACTTCAGTTCAACTCTGATAGATTTTGTTTTATTAATTTTCGTTTTCTACTATTTTTAGTAAAGTCCGAATTTCCTATTTTTAGTAAGTCGCTTATTTTATTATTTTTAGTAAAATGTACACAAAGTGGTTGGTTAAAATTCTACGCAACTGTATAGTAAAGATTTACTTGTAAATATGCAGCTTCTCTTATTTTGTAGACAGACTTGATAAATAAGAAGTCCTAAGTTTTTTCTTTTTCTTGTAATTGAGCTTCTGTGTAGAGACTTGTTTATCAACTTCGTAGCTTTGTGCTAGCCTTACTTCACATTTCCCTCGCTGCGTCACCCGTCCTTTATCATGCTCTGCTCGGCCAAGTGTTGAACTGGTGATTATATCAGCAAGCGCACCTCAAGCTGGTCCCATCTATTGGAGTAAAATCTCCTGTCACAGGTAAAAAACATCCATAATCGCCATGCAGCCGCAATATGGTGGAGTGGATGTTTAGTCACAGTAATAAAACTATCAACTCGCTCCATGTACACAAACAAATATATCCAGAACAAGTTTTAACCCTACGAGGACCCAGAAGACAAGACCAGATGTTATGCACCCCTGACAGTTAGTCTCTACTGTAATTCAAAGACAGATCTGTTCAAATAACACTTGTTCGGGAACCTAGATGTTGCCCTTTTCATTTCAAGATTCCATGAAGCAAGGAAGAAAAGAAAATAGCAAACCAAAAAAGCAGATACGTATTAAAAAAGACTTGGATTTTCTGGGGTATGACACCTCTTTTACAGGCTCACTACGAAGAAGCTAAAACTTAAAATTGAAAAATACAAGGGAAGGGTGACTGGAACGGCTTATCAAAAGCAAAACAACCATTCAAAAGCACACCTTGTACAAAAAATTGATGTTCGTTTATTTCCAACGAGGTAGTCCGGAGATTAAAAAAAACACACCTATATGCTTACAAAATGCAATGAACTGGTTTCATTGACCTCAGGCATTGGCACTCTCTTCCTTCTCTTCATTTTGCCTGTCCTCAGTAATATGGAAGCCCTCAATCTTGTGAGCTGCATCATCAGCTGTCACCTTTAATTTGCCAGTAGAGCCATTTGCAGAAACTGCATCATTCTCCTCATGGAAGGCTGGACCAGTCTGCCAAATTCGGATGGTCCCATCTTCGGAACCTGATGCATAGGATTCGCCTCCAGGTGAAAAACGCACACAATGTACAGGGCCATGATGACCTTTGTTGCAAGCTGCATGCAAATGAAGATGTAACCATCAAAATCACAAACATTACAGAATCAACAATTTAAACGACAACGGTAGGGAAAATGCAAAATGGCTAATATACAAGGAGCCATTTCCAGATCAAACAGTGATAAAACAGATATCGTGGTGACCTGTGTATGAAACAATTCCTGCATTTTCTTCTCTCTACACATTTTCTAAAAATGAGATCATTAAAGACCTTGTTCAATAAAATATTGTTCAAAACCTCAGATGCTAGATAAAAGTCTCATATGAATCCAACCTAGATCATGCATATGAATGCCAGATTGCTTGCATGGAAAGCAAATGGTTAAAGACATTTGAACAAAGAATATCCAAATCAGTGAGAACCTGAATGAGGAAATATCCACACCATCAAGGTCTATACAGAGGGAAACAGGTGCAATGGCCAAACAAGCATGGAACAGCAACACCAGTAGTATAAGGAACATCAATCCATCCCAAGGGATTTTGTAACTGCCATAAACTGCTGTCTACTCAAGATTTTGTAACTTCGTATTTCTCTAATGACATCAATTTTTCCTTCGCACTTGCCTCTCATCCATAGCTGCTTGTCTTCCTTCATGCATAGTAACATTTTCAGAAAATGCCCACAGTGAGAAATTCCCCCGTATCATTACAATCATGATTCGGTAAGAACCATGGTAAATGCATCTTGTAACACAATCAGCCCCTCCCACTACTTGAACCAGGATCTTCACAAGTCTGTCCAGTCCAAGATGTCTGGTTGGAGTTGGACTCTAAAAATGAGGTTTCTAACACAAATAAGAAAACACAATCCACAGGAACTACAACACTCACCAATCTCTTCCCCGGCATGAAAATCAAATACTCGAATCCACATGTCTTCACCACCAGCAATAAATTTGTTGCCAAGCTTGGGTTCCAGAGAGGCAGATTCAACGGTGCATGGCATGTTGTAGCTCTTCACCAGCCCAAAACTGAAAAAGGCATTAATTAAAGAGTTTTAACCATGCCCAGAAGCCAAACCTTAAATAGCTTCATAGCCATTGGACCGCAAAACTTACTGATTTGCATCCCAAAACTTGACTGAAGACCCATCTGCAGTTGTAATATAGCGCCCGTCTTGACTCACCTCAGCACTGGTGACAGGAGACTTAGTCTCAAGGGTCTGAACAATATTCCCACTTCTGACATCCCATAACCTGCGCATCAAAGGTGAAAGTAGTATTGGGCCCTCATACAGTAGAATGCATAAAATAAATTCATTGCACTTATGAATTTGAACCCCCGTTAACCAACACGCAAATTTGCTAGTTACCTACTGATCAATAAATAGCCCTAGCCTCTAACTATTATATTTTCTTTTCTGTTCAATTAACGATAATATGCAAGTTACACAAATGATTGAATGAATATTTTTATTTTCTTTTGTAAGATAAAGGTTTCAGATACCATTATTGTAAAATTTCCAATGATCAAAATAGAAAATACAAGCATCTGTTTGGAAGCAGTTGAGATGAAGAATCAGTGAATCAAGTTATGGGTGTGTTTGGTAATAAATAAAACTTTTGATGAAAAGTTTTGGAGAGTAAAAGTTGTCAAATGATGTAATACGATAGGGGTAATGATGAGTAGTAAAGAGGATAAAGTTAAAATAGATAGGTTAGTTGTGTAGAAATGATTGAAAAGTAGGGTAGTTGTATAGGAAAATGTGAAAAAATGATTAAAAATATGATAGTTGTGGAGAGTGAAAAGTTTTATATTAAAAAGTTTTAACTCGACATTTTTTGTCAATTGCCAAACACACCCTATGTTTCATCCAGAAGGTCATTACCAAGTATTTTCAAATAAGACAGTCCCAATAGCTTCAATTCAAAGCACTTGAACAAACAGCCATATTCATGAAAAGCCCCAAAAAAAGATACCAGATGCCCCTCAAAATCGTAAGACGCTCATACCTCACACCGCCCATATCAGTGCAAGAACTCAATATTGTCTGGTCACTGTGAAGCCATGCAACGGTTCTAACTGAACCTGGTGACTTGTCAACTTCTCTTGGAGGTGCATCAGGACGGTTCAAATCAAAAATACGAAGAACCTTTTCAATCCCTCCTGTAAGAAGCAGGTGTGTATCCTGTATCAATGGAAAACAACCAACAATAAGCACACAAAACTTAGGTGCCGCAACCACCATAAGAACAACATCACATCATAACCAAATCCAAAGCGATGAAATTACGGCAAAATATCATGTAAAGAATCTTGGCTGAAGGTCATGCTGAATTTGTTGGCTTTAAAATAGCATGGATGGTATCAACATAATAAAGACACAAGCCAATGGACTGCCCTATTTTGGCTTTCTAAGCTTCCACTTTATGTGTGGCTCTGTCCAGTCAACATTTAGAAAATCATTTTGCTAGTCTCTCAAAACAATCCCTTACTGTGTTTTATCTCAAAGCATTTTCATTCCAACTGTCATGGTTTGAAGAAGCGGAACAAAGCAAGAAACTTTCTAAACAGATTACTGCAGTGCATCCTGAAAAGAAAATAACCATGCTATACTTATATGATATATTGTGCAAGAGTTTGATATAAAAGGCCAAATGTAACCAGCAGTGATCAATTTGTCAATGACCATGTGAAATCCATTGGAAGCCAGTAAAAGGACATATCCAAATATTGGTCCAATGGAATGTCAAAGTCTTGTGCAAATAAAACTGAGAGTTACTTGCACTTATACCTATGACTTTTTATGTAAATTGCGCCTATGCCTATGATGCAAAACCTATTGCAAATGTGCTTACAGATATTCAAATACATTTGCAGCTATGCCTATTGCAAGCATGAAACCTCGTCTCTTTTTCTTTTTTTCTGTAAACCATGACACTGCTGATAAATCCAAGCCATCCATTTTGTTCTTAATATGTATTTAGTTAAGATACCAAAAAAAATACTCGATTGGATAACTTGGTAGGCAGGCATAACTGCGATTTACATAAAAGGTGAGCGCAAATAACTCTAAAATTGATGATAAGAATTATCATAGTTTACCTCAGAAAAGGCGCATGCACGAACAATATGCTTGTGTTCAAATGAGTGCAGTTCATCCCCAGTTAGCGCATCCCATATTTTCCTGTAAATTAAAATCGTGGAAAAGACAGTCAGTCTTCTTCTCATGTTTAAAAGCTTATAGATAACTAATCTATATTTGGCATAATAAAGAACAAAAAGATCACACCACTAAGAATACAAAACACAAGGGGCAGCAGATATTGAAACTTTTTTCAATGTATTATCTACTGCCTCCTAAGAATGGTTTACCATATCGTATTGAAACAAATCAACCAAAAGTATGGAGAATGGAGATAACATACGCAGTAAAATCAGCCGAACCAGATGCAGCACGTAAAGCATGAGTATCAAGGCAGCAACTCCACACTGCACCCTTATGCCCTTCAAAGGTTCCAATCCAATCTCCAGTTTCTCCATTTCTTAGCATGGGGCTAGAATCTGTACAAATCAAAAACATCACATGACACTTACAAAATAAATCAGAATTCATAACTTAACATCCATGCCCGAACATACAAATTCACAAATACCAAGTTTTTTTTTTTAATAAATAATTACTGGCAAGAAATGATTGAGGATAATATTCAAAAAAAAAAAAGATAGCTCACTGCTAGATGATGGATAGAGCCAGGATACATGCAACCACCAAAGCAATGTCAAAATTCCTAAAAGTCTCTAGTGTACAATCAAACTCTTTCAAGGAAAGGAGGCTAGTTGAAGGATGTCAATAGCGCCATTAAAACACCTAGTTGGGTCAAAGTAAGGCTAGTTTTCACTGCTATTCAACCTTCTTTGACAGAAGTAGAGGCTTTCATCTTTTCATGTCTTAGGAGAAGAATATGTTATATTGTCCTTTTTGTTTAAGTGGTCACCATGGTGGGCACCTCTTTGGAGGACTTCAGTTTACATCTAAATGACAGGGCTAGTTGAAGGATGTAAATAGCAACACTAAACCATTCAGTTCAATTCCTTGCAGCACAAGAAATTCATTTAGGGAAAAAAAAAAAAAAGCTTCCTCTCCATGCCACTCTATGATAAGGCTGGTTCTAAATATATGCATCCATCTTCACTCGAAGCAGAGATTTTCCTTTTTCCATTGCCATCTTCATTTTTGCCCATTCATTCAGCACTTTATGTCCACATGTCAATTTGAAATACATTTCATTTTTAGGATAAACAAGGAATCAAGATAGAAACATGTGAAGAACTATAAAAGAATTCAAGTAAACTATACAAGTTCAATTGCCAACTAGAGTTGTACAGATTACAGAAGCCTTTCCACATCCTCCACATGAAGATCTCCAATGACTGAAAAATATCTCAAAAATATTCTGATTTCAAATCACATCTACATATTTGATTCTGGCCAACTACTCAAATAAAGACAACATAAACAGAAACAAATTGCTATTCTGCATGCACAGACAGATCATACACATTTGGAATGAATACAGGTGAAACTTCATCACCCTTTCTTGGGGCATGAATCTACATTATGGTTCAGGAATTGGTCTCCACTCCATAGTGGCACTGCTTTTAAAAGAAGACTGCTACTTAAGTAAACCTAAGTGGTGAACCCACGGATGAGGATCAATGGGCATCCACATTGAAGACAATATGCTGTTATTTCAATGGAGAACAACACATGCAATATGCAAAACTCCAGCCAACTATATGACGAAGAATTGAAAAAATCATGCTCCTGATCTAGCCATGTGTAACAATTGAACCAGGCTGCAGGTGCTTTACTTCTCCCATCCCCAAATGATTGATAATTTTCTATATGCTTATATTCAGAATGCTGCCATTATCAAAATAGGTTTAGTGAATTTTCCACACATCTGTCAGATTCTTCTTTGTAAAAAGGTAGCCTTTCACTGAACAGTAATCAGAAGGTACATTTCAGACAAACCATGAAATGATTCTTTCCGACGGTTCTAAAGGTTCTTTCTTTTTCAACAATCTCTCGTCGAGAGAAAAGATTCTTCAATTACAATAGCAGTGGCTGGCGATATATAATGAATGCCAGCAATTTGTTTCTAAATCCATTGGTCCTTCACTCATAACAGTCACAGCAACAGATGACAAACACAGGCACCATCATGCTATTCCATAGCGGGACACAAAGAAATACAACGACAAGAAAAGTCTTCTAAAAAATGAGATCTTGGTTAAAAGGCAAGTAAAACTGACGGCATGAGAGTTGAGACCATGGACAAAAACAGAGCAGACATTCTATGTCTCCGACCTTAGGCTGCAGCAGACCCCTTTTAACTTTAGAAAACCCAAAATGACACCGAATACCCCACAGATCCATCTGTAATAACTCAAAATCACTTGAAAGTATAATTTTGATTTCCCAAATTTCAGCGGTCCCTGTTGCTTGGATTCAATTATAATCAACTTCGTTTTCGAAATCAGATTCATCTCGTTGCAACATATTACGAAATCTCATAATCCAAACGGCACTTCCGCCCATTGGTCAGGCAATCCAAACAATAGTTAACAGGCAGAAAAAAGTAATCACTGTTCATATCGGATTTCAATTGGATCATCGTGAAAACATTTTCAAGCATGTCGCCAGCTGCGAATTCAGTCGAAAAGAAAAAAATGAAAACAAAATGTTCAATACCTTTGCTTGCACTGATGAGAAAGAAACCGTCAGGTGTAACAGGGCTGTAGAACAGATCAACAACAGGGCGAGAATGCCCATGGCATACAAGGGGGACAGCTACCTTCCTCTTATCCATTTCAAACAACCTAAATGGAAGGAACCAGCAAAAAAAATCCCCAGGAAGAAATTCAAAACCCAGCCCTAATCAACGCTAATAAATCTAGAAAAAATATTTATATAGAACACGAAAAAAATAAGAAAGATTATCGAAACCCTAGATCACGATTTTGTTGGAAATCGAGAGGGGAGTCCTTTTTTTTTTTTCTAAATACAAAAGATTAGGGCTAGAAAAGTTAATGGGGAGAAACGCCCTGGAAATGATATGACGAGATTTTCATGCGCTGGAATCCTCTCCTTCCAACCCCCCCGGTAAAGCGCTCTGAAATCAGGGATTTATAAGCGAGAAGACGCTTTCGCGAGTATACATGCCGACCCGGGTCACCATCACCTACACGCGAAATGAAACAGCTTGCCTCTAGGCAGTCTGGGAATGAGAAGTTTTTTCGCAAATCAGTATTTTCTGTTTTTACTATGAAATCTTATTTTACTGAAATTTACATGTTTGCCAACCGTTTCTTTATATAATTAACATTTTTTAAATGCCAAAAGCACCGGCTTCCATGATGAATATTCAAACATATTAAATCCAATAATTTTTTCACAAATAAATTTTTTTCATTTTATTTTAAAAAGTTTTAACTATTTTCTCATTCATGAACAAAACAAGGTGAAGATGAGATGTAATTTATTATTTTCTATAAATTTTTGATAAAATTAATTTGTAACTTAAATTTAAACTATTTATAGCTTTCATCTTATAATTTTATTAGATGAAGCTCGTTTTAATATTTTGACATAGGGTTCGTTAAGTACGGCAAATGTGAAATGTGAATGAAATTGATATGATAGAAATAAAGTAAAAATAAAATAAATATATAAGAAAATTATGTAAAAATATAAGAAAATAGTTAGAAGTAAAGATAAAAATGAAAAAATTAAGATAGTTATATAAGGGCTTTGATGCAGTGCACCAGGGTGTTTTAACTAATTTTTTTAATTTTTTTTATAAAATTAAATTATCTAAAATATTACTGATTTTTAAAAATAAAAAATATCTAAAATAATCCAAAATTAGTAAAAAATAATACACATGTTAAATACACTTAGATTAACAGTTCTATAAAAAAATTTCAAAAAAATTAAATGCACCCGGGAGCACTGAGGCTAAGTGCACGCGCATTTTGCCCCTAATTAATATTTTGACTTTGTAACACTCCATATTTACATTCTTGTTCTCGTCTAAACAAATATATCCTTAATTTGTTAGTTAAATAAATAATTGTAAACAAAAATGAGTGAAATAGATTCTGTAAAATAATTAAAGTGGATCTAAATGAAGATATTTCATGAATTTACTTTTTAAACTTGGTTTGAGACAAGAAAAATATCTTTTTTAGAAGAATTATATTGGAGCATAAATTTTAAACACCTCTTAAATATTGGATGAAGAAGTACACTTTTTCAAAACCCATGAATATATAGCATGACCATGCTTTCGATCCCCACATAGTCCAATGCTCAAGGGGAGATTAATAAGAAGAACATGACTTTTAAGGGGTATTTCAGCTTATAAAAGGTGATTGAATAAGATTTGAATAGAATGAAAATGAATTATTATACGTTAAAAATGAGAAAAGAAAACTTAAAATTATGAAAATAAAATTGTTATGTATTAGAAAGTGAAAATATATTAAAAATGAGAAATAATTATCCAATGCTCAAGGGGAGATTAATAAGAACAACATGACTTTTAAGGGGTATTTCAGCCTATAAAAGGTGATTGAATAAGATTTGAATAGAATGAAAAGGAATTATTATACGTTAAAAATGAGAAAAGCAATATTAAAATTATGAAAATAAAATTGTATGTATTAGAAAGCGAAAAATATATTAAAAATGAGAAATAATTATTTGAAATTAAGAATCGCGTTTCGTTAGCATATCATTTCATCTCTTTATATACTCCAAACAAGCGCGATGGAATTGGATGTTTTAAGTTTTGGAAAAGTAAGAAGTGTTGGGAATTTTGACTATTCCCTTTTGTGTAGATTAAATAGGGATAACTAATTTCAGACAATAAATATCACGAATAATTAAGAATCAAACCCACAAAAAAATACACTACAATTTTACGTAGAAAACCCCTCTTTAATAAAGGGGAAAAACTACGGGACTCAGTCTAGGTAAAACTTTCACTATAAAATAATGGGATTACACTACAATATCTTCCCTAGTCAAAACTAGAGGATTTCATCATCACCATAAGGATGGATTTTAATATAGAAATTAACAGAGGATGGATTTCACCAATTCTAAGATGACGACAGATTTTTCTTTCTCTTGATGGCCGGAAGAGATGACTGCCGCAAAAACCCTTTTCTCAAAAAAAAAGGAAAAACGCCACGCACTAAAACAGTTTTTTGCGCAAGTGAAAAGAAGAAGAGGAAAACAATACGTGGGTGGTCCCCACTTGGACTCCACTTACTCCACACTTTACGTGGGAGGAAACCGCCCAACAAATCTCCCCCTTCCGACTACGTGGAGGGCTCTAGCAAACTTGTCATCTCTCTGCATACCATTAGCTTCTCGCTAATTACAATCTTAGTCATCATATTTGATCCGTTGTCATCTGTGTGAATTTTCTCAAGTTGCAACAACTTCTACTCTAACACATCATGAACCCAACAGTAACGCACCTGAATATGCTTAGATCTTGAATGGAAAGTAGGATTCTTGCTAAGATGAATAACACTCTAACTGTCACAGTACATAATATACTTTTCCTTATTCATTCCCAATTCTTTGAGAATTTTTTTCATCCATAGAAGCTCTTTTCTTGCTTCCGTTATAGCAATATACTCTGCCTCGGTAGTAGACAGTGCAACACACTTCTGCAACTTAGATTGCCATGACACTGCTCCCCCTGCAAATGTTACCAAGTAACCCGAAGTGGACTTTCTGGTATCTACGTCACCAGCCCAGTCCGCATCTGTGTAAGCTTTAAGCACAGGTCTATCAGAACTAAAACATAGACAGGCTTTGGAGGTACCTTTGAGATATCTGAGGATCCACTTCACTGCTTCCCAATGCTCTTTTTCTGGATTTGAAAGAAACTGACTCACTACACCAACTGCGAAGGCGATGTCTGGTCTTGTGCACACCATAGCATACATTAAGCTACCGACAGCAGATAAATAAGGAATTATTTTCATCTGTTCTTTCTCTTCTTCACTTGTAGGACATTGATGAGAGCCTAACTTGAAATGACCTGCAAGTAGAGTACAAACAGGTTTCGCCTCGCCCATGTTGAACCTTTCTAACACTTTTTCAATATAGCTTTCTTGAGATAGCCAAAGCCTTTTGTTCTTCCTATCACGAATAATTTTCATGCCAAGTATTTTGTTAGCCGGTCCCAAATCCTTCATAGCAAAGGATTCACTCAACTGCAATTTTAATCTTTGAACCTAGCTAGTAACACGACCAACAATCAACATATCATCCACATATAGCAAAAGAATAATAAAATCATTAGTGGAGAATTTTCTAATAAATACACACGGATCAGACGTAGTTTTATTATACCTGTGTTGTCTCATAAAGAACTGAAATTTTGTGTACCATTGTCTTGGTGCCTGTTTAAGTCCATATAGGCTCTTTGTTAATTTACACACTAAATCCTCCTTTCCTTTGACCTCGTAACCTTCAAGCTGCTTCATATATACCTCTTCATCCAAATCACCATGAAGAAATGCTGTTTTTACATCAAGCTGCTCAATCTCCAGATCCATGCTAGCTGCTAGGCTTAGAACAACTCTAACTGAATTCATCTTCACCACGGGTGAGAAGATCTCATGAAAATTAATACCTCTTGTTTGACCAAATCCCTTCACAACCAATCTTGCCTTGTATCTTGGCCGTGAGCTATTTTCATCTGCTTTCAATCTGAAAACCCACTTGTTCTTGAGTGCTCTCTTGCATGCAGGTAATTTTACTAGTTTATACGTATGGTTTTCATGCAAGGAATTTATCTCTTCTTGCATGACATCCATCCATTCTTCACTACATTCATGGGACACTGCCTCCTGATAACTTTGAGATTCACCTTCATCAGTAAGCATCACATATTCATGAGGAGGATACTTTTCTGATGGCCGACGTTGTCTTACAGACCTTCTCAATTGAGTCTCAACCGATGGTTGTGGAGCAGCTTGCTTATCTGGTTGCTCTGGTGTAGCATTTGGTATATCTTCCCCATTTCCTGTATGCACAATAGGTGGAATACATGAACTCAAATCAACAGGGCCTTCTGCTGAAGACTTTGCCTTTTCAATCTTCTCAAAGTCTTCAATTGTTTGATCTTCAAAGAAGATTATATCCCTGCTTTTGATAATCTTCTTGTCAATAAGATCCCATAATCTATAACAAAATTCTTCATGCGCATAGCCGAGGAAGATACACTGCTTGGTTTTACTGTCCATCTTGGATCTTTCATCCTTAGAAATGTGAACAAATGCCCTGCAACCAAATACCCGTAAGTGCTCATAAGAAATATCTTTTCCTCTCCATACCTTTTCTAGAATCTCACCGTCCAAAGGAGCCGAAGGAGATAGGTTAATCAAATCAACTACAGTTCTCATTGCTTCACCTCATAAAGACTTTGATAATTTTGCATGAGAGAGCATACACCTGACTCTTTTGCAAATACTTCTGTTCATTCTCTCTGCAACACCGTTCTGTTGAGGCATCTTGGGAATTGTCTTCTTAAGTCTGATACCACGTTCACTGCAGTATCTTTCAATCGGTCCTCTGTATTCACCACCATTGTCAGCACGAACGCATTCTAATCTCTTTCGTGTTTCTGTTTCTACACTAGTATGGAAGTGCTTGAAGATACTTAGAACCTCATCTTTGACCTTTATTGCAAAGGCTCATACTTTCCTAGAATGATCATCAATGAAAGTAACAAAATATATAGTACCACCAAGAGTTTTATCACCTATAGAACTCACATCAGTATGCACCAAATCAAGTAAATCATGTTTTCTATGTGGAGGAAATTTATGAAATGCAACTCTATGTTGTTTTCCAACTAAATAATCAGTGCATGATTTTAGAGGTAAATATTTAGGTAACAATTGCTTTTTAGAAAGAATATCCAAACCTTTCTCGCTTATGTGGCCAAGTCGCTTGTACCATAGCTCTGAGGAGGATTCGTGCTCCACTGCATTCACTTCTCCCTTAGCAATCTTCATATAAGATCTATAAAAAGTGTCAGTCTTATTTCCCTTAGCTAAGATAAGAGAACCTTTCGTCAATTTTCATTTACTACCACCAAAATGATGATAGTATCCATCATTGTCTAACTGTCCTGCAGAGATTAGATTGAACCAAAGTTCTGGAACATGCTTGACACCTTTCAACACCAGTTTGCATCCCATGTCTGTCTCTAGCCAAACATCATCAATACCTTGAATCTTGCATCTGCCATCATTTTCCATCCTTACATAGCCAAAATCTCCGCTAATGTAAGATGAGAAGAACTCTTTACATGGAGTAACGTGTGAAGAAGCTGCAGAATCTATTATCCATGTAGGCACATCATTGGCAAAGCAATCAACATTACAAACTATGACAACGTCATCTTCGAATACAACTGCTACTTTTTCTGTGTCATATTTCTTTTCTTCATTTTTCTTTTTATATTCTTCCTCTCTTTTCAACTTTTTGCATTCTCTAATTACATGTCCAAGCTTACCACAATGATAGTATTTGACTCCTCTTGACTTTGATCTCCCTCTCGATTTATCACGATTCCATTTAGACTTATCACGATCATTATTATTGCGAGAATATCTATGCTGATTTCTCCCTCTGTTTTCTGTAACTAGTGCTTCAGAATTGGTGAATGCACCTTGCTCTCTCCGTCTTGCCTCTTCATTAAACATGTTGTCTTTCACCACGTCCATTGATACAACATCATTAGGAGCAGAGTTACTGAGTGAAATAACCAAGGTTTCTCAACTATCTAGCAGAGAACTCAACAAAAGTAATGCCTACACTTCATCAACAAATGTAATTTTCATGTTGGATAAATCATTTAAAGCTTCTTGAAAATTACTCAAATGCTCAGCAACTTTTTGCCCATCTTTATACTTCATATTAACAAATCTTTTAATTAGAAAAGCCTTATTTACAGCTGATTTGCATTCATACAGGCTTTCTAATTTTTCCCATAATTTGAATGCATCAGTTTCCTTAGCAACGTGGTGAAAAACACTCTGATCAACCCATTGTCGGATATGCCCAACTACTTTTCTATTTAACACATCCCAATCATCTTTAGTTTTATCCACGGGCTTCACCCCTTTCACTTTAATAGGCAAGTAAAGTTCTTTGCAATACAAAATATCTTCCATCCTTGTTTTCCATATTGGATAATTTGATGACGTGAGTTTGAGCATTGTGAATGAAGTTTCTTTCATCTAATCCACACTAGAAAAATTATGCAAAAACGAACCAGGCTCTGATACCACTTGTTGGGAATTTAGACTATTCCCTTTTGTATAGATTAAACAGGGATAACTAATTTCAGACAATAAATATCACAAATAATTAAGAATCAAACCCACAAAAAAACACACCACAATTTTATGTGAAAAACCCCTCTTTAATAAAAGGGAAAAACCACGGGATCCAGTCCAGGTAAAACTTCCACTATAGAATAATGGGATTATACTACAATGTCTTCCCTAGTCAAAACTAGAGGATTTCATCATCACCATAAGGATGAATTTCAATATAGAAATTAACAGAGGATGGATTTCGCCAAATCTGAGATGACGACAGATTTTTTTTTCTCTTGATGGCCGGAAGAGATGACTGCCGCAAAAACCCTTTTCTCAAAAAAAAAAGAAAAAACGCCACGCACTAAAATAGTTTTTTGCGCAAGTGAAAAGAAGAAGAGGAAAACAATACGTGGGTGGTCCCCACTTGGAATCCACTTACTCCACGCTTCACGTGGGAGGAAACCGCCTAACAAGAAGATTAAAGGCTTCTAATGGGTGGTGAGCTAGAAGATAAATCATATAAGCAGAACATTATGAAAATGCTGTTTGAATTTACTTCCCTTGAAAACATTTTATTAGCTATTGCACGTTGGATCGCCTGCAAACTAACGAAAAAGAGCTTAGGCTCCGTTTGGAATTGCATGAGCGATATTTTTAAGTTTATCACATACTTTATGATCGTATTTATCCATAGAAAATAGTAAAAAGTGCAGCCGAAAGTTGCACATTATCCAAAAGCTAACTCAAATAGATCAAACTCCACTAGAACGGAATGCAAATTACTATAACAGTTCGCGCCTCATGTGATGACATCTATAAGTGGATTGTGAAAAATCACGGAGAAAAGGAGCAGTGCACCCCTGTTAGAATCCACATTCGAATTAAGCAGAATCAGAATGCAACGACAAACGGATTCTAGAAAATAGCGGCAAAAACGTGCTGTAATACATGCAACCAAATGAATCCTAATTACTTTACTGAAAAAACGAATCCTTATTATGGGGTAAATAAATGTCTTAAAAAGTTTGAAAACGCAGGCAGCAATTAGGAAAAATAAGATTTCGTGCATTATAAAAAAATGAAAATTTTAAAAAAATTTAAACATTTTCCAAATGAGAACCCTAGTTGGATCCAACCGAACAAATATACAACATGTCGATGCAATTAGATGAAGATTTAGAAAGATGTGATGACAAAAATTGGGATATTTTTTTTGGCTGTGTTAATTGGTACATTTTGTTGTTTTCCAATGCATTTGTGATTAAAACTAACATGTTTCGGGAGTAGGATTACTGCATTTGGGAGGATGAGATTTTCCGTTTTGAATACAATAATATTGAAACCATGTAATTTACGCATACAACATAGGGGAGAAAATAAGGTCGGGTTCAACCCGAGACCGCATCAACCCGGACCGATTTACACCAGGGTTGGGTTGAGGTTTTGGAAAATTGGGTTGAACTCGACCTGATTTTAAGAATCAGGTTGAGCTGGGTTAGGGTCGGTCAACCCGACCTGACTTGCCCCCCGTCGAATCCATCCAGGCTGCGGGCTGCCTAAACCTTGGCCTCCTGCAACGATTAAATAGAAACGATCGGGCTTGCTGTTCTTTGTCGTCCCCACTATCCCATTCTTTGAGCTTGCCGCTGCCATCATCCTGTGCCGTCCCTAGTCTCCCAAATCCACCCGGCCGTAAGACAGCTTGATTTTTGGCGAGTTGGAGGTGCGTGGTAACTGGTAAGCTTTCGGTTTAAGGTTTTGCTCGAAACTAGCAACAACTGCCCGGATCTATGGCAGAAGACTGGGGGGAGCTTCGTTTTTGCCATTAATGGCGGACGTCGTAAAATGGTGGCAACAGGCAGTGGGTCTCGCTGGTTTTCATGAAGGGTGGAGAAAGATGGTTGTTTGCATCTCATTGCAAGAACCGAATGATTGGCAAGACAGGGGATTGTGCTTGCTTGGCTAGATTTCACGGTTGCTTGGTATTTTGGTGGTTTTTTGCTCGGGCGTCAGTGGGGTCCTTTGGAGAAGATGACGACGACCAACTGTTGACGACCATTTAGCTAAACTCATTTCGTGGTAGTGGCAATAATACTTGATCGAGAGAGTCTAAAAAGGAACTCAACAAATGCATTGCCATAAATTTGTGAGAGATTCTAATAATTAGCCTCCAGATTCCAGAGCAAGTAAATGGCCTAATGTCTTGCATGTAAAATTGCTTAGCTATTCTTAAATCATTGCAAAAATAACACCTCATACAATTCCAGGAGTAATGTACTGCCAGCCTTGCTGCCATGAATTATCGACTCACTTACAAAACAACTCATTTTTGTGATGGCTGTCTATCAGCCATCAAAAAATCAAAACTTGGCCAGTTTTTCATTTTATTCCTGTTGTTATTAAAGTTTCATTCTACAAATTTTCAATTGCTGCATGTGTTGGTGAACATTTTGCTGATTGTTCCTCCGCTGATGAAGATGCTAAAAGATCTCCAAACAACTTTCCAGTTTCACCCCTTACTGAGCCCAAGGTTAGATCCTTACTCTTCTGCTATTGTTCTTTACCTTGTACTGTGGCCTTAATTGGTCAGCCTTCTGGTTTTGTTTTTTTGATTCTTTTCCTCTGGTCCAAATGCAGGCTTTATCATTGACTAAATTCTTGATGGTCTATTATGACCATTTTGTTTTGGATCACTCATCCAAACAAAGCTAGGACAATCATTAACGGCATTTTTGTCTTAGAATTCTGGACGTTGTTTTGTAAATTTATGTATATAAACTACAGAAATGGGGGAAATCAATTATTGAAAGGGACATTTTCAGGGGCTTGCATAGACGAAAAGTCCTATATGTCAAACAAAAGGCTGAGCACACAAACATAATTGGTCCTTCAAAATGTTCCATTAGCAAATATTAAAATGTATTAGCAACAATGAAACTGAAGCAAACTTTGGTGAATGCACTAGAGCTAGTTAAGAAAGTCAAGATAAGCAGCTGCTATATTTGGTCAAGTGATTGCTAGAGAGTGCTATTTTTTAACTTCAATCATCTATCTCTAGTGATTATTGCGTCAATGAATTTGTCATTCGGAAATCAGAATGTAACTAAGAAAAGTTCCATAAAGATCTGCTGAATTTGTCTTAGTGTGAACACAGATTGTTTCTTTTTTTTTTGCTGCCTTTCTAAGATTTTCGTTTTAATTTTTCAATACTTGTATTTTTACTTTGTTTTTATAAAAATATAACTATACATTCATACTTACTTTGATAATTGTGTGTTTCAAGAGGAAAACCACACATACTAGACGTAAAAAGGGCATGAGATTTGATTTGAAGATAAAAGTTATGTTATCTTTTTAAATGAGTTGTATCGTGGACATGTTATTTAAAACAGATTATTTGGATATGATTATGTTTCATAAGATATGTATTTGGATATGTTTATGAGAGTGTATTTCATTCATGTTGTTTGGATATTTAAATACAATTGTGTGGAGTTTGGAAATATACTTGACTATTTGGTTGTAAAATGCTGTTTGAATTTATATGGTTTGGAAATATATTTGGTTAATTAGTTGCGAAATTGTGTTTGGATTATTTGGTTATATTGCATTGATAATATATGCAATGTATTAGCCCGATTTCTAACCCGAACCGAACCGATTTGAGGTGGATTGAAATAGGATTGGGTTAAGGTATGAAAAGTAGGGTTGTGTTGAAATTTTACAAGGTGGGTTAGGGTTGTATTTGTCCTAACCCGAGTCAACCCGACCCGATTTACACCCCTTATACGGCATACCTTTGAAAAAAGCCTTATTCATTCTCTCTCTTTCGATGATATTCATATGTTACATCATTTCAACTGTTATTACAATAAAATCCTAAAAAAGTTCTTAAAATTTTCTTATGACGTTTCCTAATCTCTCAACTAGCGGACGCTTCCACAACGGGAAGAGATACTCCACTAACGAAAGCTTGAAATTTTAGCACCCATGAAGCTTTGAAGCTACGTTGCACACCTATAGGAGAAGGTAAATTATCGCCTCAGTGGCCTCTCTCTCTGTGATCGGTTTTCTTTTTTCTCTTTCTTTTGTTCTCGTCTGAAGACGGTAATGGTAGACAATTGGGGATGCTTACTGGTTCGGAAAATCAATTGCTTGTAGAAAGTAGAAACGCAAGAGCGGTGACAGCTATGAGCTCTGTACGAAAATAGATACGGGCTGGACTGTTGACCGCCGTGTTGGCTTTCCTCACGCAGTTGCGCCTCTGTCGCACAAACCTGTGGCAGTTGTGACAGATCGAGGTAGGACTTAGGAGGGAGGATCAGATAAGAGCGAAGCCCCTCAGAAAAAATGTCTCAAATGTAATATCTTTTTAACATCTAAATCACTAATTACATTCTAGTTAAAATTTAACATCAGAAAATAAAATTTTAATTATTTATACAAGTTTTTAAGTATTAGATTTATAAAAAAATTATTTTTGAATTGATATTAGTTCTATAAATATCATATTATCATCATTTTTTTCCGTATTTATATTTTATTATGTTTAACATAATGTATGGATTTGATTTGAAAAATCAGTAATTAAAAGTAGTGAGTATACATTTAACTGCTTGCATTTTATTTCCTAATGCTAGCTATAATGGATCAGACATGTATCTAATACATTTAATTTTTTATATTCTAATAAGAAAAACATAATTAATGGTTCGGCTGTTCTATTAAACAGTATAAAATGTCGATTTAAAAGAAGTTCCACACCATTTGTCGAAAAAAAAAAAAAAGGTTCCACAGCATAGAATGAGCTCGTGCTCTTTAAAATCCAGGTTCGAGATAGATGCCGGAAACCAGAAAGATGCCACGTTTCTTCGCCGGCTGCACAGATGGCCTCTTAATGTGGCCTGATCTATTTGGACCACCGGTTCGATCCATTTTCTCGTTCCGCCCAACGGTAGTGGGAAGAGGAGAGTGCGGAATCCAACGGAAAAGCAGCGCAGGTCGGAAAGGAGAGCACCCGGTCCCAGAGCGCTGCCCGGTCGTATTTTTACAGGCGGCGAGGGCCTGAACGCCGTTGCAGACGGACAGTAGAAAAAACTAGCCATCACTGAATAGGATGGGAATGGAATATAATTTATTTTTTTAAAAAACACCACATTCCCAGAAAATAATGAAAATTTTCCCCCATTTTCAGTGACTTTTTTCTAATACACATACAATTTTTCTTTTTCTTTTTTCCAATAAAAAGCAACATCTTTCATCCCACATCCTCATCCGATCCAATTCAGGGCCTTACGAAATTCGAACAGAAAACCACCCAGGTAGAAGAAATAGACCGTGTGGGGGTTGGATTTACCTCGAATTGATTAATTTGGGATTTTTCCAACAAATTACCTACTTTTCCACCGGAAGGTCGAGCAAAGGCTTGAAATCAGGAGGCATTAAACGCCACACGACCTGATGAGGACCGTCCCACCCACAGAGCAATTGTTTGTGCAACGCCACACTAGCGTCAAGCCTTCTATCCAAGCCATGCATGGCAAAGGCACTCTAAATTGAAAACACAACGAAATTCTGTGAAAGAGAAAGAGAGATTGGCCTGGCCCGTGACAGCTGCTACTGATCTCGAGCACGTCACATACAATCCAAGTATTATAACCCGGAAATATGCATTTAACGCCAGTTCACCTCACAAATGTTCTAGGTTTATGCTATGCTATACAGTATAGGATAACAAACGCTACAAAAGCAAAAGAGCGAACATAGGCAGTCTTATTGGGTCTCCCGTAAACGACACGCTAGTCTTGGAGATGGTTAACATCCTTCAAAGGAACCACGTGATACTCCCGAACCAGGCTCCTTAGCCAACTTGATGGCCTCGAAGTCCATCAGCACCCCGATGATCTCAGATACCACAACGGGTGCCTCTCCCACAATCAATGAACGGAACGCACCATTTTATTTATAAGAAAAAAAATCCGGAGCAACCTGCAGCACCATATTGTATCATGAAGGCATTCCACATCATTTTATAAAAGAAGGCAACGTGCATAGCACTCTACAGAAGCTTGAGCATTTTCAGACGCTCCTCGTGTTCAGAGTCCAGCTTTGGTGGCGTGTAACAGCCGTGTAGATCCTCCACCACGTATTCCTACATCAAGCTCAAGGATTTAGACAAAGAACACAACCCCTCCACTGAGTTGTAGGCATACCAATTCAAAAACAGCATAGAGATGTATATGTTATGATAGATTGAGTTCGACCTACTTCATACTTTTCTAACACACATTCTGGATGTTCCATAGTCGAACAAAAGTCCGGTCTCACATTTTGCATGTTTCTGCAGACCTTTGTTCTTCTCTGTGAGAATTAGTTAATTACACCATCCAACAGGAAACCATTTGGATGGGACGAGACGAGGTATGATTTTTTTTTTTTTTTTTAAATTTTTAAAATTTTAGAGTCTCACAGAGAATAACAAAGATCTGCAACATGGTGCAGAGACAAAAACTGAACTGAGATATACAAGGGTGCACCTTGATTAATTTGCTTGCAGAGGTAGCAAAATCTGCTAATGCACATTCATATTAACATCATCATAACAGACGTCATATTTCTATCCTCAATCAGGTGACAATGACATAAATCACTCACACAGTCTCAACCATTCTCAGTTTATTATTATTCGCATAGAAGTGAGAACAATATATTTATTTACAAGCACTAGTGGAAGAGTACGTTTTCCTGTGCAGAAACCTTGTTTTGCAGTACACATCCAAGACCAGCAATAGAAAATAGGGAAAAATTTTCGGAACTTTGAGAATGCAGATAAATACATCTGAAGACATCCTGGAGCAGAATCCTGTTGCTTCAAAACTAAAAATTCCGAAAAAGAAAATAAATATATAACTTGCCTTTGTAAGTTCTCTCTTTGTCAGGATGTGGTAATGTCTCTGCCAGATCCTCTGGATGGCCATGGTTGCAGCGAGAAACCCGTATGCAATACCAAGTATAGCAAAAATTACTATGAACACAATAAGCAGCGCAAAGCATAGCTCCATGGATGCTGGGAAGCAGTCCAAGATGCCCCATCCATAACAGCAGTTCCGGCATCCAGCCATGCATGGGTCTGTGTGGTTGAATGACGAGCAGTGTAGAATCAACCCAAAAAACCCCAACAGCACAAAGAAGATCAACACCCCTGTTCAATTTACCAGATGTCAAAATTAGAAGAACCTCATGTCCAGAAACCAAGAATGAAAATCATTTCTATCTGGAAGAACACCTGAGTAAAAATTAAGATTTGATTGTATAGAGCTACAAGTTTATTTTCTGTATCTTCTTAAAAGAAAATGCGGGGCTTCGACATGGAAGGTAGCTAGCTATTTTCTGTCTTAAGCTGAAAGCCCAAGGTGTACAAGTAACAAGGCAGCCTGTACTTTGTGTCCAGTACCTAATGGGGTGGTTTGGTCCAGCTCATACATGCTTAGAAATTGACCTGCTTTTTATGACTCTGGTGGCATTCTTATTTGGAGCATGAGGAAAGGAAGGACTGACACCTGGCAAACTTCACTCGCCTTCTTCCATGATTTAAAAAGAAACCTCCTAGTTCTCAAAGAGTTCTTGCACATAAAAACATGCATTGCTGAATTGCTAATGCAAAGATAATTAGCAAGAAGGTGACAACAAGCTGGATTGAAGATGACAGTTTGGTGGGGAGAGCTGACATACCTACACAATAGTAAAATGGTATGGGATGTTTTGACAAGATACGGTCCCATCCTTCACTGAAAGAATTTCTGAAGTTGCCATTTTTATCCATTAAGTATGCAAAGCCACCCATTGCAGCAATTGCCTGAAAATAAGAAGTCAACAAGGTAATTTTAAGTTATCTTTGATTATTCGTGAATGTTATAGAAAAGTTTGATAACAAAATACAAAGCAGATGAGAAACAAGGCAGTTCAAAATGCACCATCGTAATTGCCAAAAAAATGTTTATTCTTTTCAAAAAGAAAACAGAAAAACCATTCTGGGAATACATGACACCTCCTTGAGCCTTTATCAGCCCGAGGCATGTCAGTCCACCTGAGAGAGACTGCATTGCAGGTCAGTATGCAAGGAGAAAATACAGGAACACAGTGGATAGCAAAAAAAAGCCTCGAAACTCTGATGAGGCAGCATGTGCAGTAGGTTATCGGTTGCTTAAAAAGACACTGATGCCTTTTGCAAAGAGGCTGAAAAGAAATTTTGGCTGGCATAGTTAATGAGAAATACAAGCTAGAGACAACATTGAGATTATCATAAGAACCGTGCTGCTAAATGGAAGAGAAGAAAAAACGTACTTTTTTTTTTAAGGAAAAAAAAGAAGAAGAAACGTTTGCTTGAATTTCAGAAAGAGTGATGAATCCACAAACAGAAGACTATGTGCTTGAGCTACACTAAAAGACTTGCAACTGATCCTTTCAATGACAATTAGTATAAAGGAGATAAAAATAAGATCAAATTCCTCACAGTTTGTACTGCCAAGAATACAAGGAGAACATCTCTAGCCACAAAAATTCTGAATTTTATTTTACGCCACGAGTAGTCCTCCAGCAGCTCTATCCGTAGATGGAATTGTGCTTTGCAAGTAGTGCAATGCGAAAAAGCAAATCCTTCCTGAAAAGCAACAGCAGCAGTGATGCTTGGTTAAAATGATTTATAGATCAGATTCTTTCACTGCTGTTTAACTTCGTCAATTCTTCGTACAAATAATCAAATGCACTGATAAGGCACTGAGGCATGGGGGAATGGGGATCCTATAAGTCCATCTCAATTTGTTAATGCAGCACCCTTGAGATAAATATATTTGACTGAGCATTTTATTCGGGACAATAAAAAGCTGATGCATGACTAAACACAAAGCACTGTCCAGAATCACATTCAGTCATGCAGGTTTCAATAATAGATGACCAGAAATGTCCATTAAAGGTGATTTCTGTTCATGATTTGAACAAGGGTTATTTCCAAATATGACCACAAATTATATGGATATTCAACAAATATAACAGCGCATTTTTTAAAATATCAAATATGAGAATACACATATCTCCATTTCCCAAATATGACCATTCTGTTGGCTGCGACCAAAACAGACGTTAAAAAATGATTTCTCCAGACTACCCTTGTAAAACCTAAAGTCATTCCCCTTCTCTTCTCCTCATTTCCCTTTCTCAATGTCCTAGCTCCAAGATTTCTTTGGCAAATTTGTCGATAAATGTACCAAAAACAAAACAAAGAAAAGCTCATCAGCAAGTGTAATTTAGTAAAATCAGATTTTATTTAACAACTCTGTGGGGCGCAGTTGATGGAATTGTCAGTATTTGGAAAAACAGATAAAAATTGTGGCCATATTTGATATTTGGATCCGGATTATATACATTATGAAGTATTTTAAGCTAAAATACAACATTCATTTATTTTTATAATTAGTTGTATTTTTTGATTTTTTCTTCATACGCATGTTTATCTAAGTATATTCAATCCACATACAAAGTTTTGTCATTTTATAATACTTTTACATATTTATTTAAAATCAAATTTTTTAAAGGGTGAAAAATGACTTAAATGCCCCTGAAATTGATATTTTAAAAAAAAATAAATAAATATGTACATTGTAAAATATCAAAACTTCGTACATAGATTGAATACACTTAGATAAACATGTTTATGAAGAAAAAATCAAAAAATATAACTAATTATAAAAATAAATGAATTTTGCATTTTAGCCTAAAATACATCATGATGATGCGCCTTGATATTTTTAAAAAAATTGTTGTTATATTTGTATATATGGGTATAATTCGTGGTCATATTTGAAATAATCCTATGTAAGGTGAATAGGACAAAAAATATTCTATGCTTTCATGGTCATTGATATCATACTAATAATCAGATTGCCATTCACCAATGAAAGGAAGGATCCCTCTCTTTCTAGAAAATTAGAAATTTACTGACAGAAACTAGGAACTAACAAATGGCAGAAAAATCACCTACCTTAACTGATCGCCAATGATCAAGACATGAACGGTGCACAAACTGCTGGGTGCCTTTACACATGCATGGAGAAATTAATTCTTCACCTATAAAAATGGATTCCAATATTGCAGTATCTCAGTCATACTTATCAAAGAACTATTTCAAAACCTTCCATGACTTACAGACATTCACTCAGGAGCTATATAAAAGAGTAAGAAGCAACAAAAAAGGTCTAGTTTGTCATATATTGAACCGCAAACAAATTGTGACACTTTAGAAGACCATTTAGCCATGGTCAACAAAGTTGAGAATTAGAAATTTTTAGACTGTTCAATAAATGCTGATCAGCAATGATGCTTGCCTGAGTTAGATTATAGAATAAGGATAAACAAATGTTCGAAATAAAACACCAGGTTTTCCCGGAAATTATGTCCAAGATACCACGAACGAGAAGTTGTTCCTTTTTTTATTAAAAAAAGCAGATGAACCCATAATCTTTCCTGTTCATTACAGAACAAGCATGAATGAATTTTCAGAATAATACACTGGCTTTTACTAGAAATTATATGACCAAAATTCTGAATAGTGCAAATGGAAAGTCATTTAAATAAAAAAGAATTAGCCATTGTTTACTAAATGAAGAAAGTACCCTTACCACACTTTCTTATTAGTGCCCAATCACTAACTTGTTTTTCCCTACTTGCACAAATTACTAACATTATTGCCACTACATTTTTCTTCTTCTTTCCATATAAAGTATTTCTCCTCTGAACTACAACCAGATTCTCAACATCAATGCCATCTCCTCAATTCACATCTGCTGCCAGCTGAAAATATTGCTATTACCTATAAATGGTTTTCCACATGCTTCCTCGTCCTTTGCAAACATCCACGTCAATAAAAACACAACTGCTCATCAACAGTGCATTTACATCAACAAACACTGCAACCATCGCCAAAACCATCCACTTTGTATCTTCCTTCTTTCCTTCTCCTTCCAGCATTCCAAACTACCAGCCTTTCAAGCCATCGCCCACCACTACCATAATCAGTAAAAAATAGGTTATCAATGTCATTGTCCACCATCACCGATTGGCCTTTCTGTCTTCTGCCTCTTCCTCCCTCTGCTTTATCACCGCCATCACCACGATCAGTTTTCCCTTCTTCTTTCTCTCCAATTCTCATTCACAAGTTTATTTCTTCTCCTTTTACAAGGTTATTTTGGTCATTTTCAGAGTTTGGGTGTCTGATTTCATTTGCAGATGCTAGCAAAAGGAGCAAGGAACTCATTTGAAAAAAAGTTTTAATGTTTTATTTGCAGTTTTAAGTAAAAGAAAATATCCAGTGCAAAATATCTTGATAACTCTTATTATATCCAGAACCAAATTGACTCTATTTCTAGACGCGTGTGGGACAAAACTTGCTGAAATTACCTACTAAAGTGTTCCTCACCATTATTCTCAATGTCTGATTTTGATTTCATTCTTTCTCAATCCATGAGGAGGTTTAAGTACATAAAGCTTATTACAACAAAGTAAAAGTTTATTCAGCTACTATAAATAACCAAGAACTCTTGTCGTAGAATTGGTCACACGGTACATCACCCACTGGGTCCTGCACAGTTCCAGAAAGAAAGCACAAATCAAACAATAACAAAGATGGCCTTTAATTTCCACAGCCCTTTTCAATCCTCCAACGGTATAATTGGGAAATTAGGATCGCCTTACCCAGGCATCATTTATGAAATGACATATCAAAAATGACATAAATTGTCTTTGATTTTCGATAGCTATTTTGAATCCACCATGGTATGCTTAGGAAATCAAGAACAACTATACATTTTGACAAAATTGCATAATATTAACATTCACGGCATACAAAGTTATGGTCCAAGTGAACAAATAGATTATCATGTGCTTAATGAACTCAAAAAACCACATTTTAAAAAAAGCTGCTAGAAAATATTGGCAGATGTGCATATCTCATGCAGGATTCACCGCTGGACACCAGTTCTACCCATTTCCACAAATGCATGCAACAAGGTAGAAAATGGTTTGGAGTGAACATAAAGTTTTGGCTTATTTAGTAAAGCTCCATCTAGCATCTGATACAAGCAATATCTTGAAAAGAATCATACTTAGTATCCTTGGAAAGAAACATACTTAGCTAAAAATAGAAGATGTCACAGTACAACCATTGTATTAATACTTTGTTACTTGAAATCACCTGGTTCAGCATCATACTCAAGGCAGATTCGGCAGCAAGATGCAGAAGCAGCTTCAATTTCTTCATCCCTTATCTCATCCGAACTCGCTGGTGATGCCTCTGGTTGGTCCTCAAGAAGAGGATCTAAGTCAGTTGGGTTTGCTCCTGTGGGCTCCAGCTGTAATTCGCTTTTCATTGGAGGTTCTGAACTCTTAAAAAAGCCAAATGTCACAAAACTAAAGAATATAAAGCGTACGAAGGAAAAATTCAAAAGAGACCATATAATTACTGAGAAGTTCATACTGAAATACCACCATATTCATATCATTGGGAGCTGAAGCTTTAGAAAATTCAAAATTTGGACAGCTAAACAATCCCATCTATGCACGCATTCATGATTTATTCTTTCAACTAGTAAGGCAGGAGCTGATGAAATCTTTTAGTTCACTTCATGGTCTAGAGCATAAAGAACCTTGTCAGATTTGGAATAAAGACCCTGATCATTCGTGACAGTATTCACTGATCATTACCACAGACACAACAGGATCTAGCTGAATTTTCCCAGCACAGATTCCCAAACTGACAAGTTGAGAATGGCAAATCCATGATTCCAACTCCACTGTAAGCAATACTAAGCACATATTTTGTAAGGCAACACCTACCAAAACCTCCAATCACAACGAAACCCCCAATAAAATGATCAATCTAGTGCAAATAGGATGACAACTTAAGGTAAAGAAATAGAATTGGCGGAGGAAAGTCTCAAAGCGGATACGATCCACACCAGGAATCCTCCCAGATGGGGAACATCCGATCAGCATAGGAGACTAGCAATCATTCAACATAGCTGTAGCAAACATATGCACACTGCAGACATTATCTCCTATAACCCGTCGAAACTCTGAAAATATCACAATTTTCACGTCCATAATTGAAACAACATAAAAACAAAAAGGAAAGAAGCCGAAAATCTGTCGATAAATTTCACAAAATTAACTGCGAAAATCAACCCGATGAATCCAAAACGATCACTTTCAGAAACCCACATGAAATTTATAAAGTGAATGAGAACTTCGAAATTTCTCAGGGGACAAGAAATCTGCTACGCTGAGACAATCATCAGACTCGATTGATATTAAAACCTCCGAAAACTCGAAGCAGAGACTATGAGAAGGAAGCAGAATTCTCATGTGCATCAAGAGACGTCTAGAAAGAATTTCCTTTGCTGGAGATCATTAGCGGTTGTAAGCAAAAGAAAATTCAATTACCTGTAACGGAAGAGAGGGAAGATGGAGGAAGATGGAGGAAGATGGGGGAAAGTAAAGCCCTAGAAGCAGAAAATGACGAGGAGGAGGAGGAGGACGACGACGACGACGAGACGACCGCGTCTCAGCTTCAATCAATACGAAAAGAAGCCTATCCGAATCCGAACGATGGTTTGGAATCTTTGGGTAGAGACTAGAGAGAGACGGACTGAATCCTCTTTTAACTCAAGCGCGTGCACTCGGCAAATACGCTCATCTATTTCTGCGCGGTTCGTACGCTCAAATCATAAACGTTCAAAAATTCGTTAACATGGACAAATAATCGGATCATCTCGATCATAACGATGATAGGCGTGTTGCAAACCTTAAAAGATTTTTAGATAAATTTGTATCTCTCGTGAAAATATAATGATATATATTAAGAATGAGTAAAATTGCATTAAGAATGGATAAAGTTATATTGAAAATTAAAAAAATTTTGTGAGAGTTAGAAAGTTATCTTGAAAACGATGATGCATATTTAATCCAAGAATCTTGTATGACTTAAAAAACATCCTATAAAGAAATGGGTAGGGAGAGTAAATGCTTATATATATATATATATCAAGAAGAAGAGACATGATCTTATGCATAGGCCGTGGGACCTCTTTTTTAAATTTTTTTATAAACATATAGAGCAAAGTGTATTTAATTTATAAGTCAAGTTTTATCATTTTTGGATGATTTTAAATATTTTTATTTTTAAATATAGTGACATTTTTTGTAATTTTTGAGTCAGAAATTACGAAAAATACTACTGTGTTTAAAAATAAAAAAATACTTAAAAGTATCTAAAAATATTAAAACTTATTTTATAAGTTAAATATACTTAGCTCTATATATTTATAAAAAAATCAAAAAAATATTTATGAAAGGGTCACACGGCTGAACGCATGGAAGGTCAGCCTCATGAGATCACCCCTCAAAGATGAATTAGGGTTTGCTTATGATCATGATCTACTGAGGCTCGGCATGTAATAGAGCGAAACACTGAGCGATCGATGATGAATGACACAAACACACAAAGGCAAAGAGCCATGCGATGAAATGTACTCGGTCGAGTTTTTTTCGATTGTCGTATTATAGCGGAATATGTAGTTATGCCTTTCTTTTTTTTATGGTTATATTTACATACATCTCAACACATATTAAATTGTAGTTCTGAGATATTCTTACAAATACGGAGATACATAACTTCTCCAAAGAAATCTGGAGACGCAGCTCCACTAAAGAATTAGAAAAACACAGCTTCCACCCAGCCAAAGGGAGACAACAGCTCCCACACCATTTTTCCGGACCGAAATCCCAACGTGGGATTCGAACCCACGACCGCAGCCCCGCAGAAGCCTTATTACGTCTGCGGTCACCAACCGAGTCGGTTGTGCCTTTCTTGGGCATTCCATCATTTGTAACTTTTGAGTCCAAACTATGTTGCGGTTATGCTTGGGTTGATGAGCCACTCTACTCTTCTTAAATAAGGTGATGTTAAGAATGTTGAATTTTTGTAGGATTTTAGGGTAAAGTGGGAAGTGAGAAATAACATATTTTGAAAATTATGTGATTAATATGAAATGATGTAATTAATATTAGAATACGTAGGATAGTTGTAAAAAAAATTATTAGATTATAGAAATAAGTTGAAAAAATAAAATTGCTAAATAATTAGTTAAAAAATAAGCAGTTATACGGAATTCAACCTTCTCCCACTTTATCCCACTCCATAGATTACAAACGTCTCCTAATTTTTTTTCAACGTGCCAAACATGAAGCTAAACAGCTCCGAATATCATGCAAATTTTTTTGATTAATATTATATATTATGATTAATATTATATATTTATTATAAATTAGACACTTTCACAACTCTCACATCCATGAACATTTTGTAAATACTTCCACTTTTACGAAGGACAACTGTAGGGACACACTATGCGCCAGGATGGGCACGGCCTAACAAAGTCTAGACATGTTAATAGGATATGGACAACTTAGAGGCTGCCTTATTACAATGATATCGTTGATAAAATAAATAAATAAACGGCATTTTGTCCTTTTTCATTTGTTTTCCTTTTGACTGCTCTCCTTCGTAATCTTTTGCACAAAAAAAAGGGTAAAGTCTTTCCTAAATAAATGTTCTTAGGATCCGTTAAAAAAAGGTAAAAAAAAATGTGAGAAAAAAATAAATTTTAAAAAGAGAGAGTAATGTGATATTATAAGAAGTAATAATTCACATTAAAAAGAATAAAGATAAAATAGATAAGATAATTATACATAAATATGTAGAAAAGATTGAAATGTACATGTAATAATAAATACCAGAAATTAATTAGGTAATTGACACACCGAATCATATCAAAATGCACGTGAGAAGGAATGAAAAAAATGTTTACAACTCACAAGTGAACCGTCGGTTAAAAATATTAATTAAAATTTATACGGTTCATGTGTGTGATTGTAGCACCCTTTACATTCCTAACAGTGTCACCATGGGCCAATGCGTGTATTAATGCTGCCCCTTACTGGCCTTTATAAAATTAAAAAATTGGTAGTGTAATTGTAGAATGTAAATAATAGTATTCGTATATGGAAATGCACATGTTAGTAAATAGTGATTTGAACAGGAAATTTGAAAAAAAAAAATCAGCAGCATTCCAATGCGTAATAAACTAAGCAGAAATTAAACTAGCAGTATGCCAGTGAAACTGAAAGAAAAATAAAAGCAAAAAAAAAAATAAAGTCGTCACTGATCTTCAAGTGTCGGATTACGACTATGTTAATTGTGTAAAAAAAGGCACTAGATCATATAGATATGAGTTCTGCTCCATGATCAAAGAGTGCAACAATACATTTATTATAAACGGATTTATTTACAAAGCATTTATAAGAACTTCTACACCGAGGGTTTTGATTTGTTACACTTGAATGCACTTAGCTCCGGGTGCATTCCACCCTTTTTTTATTTTCCTAAATTTTTTTTACAATTTTTAATAAGTGCATTTAACACATGTATTAATTTTTACTTTTTAAAAGATTTTTAGATATTTTTTGAATTTTTTTTTAAATTACATTTTAGTAATTTAAAATTACTACAAATGTCACTGATTTTTAAAAATCTAAAAAATATGTAAAAATTTTCAAAAATAGTAAAATTTGGTACACATGTTAAACACACTTAGATTAATATTGTTATGAAAAAAATTTAAAAAGATAAAAACTGAGTTAAATACACCCAGGTGCAACAAATCAAAACCCCTGCACCGACCCTAACGTATTTGGTATAAGCAGATTAAGTTGTGTGATCTAATGAACTGAATAATAAAAAATAAAGTAATAAATATTTTAAATATAACTATAAATAATTAACAAAGATTTCTAATGCTAATAATTTATTTAAATTTAAAAATAGTTTTTATACTTATTTTTAATTAAATATCAATTCCATTATTAAACTAGTGTGCAAAGCTATAAAATAAACATTCATAAAAATGTTAAATCTATTTTACTTTGCGACCTGCAAACAAGTTATTTAAGTCGAAAAGTTAAACTGGTTAGATTATAAGATTAATTGGTTAAACAACTCAATTCATGCACAACTCATTTGTATAAATTGATCATATAAATGGATTGAAGTACTTGAAAATCTCAACCATTGTACATTTAAAACCAAGTTCGATGTGGCTCGAGCTTAGCCCTGCTAGTAGCATGCTATGGCACATGGCCACTAGGTTGAGGGTTCGATCCTCCCTTTGTAATAAAAAAAAATTAAGTTCCATTGTTGCCACTTAAATGTCTAAGCAATTGATATAAGTGTATGAAAGAAAATATCGGATAAGAGGTCCAAGGTTCGAGCTAAAGTAAAAGCATTTACCTTATTTACTTCTCTTTTAGAGTTGTCCTTTGTTCCATTTCTAGTCATCAAGAGAATGACATGATAAAAAAAATTCAAGTACCATCGGTCATAAGTTGACTTTCTTAAGTGAATCAGGTTTTTCTAAAGTTAGTATCAACTGGAACCTAGTCCTAATTCACCCTACACTTATCGCAGTTCAGTTTATTTCCATTTGAAGATACGTATTTAAATTCTCTCGTGTTTCTATTCAAACATGAAAATTTTATAAATAAAAAATAATTCTAGAAACTATATTGTTGTATAACTTATTTGTAGTTCAATCGATCAAAGCATAGTCTTGTCAAGGCAAAAGTTATGGGTTCAAGCCTTGTCAATCCTAGACTAGAATATGATGAATTCATCAAATTCATCTATCCATTTTTCATGAAGAGGAGTTGAAATCAAGTTTGAATTTAAAATTTTTCAAAATTTCAAACCTAAACATAATTATTACCTAGGTTAGGTTTGGGCCATTTTAACCTACCCAAGTTGTCCTTATTCACATCTCAATTTTTTGATTATGGATTTTTACCTATGACACTAATATGCTTGAAGAATACGTAAATTTGAGAAATATTGATGGATGTAATGAGGAAAACTAGTGAGAAAAACTTGAAATATAGGGCTATAATGAAATTATGCTTGAAGATTCCACTCTCAATGAATATCAACTTTCCTCCTTACCTTTTCATTCCATAATCTTCCATGCTAGTGAAACTATAATTTCTTCCTAGATTGTGAAATTCATTAGATTATTTTGCATGATATCACGTAAATAAAGATAAGGTAATTTGCATATATACCCATATAGTTTCACCGATATTGCAGATATACTCACGTAGTTTCACAAATTACATCCTACCCCCACGCCGTTAATAACTGCCGTTATATTTTCAAAAATGACGAAAATGCTCTCATCTTCATGGGTTAATATGCAATTTTGGTGAAACCATATGGAGGTGATATGCAATTCTTGAAACTATGGATGAGGGCATTTTCATCATTTTTGAAAATATACCGGCAGATATTAACAACAATTAACGTCGTGGGGATAATACGCAATTTCGGTGAAACTATGTGAGGGTAATATGCAATTCGTGAAACTACGTGGATATATCTGCAGTTAGCGTCAAACTATGTGGATATATATGCAAATTACCCATAAAGATAAAATGACTACAATTTACAATATCCAAACTTGAAACATGAGTTGAAAACCACATAACCAATTTGAGATTTCAAGTTACTTAGAACATATTGGAATTGTAAGTAATTTTGAAAAGAAGATTCACTTCATCTAAAAAATATAAAATTGTGATTAAACTATTTCGACAATTGCAACAAGACAATTAAAGTATTGAAGAATATACCACAGAATATTATGAATGCAAAGTTAGAAAAAGTAAGTTGTCTCATCGGAACAAGTTAAATGTCATTATCAAAGTTTGAAATATGATTTAAATCAAAGTTCTTAAGCATAGAATTAAAATATTTGAATAAAGCATATTAAATAACAAAGTAAATTAAGATAAAATAAGCAGCATAACACAAAGCACCAATTCAAAAACTATGTAGTACTTAACAACTCTCGCCAAAATATCATTCATCAATCTTGAGATTTTAATAATTAACCTTGTACTTCTTTGACTAAATCCTCATTATTAGCAAGTTTAATAGATATTTCAAGAAAAAATATTTAAGTAATTTTCGAGAGTATAAAAAGAAATAAGTTTTATATGGGACTAAAATAAAAGTCCACCAAGTTCATCAACCTCCCAATTTCTTTTAAATTTAACCACAATGAATAACCTATCCTCAAATATAAAAAGTTAGTGTTGAAAAATCTACATCAAATGATCCATTATCTAAGTTAAAAAGCAAACAATACAAGTTGATCTAATAACACTATCAAAAAAGTATTGAATGATCAAATTGATACTATTAAAGACTTGCGACTTTGGCAATAAAAAAAAAGCTCATTCATGAGTGAGAGAAGAACTTGACTATCATGAGTGAAGAATTATTCCATCTTCAAACATTTACAAAAGTCGTTATTGAAGAAAACGATTAGAATATTTAATTTAATTTCATGATAATTATTCTTAAAGCATCAAGAAAAAACTTCATTATCAAATACTCAAAAATTCTAACTCTATAAATAAAAAAATACAAAACCACAAAATGAAACTAGAAAAGAATTAAAAATATATGGGTATATTCGAGAAGTGATAAAACTTTTAGTTGAAAAGTTTTTTATATAAAAACTTTTGAATTGAAAAAAATGTGATATAATAAATGTAATGATGAGGAGTAAAAAAAATAAAAAGAAAATAGATAGATTGGTTGCATGTATAGTTATGTGTAAATTATTGAAATGTAGGATAATTGTATAGAAAAATGTAAAAATTTGATTAAAAAAATAACTATAGATAGTGAAAAATTTTAAATTGAAAAATTTTATTTTAAAAAGCTACTAAGTAAAACAAACATGGAAAAGTTTTAAATTGAAACATTTTATTTTAAAAAAGCTACTAAGTAAAACAAACATGCCCATAATTTGATTTTCGCACTGAAGGACTACCAAATCAGTTTCTGCTAAAAAAGACAATATACATATACAAGTTAAAGTTAAAGTATGACAACATCAATAACAGAGCACGAGGACAAAATTTCTACCACTACAGCTTATGTACATGAAATCATGAATCGGCTTCCTCTCGTTAGGAAGTGTTTTTTTTTTTTTTTTTTTTAATAGCAGTGCTTGATTCTTTTCCTTCAACTCTTTCTTTTATATGTTGAAAATACTATATAACAAATAAAAATTTATAAAAAGACATTGTATTAAAGTTTAATGAACAACAGACTTAATAATGACTAAACATCCGTATTTTAAAATTATATTATATTATTATCCTAATTATGGTCGATGAAATTAGAACCGTTTTAGAATGAAATATGTCATATTATTTATATATCATATCGATAAGATGCATCATTCATTTTGCAATAAAGTAAATTAGAATAACATAAACTTTTCTAAATTGAAATGATTTTACGTGATAGCATTTTTTAAAAAGTCAGTTAATCGAAACAAAGCTCAAGGCAAATTTGCACGTTTCCGTTTTACCAGCTGACAGAAGATGGGAGTGTGAACGTGTGATGCGTGAATTGGTTAATTAATTTTTTTTTATTACTATTATTATTTTTTGTACACGTCTTGAACTCAAGTCCATCGTTGAGCCCATCAATGGCTCGCCCAATGAATGCTCATGCAAAATCCACATATGCCCACCAAATGAAAAGTAGGGATCATCTTGAGAGAGTCCATTTTCAGGGGAACTCTGATGAAATATGCGCGCCCCTTTGAAATTTACGATTATAGATCAATTTCCAGCTGGCAATTCAAAAATCATAACTTTTCACAGTAATGGTAGTAGGAATATTATTATTATTGGTCAATCGGCCTGTTCTTGAAAGCCCACAGCTAAATGCTGTTGTGTGAATAATTTAAAACAGATAATTATTGAGGATAACTAAGTGGTTAACATAAGTACATGTAGAGTGTGTAGGTGAAAGGTTCGAAGTTAGATTGAGATTTTTGCCTCATTTGCCCTGTAAATCGGCTCACAAAGAAAATAGAGTCATCACCATTTAGGATGAATTATAATCCCACTATTATGTTGAAGCAAGAAGATGGAAATTGGAGAGGAAAAGCTTGGATTTCTTATTGTATGCAAAACAACTTTAGGGTACACTTTCTTGATTTGGTAGGATAGTTATCAAGATTTAGTTCAAAATTACCATTTAAAGAGTATCTTAATATTTTTAAAAATATTATCAGGTCAATTCAATTAACCAAGAGAGCCGTGTGCAAATAAATATATACACACACATACATATATGTGAGCGGTGGCAAATATGCAAAATAAAATGGATAAAATTTGCAAGCTTGAAAAATACAAGTATTCTATTATATTTGAAATATGAAGAGAATAACTAAAATGATTGATATATTTTTTGTCTTTCTCAGTTCCAATAATATGAACAAAGATTTTGTCTGATGGCCTATATCTTTATGGCAGTCTTTAAAAACAGGGTTTGTTTTAGAAGATGAAAGGAAGTAATTATAAGGGAAGTGAAATAAAATAACTGACTTCTTTAAATTTTTTACCATTATCGATTGCATAAATTTTTATCTTTAGTCGTACTACATTAACACTCTTATTTGTTTACCTATAAAAATCGATAATTTATCTCTTTTCTTTTATAACCAATACTACTTTTTCTTTCATTTTTTACTTTTTAACTTAATCTTTCTAAATATACAAATAGAGACTTCACAACTTTAATTTTATCTGTCAATATGAACTAAAGCTGCCCACAATTTGCGTTCATTTTCACTGGCAAGCTTAAACACGGAGACGACAATGAAATAGCATATTCCTTTAATTTCTTTAATACTTAAAAAAGGCCCGAAAGTGTATATGCCTTCTTCACATTTTATTTATTTATTATTATTATTTTTTGGATCAGTTCCTTCTTCACAATATTGATGATCCCAAAACAGCGATTTTCTTAATGCCAAGCTGCCGAGAGAGAGATAGAGAGCAGCTACTAAGACGAGAACGGTGAGTGGCTGACCATGCGTTGCAAAGCGACAGGACATTTTAAAAAGCCAAATTGCTGTGGACGAAAGATCCAACTCATTTATCCAGGGACTTGTTGGGCCATGTTTGAGTGGGTCAGAGGGCCTGGTGAGAATGTACGTTTGAAAGTTGAGGCAATCCAATATCTGCATCCACGTACGGGCATTTAAAAAAGTTGCTGGCCAGCCCTAATCATTAAGTGATATATATACACTTGCCCGCTCAAATGTGTCAATAATCCCTCATGAGATTTCCGTTCTCAGCTGGTGTATGGTTCGAATCCCTCATGGAATTTTGAACCATATTCGTGGTGGGGGCATGTGGTCCCCTTTTATACTTAGATGTGAGTTAGTGGTCTCCCCACTTGATATGTGGAAGCTTGTTGTCGTCTTTCATTATAAGCTTGTTAGAATTGTCTCCGGATTTGAATGTAATATGAATTGAGATATGATGTAAAACACCCTCTAATAAATAAAAAAATGTGTCAATAATCAAGTAATGAAAGAGCTGAAAATAAAGGTAAGACAGAAAAGACAGCGCGAAGTCATATACCGATTGTTAGCGTCGGCCGAACGAGTCTGGCCGTTTACGCCACTCGTAGTTTTCAGCCTTTGCTCGTTGAATCTTCGTGTCGATCACACGGCCCAGAATGGAAGCATTTATTATTATTATTATTATTATTATTTTAACGATGCTGACGACGACAGCGAATGAAAAAGACTGCGATGGAAATTTATACGAAATGAGGCAGTTGAGGATCTAGAAGTATTAAATATCTATAATAGTCATGGGTCCCAACAGCGAATGACTGATATATTTCGAGAGAGAAAAAAAAAATAGGGATGAGGCTACGATAAGAAATATTATCGTGACGACAATCTGGATTTACCAAATTAAGTGAATATTTCTTGTATAAAGTTAAAAATGTATACGTCAAAATTAGAATTTTTTCTATCACTTTCTTTACTTTTTCATGTGATTTTACAACTCACCGGGTGTTCTAAAGGATCTCCAGAGCTTGAATTGAATATGCATGTGATAAATTTTCCATTTTCAAGACAATTTTTTAATTTTTAATACAACTTTTTACATTTTTATTATAATTTTTTCCTTTTTCAATACTCAACTTTCCGTTCTTATCTTATTTCTTCATTTTATTCAAGCTCTGAGTATTCTGTTCAACAATCTGAACTACTTAACCACCATTATTAATTAGGAATCTGATCTTATGCACCTAGGTACATTTAACATTTTTTTTTTGAAATTTTTTTTACATAACTATTAATTTAACTGTATTTAATATGTGTATTAATTTTTATCATTTTTAGAGATTTTTTAAAATTAATGGCATTTTTAATCATTTGAAATTACGAAGTATACATGTGAAAAAATTTAAAAATTTTGCTTTGTCCCAAGTACACGTGAAAAAGTTTTTTAAAACAAAAAAAATTCATAAGTATTAAGAATATTACATAAGCATTGAAGCAGGATGACACTACATACATTTACTAGTCAACGCAAAATAAGCTTCAAATTTTGAAATTTCATGAATTACATCATTTCAACCAAATCAACCAATTAAACGTCCATTAAAAAATTCAAAAAAAATGATATCTCCGAGCTTGCAAGTAGCATTCCGAGACTATGTCCCAATTCCCTTGCTAGAGATTTGTGCACTTTCTACATAACCATGCTTGAATGAGACGTAAATAAGATGAAACTTCTCATTTTCAATAAACTTTTTAAAATTTCAATATGTAATTATCTTACTTTTTCATTTTGAATACTATCTTTTAATCCAAATACATAATAATCTTTCCTCGTTAAATCTCTTAATTATTTTATTCACATTCTATTCAAGCTCTTTGTATAATGTGAAATTCTTCTGGCTAAAATTAAATTAGAAGGCATTTGATATCAAACGCAGCTCCTATGTGCCACTAAATATAATTTTTGGCTGTTTTAACGTATTAGCAACTGCCTATAACTAAACGCCACCACTGATAAGCAACCAAGCATTGACAACCAAAAATCAATAAAAATTGTGTTCCATGGGTGTGGTGTCGATGGATATAGTTGTACGGGTTGGAGCCTAATCTTAGTTATAATCCGAACCTTTTTAAAATATTTCAATCTTAATCCGTTTATTAACCTATTTTAAAATTTTTAACCATAACTTATTTACAACCTATTTAATAAATGGGTTAGCAAGTTATTAATGAATTGTATAGCAAACGACCTGAAGGCCTAAATTGTAGCAGATGATAATCTTGCAGGAAGAAGCGAGAGGGTGCTATCAGCGTGGGGAAATGAAAGTGGGACGGTAATGGAAAAATAAAATTAGAATAACAGTGAAAAAATGAAAATTAGGTGACGGGAGGAAAACTTAGTGTGAGAAAATAACCAAAGAATTTACATATATATAATTTTAATTGGTTAATAAATTAAATAAGTTGAACGGGTTAAATAGATTGACAGATTATAAAATCTCACCTAATTAAATAGTTGAATAAGTTAGTGAATAATAACTTATTTATTTAAAAATTTTAATTTAAATTCATTTATACACAAGTTGAAGGAATGGATTGAAAGTTACAATAACCATTAACACACCTGTCCATGGGTTAAAAAGTCAGCTGTGTACAGTGACATTTGTTGCACTGATCCGCTGGAAGTATTAATGACCGATTGCAGAGGACGACAATAACGTCCAAAGAGTCAAGGATTCACATGCAAGCAAGTGCAACCGTGGTCAGCCTATACAAATCTTCTAGATTTTTTAGCCTGAGATAATAATAGTCAACGCCGCCGTGATCCTAATTTTCTAGATAAACAGATTCAACTGGGTAGTTATTGGATACCTCCAAATTTAAAATGAATTATGTGTTTGGAAAATAATATAATATAATATTGGTAACCATGAGTAAAGAAGATAAAGTTAAAAAAGATAATGTAGTTGTATACATAATTATATAGAAATAATTAAAAAATAGAGTAGTTGCATAGGAAGATGTGAATAAATAATTTAAAAAATTAAGTAATTATCAAGGGTGCAACTTAGGTAGGGTACCCACAAACCCGACCCTAATTTCGGTATGGTAAAGTAAAAAATATTATCCATGGATAGGGAACAAATTATTACTTGCCCCCTCAAATAGGGTATAGGTAGAGTACATACGTTAGGTACCCGGAACCGACCGGTATAGGTATTCATATGGATATTTAATTAGGTACATAATTATATATATAGTATATATTGTATAGTATGTATTATGTTTTATCTTTGACATCTTGTATGCACACATATTTTAACAAATTTAAATCTAAATGAATTTTGTACCTTGTAAAGTAGAAAATTAGTTCGGTTATTTATATACACATCATTGAATTTTGAGAGATTTTTTAAATAAGCTTATGACTTATGATTATAATATATTAATAGTTTTAATGATTGGGTTATAATGGTCTATATTTCATTTTTTTAATATAATAATGTAAACAATAATATATGTATTTGTGATTTTAAAACGTAAATGAGTATTATTTTACATTATTTAAAATAATATAGGAATTTTTTAAAAATATTATATTAGAGTATTAAAGAAACCGATTTGAGACCGAAATTGAAACCGGAACCGGAACTGACCCTATGTGTAATGGGTAGGGTAGTGTACACTAGGAACCGAAACTGCAAATGGGTAGGGTGGAGTAGGTCTTTTACAAATAGGGTACTGGTATGGTAGATCAGTACCCGAACCGAACCAAAACGACCTGAATTGTACCCCTAGTAATTATAGATATTGAAAGGTTTTAAATTGAAAAATTTTAGTTTAAAAAGTTTTACGCTAAAGGTGTGTTTCGGAAGTGATAAAATTTTTGGATGAAAAATTTTTGATATAAAAATTATTAAATTAGTAGAAAATGATGTAATATAATAGGAGTAATGAAAAAGTATAAAGAGAATAAAGTTAAAATAGATAAGTTAGTTATATGGGTAGTTGTGTAGAAATGATTAGAAATAAGATAGTTATATATGAATAAATGAAGAAATAATTTTAAAACAAGAACATTACGGAGAGTGAAAAGTTTTAGCTTGACATTTTATTCTCATTGCCAGACACACCCTAAAACAAACGAACTTAAAATTTTGATTGACTTTCTTATTTTCAAATCCATAGCAACATCTTCTTATCTAATACCTTCGTATCACCAAAATCAAATTGCAGGGATGCTTAGAACTTGCCCTAATAAAAATAACCCTGCCCAAGCATTCAGGGCAATCAAGAGGTGAGACAATGCTGACAAAATATTCAGTCGACCAATTAATGATCACCACCTTTTCGTCGTGATCAACCATTTTCTATGGACTGGAAAGGGTCCGTTTACATGACGAGAGAGAGCTGTGTGCATGAAGCTCTTTCAACGGTAGCTAACCGAAAAATACCAAACAGTACATTTCATGAGAATTCCACATGCATTCGATCTAGAAGCAAGAAAAATTCGAGATTGGTATATTTACTCATAGTTTTTGGAATGATCGAAGGCATTATGCTTTTATTTAACTCCGAAGAATTATCCACATACATAAGATTTTTAAACATTTGGAAACCTCCAGTACAATACGAAAATCACACAAATTTCCCTGTCCGGATATCACCTTAATTTACGTGGACCAGCTGCATCCAAATATTTATGTATGCATGGTTTCTGCCAGTTAGCTTTTACTTGAGGAAGAAGGGTATATAAAATATAAAGTGGATCATAATCTAATGCACCGGGTTTACATGGACAAGTATATGCACCCCATTCATTATCTTATTTAATTCTTCTGAAATCCAAACATCTTCTGAAAAAGTTTGGATTCGAATAAATATATCTTTAAATTAAATAAGAAAAGTAAGTGGGTGCAGGAATGTGTCCACGCAACCCGGGTTCGTTCGATCACTCCTCATATTAATTTCCGCTAAGAAATATCAAAGAATGCTCTGCCCCAACTTAGCCAAAGTAACCAAATCAAGCCCTGCAACAAGAATGAAATGTCTAAGCATCCAAGAGCAGGAAAATTCAAAGAACCGCAGTAACAAGAAGAACGCAATATTTTCCAATTATGCAAGAATGGGACAAGTCAGATACCAGTGGCAGAGAAAGGAAGACGGTTAGTAAAGAAGTTTATACCATCCACAAAAAATTTACCCTCCAAAACTAGCGAATTGGGAGAAAACACGTAAACCATAATACGAGGAATGAACCATCGTTTATATTGAAGGCTGTGTTTGATATTTGATCAAATTTATAAAAGAAAAGTTTTTCGTACAAAAAAGTGGTTTGATATGATAAATATAATAATGAGAAGTAACGAAGATGATATAAAATATATGACACTTATATGGGTAATTATAGAAAAATAATTAAAAATAGTTTAGTTGTATAATAAGATGCTAAGAAATGATTAAAAATATGATAGTTGTTGTGAGAAAAGTTTTAGATAAATAAATTTTACGTAACGCTAAAAACACCGGAAATGTAAACAATGAGATAATGGATTTCAATATTCCATCAAGCTTTGTGGCCTCGACATCTGTGTGGGCTGGCTTTTCATTACGCTGCAATATTTTTTATTTTTGTTAATGATATTATTTGCTAATATTGTTGGAGATATCTTTGTCCGTTAGCCATAACGTATTAAAAATGATATTGGCAAATATTAATTGTAGCGTAATTTTGTTGACTTGGGCTAAGTAATAGTTTACTTAGCCCTGGCTAATAAATTTATTTTTAAATATTTTTTGTTTTTATATACTTTTTAATCTAGATGAGTTAATATATAGATCAAGTTTAACCATTTTTGGATATATGTATATATTTTTTAAAATTTTAAATATCTTAGTATTTTAGTCATTTTTAAAAGGTTAAAAATTACTAAAATAAACTTGGCTTTAAATTTTAAAAATATATATCTCCAAAAAATAAAACTTGATTTATACTTAAATACACCTAGATTAACAAAGTTATAAAAAAATCAAAAAAAATTTTAAATAAATTATTCGGCCCATTATTATTTAGCATATATGCCTCGTATTTAATTTGCGTAGGTGTAGTTGATGTGTTTTTCGCATCATCCAAGTGGCATGAAATGAAATGAGATCCAAAAGAGAAGATTGGATGAAAAAATATATTAGGAATTAAAAAAGTAGTATTGTAAATGTAAAACGTAAGGTTATTGTATATTAGAAATGACGAAATTTTTCTGAAAATTAAAAGATCTTATTTCATTCCCATCTAAGTATGCCCAATTAAGAGTCCGGCGCTGTGGCGCAGCGGTAACTCATGATGGCATGATTGCCATCGGTCCACGGATCAAATCTCCGAAACGGAAAAAATGAAAGTAGGAGCAGTGTCTCCTGGTTGGTGGTGGGAGCAGTAGTCTCCCGTTTAGTGGTTGGAAGCTGTGTCTTCCGGATTATTTGGTGGAGCAAGTGTCTCCAAATTTGTAAGAATGTCTCAGGCCTTCAATGTAATATGTATTGAGATGTGTGTAAAATAT
Source organism: Annona cherimola (assembly GCA_030490835.1). Classification (NCBI taxonomy): domain Eukaryota; kingdom Viridiplantae; phylum Streptophyta; class Magnoliopsida; order Magnoliales; family Annonaceae; genus Annona; species Annona cherimola. The sequence goes on along the minus strand of CM059977.1, from coordinate 5,732,907 downwards.
CTCCCAATCAAAAAAAAAAAAAAAAAAAAAGTATGCCCAATTAAACGATCCTGTACAAGCCACTGCAATATATACTCTATCTGTATATCCACCGGTTGAATCATTAATTACCTCCCTCTCTTATTATTTCCAAATTGCGAGGCTAATTCAACAGGAGAAAACAGAGTTAATTAACATGTCATTAATTTCAATGGGGCAGATAATCCCTACACCAAATACTGATGCTTCCAATTCTATCGATATATATCCGGAGAATGCTTTGCATCTTGTTGATGTGCCGTGGTAAATCATTTCAATGGGGAGGAAGTGAAGAAAACCACATATGAAATCACTAATCACTTTCAGTATGAACTACAGTAAGATGGCACCATGAAAAATCTTCGAATAGAAAATTTCAGTAGAAATCGACGAATTGAACTGTCTCATCAAATTCTTCGAAAAGAAAATGAATCAGTCATAATAATATTGTTTCACTAGGCAGCCCATGAAATCAAATAGAAGATGGGAGGTAGACTGAAGCAGCCGCAGCAGAAGCAATCATCCCAAAAGCATTCTAAAAGCATTCTAAAATATAAAATAGAAACTCACTGCAAGAATTCGACATTGACGTCTGCTGCTGCTGGTGAAGTAATCATCCTAAAAGCATTGACATTGAGGACCAAGGTGGCCCTGGAGGTGGAAGGGCGGGTAACGGAAGTAGCTGCTCGATCGACGATTTTCACCTGGACTCTCCTGCCTGGAACGCAAGCGTTCCTGAGGCGAGCGGCGCTCAGGCACCTAACCGTGTAAATTCTCCCACAAGCAGCACCATTATCCCATATCCCTTCACCAGCTGCCGCAAACAGATTGTCTGCTGGAAACTTGCTTGCGTCTCTCCCGTAGCAAGCAGTTGCTGCACAAAAAGTACAACGTAACACAAAAGAATTAAGATATATATATGTATATATAATTAACAAAGTGCAAACAAACAATATGGTTTTCTGGGGATGCATGACTTTCATGCAAGCTTACGCAGGTAAGGTGGGTTGTAGAATCCTGCAGTGCCCACGTCGGCAATGGACTGGTGGAATAGAATAACGAGATAAAGGAGACATGGGTAGAGCTGCTGCTGATCACCTTTTCTCATTTTTAATGATCAAGCACTGCCAACTGAGAACGGGAAACCTCTCTCTGAATATATATCTAAAGGAGACGCAACTGATCGGACCCCAAAATAGACTTTTTTCTATAAAAGATATGTCTATTTTATAATTGACACGATCTGTTGTCCTACCGAAATTTGTAGGAAATAAGCGGTTAAGAAAAGTGTGGAAATTTTTATGAGAAAAATTTTGAAAAAGTAAAATATGATGTAGTATAATAAAGGTAATGATTAAGACTAAAAAACAAAATTAAAATTGATAAGATATTTATACAAAAATACGTGAAAAATAATTGTAATATAGAAATAAAATTAGAAAAGTAAGGTAAAAATTAGACAATTAAAATCATAAATCATATTTTCATGTATTTTGCAACCACTTTTGACCATTCATTCTACATTTTCCACTTTGATTTGATATTTTAACTATTTTTTTCTAACATTTTCTTTTAATTTCATTCTTTTTTTCTGTAGTACTTATCTATTCTTACTTTACCATTGTCATATCCATTCCCACTTTTGCCGTACCCAAACGAACCACACTGTAGAATGAAGAGGGAATTTTATTTCCCACTTTTACCAAAGATGAAATGACAAACAGATCCTGTTTAATTTGTTTTTAAAACCGAACTTGAAATGATTTCCTAACCGTAAAAGATGATTGGCTGTAAAGATGGATTTGATTTTAGTCAAAAGAAGCCATGTGGGGTGCATCACGCCTTCCAGTTGAGCCATGTGCGTGAGCCATGGGATTTATGTGTACAGTTTACACTTAGGATAGAACAGGATGACATGATCTGGAAATGGAATCTTCTATTTGCCAATGCATCTATATCAAATTCCGACACACCTTTATTCAATCCCAATACACTTCCATTCCCGTCCTATCTTCATCTCACCCAAGTTACGGACCACAATTTAATGCACTGAGTGCACTGAGCATTAACCGATTTTTTATTTTTTATTTTTTGAAATTTTTTTTATACAAGTGTTAATCTAAGTGTACTGAACATGTGTATCAATTTTTATCATTTTTGGAGTCTTTTAGATATTTATTTTTTATTTTTGAAAATTATTGACATTTTAGGTAATTTTAAATTACCTAAAATGCCATTGATTTTCAAAAATAAAAAATAAATATCTAAAATACTCCCAAAATAGTAAAAATTGATACGCATATTAATTACACTTAGATTAACACTTGCATAAAAAAGTTTCAAAAAAAATTAAAAAAAAATGAGTTAAAATAGGTTTAATGCACCCGGATGCATTAAATCGCAATCCCCAAGTTACGTGTGGTCGATGTAACCTTCCCCAGTAGGAGTCACGGTTTTGGTTAGGCAAGCTCACATGGAAAGAGCCTCTCTAAATGTTTTCTATCTGCTTACTCACATGAAAAGAGGCTCTCTAAATGTTTTCCATCTGCTTACTCACATGAAAAGAGGCTCTCTAAATGTTTTCCATCTGCTTACCCGTCGTATTAGCAATCAAATTCAGATTCAAATAATAATGATGATGATTTCATCTTGGCACTCGCGCTCTGTGAAAAACATTCCAATCAGAAATCTAAAGTAATCCTCTAGATGCACAAAAGATGTTTTGAATAGTCTACTGAGTTTTAGTTGATAATAGTTCATTCAAATATAAATTAACGCCAAATCGAAAAAAAAAAAATTTCGAAGTAAAAAAACATAAAAAAACATAAATTAACGTATTTTTGGATTCATAAGAACAGATATGAATACAAATGGACTAAACAAAAATAAAAATGAATATCAACCAAACGCCGCACTGCAACCATCTCTTCAATCATATGAAATTAGATCCAAAATCAGCGGCCCTGACATGTAGAGAAAAATCGGTGTAATCCATTACATGGGCCCCTAAGGAAAGTTTTCATTAGTGATAAAACCTCGTCCGCAACACATTTTTCAGGCAACCGGAAAACATTCTTGATGATTGAAAGTCAAAAATGCAATACAGATGCGCATGCTCATAGCTGTAAAACTCATTCCAATCATGAGGGAAGAAGACCTTCAGCTTCCGCAGACAAGAGGCCGTGCGTCTATCACGGAAGTGTTCTTTAGTGCAGACTGCAGAGTCAACATTGCCTCAAAAAATAAGGTGACTGAGAACCGATCGAGCTGTAATCAATTGAAAAAAACACGGTGAAAAAAATCATCACAGCTGGAGAATAATGTCCGAAATGTTCATATTTGATTTAGATGAAACTTAATCTTTTTTATCAAAACAAATGATGTCAGGTATAATGAATGAAATGAATTTTGCATCAACCATAACCATCTTCTTAAAAATTAAAAGAGTTAATAGGAAACTGCTTCTATATAACATTTTTAGGGAGAGAGATTCTGAATGTTCTGAGACACATTTGAGACCCGGTAAATGATGATTCTTATAAAATCATTAGCTATAAAGTTATGGCAGAGGAAGATGCAAGATGCCAGAATATGTATCATGAACGCAGATATGACCTCACTTCACTTATTGCACATTCTGAGGGGTATTTTTTCCCCTACCACATAATTGTTCATTTTTCAATACATAACCACCCTAATTTTTCCATTTCCAAGATCACTTTTTTCATTATCCATACAATCTTTCATTTCCAAATATATAACTCCACCTCATCTAATTTCCTCTTCCAAATTTTAATTCCATTGGATACTTCCGAATAGGTGGCCCTAGCTGATCTGATTACAGCTGTAGAAGGGAAGGAAGAAAATGCAAGAGGAGAAAGAAGAAATAGCAAAAAGAATGAGAGATTGAGGTGAAAATCAGAAACTGTTATAGATCGTTGTCCTTTCATATTTTCTTAGCTTTTTTCCCACTTGAAATTCATTTTTCCTTTCACAAAAAAACCAAAAAAAAAAAAAAAGGTAAATAAGAAATCTACTAAAAACGTAGAAAGGAGACGGATATCCGCTTAACAGAGACTGTTAAAAGCAAACACAAGTGCCCAGCTCTGTCAAAAATAGACAGAAAACAATGGCGCGCGTTACAACTGCAGGAACTTGAACTCCATGTAACATTGACTTTCCCTGTCCTGACAACAACGGGGATTAAATTCAATTATTCAGTTTTGAGGGATGGTCCTGATCCTGATTTGAGAATGATGAATCAGACAACAGTAGCGACCCCCCCCCCCCCCCCCCCCCCCCCCCCCAAAAAAAAAAACAAAAGCTTAATCCATCATGCATGTCTCCCGCTACACTGACGGAGGGTGAATTTGAACCTGATAATGCCTCCACAGCCTGATAATGCCTGTTACCCTAAAGCAGGTGGCCCAATTGTGTTGTTAAAAAACCATAAAAAATTAGCTTCCTCGTGTGATTACCAACTTCATTGTAGCTTTCGAGAAAGCAACAGTAGCCAAATTAGCATCCCAGCTTGAATGCTTCAGCAAGTTGGACAGTGACCAATGTCATTTTTGATGGTTGTTTTCAGTGGAAAACTTCCCTGACTGACTCCAATGCTAAAGAAGATTTATTTCTGGATTTTTTCTTATTTGAACAACAATCCTAGATACTTTCCTGTTACGCTTGCAGCTCAGGAGAAAAAAATATACTGTCCTCTGACAAGAACTTATCCAACCTGCTGCTCCCCTGGTAATTCCAGTAAAGATATTATCCTCTGACTGTAAACCAATGAAGCCAAAAGATGCCAAAAAAATGAGGAATCTGAATAAGATGCTTAAAAGAATCCCACCAGTGCATAAACTGTGGAAGACTCTGGAAGAGAAGAGCAGCCGCAATATCAGTGACCAATTTCAATTACAATAGGAAGTGCTTCCATCGATTGCAGAAAATCAAGCAACAAAACTGCACAAACCAAATGACAAGATAAAAGTTATTGGAATCAGTTTAAAATATTCAAGATGAATTGATTGCAGGTTTAAAACTATGTGACCATTACCTTGTCTGGAAATCTTCAGTTGATACCAAAACAAGCCAGAAATAGCCATGATGACAACTAATTGAGGCTAAACAAATTATCCTGGTATGCCCTTCCACTTTTCCCATGAGAACTTGGTTGTTTCTTTCTTAACACCTATGCCAAGTACCCCTAGGCCTTCTTCATGTGCTCCAGGACTATTTGACTCATATCAGGCATTCCTAACTCGTATAGTTCTCAACCTTCAACTCTTTCTCACATGAATTAGTATAATATATTTTTCAGAAAGTCAACCATAATGTCATCCATCTTCTTTTACTGAATGGAACTTGGAAAACCTGAACTTCAGATCTGCAATTATATCCCCCTTTCTTATTTTGTAAAGATCCTTGGTTACTCGCATATAAACAGGAAAGTTGGGCTTGAGCCCTTTCTTCATCATCTCCATGAGGATCTCACTTGCTTCAACAGACCTCCCTGACTTTTGAAAAAGACTAGCAAGCAAGCTGTAATTCATATTACTTGAGTGTTTATCCTTGTCCGCTCATCTCAATTACATATTTATGAGCATCCTTCATTCTCTTGGACCAAAAGTAACTTTTAATGAAGGCTGAATGTGTTGTATTCCGAGGTTTGAGACCTATTGAGAACATCTGATACAGGATTTCAGTTGCAAAATCCATTCTTCCAAGCCTGCATGCATGATATGCAATGATCTCACAAGTTACAGAATCTGGAAGATATCCCAAACTTTCCATTATTTCCAACAGGTCACAGGCTTCAGCAATCTTTCCATTCTTAAAACAGACTACCAAGCAAGTAATTGTATGATTTTGTATTAGGGTCACAACCAAACTTCTTCATTTCATTGAACAACTCTCGAGCCTCTTGAAACTTACCATTCTTACACTTTGCTGCAATCAGGATGTGATAATAAGATGTCTTTCTCATTGTCTCCTCCATCACATAAGTAGCAAGAATCAAAGTAATTCAAGGCACAGAGCATCTTAATCAACACATAGGTTTCCTGAGCTGCAGCACGAACCTTTGATGCTACTCAACATCTCCACAATTCTTTCAACAGACCTCCCAATTTGAGAAGGGTCTCGGCTGAAAACTTTTAGAAACCCAAATGCCTTTTCTGTTAGACAATGACGCTTTGGCGAAAGCTCTGTTAACAGCTTGAGCACTGAACCATAGTCTTCTGCATAGCCAATATTGCTGATCATCTGATTGTATATTTCTGGACTTGGGCTAAACGTCGAGTGCGTTTTTCGTAACCAACTAAAGAAATGCAAAGCAGGAACTCCACGGTCATTCAATACACTAAGAGTCTTGCTGACGTAATCAACAGAAACAAGCATTGGATTCATCTGATTCAGTTTCCTTTCCATATCATCTCCTCCTATTTTGATCAACTCAACAATTTCCGCAAATTCATCCGCATTCACCCTCTGTGAGTGAGAATTACAGTTGCGCTTATTGCCTCGGTTCTCACTCGAAGAAGAGGAAAACGACCGCAAACGTAAGTAAAAGGGAAAAGGAGAACTACCGAAAACACGTGCATTGGAGCGAAAATTCCTAGTACAAATTGAAGTTTCTAGAGACCGCAAAGAGGAATGCAATGCAAAAAGAAGTTTGTTAAAACGAATAGAGCTAGCGTTATTTGGTATCTCAGAGACGATAGAATTAATGGAACTGCGCCTCTCACAAATATCACGAGAGGGAGTCATCTGTGGTACTGAAGAAACAACCAAAAAACGGCGGAATAGAAAAAGAAGCAAGAACGTGGAATTAGAAATCTTGGTAGGGATGAAGGAACTGGAGGAAGAAGTTGAACTGATTAGAAATGGAATAAAGTTAGGGTTTTGGATGGGTTTTAGCGTTTGCAAGGAAGTGAGAGAAACAGGCGGGAATAGAGGGAAAGAAGCGAACCTGCCATCTTGTCGGGGATGGAAAGAAATGGTAGGAAAGCACACGCTCTGGGGCTGAAATTTCCATCCCATGTCCGACTGCCCCAAACGAAGCAACTGCCGCCGCTGCTGAACAGAAAAGTGCAGAATTTTTAGAAAAGGGGAAGGAAAGCCCGAAGCGGACGGCTGAGATCAGACGTTTGAACAAGAAAGAGCAACGTGCGCATGCATACGCGAGGCTGCGCGACGACGAACACCGCATACCGAACCGTGGAAAATTCGTCATCGAATGGGTGGGGCGGATTTGACATCATCATCAAAGTGGGCCACCGGCTAGATGAAATCATGACCCATTTAATAATACCACTTCAAACTAATGGAATTACTCAGGAAAATTAACATGTTTAACATATAAAATGAAAAGACATGATCTAATGTAACTTATAAAAGGAATATTATTCTGTTAGATCAGCTTAAGTTAGACCCTAAAAAAAAAAAAAAAAATTATATTTTTCAGTTTTTTTCACGAACATGTAAAGTTAAATGTATTTAATCTATAAGCCAAAATTTACCATTTTTAGATGTTTTTAAGTACTTTTATTTTTAAACACAGTGACATTATCCTCTTATAAGAATGAAAAAATAAAAATACATATTTTTTAGTCTGGCCTACCAAAATCATATCCTTTTATATAAAAAAAAAAAAGTAATTGTTATTAATTTCCAATGGCTTAAATGAAATTTCTTTAAAATTATCAATTCAATTTCAAAATCATTTAGCGCATTAAGAAACTCTGTTTCTGATTGGAAATAATAGTAAAATAACCAATTATTTGGATAGATGAGCTACTAACTTGGCATCGGCATGTAGCCGAAAGATGATCTGAAAGACGGCCTTTGGTAAAGCGAACGAAATGAATCAAATCAAGGCACCGGGCCATCGCCTCAAATCGCCAACGTCCACTAGAGCGACAACCGATCCCAATTCCCAATCCTAGCTAGGTTTCCCAAATTTCTCACAAAGCAATTTCTCCACGAGCAAAAACCAACTCTCCGTACACAGATTATTGAAATGTCCAATCTCTGATACAGTAATTTACAGTAGTCTTCAAAAAAATATGATACAAGGATATACTCCTACATAAATTTTAGGTACAAACAAATCTTCAATCTTGATATGGAACAGAGAATCAGACTGACCCATACCCCAACAATAATCAAACTCCTGAATATCCTTCTAGCATGATATATACAAAGCCGCTTGGAGTTGAGCTTCTCCTGATCGCAACAAGAAGAACATAGATTATCAGGATCTCTAGACGTTGGCAAGAGAGTAAATACCAAAGGTGGTCCTTAAAACTTAAAGGTAGCTGCCAATTGCCAAAGTTTCAAGAAACTAAGCAGGCAAGGTAGCTGTTGTTGATAAAGAAACAGTCTTCAATACTGAATTTAGAACCATGCTATGAAAAACCAGACAATTGCAATATGACAGTGGCCTCTTAAGAGTTCTAGCATGCCTAAGTTCATAAAAAGCTAACTAGAAATTTCAGTGGGCAAAAAAGGGGTAAGAAATTCAACAATAGGCTAACCTCTTATAAAATGTGTAACCTGCAAATGCAAGGCCACCAATTGCTACAAGTCCTAGCAAAACAAGCAAAGTAATCAACCATGCAGATGTTTGACCTTCCTTGCCCACTCTTGGACTATCGTAGCTAAACTCTTCACAACTCCTAAGATTACAAGCCTCTTGATTTGTAGGCTGCAAAACAATCAGGTCAAATATCACAAAGTAGAGGAAAGAATAATGTCTTATTCAGTTCAGTAATAAAAACTGGAGAGTGCCAATGACAGTGAATGCAGGCACCAAAAATGGCACCAATTTACTAAAACAATTGCATCGATCATGTGAAAGTAAAACTTCTGTGGAAACTGGCATATAACTTCAGGAAGAACGTTCACTGATGCAAATATGTTACTGACACTGGGGCAGTGTTTAGATACAAAAGTTTGCCGAATTGTCACATCAGACTCAAATAAGAGGAAATTATGCAAATATTCAACGAAGTCACCTTTTAATCCCTAATTACGTTCTCTCAAGCTTCATTTGCTGAAATAACATAATTGAGTATGTATCCAACTAGTCCAAAATGAATATTAGTAGACTACCATTTGATCATTTCTCTTTTATATCAGGGTGTGACTTAGAAAGAGTGCCCACACATAAGCGAATCATTTGTGGAATAAAATTTTAGGTAGTCAATTAAAAAAGAGTTCTGCTTCTATGAAACCCCACCTTGATGATTAATGGAAAATCAACTCCACTCATTATATTTAACATCATTTATTTTCTCGTGGAAACCCATTACTTGTCTAGTGTTATTGTGAATGGCTCCCATCTGCAAATCAGTTTGTCAACAGCTAGTTAGTTCTTTTTGTTCTTGGTTATTATTACTGTTTTCGGATTGCTCAAAGCCAACAGATGCTCTTTCCAAGATTTTTACTCCGTGTTTACTAGGGATTTGAAGTCTGGACTAGGTGGAAATTTTGAATTTTTTTGATGAAACCACCACTAAAAGAGAATTTTCTTAATTGCTTAATAATTATCAGCACCATCCTTATGGCCTTGTCCCCACCTATGTGTTTTGATCAACTTTTTTTCCACAAGTGAGATCTTTGACCAGTGAATGAGACTAACATCCTTCTCATTGACTCATTAACTAAAAATCCATTCTACTCCTAGCCAAGGCTGCTTCTATTTTTAGGAATAGCTGAATATTTGAATCAGCTTTCTGTCAATGCCACCCTGCATTGCGGACTATGCTTCAGAATTCTTTCAATGACTTGGCTCAACCCACGTAAGTCAATCATTTGATACACACATTCAAAATTCTTCACACACACACACACACACCTACCACAAGCATAGCAAATAGTTCTTCCTTTCATCTTTAGGCCATGCAGCAACCACAGAACATTTCATTTCATCAATAATGATCAAATGCTAATTAATTCACTTATGTCAACATCCTACGAATTTCATTGCTTATGATATTTAGTACTTATAGTATATTATGGAAAGTATGGAAGTAATGTGGAAATTGGACATCATACACAGACAAAATAGTTTCAACGTTGCTTACCATGTCTTCCAGGGAGCACTTGTTGTCATCAACAGGATATGGCATCATAGATTCACCTTCAATACTTCCAAAACAAGAGACATCACGGTACCCGATGCCACCATCACATGGAGATGAGCATTTCATCCATGGTCCAACAACCCATTTGAAAATTTCTGCAAGGTAACAAAGAATTACAAGTAATTTCTTTTAAGATCAATAACCAACCTTCAGGTGACAAAACAAAATTTTTTGTTAGCAAACATTGTATACAAGAATTTCAAAGAGAATGCTACTTGCTTTAATCATCTACAGGGAGCAACAAAAATATCATTCAAATGAAAATTCCGCATGCATTGGACTATGAGTCGCCATGGCTAATGTCCTCTGGTGGAAAAACCAAACTGAATCATAAATCAGGTGGATCACAAATTGGATTATGAACATAAATCATTTTTATAATTTTTTTTTTTACCAATTCAATGTTTTTTACATATGGCACACTTGGAGTCTGAACTCAAGAACTTCCATCAAATAGTATTACCATGTACATGTAAGGGAAAGTTTCATATCATTTAACTGTTCTCCAGCAAGTATGAAATATTACATTGTAAAGGGCAATAAACATACCTTTCGGTTTTAACTGCACAGAAAGCTCCGCACCAGTCTTACAATAACCCAACTTAGTGTTCTTGTCAGTGAGATAAGGATCAGAGCAATCCGTACAACATATGTACTCTTCGCCAAAGTCTACCTTATTCTTGCATTTCAGACACCTGTCTGTTTTCTTCGGGCTCTCTGCTCAAAGCAAAGAGTGAGGAAAACATAAATTGATGGCATAAAAGGATAAATCTCACAAACTGAACACTAAAACTTAATGAAATAGAATATGAACTTTTAGACAAATATGAGTACTTCACAGTTTCAATATGGCACCTACCTTTCTTTTGGTTAAAGGAAACCCATTTTATCAGGCAAAAATAGTGATGTAGACTGTAGAGATAAACACTTCAGGAACAAAGGAAAAAAATCTATTACATGATTGAAAAATTCTCTTAAAACTTGAATATGGATATGTGGCATGAATCTGTCAGAAAGTATCTTTTGATCTATGTTCTAAAGCAAGAAAAGAATATGAAGGAAAGTAGACATCACAGTTTTATTTGTATGGAAAAGAATTACAGGTTCTTCGTGTGACACAGATTAATAGATTATTAATGAAACCAATTAAGATGACTGAGTATGTTCATATAGAATCATGTTAAAGAGCGGAAGCCAGATAGAAAAAAGGGATGAAAAACCATGAGCTTACTGACAGCAATGCTTCAAGTTAGATAGGAAGAATGACAAGATTCACCCACCTAGATGGAAAAAAAAAAACGTGATAATAATGATGACTGTTTGTCTATAAACTAGTTCCAGTACCATGATTATGCTTGAATGATAGTGCTATATGCGGACCATTATGGGTAATGAAACAAGCTGTTAATAGAATCATTTATTTGAAGCGCTCATGAAACAGGAGACCGTGAAGTATCTAACTGCAAGAATAAGAAATTTTTCTTAGGGTGTCCCACAAACCAATTGATTAATGTGTGCTAAAACATAAATGTGGCTTCAGGTCAGTAAAACAAACATATTCCCCATTTTCTGCATATTGCATACAGCTACATCTCCATAATAAGATCTTATGCATCAATCAAAGGCAGAATTTCACTCACCCGGTTTGCAGCAACGTAAATGAGTATAGAATGGAAGGCATGGGGCATATTTTGGCTCAGGACAGAGCCCATTGCAATTATCTGACTGATCAATGATGACATGACCCACACCACATCCTCCTATCCATTTGTTTTGACAGGATTCTGTCCAATAGCATCCTATTATTTACAGATGCAGCATTGTCAGATTTATCATCCAACAATTTATCAAGATGAATTAAGAAAAAGAAATGAACATTAGCATCTGATCGTTTACTTCAGGAAGCATATTGCAAAAATGATCCAAAAGGATCCACAGGACTTTTCTCACATCATGTAGCATGAAGAGGCAGAGTACAACCAACTAAAGCAGTAGACTAGGGCTTTGACAGCTGGTGCTTACAACTTCACGATTGTTTCACCAAGACTGGGACGTGTTCCTCCCACCATGACCCAAAATAAGCCTAAAATCCACTGATTGCAAAACCAAAGCAAACCTTTAATTTGGTATATTCTCAAAAACAGCACCAGCATTATCCATTCGAAACAACCTGAGTGCCCTCATTTTATTTCATTAAAAAGTAGGAATTTGACACCTTAGTCCAAGACGGACCCAATCAATGGGATCTCGCTGGCTGTAAGTAAGAACCCTGATCTCCAGTTTCTCCGGGTAACGGATTCCATGAAAAGTTTATTAAGTTTCTCGAATAAACTAATCAAATAGAGTTAATCTGCATTGCTGCTATGTTCAGCATGGGAATTAGCAAAATGCGCTCATCCAGAAAGAATGTCTGACCCACCAAGACTGTTGATCCTATGATCCCTTCCCTGACAAATTTCGGAAAACTGGTCGAAAAGATGGCCAATTCTCCCCCGAAAAAAGAATCTTAATTTAACGACAGCACCAAAGATACATTTCATCAACCTTCCACCTGAAAGCTACCAACAACCAGTTCAGATTACTCTCCTCCGCCACAGGCCGCACCACGTTCGAAGGCCTCGATTACAGAACCGAGGAAAGGCTCGGGCAAGTTGAATTCGACACACTCGCATATCAAAGAAGGACTAAGTAGTAATTTTGTATTCAATTGCATCGAAATGAAATAAGCAAAAGAAAAAAATGAATGCAATGGAATTAGGGTTTTCAGAGAGTTACCATGGGAAGGGAGATTAAAGGAGGACGCTGGAAGGAGCAAAGCAAAAGGCAGCAGAAGATGAAGGAAAAACAGAAGCCGCTGTCGACTGCCCTTCGTCTCCATCCCTCTCCTTTGAGGCAGAGTTAAAAGGCACAGATCAGCAAAAGGAACAGAAAGATCTCTGCAAACTCAAGCAAGACAAGCTGCCCGCCAATTAGGCAGCAGAGAATACCTCAACAAGGAATGGGCTGGGCCTCAGTACCACGATGCCTACTTGAGTTACGTTGGGCCCACGATACGGAAGTTAAACATTTGCGCTAGCTATATTAGTTAGATGAAATTTGAAACATCGACATAATTCTGTATATAAAAAGGGAACAAAAACTTAAAACTACAAATCCAAGAATCAACAGCAATTATTAAGAAGCAGATGAAGAAGGATGTTTGACTGTTTGAGATATTAAAAATGAGCTCTTGAAAACCAGATAGATCACGATCTTGTGCACATAACTGCACCATCAAGCGCAAATACCCATTTTACTTTTTTTGAAAATTTTTTTATGTAATTGTTAATCTAAGTATATTTAATATGTATATTAATTTTTTATCAATTTTGGATTTTTTATATATTTTTTGTATTTAAATTACTAAAAATGTCGTAGATTTTTAAAAATCTAAAAATTTCCAAAATTGGTAAAAAATTGATATACATATTAAATATACTTAGATTAATAGTTTTATGAAAATTTTAAAAAATTTTAAAAATATTAAAAAATGAAACAAATACACTTTGGTGCGTTGAAGCTAAATGCGCCCGGCGCATTGAATAAAACTTCATACTAAATAGGTTGAATTTAATAATTCTATAATAAAACTCATTTTATCAGAATAGGTACCAGTCAAAAATCTCTTATTCTTTTTGGGTGGCTACCTGTTTATGGCTTTTAATATCAACGTAATATTCATTACAGATATATAACTTTTTCCTGTCGTTATCCTTTTTCAATCAGACTGTTTTCTGTTTTAAAATAACTCTTGTCTAATGTACCACCTTATTCTTCCTCCTTGATAACTTTTTCTGCCAGTATGCATTCTTTTTCTTTTTCTTTTTTTCTGAAGTAAATCATTTTTGTTTACTTTCTATTTTAAATCCCAGCGACATCATTTCTATTGCACTTTTTAAATATACCACCCGATAACGGACTCCTGTTTTAGTTCACAAGCATGACTTGAGTTGAAGTTACATATCATTTTAAGGCCTTCAAGATCTTTTACATAGAAATTACTGTTTACTTTTGAATTCACATCATTCACATTTTAAACCAGCCCCACATTTGCACTTCGAGAAATGCTTGATCATATAAAATACTGCTTTTATTATATTGCATGGATTTACAATATAATACTTTTATCATGTAATTCTCGCAGTTTTTTCCAGTCAAAGGCAACAAAGAAGCTGCGGAGTTCATGACTTTCTGTTGCATATGCAGTAACGATGCAGTTGCCCAAAAAGGGCAAAAAAATTAAAATAAAAAGGAGGCACGCGAAAGTAGGCCAGAAATGATTGCAATAGAGGGGAAGGAATTCAAGGGAATGAACCAGAAGCATGGTCGTACACATATCACTTTCCCCTCAAGCATGGAATGGAGAAACAAGCCAAAGATGGGAACGATGACGGAATGCACCGAGTTTTGGGACATTGATTTTTATTTTTATTTTGTTTAGATACTTAGTTTGGGTCACTAATTATCCAGCCATTTAATTTACTGCCCTTGGTCTCTGGGACTTGTGATGCCACTTGTATACTGCCCTTGGTCTCTGGGATTTGGGATGCCACTTGTATACTGCCCTTGGTCTCTGGGACTTGGGATGCCACTTCTATTCGCCTCATCATCAGTTGCCAGAATGAGATGATCCCCATCTCTTATTGCTTCTATATCATCCACTTCTGCTCCATAGTTGGTGAGAACTCTGGTGGGTGAAATTTTGAATTTCCTAGAGCCAAGTAATAGCAGCTCCTGAATTGATCCAGGCAGGACTACAAGCTTCGTATCCTTCTTCTCCCCTCGGTAACGGCTAATCACCACTCTCGGAACCACTTCCTCAGACGACCCAACGCCTGAAATGAGGTTGACGGCAGACCGTGGGCTAATCTCCCCTGCCTGCGCTATAGACATGACCCCGAATAGGGAGTTATGGAAGTTGCTAGCCTTGCGCCGGCGGAGGCTACTCTGCTGGCGCCCGATTATACCAGAGGGGCCCACACTCCCATTAGCTGCACCACTTAATGAAGTATCACTCCTAAACCGCACGTTGATTGGCACGCCTGGCTCTGAGAAAGTAACTGAAGCTTGATTCCCAAGCTCTTCTTTGGTTTCAAACAGAACTTTTATTGCTTCATGGCCGAGGTGATCGGCAAGGCTTCTTGGGGTCCAGCCCTGGGCATCAGGCTTGTCAATGAAGGCTCCATGGAATAGCAGTAACTGTACCAGTTTGGTATTCCCTTCGTTAACAGCAATATGGAGTGCCGTTGTCCCATCGCTCCTAGCTACGGTCAGATCACCTCCGCAGCGAACAATGTCGTTGAGCATTTCTGTGCTTTCCTTCTCTGCGGCTACACAAGCAAAATGACCCATATTGCCATTAAGGAGATCCGCGCCGTTGGCCAGCAACAGTTTTATCATCGGTTCATGTCTTTCGTAGATTGCCTCCCAGAGTGGAACACTTCCCTCAGCATCTGCATTGAAACAGGTGAAGACAGCATTACCATCTGATTTTTTTATTTTTTTATTTTTTTCGATGTTATTGCCATCTGAAAATTTTTTTTTAAAGTTATTGCCCTCTGAAAATCCGTAAACAACTATATGGCGCCCGGAAGCATGGCAACATATATTTTCCAGTCAGTCATTAGGGGAAATGAATGCTGCTTTTCTGATCAATAACCACAAACAGTCTGGGTTGACAAGTTTTAATTCTTGCATGGAAGGCTAATACGATAGAAGATTGTGGAATCTTCTTCATTAGGTACCTTTGCAATTTGGGTCTGCACCAAAATTTAGTAAGAGGATTGCAGAATTCTCACTTCCTTTAGATGCTGCAATGTGCTGAATACAAATTAGGAGAAGCAAAGGAAATGAATTAGAGATTGCCTGGAGTGAATCTTTCCAGCTACAAAACATCTGTGTAAAGAAAGAAGATCAGATAAGCGACACCATAGCATGCTAAGCCAACGACCTAACTCTGACTTTTGTGCCAATGAGAGCCACTCAAAGGGTGCGCCCACATGTGAAAATCAGCCGGTATCAGATATCATCAAAATGACCAGCAGGCAAAGATGGATTTAGAATATAAATCCGCTGACGACTAATGATTTTTTCCTGATGGTGGGTCCACCTTCTGGGCAATTTTTTCGACAGGCACACTCACTTCCTTTCCTAGTAAGCCTGTGGCTTGCGCCTTGACATTCACCACAGCAAGCAGTATGTATGAGCGAGTCTGTATACCAGTGCAGTCCGCCCACTGCTGTCTGATTCATTGGGGTCCAAACCACGCTCCAGTAACTGTTGCAGCAAACTCTCATCACCTCTAATTGCAGCAAAGCAGAGGGTGACGGGCATGTCCGTTCTACCACGGGCCAGCATCTTTTCTGTCTCCGCTAGGACTCTCTCCATAAGTGGATCTTTCATGTCTTTCAAATGCTGCAAAAGATACACGACATAATAGAATCAGTGGATCTGCTTCAGCATTTCTTTATTTCCCATTTTTCTATCTTTGCTCCATGAACTACTGTGAAATTACGGAAACATTATCAGAAGATGGCATATCATATTTAAAATCAGGCACTACAAACCTGAAGGAAGTTGTTCATGATTATGGTTCCATCGCCAATATTTGATTGAACAATGTTCAAGAAGGTAGTTCGATTCAACCGCAAAAGCTGGCTCAGCCGCTTGGTGCGAACAGTGAGCAGTTGTGGTCTGTAACAAAGGACACCAATCTCACCAACAACATCGCCTACTCTCGCCTCTGCAACAACCTGCACTGGTCCATAGGCTGCTTTTTCACTACATACCAAGTACGATAGACGGAAGGCAGTTCAAAGGAACAATTCTGGACTTGCCTGTTCTACTCCATTTTTGTAGTCCAGCAAATCCTACAAGACAATGTACAATCAAGAAAATCACCCAATACCGAATATTAATAGGAACATAGGCAAATGATTGACGAGGAAGTTCCCCATTTAACTGTGAGTAGCTTCTTCTGATCTTTTGGCTATCAGATTTTTTTTTTTACTTGCGTTCCTATCCGCTGATGCATCAGGCACAAGCTTGCCACATGAAAATTGAAAGTTGAAACAGCTTTTTGGAAAAAGTGGGAGAACGAAGGTTGAACGGTTCAATTAAAAGAGACAAACTACAAAAAAATTTCCTTGACCGTGAAAAGAACATGAGTCTATTGCTTAAAATAGTACAATTCAACTTCTACTTTCCGTTACGTCAGTGCAGCCATCAACAACCACTGCATGCATCTGCATTACTTCACATGGACTTTCATTGCACAATCAGGTTTATTTGCAGTTATCAAGCAAGGCTAGCAAAGGAATTTACCACAGCACCAGTCACCATCATATAAAAATCTGTTGGCGCTTCATTCTGGAGAATCACATCTTCCTTTGGAGGAAAATACTCTGCTTTCATTTCTGAGACCTTCAGAAGAAGAACGAAATATTGCCCCGTATATATATTGGTAATCCAAAAGAAGATTGAACTGCTGGATTCAGAACGAATAAAAAGAAATGGTGCATCATACCAGCTGAAATAGCAAATCATGTGAGGCCCCATGGAACAAGTATACTTTGTCAACAAGAGAGTAAAAAAGGTAATGCGAAATGCTGGAGCGGATTGCTTTTGGGAGGCGATCCATAATCTCCTGTTGCTGTAGCCCCTCAGAGTCTGTCCTGTACTTCAAACTCAAGTGGGCCATCATTTGTTCTTGCAGCCGAACTGGAAGCTGTTGTCTTTGAGCGAAAGCTGATGCTGCCTGGACCGTATCCCTCTGATGTTCGCCCAAAAGCAAAGTCACGAAATTAATTAATGACTGAGGCCTTTCACTTTCACATAAAGTAGTACGTGGAGCGATCGAGAAGCAAGAAAAAGAATGGAACGACTCACGAATTCTTTTGTTCTACTGGTGGCTTGGACAACCAAATTAGTCATGTTCCCAATCAAGTACGCTGTGAGCGCCAGATTGAACATGATGTAGAAGATGCTGAAGATCATCTCCGCTGGATTTACAGGGTGCAAATCACCATACCCAAGGGTGGACAGTGTAGTGATTGACCAGTACATGGAGATGATATAACGCTTCCAGAGTACCACGTCATGGAAGTCACCCCAAAAGGCGCCAATCCATGTGGCAGCAGGGTCATGGTTCTTGGCAGCGATGAGGTAAAAGAAGCATCCACCTGAATGAACTGAAAGCAGAGTCACCTACAGTAATATGACGTTGCCAACAAAATACGATGTACATTAATTATTAGCTGGGGGGACTCAGTTCAAAATTTCAAACTGGGAACAGCTGGATTAATTAACTAATTCTTCAATGCTTACTCCGGTGAGCTTCAAACATCTGACCCAAAAGTAACTGAAGTTCATATCCTTCTCTAATCTGCCCAATCAGAAAAACAACTATTGCAAGGCACAATGATTCTTCTTCAACGATATAAATATATTTATATACACAAAAAAGAAGCTGAATTTGGAGGCACCCATCATAAAATATGAAGCATGAAGTGCTTGCACTTACCTCGCAAACAGAGCACTTACTCTTCGAAGACGCCACAGGCGAAGCATGGTAAATCCATATGTGGCGAAATCCGTAGGCAACACTTGCCTGGCCAGCTCCACGGGTATGGTGGAGAAGACATCTAATATAAACCAAGTTCGCAAGTACCTCCATGCAATCTTCTTAGGATCATCCACCAGCAGATATGTCAATTTGTCGAGATACGCCACGAAGAAGGTTAAGATGATGTCCACTGCGAAAAATGCATCCACCAAGTTGTCTACCACGGCTAGGATTCCCCGATCACCGTCTTCGAACGAGAATTCGAATGGAGCTGCCCAAGCGGAATAGATGACCAGAAGGATGAGCAAGTTCTGCCATGATCTACACAACAGCTAGCAGGGTGCACCCACGTAAGCACAAACAAAATCTACGGATATAAGCTGGCTAGCTGGTAAATTGGTAACGGATTATTCTAGCTTGGCGATTCATAATTATAAGCCTTCAATCATTTGAATTGTTTGCCATATATGCTCTGGGACAAGTTAATAAATTTGATCAAATTTACACCACAACAGGACGTAATGTAATGTAATATTTGCGATAGTATTACGTTGCCGATGGGGTGGGCAACGTCGTTGCATGCATGAAGGTTGATAGCCAGAGTTAATGGCGTTCATGTCATGAATTACGAAATTAGTTTGGGAGATGGATGGATGGGAAGAGACCTGTATTTGGGATCATAAGGCGTTATGATGAAAGTCCTGCGCTTGATCTTACTAACGCCCCGGGCGCCGAGGGAAGGGAGCAACCCACTCGTGTAGTTAGTGTAGCTGGATACGGTATCATCTCTCGACGCCAGATCATCTTCTTCTTCGCCATGGCCATTGCCAAAACATGCTGGAGCCTGGAACACGAATTTCTTTTTCTTCACCATTTTATCTTCTTCTTTTTCTGTCTCTCTCAATTTTTCCCTTCTTTCTCCTCGTGCCTCTCTTCGACTTTTTCACCGACAGATGTGCTAAGAAAATTCGACCACCCGCGACTCACAGTGCAGCTCGTGTCAAGAGGGCTCGCATTTCGATTGACGTCTATATTTCAAGACAACAATATGAACGGCTCAGATTGTTTTGTTTTGCATGTATGCATGGCACGTTGACCATGTAACATGGAGAATCATTGGTGGACCTTCGGTCGCGATGGATACAAAACAAACAGCTCGGGCGAATTTTCCCCTCGTCCGGCGAAAGCAGCGGGAGCTAATGTCTCGGCGAACGGCCCGAGTATTCTGCTGCCAAGCATTACGTAACATTTTTCATGTTGCACGTGTGAACAATCTAAAATACGACTCCCGTTTGAATCCCTTATGTAAACAGCGGTGTCGAACCTCTCTTAGCCCTGTTCATTTTTAATATATGGATGACCGATTAAAAAATCTACTTCATTTATTATATGTGTCATTATTTACATTAGCCAAATGATGTTTAAAAATATTTTTCTTATTTTTTAAGATTTTTTCCAAATATACCCATTATGTTTAACCATATTTCCAAATATGCCCACTACGTTTCAAAAATCTCAAGTACACCCACCACGTTTGCACAAAATCCCAAAAGTACCCATTCCGTCAGTGACCGTTATGTTATTTAACTGCTGCGCCTGAAAATAGGTGTCAATTTTTCAAAAATACCTAGAATAACACTGGGACGAATCATAGAAATAATGGGTTCTTCACTCCACGCGCGCAGGAGTTGAAAGGTTGCAAGAGAAAGAAGTTCATATAGTACGAAAACCTCATTTTCACGTATGCGTATAAAATTTTTGTCATCATACATCTTTCATTCATGGATCATTACGGTGCATATTTTGTGCATTCTTTTTTAAAACAGACTATATAAAGTGCGGCTACCATTTATTTTTTGGACATAAAATTAATTTGCTGTCATCTGCCCAGGCTCATCAAAGTTCCTCGAGCTCATTATCTGCAAATTTTTTTCTACTTTAAAGCATTTAAGTTCTGTTTGGATCTTGCGTAATAGAGAATACCTTTAGCAAAATTATGTGTATAATACCTCTCTATATCCCACCCTCTTATTTACTACGAAGACTAAAATGGCAAGATTAAGCGGAACAATGGAAAAATAATAAGGTTACTTTGCAACATAAGAAAATGTTTTGGTTTAAATAATTAAGTAGTGATTGTGGTTAGTTGATTAGAAATGTGGGCCCAAATTCTTAAATGGAGTAAACGCATTATAATTTGTTATCTTTCTTTTTCTTCTTAATGACTATAAAATGTTGTCGTTTCCGCATGAAGCGGAATTCAACAGTATCCTAATGACATCAAGGGTGTGTTTGGGAAGTTGTAAAACTTTTGATGAAAAGTTTTGTATGTAAAAGTTGTCAAATCAGTAGAAAATGATATGATATTGTAGGGGTAATGATGAGGAATAAAGAGAATAAATTTAAAATAAATAGGTTTGTTGTATTGGTAGTTGTGTAGAAATGATTGAAAAGTAGGGTTGTTGTATAGAAATATGTGTAAAAAATAATTAAAAAAAAAAGTAGTTATAGAGAGTGAAAAGTTTTAGGTTGAAAAGTTTTAATTTGACAACTTTTTCAAATTGCCAAACATACCCCAAATTATCTAATTTTAAGGTCGGTTATCAAAATCAAAGACTAGCATACGTGCGAACCTGCCGTGTGGCAGTTGGTTTCGCAGGTGGCTTGATGCCCCGTCCACCCGGATTCGACTCCCGTGTTCAGCATGTAATGCCGTCGAGCAGTGGCTCTGGCAAAAATTAAAAAAAAAAAGACTAGCATACGTGGAGATGTGGGCATCGATCGAAGACGTCGGAAGCAGAGGTAAGACGAGACGTCGCAAGCAGAGGAGACAAGGGCGTTGGAAGCAGAGGAGACGGGCATCTGAAGCAAAGGAGATTGAGATGGTTGGCAGCAGATGCGGATGAAGATGCCGGAAACAGAAGGAGACGGAAACGTCAAGCCAAATTCAAATTCAAAGAGAAACAGATGAACAGTTGTCGACGAAGACGGAAACAGATGGCAGCACCAGACAAAAACCAAATTCAAAGAGACAATAAACAACTGTCGGTGGAGGAGAATCGAATCAATGGAGACAGACAGAGGAGCCCGCCACAGTTGCCGACGTTGGAAGCAGATTGAGCCGGAGCCGGAGCCGGGGAAGTAGATGATGAAAATGGGGATTAGGTCGCACGGGATTTGGGCGGGCGCGGATGGACGCCCTAGCTCGAGTTTGCCCCTTTTCGTTTTGCCCCACTTAATGGGTATTTAAGTAATTTCAATTATCTACTAACGCCGTTTTCACACGTCTGTCACGGAGTAGGTACATTCGGTATTTTGTGCAAACATGGTGGGTATATTTGAGATCTTTGAAACGTAATGGGTATATTTAGAAATATGGTCAAACGTAATGGGTATATTTGGAAAAGCCCTATTTTTTATTTTTTATAGATAAGTAAATCTAGGTGTATTAAATCTATAAACTAAGTTTTACTTTTTTTTGGATATTTTTAAGTATTTTTTTGGATTTTTAAACACAACTGCGTTTTTAAGGTAAATAATTACGAAAATGACACTATATTTAAAAACTAAAAATAAATAATTAAAAATATCCAAAAATGGTAAAACTTAGTTTATAAATTCAATACATTTAGATTTATTTATCTATAAAAAATAATAAATAAAAAATATATTTTTGGGTCAAACGCATGGATAAGGACTTTTTATATTATCACGGAATTTCTTTCATTTATTTAATATTATTATGCATGTACTCAGTCTATAAATATATAAAACCAATATAATAAAATAGCTTAATCCTAAATATCAATGCTAAAATAATATTTTTGACATCTAAATAATTTAAAATAGTGGCATGATTTCATGTGGTCGGCTATATGGGGTGCCCCATGAGTCCAATTGTGGGACTTTTTTATTTTTTTATTTTTTGATAAATATGTAAAGTTATATATATTTAATTTATAAATCAAATTGTACCATTTTTTGATATTTTAAATATTCTTATTTTTAAAGGCATTGGCATTTTCGTATTTTCAAAAAATTATGAAAATATTATTATATTTAAAAATCAAAAAAATATTTTAAAATATCCGAAAAATAGTAAAACTTGGTTTATTGATTAAATACACATAACTTTATGTATTTATTAAAGATAAAAAATAAAAAAAGTCTAATGGAAACATGCTTCTATAAAATATGACTAATATGTTATCGTATTCTAATATATTTGTGGATTGATCGAATTATTTTTTATAATTTACAAACATATATATCAATTTTTAAATTTTAAGTAAATGTGCTCATGCACAAGGGCGGATCGACGTACGCTTCAATGGGGGCAATTGCCCCCACTAACATTTTAAAAAATTAGTTTATGTATATACGGGGTATTATATTTTTCTTTGGCGGCCCTCCCTGACGAAAATTCGTTGCCCCAATGATGAAAATTTATACTAAAAACAGAATTCATTTCAACCACTGTAAAATTTCTATGCAAGGTTGCTTTGTCTTTTTTCTTGATTAGAGTGATATTCTCTTTGAATCTCGAAATTTTTAATTGCTAGTTAAATATAATCTCATTGGCAACCAAAATAGTTGACATCTAATAAATAAAAATTGAATATTTTTAATTTCTATAATTAATTATAAGAACTTAAAACTTTTATTAATGCATTTTGACAATGAATTTTTCTCATTTTTCTTTCTACATATCCTATTTCTTTTATTACTGTTATAGCTTTCATGACTTTATTTGTAATTTGTTAATTTAGAAATTTGTTCGATACTCAGCCACTATAAAATGAAATCTCTTTTTAGTTTGTCCTCTTTCCTTTCATATTTTGCATATTTGATATCTCTTATTTTTATGTAAATATCTCTTTTTTGAATTTAAATTTTTTTAAAGATAATAAATTGATAGTTTGTTTAAATCTTATTTAGAATTTTGATATTAAGTTTATTAATTTTCATTAGTTGTTATGCTTATTTGATTTTTTGAATATGAGATGATAGGAGATTTTATTTTTAATTTGTAGATGCAATAAATATAAATTTATACTTAAATATCACTAGTGTAAAGTATAAATATCAATAATTATGGTATAAATATTGTTGGTGTATAAAAATATAAATATATTTAAAAAATATAATGATATCTAATCATATATCCTCTTTAATTAAAAAACTTGTATTTATCACATATTTTGGTTTCATGAATTTTTACTCATGACATTGTCGAAGGTCATCCATCTATAAATAATTAATATTAATTAGCTGATTGTAAAATAATAGCAATTTAATCTGACAACAATACATTAATTATAAAAAAAATTATATTTGCTTTTAAATTGATGATAACAGACATTATCTTTTTTCACTTTTTATTTAAATGTTATCATCTCGTACTCTAATTCTAGAGTGAAGATGGTGTTAACAATATATTTTTAAAAAACTTAACATATTTATTTTTTCTATGATAAAGTGTGACAAAAAATATTTTAAAATTTTTAGAAATAAGGTGTAAACTTTGCCCCCACTTACCGAAAGTCCTAGATCCGCCATTGCCCATGCACATATATATTTTTTTTTTATCAAAGTCCCATGCATATGCTTGATTTAATAAAGCTTATCTCCTAACTAAACAAGTGATATTAAATTAATGAATTGATTGAATTTTGCATTAATCATCAGCATCTTAAAATTGAGAAGTTTGCATGGAATCATTTTATATGATTCGGTAATATAAATCTCTCTTAAATGCAACTCAATTCATTTTTAATATTTCAATAGTTGATAAAAAAATATATTTGATCTTCTATATTTAACATCATTCATATTATAATAGAATTTTCTTTCATTTGTTTAATATCATTATATAAAGGCCCTGTTTACAAATGCACGAAATTAACGTAAAAATAGTTTGATGCTAGGTATTAAAATTAAAATAGTATTTCAACATTCAAACCATCTAAAATATGACTACTATATAAATAAATAAGTTTATAAAATATTATCACATCATAATCTAAAATATAACTACTATTTAATAAATAATTTTATATAGCATTATTATATTGTAATATATATATGCAAATGAATATAATCATTTTTCCTATTTTACACAAAAATATATTGAATTTTAAGTAAAGGAGTGATAAATATTATGAACCAATTGAATTTTACATCAATCATTAACATATTAAAAATTAAAAATTATATAAAATCGCTTTTATGTAATGTAGTTACCCAGCCCATATATGGTATATCAATAAAAAAACAAAGAATCTATGCTACTTATAAAATTATGTGTAGCTATAAATTAAATATTAAACAATATCTCTCCTAATTAGTTACATTTGTATACTTACAAAATTATATACGAGGGAAAAAATGATTGTATTCAAATTATATGAAAATATATATAATCAAAATTAACTACTTTTAAATGCATTCGTTCTGAACAAAATTACTAAAGTGTTAAAAGACTCTTCTATTATGCAAATGACAGATGAGCATAAAAATAATCTAAATGAAGCATAATATTTAAAGTAACATATATTTATATGCAAACGTATTAACGATCGAAATAATATAAATTTATGATAAACTTTCTTAAACGTAAATTTATTTTAGTGCCTTTTATTGTAAAAAATTCTAGAATAAACACGCTTAAAAATTAATTTTCTTGTGTTACACAAGAAAAAATATAGAAAAAAAATTTAAATATCTAAAATTTCTTCTAAAAACTAATGAAAACATTAGTATATTCCTTGATAAGATTCCTTAAGAAACTTAAATACCTCTTGAATTAAAGTTTCCTTCAAATAAATATGAAATTATTCCGCGGGCCGCCCGTTTAAGGAATGAGAATTACTCCTAGATGGATTCCACTTTGATGACAAAATCAAAATTTAACTGTTCATATTATTTAAATTAATTTCTTTTATTAAGTGTTAAAAATTACTTCAAGTGTTAGGTGAGCTTTAACGGCTTAAAAATGTACAATTATGCATAATTTATGAAAAATATTTTTATTTTTTATTAGGAAAATATTTGTATTAAGATTATGAAAAATACTTATATTCAACTACAAGTGCATTAAAGTGGTGTTGTAATTTGTAGAATTATTCACACGAATAATTTTATTTTAATTATTTTATACATTTATCGAATGGGACTCATGAGTATTTTTAATTTGGATGAAATTTAATTTTTTAGCTAAACAAATGAAGTGAATTTCACGTTATTATTAGGTGGGGAAATTTTCAACTAGTTCACAAAAAATTTAGAGGTGAAACCCTAGCTTATTCCACTAGAATAATTATTCCTAGAATTCAACCCTTTTCATTTGTATCCCTTCTCTAAAAATATCCGTAAAAAAGTGCCAAATACTCTTTTATCGATCCTGTTGCGCGCGGAGAGACACGAGAGATCAACTGAAAGAAAGTGCTGGGTCAAGCATGGAAGACCGAATCCACTTTGGATGGAAGCTGCGGCAATTCTGCTGGGAATTTCATGGACTTCACAACTGGGTTGTACCAGGTTAGTAATTAGAAGTGACTCTCTAATCTTGATCAAGTTGCTGAAAGACAATGGTTACCGGATAACCAGCCTAAAATTTTTGTTGGATGAGATTAGGGAACATGCGTTCCGTTTGAAAAATGAGTTTTTTTTGTTATGTCTTAAGATCTGGAAACGGTGTGACCCACTGTATTGCAAAAGAAAGAAAGAAAGAAAAAAAAGAAAAAGAGTTTGTACGTATACTTTGGAGCGTTGGATTGCCACTTGCCAATCATGGCGACTGGACTTTAAAGATCGCAGTTTATTTTTCTTACTATTTTTTTTCTTTTTTTGAAAAAATGGGCGATGAATTAGGTACCTATAGATCAGACGGTCTAGGTTGAATAGTCAGGAAATCAATCTTCTTTGAGTTAGGAAGCCCCGAAGCGGGTTGATGGACTGGATTGGGTCTACCCAACTTCAAACTTGGGCGAGCCCCACTCATTGAGTCCATGTTTTCAGCCCAACCCACCCGTTTCAAATGGGATGAGTCAACCCGACCCACTTGAACCTCACCTATGGTTTGTTCACAGCTCCTGGGATGAATATGATATTGGATTTGCTATTTCTCAAAATTACTTTCCTCGTTTTCAACATATAGTAAAATGCTTTTCTTCATTTACGATTACCTTTTCTCACTCTTAAAATATAATAATTTATTTCTCATTTATAATACAATTTTTTCTCAATGTTGATATGCCTTTCATCTTTCTCAACATACAATAATAGATTTTCTTTTGTCTTACGTCTTTTATCTCATCGTCATTTCATCCAAGCTGTAAGCAAGTGGACTGACAATCCTATCCATCCATTTAAAACTCGAAACTAACCGGATTATCCTATCGGCCTAACCATCTCTCTCCCCATTTAATTCTCAAATGTTTTCAGTGTAAATATGTGTTTATGTCGATGAAGGTGACGCGAAGCAAACACAGGAGAAGAAAACCAGACGCGTGAGGATGCACTATAATCTTGCTCGTGAGTGCATTAAAAGTTTTCCTGCGAGGGATTTTTGACACTTTTGTCGATATCCATTGTTGATGGTGCCGCGAACGGTATCCGTCGAAGCCCGAACGGCTTCTGAATCAGGCCAAAACCGTCAAAGTGGAACAAAATTGCAATAGACAAGAGACAACTAACGCGGGCTCCCGGCATCTTCCGGCCATGCATGGGAAACGTGATGGCAGGCGGGAAACATCACCTCCATCTCTCATTTCGTTTTCTCATCTTCTTTTGATTTTTTTTTTTTTTATTAGGAAGAAAGAGAGAAAAAAGAAAAAGGACGAAAATGTGTTAGCGAACCACTAGCCGGACCGGACTAGTTGATTCCTTAAATTTGATTTTCTTAGGGTGTGCTTAAATCAATGACCACGATAATAAGGAACAAGCCTATTCAATGAAGAAATGCCGGGGAAATTAATTAGAAAAAATATGTAGCGTTAATGTCTAAAAAATAAAATTTAGAAAATTGATAATTTGGGTGTCAGCAAAATATCGGAGGCCGCCTCAGATCCGAGTCACCATGTTGACCTGGTCAATTTTTCAGCTTAATCTTGAATAGTGATAGGGGCGTGCCCAGATTAAGATAAAGCTGCAACCCGGTTAATAACCTAGTTTATGGCAGGTTTAGGTTGAGATTTTCTTTTCTTCGTGGGGAGAAAGCTAATGTCCCAGAGCTTTATATTTACAAGGCACGAATAATTGTTTAAATGGGCTGGTAATGGGCTAAGATAGTTTGGCCCACTCATCAGCATGCAAACCCTGTTTAACCCATATAAATCAAAGAGTTATTTTTTATGTTTATCTTTCAAATTGTGCATATTTATCAATAATCTAATTAAAAACACATATAATGATGTTTTAAATTTAATAGATAGCATTAGAAACATTCTTTGATTATTTAATGTTACATTTTATATATTTATTATACATTGCTGACAGCCCTTTTCATATAATAACTTTCGATTTTTAAAGTCGAGCTAAGTCGTACTTAGGGGTGAGAATTAGGGTAGGTGTAGCACGTGGTTTTTAGCGCGCTACGATGGGCCGACGAATGGGCCTAAAAAAGTGTAAGGTAAGCCCAAAAATACATATAACCATGAACTAAAATGAGAAAATAAAATATGCATACACCAAAAAAGGAGAATAAGTATGACATGCAAATTAGCGAGTTAGCGGGTTAGACGTGATGCAAGTTAAGTGCAGAAATTAAACGTGCAAAAATAAAAATATAAACGATGTAGAAAAGGGGTTCAAGATCAGAAATGAAATAAATATAAAAGGTGTAGACATGGGGGTTAAAGAAGGGAGATGCAAGCGTTAAGGCTTTTAGATGATGCAAGTTTTTAGAGATTTTTAAATGATGCGAGTTAGTCAAACGCAAACATGTATTTCAATTAGACGCAATTAGCAGTTAGTAACATGCACACAAATAAAGATAAAATATAATATATTAACTTTAGGAGTCGCCACTAACCATATAACGGTGGTTAGTCCGTATACAATAAGGCACTAAAAACAGAGATTCTCTGGGTGAACTCACAACTAGAAAAAAGAATACAACTTTATTTTTCTAGTACATCGGTCCTAGGAGTGCAATATCCAAAAATAAAAAAAATTTATATGTAAAAGCTCAGGAGGGTGGAGGCGGGAATTTAATCCCTAGGCTTTTTTTGAGGCCCTAACTCAATCTGGAAATTGAAATCGGGTAATTGCTCTTACTGCGCAGAAAATAAATGTTTCTTATGATGGTTTAATTTTATGTGTTTTTTTTTTATATGTTTATTTTATAGATATAATGACATATACTTGTTGTATACATGTTTTGAGAAAAGAAAAAAAATACAAAGGGTAGATGGATAACGTACTGGAGCTCAGTTTTCTCTTTCTTTATATATATATATTAAAAAAACGAAAAATGGCAATGAGAGGAGAGAAGACATATTGGAGCTCGGTTTTCCTTTTTTTTACTTTTTTTTTTAAAAAAAAAGTGAAAAAGCGGAGAAGTGAAAACGTACTGAGGAGTCTGTGTGCTCCTTTGATTTTTTTTGTTTTATTATTTTTTTTTGTTTAAAAGGAAAGCAACGAGAAGAGGAAGAACTGAATGTTCATGGTTTGCGTGATGATTGGATTTTTTTTTTTTAAAAAAGAAACGAAAAGATGGCAAATGGGAAGAAGACGTACTGGAGGTTTACGTCTTGATTTCCTTTTTTTTTTTTTAATATAAAAATGAAAGGGAGGGATAATATCCAGGAGAACAACGTGCAGGTATTTTTTTTTTTACAAAAAATCGAAAATATGAAAAAAAGAGGGATGAGAAAGGACAATGACGCTGGAGAGGGGTTTTTGTTTTTTTTTTTTTTTTTAAAAAAAAAGAAAACGAAAAATGAAAGAGGAAGGGGAAAGGATGTGCTATGTGTTTTTTTTTTTTAAAAAAAAAACGAAAAATGAAAAGGAGAAGAAGGATAACGAGCAGAGAACGGGCAGATATTTCTGGTCTTCCGTTCTTTTGTTTTTTTTTTTTTTAAATGAAAAAAAATGGAAAGGAGAAAAAAAATAACGAGCAGATGGGTTTTCGGCTCTCGTTGATTTTTTTTTGAAAAAAAAAAAAAAATGAAAAATGAAAACGCGCTGGTGCTGGTTTGTTTTTTTTTTTTTAAAAAAAAAATGAAAACGAGAAAAGGGGAAGAAGGACAACGGGCAGATATTTCTGATCTTCCGTTCTTTTGCGTTTTTTTTTTTTTTTTAAAAAAAAACGAAAATATAAAAGCCAGAGAGGACACGCTGCTGCTGTATCTTGATGCAAAAAAAAAAAATCGAAAGGAAAACAATAGAGGCAGCGGTGATGGAATCCGTTTGCTCATTTCTTCTCTCTCTCTTTTTTTTTTTAAAAAAAGCAATCAGATGGGAGAATGGGTTTCCTAGAAAAGGAAAGTAGCTGGTTTTGAGATATTTCTCACCGTGTCTAATAAGAGGAGAGTGTCCTCTTTTTATAGGTTTTTAAATTTGAAAAATTGCAATTTGGTATTTTTTCTGATTTTTTTGCACAATTTCCTGTTTTCTCTTTTTTGCAAAAATATAATAAAAATGGGCCTTCTAGTAATTTTGTGAGTGGTTTTTGAAAACCATTCATGGGGCCCATGGTTTTGTTGGGCTAGTAGGTCAAATATTTTTTAGCCATGCATTTTGTATAATTTATCCATGCCTTGATCATCATCTATTTTTCTTGATCTTAGATGGGGCCCACATTTATTAATGTTTTTGATTCATTTTAACGGTTCAAATTTCTACTTAATAAGTTGGATTTATCACTTTTATTTAGCACTTGAAAATATTGCAAATTCTCCTATTTTTTAGTCAAATTGATTTTGACCATTAAAATCTCCTAAAATAATGATTATTTGTTTAATCCAAACCGTTCATCATGTCAATTCCGCTCCAATTATCTTAAGAGAATATTCTTCGCTTTATCTTGAATGCAAATGGCCCTTGATCTGCCATATGGATTAGTGATCGTCACTTGCGTAGTGGGCTTTGAGGCTTCGGAGGCCCATGAATCCTACACAAATTTTGGGCTTGCAAATATATAGGTTAAAAATCCAAAATGAATCCACAAAACCAAATAATAGTAAGCCCATTTGAAATTTTATTATTATTTTATTAATTATGTTATTATATATATATATTTTTACGTTTTTGTGGGGTGTCAACAGTTGCCCCCCCTTCTTTAATGATAATGATCATTGTCATTAAAGAAGGTATGGTTGACACCTAAAATTTTTTTCTCTTTTTAATACAGCTTAATATGATTTTCTTAATTTTTATAATTCGCCTTACGCTCATGCTTTTCAATTTTTTTTTTTTTTAAAGATTGTCTTTAACAATTTCTTTTTAGGAAATTTTCTTGTAATCATATTATGTAATCATTATAAGCTTTCATAGTTTTTTTTTTATAGAAAAAATTAATAATTATTGACTTTTGTAGCCATATGAGTAGTGAAGTTGCAAAATTTCAAGATTATTAATTGAAACAATTAGCTCAAGAAGTGAGCTTCATTTAACTTATATTAGTGATAATTTTTCCATGAAATATCTAAAATAACATAGCACGTGAGTATTTGATCTATCAACTGGTAGATGTCAGATGCATGAAACCTTAATAACTCATCCAAGCGAGTTAACTGTAATATCAAAATATAATGGTGGTGTATTGTACTTTTCTCCCCTCACCATATTTCAGGGTATCTGAGGATTTTCTTTAATATATATTTTTTCTTCCCCTCACCATATTTCAGGATATCTGGGGATTTTTTTCTTTTTTCTTTTTATTTTTGCAAATTTCCCCTTACCACATTTCAGGATACCTGGGGATTCTTCTTTTTTTCTCTCTGAAATCTTCCCCTCACCATATTTCAGGCTATCTGGGGATTTTCTTTAATATATTTTTTCTTCCCCTCACCATATTTCAGGGTATCTGGGGATTCTTCTTTTTTTCTCTCTGAAATCTTCCCCTCACCATATTTCAGGCTATCTGGGGATTTTCTTTAATATATTTTTTCTTCCCCTTACCATATTTCAGGGTATCTGGGGATTTCATTTTTTCTTCCCCTCACCATATTTCAGGGTATCTGGGGATTTTTTTTATATTTTTTTTTTGAAAACAATTCACCACATTTCATAATGATATTAATAGTTATCTCTTTGGATGAGAAAATGTTAAATCATCTTTGTATCCACCAATTTTCATTAATGTGTGTATAAGATTTTTTTTAGAGTGCTATGAAATTTTTACATATGTCATGAAAGATTTTCACGAATATAACTGGTTACTTCTCACTTCTTGATCCGTTAGAGTAATAGATATTTTTGTTTTTTTTTTTTTTGAAATGCTTTGACATCTTGAAAATTTAACTTAAAATTTTGTTGTTTTTTGACAAAGAAATTATTTTTTTTTCTTTTTGTCTATTTTGCATTTTTGATTTTTTATGCTTGGCCAACCAACATGAACATCTTATGACTCTATGGATTAATATTTGCTTGGAATTCAATATTTTCAAGTAGTGTGGTCAATGACATTCTCATAATGGGGTTTACAACTAGACGAGTCGGTGCCTTGAGCTTTGCATGACCTACTGGGCTTAGCTTTGCATGACCTACTGGGCTTAATTGATGAACGCCTTGCGCCTTCTGCGACTTATGAGACTTAATAACTGGAATATTAATGATGGTGATGCCCCCCATTTAAGATTGACTTGCACATTTCTACACTTTAAAAAGACAATCCCATATTTTTTGTTAAATTTAATTAATTCATTTTTTATTCGATAGTGTTAATCATGAATTGATTGCCTTCTAATAGTTAAAAGATGATTTGGTTATCTCTCAAGTATATATATATATATTTTTAATATATCATTTTGTCCCTTTTTTTTTGCATTATCATTTTTCATCATTTTTTTTTGTATTTTTTGTAAATAAGATATGCTATCCATATGACTAATTTTGAAAATTTGCCAAAACATAATGTAAGTTTTTTTTTAAAAAAAAAACTCCTTTTATTTAAAAATAACAACCCAATTTTTTTATAAAAAATGCATATAAAATGTGGAGGGTAAAGTGACATACCTTGCTAACTATCTTCCAGGGTCCCATACCTTGTTTGCAGCCGTGCCCGATTTGACGCTGAAAATATTGATGACTTTCCTTGATTTGAGCCATGGTTGTCTCGGTCTCCCATGATAAAATAACTTCTTTGCTTTTCTTCTTTTTCTTTTCTTTTTTAGCCCTTGTCTCCTATTATTTGGCTTCCTCTTTTGTCTGAGAATGACATCACCTTGATATTTGTGCCGCATAGTTTTCCATTTGACATATATTGCCCCCATTTTTGTAATATGTTTTAGTATTTTGATAACTCCTCCTAGTTTTGAAATCTTTTTTAATATATTGGTAGTTGCCCTCAATTTTGTAACTTTTTTTGATAAATTGGTAACTGCCTGGAGTATATTGGGACCTTGCCAAAATATGGTGTCCATGCTGATTGAAAGCATTCTTTGCAATGATGATAAAGCCTCATTTTGAAGATTAATTCGATTTTTGGATAAGTACCCTACGCCTTTTGCGACTTTATGGGCCAACTTATCCCATGTCTGAGTAATAAAGCTCCCTGTGCTTTCTGCGACTTTATGGGCTAGCTTTTTTGATGATTGGATAACAAAGCTCCCTGCGCTTTCTGCGGCTTTACGGGCTAGCTTTTTTGATGATTGGGTAATAAAGCTCCCTGCGCTTTCTGCGGCTTTACGGGCTAGCTTTCCCAATGATTGAGATTTGATTTTATTTGAACTGTTTAAAATGAAGAGGCTTTGATAAGGAGTTGCAAATGCTTTGGTTTGATTTTCTGGTTGAGTCATGCTGCATGAGCTTTTGGTATATTTTGCAATAGTAGGATTTGTTTCTTTTTCTGGATTAATCGCTTTAAGATTCATTGGTTGGTTAATTGGAGTAGCAAGTTTTTCTGGAGAAATATCTTTTGGATTGGACTTTTCAAGCTTTGAAGATGAAATGTCTTGAATGAAATTTTTTTCCGAAGATACGTGAGAGTTGTCTTTTGGTTGATTAACTGGAATGAGAATTTTTTCCAAAGATATGAAAAAATTATCAGTTTGTTGATTAACAAAGGTGAAAAAAATTTCTGGAGGAATGAAGGGTACTTGGGAGAAATTTGTTGGATAATCCACTTTTGATATTTTATTTGTATTTTCGGAGAATCTAATAACCGATTTTCTTGTAGATGTTGGAGGAGAATTTGACTTTTTAGATTTAGATTGACTGGAAAATGTAAAAAATTCTTTTGATGATAAATGAGAGACTTTTGTTTGAGGAGCTGTTTTTGGTGTTTCAAAAATATTCTCGGAAAATTTACTTATCATACTTTCTGCAAAGATAGAAGATTCAGATGTCGTTAAATCTATAGGCTTTGATTGGATAGTTGAATCGGGAATCTCTTTTGAAAATATGTGGGAAGGGTCTACTTGGTTGGTCATTTTTGGTGCTCTACTTGTGCTTTCATGGAATATACTAATTATTTCTTTTGTAAAAGTAGGTGACCGGGGAGTCGACTCTGTAGACTCTTTCTGAAAAAAGATTGGATAATCCAGAGGTGGTGTCGGGGGGGTGATAGGATTAGAAGGTTTCCCCTTTAAAATAATAATTTTTGATTCGTCAACAGGTTGCTCTGAAAATATATTAGAGCTAGATGACGTGCTTTTTAAAACAATAGTATCATTTTGATCAACAGGCTTTCTTTGGAAAGAAGTGGGTTTAGAAGATGCACCTTTTAAAATCAGAACATCATTTTGATCAATAGGCTGTTTTTGAAAAGCAATGTGATTAAAATGTGCACCATTTAGAACAAAAATATCATTTTGATTAATAGGTTGTCTTTGAGAAGCGATGGGATTGGAGGGTGTACCCATTAGAACAAAAACTTCGTCTTTTATATTTGTGTGAAAAGTTTGTTTATTGGGCATGTAAGGGTTATGACTTCTATCTCCTTTAATCAAATAAACTTCGGGGCCATTATCGGACACTTGTGACTTATAATCCATTTTTTCACAAAAAGTGTTCCCTTGATATGGCCAAGGAGAGATGGTTCCTCTTCTAAATCCATACTCAATTTGATCACCTACTTGTATTGGTTGTGCAAAGCTAGTGAAGGGATATGAGACTAAATATCCAGAAATGCTAGGATGTACGGTCTTGATAATGATGGATATTTGATCTTCTACGGATAAATTGATCTTTAACTTTGCTGCTAAAGCTCTCCATCTAGCTATATACTCAGCAAATGGTTCATCCTCTTTTTGCCGTAAAGCTTCTAAGTCAGCTCTTTTAGGTGCAATATTTAATCTATAGGAGAATCTTTCTAAAAATGCTGATGATAGTTCATCCCATGTTCTAATTTGCTTATAGTCTAATGACGTATACCATTCTAAAGCGTCTTTCTTCAAACTATGTTGAAATAAACGTATTAAAATTTCCTCCTTTTTTACTAGTGGGTATAGGATTCCACAATAGGCTTTTAGGTGGGCCTTAGGACATGAATCTCCTTCATAATGGGGTAGGGCTGGTATTTCAAATTTATCAGGCAGGGTAATGTTAGGAAAAGGGCATAAATCCTCGATTTTTGAAGACGGTAACCCTTCTCCACCGTGTAACCTTACTTTGTCTTCTAACTGTTTTAATTGGGTTTGGAGAGTGTCTATTTTATCAGTAGTATGTTTTAAAATTATTTCTTCTTCTTCATAATGATCTATTTCTTTTTCTTTATTTGTATTAGTAAATACGCATTCTCTGTTGTCCTCTAAATTCCTAGACGGATGTAAGCTTTCTAATTTTTCTAGGACTTTGAGCATCATTCCTTCTAATCTATCTACTCGTTGCGTCATGTCAGTGAGGTCTGTAACCGGATGATTTGAGGATGATCCTCCCCTATTTTGTATTGCTTCAGCCATTTTTGCTTGATTTGTTTTAGACCTGGTGACTATTGGACTACGGGATGGTAATATTTTCTTTCTATGCACTATTCTTACTATATAAGTAGATTTTTAATATTGAATAGTATGTGACTTCTATGGATCCTTAGTAAAGGGCTAAAAAATTTATCTCCCTTTTTTTTTTCTTCTTATTTTTAGCCTTCTTTTTTTTTAAATAAAAAAAAAAAGAGAAAAGAAAAAAGAAGAAGAAGAAAAGAAAAAAGTAGAAGAAGAAAATACCCTCCTTGAGCTTTTACTAAAAATGGGAATTAGCACTCCTAGTCGTCCCCAGCGAAGTCGCCAAACTGTAGCACGTGGTTTTTAGCGCGCTACGATGGGCCGACGAATGGGCCTAAAAAAGTGTAAGGTAAGCCCAAAAATACATATAACCATGAACTAAAATGAGAAAATAAAATATGCATACACCAAAAAAGGAGAATAAGTATGACATGCAAATTAGCGAGTTAGCGGGTTAGACGTGATGCAAGTTAAGTGCAGAAATTAAACGTGCAAAAATAAAAATATAAACGATGTAGAAAAGGGGTTCAAGATCAGAAATGAAATAAATATAAAAGGTGTAGACATGGGGGTTAAAGAAGGGAGATGCAAGCGTTAAGGCTTTTAGATGATGCAAGTTTTTAGAGATTTTTAAATGATGCGAGTTAGTCAAACGCAAACATGTATTTCAATTAGACGCAATTAGCAGTTAGTAACATGCACACAAATAAAGATAAAATATAATATATTAACTTTAGGAGTCGCCACTAACCATATAACGGTGGTTAGTCCGTATACAATAAGGCACTAAAAACAGAGATTCTCTGGGTGAACTCACAACTAGAAAAAAGAATACAACTTTATTTTTCTAGTACATCGGTCCTAGGAGTGCAATATCCAAAAATAAAAAAAATTTATATGTAAAAGCTCAGGAGGGTGGAGGCGGGAATTTAATCCCTAGGCTTTTTTTGAGGCCCTAACTCAATCTGGAAATTGAAATCGGGTAATTGCTCTTACTGCGCAGAAAATAAATGTTTCTTATGATGGTTTAATTTTATGTGTTTTTTTTTTATATGTTTATTTTATAGATATAATGACATATACTTGTTGTATACATGTTTTGAGAAAAGAAAAAAAATACAAAGGGTAGATGGATAACGTACTGGAGCTCAGTTTTCTCTTTCTTTATATATATATATTAAAAAAACGAAAAATGGCAATGAGAGGAGAGAAGACATATTGGAGCTCGGTTTTCCTTTTTTTTACTTTTTTTTTTAAAAAAAAAGTGAAAAAGCGGAGAAGTGAAAACGTACTGAGGAGTCTGTGTGCTCCTTTGATTTTTTTTGTTTTATTATTTTTTTTTGTTTAAAAGGAAAGCAACGAGAAGAGGAAGAACTGAATGTTCATGGTTTGCGTGATGATTGGATTTTTTTTTTTTAAAAAAGAAACGAAAAGATGGCAAATGGGAAGAAGACGTACTGGAGGTTTACGTCTTGATTTCCTTTTTTTTTTTTTAATATAAAAATGAAAGGGAGGGATAATATCCAGGAGAACAACGTGCAGGTATTTTTTTTTTTACAAAAAATCGAAAATATGAAAAAAAGAGGGATGAGAAAGGACAATGACGCTGGAGAGGGGTTTTTGTTTTTTTTTTTTTTTTTAAAAAAAAAGAAAACGAAAAATGAAAGAGGAAGGGGAAAGGATGTGCTATGTGTTTTTTTTTTTAAAAAAAAAAACGAAAAATGAAAAGGAGAAGAAGGATAACGAGCAGAGAACGGGCAGATATTTCTGGTCTTCCGTTCTTTTGTTTTTTTTTTTTTTAAATGAAAAAAAATGGAAAGGAGAAAAAAAATAACGAGCAGATGGGTTTTCGGCTCTCGTTGATTTTTTTTTGAAAAAAAAAAAAAAATGAAAAATGAAAACGCGCTGGTGCTGGTTTGTTTTTTTTTTTTTAAAAAAAAAATGAAAACGAGAAAAGGGGAAGAAGGACAACGGGCAGATATTTCTGATCTTCCGTTCTTTTGCGTTTTTTTTTTTTTTTAAAAAAAAAACGAAAATATAAAAGCCAGAGAGGACACGCTGCTGCTGTATCTTGATGCAAAAAAAAAAAATCGAAAGGAAAACAATAGAGGCAGCGGTGATGGAATCCGTTTGCTCATTTCTTCTCTCTCTCTTTTTTTTTTTAAAAAAAGCAATCAGATGGGAGAATGGGTTTCCTAGAAAAGGAAAGTAGCTGGTTTTGAGATATTTCTCACCGTGTCTAATAAGAGGAGAGTGTCCTCTTTTTATAGGTTTTTAAATTTGAAAAATTGCAATTTGGTATTTTTTCTGATTTTTTTGCACAATTTCCTGTTTTCTCTTTTTTGCAAAAATATAATAAAAATGGGCCTTCTAGTAATTTTGTGAGTGGTTTTTGAAAACCATTCATGGGGCCCATGGTTTTGTTGGGCTAGTAGGTCAAATATTTTTTAGCCATGCATTTTGTATAATTTATCCATGCCTTGATCATCATCTATTTTTCTTGATCTTAGATGGGGCCCACATTTATTAATGTTTTTGATTCATTTTAACGGTTCAAATTTCTACTTAATAAGTTGGATTTATCACTTTTATTTAGCACTTGAAAATATTGCAAATTCTCCTATTTTTTAGTCAAATTGATTTTGACCATTAAAATCTCCTAAAATAATGATTATTTGTTTAATCCAAACCGTTCATCATGTCAATTCCGCTCCAATTATCTTAAGAGAATATTCTTCGCTTTATCTTGAATGCAAATGGCCCTTGATCTGCCATATGGATTAGTGATCGTCACTTGCGTAGTGGGCTTTGAGGCTTCGGAGGCCCATGAATCCTACACAAATTTTGGGCTTGCAAATATATAGGTTAAAAATCCAAAATGAATCCACAAAACCAAATAATAGTAAGCCCATTTGAAATTTTATTATTATTTTATTAATTATGTTATTATATATATATATTTTTACGTTTTTGTGGGGTGTCAACAGTAGGTCGACTAGTGGCCTGCCTTATCTCTACCCTGTTTTATGTCTGGGCGGATGGGGTCGGTAATTAGAAATTTTTAAAACTTTAAGGTGAGGACGGACCTCTGTATAATATATTGGCCGGCAACTGCTGCCATGTAAATAATAAGTGTGAAAATTAGAAAACTCTTAACATATCGTCTCCACAATTGACATCCAGTCGTTGTCTCCATCTCTCCGCAACTCTGCCACCCCTACCCTTCACCCGCCCCTGCTAGCGTCACCCCTGCCGGCATCCAGCCTCTGCCTCTTCCTCAGCTCCACACTTGCCTTCCCTTCCGCTACATCTTTTTTCTTTCCAATCTTCGACACCACTCCACCCGTGCACGTTGGCATCCTCCCCTTCTCAAGTGTGCTTCCCATCCTCGACGCGTTGGCATTAGTCAGCTAATGTTTCCGGTCGGCAGCCATTTACCCAATTCATGTTTCCATTTTCTTCTTTTTATTTTACATTTTCTATTTTTGCTGAGTATCAATCTTTGTTTTTATTCTCGGTAGCAACCTCGTCCTCCATTTGACGAAAGTCAATGGAATCGGTGGAGAAATGGAGTCTATAACGTGATTGATGTTAGGTTTATGAGCAATGCCAGGCATATGGAATATATATATATATTGTAATTTCGGTAAGTCTACCTTTTCTTTGCAGGAGCTTCCATCTAAGCAAATGTTACCCTTGTTTTTTGTCCGAACCGACGCAAAATCTGCCTCTCTGGTTGGCGGAGCTACACATGTCAATGAGAAGTTAATATACTACCTATGCCTAAAGGTTATTTGTACTTTTATGATCTTATACAACTACGTATAGTTTTCATGTAAAAAGATATTAAAATATAAACTGTTTAGAATACAAATTAATATTATTTTTAAAAATCAAATATTTTAAAAACTTTTATATACGATATATTTATTTTTAGATTTTACGGTTACATAATCAGTTAACTCTCAATGTTTAAGTATGTAGAACATGAAAGTTTATAATCAAAATAAAATCTTGCATCGTTAATATTTGCTAAACTCATAACTTTCCCTTGATGATGGATGAATGACTTATTCTATTAGTTAAATTGGTTGTGATTGTTATTTTTTATGTGCATATCTGTTACCAGCTGTTGTGAAAAGTATTATTGGATGTGGTTTTGTTTTATTGATTGCATTTTGCATAAATGTTATTCAAGTTATGCTTTCTCCGGGATTTCAAAATACCAAAGAAAGTATTATCAATGTTCTTTTCACTTTTTACACATAATGCTATCATACTACGTATTTAAGTAATTTTTATTTTAACTTTAAATGTGATATCCATGTTATTTTTATTGAAGGTGAACGAAAAAGGATATTGAATGAATTCAAGAAATTAGCAATAACTCAATCCGTGGATAGAATTTTGAATAAGGTGTGTTTCATTAACTTGTTCTAATATTCATATTTTATTTAAGTAATAGTATTTTACTTTGACTAATTACTAACAGGGTGAAACATAAAATATTTAAATTTAGTATAAACATGTTTTTTATACTTGATAGATTCATAAATTCTTAAAATTATCTCACTTGACCTGCATTTTTTGTTCGACCCTTTGTCACAATACCGACTCGAAGTTTATTTTAAGACCTTTTAAAAAAAGTAAGGGTCAAGCCAGATTTTTAAAATGTAATGTCAGGATTGAATATACCTTGACTCATCCCGACCTGTCCGATTCCCACCCCTAGTCGGACTGAATAAGGAGTAAGCTCTCCCAGCACAAGTTTTTTCTATTTATAAGACTTGAACTAAATAGCTTACTCAAAGAGAAACAAATTCTTTACCGCTTAAACCAACAAGTGTTGGCACTGTTAGTGATCCATGAATCAATCGATTTTGGCTTTACGATGAATATATTAGGGTTAAGATTTAAGTTTTTGTAAATTACTTACAAGCAAATTATGATTGAAGTTTTTTCATATAAGTTAAGATTAGTGTGATCCACTTTTAATTTATTATAAAAAGAAAAAAGATTAGTGTAGGTCAACGGATAGGGGTAAATATAGAGTTTGGTTGACTCATGACCCGTCTCGATTTTACATAAGGCCAGGGTAGGAATTTTGATCAAGTGAGCAAATGCAGGGCAAGGCAGGTTAGGATTTAAGACTCATTTTTCAATTATGGATGTGGGATGAGTCAACCATATCCTAACCTCACTTTACCTACTTATGTCCGCAAGGTGTTTTTTGACATATGCATATTCAGAGGATGTTTCGAAAATAATAAAATTTTTAGGCGAACAAATTTTTGTGTAAAAGTTTTAAAAAGAAGGAAAACGATATGATGGATATAAAAATAATAAAGTTAAAAGGGATGAATAAATAATTAAAAAATATAATAATTATGAAGAGCGAAAAGGTTGAAAAGTTTTGGTGTAAAAAGTTTTAAATTTTGCCAAATATGCCCTTTTTAAATGTGACTCTGTTGGACGAATGTGTTTAATTTTGTAATTTGTTAATGTGAATATGGTTTATACAGACATGCATTTAACTTTATAACTTGTATATGTGAAATAATTTTTATTTCTTAATTGCATATATGATATTCAAGTCATGTCATTTACATGATTTATCAATGAAAACAAAAGTATCGTCAATGTTGTTTACGCATTTCAATAATGAATATTATCATTTTGCAAATTAGCAATTTTAATTGTAATTTAAAATTCTACATCTATGTTATTTTTATTGAAGGTTGATATGGATAGTTGCAAATGAAATTATTAATTTTTTTACCAACATTTTGTTATGTTAATTGTGTTCTAATATACTCGATAGTAAAATATTAAGGCATTTCATCGTTAACTTTATCAGAAACCCGAGTTTATATCAATAAGCACACATTGACCTACTCTTTGAACCCACTTGTTCCGAATTAAAATCAATCTGAAGTTAGTTTTGAAACTTATAAAAATGTGCAGGTTGGACCATCTTATTTTGAAACAATATAAAAAGTAGAGTTAGATAAATTTTTTAAAAATAAAGTTAGTACTAGGCACACCCTAATCCACACTTGCTCCTGTTTCATCCTTGCCAGCAGTGGAGTGGATTACGAAAATGTGGACATTATCAGCACCTAAGTGACCAATGGAGACAACTGTAGCATGGTGGCAGTTTTTGCCTTGTGCTGATCCACATTCACTGGCAGCCGGCATATTCGGATATTCTTGAGTTCCAACCCGGTTGCGCCGCTAATCTCGAAGAAGCTTCTTTCCCTCCTCTAGCGCGTTAGGGTGCGTTTGGTTGGAGGTAAAACTTTTGATGAAAACTTTTCAGAATAGAAGTTGTCAATTTGATAGAAAATGATGTGATATGATAGGAGTAATAATGAGGTGTAAAGAGAATAAAGTTAAAATAGATAGGGTAGTTGTATGAGTATTTGTATGGAAATGATTGAAAAGTAAAGTTGTTTATATAGGAAAATGTGAAAAAATAATTAAAAAATAAAATAGTTGTGGGGAGTGAAAAGTTTTTGATTGAAAAATTTTGATTGACATGTTTTGTGTGTAGCCTCACACACCCTTAGTCGAACCTGCCGTCCCCCCGAAGTGGCTTCGCATCAGGAAAAGAACACTCATATCCATCTCAGCCGTAAAAGAAGC
The DNA here is from genome assembly GCA_030490835.1 of Annona cherimola. Taxonomy (NCBI): domain Eukaryota; kingdom Viridiplantae; phylum Streptophyta; class Magnoliopsida; order Magnoliales; family Annonaceae; genus Annona; species Annona cherimola. The sequence continues at coordinate 5,690,389 of CM059977.1, read as the reverse complement.
AGCCACCGCACCCCACTTCATCGTTTGGACGGTTCCGATAGTCTCTCATTTCTGAGATTAGACCGAGCAGACGAAACAACCTTGTCACTACAAAAGGCAGAAAAAGCGAATAAAAAAGCGGAGGTCCTCCGACAGCCTAACCAATCATCAGCCTACACGTATCCTTCTGCCATGGCGACCTTATCCTTCCCAACAGCAGCCTATAAAATTCCCTCGCCGCCCCGTTTTTCCCTCAAGAAAAGAAGCAATCTGTTTTCCAGATCTTCTCCCACTTTGATTCAATGGCGACGATTCTTTCCTTCCGATCGACGGGAATCCGACCGAACGCTGCATCCGAACATCGAAAACCCGGCACGCACCGCCCGAAAGCCTCTCAGGCCAACTGGTGGACCCCGCTCTTCGGCTGGCCGTCCGATCCAGACTACATTGACGGTCCCGCCGGAGGTCACAGGCAGCCAGCTGCCGTGGAACACGCCTTGGAGGAGGATGCGCGTCAACGGACGAGATTCGCCCCCGGGGGCTTCACGGAGGAGAAGGCGAGGCAGCTGCGGATGATGACAATGGAGACGGCGAATTTCCACGACATGATGTACCACTCGGCGATCGCTTCACGGCTAGCATCGGATCTGTCCGCTCAGTCCTCCGGCAGGTAGGTCCCGATGCCAGATACGGGCGCCGGAGGTCTACTCCTTCGGCGATGTTAGGGTTTAGCGAACCCCTACTAAAATCTGCCGACTACACCTCGGAAAAGAAATTCCTCCGAAATTTCGAGGATTTTCTTTTTCCATTTCTAGGTTATATAAAAAAATAAGTAGATAGCTTTTTGTTTTTTGTTTTTTGTTTTTTGGTTCATTGGCTCATGTCGATACAATTTATTAATCTTTTTTAGCGCTTTTCAACTGTTGGACTGCATTTCAGTGTCGGTTTTGTTCATCGCATTTTTGGTGTCATTTATAACGAAAAATTTGTCGGATCCACCGCAATTTGCACAATCATCCGTTGGATTGTTGATCCGGACCGTCCATCTCGAAGGACATCCTACAGACGAAGGACTGTAGATAGATCTTGGCGTAAAATATCTGTTTTCATATCCAACGGCTCGCCATCCACTTCGGCGGGTCATGGATTTGCCGGAATATTCGCAATATTCGCGGGCGCTATTTTCGTGGAGGAAAAAGGCCGGATTGGAGTATTTGCACCGTCTGATTTGAGGCTGATGGCTTTAATCTTCAGCATCTGTGGCGATGAGATGCGTGTGGAGTAGATCACAAGGTCGTCTTAAAACCCTTGGACCAACGGTGTGGATTCTTTAAAGGGTGTTCCCTATGAAGGATTGCCGAGTCCGCAGAAATAAGGCTGCATACGAGATCTGGCCAATTGGATAAAAGGAATGGTTTTGCATTGGTAAATGAAAAATTATACTGAAAATAAAAAATTAATATTTAAAATGAGAAAAGTTAAAAGCTTTTTTTAATTGAAACATTTATATTGAATCCAAAAAAAAAAAAAGATTTACATTGAAAATAGAAAAAAAAATTGCTATCGGGTCATGAACAGTCCATCGAGGTGGGTGATGCCATGGGTATGAATTATGGGTTAATTTCAAACCATGCAGGGTTTCTGAATTGAATATATATCATTATTTATAATATAATTTTTTTAGTTTTTAAGATAATTTTTTGAATTTTTAGTATAATTTTACTCATTTATATTCTTATTCTAGATATAAATTCGATTTAAACGGACCGAGAGAAATGTAGTCAAGGATTCTTGGTCGCGTGCTTAACGGACGAAAAAAAAAATTGAAAAGGACTTCCGAAGTCTTTCGAGGTGTCTGTCAGTCAAACCTTGCGGGTTGGGGAGAAAGAATGGGCATGAGAAAACGGAAAACTTAAAAAGAGTATGCAGTGATAGTTAGAGATAAGGAGTGGATTTTTTAGACAAAAATATTCAGAACTTGCGGTGATTAAAAATGTGAATCGTAATCAAGAAAATAAAAAATATCTTAATGACAACAATAAGGACAGTTTTCATGTGGAACAGGTTTCAACTTTCAAATCGGAACGGCTGATTTTGACCCAAATCATTTTTATAAAATTCAACCGATGTAATGCATAGAGTCGTCGGGTTGGGGATACATGAGTGAGCTACGTCTGATTTTAAATCAATACTATGAGTTTATGTTTGATGATAATTATGACGATTCTTTGATCATAACTAAAAAGAGTTAAAAAGTATAATAGACGTTATGGATTTAAAACTTATTTCTCATCAAAAATAGTAAAATAATATTAATAAGTTGGGTTTGGAGACCAGCCCATTTCACTTTCATGTACAAATAGACATTAATAAAGATGCCAAAAATAAGAAAAGATATTTTTCCGTTAGCTAAAAAATAAGTATAACAGAAATAAGATTATATAATGTAACAAAGAAGACAATTAATTTTCGTGATTCATTACAAGATATAAGTTACTAATAAAAAATGAACGTTAGGTGCATGAAGACTGAAGGGAGAAAATGAATGTAGTGTAAGAATAAATCTAATAATGTGTAAGTTAAGATGGTAAATAGAATCCTGATTCAATACTGATAATGATGACAACATCATCAGTATCAATTTGAAAGTAATATACCATCATAAGGAAAGTTGCAATAAACAAGAGAAATATTTTTATGATGTTAACATGACATAATTTAGCGTTGTTACATGGATTTAAGCTCATATCGATGGTGATATGAAATAATTCCATTTATTATATCTAAAATTATTTGTTTAATTGGATACTAAGTTTTATCTAAAAACATTCACAAAACTTATTTATAAAAATGATAAAAATATTGATGGGTCATAGTGGCCCCTCCTTATTAGTAGATAAGGATGCGGGGATTGGACCTATTAGTAGGTGATACCCTTAGCACCTACAACTGCTCAAAAAAATTAGCATAATAATTATGATGTCGATCTTAATGAAATTTTTTTACCCAAGTTATCATAATTAATTCAAACACCTTGAAAAGAGGGCCTAATTGGCATCAAGCAGAGCATGGTTGTCCAAATTAAATGAGACATTGACAGCAACGGTAACATCAACTCTGTCTCATTTCATTAATTGGTTACCCTTGTTAGAAGCCAAGGCGTCTGCAAACCAATGAGGATAAACACCTCATTATCCACATAATTCTAGAGAGAAATTATGCATCATCACTGGATCAAATAAGGAAGTATGCATATGTGTGAATCTCCTCAAGGAAAGCATGCATACAGACCAACATGTCTCCTTAAGAAACAAATACATAATTCTATGAACAAAGAAACATTATGCATAAAGTTGGAGATGTTCGGGAAGAATAAAGTTTGTGGAATTGTGTGGAAAATAAAAAATGAAATATTTTGAAAATTATGTAATTGATAAGAAATGATAGAAATAGAGTTGCAATAAATAGGATTTGATGGATATAGTTAGTATAAAAAATGATTGAAATATATGAGTACAAGTGGAAAAAACATGATTATTGATGAAAAAATATTGGCCTTGGGAAAGCAATTCCCACGTTCTCCCACCCTCTCCAACTTATACACATTACTAAACATGCCCTTAAACAATTGTTTATCTAATAGACCACCATTGTGTCTATACTTCCATAGTGGAATTTCTCCTCTCGCCCAATGGTTTTTCATATGATTCTTTTTATGAGAATCACTATTTGTTAAAGTAAATTCTTTACCTTATGCATTACCTCTATCATTAATGATTTAAGTCCAATTTATAGCTACCAATGGATCTGAGATCTTTAGCACAATTTGAAATGACGATGTTATATTATTATTTGAGTGAAGGTAGTTATGCTAAAATGAATTGAGTTTCGAGATATCTTCTCAAATTATTATAAAAAATTATATAATTTTCGAAATTTTAATGGCCCCCACTCAAGTCTATGTAGATCCAAATATGCCTATAGCCGGATAACCTACAATCGAGTACGACTTATCAAAAATAAAATCAATAGAACACAATTATTCCAATCTTGTCTTTTTTAGAGACTCCAATTGAACGTATACACTGTAGAAAACATTTGTCCAGTACGAATAAATGATTGCATAAATCTTTATGACATTTTTATACATTTGTTAACAGATCTTGATGATTTTATATTTTTCATGTGATTATAAATAGTTTTGAACAAGTGAAGTCCACCCAAAACTTTTGATTGAAATGATTTTTGACAAGCTGATCAAGCAAACGATGTTAAGTAAAATTAGAAAATTAAATTTTAGTTTAATCGCCAAGGTGGGACCAAAACCATGGAAGTGTTTCCAAACAAATAATCATCTTGACAAAACAAACAATAATCGAAAATTGAAGTGGGATATTTTTCGCGGAGCTCAATGTGTAGTACGAAGTGTAAACGGAACAGGACAACAAAATCTAATCACCCATCTCTCGCTCAATCGCATCAAAATACTAACAGCAACCAACCTTGCGTGTCTCTCCAGACTATCGGGGATTTGGTAATATCGATCCATGGAGGAATGGACCCGACGTCTATGGGATGGAAAGTTGGGAACCCATTTCCTTGCCCATGATGGCATGGATGCAAGCCATTTACCCTCTCGGCCTTCCCAATTTCCTTGCCCATAATGGCATGGATGCAATCCATTTACCCTCTTGGCCTTGGCCTCTCTCTCTCTCTCTCTCTCTCTCTCTCATGTCAGTTCAGTCGTAGATAAGCCCATGAAATCTCGTTCCTAATTCCAATCATGTAAAAAATAATAGTCTGCCAGGCCAACCACCCTGCGGCAATCGGAATCTCGATTGCTCTCCCCGAATCTCGATTGCTCTATTTGGCTGTTTTAAAAATAAAATATTCAAAGCGTTTTCGACGGAATGATTTATTCCAAAATATTGACTATAGATAGACTTGCACGAGCTGATAATAAGAATAAATATTTTCAGACAAAAGTGTCAAATACACATTTAAAAAACTATAACAACAGATGAATGAAATTAAGTGACACGGAAGAAAATAAACCTTATATTACCACACCCACTTGTTAAAACGAATGCCGATTTTTTAAAGTGTGTCTGGAATGGCAAAATGTTATAGTCATAAAAATTTTCACTTTCTAATAATTATTTTATTTAAAATTATTTTTTCACATTTTTTATATTAACTATACTATTTTTAATTATTTTCATGCGATCAACTGCACAATTAAGTGATTAACATAATTATTTTAATTTTATTTTCTTTAATACAAATTATTATCCCTTTCCTACTACATTATTTTATTTTCTTTCAAGAATTTTTACAACAAAACTTACCGAAAACATACTAAACTCAAAGAGGGATAATTAGAGGTGGTTCCGGTATCACCCAATTCCAAGAAGGGTGAATTGGAAAAAGAAACAAACATTTAAAAAATAAAAATAAAAAAATTCCACCGACCTTCCTCGGAATACCGATTCGAAGGGAATCGAGAGATAAGATCTGGAAAGTGGAAACGTCCAAATCACGTGGCAAGCACTCAGAGAGCTGCTTGATACTCGAGCGTGAAAGATCCTGGAACTCGAGCTTGATGTTGCTTTGTATCCGTCCTGAGCATGGCAAAAGCATCCGTGAAAGAACAGCTGCTTGTTTAGCCGGACAAAATCTTAAGGATACATGACAACTGTTTTGATCAGCCCCAGGACCACCTCATAAAAGAAGTAATTTTGTGTAACCTTTTATTTATATTTTTAAGATGTATGTTGATATAAAATTTAATTCGTTTATTATATTTAACATTATTTATTTAGTTACGAGATAAAATTTTATCACAATTAAATAGATGTATAGGTCATATTTTTTCAAAAATAGATATATTTAAGTGCAAATTAATAAAAATCTTAAATTCATTAACATATGTATTATAATATAATACTTTATTAAATGAGAATGGTTTACATGTTGAGGGTGCGTTTGTTTGTGGCAAAAAAATGTCAACCAAAACTTTTCAATTCAAAACTTTTCACTTTCCATAACTACTCTATTTTTTATTATTTTTTCACATTTTCCAATACAAATTACCATACTTTTCAATTATTTCTACACAACTACCCATACAACTAACCTATCTATTTTAACTTTATTCTTTTTACTCTTCATCATTACTCCTATTATATCATATCATTTTCTATTAATTTGACAACTTTTACTTCAAAAACTTTTCATCAAAAGTTTTACCCCTAACCAAATACACCCTGAAAGTATTATTTAAAGTTTAATTTTTAATATTAAATTATTTTATTATGTTAATCTTACACATCATTTATAAACAGGACGTTGCAGTGACACTAACATTTTTCAAAAAATACAAGATTCTTAGTTATAATCTGCGTTCAAGAAAAAACTGTCATGGGAATAAGAATACAAATTACATCTAAGAATTTTATATTTTTTGAAACAAGCCTAGAGAAATGGGAAATTTTTCATAATAATATACATGACGTTAAATATAATAGATTGAACCGATATGTTCATTAATTTTTCTATCAAAACGTATTATCTTCCGGTCCTTAACGCGTACAATTCATTTATATATTATTTGATTTTTTGGACAACCGTTTCGTTCGCTTAATTATCTTCCTTCCTGCCTAACATTTTCATTCTCTGGAATTAATATGGGTATGTTCAGAATATCAAAGATTATAGCAGTGGCAACAGTTTCCGTGATTGTCATTAGAGTGTCCATGAATAAGAAAAATAAAAATATTATCCCGTAAAATTTATTAGAATGTGTCGAGACTTGATTGTAATACCAGTTAAGATATTTATAAATATCCATTCAAAAAATCAAAAATCATTCACGATAGCCAACCACCCTAGGTAGTGCAAATTGAGATAACTTCTATGTTAGAATGTGTAATCCAATATACCCATGTGTATTGAAACTTAAGTGTCTCAATGAAAACTAAATTTTAAATTTTTTTAAAATTATAGAACTCTTAAGCTAGGTGTATTTTACATATATATATTAAATTTTATAATATTTCGAATTATGAACATATAAATTTTTTATTTTAAAAAACAAATGAGTTTTAGTCATTTTTAAATGATTAAAATGCCCTTATTTTAAAAAATAAAATATATATGGGTTGTTTTTAGTGCATCTTCACGCAAAAGTCCGGAAAATATTTCTATTTAAAAAATTAAAAAATACGTGTAAAATGTAAATATCCATAATGGTAAATTTTAATATATGTTAAGTACACTTAGGTTATCGATTTTATTAAAAATTTAAAAAAAAAGAGTTTTAGACATATATCTAAAAATAATAAAAGTTATCTTATTGATTAAATATATCTAAATTAGCAATTGTATAAAAGAATATAAAAGTAGATTTTACACCTAAGTGCACTTAAGTTTCAATTCACCCAAATGCATTGAATCACTACTCTGTGTACTTGTATTAAATAACAATATAAATCGTAAAAGTTTCAGTACAAGAAAATTGGAGAAAATGGATTAGAAAAGTGCATATAAAAAACAAAGCTTCCCGAGCTAGCATCTTGGATTGCATGATAGCATAAAGATCTTGGATTGCATGATAGCATAATGAGCTCTCATTCATGTGTAACAAGTGTATTACTAAAGGTGACCGATCACATATGATCAACCTCCAGACAATTTTTTTTTTAAAATTTTTATTAATATATTTTTGTTAGGTGTATTTTAATTCATATATCAAATCTTATCATTTTTAAATATTTATATGAAGAGATGATTTCGTACATATAGATGACCATGCATTTGGCACAAAAACGTATTTTTAATTTAAATAATTAAAATATCCTTCTTTTCGAATTTCAAAGAATACACATACATATCTAAAAAACGATAAAACTTGTTTTACAAATTAAATATGCTTAGAATAATAGTTTTATAAAAAAGAAAAACAAAAAAGTTGAAAACATATGCATTTCTTTGCAGGTGCATGGTTACTATCATGCATCCCACTTTACAGTATCATAACATTTTACATATTTATTTTTATTTTTAAAAATTAAGTTTTTTAAGGGATGAAATTAACTTAAATACTCCTAAATTTGATATTTTAAAAAAATAAAAATAAAAATATTAAAATATTATAAAATGATAAAACTTGATATATAAGTCAAATGCACTTTAAAAAAATATTATGAAAAAATAAAATATATATATTGTATGGTAGTTGGCATGCGATATATTGCACATGATCAGACCAAGGATGATTAGTTACACAATCACATTGTACATTGAGATGCAACTTGTGTAGGATATCCATGGGCACCCAACGGCACGACCATAAATTGGATAGATATGGTAGAAAATATTATCCATACATATGGGTAAGGTACAAATCATTATCTATTCTCTCAAATAGGACAAGGATGAGATATACATACTGGGTATTGGAAATGACCGGTATGGTATCCTGATATATATAGAGAGAGAGAGCTGTTCCAGTGCAGTGATGCTGCACCGGAACAGCGGTACAGTGGGCCCAAAATGGGCCCCACATGATCATGAAATCATGATCTACTCCACCCATTATATTTAGAATAATGTATTCTATTACCACACCAATTTTCATCCCAATCAGATATGTATATGGGCCCCATCTGAAAATGGTACAAATCCAACGTAATAAAATAGTTTGATGTAAATAACAACTTTAAAGTATCTGATTGGGATGAAAATTGGTATGGTAATAAAATACATTATTATAAATACAATGGCTGAAGTAGATCATGATTTTATGATCATGTGAGACCCATTTTTGAGCCACTGCACCGCTGCTTTACTGTAACAGCTCTCGTGTGTATATATATATAACTCATCCGTCTGTATGTATTTTTGTATGATAAACAATCCTGTTGTGTATGTTTTTATTCACCCATCCGTTTCCTCTGTTACGGTGCGCGGTGCCAGTGCATGCGTGGAGTGTACGTGTATGAGGCGCCCAAATTCCCGGCATCTCGCCCACAGTTTCGGTTTCCCTCCCTCTAGCAGTTTAGCAGTTTAGTCTAATCAAAGCAGCCAAACCAATGAACCCTCCACACTCCACAAGAAACCATAGCTCCACTCGAATGCTGAAAACCACAGTTCCACTCTATTGCCGAAAAGGTGGAAAACTGGAAACCACCCAACCGCCTGCTCCGCTACGAGCATTGCCAATCCAGTAGATCGAACCCCATGGGTGACTCTGCCGTCCAAAATCCACAGCAAAAACGTTGCCATCTAAAACCCATAACAAAGATGTTGTTCAAAACCCACGGCAAAGACATTGCTACCTAAAACCCTCATTACATTTGCGAAAAAATTGAGATCTGAAATCAGGCAAAAGGATCTATCCAGCTATTCTCCATTCAGTGGCTTGCTTTCTCAACTTGTGTAATCAATCGGTATGTTCCTCTCTTTCTCAAATCCCACCATACGCAAGATTGGACGTAGAATATGCAAGATTTATAGATTTAATAATGCTGCCCATATGTTGAAATTGTAATAATGCTACCCATATACTGAAACTATAATTGCATATCTCCTCACAAAAGTCGTGCGGGCCGCTCTATTCTTGGGACGAAAGGGGGATATTCTTTTGTGTTTCGTCAATGCGTCAGTGGGCCATTAGATAATCTGTAAAGAAAAGTTTTGTATTATTCTTATTACTTTTGAGCAACAAACGAAAACAACTTCAATGAAAGTATAGGACCGATTGCAAACTGTAAAATGTAAATGAGTTCTTCATATTATTTTAAAATGCAAAAAATATTTTTTTCCAAAGGATATCATTGAGTATTGTAGAAATTGAATTAGAACCGGAATTGGAGCCGATCTTATTTTATGGATGGATAATGGGTGGGATAGAGTACATTAAAAACCGAACCAATCAACAAGTAGAATAAGATAGACTTTCTATTTAATAGGGTATAAGTAGGGTATACTATTAACAAAACCATACTAACTGGAATTGCACTCCTAATTGTGCCACTTGTGGACTGTTTCGCTGTTGCCACTGTATTTCCAGCGGGCTTTTCATCATTAACGGGCCATTGCATGCTTAGCAACTCGAGAGCCAGAGGGAGACTTTCGAAGGGCCTGCCGTAGCCTACGGGCCTATTGCATGCTTCTCAAGTCCAAGTCAAGAGCGAGGGAGACTTTCCAAGGGCTTGCCGTTACATATGGACCCATTACATGCTTCGCAACCCAAAGAGAGAGGGAGACTTTCCAGGGGCCTGCCGTTGCCCACCAAAATTCTCTCTTAAAAAATGGAGTGACCGATAAAGAATCTGAATGATCGAGTGTTCCATGTGAGTGTGTAGAGTGGAAGGTTTAGGTTTTAAAATTAGTAGAGTCACTTGCCTGGTTTAGTTTTCTCATGAAAATCTTAGCTGAATGAAATTGGGTCTGTGAGAAGTTTCTCGCTAGTACCACTAAATTACGGATGCGTGAAAAATAGAATAGAAGTAGAGGGAAATAATTTTTTGATCAGAAAACTTTTCTTTTTATTATTCCCAAATACACCTTACAATTGTGTTTGGAGAATATCGCCACCTCTTATATTGCATTGGTTAGTAAGGCTAAAATTTTTTTATAAATTGTATCAACAAATACTTAATGCTCGGCGAATTACGACAACATGCCAAAATGTTTAGAAATCTAAAAGAAGAAATAAAAGACTATAGTAGATAAAATAAATGTGCGAGGGTTGTGATACGCCTTATTATAAATCAGTTATCATGATGTGTAAATGCCAATAAAAAAAAAGGACTATAGTAAATGACCAATGAAAACTGATTTTTTGAACATTGAACGGTGTCGTCCCACCCAAAGTAGTTAATTATAGATCAATCGAGGTGAGGTACCAAGGTAGAGGCATATGCAGCAGTGCACTTCCATGACACAACGTTAACGAGGGTGCCAACCTTTTCAGCGTGATGGTGTACAAGATTCAGTTCCTGAAAGTAGGGGTCTAAATGGGGTTGGTTTTAATTTGAACCAACTAATTCAACCTAATTTATAATAGAGTTGGGTTAAACATTTTGAAAAAAATAAATCATACAACTTTGTTCGAACCAACCCGTTTTCCAAAATAGATTGGTTTGGGTTGCATTATTGCCCATTCGACCCGATTCAATTTCATATATTAGTATACAATATAATAAATTATTAACAAATAGTCTTATATTGGCACATAATATATATAAATTAACTAGACATTATTGCTTTAAAATAAAACTATTTAGCAATTATATTATTGTATAAGTCATAAATTGAAAAACATTCCTATAAAAAAGATTAATTTTTATTCTTTCATATAAATTTATTTTTAAAATAACTTACTTAAGCAAAATATTTTTAAATATATATTTATTAATCTGATTTCTAACTCAAATCGAACCTATTTTTATAAGGTTAAAATAAGATTGAGTTAATGTGTGAAAAATAGAATTGAAATTAGGGTTGAGTAGAGACTTTATAACGTGGGTTAGTGGTGTGTTTACCTCAACCCGAGTCAACCCAACAGATTTATACTCCCTACGAGAGTATAAAGCATGACTTTCAAATACAAACAAAAGCTTGCTAGTTTTAACTGGGATATAGACATAAGCGAGCTGCAAAATATCCTGGGCTGATTATTTCCATCAAGAATTCAGTGTAGAATACCACTAAATTTGTAATCCACGTGATTTTGTAATGATCAATCCAGTATTCGCCAAGAAAAGTCATATGAATGTTAGGCAAATGGGTTATATTTGGCATTGGCAGAAACCATAGCAGGTTTCAGGCCATGGATGAGGTACATCGAAATTCCTGTTGGAGAAAAACAAAGAAAAGAAATGAAAGGGGGTGATTTTGATTGGAGTTGGAGAAAGGTTTGTCGTGGGATGGGGTGGCTTGTAATAAATTCATCCAATAATTTCCTATCGCTGTGGCTTGGACATTCCATGTGATTACACGAGGGGGGAGGCAGTTGCCATTTAATTTTTTTTGTTGGGACGCAGGCTCGATTGAACTATTCATGTGCCCAAGCCACATCAAATCAAGATTGCAACGACGAAATGTGGCACGGCACCACTTGAAGATGGTGGCACGCGTGCAACTAGAGAAGGAAGCTGCACGGCCCATCCATGCATATGGTACGCTCAACTGACCCCACGTATTGAACGGTACACATCGTTGTTTTTTTTCCCGTCTCGTCTCGTCTCGTCTCGTCTCGAGGGCAAAAAATCCCAAAGAGTATGTGGCGGGCATGAGCTGTGAATGCATTGGTTTGAGGTCTTTTCCAAAGAAAATTCAAGAGACGTTTCCCGTATGATTGATGGATTGAAATGCAGCTATTCATGGGCAAACGGATAATTTTAAACCCAAGACAGCTAATTTTCGAAACTTAAAAAATATTTATGCATATTTATAAAATTTGACATCTAAATTAAATACACTTTTTATCAGTACTTATATACCGTGACAACTGATATTACAATATTCGATTACCTTTACAATCCTCATATTACGGAGGGAATTTTGTAAGTACTCTCTCACCGATGAGATATCCTTAAACACCTCTACTTTTGCCACAGAAGAATATAAATTGTAAGTATACAACTTGCACCGAGTAAGCTTCGAAGCCGCTCCAGTATAGTTGGGGGAGGGGAGAGAATTGTAAGAATACAACCTACACCTGGCATGCATTGAAGCCGCATCAACAGTGTTAACTTCAACACATACCACCGTGCCACAGGCATTATGGCCTAAATCAAGTATATTTGGGTTCACATTTTCATTAAAAAATAATATATATATATATATATATATATACACACACGCATACAAAAAAGGAAACGTTTTGTTTGGCCAAACTTAAAATCATTTATCTTATTTAAAATAGTATCTTATATTTTTTAAAAATAAACATGTCAATATATATACATCAATCGATTTAAAAGTTCTGATAGATTTATATATTGTCAAATGATTTTAATTCTGTGATATATTATAACTATTTTATTTAAATCATTTGTTTTGATTTTATTCCTTAATTTTTAACCAAAACTACTGCTTGAAGTAGATCGTCTATAATTCTAGTTTATATAACCAGAACTAAATTAAACTGTCAGTTCGCCCCATTATGTTTGAATGCATAAATTCAAATATTTAAGTAGGTGATAGACTTTTTAAAAGAAAAATTCAAACATTTAAGTAGGTGATAGACTTTTTAAAAGAAAAAACTATGGAGGGAATTTTTAATATGCGACATCATTGGAATTTGGAAGTGCAGATATGGATACTCAGTCAAAAGTCCACCTTTTTTTCTAAAAAAAAAATGAGAAAGTCCACTTTTTTAGTAAGTAGTGAATGGCAAAAATTAAGTCGACTTCATGCAGCGTGAATTCACAGTATTTACTGTTATTTGGTTGCGAACAAGTATGTGCTGAAAAATAACTAGTACAACAAATTGTAGCATTTAAAACAAAAGTGGTAACCATTTTTTATTTTCGCTTTTGAGTTGTTACTTAAATGACAGTTTATTAACAATGAATAAGATACTAAATTTTATTACCATTAAAATGTTTTGTCGTGGTGAGCTAATTTCATGTGGCTATATATAAGCTACTGCGAACGAACAAATGCAAACGTATTTTAAAAATTCAATGCATGTAATGTTACGCACAGCCAAAATTTAGTTGCATATAATGTACTATTTTTGTTTGGCTGCAAATATTATTAAAAGTTTGTTGCAATTGCAAACAAATTTATATTTTGTTGGAAATGTATGGTCGCATATAAGAAATTTCCTTGTAGTGTAAATTTATCATTCTCATCACTACTCGTATCATTTACTCTCATTTTTATTGGTTAGAAATCTTGTTTTCCTGTAATCATTCCTTATTATACTTTTCGAAATACCACAGTTATTTGTATTGGAGATATTAATTCTAATAAAACCACTTTACCCATCTCTGGCCCTGCAAAGTGGTAAATTCCAGTTGGTTCACAAGCATCCCAATGAAACTACATGGTATAACCGGAGCAACGCTGGAAACGAACATTGAATGGAACCATGTTGTGTGATTCATGAGGATGCAAAGTCTCATTTACTCAATTGGCTGCTGCTCAAATTTCTCATCCCAATATCTGCTTTTTAAAATCAATAATAGGGGTTTTATCAAATAATAATAATAATAATAACAACAACAGTGTTTTAAAAACCGGACCGGACCACCCGGTCTAACCGGTCGGATCGTCAACCGGCAGCTTTGCGGCCTGGTTTAATTCCGGTTTTTTATTTTAGTTGAAAACCATTCAAACCACTCAAACCGGACGGTTGAACCGTACAAATTGGTCGGACCGCTGTTCGGTCCGTCTAATATTATTTTAAATTTATATATATGTAAAAAGAAATCCAGGCGCGGGCCCACAGAAAAACTCCCGCCCGCGCCTCACCAATCACCCCTTTGCCCTTTCCCGCTTTTCCCGTTTCCCACTTTCCACGTTTCCCACTTTTCCACGTTTCAACTTTGCCTTCGTTAATGTTCCCCTTCTCTAATTTGTTAAAATTTGATATTATTTTTAAATTTTCATATTAATTAGTATATGTGGTTTACTTTTCTATTGATTTGCATAATAAGTTTTAATATAATAGACTTAAATGTATTATCGATATCATATGTAATTTTTATATTATATAAAATTTATATTTTTAATTTAATTTTCAAATAAATAAAATATATTTATTATTTCAAAATTATGTCATGCTGACATCACGGTTTAAAACGGTTTGAACCAACTGTTAAACCGGTCAGACCTGAACCGTACATAAAAACAGTTCAATCCACGGTTCGGTTTTTAAAACATTTGACTGTAAGTATGCCGCTGGCCAAGCACCGAGGGGAGTTCTACTTTCGTTCATCTTGTAGCACGGAAGCGATGGTCTCCCAATATGCTGTTGCACGAGCACTGGTCTCCCGCACGAACAGCTAATTTATGGAGTTAATTTGTAAGTAAATCTCTAAAGATTTCTATGGATTGGATATATAATATGTTGATAAAAAAATAAGATAATATAAAGTATAATTTCAAAATACAACAGCAAAAAAATAAATAAATAATGACACAACAAGCGGACCTTATCCTTAGGCATTTTCTATCAACGGCAAAGCGTTGGACTGATAAATTGTACAGATGCTGTCAGCTTCTTCGATGGGTCGAGAAAGGACAAAAATGAACAGTCTTCACAGTTCGCGATACTTCTCAGTTATAGAGTAAAAAAAGAGTAATAAGAAGGACTAACTCAATGATTGTTATAAACCAATCAGCGGGTCGCTGCGTGTTTGTATAAAGTTCACTTTTTCATTTTTTTTTTTTTTGAGTGTACAGTTTGTCAAGTTAATGCCTGTTTATGAAATGATAAAGTATTGACGAAAAATTTCTGATGTAATAAATTATTTAATGCGAACAAACGATGTAAGATGATAGAGATAATGATTATAAGTAAAGAGAATAAAATTAAAATATATAGATTACATGTATGGATAATTGTGTAAAAATAATTAAAAAGTACGTTAGTTGTACAAAAATAAATGAAAAAAATTTAAAATATGACAATTGTGGAGAGCGAAAAAGTTTTAAATTGAAAAATTTTAATTTGAAATATTTTTAGTATAAACAAACACTTCCTTAGAATAAAAACAACACTTTAGAAAAATTACTGAGTAAATGAGTACGTGTGTTTAGAAAGTGATAAAATTTATAGATCAACTATTTTTTGAGTAAAAAATATAAAAATGTAAGAAAATAATGCGATATGATGGGAAAAATTGTGATGAGTAGTAAGAATAAAGTTAAAATAGATAAATTAATTTTTCATGTTTTGCGTAAAAATGATTAAAAAGTATAATAACTTATATAAAAATATGTGAATAAATGATTAACAAATAAAGTAGTTATAAATTGTGAATAATTTTAAATTGAAAAATTGTTTAGATATCCAAACACGCCTTAGACTGAACAAGAGTAAATATTCAACTAAACAAATATTAATGTTTGGTAATTTTTCTCACCACAAACATAATGCACTAACATCATTTTTAAAGTTTTTTTTTTTTTTCCTTTTAAGCGAAGGAGACACATTGCATGTATTTCGTCCGCAGAGAGGTTGATTTATATCAGCTGCACCATGATGTGCTGACCAGGTGAAAGGCAATTACAAAAAATGCATGCCGTGAGAACAGATGAGTACAAGAACTTATCATTTAATTGCTTGAGTTGAGCAGGCAAAATAATTAAGCGATGGCGTTACTCTGGTTGATTTCATCATTGCTCATGAAGATGCATTAATATGTGGCTCTCTGCATGGATGCTTTTGGAATCGGCGCAGCTGGCTGTCGGATTTTCTCACGGGTGTAATAAGAAGGACGGCAAAACATGTGTTCATTAGTTGTTAGAGTGAGAATGAAATAGAATCTTTTAGGGAAGACATTCTTCTCGCATCAAGAGGGTAAAAAAAAAAATTCAATGTGCCCAATATAATTGGAACTGCACGTTACAGGACGTTGCAATGCCTCTAGCAATACAAAGAGGTCTGATGGTTAGTATTTTACGTGACTGTTGATTTTGGTGTTTCATTTTCGTTATTCTAGCCACCGTAATAACATCGATATCCGAATACTCAATCATTTATTTTTTTTACTTTACAATTAAAAGTATATTTTTCTTCAGTTATTGCACTTTTATATTACACATCCAAATTTTACGCTCTAAAAAGTTATGACGGTAACTCAATAGTATAGTCTGTATTTTTGGACCATCTCGTAGATGGCCGGTAATTTTTGCACCACACCACAGAGTCAAACAGCAAACAATGAAACAAGCACGATTCTGAATAAAAACTCATGTCCCATTATCTTCCAATACCCGCAAAAAGAACACGACCAGAAATTAGTGTGGCTTACACATCTGAGATCCGGAAACCTCTCCTCCAAATCAAGATGGTCCAATTATCAGGTGGGCCGCGGTGAAGAAGAGGAAAAAGCATGCGAATACCGCGGGGCGTTGGGCACAATAAGCAGCCAACATGCGGATGGATCTGGACCGCCCATCTAGTGGGTCCCTGCTTCAGACAAATCAATATGATCTAAAAAAGCGGACAAGTGTATCAGATGCCGTTAATTGTGAACAGAGAACCACCCCCGGATTGAGAAGTCACGTTGAGTAGCCAATCGACGACGACAGCTAGCGAGATTTTAGCTTTGTTTGGGCCGTGGTATGTCTGATGGCTTTTCTGATTTACATCGCGCTTCAGGGGGGCCCGTCAGTGATTCTCGTATCAGTGCCAGCACATAAGCTAATCTAATTAGGCATGTGTGAAATGATTTTATTCTATTTTTGTGTTCTTTTTCGAACATAACTTGTCTTGGTGCGCGAGTATAAAGATTTGGATTCCAGTGACGGGTGTGCAACCCACCCAAATCCAACCCTTTTTGCCAAGTTATGTATTATTTTCATAATAGGATGGTTGCAAACTTTCATCTGATTTTTTTTTTTAAAAAAAGAACGATACTGTCAATCGGGGCTAAACAAAATTCCCACTTAACTTACCTCAAAAAACTATTTAAAAATATTTTTTATTTCTTCTTCGTACACTTATTTATCTAAGGGTGTGTTTGGTAATGTATAAAACTTTTGGTGAAAAGTTTTGGAGGGTAAAAGTTATCAAATTATGTGATATGATAGGGATAATGATGAGTAGTAAAGAGGATAAAGTTAAAATAGATAGGTTAGTTGTGTGGATAGTTGTGTATAAATGATTGAAAAGTAGGGTAGTTGTATAGGAAAATGTGAAAAAATGATTAAAAAATATGATAGTTATGGAGAATGAAAAGTTTTAGATTAAAATGTTTTAACTTGACATATTTTATTAATTGTCAAACGCACCCTAAGTGTATTTAATATACAAATCAAGTTTTACCTTTTTTGATAGATGTATATATTTTTTAAAGATTTTTAAACATAGATATATTTTAAACACATATATACACGTATATATTTAAAAATCTTTAAAAAATATATACACATATTCATAAATAGTAAAACTTGGCTTACATTTTAGATACACGTAGATAAACAAGTGTTTGGATAAAAAAATAAAAAATATATTTTTTTTGAAATGAGTTTTTTTTAATAGGCGGAACATGGCATTCGCTTAGCCTAGACCAATAGGATTACTTCTCATTTAAAAATAAGGTTAGTGTATAGGTAAACTATATCTCAACCCATATAGATTTGACATGCCTCTGTGTATGTTTATTTATTTAAAAATTATAAACACAAAAAATATATATTTTTAATATTTATGTATATTTATTCTAACTTAATTTTTATCATTATATGGTGTAATAACGAATAAGTAAGTTTGATATAAATGAGATTTTAGATGAAATAACTATTTAACATGTCAAATATTTTATAATTTATCCGAAATTTCAACCCTGACAACTAGCCCGTACCTCGCCCAATTTCTAAAATTGTGGGATAGGTCAGTCTCCATCCAACTTATAGGGTTGCGCACAAGATCTTCCAAAATCGAATTATTGTTGGAATGACCTTGATCTGAATTGACTCGGCCCGATTTGCGCCCTTGGCATTCCTGGTCACGAGCGAGGGCCCTCATCTCCATGATTTCCGGCCACAGGCCACTGCTCCGGAGAGTCTCCGGAAGGAACTGTAGCTCGCCGGGTCCCTATTTTAAACACTGGCGGGCCCACGTGGCCCATGTCACAGTGGAGAACGCTGCCGGTTAGGTCAGCAGGATTTTCGCAGATCTCACGGCCGCCCATGTGGGACCCACCACGCTCGTGGGCTGTCCTTCGTCCCCTCTCCTCCCTCGACCCACCCACCCACCCCTGAAGATATATTCAACTTCGCACCCCAGGAAAAGGTGGTTAATTCCCCTGTCGAGCCTCTGCGGTGGCAGTACTGCTCCCCGATTTCAGCATTTGGAGCCGTTCACACATTAGAAGCATGCGGGCCGCTTGCCAATTAAAATGGAGTCACCCAACCCGGTGGGCCAACCTACCTGAGCGTACGCGTGGGCGTGTAGCCTTCTATTAATGGCTGAGCGTGCAGCGGTCCCGGCCCCCGAGTTAATTTTTAGGTCGCGGTGATTAGCGGGCGCAATGCAGGATAGAGGTGGGGAGATGTTTTAGATTGCACGCGCTTGGCACGTATGCATGCCACGAGATTTCGGACGCACTGTGATTTGCATCGAATAATAGTCACTGTAACGCCTGCATGCATGCGGACACCTGGGACCAGTAACTAAGGCACACGTATGACGCATTTGCAGAAAAGAAAATTCACAGATACTGCGGACCCACCATCTATGGGCCTAGTCATACGGCGTTGACTGCCCCCAATTTCAAAGCGAGGATAACCAATGGGCTGCTGTACTCGGTGTTTTTAAAAGCCGGACGACCCACCATCGCCATCTGCGGCAAAGCATCCAGGTCGTTCAGCCGGCCGAAATCGACGTCCGACAACAGTCGCCAACGTCCGGTCATCATCTATTGCTCTGACAACTCCTCACAGCAAGCTTCACCACTTTCGGGCTCCAGACTTCCGGTTCCAGCAACTGCTAGCATCGATTGGAGCTTCTGCGTTTTCTTACCAGTCGTCCTCTTCGGTTTCGGCGACCATCGCGGAGACCGATTTTCCCACAGCAGACCGGCATTTTTGAAGGAAAAAAACTTTGTTTCCGTTAAGGCAAGCAGGCAGCAAGGTCCAGCGACGATCGATTCCAAGCTTCCAGCAGCAAGACAGCAGGGTTCGGTTTTCCGAGCTTAAATCCATAGCATCCGAACTGGCAGGCTAGCAAGGTTAGGTGATTTCCATCTTTCAAATTTCAGCCTTTGCAAATGCAATGTTGCATGTCATGGGCATAATGCAAATCCATCCGGGCATTTGTGGGAAATGAAATGAAACAGAAAAAATGTAAATTTGAATCATGTCGACATAATACACGAATAGGTAATTAGTAAAAAAAATTACAGTGGTCGGACTATCTAAATATCTCATTATTTAAATGATTAACAATAAATTTTTGTGCTTAACGGGGTATTTAAACATTTAAAAGTCAACAACACAAAAGTTTTTGTCCTTCCCTCGTGCTATATTTGACTATTATTTCCCACTAATTTCGTCGTCTCGTTCTTTCATGTCATTTTGTAAATTCGTTTCGCATACTTCTCATATTTTTACTGGATTTGCATTTAGATGATGTTTGATAGTGCGAAAGTTGTGAAAATTGTGGGATGAATGGGAAAATGAAAAATAAAATATTTTGAGAATTGTATGATTAGTATTTCCATTAATATTTGAAATTTTATTGCAGATATTCTGATCAACCATATAAGAACAAAAAAAGATGAAAGAATCGCACCTGTTTCAGGTCAGTGCATTCTTATTTTTTTCTCGATTTGCATAATAATTTTAATACGATGTACTTAAATGTATTGTTGATGCCAAGTGTAATTTTTATATTACATAGAATTCATATATTTAATTTAATTTTGAAATAATTAAAATAAATTAAATATAATTATTACGTCATAATTATGTCATGATGACGTTACGGTTCAAAACGGTTTGAACCACGGTTGAACCGGTTGGACCTGAACCGGATATAAAAACGGTTCAGTTCCCGATTCGGTTTTTAAAACATTGACTATACAACAGGAAATCATCCGATGGAGTTTAAGGTGAAGCGAGACGGTGTTTTACAAATCTGTATGGGGTTTGTTACTGTTGAAAATCTCTTAATTTGCAATTCCTATTTAATTGACCAGTTGAGTATCAATACTAATATTAATATTTGCATTTTTTAGGTATACAATCTTACTTTCTATTACAATGGAATTGTAAGATGTTCTCAAAAAAATTTCACAATGGATTATTATTTTCATTTATTTTTAAGAAGACACACTGTTCTTATTTTAATTTTAGGGAAGTATGTGGGTCCTAAATATACAAGGTTCAAAATCACTAAATATGGGATCCGAACAAGTAAAAGACACCTACTGTGCCTGCTGTCCTTACCTGGCGGATGACTCCCACTTGGCTTAATATTTGCATATTTAATGTTTATTTTTTACACTTTTATCTAACAAAAATTATTTACTTAGTTTTAGTTATTGAAAAGAAATTAGATTATGATTTAAGATTAGAAAAATAGAGTTTCTATAATCAAAATATATAACATCATATGGTGGGATATAAAAATTATAAAACTTCTTCGGTGGCATTTCATTGAATGGGAAGGATGGTGATTGGATTATCTTCTTTTTTTATACAATCTTGATTGGATTATCTTTTTTATTTTCCATGTAATCTTTCATTTTCGAATATATAATAATGTTATTTTTATTATCAATAATTCAATATTATTATTTTCATTGCTCTCGATATCCAAGAATTTTCTCTTATTCGATCCTTGTTGTGCTTAATACGTGATATAATTGCATCTCAATGCCTAACCATACAAATAAACATATCTTGGTTGGCATCTATCCTGATTACTTAGTACTGGGCAGGTCGTGGAATCAAATTCCAAGTGTAAGTTTGTAACTGATTGTGATAACTTATTTTTCATAAAAGTAGAAAGGATTTTGGACTTCATTTGTAATGTAAGGTGCAATGAGATATTTTAATGTTGATAGCATAAATAGCCAAAATATATATATATATATATATATTATTAATAGATGAAGAGAGTGTTATATATTGGGATAGGAAATTTTTATAATATTTTAAGTTTGAAATTCAAATTTTTGAAATTCAAATTTCCGGTAGCAAAATAACAGATGAAATGCTTAGATGGCGTTGATGTCTACTAAAGACATGCCGCGTACATGGAAGATGCTTTTTTGATCGCTTGCACGCCACGCTCCACATCGTGGACGGGGTACCACCGTACCAGTGCCACAGAATGCACGCAGATTTTAATTTTATTCCATTTTCCATTTCTTTTTTCCGAGGAAAAAAAATGGAAAAGTGGAATAAAAGAGCATGTATTCCAACAATACGGAGAATAGTGGTCACCTAGCAAGCTAGTTTTGCGGCCAATCAAGTATCACGAAAGATATTCATCTCGGTTATCGTGTAGCCCTGCTTTGAAAACTTCGAGCACACTCCCATGATTCTTAAAATTTCTTGACAGATTGTTTGTCGTGCATTAACAGGCAACGAACTTTATTATCTTAATATTTCTTCAACGGAGACTAGCCTAATCAGAAAATATATAAAAATGAAAATAAGCAGTGCAAGAATCTTTGGATTGTGCGTGGACGATTCATTAACACAAGAACATGGTGCTGGGATTATATGCCGATGCAGGCCTCGTGGCTTGTCCCTTGCCATCCCATCAAGTGCGCTTCAGCTCCTTCGCAGCAGTTTCGATCTCATGGTCGGCCTGGATAAAGCCTGCTGCTTCTGCACCGGCCATCGCCAGGGATACGTGGCACAGTTCCGCGTTAACGACTTGCGTAGAGATTCAAGCGCCACAGCCCCATTGCCGGCTCATGGTAAAAAAAATATGGGACGGTCCACATCAGATGCAAGCCGGGTGCATGGGGACCTCACGCATTCGAATTTAGGGATGCAATGCATTGCGGGCCTACGTACCCAGTGCAGCCGATTGGACATGCCTGCCAAGTTCATTTTCCGTGCGTGGCGTCCGGATAAGCATTTTTCAGCAGTGAGTCCGGATCCACTGTGCTATTGGGAGGCCGCCAACCATACTTTGCCACGATAGTTGCATCTCTGAAGAAGATATCTGGATCTTTAGTGAGATTTTACTTCCGCGACTTTATTATTATTTTTTTCTTTGCTCTTTTTATCGCATCAGAAACTTGTCTAATTGGGATGTTTAAACTTGTGTATCAAAATCAGAGTCTCTGTTCCTATACTTTTAGATTAAATTTACAAAACAACAATAATGATCTAGTTTTAATAAATGTGAAATCTAAATATCACCTCAAGTTTCATCTCTACTTCCGCACGACTACATATTTACAAATGTGATAAATACGGAAATATATTTTCATCATATTTTCAAAGAGAGCAGTAGTATTAGTTTTCCCTGTATATTTTAGTATATACTATTAGCTAAAACTTAAAGACTAAAAGAAAAATAAATCATTGGTACATATAGCTATCACAATACAGAACATATAACAGCGTGAAGTACTACCATAAAAAAATAAATCGAGGTAATTCTTTCTATCAGACAAGAGATGATACGTTTAGGCTGCAGACAAGGGTATTTTACTAAAAACATATAAGAAAACTTATATCTTTGTCATGTTTGCAAATATAGCGAAAATATATAGTTATACACATCATTTTCTTTTTTTTTTTTGAACATGATATATCATTTTCTTAAATATATGGTCATCTCCCAAAATAGGATAAAAATTATGCTAATATTTAAAATTAGCCCTTTTATCTATATAGTATGCAATAAATTATTTAAAAGATGATGGATTGCCAATTACGGTAAAAAAAGGTTTCCATTAATAAACTTGTCATTTGCCTCGTAATTTACGTGTTGTGGAATTTATGTAGCAGAAGGCACCATCCTTATTAGCATGATAACATGTCATTCTCACTTGCTTAGGGCTTTTTAAACACATAATTAAAAAAATAAAAAGAAAAAGGCAAACCTAATAGAGTAGTTTTATAGTTTTGTTCGTTTTGACAGTAATTTATTTTCATTTTGTATTTTTATTGTTCCATGCGAATAAATTTTCAAATTTTACGAATCCAAGCAAAACTAAATAATTCGGACCAAAAGTTTTGTACAAGGGCAATTGTCTATTTATATTTCAATGCAAGTCAACGTGGTAGGTTTCGTTTGCTGAGTAAAGAGGCTTTGAGGCACATATTTTTTATGTTATGCACATATTTTAGTACTACAAAAACTTGTCATCCTTATTAAGTACCATCTTTTTAACCATTTTTTGTATTTTTATATACAAATACCATATTTTTCAATTAATTGTACAAAAATATCTATACAATTAATTTATTTATTAAAAATTTTTCCTTTCTACTATTTATTATTATTTTTATCACATCACATAATTCTTTATAATTTTAAAAAATTTCCAACAAATTTTTATATAAAAATTTTATTACTTTTCAAGCGCAAGTATATTACAAAGTTACAACCTTGCAATGCTGCCACGTGACTTTTAAGCCAGCACCTCACATCAACTCATCCATACCACTAAGCTCCGGCTTTCCCAAACACACACGTACGTTTTCGGTCACCTGCTAAAATATCAGAGGGACAAGCCGCGGTTTCATGAAGTAGAATATCACTCGATTATCGTAACTTTTATTTTTCTAGCTTTGCCGACATTATCGCCTCGAACATTTGGGATGATGCTCTATCGCACATTGCATGTTATATTCGCCCTATCACTATTTTCAAGCATGTGTCCTTCTACAGAAAAGAAGGCTCCGCCGGATTCTTTTCATTGGAATTATGGAATATCGAGGCCGGTCTTAGTTTAGGCAAAGCACATGATTTGAGCACATCTTCACGTCTTGGTTAGTTATGAGATCATTACCAACCGAGGCTAGCTCGGTTGGTGGCCGACTGCGGCGCAGAAACGCGTGCGCGCAGTTGGTCGAGAGTTCGAATCCGCGGGCGTACGGATTTCGATAGATATATGCGTGGGAGCAAGTAGGTCTCCCGGATGGATGTAGTGTGGGAGCGGGTGGTCTCCCAGGTGGTTGTTTGGAAGCTGTGTCTTCCTTATTCTTTCGTGGAGCTGTGTCTCCAGACTTCTTTGGGAAATATGTATCCCTTATATTTGTAAGAATGTCTCAGATCTTCAAGTATGATATGTGTTGAGATATGTACTTGTACCAATAAAAAAAAAGAAGTTATGAGATCATTTAATTATTAGCCTCGTAGAGCCTGGATTGAAAAGACCAGGCCACATGAGATGACGCGAACGCCCATCCTATTCGAATTCCATGCCCCTTGCCATTGTAATCTGTAAAACGGCTGCAGCCTGTTTTGTCTTCTATCTATCCGTACTTCTCAACGGAAAGAGGGCAAAATGGTTCTGATACTAAAAAGTTGTAATTCTGGAAATCCAATTTATACGTTTTCCTTGATAATCATACGGCGGTCGCACTGAAAATCGCAGGGTAAAATTCGAGATACTTAGATATTTTTTTACCGCAGATGATCATCAGTCCAAAACACGAACACGCACGAATCTTCATACACCTACGCGTACCAAAATTTCAACTGGACATCGCTTTCGGACGGACCAAACCAAGCAGATGGGTTCTGCACCGCACCTTAAGGGTGTGTTTGACATTGGTTAAAAAATATTAAGTTAATTTTTTTAATTTAAAACTTTTCACTTTTTACAACTCTCATATTTTTTAATCATTTTTTCACAATTTCCTATATAACAATCCTATTTTTCAATCATTTCTACAAAAAGTACCCACACAACTAACCTATCTATTTTAACTTTATCCTTTTTACTACCTATCATTACCCCTATCATATCACATCATTTGACAACTTTTACTTTCCAAAACTTTTCACCAAAAATTTTATCCATTACCAAACACACCATAAATAAAAATAAGACTAGGCCGTAGATCCTAACCATCAAAGATGCATACTCGTCAATCTCTACAATTTATTTTGGATCCGTCTAAAGAATGAAGTATACAACCGATTGTACCTTGCAATTGCCAATTGCAGTAGATGGATCAGAGTGAGCGGGGGGGATGAGTCGGTGGACGAGGGACCCAGACCCGGGCTGGGCTGCCAATAGTCACGACCGGGCTTGAAAGTATTAGGCACCGCCACGTGCGTGCTTGTGGTCATGTTCTTTGAAGTCAGTGGCATTTCGATATTTCTTACAAATCTGGGTCTTTTCTCGTAAAACTGGCAGCATAAAGACCCGCGATCGCTCCCTCCCAGCTCGTCCCACTCCCACCTCGGATCTTTCTCCTCCTCTCTTCGGTCGTCACTCTCTCTCCCATGGCTCCAATGCACGCACTCAGCGCGCTGTTCCTGCTACTGTCTGCCGGCGGCCCCATCGCCTTCGCTTTCACAGACGGTAAGCTCGCATGGCTTGGCTGTGCGTATTCTGCTCTACTCGGATCAGCTACATATATGCTTTTACCTTTTTTTCAGCTTCGGTTAGCCTAGATTCATGTCGAGAGGCCAAATACGAGTTGTGGCATGGCCATGATTAGCTGCATGTCCCAGTGCTCATCCTTCATTCCTTTGCAGCAGCTATCACAAAGCTAGTGCATTGCTGCTATATTTTTGTCCAGATTTCAAACCTGCGGAATCGGTTAAGGTAGTGATGTCGTCCGTTTCGAAGAAACTTCCAACTTCCAAGTGAGTAATTTGTACGCACTTGCTACAGAAAGAGCGCCACTCACTTTCGAACTGAGCTTCGACAATTATAGACATGCGTCGGTGACTAGGATCGCCCCCAATAAAGTTCGAAAATGTAAGTGGGTCGGAGGGCAGAGTGTATGTGTGCCTGCCAACTCATAAGAAGCGTTAGAAATCCCAATCGTTTGCGGCTTGCCCCAGCTGATAGTTTTTTCAACCGGGGCTTTATCGGGCAAACTTGTCATTTTACACCTGAAAGCACTGCAAGTTGCCCCATTAACAGTTGATGCTCCGACAGTGCATGTGATGCGTGCTATTATCGATACTATACTACCGATGGTATAATATTAAAATTCGATCGATCATGGTACATTTTTAGAGAATGATCCTTCCGTTTCAGCAATAAAAACACTCGAGAAGCACCGAATTACACGATTTATGTGTTTTTGACATGAATATGCGATAACTCTATAGTTCCACGTGGGCCTCTAGTTTTGTAAATGTTATGACTAATAAACCACGCAAAATAAAATAAACCAATCAATTGATTAATCTGGATTTGCGTAGGTTTGAATGAAGCTTAGTTTTTAAAACGCCACTGTACAAGCATCCCTCCCGAGGAACCTACTATTTTGAGTGTTGATTGATAAGCATGTTATGCAGTAATGCAGTTTGAGTTGTTTTGAATTTCTACTAATATATTTCGTGAGACAGTGAGCCACTTGCCTTAGCTGGCGATTTCGAATTTCACATGGGCGGTTTTTGTCGCTTTCGAAAAAACGTTACCATGGATTACGACACAGATCCGGAACTCCTTATTGAGGATGACATCCGCCATTCTCTCCCACTCCTACCAACCTCTCTTTTGGTTAACACGTGTCTGCCAAACCCGCACACGTTCGAAATCGTGTTTCTGATGTTGCAAGGCGGTGCAGGTTTGCTGCCCAATGGAAACTTCGAGTATGGCCCAAAGCGATCTCAGATGAATGGAACGGTGGTGATCGGCCGCGACGCCATACCACAGTGGCGGACAACGGGTTTCGTGGAGTACATCGAGTCGGGCCACAAGCAAGGCGACATGCTGCTGGTGGTGCCGGAAGGCTACTACGCCGTCCGGCTCGGCAACGAGGCGTCGATCATGCAGAGGGTGAGCGTGCAGCCGGGGATGTATTACACCCTCTCGT
This sequence comes from Annona cherimola, assembly GCA_030490835.1. Classification (NCBI taxonomy): domain Eukaryota; kingdom Viridiplantae; phylum Streptophyta; class Magnoliopsida; order Magnoliales; family Annonaceae; genus Annona; species Annona cherimola. Next base: position 5,662,741 of record CM059977.1, on the reverse strand, counting down.
TCAGTGCGGCCCGCACATGCGCGCAGGAGGAGCGGCTGAACGTGTCGGTGGCGCCAGACTCTGGCGTGCTCCCCATGCAAACGATGTACAGCAGCAGCGGGTGGGATGCCTATGCGTGGGCCTTCAAGGCGGTGTATCCCGTGGCGGAGGTGGTGATCCACAATCCTGGAGTGGAGGAGGACCCTGCGTGCGGCCCGCTTATCGACTCCGTGGCAATGAAAGCCCTTTACCCACCTAGACCAACTAATAGTAAGTCTCAAACTCTCAGCACACCCAATCCAACGAATGCCCAGATTGCTCTGTCGCTCGTTCTGACTAAATATGCCCATTTTAATTCCAAATGATCAACAGAGAATTTGCTTAAAAACGGCGGCTTCGAAGAAGGACCCTACATATTCCCCAACACCTCATGGGGTGTCCTCATCCCTCCCAACATCGAGGACGACAACTCCCCACTGCCTGGCTGGATGATCGAGTCCCTCAAGGCCGTCAAATACATCGACTCGGACCACTACACCGTCCCACAGGGTAGGAGGGCCGTGGAGCTTGTGGGGGGAAAAGAAAGCGCGATCGCACAGGTGGCCCGCACCGTGGTGGGAAGGGTCTATGTGCTGACGTTTGCTGTTGGAGACGGGAGCAGCTCCTGCGAGGGGACCATGATCGTCGAGGCCTTCGCAGGGAAGGACACGGTGAAGGTACCCTACGAGTCCAAGGGCAAGGGCGGCTTCAAGAGGGCCGTGCTCAAGTTCACCGCTGTCGCCACGCGCACCCGCATCATGTTCCTCAGCACGTTTTACACCATGAGGACCGACGGCTCGCTCTGTGGGCCAGTGATTGACGATGTGAAGCTTTTGAGCGTGCGCAAGCCTCGCGTGTGAGGAGAATTGGCATATGCATTGACTGGTGTGCTTTACTTTGTTGTTGGGCTTATGCATACATGATATATGATGGTGTACTATTGCTAGTAAGGGAGCGGCCGGCTGGCTTTGCTCGAGCATGTTGCGCAGTGAGCATATACTGATGTGATTCAGAACATTGTCGCAAGTGCAATGTTCTAGTTTTAAACTCCTGTAATTCTGGACTTGAGAGATGTATAAGTAATGAAAGGGAATTTTCTATACATAACCTGTTCCTCGGATAGTCGGTGGAAAATGCTACTGGAACATCATAAAAATATTGCACCATTCACATCATAAAATAAAAAGTGGTGGTTGGGAGTGCATGCTACCGGAAGATACGGTAAGAGCCACTCAGTAAAAATAGAGAAAACATCTCCAAATTTTTATGGCGACGCTTTTTCTAGTGCTAGCCAATCCGTTGCTTTTTGATGGGCAGGGTTAAAATTATGAAAATGCCAATCCATGGTCCACAGCTTTCTTGGGCTGTGACTCACAAGGCCTCAAGCGAGTGATTTGGTGAAGAATATCTTGAATTTAAGGGTGAATGGGATAACATTTTTGGATGAAAATTTTTTGTTTATAATTTTTTGAATTAAAAAAAAATGTAATATGATAGAATAGTGATGATAAGTAAAAAAGAATAAAGTTGAAATATAAAGATTAGTTGTATGAATAGTTATGTAAACATAATTGAAATATATGGTAAATTTTTTTTACAACAAATATAGTAGTTATACAAGAAAATGTAAAAAAAAAGATTAAAAATGGTAGTTGTAAAGAATAAAGAATCTTAATTGATTTTTTTTTTGGAAACATTTTTAAGTTAACCACACATACCCTAAACCTCCAAAATCATTTATGGAAAATTCAACAAAATCCCTCGTGTACTTTGGTAATGACCACGTGTACTTGAGGGTTGTCTAGCTACAAGCTGTCGTGCTTTTTATTTACGTTTAAAACTTTGCAAATTAAAAATTTTCACCGACCACATGTATCATATTTTAAATATTTATTCACATTTTCTCAATAATTATTTTATTTTTCAATCATTTTTACACAATTATCCATATAACTAATATGTATATTTTAAATTTTTTTTTTTTTTTTACTTTTCATCATTATTTACTCATCTCGCTGCCTCTGTTGTATAATCTCATCAATTTTTACACATCCATCTTTCCATCTACAAGTTTTATTCTTTTCAAATACACACTTAATGAAAATTCTGTGCAGATATTCACAATTGCTAAGGTTTGCTGATGATCATTCAATTGAAAGGCACAGGGAATTTTTATTCTAAAGAACGCGTTATATGATTTTTTCAATACAAGTTGCATGCAATAGCTCAATTTCAAAATTAAAACCTCCTGTCCTAAATTTGAGTTGAAGCGTAAACTTTTCATGAATCATTTTACACATGAATTAAAAGTCATTTTAAATTAAAATTAAATTTGCATGCATATAGTTTTCCAGGCATTCCATAAAACTGATCGATCTAAACATTTTCAAATTAAAACATTTTGCTATTCGTAACTATTTTTCCTTGACAATTATTTTTTATATCTTACTATATAACTACTTAACATTTTAATCATTTATCTATAACTTCCCATATAACTATCGTGTATATAATAACTTTGTGATATTCACTCATTGTCACAACCCATGTCATGTTACATCACTTCTTATATTTTAAAAACTGTTTACCAAAAAAATCTTCTACGAATTTTATCAGATATTAGCCACTCTTGCAGTGGCCAAAGAATATATACCATGAATATAGAAAATATAGATATTCAATTGCATTAAAATGCACAGAACTAAACAAAAAAATAGAAAATTGATCATCTATGTCATCAAGTCACCACGGGTTTATCCAACAACTCCTCCGATAATTTTTTTAAAATATAAAAGAAGATAAATAAGATCAATAAACAACAACATTAGAGAATAATTAAGACCCTATCACGTGAATAAATTCCCCTCAATTGCATCTTTCCCACATTCCTCCCATTATGAAATTTCATTTCTGTCTACCTGAAAACCATATTCCATGAATTCGCCATCACAATTTATCACTCTAAAACTCTTACAATAGGCCTCTACTCATGAACTCATGTTTATAGGTTTTGCTAGGCTAATTGAACCCTCCAGTGAACTTATGGGATATAGAAAAATGGAATTGACACCCACAGGATGTTTAGTATTGATGTTTTTATGGGATTGCAGGATAAGGTGAGAAGTTAAAAATAAAATATTTTGAAAATTGTGTGATTGATATGAAATGATTGGGGTAATGTTAAAATAATTATAGTTGTTGTTAGAAAAAATGATTGGAATATAAAATAAAAATTGAAAAATATGCTGATTAATATAGTAATAACTGTCTTGAAAGACGTACCTCCACGCCATGACGCAAAATCCCACGCATGGAGGATACCAAACATCCCCCATATTATCTCACATGGAAGCTAGGAGCTCAGTTTGCAGAACATCATATTGCAAGGGCTAAGGTCGTGCTATGTTTATGCTGGAAAACGGTGCCGTAGATCGTGCTCGGATGCTTTGCCGGGCCCGCCTGGGTTCCCGCAGATGCGGTCCTCTGGTGGTTTTTTTTTTGTGGGCTAGTTTACTGAATTGACCAGCTGTCAGACCAGATACTGTGGACGGGCTCTGCTATCCCTGGGCTCAACAAGAGCTGGCCGAGCAAATTTCTTGACTTTCCCCTTTTGCATAATGTTCCATATGATTTACAGAAAATGCGCTGCCTATTAGCTTTATATTTTCTGCAAAATATCCTCAAAGTAAAATTACAAAATTCAAAAAAAAGAAGCAAAGCCACAAATTATCCTACACAGCCATGCCGTTCAATAATACATAATTTATTTCATAAAATTACATCATTTTTTTTATTCTTGATTCAATTAACGCATTAATTAAATAATCATTCATATGAAACGTAATTATGATATGTCTAGTTACACAAAAAACTTTTCACTCTAATTAATTATCTATTAGCATTTTCTATATAATTATTTTATTTTTCAATCATTTTTTTACAGCTACATGTATTACTAATATATTGATTTTAACTTTATTGTATTTATTTTTTATTATGACATTATTTTCTTTAATTTTAAAATTGTTATAATTTTTTTTATTTAAAAATAGAGTTTGATTATACGTATCATGATGTATTCTAGGCTAAAACACAATATTTATTTATTTTTATAACTAGTTATATTTTTTTAATTTTTCTTCGTAAACATGTTTATATAAGTGTATTCAATTTACGTACAAAGTTTTTTCAATTTACAATAATTTAAAATATTTATTTTTAATTTTTTAAAAATAACGTTATTGACTTAAATGCCCTTGAAATTCACGATTTCTAAAAAATCAAAAATAAATATGTATGTAAAATGACAAAACTTTGTATATAGATTAAATGCATTTAGAAAAATATGTTTACGAAGAAAAATAAAAAATACAACTAATTATAAAAATAAATAATATTATATTTTAGCCAATGATACATCATGATATTTATAATTATACTATTTTAAAATTTTTATCATTTTCCAAAGACACCACAAAACGGTAATTTCCTTTTTTTGTGCGTAAGCGAAACATAGAACTGTTGAAAACTTGAAACGCATTTTTTAGCTCAATTTACATTATTTTCTTTAATTTTAAAAATTTCTGTAGCAAATTTTCAGTTAAAAATAAAGTTTAATTATATATATCATGATGTATTATAGGCTAAAACGCAACATTTATTTATTTTTATAATTAGTTATATTTTTTTTATTTATCTTCGGAAGCATGTTTATGTAAGTGCATTCAATCAATGCGCAAAGTTGTTTCAATTTACAATAATTTTAAATATTTATTTTTAATTTTTTTAAAAATAATTTTTTTAAATGGACGAAAAATGACTTAAATGCCCTTGAAATTAATGATTTCTAAAAAATCATAAATAAATATGTAAAAATATTGTAAAATAAAAAATTTTGTATATAGATTAAATATATTTAAAAACCATGTTTATGAAGAAAAATAAAAAAAATATAACTAATTATAAAAATAAATAAATATTATATTTTAAACTAAAATACATCATGATATTTATAATTATACTCTTTTAAAAATTTTATCATTTTCCGAAGACACCACAAAACGGTAATTTCCTTTTTTTGCGCGTCCACGAAACATAGAACCGTTGAAACGCAATTTTTTAGCTCAATATCCAATATTTAAAATGCGTCTTGGATCATTGAGTTCGTAGATGACGGGGACTGTCCATCATTTGAATGTCGAACACGTGACATGCCTGCATTCTGACGCGTGTATACGCCAAACGAAGATCCTTTCGGCCATGCTGGCACGCTTAGAAAGCACGCGGAACCCTGGAGCGGGAACCGAATTTTGAGATGACGGCTGAGATCGCTGCGTCGTGATTCAATCTAACGGCCGAGAAAGTCGCGTCTACTTGAAGCTGGACGAAATCTTAGGGCCTCCAAATATCTTCTATAAATTGCTGACTGCTTTCCGATGTTTCCCATCTCTCATTTTTCTACAGAAATCCACATAAATTCCCAGTGCAGACTGCAGAGACCGCGAAAAGTCCATGGTAGATTGCATTCTTGTTTCTTTTTATTATTATTTTTTTAATTTCTGTTTTTTTGACTTCCTTTCCTCTTTTCTGCTTAGTTATTAGGGTTTTGAATTGATTTTTGGAATTCTCCTCTATCTGAGATTTCCAGCTAGGGTTTCGGCATGGTTTTCATATCTTTCTTGTTATATAGGCTCTGCCGAATCAGCAGCAGGTTGATCATCCGAGCTTCAAACTTGTTATCGTGGGCGATGGAGGGACAGGTAAAGTTTTTGTGTGTTTTTTTTTTTTTTTGGTTTTTTTAGTTCGATGCTTTATGAGTTTCAGTTGCTCGTGATAAACTCTGATACCTATTGTGATTCCGACTTCTCATTTTGTCTTTTTTTGGAATTCATGTCCCGTGGTTTTATGACGGTTGTCTGCATTGTCGCTAACTATGAATGCTTCGATGTAGAATGCAACGATGATGCCCGCCGAATATTCTTTAAATTTGGATAATTCGCTCCAGCTAACTGTTTACTGAATTCTCAGTAACACTACTGTTTTGGCATTGACAATTGGGAGCTGTTGTTGTTGGTCTATTTGTTTTTATTTTTTATTGGGTTTCAATCGGGTGGACTTTCTTCTTTTTTTATTTTTTTACAATGACGGGATCTGGTGCTTCCGTTGTAAGTGGATGCTGTATTTGTTTTTGGGCTAAAAAAGTAAATGTTTCGTTAAGACGTTTTTGTTTGGAGTTGTTCAGGATGCTTTATTTCAATTCGAACTTCACTAATGCAGTATTCATTGCTGGTTTCTAAATTACGGTGGTTTGGGATGACTGTTTGATGATTAATATTAAATGATGATTATTTCTGGATTAATTTTTTTTTTCTTCTTCTGAAGTTCCGGTTGATAATGGAGAGTTTTGGTTTGTGGCAATTGGAAGGGAAGAAAAAAGCACTTCTTTTACGCGTCAGCATTTGCCATAAAGATAAGAAATTGGCTTGCCGTGTAATTCTCCTCTAGTTATATGTATACAAGGTGGTTGAGCTTCAGTTTGTGTTGTTGAAAGATGGTTAAGCCATTTCTTCTTCTTCTTATTTTTTGGTGGTGGGGGGAGGGATTGTTGGGTCTGAATACTAAAGATTTCTTATATCCTTTTGGAGGTAAATCTTGGGGATTTTGTATTGCTCGGAGCTATCAAATTTATCCAAAATGTGTTTTGATAAAATTTATGGTATTTCTCCATGCCCGCATATCAATTGTTCACATCATTTGAAAGTGTGGACAATAAAATAATTGCATATGGTTGGATCCAATTATTGGATTTTTGTTTTGTTTATGCCTAAATGATTCTAGTATTAAAACTATTTTCTTGCATTCGGATGTTAAAGTAGAGAGACAAAAGGCCAAAATTTTTTCCCCCCCATTGATTTGGAAAAGCATATGACAATATGATAGAGTCCTAGGGAGTTAATGACATGCACTAAATAAGTATAAAAAAGCTACAAGCAGATAAATATATGTTTTTTTGCATTAGCTTTTAGATTTTATCCCTTTGGTTATGGATGATCTAGAAAAATATTTTTGGGAAGTGCCTTGCTACATGCTATTTATAAATTTTATGATTTTGATAGATGAATGAGAGAAGGTTTGAATTTTGGCTGCATAATTAGTGAGTTGTTCTAGGGGTTGAAGGTTTTGAGTTTGTCCCATCAAATAGAATATCTGTAATTTGAGTTCAACAACAATAAGGATTTGGAGGGATGTAACTTTACTGGAAATAAGAATATAAATTAAGAACTCTTTAAGATTTCAATGCAAGGGGTACTTCAAAATGATTATTTCTGGTATTTGTGGTCAATAATCCAATGAAGGGGAGAGATTGGAAATTGTGTATGAACCTTAAGCCGAGTAGATTCATGGATTTTATTCAAGTGTGCTTGTTTACATTCAAAAATTTTCAAATAAAAACTTTTAAATCTAAAACTTTTCACTTTCCACAACTATTCTTTTTTAAAATTATTTTTTACATCTTCCTATACAACTGTCCTAGTTTTCAATCATTCCTACCCAACTACCCATGAGTCTATTCTCTTTAGTGCTCATACCTCTATTATATTACATTAATTTCTCTTATTTCAAAATATTTTATTTTCTTTAAAAGTTCTATCACTTCTCAAACACACCCTTGGTCATTGAGTTCTAATAAAAATTGTATTGACAATTTTATATGAGCACTATAGTCTACCGTTCTTCATGGGTCAGGATGTTGGCTAGTTAAATAAAAATGCGTATGCATAAAATAATGTTAGGGTTATGAGATTCTAGCGATCAAGCATTATACAATGACCAGAAGGCAATACAAGTAGGTACTAAATGTAGACTAAGATGAGAGTGAATTTATTCTTTTATAAAACCTGAAGGCAATGCAAGTAAGTACTAGATGTAGACTAAGATGACAGCAGTTAGAAGGATTGAATTTATTCTTTAAAACACAATAAAAAATGTTAGAGGAAGGCTGAAAAAGATATGGCTAGAAGTTATAAGAAACTAAGAAAGATAGAAAAATGTTTGCATTTATTTTAAGACAGTTCAATATTAACAAGAGTGGAATAATAGGGCCTATATAGTTGACCCTACTAGTGAGCAAATAACTGAAGATGATGACAATGATGATGCAAGCTTATAGATAAAAAACTTCCCTCTGAACGTGTTGGGGCCACCCAGAGTGATCTTTTATCAAGGCCTCTCGAGTTTAGGGATTTCTTTATTTTCCTGATGATACTGGTCTTTTGCTTGTTGCAATTTTAGTTTGGACGTGTATAATGTTTATTAATGTTGTTTATGTCATGTTTGTTGAATTCTTGTGTAACTTTTGTTGTAGAAAAATGTTTATGTCATGTTTGTTGAATTCTTGTGTAACTTTTGTTATTGATTTTTCTACGTTGCCCTGCATGCTATTTTTTTTCCTGATGTTTTGAAAACTGTTTGTGCTTGCACTTCTTGAGCCTTTGTATGAGGAAAAGGGTTTATCATATGAGATTCTTGTTTATTAGTCTGATGACTTTGATGTGTGCGAGCTATGATATTGTTAGCTCAGGCTAGCAAATGCAACTGTTAGCCCCAGCTATAAAACATTGTTATTTTAAAACATCAATCTAGTTATATTTAATCTATAACCTAAGTTTTACTAATTTCGGAGATCTATATACTTTGTTGAGAATTTTTAAATCCGGATATTTTAGTCATTTAAAACAGATTGTTTTATAGTCGAGGTTAACAGTTGCATTATTAGTGTGGGTAACAAGATCATAACTCATCTAAAATATGGTGGCAAGTGTACCTCGCCTCTTAGTGGTCTTTTGAATTTTTAATAAGGTTTTCTGTCTTACAGGGAAGACAACTTTTGTTAAGAGGCATTTAACAGGGGAATTTGAAAAGAAATATGAACGTAAGTAGTGAAAAGTGAGCTCCTTTTTATTATTAATGTCGAGAAGTGTTGAATTCAATCATTTTCTTTGCATGTTACTGCAGCTACAATTGGTGTAGAAGTGCACCCTCTGGATTTCTTCACAAACTGTGGGAAGATTAGATTTTATTGTTGGGATACTGCTGGTCAGGAGAAATTTGGTGGTCTTAGAGATGGATACTAGTAAGTGCTGCAATTTTGTTTCCTTATGACTACATATTATATTGAAATTAGGGTGGTCTTATTTTATTTGATTTAGGAACCTTTTGAATGTAGCCTCGGTGTTTGATTTGTCTTTTTTCAGCTTTCAGCTTTTCTCGTTTTTGAAAATATTATACACCTATAGATGCAGAATTTTTATGTATGTCAAAACTAGTTTATTCAAAATAATTGGAAAAAAACTGGTTGAAGAATACTCTATATGCTTGTTTATAGGAATCCCATGTTATGAGGTATATGTGCCATATGATTACTCTTTGACCATAGGATTATTTGCAGTTTCTTCAAACTACTAAATTATTTTGCCCTGGATAAGCTGTAGTATTTTCTTTTTTGATTTCTGTTTATAAGACATTACACAGTACAGAAGCGGGTAAAAAATGCTTTTGTTTTGGCAAGGCTCACGAATGTGGTGATTTACAATCTTCTTGGAAGTAGCCTGTATTTGTTCCACGTGTAATGTGATTTGTTCTTGTTTTAATCATTTTATTTGTTTAGTTTCTTTGGTGTCTGCTACTAGGCAAGGTTAATTCTCCTTGGTTCCATCATGAAACTTGCAAGGTGTAATTAATTTGTTTATTATATCAAAAGATTGACCCTTAACTGCTTGTAGAGCATGATTGTCTGCGTATGCAGAACAGTTTCTGCTTTGTTTTTTCTCTTGTTTGTCATTTGATGCATCTGGTGTGGTTGCAACTGTTAGATGCTAGACATTGTGTTATCGAGAAGTGATCCCGTTAGCTCGGGCTAAGCAAATGCCTCACTTAGCCCACATAAAAAAACCCATGTAAAATATTTTTTTGTTTTTTTCTTCATATACTTATTTATCTAAGTGTATTTAATATATAAATCAAATTTTACCATTTTTAAATGTGTATATATATATATTTGTGATTTTTAAATTTTTGTGAATTTTAAACATCTATATGTATTTTTAACATTTAAGTGTATTCAAAATACCTCTTATGTTTAAAAATTTCAAAAAAATATATACACGTATCTAAAAATGGTAAAACTTAGTTTATATGTTAAATATATTTAGATAAACAAGTATATGAAGAAAAAACAAAAAAAGTATTTTAAATGGATTTTTTGAGGTGGGCTAAGCGAGATATTTTCTCAGTCCGGGCTAACGAGATTATTCCTTTGTGTTGTTTGATTGGATAAATGTTTTCTTTTCTCGTTGTGATTAACGATTCAGCTTTTAATATTTTTCAGCATTCATGGTCAATGTGCGATTATTATGTTTGACGTCACAGCCCGATTAACGTACAAAAATGTTCCTACATGGCATAGAGATCTTTGCAGGTAGAAATTTTTCTGATGCATCATTACTAAGTGTCATTTTTTTCTTTCTTTCTTGTTCCTTCTCTAGTCCGAGTAGGAATCTGTTTGCAGACTCTGCATTAATGCCTGCTGTTTAACTACAGCTATTTTATTGTAGGAAAATGGCTTGACATACTTTTTTCTGAAAGGGATAGGATGTAAAAAAGAAAAGAAAAGGAAAGAACAGAAAAAAAGAAGAGAATGGAGAATGCTATGATATTGACATGTTCTGTTTTATTGGAAATAGGGTCTGTGAGAACATTCCCATTGTTCTTTGTGGCAACAAGGTTGATGTGAAGAACAGGCAGGTGAAAGCAAAGCAGGTTACCTTCCACAGGAAGAAGAATCTCCAGTATTATGAAATCTCTGCTAAGAGCAATTACAATTTTGAGAAGCCTTTCCTCTATCTGGCGAGGAAGCTTGCAGGGTAATGCCATTTTTTGAAATTTATTTTTGGATTATAGTCAGCATGAAATGTGATTTAGTTGCCTTGTAAGGTTGCATGTTTTAAAACATATATATTTTTTTTCCTCCTCTTCCTTTCCAGGGATCCTAATCTGCACTTTGTTGAGTCGCCTGCTCTTGCACCGCCAGAAGTTCACATTGACATGGCTGTACAGCAACAGTACGTCTTTTTTTTATTATCTTAGGAGTTGCAGTTCGTACTCGTGCAATATCTGTGTTGAGTTTAACCTGATGCTGTCGTTATTTGTCATATGGTTGTTATATTTGGTTAGTTTGTTTATCAAATACATGTTGGTTATTAGTCATATGGTTGTTATATTTGTTTATGTTCTTTATCAAATACATGTTCTTCGGGGGACTTTTCTGCTTTCTGGTAGGGGTTTTTATGCTGAAACAATTGAATCTGTTTCCAGACATGAGGCAGAGCTTGCTGCCGCTGCTGCTCAGCCTCTGCCAGATGACGACGACGATGCATTTGATTAGGAGAGGGGGGGGAAGGGACAGAGCCACTTACTCCTGAAGGTTCATGGTTTTCCTACGTTTTTTTTTTTTTTGCATCAAAAATTTCTTCAGTATACTAAGATTTTCTTAGAATCTAGTGCTTTTGGGTATATTGCTTGTAAACGGTATGGGATTTTTCAATGGAGGAGGATGTGTGTTCCTACTCGTAGCTCCTTTTTGAATATGTATATGTTTTTTGTTGGTCTCCAAATTCTACCTCTGGTTTATACTCAGTGTGGGACTTTGGCCCATGCATTGCAGATCTTGCCAACGTTTCTGTGGTTTTGACATTCCCTTTCTGGGGAGGAGGAACATGGATAAGGTTTTACGGTATCTTTGCTGGGAAATGTTCAGGAGGAAAATTATTCAAGGGAGCGTTTAATGTACCGATTGATTTTTTATTAGCGTCTTCAAGCGACGAATGATTTTTAACTAACGATAATACTGATTGATATGGCTGCTTGAAATTGTACTTATGTGGTCAATTTATTCGGTTAAATATTCTCATCTTCGTCGTCAGTGGTTAAATATTCTAAAATGACAGAAATATCTGCATCTTTGCCATCAATGGTTTGCCATAGCTCAACCTATCCAAGATATCACCACCTCTTCTGGTGGTGGTTTCCTCGCTGCCCCTGTTGCAACTCGTTTCGCCTCCATTAGCAATTTTCTTCGAGCCTGTCAAGGAAATCGGCAACTGATATTCCAACGACATTTCTGTGCTCCTTTTCTCGTCAGGCAATTGTCGGTCGGCTAAGGCAAATCCAACAAATCCAGCCATCAATTTCGCCATGGCCAGGCAAATCCTCGGGGTGACCTGTTTGGGAAGATAATAATGACATAGGTATAAGTGGTATTTTAGAAAAAAATATGTAGGCATGAAAGTAATTTTTGAAAGTTCAGGGTGTATTTGAATTTGAAATTGGGGGAAAAATTCATGGGTATATTAGATATTTTGAAAAATCAGCCATTTTAGAGTTTAGACTGTATATGTGACTTCTAGTATTTCAGAGCAACTATGAGCCTATGACAACCAAATGTTTTCAATGCAATGGGTACCGGTCCAATGCAATTGGATCTGTTTGTCTTTATTTTATTATTATTATTATTATTTTTTGAAATTTACTTCTAAAGTTTTTTTTTAATGTAAATTATGTCTCAACAAATTAGGATTTTTTTGGTCCAAAATCTCTCACTCATGAATAAATACATTAGTAAATTGGCCCCGATCGAATGTACCGACCGGGTGCATATAAGTTTCGGTGTAGACGGTGCGTCTACTTTGCAAACAAAATTCAAGAACTCAACAAACAAAACCTAGCGATTGCTGTTTGCTGGTTAACTCTGCCAATTAACCGCTCCTTAGAATCACGTCCCATTGAAAAGATTGAAAGAGTGAGCGCGCGGGCTGCAGGCATAAAAGCTTTGACAAGCAGAGGCTTGCCGAGATTCGCTTTTCCAAGCGTTCTGTTTTGTCCATTTCTCGGCTCGCGTCTGACACCGGCCTGGTCCAAAGTCCACAAATTTTGGATTTATCAAGATGCACGGAGAGTGCCACTTACCCAAAAGGCCATCTCTTTTAGGGCTCAATAATGAATTAATGATCCGTTCGTTCACAACCCATGAATAATTTCGCCTGGCCCATAAACGACCCACCCTTCTCCTCCAACCCATCATTGATGATGAAATCTCTGATGGTGATTCTCTTGGGCCCCTGAAATCTAGTAGTCTTATTCTCCGGTTGGCCTTGTTCCAAGGCTTGTCCGGATTTGCAGGATTTCACCTCTAAAGAACCTCTTCGTTTCACTAACGAGTAGGTCAGAGCTAGTAGACTGTATCATGCTTCAATAATTGAAAATGATTAGACATTTACTGTTCCATCAATTGCATTGCATGCGTGATGTTGGGTAAATGCAGAATTAGTTAATTTCTAAGGGGAAAGTAAATTTGGCGCCGACAACTAAGTGAGCAGACTCATCTTGAATTGAAATTGACCCAACAGCCAAGCAGGAGGGTTACTAAGAAAAAGTGTTCTCTTTGGACGTTACAAAGGGCATGATTCTCTGGGTCTGCTTCTACAGCTGAGCAAATGCGCCAGGCTGGTTTGGGTCCGACATGCCTTTGGAGTATGGGGCGGTCGGTCTTGACTCTTGAGGCTATAGTTATATAACACTAGCTGTGGCCCCAACAGCCGGCAGCTAGCTGTAAATACAAGCAGGTAAGAATAAGATTTGGAAACCCACTAGCTTAGTAGCTTAGGCTCTCAGCAGAAAGGCTTGTCCAACTCGTCCGGGGTGCCCCTCTGTTGTGGTCAGGCCCTCCTCTACATGCTCCACTCGGCTTTCAGGGGAGCTTGGGCCTCGGCCATCTTCTCATCCTGCTGGTCTGAAAGGCCGTCAGGCAGCGACTACCTTGGTCTTCCTCCTCTGACTCGTGCCCTTGCCGTCCTTCAATCCCTCTCGTCCAAACCAACTGTAGTAAGCGGCTGCCTTTGAATCTCGCTTCTTAGGACCTTTGTTTTCAGCACCGCATGGAGCACTAGAAGTGGTAGGCTCTAGTAGCTGCTTTTATTCAAGGTTTTATGGCGTTTAATTAACCTGGATAGATTTAGCCCGTTATTTTTTATGGTTTCAAACAACCCAAAATATGGTCGCGCTAGCTGTTATAGATTTATGTATGTGGAACGTCCATCCCATAGGTGTTGAAAGCTGTAACACCATAATAGCCAGTGCAATCAATACATGGGTCCCCTTCACATGCCCTGGAATTCAGGGCCAGGCCAGACACATGACAAACATCCTGCAAATAAGGGACCCCCAAGCAGTGGGAGCTACAGAGATATAATGACGTACGAAAATGCTACCCCGAGTGAGCTGAGGCTGAGACATGATCAGCATGCATGCCCACTCACCGCACCTCACCAGTCACCACATATCTGTTAGTAAGGCAGGGGATTTAAGATCTGAGACAGGAGTGTAATCTAATCTGTAGCGGTAGTGGCCCTGATTGACGAATCCCGCGCGGCTGTCGGGGTAGAAAAGTAACTAGCGCGGAGCAGGCCAGCTTGTCATGTGGCGCGGTGTGATGTGCACAAGTCACAACACGGCAGGGGTCCGGTGAGCTCCCACATCATCCCCGAGAAGGGGGTAGGAAAGCTGCGTCTGGTCAGTGGCCATATTGCCATTTACTAGTCACAAGGGCTTCGCTTGGATGGGACATGCATGATCCTTGGAATGCTGATTAGAGAAAGAAGGATGGAAGGGAGGGACGTGGGGTGGAGGTTGGGGCCACTAAAAGGACATTGTATGAGACAAGTAGATGCAGGGAGAAGGAGAGGTTGCTAACAGGTCGGGAAGGGAGGGAAGGGGAGGGGTGGGGTGGGGTTGGGTGGTATAAATCCATGATTGAGATTGAAAGGGGCGGGCTTAGTAGAGCCAAAGGGCAGGTGATTGTCACTGTCGGTGGGTGGTCGGGGAAAGACGACGAGCTCTGCATTGCACACAATAAATATGGACCATCTCATTCTCATCCCATGACCATTCCAACTTCGCCCACCGTGTTTTCTGGTCTCTGTTCCAAAATATCACATGTAGCCATTTAAATTGAAAACACAAGCACACACAAAAGGTGTCAGCACTTAAATTCTTTGTTTTCACCCTGCCGCTCCTCCACAACATATAAACATGAAACTGCTAGCGGAAGATGATTCGGGATTCTTAAACTCTCACAGGTAAGAGAAAAGGAATTTTTTATTTTTTCCCTTCCTTCCTTTGTTCTTTGTTCTTTTCTCCCCTTTGTCATTGGCTTGTTGGACCCATTTGGTTGCGCTGAAGAGGAAAATTTATTATTTTCCAATATGATGTATACTTATCGCAGCAATCTTACTGTTTCTTAGCTTTCTTGTAACAAAACGCTAAGGTCATGGAAGTTTTATCTATTGTCTATATTGTTCCTAGTATTACTTAATTTTCAACTATTATTTTTTATCTTTTCACTTTCTACCCTTTTGATTGTTAGTCAAATCTCTTCTGGATATTTTTTTTTTCTAATGAAGTTGACATTATTTACTTTTATTCATTTCATTTCTAGTTAATAAATAGAAGACAAAGAATTTATTTATCCTGCTCAATCAATCCTACTTTTTGGGCAGTAAATTTTGTCGTTTCTGTTATCTCCAATTTTATGAATTTCAAAAATAAATAAGCTAGCAGTATTTCCTTCAATATTTTTCTTTTTAAATGAACATTATTTTCTACTACATCATTAGGTCCACGTATTTTATAAGAACAAGATATTTTGAACTAAGTTCGCTAGTAGTTCTCCTAAAGTGCGAAATAATTAGGTACACTGTACTTAGAATCTGCTAAAATTTGTTTCCGAGGAACCTAGCAAGGCATATTCTGTGATTTCAACTTTCTTTTTCAATCGGTTTGTTTGGTAAAGAGAAGGAAAGTGGAAAAATTGTAAGTAAAAATTTTAAAAAGTGAAAGAATAAAATAATACAATAAAAATAAAGTGAATAAAAATAAAATACTTATATACAAACACTAGAAGGTGGTAGAAGAATGAGAGGAAGACCCAAAAAAACATGGATGGAAGTAATTAAATAAGATTTAAAAATATTACATATTACTGAAAATTTAGTCTTAAATCGCTAAGAATGGCGTAACAGAATCCATGCAGCCGACCCCACATAGGTGGGAAGTGGCTTATGATGATGATGATATACAAACACTATGGCAAAAATGCCATATAGTGATTATAAAAAATCTATTGCTAAAGTATGAAAACTGTTAATATAAGTTTAAAAATCTATGTACATGGTTTTTTAAAGCATCAGTCCCATAACTATAGGGCTATACCCATGGTTTTCAAAAGCATGTTTATATATATATATATATATATATATATATATAGATGCTGTTCCGGTGCAGCATCACTGTACCGGAACAGCGATGCAGTGGGCCCAAAATGGGGCCCACATGATCATGAAATCATGATCTACTCCACCCATTGTATTTAGAATAATGTATTCTATTATCATACCAATTTTCATCACAATCAGATACTTTAAAGTTGTTATTTACATCAAACTATTTTATTACATTGGATTTGTACCATTTTCAGATGAAGCCCATATACATATCTGATTGGGATGAAAATTGGTATGGTAGTAGAATACATTATTCTAAATATAATGGATGGAGTAGATCATGATTTCATGATCATGTGGGCCCCATTTTGGGGCCACTGTACCGCTGTTCCGGTGTAGCGTCACTGCACCGAAACAACTCTCTCTCTCTATATATTTATAGTAACGATTATCTAATGATAGTTTTGTACCATCATAATATATATAACAACAATTTTACTCTGTTAGTATAACTCTTAAAAACAAATATTATATAAATATTTAGTGATATTTTCATATATATACTCATATTTTGTATTCATTACTAAATCTTTATACCTTATAATGATACTTACTTAGTAACAGTTTTCAGTGTCATAATAGTTATAATATTAATTAAGCAATAATGAAAATATCATTATGATTTTAATAACAATTAGATAATGACACTTTTTATTTTTCAATATTAATATAACAAAAACAATTTAATTAGTAAATCAAATAATTTATAAATATTTAATATGAAATTATTTTGAGCTATACTGATTGTAATTTAGATGTATAATAATAATTTCTATTAAAGTAAATTATCAATATATAACAAAAATTTGCATTTATAAAAATAACATAATAAAATTTATTTATACTATTTATATTTAGCAACGATTTTTCTTTGCATTTTAATCATTTATAAAATCAGTAGAAGTTTTAGTAAGACAATAATTTCCAACGATCATATGATTAATTTCATATCAAAATTAATAAAAAGATAACATTCATTAATAATCAAAATTTAAGATACCAATTCATCAATCCTCAAATTGTTGATTTCTCAATAGTAAAATTCACAATATTTAAAAAAATACATAAAACCAACTTTGCATCTAATGATCAATTAAATCTACTGTCTTCCAAATTTTTTTGATTTTCAACAATGACCCATCATCGCGCAAACATTAAAAATTAGATAACATAAATACCTTATGATTGAAGTATAAAAATACTTGTTAAATAAAATTTTAATTCAATATTACCTTCTTAGTTAGAGCAAAATTCATGACCCAAATTGAAACTACAAGATTGCCTATTTGGAAAACTTGAGATTCAGGAACTTAAAACCTAAAAGATAAGTATCTCGGCAAAATTCTACAATAATGATATTTTCAATATCTTATTGAATGGTTCTGATAAAAAATAATAATAATTCAAAATCAAGATACCTAGTTATTATTATCAAACAGTAGATGTGCGTCTAATACTTGCATGATAAGATCATCCGGACTTTGATTTTTAATATGTGCTTATAAATATATTTGCCACTTGTTGTTGATTATGATTCTTCAAAAATATTCATATGCTTATGCTTTGCCATTGTAAACTTAAAATTAAAAACTATGCATATTTATCCCAATAGCAATGTAACTCTTAAAAAGTAATAAAACAACGTGTAAGTTTCTTGAGTGAACAAAATATTTTAAATAGATTTAACATACTAATTAAATTTATTTAAAAAATTATCCAACAAGTAGTTGACTAGAAATACACAAGAAATTTAACATTATAAGTAATTTTTTTTATTTTCATACATAAATATAATTTTTTTTATTTCTTGATTGGTGTAGTATAAGTAATCTAACTTTAAGATACCTTTCTAAAAAACAGAAAAAATCCATTATATACATGTTGACAAAGAAGATATATTATTTTTAGTAGAGATTATTATTATTATTTAATTAAATCATTCCTACATTTATAAAAAATTCTTGTACGTTAATGTTATTTCAAAAACAAGAAAGAGAAATGTGACATTGCATTCAAATATGTGACTATAACATTGTTGTAATCTTAAACCATTCCAATATGCTTTTTTAAAATAAAATTTTCTTATTCGGCCGTAATCTCAATCAATCAGGCTCAATTTGGCCGTAACTTATTCAAACAACTTATAAATTTTTATATTTCTTTTTTGTATCTTTATGGGCTACTTTGCCACAAATTATATCCCATGTAAGAAAATAATTTGCCTTATCACTTAGAATATTGTCAAAAATAATAATAAATTTATTTAAAACATTTTTCTACCTTTAAAGTATTTTATTTTTGGGATCCACTTCGTATGCATATCATTATTCTATACTATATTTAATATAATCTTATCAGGGATAATTTTAAATTTTTATATAGCATTAAAATAATTTAAAAGAATGTTATCAAAAAAAAATTTAAAAGAAAGATAAATTATACACATCTTATGTTTATACTCAACTACTTTTTGCAACTCACTTTTAAAGGAAAATATTATTTTTAATACAACAATTATAGGGCCAAAAGTTGCTTGACCTATGACTTCTAAAAACTACTAGGATAGTTATATTAAAATAGTTCTTATTTGATAAATTTTGTCAGAAAATATTATACACATTTAAATGTTTAAAAATCTGAGAAGTACATTACCTGAAAAACGAAGACTCAAAAATTCTGATTTGAAGCTCCAATCCTCATAATTCTCCTCCCTTCAGATTTGAAATCGAAATTGAAAAGATATTCCAAATCTGTCAAAATGTCATCTTTATAAGAGAGCCAATTACTCTCAGAATCCTCGAACAACCAACTTCATCTATAAAACTGTGACATTTAATATTTTTTCATAGCTCCCAGGCAAAAAAGGGGCATGTAAAAGCTCCATGGTAAATAGCGCGCGACCCAAATATTAAACAAAAATACTGCGACATTTAATATTCTTTCATAGCTCCCAGGCAAAAAAGAGGCATGCGAAAGCTCCAAGGTAAACAACATGTGACCCAAATATTAAACAAAAATGTGGAGGCTTTTCTTGGTCTTAGTATGCTGTCCACTTTTTCTTGATCACATATATATAATGAACAAAACTTATCTAAATGTTATGATAAAGATTTTAATAATTAGGATTTCTTTTAATTAGCTAAATAAATTATTTTTAGATGAAATAGTTGGGTTGAACTATGATTTAATTACCAATACAGGTCTTAAATAATTAATTTTATCAATTTAATCATGTATAATTATTTCATTAGACTGATATTATTTTTAAATTGAAAAAACCTATGCAGTGCTAATATTAGAAAAAATTAAGTTTTATTGGATGCTACTACCCATTTTCATAAATAAGCAAAAATTCAATTCACATGTTACATTTAAAGCTATTTGGTGAAAAAAAATAATTTCATCTAAATCAAATATTTATGCAGGTCTCATTTGATAAAAGTAATACAAGTTTAAAATGTATATTATCAAAATTTTATTAATTATTTTAATGTTAATCAGTTTGCTAGACTCATTATTTTACTTGAAATACTTAAGTGAGATTGAGAAATCAGTTCCCCTATTACTTATAGAATTAT
This sequence comes from Annona cherimola, assembly GCA_030490835.1. NCBI lineage: Eukaryota > Viridiplantae > Streptophyta > Magnoliopsida > Magnoliales > Annonaceae > Annona > Annona cherimola. Next base: position 5,642,751 of record CM059977.1, on the reverse strand, counting down.
TTTGATTGAAATATCAAATTTCACAACAAAAAAATATTTATGTGAAAAAGAGGTAAAATTTTTATATTAATATAAAAAAATATTTAAATTTATATATCGGTCCTATTTGTATGAAATCTCTTTTCTATATAACACCTTCCATATTTAAAATCATGATGGTTAATAAAAATTTTACTTCGCCTAGTGTCATTTTATATAGGTATAATCTATAAATGTGTAAAATCAATGTAGTAAAATGCATTTGAGATAAATACTAGTAATATTTTCAATATCTAAACTATTTAACATATCATTTTTATGTAAATAAATTATTCTATAAAGTATTATTATATTATAATAAATGTGTAAATGGATCTAAGCATTTTCGTAATTTATATACGAATATAGATATATGTATATATTTCAACAAAAGTGGGCTATGTACATTCTTGATTTGGATAAAATTCGACTTCATGGCTAAACAAATGATATTAAATGTAATGAATCAATTTTATTTTTCGTGATTGATCATAATTTTAAATTTTACAGGCTTCTTTTTATGTCACCTTGTCATATTGAAACAGGGCCCTTTATATATTTATTTTAAACTATTAATTCAACATCTATATTATCTAAAATATTTTATAAATGAACTTCCAAATCTATAAATTTATAAATGTATGTAACAGATTTCATATTTTTATAATTATTTTAAAACAGGTTTGTTTCATGAAAAAACTTTGATCAAAATATTTTTAAATGCAACAATGTAATAAATTATTTCTGATAAAATAGATGCATTGATTTTTGATGTACCAAAACAAAGAGTATCATCTAAAATAGTTCTCTTTACAAATATATATTTAATAAAACATTACGTGAATTGATTATTTATGTAATTTTCAAAAGTCAAAGCTTTTAAATATTTATTTTAATTGATATTAGTTCTATTAATATTTTATGGTATCCTAATTTTTCGTTTTAAGTATATTTTATTATATTGTAGTATTATTTTGAAAAAATTAATTAGTTGTAAATTACCATATCAAGCAAATATCTTCAATTATAACCTGTAATTTTCAATTGTAGAAGAGCAATTTTAATTTGTAAGAAGAGATTGGGAGTTATTTGAGTTAAATTGTTTTAATAGAATCTCATTGATTGTGTCGATCTAGAAACTTTAATTTCTTCGTCGAACAATGTTATTTGCCAATTTAAATTGCCAAAATATAAATATGAATTGAACCAATTACATTTTTTTTATTATAAAATTTTATATGCTTTAATATTATTTTGTTGAATGTCATTTTACTATTGCTATTATATATCTCAATACTTTTTTCAATATTTTTCTTGAGTGATTTTTAGTTTTTAGGAATATTTTGTATATTGTAGTTGAGGTATCTTCAATAAATTGGAGAAAAAACCAGTATTATTAAATTTAACTATTCATTTAATAGGATATATAGTAGGATTTATGTGATTGTAATTTTAATTTTTGAAATTTTTTGTTTATCCAAATATGAATAATATCTACAATAAAAATATGATAATATCTAAATATCTATAATAAATTATTTATCTAGAAGATAATACTTTATAGTGTCAACTTCGGATATAATAATCTCTTCTTACATAATTATATATTTAAGAATTTATAGGTGATGGAATAAAATAAGTAAAATAATATAATTATTTTAATTTATATATAAAATAAATTAATAATAATTATTATATTTATAAATGAAATACCAATAAAATATTTAGTTTTTATGATAGTTTCATTAATTATCATTATTAGATTTTTAGTGGTGATTTCTTGCTTTTGGGTTTATAAATTATTAAAATAGTGATAGTTGTTAAAAACTGTTACTAAAATATCTAACTATTTGGACTGTTGTACAAACTCGTAGTCATAGAGAAAGTAATGTTGACAGTTTTTAAAATCATCAGAATATATTGTGCTTTTAGGGACTAATTTAAAAAACCATTAGTAAAACTATTTTACAGTGATGATTTTTTAACTATCACAAATAAAACTGTCACTATATGACATTTTTGCCATTGTGAAAGATATAAAGAAAGAATTAAAATATAAAAAATAATAATAAAGTAAAATGATTAGAGAAAATATTATATTATGGATATATTTGTGAAACGAAAATTTTTTGAAATGAGAGCAAATAATATCATATAATAGGGATCATGGTTATGAATAAAGAAAATAAATTTAAAATAGATAGATTAGTTATATAGATTGTGCATGAATAATTGAAAAGTAAGGCCATTGTATAAGAAGATATGAAGAAATGATTAAAAATAGAATAATTATGAAAAGATGAAAAATTTTAAGTGTACGCAAACATTAAAAAGGAATAATGTTTCAAAGCACATCAGGGTGCAAAATTCTATTTTTAAGTTTTTTTTTGAAAATCTTTTTATAAAACCGTTAATGTATGTGTATTTAATTTATAAAATAAATTTACCATTTTTAGAGATATGTATATATTTTTTGATTTTTTTAAAATAGGAGAGGTTTTAGTCATTTTTAAATGACAAAAATATCCCTATTTTTAAATAATTAAAAAAATTATATTTATGAATCTCCATAAAGGTAAAACTTAATAAATAAGTTAAATATACTTAGATTAATAATTTTATAAAAATATTTTCAAAAATATATTTTAAAAAATAGAATTTTACACCCTTATGCATTACTCGTCAAAAAGATTGCTCAAAATAGTTGATTTTTTTTTTTTTTTGCCTTAGGGTGTGTTTGGGAATAGATAAAATTTTTGGTGAAAAGTTTTGGAGAATAAAAGTTGTCAAATAATGTGATATGATAGAGGTAATGATGAGGAGTAAAAAGAATAAAGTTAAAATAAATAAGTTAGTTGTATAGGTAGTTGTGTTGAAATGATTGAAAAGTAGGGTAGCTGTATAGGAAAATATGAAAAAATAATTTAAAAATATAGTAGTTATGAAGAGTGAAAGTTTTAGATTGAAAAAGTTTTAACATGACGTTTTATACTCATTGCCAAACACACCCTTAAACTTCACGCTAAATGTACTTTGCAATAGCTGGCTTTTATGTACATGAAGGGGTGTGTTTGGTAATAAGTAAAAGTTGTCAAGTTAAAACTTTTCACTCTCCACAACTATTCTATTTTTTAATCATTTTTTCATATTTTTCTATACAACTACCCTACTTTTCAATCATTTCTACACAACTACAAACACAACTAACCTATCTATTTCAACTTTATCCTATTTATTCCTCATCATTATCCCTATCATATCACATCATTTGACAACTTCTACTCTCTATAACTTTTCATCAAAAGTTTTATCTATTCCCAGACACACCCGAAGTTATAATTATATATATATTTTTAACGTGTATTAGACATGCATGGGATGTGGGCAATTCAATTCTTGAACATGGCATTCGATATTCATGAATGCGCTTTTAAATGCAGAGTATGTACGGGTATGCATGCATGCCTGGATGATGATTTGATACAAAATACCTGCACTGCGCCATATGTCGTACTGACGATACATACAAGTGGAGCTAGAGTTCAGCCAATCCAGTCTGTCAACCTGGTCTACTAACATGCAACATCCTTACCACTCGCTTATTCCACCATAATCCAAATATACCACTCTGGCCTGAGTGGTTATAAAAGCGTCCGTTAACACTGCTGCTGATGCGAGTTCCAATTCTGTCCCATCTCCGCCGTATACGTCTTTGGTCTCTCTTCTGAACATTTTTAAAAATTTCATAAATCATATATCATATATCAACCTTCCACACGCAAAATTCCAAGTATCTTTTGCTCAGGATTTCGGACGTGACCAGTGATTTCCCCTCCTTCTGTTGCGTCTCTTCTTGTTGTCTTTCAAGAATATGGACGGTCCTGACCACTTGATCATCAACCGGGTGCACTTTTCCTGGTACAACATGGCACTGGGAAAAAAAAAAAAAAAAACTCCTCGAGCCCGTATCATCTGTATGATTAAATGCTTATTAATACGACCATTATTTCCCTAAAAGAAACATCATCGTTAACGGGTTCAACACGTGGCTGCGCGTGCCACTCTACGCTCGTATAATAATACTCAGTTTATTATTATTTTTTTCAAAAAAAAAAAAAAAAAAACGAAAAGCTTCACGCACCACGGCCGTACGGATTCATATTCTCCCGTGTTCTGTTATAACGTGATAGCCATCCGCATCCGCATCCGCATCCACGGGGAAAGGAAAACACACGTATCACGCATGTCACCGAAATCGGTAGTCCAATTTGTAGACCAGAGATCGAGTTATGTGCCAAACACATGAATGAACTCATTATCTCAGCTGTCTATCAAGGAAAAGAATCAACGGCTGAAAAAAACTCATCCAAATTTTTTTAAAATGATGATCCCGAAATTATTTTGGGGTTTGGAAAATAGACTATTTCTTTGTTTGGACCGTTTACTTCTAGTTGTATCTTTTTTTTAATTAGTATATTTACATATATCTCAATATCTATTATTATATTGAAACTACATTCTTACAAATCTAGAAACATACATCCATTTAACAACGAGGAAAATACAACTCCCAAATAACAAATGTATATAAAACTCCCCTGCCGTTTGAAACCACGCCATCCCTGTACAAGATAAGCAATTTACGGTACAGTTGTATCCTTAACGGTACAAATATAGCTAGAAAGAGGCGGAGGTTGCTACAAAAATTTGATTTTAGCAACAAAAATTTTCTTTAAAAAGTTAAAATTTGATTATTTAATATAGAAAATATTAAAAAAAAAATTAGTCACTAATAGTTTATTACTTTTTTGTTAGATAATTAAACTTTCGATTTATAAGCAAGGAATTTTTTTTTCTTACCTATGAAAGCATGATCATAAGCAAGAAATTTTTTTTCTTGCCTATGAAAATATCATCGTAAGTATCCCAGTTTTTCATGCACATGCAATTTTTTTTTTACTAATAAAGATTACAAAAATTATATTTTCTTGTAGGGGGTGTAATTGGCCCATAAGGCCATAACTTGGCACCGATAAACTCATTTTTGCATTGGGTTAGATAATTATATGTCTGGCTCATGACTGATTAGGTAGGTAATAATCTTCAAGTTGCCCTAAAATAAGGCTAGAGTTGCCACTGAACATTGCCAGTGTAGTAACTCATGTGGTTACCAAGTAGTCCCACGTGAGTTTGAGTTCCCCTATGGTGGAAGATTTAGACTACGTGAGAGTTTTATCTTCCCTAAATATAGGTAGAGAGCTTTATCTCTCATGAACTTATGTCGAAGCTTGTTGTCTCTTGAAAGAATGTGTATGATGCCTTAATATATAATATGGATAAAAAAGGTTAGAGTTTGATCAACATATGGAACCTAATGTAATCTGACCTAATTCGTGTATATATTTTTTATTAGATGAAGGATCTTCAATTAAATATCTTATTTTCAATTCTATGATAATTTATATTTAATTTAGTTTATTAATTAAAAATTTTAGTAGCAAATATTTAAATTTAATGTTTACATAACTTTGATTTGTAGTGTATATAGAAAATATAAAATATTTTAATCATGATTTGCATTTTTAACTGGCGTTATTAATTTTAACTAGATCCAATGTCAACCTGAGCTTAATTTGTTATCCAATTGGGTATAATAAAGAGAGTTAGGTAAAAATTTTCCAAATAAGATTAGCTTTAAAGTTGATGGCAGGTCATGAGTTCGAAGCTTGTGTGCGGCAAATGTAATGGTTGATATTATGCAGTTTAGTCCCCCTGTAATGGGGTTTTATAATTTCTCTCCTGTGGTGGGGGTTTAGGAAAATTCCGAGGATGGTGTGAGAGCGTGAATATGCTCTAGTGTAATATTTACATGATATATACAGAAATACCAAAGAGAAAAAAAAAGTTGACACGAACCTATTTACACTTAAGCTGGAAACAAGTGGATGACCATAGTTTACTGATGATGAGAAAGGGGAGAATTTTTTTTTAATAAAAAAAATGGTTTGGAAGGCAGTGGACGTTGGCCAGAAAACATGCAGGACAACGCTGGTTTAAACGGGACAAAACATTAGGCACGAGATGTGCACATGTTTTTTTTTTTAAACTTCTTTTCTTTGCTTTTTTGTAGCATATAATTTCTACGCCTTGGGAAGGTAAAATAAATAAATAAAACTGAAAAAGGAGTAGAAGCCTTGATGCTGGCACATCCCACCTCAATAAAATAACATTCTTTTAACTCTAAAAAGTGAGGAAAGGGCCCGTCCATTCACGAGGGTGAAAAGATGGTACTTGTGAAAGCAGAGGTTGTTATCTTTGTACCAAAAGGACCTGAAAAATCCATTTGTTTAATGCCTTCCAAAGCTGCCCTTCCACTTTTTACCGAATTTCACAGCCACACCAAAAAGGAAAGACTAATTATTTTAAAGATTTACCCCCAATATATACAGCATATTTGATCTATATCCCAAAATATAACCATTAAGGGTGTGTTTGGTTGGAGGTAAAACTTTTGACCAAAAGTTTTTGAGATAGAAGTTGTCACATTGATAGAAAATGATGTGATATAATAGGAGTAATGATGAGAAGTAAAGAGAATAAAGTTAAAATAGATAGGTTAGTTGTATAGATAGTTGTGTAGAAATGATTGAAAAGTATGGTAATTTGTATAGGAAAATGTGAAAAAATAATTAAAAAATAGAGTAGTTATGGAGAGTGAAAAGTTTGAGATTGCAAAGTTTTGGTTGACATGTTTATATCCCAAATAAACACACCCTAAGTTTCAAAATTGAAATGTGACGTAAAATATATACAGATAAAAAAGTTTCAAAATAATATAATTTCAAGATATATCTATTCCATCATGAAGATTAAAAAATTAATGTTTACGAATATGTCTAAAATGCACTTTGCAAAATTCAGTTGCATCGAATGCTCCAATAATCTCTACAGTCAACTTCCTTCTTTATGACAGAAATTCATTGCCACTAATCTCCTTTTACATTTGGTGCAAATACACTATGCGCTTGTTGCTTCTAGATTTGGTTTTTGAAATATAATAAATATATTTAGGATGTAGGTTAACCATGGTGGGTATGCTTAGGAAAATCTTATTCTTAATTTTAAAATTTCAAGATAATATAACTAATAATCTCCTACTTAATGGCCAATCTACATCTATTTTGTCAATGCAAATATTGTGATGGAATCATAATATCAATCATAATTCACGAAGGAGCACAATATAGTGGGTTGCGATTTCCTGCACCCGGGTGCGCTGAGCTTCAGTGTACCCAAGTGCATTAACTCATTTTTTATTTTTTTGAATTTTTTTTATAAAAGTGTTAATCTAAGTGTATTTAACATGTGTATATATTTTTTTACCATTTTTGGAGTATTTTAGATATTTATTTTTGATTTTTGAAAATCACTGATTTTTAAAATAAAAAATAAATATCTAAAATACTCCAAATATGGTAAAAATTGATACACATGTTAAATACACTTAGATTAACAATTGTATAAAAAAAATTTCAAAAAAATTTAAAAATGGATTTAATGCACCCGGGTGCACTAAAGCTCAGTGCACCCGGGGTGCAGGAGATCCCAGTCCAAATATAGCTATTGTGAATTAAGAAGATCTAAAGTTGTAATAACATGAGTCGAAGCTTCAAGGCAGGGCCAGCTGATGCTTTATTGGTTTTGAGCCTCATGTACGCCATCACAATAATGTTAATCCTGCTTTAAATGATGTGATTATGATATCTTGAAAAATCATTGGCTAAAGAGGAGCCTTTACGCATGCATTTTGAATTTATGATCGTTTTATCTCACTGTGATTAGGAGCACACTTATTCTTACCTTTGTCGTGAAAGAAATTCTCACATTAAGATCTGCACCAGATGCACACTTCCATCTAATTTTTGTGGCGGCCAAACTCAAATAACCCATAGTTAATGGAAGATAACTTTGCACAGCTTACTTTTTTTTTTTTTTTTTTTTATAGAAAACATAGCTTGCATATCTTGGTACATGGATATAGTACAACTAATGATATTTTAGTAAATGAGCTACTTAACTTTTGCATATGTCAACAAATATATAAAATTTTATCTCTATCTATTTGATAATTATACTCCGGTCAATCACTATTTATCTTTTCTACGAATAAATCATCAGTTCCATTCCATATTATCCCTTTTATAATTCACACCATTCTATATGATACTATTATTATTTTAGATTTCTTTATAGTTCACTAACTCAATGAGCCCAATTTTTATTGTTCTCTCGTTTCTAAAAAATAGCAACCCATTTTTTTCCAATTCTTATGTAACTTTTTCTATTCCTGATATATAATAGCATTTTTTTAACTTAAAAAATTAACTGATCTAACGGCGTATTCAATGTTATTGAAAAATATACAACTCCCTTTTAATTGTTGGAAAATTTTTCATATTCATTATTTTAATTTTCAGAAAAGGATAAAATGGTCATTTTTAGCTTTTATGGTAAAAAGTTAAATTGTTAAAAATCTATTCCTCACACTCTAAATAGAGCACGAGGAGCCAACTAGGTTGTACCTAGTTGGTGGTGGGCGATGGCCAGCAGGCTAGCCACCCGTGTTTGAAATCCTTGTTAGGGAAAAATAATGATGGGAGCTTGATCTCCTTTTAAAATTAGAAGGAACTTATTGTCTTATTTCGAAGATAGAGGAAAGCTTATTGTCTTCTCATTACTATATGAGGGTTTATGGATTTTTTGTTAATATTTAAGAACTTGTAATCTCCTTTTGAAAAATTATAAAAAGTTTCCGAGATCTTAATTATAATATAAATTGAGATTTGATGTAAATATATATCAATCAAAAAAATAAATCACATGGAATGGAAAAATTGTTATTATTCTCAAATACTCTGATCATTTTCTTTGCCTGCATTTGGCGACATTTTACTCCATCTAACGTATAGTTTGGTAATTTAGTGGAAGATGACAAAGCTGCGTTGGAGGCGAGGAAGTCTCTAACTCGGAGTTGATACAACAGATGGCTGAGTAGAGGGAAGAGATGGGAGGACTGAAAGGATTGGATGCCATGTGTCATTCTAGATTTGATTCTCTTCGTGCAAGTCAGACGCAACATGACTCGTCAGCTTCACCCATATAGCTCAATTTTCTTCTGCACCGTACTCGTGCGAGTATCAATTGTCCCAGGCACGGGGTAATTATAAAAGGAACGTGGCATTCTCGAGTAGGGCCCCTCTCAGTGTCCTCACACCATGCCAGTCTGCATGGGGTCCAAGTTGGTATCAATTTGATTTGGAATATCACAAAAATTATAATTTTAGCATTAATTTGCCATGAATTAGACAAATTCAGATGTCAATTACTGTTGAAGGTGACCCTAACAATGGCATTACAACAAATATCGTCGTAAATAGTTTAATTTATAAAACAATTTTTAACGTAAAATGATTTTGGTTATATATGAATGAGTTTGACTGCATATGCATATTTAGGGTGAGTTTAGGAATAGGTAATGGGTGAGAATGAATTTTTTTTATTTGAACAGATGAAATTCTATTCACAAAAATTTACGTCATTATAGAGATGTGAATGAATGAAGAGGGGTGGATTGAAGAATAGTTGGCTAGTGCACGGGTTGCCTTGTTACCTAACCTTAGCACACAGTAGCGGATCCGGGACCTATGAGCAGTGGGGGCAAAGTTTAAACTTATTTTTAAAATTTTTGTATATTTAAGAAAAAAATTTATCACATAAAAAATTTAAAATATATTTTTTAAACATCATTCTCAATCTCAAATTAGGTAAAAGAGATTATAACAATTAAATAAAAAGTGCAAAAAGTTAATTTATATTACCATTAATTTAAAAGAAAAAGATTTTGAATTTTTTGAATTAAACGATGAATTTATTTTTTTAATTATTTGTCTATATAAAAATTATTTGATTAAAAACTTTATCATATAATATTTTACAAAATATGATTTTCTACTATGGATTCTATCCATATCTAATTATAATATTTTTTAGCATATAAACATTCATTGAGAAGAATATCAAAAAGAATGTTTTACCCAGTGTTGTAATACTACATAATAATGTTAACACTATATAGAAGGCGTGAGAAAATATCTTACAAAAAAGTAAAAATAATTGTTAAATATATTAAAAATAATAAAAATCATAATCACTGAAAATAATTATAATATAATGTTCAATGGCTAATAGTTGTCAAGTAATCCACTTATACATCTTATATCATTTTATCTATTCTAAATCTTTTTTCTTACTTTCTGATCTTGAAAAATTAAATAATGAATGCAAAACTAATTTAACATTCTATAGAATTTTTTATGAGTCGTTGATGGCTAAACGAACTCAATCTTATTAAGTTATGATGTTAAATTTAAAAATGATGTCAATCTTATGAAATTAGTTTAGTGAATTCAAATTTGTGAAATTTCTCCATTGAACCCTTACTTTTAAACAGTATTCAAGTGTTTCTCGACTTATACAATATAATATCAAAATAAAGACACTTTTTAATAATTATTTGAATTAATGATGAGAATATTAATATGAGAAATACATATATAGGATGAATGGTGATAGTATTAATATGGTAACGTCATATATTAATAATCTTTTACTGTCTGTTTTACCATGGCATTAATACATTTCTTTCAATAATTATTTTTTCAAATATAAATTACTTGTATTATAATATTTTAGGCCAATAGTTTAATTTATATATGCTTTATTTATTTCTATTTACTTCACTTATACAATTTTAATTGTGATTGATGCATATTTAAAGTATCTTATAATCTTAGAAGGTGAGGTTAATATTACATGCTATTAATCTATCTATCGTCTTTAAATTTTAAATTTAAAATAGAGAAAAATATCAAACCTTTTTAATACCGATATGCTAAAAGCCTATTTTCAAATAGTATAAGAAAAGGAGAAGTGAAATTAGAAATAGGAAAAGGAAGAAATCTAACTTGAGACAAAAAGTCAAATACGGTAATAATCTATCCTAAAACACTATTAAATAAAATGGGTAAGTTCTAGTGGTTAATTATAAAAGTTAAAAAGCATGTATGTTGTAAAAATAATATTATTGTTGGAATCAATAAAAAATTAAATCCAAGAAGAATATTATTAAAACTAATATCAAAACATAATATTATTAGAAGTAATAGTAAAACCTTAAAGAAATAAGTCATGAAAAAATATATATGGCTGCATTAAATTGTAAATTTTTAATTAAAGTGGGGGCAATAAATTCTAACTAGTGGAAGCAATTTGGGAATAACAATATAATATACAATACAAATATTAATATTTTTTGAATTTCAGTAGGGGCAATTATGTATGTGGATCTTCCCCTGTTAGCATATGATTGAAGGATGCACCATTCTCATTTATTAATAGCTATTTGATTTTGTGGATCATGTCACCCACAGGTGTCAGGTGTTATAATTTGCTTATCCTACTTCAAAAAATTAATCAAAATTAAGGAGTCTCTTTCCAAATCTAGTTTCTGCACTTATAATTCGTTGCTCCATAGTAGTTTACAACGAAGTGGATTTACTTACATCTCTAAGGGTGCTCTCGATGCCATTGATTTTTCGTGCTTTTACTATCAGGAAGACATCCTTAGAATTTCTCAAAACAGCACCAATTCCTATGCAATTCTCCACTATGTTTTGTCTGTAGTCCACATTCATCTTTAATCTTCCCAACATCTACCTTCCTCATTGAAAGATGAGAGAGTAGTTCATAGGATAAGACTAAAATGAGAATAAAATGATAATGAAAAAGTATAAGAACATGTTTTTGATCATGGAAAAAATTGAATAATTGCATAATTACAATATAAGTCATTGCAAAAGGTGTGTAGATAGGAGTGAAAAAATTAAACACATAGTTTACCTATTCCTAAACGGCTTAGCTGTGAATATAATAATGCTTTAGAATGATGACATTTACTCAAATATAATCAATTTTATCATTTATACAACTAAAAATGATGACAAATGCGGTAATTTTCATTTAATTGCAAATAATAATAATTTTTTTTTATTATTTCTAGCTACACAAGGAAAATAAAATAACTTTTTTTAAAAAATATTAGATATAGTTAAACCTAAATTTTGCAGCAAAAAAGTGAATGCTTTAAAAAAAATTTGTTGTAGTAATTCTACTCTATCCAAGTTGCATATTGAGTTAATTATCAGTCGATTAGTTGAAAATTTTCAATTTGTGTATAATTGTCTAAATTTTCAATCAACGTAACCAATATTATAGAAAATAGGTGCAAGTGTGGGAGGTGTCATTTTCAATCATAAGGGATTAGAAAACGACTCAATTTGCAACAAGCATGGTTTTCAATGTTTGATTATTATTATTTTTTTGAGGAAATTCAATGTTTGATTTGACGGCTGATCGGGTTAGCAATTTATTTAAAAGATAAAAGACCATCTTCCCATCAACGATTAATATTGGTAAGCTTGTGGATGAAATGAACTTAGCATATATAAACATCAGTGCATCTGGTCCCACGTACAATGTTAGATAATCCTTTCGTAAAAGCCAGCATATATCCATGTGGATGTGGCCCATTCAGTAGACCCACCTTGGAAATATGGTCGGGAAAAAAAATGAACCATTCCACAAATCCATGGGTCACTTCTTACAAAAACATTCGATGTCCATCCATCAAAATTCATTAGAAATTCTTGGTATGAACAGACCATGGCTTATCATTTTGATTTGGAAATGACCTTAGATCCACTCACAGATATTTCCATGCAACGTGTCGGCGTAGGCACGAACACATGCGACCATCCTTGCTTTTTTTTTACATACGTACTTTCCGGTTTTACCCCTTTCACGAATCAGAGCAGCAAAAAAGTGAGGTGTCCGTAGGCCACCATCAGAGCAGCTGCATCTCATAAGTCATGCTCAGGTTCGTTTTCAGATGTTTTAATCGAAATCAGTTCATACGTCACATCCGGGTCCATTAGATCAGATCGACTTTAATAATAGTTAGGAAGGTTCAATGGGTTTGGAATTTGCATGCGTTTGACAAAATTAAAATAGAAAAATGAAAAACAAAGAGTGGGAAATTCGTATTCAACTCCAATCAGATTTCCATCAATCTACAAAAGGAATCTAGAGACAAAACATTCCCCTCAATAATTAAAGAACATTCAGGCCATATGTATACATTTCCTGTCATGCAAGTGCCCACACGAACAGTTCCACATGATCCATTCCACATGTCACGCATTACCATTGATTGTGACACATTTATATGGGTGCATGCATCCGTCCATGATCATGGGCATATATACACAGGCAGGCAGATGGAGTGAGATGGGCAGAAATGGAGGTCAGATTTTCCATCCAATTATCAACTGATCTTGGGCAGATGCACTGGTTTTTGGGTACGTCATCTGCATGCATATGCTGAGTGGCTGCTGCATGGGGTGTTGCGATCTCAAGCAAAGCACATTGGTGCAAGTGACCTTCGCAGTCTGCACACCACGAAAAGTCTGATGCATGCTAGCTTGCAAGTGCGCATGAGAGAGAGAGAGAGACCAAAAAAAAAACAAAAAGAAAGAAAGTCTGATGCATATCTCTGTAAGTGCATATGAGGGAGAGATGTTTACTGGCTGCTTGCTTTCTTTCCTTATGATTGCTATTTTTGCAGGTTGATGTTACTAGTCGAGGAGACTCCAATACCAAGAAGCCTCAATCTTTCATATATATTTTGCAAGTATCTCCAATCTTATCTACAATTCTCAAAATCTAGTGGCTGCAATATGATTGCCACAACATGACAGGGAAGAGAAAATTGGAAAAGGCCCGCAAGTTTACAGCAGCATATATCCCATTTAACTGCCGGGCCTCCGATTTTCATTTTAAATTGGATGAGATGATGTGAAGAAGAGAATATGTGATCGTGCTCTTAGAAATATAACCATATATCGACCTTCCAAAGGTAAAAGAAAAAAGGGACAAATGAGGAAAAAATTTTAAAAATAGCAAGGTTGATATAATATAACAAGGTAAAAGAAGAATAAATAAGGTAATTATATGAGTAAATAATTAGCATATAAAAACAAAATGGAAAAATAATTAAAGTAGATAAAATGATTAGAATCCCATTTTTTCGACAATGACTTCAGCAAAAGCACCCTCAAGATATCAACGTCATTTTGACATTTAAAAAAAAAAAAAAAAATGCATGTGAACATTAACGTGTAGGGTGGTGGAACTGGATGAGGGCAAGTGTAAAAGGATCCGAAAATGCACAGGATTTCCACGTGCCTGTACTGAAAAGTGGGGCCGAGCTTCCTCCAGGACATTTCAATTCCCGGCCGGCTCATCTTATGGCCAACGATCTCGAGGGTCCACGTCCTAACTCCTAAAAATCTCTTTGCCGGATCACCATTAACCCATGACGCTAATAAGCGTACGGCCATGCTAGACGTACGCCTATAAAATTCGTTAGGAGATGCGTATGTAGGCTGATGCTCTGCCCGAGTATCCTACAACTCTGGTCATGTAGCCAGAGGGACAGACCACATGCCGGTTTTCCCGGCCCTAACCAATCATCCCGCCGCAAGAATCATTGGAGGCAGCAGATGGGTAATTGTCCTGCCACTTCCCAAGAACATAAAATACAGCCCACCCAAAAAATAATAAAATCGCGATCTATAGTGGGTAGGGCGCTGCAGTTGTGGGTGAATTGCGAGAATATTTCGGAATAATAACAAAATCATAGACAATGAAATCTTATTATTATCACTGTTTTCTAGCTAAGTAGATATATATTTTGAAAATTGTTTTTAAAATAATAAAAATCATTGAACAGAACAATCCAATCATCATTGTCCGCCACTACCAAAGTGAGATATGGTGTCACAAGAAAATTGGATGGTGGAGATTATCATACTGGTTGTAATTTTTTTTTTAAAAAAAGCCAACTTGGAATTAAAAAAGAGATGTTCTTAAGAATAAGTCAAAAAGTCAAAAGCTCTTGTTAGAAATTAGAGCACATACATTTCCAAGAAGAAAGCTAGCATAGAATTCTATAACTTAAAAGCACGTTTGGACGAAGACAGTCGGGGAAAAGGATAAATGAAAGATTTGTTTAGATGTCGAAGAGCTGAAAGCTCTTATCATACCAATTTTTTTTATTTAAAAAAGCTCTTATCATTTGGTTATTTCATCCCGGCCGGCCGAGTGGAGCCAAGGCCTTTTTAGCTCTGTTAGGCAACAGCCTGGCCAAGTCCGTGGCTAGGTCGAGTAAGGCCGGCGTTGGACCGCCCCACCCTGCTTCTGGTTGGCAATGGCACCTACTTAGCCTGTCCCATTTGCCGTCCTCGCTAACTATTTGTCATTACATTGCCATATCTCTATATCATTCCCCCCCTTTTCATTTCTTAAATTTGTTCAATGTCTTAATACAAGCTGGTGGTAATACCAAAACCTTTGATGGCTAGTCCCTGGAATGTTTCTTTTGGTGCTCTCTCTCTCTCTCTCTCTCAATGCATGTCTGCATGCCTGCCTGCCCCCCCTTGACATCACCCTTTTAAACTAATCATTCTTCCCCAAAATATAACACATAATTCCCACAAGAATGACCGACCAAATCCAAATGCATGTGACGTTTGAGCTG
Organism: Annona cherimola; assembly: GCA_030490835.1. Lineage (NCBI taxonomy): Eukaryota > Viridiplantae > Streptophyta > Magnoliopsida > Magnoliales > Annonaceae > Annona > Annona cherimola. The sequence goes on along the minus strand of CM059977.1, from coordinate 5,627,018 downwards.
CAGTCCCACTATTACGCATGTGTGGCATCCATAATATTCAGGTGGAATGGATAAGGGGATTTTTGGCAGGCCATAGAAACATTCCCCCACCAATGCATAATAATCTAGTTTCTATATACCATGTCAACCTCAGAAACTTCCAAGAAAAAACGTGGCTTCCACCGAAACCCCAATACCAAATCTGGTGGTTTAATTTGGACGTTGGCCCGTTGCGCATAAGAAATTGAGGACAACTTGCTTTTATCAACTAGTTAATCTAATTTCCATGTAGAAACTATCACTACTAGTCTTGCGATAACTCTATCTCCATTTTTTTTAATCATGTCAATCTCTTAATGATCAGATAACCGACTTAGTATAATTCTAGAGAAAGTGTAAACAAGGAAAATAATTCCACTCAACTTAGAACCCTAAACCTTGCACTTGACACACCCTCACGTCACCTATTTATCATCCAGTGGTGACTGGTGACAATTCAGTCACCATTTCTGATATTGAATCACAAAATTTTTCAGCAGAGTAACTGCAAAATTATATAGACCAACATATTAAAATCTAAAAGAATCTTTACATTCACTCAAATGGACCATACTCGAAAATATATTAGCGTGCTGCATGTTGCTCAATCAAAACATATACAGCCGTATCATTCAATTTTTTACATCTTTTTTGGAACTGAGCCATGCAGATATCCGTGGACGTGATCAAACATACACATATTGGGCAATGATGATATACAGGTAGCTTTTGTATTAAAAAGCGTTTTTTAAATCTGAGCCATTTATGATCTTTCTCTATATGCATATATGTATGATGTCAAAATTTATTTTTCTTAGAATCCAACAGTCTTACATTTATTCTCAAATGATATTAAATATATAAAAATTCTAATTAAAATGAACTTTGGCATCATGCATATGAACACGTATAGGTGCAGGGTTGCGATTCCGTAAATTACATTAAAAAAAAAACCAGCTAGCTAGGCTTTGTACATATTTTTTAAAAATTTGAAATTTTTTTATAAAAGGGCGGGCCCCAGTGATATCGGAACGTTGATTAATTTTTCTATTTTATCTATGATTTTAAAATAAAAAATTTACAATTAAAAAATATTAAAAATGTCTATTGTTTTTAAAATCTAAAAAATACTTAAAACATCAGAAAATAATAAAACTTGATTTATATATTAATTAAAATTAACTTTATATGTTTATGAAGAAACTGAAAAAATAAAAATATATATTTTTTAGGTCAGCTTAACTAGATCACCTTCCAAGGATCAAACAACATAACTTGTCGTAAAAATTCTCGCCCACCATAAAAAACGAGCAAGGGTGAATTGAAGATGATCACCTAAGCGGCATTCGTTGACATCTGGCTTCTATCCAAACTATTTCCTCGATTTTTTTAATATTATAAACTACGATAGTTAAACATTGATTTTTGGATCTTGGATGCATGATAATGGAGGTATGCGCCGAAATCTCAAAAAAAAAAAAAGTTTTATTTTATTTTCACAAACAAAGAAAAAGCCCCCAAAATCAAAAGAAAAAATTACCTATATGTATCTGAAAATATTAAAAAAAAAAAAAAAAGACGACAAAGATTGCAAAAAGCAACGAATCGAAGTACCACCAAAACTGCACGCAAATGCTGCAGCATTCTGACGCCACTTTGATGAAAAAGAGAGGAGAAGGGGGAGAAAATTAGCATTAAAAGAGAAGAAATTCGTCCCATTGCTCTTTTCTTGGTTGGAGATTTTTGGTCATATTCGAAAACTCCATGCCCTGTTTGAGAGGTGCTTGCATCTTTTACTTTGTCATTTTATTTTCAGTGAATCGCTTTTCAGCTACAACTGACAAGAACAAGGACCAGCTGGAATCTTCCTTGAATTATGCAATCTGATGTGTGCTTTGTGTCCTTTCTGCGCGTACAAGTATGATATTCGGTCCCATTCTCCCCCCTGGGGCCCGCGGGTCCCATTAATTACTCTGTAAACCAAATTATCGTCACTAGAAGAATTTCACCATCTAACTACAACTTTTCAGATTTTGTTTATCTTCCTAAATTAGTTTACCAGAAGCCAGCATGTCGAGATACATGCTAAATAAAGAGGTGAAAATTTTAAATGGGTGGAGTTAGTTTTGAACATATAATTTATTGTAATAACCTAAGCTATATCTTAAACATGCAATGAGCCACTTCATGCACGTATATTTGGACTCGATTTGATCATGATAACAATATGCGATGACATTGACGGGAAACTATATACGGAATGTTTCTAATCGGCCATTTAGCGAAACTATTTCTTTTATATAATAAATTCGATTTCACGACTCAGTCAACCAATGGCACTTGTTATGGTAAGGAACAGTTTAAAAAATCAAACGATCCATATGGGACCTTAGTTGCATGTGCCCGGGAGCATGTAGTGCTGCGTGCTCCCGGGCGCATACACTTATTTTTTTTTATTTTTTTTTTGAAACTTTTTTCACAAACTTGGTAGCCCTAGTGTATTTAACATATGTATCAATTTTTACCATTTTTGGAAATTTTTATATATTTATTTTTTATTTTTGAAAATAAAAAATAAATATCTAAAATACTCTAAAAATAGTAAAAATTTATACACAGATTAAATACACTTGGGCTAACAAGTTTATAAAATTTTTTTGTTTAAAAAATAAGTATATGCGCCCGGGAGCATAAGATCAGAATCCATCCATATGGTGTGTATGTATTTCCACACGTCGTCTTTTAACAGGTGATGGGAATTTTAGCTTTCACATTAGGGAGGGCGGACACCAACTACCCAAGGTCAAATAATTATATTTAGTTATTTATTTTTCGGAAGGAGAGAGAGAGACAACAACTCCCGTTCAAATAATTTTATTTATTTATTTATTTTTCGGAAGGAGAGAGAGAGAGAGACAGGGCGGGAGGGGTGCGCGCGCGTTGAGCCTAGCTAGTTGTAGTGTGGGGCGTTGCAGGGAGGCAGGTGGGGCCCACATTGTCTTGGCGCGATTAGGACATTATTTGGGTGGTGGGCCTCTCCTGGGCCACTTCCTGCTGGGTGGACGATGGCACCTCGTCTGACACACACCCCTCTCGCCCTCACACTCGCCATCGCGCTCTTCGCTCGACCCGCCAAAACCGGAGTGGAGGTGACAAGCCTCTCCCTCTCGCTCTCTTCGCTCGACCCGCCAAAGCCGGAGTGGAGGCGACAAACCTCTCTCTCTCTCTCTCTCTCTCTCTCTCTCTCCCTTGAATTCGTTCCCATCCCATGTGCCCGGATTTAAGAGCATCCCTCCAAAACGCCACCCTTACCTTCTTCACTACTTCGCTAAGTAAAATGCAGCCCCACCGTACGTACATCAAGCTTTCTATGTACGTCTCTCTGTCTGGTATTTTTTAGGCTTATAACACACGTGATGTATTATCTATAATACATGCTAACATCTCCCTGACTTCTCTCCAAAATCACAAACCATTTTAGGCCTGCAGGTGATAGGCACGTTCAACAAAGGAAGAATATAGATCGCTACGTTGTTGTCCACATCCCAAGCTCCAACCTTGTCTTCGTAGTTGTATGATGCATTAATAATTACATAAATAAGCGTTTTTCCCATTGGCTCATGAAGCATCTAAATTAGGACCATTCAACGAAAATGCATGTCAAGTTTCTCTTCTTTTGCAAAAGTAGACAGAGAAGGTTCCGTTTTCAAAATTATTCTCGATGCATGCAGCGATCACCACATAGACTGTTGCGGGTGCGGTCCACCTTAATCCGCAAGCGCCTTCCACTCCGTCTATTTCTCGATGGAATGAATCTACATAATGATGTAGATTCACGAGAATTGCCGGCGCATGCAGGGCATGGATTCCATAACGAAATCAAAGGTGGGCCCCGCAATCAAACGAATGAGATGGTTTGCAAGTTTCCGGAGGCTTCTCAAGCAGGCCTGAGTCAGTCCACTTTCTATGAATATGGGCTGAACGGTGGGCTTCTAACGTGCTTTTTGATTTCGAGACTTGAATCTTTGCGAGAAACAAGTTGGATGGTTCGGATTGCCTGATTGGTGAGATCAAAGAATCGTCACAAGCCAAACCCAAAACCCAACATGCTTTGTAACTGCCATTGCATTGATCCCACATTGGCTATTTTGGTCACGAAAATGGGCCCACCTACGTTGACCCATACAACTCGATTGTAATCTCCACATCCGGCCCCATCCTCTCTCTCTCTGAGTTGAAGTCGAAGAAAGTATACTTTCTCGGTCTATAAAATCCTCTTCCCTCTCTCTTTCTCTCTCATCCAGCTTCCATTATATAAGAAGAGCTACTGAAGCAGTGGAACAGAAGCAGAGGCAAGAAAGAAAGAGATACTGGTTGTGGTTTTGGAAGTGGGAGAAGGAGAAGAAAAAGAAAAAGAGAGATGGGGGAGAGTTCCTATTGCATGTATGTGATGCTGGTGGTGGGAATGTGGGTGTTGGTACTGAAGATGATGGTGTTTCTGTGGTGGAGGCCAAGAAGAGTAGGAAAACACTTCGCTGACCAAGGAATAAGCGGTCCTCCCTATCGCTTCTTCATTGGAAATGTTAAGGAGATCGTGCAGCTCATGGTTAAAGCCTCAGCCCACCCTATGCCTCTCACCCACAACATTCTCCCTAGAGTCCTTTCCTTCTACCACCAGTGGAAGAAAATCTATGGTAATCCCTCCCTCTCCCTCACGCGCTTATTGAGCTCTTCTCTCTCTTTGATCCTATCCTGTACTTGGGATATATGTTTGGGGGTTTGTGGTTGTTTGCTCTTCATATGCTCTCCTCTTCCCAGTCTATCCAATATGAATTCCTCACAGAATCGATACACCCCCCAGCCACACTCAATTCTCTTGTATTGCTTTGATTACAAGATTTTCCCGTGCAATTCTCCGTTGAGTTTTCCTGCGACTGCTTTGGACACTGGTGACCATTGAAGTTCCGGTGCAGGTGCGACGTTCCTCGTGTGGTTCGGACCCACGGCTCGTCTCATGGTGGCAGACCCAGACCTGATCCGAGAGATCTTTGTCTCCAAGTCGGAGTTCTACGAGAAATACGAATCCCACCCCCTCGTCCGACGCCTGGAAGGCGATGGCCTTCTCAGCCTCAAGGGAGAGAGGTGGGCCCACCGCAGAAAGATCATAACCCCCACATTCCACATGGAAAATCTCAAAGTAAGCGCGACCATTTTGTTTTCCTTTCCCATGTATATCGCTTCTACAACACCTGCTGCTGGCCCTTCATCACGTGGACCTCACCTGAGATGGAATCCTCTGTCTTTCTTTCTTTCTTTCTGCCTTGGGCTCTGGAAACGTTTTTCAGGGAAGGAGATCCCCATCGTTGAATTGATGTGCCCCACCACGGGCAGACCTCCCCTCCAGATGTCCTTGATTGGAAAGTCAGCAGGGCTTACAATCTGGTGAATGGAATGAACCGCAGGCCCACATCCAACCGAGACAAGGACTGCGGGTTGGGTGGATAAATAGTCAGGCTTCAATTTTAGGAGTTTTTTTTTTTTTTTAAATTATTTTTTTAAGGTTTTGGTAGGGGTGGGCATACTTCATCACATATCAACACAATACATAATGCCTTTGCGAACATTTTTCCATGTGGAAGCCGATAATCACAACCCTCTTTTATCAACAGACTTTTGGAACCCTGTGCTTTTTGGCTTTTGTCTTTTCTTACTAAACTTAGAAACAACAGTAATCAACCCTATCGATCGATCGATCGAGAGAATTTTGAAACACATATTGGAATCATAAGTTTGCCCCAGTATTTTGGTCGTCTAATGAAGAATCCAGAACCAATAGTGAAAAGATAAATGAATAAATAAAAACTTCCCAATTGGGTAAAAGATCAGAAGAACTTGAGCCTCACTATCTTGAAATATCGTCACTTTCTTTAATAGTCACTTTTTCTGTAATAAGAAATTGAACCCTTCTTATGTTTTTTCACAACAGCTGCTGATTCCGGTGATTGGAAGTAGCGTGCTTGACATGGTACGCCAATGGGCAGCAGTTTCAGAAAATGGGGAGGTTGAGATAGACGTGTCGGATGCATTCCAGAGCCTGACGGAAGACGTCATCACTCGAACCACCTTTGGCCGAAGCTACCACGATGGCAAGGCAGTCTCCCAACTGCAAGCACAGCAGATGGTCTTCGCCGCCGAGGCCTTTCGCAAGGTCTTCATTCCTGGATACAGGTAAAAGAAATAATAATAATAATAATAAACGCCATTTTCATGTTGGAATTAAATTCTTACGATGGCCCCAAAAAACATCGTAGAGGGCAGAGAAGAAGAGCAGTACGAATTATTGGGTAGAGACATGTCCCTGTACCACATTCCGGTACAGTGTTCCAATGTCATAAGAGCAGCGGATGTATGTGAAACTCGATCCGAGTCTTTTGCAACTTTGCATTTATTTATACAACGTATAGCGAAGCTACCTGCGGCGCCGTATACAAGCGTGCAGCCTTCCCATGCTACTGTAGCACATCAGTTGCATGTGATTCAAATTCCTGAATTGTGTTGTATTTTATTTTTTCCCCCTTCTAAAAATTCAAACTATAAAATGAATTACAATTTTTGGGTTGTGTGGCAGGTTCCTTCCGACGAAGAAAAACACGAGCTCTTGGAGACTGGACAAGCAGATCAGAAAGTCTCTGGTGAAGTTAGTCCAACAACGGAACGAAAATACAGACGGGGAGGAACCGAGCGGATCGTCGGCGAAGGATTTGCTGGGCCTCATGATCAATGCCAGAGGCATGAAGCCCAAAGAGAATTCATCGAACGCGTCCCGGGCGCCATCCACCATCACCGTCCAAGACATCATCGAGGAGTGCAAGGCCTTCTTCTTCGCTGGGAAGCAGACAACGTCAAACCTGCTGACGTGGACGACGGTGCTCCTGGCCATGCACCCGCAGTGGCAAGAGCTGGCACGTGACGAGGTCCTGCAGGTGTGTGGGTCACGTGACATCCCCACCAGAGACGACATTGCTAGGCTCAAAACGGTATGCGCCTGGCGCGCCACCCTTTTCCTGTGTCTGCCTACAATTATTTTATTTTATTAAGATTTCTTTTCGGATTTTTCCCCGGATGGACCCAAATGCCCCCTTACTTAGCTTTTAGTGCTCTCTCCCTTTCCGCCAAAGCCCCTTGATAAAGACAAACAGCATTTCCGGTCCACTCTCTGTGTGTTCAGAAAATGATGGCACCCTGTCCTTCTCGGTCATTTCATCAAATGCATCCCTTATATGTCAATTAATTATTTATGGCGCCTTTCACATGCAGCTATCTGTATTTTGGGCTAAAGAGAGGCATTTTGCACCGCATCCCATCCGTCCAACATTTCCCATCTGAATCTAACGGTGGAATTCTTTTTTTTGGTTTTCTTGCAGATAGGAATGATTGTGCATGAATCGCTGCGGTTGTATCCGCCGGCCATCGCTACCATCAGGCGAGCTAAAGCTGACGTAGAACTGGGCAGTTACAGGATTCCACGCGGCACTGAGCTCCTGATACCGATCCTAGCCGTCCATCACGACAAGGCGCTGTGGGGTGACGACGCCGCGGAATTCAACCCGGCCAGATTCGCAGACGGCGTGGCCCGTGCGGCGAAACACCCGCTCGCTTTCATACCGTTCGGGCTCGGGGCCCGAACATGCATCGGGCAGAACTTGGCCATCATCGAAGCAAAGCTGGCCTTGGCGATCATGTTGAAGCACTTCCAATGTAGGCTTGCCCCGAGTTACCGGCACGCACCAACGGTCCTGATGCTCTTATATCCTCAATATGGGGCACCGATCATCTTCAGGAGGTTGTCGGGCTCGGATAGCCCATGTGGAGTGCCGGGATCATAAAACCCGGCCGGCAATTGGCTTTTGGCTTCATATTCTGACCGACCCGAATGTCCACTCATCGTTGGAGAGAGTGTACACGGACAAAAATTGACGTGCTTGTCTAAACTGACCAAAATGCCCCTGACTGGAGTTGCATCTCCCTGCTTGTCGTATCCACAAATCTCCGGTAAATTAGCCGAGATACTGCGTACGGAGCAGCCGAGTCACCTACGAATGCTTGGTGCATTTGCTTGTAATGACCAAAATCCTTCCATCGGTTTGTATGTAATGTATACATTAACCAACTTCTTGTATACAATTTTGTACACCTTACACATTCATGAAATGAAATAGTATTTCTATGTGCTCCTACCTTTCTCTCTCTCTCCATCAAAAAGAAAAGAGTAGTAGACAGAGGTTAAGTCGCCTCAGCAACAAGAAAAACAACGGAAGTCAAAGAACAAGTAGACGAAATTTTTCACACGAAAAATGATGACTTGATAGGCTTGAAGCCTTCTTTAAAATTACGGAGAAAAATAAGCACAAGAATGACTATGACCTTCCAAGTAAGACAGAAAGACCAGGATGAGAGAGAGGCTAAGAGAATATTCACGTTTAGCTGATGGGGGGAGCCGAATCCCTTCCAGGTTGCTCCGTAGTATTTGTATAGCTTTTTTCTGCTTAAATGGACATGATTTCTTTAGATGTAAGGTGAGAATCTCATCATAAGATCATGTGTAATATTGAAATTTCGCAATTTTTTCAGTAAACCAGAGAGGTGGTTTGCTCGCGTGGCTATAGGCTTAGTAACTTGAATGGTGTAAAGTAATTAGAAAATCAGTATCAAGTGATTTTTTTTTTTTTTTTTTTTTTGGATAAAAATATCGTGTGATCTTATAAGTGAAGAAATATAGGTGACCTCCCACCTAGGCAAGTGAGTGGGGAGATGAGCGGACATGCGTTATGTAAGTAGCAATCCTATTTGGTTGTACCCCTAAGCCAACAACTCCAAGTGATGGAGCTTATCTCGATGACAAAGTAAAGGTTTGCCAAGGCATTGGATTGAGGTAGAGACTTTCGACGAGGCCTTGGCCTCAATTCAAATTGTTTGTTGCATTAGTAATGCAAACCATCATACAAGGGATGCATGGCTACTTAAATTTGTGGTTTTTGTAGCCACAAGATCTATGGAAGTATTTATTTATTTTTCTGCTCTTAATAACTTGTACGGCTACACTGTTAAAAAATGGCAATGGGATGTGCAGTTGATGATGGCCGGTATTCTCTTTATTAATAAAACTGAAATCACATGACCTTGGAGGATTTGGCAAAAGCGCATGCAGGCGGTCAGATTGCAATGATAACCACATACCAGGAAGCGTATGCACAGAGCACATGCATTAGCATGGGAATTGTTGTATCCCCCAAAGCAAAGACAACTCCATAATCCGAGGGAAGTAACAACCTTCCTAATTATTTTTATAACGATCCTCCCTCTCTCTCCCCCCTCCTTTTAAAGCAATATGGCTGTAACCCAACATGCATCTGTACTTAAGCATATTCTTCTCCTTTATGGGGTTTGGGGCCTTGCATGTTGTGAGTAGTACACAAGGAATTCCTACTGGGAGACATTTGGGGGATGATCTCCTAAGGTTCTTGGGAGTTCTCTGCAGCATGTGTCATGGAGGTGGGATTCTTTTTTTCTCTATCCCAGTTCGAGATTTCCGAATATATTAAATTAAAGGGGGACTTGACAGGGTTCATGTGCCCCATCTCATGTTATAATTGAACGCCACACCCTAAGCCTAATTTTCTAATGCTTAACCACCGATTCTTTACCACCAGCCTTGCCTTTCCCCCTCACCAGCCGACACCCCCAAACGGGCTGCATTAATTGTGATTATAACATGCTTATCCTTACCTATCTCTATGTTTAATCTTGATGGGTGTGCCTCAACAACGCTGTGGCCATTTTATTAAAAATACGGGTATGAATTGAGGCCTGTTAAGCTTCCTGTTGATAGAAAATTATTGGGTAGTTGGATGACTAATGAAAATTTGGTTCTGCTGTCTTCTTCAATATTTGGTAACTTGAAACTGAAATTTGCACAATAAAGACTAAAGGGATGTGGTACGTACTCGTAAACCACTCGCACCTAATTATTACGCCAGCCTAGTTATGCTTCGTCTCTTGTGATGAAATTTCGGTTGCTAGATAATCATAGAACCAAAATTTATGGAGGTAAAATGGAGGGTGACGTAATACTTGGTTCAACCAACAGAGACGCGACCACATATGTTATTATTTCAATTAAATATTTGGAATACCATCAAAGAAAAGGAGCCGCCCGTGATTTATTAATTAGGATGGTTGCATTTCAACCTCCCCAGTGGACCAAAAACGTTGTTATTTTAGTAATATACTGTTACATGGAAGAAACCAAGGTCTAAAGCTTCTGTCACAAGGACGTCTATATTTTCAGCTTTTCACACAACCGAAACCAAAAGCCTGCTAGCCGAGCTGAGAAACGGATTAGAGCAGTAAGGGGCATGCTCTGCTTGTTTGTCATCACAAGGGTCAGTTCAGGCCTTTCTCAAATAGGTTCTTGATATATAGACTGCCCGGATTGCCCTTACAGTTTTCTGCTACTTCTCTTCCTCTCTCCTTCGCAATATCTCCACCATAAAACATAATGCTCTATTTTTTAATTATTATTATTATTATTATTATTATTATTATTATGAAGCAAAAGGTCATTATGAACAACTCGGTATCCCAGCAAATTTTGGTGGTCGGCTACCATACTGGCTCATGATCTGATATGATCTCATTTTTCATAGCCCCGAGGCAATACCATTTCTCCAACTATTAAAAAAAAAAAAAACAATAAAGATTTATTCGGGTTTTTTCCTTTTTTTTTTTTTTTTTTTTTAAAAAAAGAAATCTTATAAAGTCTCCCAAGGCAGGCCACCTAATTGAAACCTGTGAGGCTAACATAGGTTGTCACATGGACGCTAATCCATCCACACATCCCTAGTAATTCCTAAGATCCATGATTTTTTGCTGATTTCTATTCAGTCACTCTTCTTATTTTAATCCGTGTTTGTCTCCCTTTGATTGCCATAATGCCAAAACCTGTAGTTAGGTGTGCCCATATTTGCCCTTGACTCATGCCGACTTTTGTCGGGAGCGTTGTACATGGGAAGGAAATGGCCCCCCACTACAGTTTTATACTCTTTTCTAGCCGTTACTCCATGCACATATGCAAATCTTCTCTCTATACATGCATGCAGGTGGACAGCCTAGCTAGCTACTACTTGCCTGTATACATATATATATATATTTATAGTGAGCATTTGATTAATGGTTTTCACCTACATTGACCTTATTTATTTAAACTCAATTTGCCAAATGCCACACATGGGTGTTTAAAATATTTTTTTTTTTTTCAAAAAAAAACGTGGATTTGTAATTGATCCACCTGTGCTGCTGGGATGGGGCGGGCCCATATATACACCGTAGAGTGATGTGGACAGCCTATGGCCCTATCTCCTTGCCAATCAAATGCGTGTGGGAATCTTTTCCTTACACGCGTGACACAAGATTAGTAGGCTGCTGAACCTTTAAAAATGAAAGAAACGTACTTCGAGGATTGCATTAGACAGCCTCGATCTTCCTGGCATGCTCCTAATCAGACTCTTTGTCTCTGCCCAATCCAAATTTTTTTTTGCCTTGGTCCACCTCATCCTGTCCCGCCCTGCACCCGACCATCGAATGACAGCTGTTAGTTTCGGACATCCATCCATCTCTGGCCCTGCCTTTTGGAGTTGACGGACGTGGTTCATAATTCTGAGATCCTAGCCGTCGGATCGGTCACGTTTTTTTTCTGAATTTCAAAAGACAAAGGCCTGTCGAGAAGAGATATCTAAAATGGCTCTTTTTAGGCGGTCCAGATCTTCCAATGGGTGTGATCATGCCATCTTGGTGTCCCGGACAAAGTGATCATCAGCGACAGGGCTTGGGAAATGCTAGTCTCGAGTCTCGGCAAGCTTGGGTCACGTGTCGATCACGTGATGGGCGGAAAAGGGAAAGCCCCATCACATGGGGAGGATTCAATCATGATCAGATTCTAATGAGACAACGCTGGAGTGTATGAGATACAGTGATAGTATGGACAGCCTTTATTTAATGTACACCTCATCCTCTCCATCTCCTTAACTGCCCGAAAACCTCATTCAATAAGGAAAATTTGGCAGGGATGGGATGGCCCAATTCCATTTTCTTTCTCTTTTTTTTTTTTCCTTTAATAATCATTTTTTTTAAAAAAAAAAAAAAAATTTCCCCACCGAAGGCATAACAACAAAGAGAAGATTGCCCAATAGTGGCCCGCGTATGGCTCCTTACGTCCCTGGACGTTGCTAGTATCTGACTTACAAGCCATGGCTGTATTTTATATATAAGAAAAATTCCACGCCATCAAATCCGCATTCACTGATCACTCCTCGATCTTGTCCGACGGTCTGCCCAATGCCCTCTTCATGCACGCACCAGGCCCTCACTCCACATAAAACGTCCAGGCTACCGTCGCATGCATGCCTTTATCAAAGAACAGAAAAGGAAAAAAAGACAGAGAAAAAAAAGGCAGCTCCTCCATTTTTGGAAGCAATAACTCTCATTCCTAACCTGTCATTTGGGGTATTGGATGACATCCAATAGAGATAAAGGAAGGGTTTGGAAATCAAGCACGATGGATGGATCCAGTCGAGAAAGGAGACGACGGACTGTCATTTTCCTCAACAGTTCTATCTATCCATAAAACTCCACAGCAATGCTCGCCACATGCACCACCACCCAAAAAAAAAAAAAAAGGATGCTTTAGCTGGCATGCAGCCCCATCATTCGTGCCAACATGTCACGTGTCTGGTTCCCATAAGTAAAAATAATAATATAAACATATCCTGCATGCGGACATAGAGAGAGTGAGAGAGAGAGAGATCATCTGGCCCAAAAACGAACTTATCGAAAGTGCTCCAATATATACTAAAACCGAAGCGTCATGATGATGATGATGTTGCGCAATTGCCCCCAGCAGAAAGCGCACCTCCATCCACACACCGATGCCGTGTTCGGCCGATGACTCTCTCTCCTCTCTCTGTACCTGTCCATTTCATCAATGGCTAGCTCATCGCTGCTGTAATTTCCCAAACACGATAAAAATGACAAAAGCCCTCCTCTGCTGCCGTCAGTCTTTTGGAAACTTGCCTGGGCCAGTGCTGAGCCTGCTGCTGCCTACGGCTGAAACAAGCCGAGCCGACGCAGGAAGCAGCAGGTATCAGGCATCAGGCAGGCTTATCATTGCCTCGCCATGAAATCCAGCCCTGTCGAGAATGATTCAGAGGTGATGAGATCACAGGCAAAGACGGTGGTGTATAAGTGCTTTAGCTGCTAGGAGGGAAGGATTGGTGATATTAAGGGCAAAATATCCAGCCAGTCTGCCTTCTAAAACATGATGGCAGCGCCACAATGGGATGGGAAATCAGTGGGCCGTCCGGACAGGTGGGCCCACGTGTCTGGACCTCCTCAGCATTGCATTGCTGCAACTTGGGTGAGGAGTGTCCTTGCAAAAACTAACATGGGGATGGGGTTCCCCACCGGGGTAGTACAAATGTGGCAGCTTGTGCAGCCCCAAATTCGGCGGTAGATAACAAATAAAAACGGAAACGGATTAGAGCAGGGCGGCAACTGCTCCAAAGGGTGGGTTCGCTACCCTGCCGCTGACACATGAACAGGGTCGGGTTTTCAATGTTGTGGGGGCGGGAAGGTAAGGTCGTAAACTGCCCTCTTGGAGCAATTGATACCCTGCTCTAATCCGTTCCAAGTTCCAACACATGCACTCGTATGTTCGCACACCTGAATTGCAATGAATGAGCCGCAAGAGATTCAGATCCCGCCCTGAGCCTGAATGAGCCGCAAGAGATTCAGAACCCGCCCTGAGCCTGTCACATGGTGAATGTTCCCTACTGTTCAGAGCTCTTATGGTGCCTCCTGCACACACAAATCTTCCACACACCACATTATTCACCTGCTTGTCACCTCATCTCATTCTCACCCCATCCAACTTGCATCGGCATACACAAATTTCCCAACGCCCCTGCATCGCATATTGCATGAGAAGTCCACCTTTGCTTCTGCTTTTAAAAATTTTAAAACAAAAACAGTTTCATTTTTGTTGGCTCAGCAACAATTCCACTTATTGAGCAACATTATCCAGAATGCTGTGAAAATGCAGCCCACACAGAGGGATGCCTAAACCCACCAACCAGAAGAAAAGAACAAAAATGGCCTGTTTTGGTTCATGCATTGGTGCAAAAAATCCGCCATCCCACGAATTGACCCCAGTATTGCTTTAACTAACCCAACATCGAAAGAATCTACATTTTACGTGCTCCGGCACTTATCCATTAGGGATGCATTTTCTGTGGAAACACACAGCTGACACAGTTTTTCAGGCATAGGCACAGCACACAGCTTGTAACCTTGGGTTAAAAATGGTTCTGCATGCATGTCGCATAATGATTATTACTTGAGAAGATCATCCGGATTTAACACTTCCAGGTGAAGAAATGAATTGTCGCTGTCGTTTGATCCGCAACAAATTCTAGCATTAAACTGGATGCTGGTAACAGCAGCAGCTACAGGGAAAACAGGGCCTCATGAAGAATCTCGAACATCAGGAACTAATCCAGATCCAAATCATTTTAAAGATGTACATTGAGGTCTCGGGAAAAAAAAATATATGTATATTGACTGTTACTTCACAAAAGACACTGGGAGGAGAGGAAATTTTCATGACCAACATATAGAATCATCTACAAACCAACATAATGAAGAACATATATCATCCTGGACCATCATTCTTGATCAGGGAGCAGGTTTGAACCCATCAGCCACTCCACACTCGGTAAAGGATGCATCTGTCCAAAAAATCAAAGCAACAGAAGAAAGGATTAGAAAGGAAAGGAAAAGATGTCAACAACATAAGAAAAAGACGTCCCTTATGAAGTGAATAAGATAAAATTAGATAGGAGAATAATTGAAAATATAAGTATCTGGGAGAAAAAAAAGTAGAATCGTCACCATAGGTTATGTCAAATCCACCATTGGGGGGGGGGAACAGCAATCACATAAGTTCTCCAGGTGTGTGTATCCTACTTGAATTTTGGAACAAGAATCTTTTGAACTTTCCCTGTACCCATGAATTATCAACTCAAGGTATTAAAAAAAAATTGCTCAGGATACTAAACTATATAAAGAACTTTCATTTTTTTGCTCAGGATACTAAACTATATAAAGAACTTTCATAGTCTTAGGCAATAGGCATAATTTGAATTTCCCTCGAATTGTCTCTTTCTTTTACGCTTTCCTTTCTTTCATGTGAACGGACTCTACCAATGCAAACAAAATACTCCAAAGCAATTACTTCTATAAAAATGCCAATTCATCTATAACCAATGCAAATAGCCACAGAGATCCACACTCAGCAATAATTGTCACTTCACTCACAATAGACAGACAAATCATTAACTGGCACAATCTTTCTTTGTGCCGCAATGTCAATTTCTTCTAGGGGTGGGAATTGGCCAGTTTTTTGCTCGGATATAACCCATGCTTCTTTTTTTTCTTTTTTTTTTGGGACCTGATATAGGAATGAGTAAAATTTTTTACCCGAATTCAAAAATAAGAAGCTTGGGATGGGTTAAACACATCTCAACCCGAGTAATCGACCCTCCCCGCATATATTTATTTATTATAAATTATAAGCATATTTTAAAATCTTATCCTCATTTTTTTCAAAATTCTCATATTATTTGTGATTAACTATATCAATAAGAGTTTCATCCAAAAAAAAAAACTATATCAATAAGAGACATTTGTATATTTAGACCAAAGTGTTGACCTAGCGCAACCCGCTCTGATTCTCATCCTTAGTTTCTTTGTCTACAGACAATAATTGGTTTTCGAAAAAGGGAGAAAATAAAGAAACAAGAAAAATGAAAAAAAGAAATTTTGAGAGAAGATTTGGCATTATATGCATAGGTTACAAGAATTCATTTTTCAATTGTGTTTGGAGTCCTCAATATACATACAAAAATTGAGTTGCAGAGAAGCCAAATCCAGCATTTTGATTCATTCCAGGAGTTAAAATACATAACCGTGGAACTTGAGTTATGACTGTCGATAATCTATGATTCTACTTTCCACCTCACTTTACAACTCTAGTAGAACCACAACATGAAGAATGCAGATAAAGAAGACTTAAAGCAGAATAAAAGTATCCAATGATATTCCCTATAAGGTACAGGTTACAAAGCAAGAGCGCAAAAGGATAATGAACAGGGTGAAATATCTGAAACAGATGAGAGAACTACAACAAAAGATAAAGGACAAGGTCAGAAAAGAATCTCATAACTTAAAACCAGTAATTCACAAAAGAGGAGAATAATTTGAAAAGTTTCAAATAGCTCACCTAAAAATGCCCAACTGCAAAATGGCTACATTGAAATAACTTCTCCTCAGGAGGTATTTTTTTCTTAACTCAATAACATTAATTTAGTAGTTGACCCCAAATCAATTGGCGCAAGATTTTAGGTGATGAGTAATCATTGAAAACACCAAGGAAAAATCCTTACCAACATAGACGTTTTGAGATCCACCGAACGAGAAGAAATAAAACCCTTCTTCACTCCATTTTTTTTCCACATCTCTAAGTCTTCATTTTTCTGCCCATTCTTGAACAATCAACACACTTGGTTGAAGAGAGCATCAAGAGAATCAGGGTACTTTCACCCACAATGCCAATGCAAGCTTCCTGACTCCTGAGTGACCATACTTGCTTCCGAGCGGACTAATCATGAATTATTTGGATGTACTTACGGATGTAACCCAGAAAAGGTTTAAGTGATCAATCAGATGGACCAAAATTCTAATAATTGAGGGAGAAATAACACAAATTTTAGTGGTCTCTGTAATGGTAAAAAAAATAATAATAAAAATAAAAAATTTCAGGTGATTGTGAGGCCTTCTTTGCACAGCCCTTCATACCACTAGTTTTCATGAAGTAGGCCTCCCCACCCGCTCCCTCACACCCTGAAGTGGGAATGAATTCATCATGAATTTGCTTTGCTGAAGAATGCACTCAGCTGCACCAAAGCCCCCAGAAAAATTTCATAAGCTCCTGCTGACACAGAGAAAATAATGAAACAGCCCATCTCAACAAGAAACAAGCAGCGGCAGCTAGTCCCACCTGATAGCCAAACGCGCAAACATCGTCACCCCTACCCATGTCTCAAGAAGAAACCAATCATGGGGCAACAGCGATGTCCTGCAAGCTCCCATCAAAGTTGACATGAAGATTTCACAGTTGGCATCTAGACCAATGAAACCGAAAAACCTTTTTCTATACACAAATCTAAAGTTTTGATTTGTGATATTTTAGGACTTCTCACATATTTGCTCCAAATAAGCTGCCTCAAAAACCATCAAGGAAGCTTATGACATCAGCATAAGCTCATCTTGAAAATAAGTTGTGCACAAACCAGAGTGCTTTTCTGCTGATTAAAAATTGATCTTCCTAAACTATCCAAATAAATATTACACACCAACTCTTACAAATTCATGCGAAAGGTTCAAAAAATTTTATATTCCATGCTGTGTGCAAGTTACACCACCAATAGGACAAATCAAAGTATCAGCATGCAAAGCTCATACACTTGATGAAGTCTCAACACATGAAAACCTGCACTGAAATGCCATGAAAAGAGACGTGGTTCACTAACACACCAAGCATAATTTTAAGTTGCTGATCAAGGCCCAACCCAATCCAAGATCATATGCACTCATACGTAGAAACCAGAGTCATTAACAGCCAATAAAACTCACTGTAGTTGATTTATCAAAGTTTGTTCAAAAATCCTAAATTTGACTTGTATATGGTTTTGTCCATGCAAAGGAGGTAAAAACTATGAAACAGTATTTCCACAGGGGTTTTTCAAGCTTAGTAATTTAAATCATTCTTGAGATTTACAAACATTTTAATTATTTAGCCACCTAAAACTGATGAGAACAGTTCCTTCCCATTGTTTCTTCCCGTTGTTTTAGCATTTGAACTTCAACTGCTTTGGACTCAATATATAATTTATAAATCTTTTACTTCATGTGTATCAAACACTCTGTTTACTTGTCCTCAGCCACTTTCTTCAGCGGTAAATCAACTATCAGTCAATATGTACCAATCAAAGAAAACAAGCTCTAAGAAGGAAATTCACTAGAAATCAGTACTAAGGTTGCTCGATTTTGATCCACCATAATAATTTGGATTTTTTCCAAATATACCCACTACGTTTGACCCTAATCCCACATATAACCACTACGTTTCAGAAATCTCAAATATACCCATTACGTTTGCATATATTCCCAAAAATGCCCACTTCGTTAAAAGCCGTTAAGTAAGTTAACGGTTATCCGTTTAAATGTTGGTTACAATTTCCTAAATGCCAAAAATATCCCTAGTGTAAAATAATAAAATGAAATAAGAATAAAATTAGAGCTCTCAATATTTAACACTCTTGTGCAATTAGGGAAGCGGTAAGTTATGATATTCAAAATTTTGAATCCAATCTTAAATTTGATGGGATATTGATAGTTTCACAAATGGATTAACGGCGTTTATTAACGTCTGTAACGGAGTGGACATTTTTAAGATTACAGCAAATGTAGTAGGTATATTTAGGATTTTTAAAACATAATGAGTATATTTGGGATTAAGGTCAAATATAGTGGGTATACTTAGGAAAAATCCTAATAATTTTAGTAAAATCCAAAAACCAACTATACCATCTAATATCTGGCTAATAATTTGAAATTTATCACAATACAATGCTTGTTTGGATCACAAAATTAACATCATTCAAGAGTAAGTATGGATCAATCAAAAGATTTCTCCTTACTTGTAGGACCCGCAAAAATGTGATCAAACATCTACACCTTTCGTAGTCTTCCTTTCACGCGGAAGAATGATTATGCAAATATTATGGCATTTTCATATTTATGTAAATTAATATGAGAAGCGTTTTTATATCTCACATATGATTTTACAGATTCCCTAATGATATAGAATACACAAACCCATAATTGAATTTTATTTATTTATTTATTTTTACATTCTAACTAGAAAAAGGAAAATACAATTGTCAGTTTGGATCTCAGTATCATTATTATGGTAGGTCAAAGTCAAGCAACCCTGCTAAGATTCAGTAAAGTTGGGTCAACTTACTGAATCACAATATAACCAACAAAAAACATTACTAAGCACTGGAGAAGCTCCTAGGAAATAGATGATGCCTATCATTGTCCCTGAACTGCCCTGCAACTGACACATCTGCAGTTTTTTACCAGCTAGATATGACTTTGAAAAGAAATAGGCCTAATGATATACACTGAATTATTGCTGCCAACTGAACTATTACAGTTCTGTGTATGATGAGTTCGTTTCTTCAATTCAAGTTCCCGTGCACAATTCTAAGTTTCTAAAGATTCAGAAAGCAATTAAACGCCTGGTTGCATCTCACTCCACTAAGTCACAATGGAAAGCATTGTAATCCAGTCACATTGAAAACCACTGAAATTCAATCACCGATACTTGTGTCAGATCTGTATTAGAATGAAATTGCCACACTAGGCAAGAATGGTGAACTTCCTGAATAAGGTGCCAGAAACAGATGGCAATAAGTAATGAAAATAGCAGTTGGATAACTAACAGAAAAACTTAAAACATAAGTTTTCTGAGCATAAAAAATATTGAGAAATTCAAAAAGGGATCTCCTTGATAAGGTCATGTTTTACTGCATTTGACCAGCATGCATCACAGGCTCATAACCGGCTAAGTCAATAGTTAAAGAAATTAATAATCGCAACTGCTAATCAAAACTTCGCTTATTCACAGGGAACTGGATGAACATATTGCCACAATGTTTCCTGTGACAAACCCCACCACCATCTTGAGGCCTTTGGAAGCAATCTGTAAAAAGCCTCGAACTTCAGCCCTGGAAAATGCAGGGGAAGCATCAATTTTATCCTCAATGTGACAAAGTCCCTATACAGCCAAATGCCACAGAGGAAATCAAAAGATTTGAGGAGCATCAATCTATTGCAGTTTGTTGATTGAGAAAAAAAGGGGCCACTTATTACTAATACAACTGATGCTTTGTATTCCTAGTTGCCCAAATGTAACAAAAGAGGAGAAGGAAGAAGAGACAAGTCATTCATAGCCAATAGGAACCATTAATACTCTTTTAGTACGATTGTAAGAATATAAATGAAATCCATAAATCCCTGTGACAAATATGTTCTTATGCCAATGGTCATGCCGGTTGCAAAGCAAGGAATCAGATTACTGTTGCAGAAGGAAGGTGACAATCCATGCAACATAGAAGAAGGCATTGGTCATTATGATAACGTTCATTTCAAAGAAGGGAACATAGAAACAGACTGAAAATTATACAACTAAAACATTCATCAAGTAGACATTTTCAATAAAATCAATGTATCAATTTCTTTAATGATGGAATAATCTTCAATTCCGTTCACTCCTCTTAGGAAATGACCGCAACAACAGTACAGTACAGCTTCACCATTGTAGGGATCTTGGATTGAGAGGATGTTTATCAAATCAACTCAATTTCAATAGCACTCCAGTTGATCTGAAAAAATAATGAATGTGCAATTTGATCTCTTTTTTCAAGGTTTGGCTCAAAAAGAACAAAAGGCAATGCCAACATACCTCCCCCTCCACCACAAAAAAAGGGTAAACGCTGACTCTGAAGGTTGTAAGACAGATCCTTTTTTTATCACTAATCGCTTAAATTTTCAGGGAAAACAGCAGCCAGTGGGATGGGCATAGAATCACATTTTGGACTGTCAATCCTTCATGCCCCCAAAGAACATGAAAAGAAAAATAGATTGCATTCCCACAATGTATGAATTATTTGTAACATTTTTGGAAAAAATGCAATTTGAAAATTGAAATTGTCTTTTTGGCTAATGACACTAGAAAGGCCCACACAACCATGTAACAATCCCATTGGGAGCTATAAAAAAGGACAGAATAATAACAATGAAAGAATAAAAACAACAATAACAGTAGGTTGAAAAGCCTTTGAGGCCTTGATACTTCATTTCCTTGAACAGTTCATGATACAGACATTTCTTGGACGCAGTTACGCCCTGTTTACAACACCTACAGATCCATGTGCAAAAGGAAGCCACAAGATATAAGAATTCATTCTGCTTCTAAAATGGAGCGGGGGTGTACATTTGCGCAAGAGGGTAAAACTCTCCTCAGAAAAGGAAAAATCAACAGCCTAGATGCTGAGATCAAACTAACTATTCGGAAACTCTGTTTCAGAAGAAACTAAGTGCCTTAACACCAATAGATGTTCGTCATTTGAAATGTGGAGCATGAGACGAAGATTTGTCAGCATTGCTTCCTGTTCCCAACTCAAGGGCCCAGAAGCATATAATGCTTCCATGGTTGAACAGTAGGCACGCAACTCTAGTTTGTGGATATCAGTTGTAAAATGCTCTTGTGCAGGAAAAGAACATTTTCCTCCACTGTCCTGGCAACTAGAAGATTCAGTATTATAACAATGATTTTCTAAGTCCTCAACAGGATCAATGACAGGATAACATGGTAATATGTAGGGACCATTTGTACTGCCACAACTACCAACAGAGCAAGCACTACTCTCACAGTCACTAGGTTCTAAGATTCTTGGAGAAAGGCATCTGTCATCAGCATTTGTTTTCCCCCTCTCTGGGTTGATTTCAAAACATCCAGTCATTCTATTGTCAAAGGAAGTATGCATGTATTTTTCACCCAGAAATGGGGAAGCAACAGCATCTACCTTTTCCAGAAAAGGGGATTGATGCTCTAACAATCTCTGACAGCTGCCTCCTTTCTCAATTGCTCTTCTTTTTCGACAAGCTACTCCATGGGCTTTGGCATAGGGTGTGCAAATGTGTAGCCTCTTCTTAATGCTTCCACAGGAAATTCTGTGAAGCTCCTCTTGGCCAATATTCTTGTCCAGCCAAAGATCATCTGCAGCAAGAGTTTTCAACCTGGCATCTGGTAGCACCACTTGGGGGCTTCGCTTATGAGAATCTCTTCCTGGAGAATGATTTTTGGCAATATCATGTTCCTTTATAGTATCCTGCATGCATATGAGACAGAAGTACTCATTGTTACTACGAGTCAGTGGTGAAGAAGGAAAGATTCTTTTCTTGGTCCACAAGTTTCAAACGCATAAAAGAAGCAGACACTCAACTTATCCTAGAGAAGAGCATGAAGATAACAACGAGATCAGCATTGAGGGAGATGTAATGTAGGTTCAGGCATCACAAAACTTGTTTCAAATAACAATTCAAAACCCATTTAAAAATAATTTCCCAATAAAAACAAGCCTGAGTGGGAAAAGAATGCATAACCTTACCTTTCCAATTGCCACCCACTGGTCATTTACCCACGAGAGCCGTGTCCTGACATTAGACTTGTGTACTCTGAACTCCCTGAATGAACCTAGGAGTCTGACGAAGAGAAATCGCCCACTGCCAACCGCCTTCAGCAGTTGAGCAATTTTCCAGGAGCAACCATCAAACACCTCCACAATGCCACCACAGAGCCCCTTATCAATTCCTTCCAAGGCTGGTGGGCAAGGCCTCACTGCAGTCCTAAGCACTCGTTCAGTCACCATCTCACCGTTACTTACTGTTGAGTTGTTATATCTAACAACATAGTTGTGCCCATCTCCGGATACAATCTCACCACACCACCAGCATCCAGAAGGCACATCCCTTCGGGTGAAGACTTCTACTTTATCTCCCTTCCTGAATATCATGTTGCTTTGCTACCAGAATGCACGAAGTTCCACACTGGAGTACAGTGAAACAATGAAATAGATCAGCAATAAATAACAGAACTAATGAGCAATCACGTCACCTTGAGAAACTAATAGACTTCATGAATCCATCAAAGAAACTGTTTTTGTCTGCAGAATTTAGGGAAAGAGGAGGGAAACAAATAAATCATTGCAACAATCACCATCACCAAAAAGATGAGAATTCCAATAAAAACCTTCGGAATAAATTGCAGATGGGTAGCTCGCTCGCTCATCCACTCGCGGCAGGGTGACCCACTATTTGGATCATTCACCAGGTGGATCCAACAAGGTTTAATCCATCCGACAGAAGTAAGCACACACTTTGATATTTCTACCCATCATCTCAGTCGTGGTTTCCAGTACAACGACCAGACACCTGCAATGATATTTACCACTACTACATCCATCCAAAGATAACCAATTCGACGGACAAAATCTTCCGACCAAAGGGATTTCTAAATAATAGCAGATTAACAGAGAACCAGACGAACGGTTCAGACAAAAACTACTGCGAACTCGTTAGATTCTTGTCCAACATCCGGTAGACCTTTCCTGGCGTAGTCAACAAGAAATCCATGGCTTATTTTCTTCAGCATCTCGATAAAGAAATTACACCAAAACAAAACGCAAATTGATAAACTCAAAAAATAAGAAATACGAAAAAACTGAAATCAATGGGGGGAAAAAAAACTCATTGGCAGCACAGCCTTGCGATATATGCAACATTAACAACATGATAATATAAATATTTCAATGAACAGAAATCTACAAATTCTCTCAGAACTCCGAGGGGAAAAACAGAAAATGCCTAAACCCATCCAACTCGAACCGACATCGCATCAGATTTCAGAATTAAGGTAAACTATGGAGAGAATTTTAAAAAAAAAAAAAATCCTTAGAACCTTTTTATTTTTTTAAGGAATAAAAAAACGATTTTTCACAGAGGTAGCTTGAGATTCCAGAGAAGACAGACAAAGCATTCAATTCAAGTCTTGTCATTGTGTTAGGAGACTCAAGATGAATCAAACACACAACAATGAAAGAGATTTTACTGACCTTCTTCTGAAATTTTACGTATTCTCACGTTCGATCGAGAGATTTTTGTTTCCTTTCCTCTGTTTCTGCTATTAGTTAGGAATCACGAGATTTTTTCGAAAGAGAACTGGAAAAAGGAAATCCAAACCACTGAGAATTCCTCCCGAAATTTATTAATCGGGTTTTTGGCGTGTTTTCCAAGTCCGCACCGTTGTATCAGATGTAAACACCGCACAGGTGCTCTGACGGTTGATTCGGATGATACGCACGCGCTTCAAAATGACGCCGAAATTGCATCATCGTTGGAATTTATGTAAACGTAAAATGTAGACATTCTGTTGTCAGGTATTAGAGTTACGGGGGTTAGCCGATGGAGTTAGATGTATTGGAACCTAATTTTAATCCTCTTTAAAATATTTTAATCTTAATATGTTTATTAATTCATTTTAAAAAATTGATTATAACTTAGTTACAATTTATTTAATAAGTAAGTTAGTGGGTTGTTAACGGGTTGTATAGCAAACGACTTGAAAGTCTAAATTTTAACACACGATGATCTCGTATGGAAAGATGAGAAGGTTTTTTCGAGATAAAGAAATAAAACTAAGACAATTGTGAGAAAATTGAATTAAGACAGCATTTTAAAAATAAAGTGAGAGGAAAACTTAGCGAGAAAAAATAACCGAATGGTTTATATTTATATATATATATAACTTTAATGGGTTAAACGAGTTAAATGAGTTAAATAGATAGCTAAATTAATTAAATAAATTATTAAACCGATTGATGGATTATAAAATTTCAATCATAATTCGATTATTTAATTAAATAGTTAAATGGATTGGCGGATCGTAATCCATTTATTCAAAAATTTCAACTCAAAATCATTTATAAACGAGTGAGTTAACGGGTTGACTATGACCATTAACACCTCTAATTAGAGTTTGTTTGGAAGGATTTAAGAGGCTCAAATGCATAAACAAATGGCATGAGAGCATAATAATATATATTAAGAATGGAAAAATAAAAGTGGGTGTGTTGGTGTAGGATAAAATTTTGGATGATTTGCAAATGCATTTACTTATTTTGATTATAATTGCGAATATATTTAAATAGTTTTAAAATTATAAATAATTGTACATAATTTAACCATAATTATAAAGATATGCACGTTCTTACAATATTGTTATTGCATTATTACAACATAGATATATTTGTAATTTTAAAAATTAAGTATGTATATTTAGTTTTTATAAATATACTCACGTAGCTTGTATTATCTTTGTAAATATACTCATATCATGATTATACAATAATAGCATCATAATGGCGTGGGTATTTTTGCAACCATAGTCAAACTAAATAAGTTATTTGTGTTTTCTAAAACTATGTAGATATATTTGCAAATTATCTTAAAATTTTTGAAAAAAAAAATTTAAGATGTGTTTGGGAGGTGAAAAAATTTTAAAATGATTATGTAAAAAATTTTAAAATGAAAGAAAATAATATTGTATGATAGAATTAATGAGAAAATAATGTTAAAGTAAATATGTTAATTGTATGGGTAGTTATCTAAAATAATTAAAAAGTATAATAGTTGTATAGAAAAATATGAATAAATAATTTTTAAAAAAGCATTGGTAAAGAATAAAGCGTTTTAGGTTGAAAAGTTTTTTATGTAACTAACATGTCCGTGTAAAACTTTTTTAAATAGGAAAAATGATGTGAATGATAGGAGGTAATAATGAGTAACAAAGATAATAAATTTAATATATATAATGTAATTGTATGGTTAACTATGAAGAAATAATTGAAAATTAAGGTTTTTATATATATATATATGAAAATATGAAAAAATAATTTTAAAATATAATAGTCGTAGAGAGCAAAAAAATTTAAAATAAAAAGTTTTAGCTTAACAAGTAGTCATGATTGTCAAATACATCCTACGAGTGTGTTTAGAAAGTGATAAAACTTTTGTTGACAAATTTTTAGTTTAAAGTTTTTGGAATTGGAGAAAATAATGTAATATGATATGGATAATAATGATAAATAAAGATAATAAAGTTAAAATACATATATTATATGTAGTTATGTAAAAATAACTGAAAAATATGATAGTTGTACAAGAAGAATTGAAAAAATAATTCAAAAATAAAATAGATATTGAGAGTGAAAAGTTTCATATTCTAAAATTCTAGGTTGAAAGTTTTTATAGAAAACAAACACTCCAATATTGAAAATTGAAAAAGTGTCTTAAAAATATAAAAAATAAAAAAACTCATCCCATATTGAAAATTGAAAAACCACGTTGGAAATGGAAAATTTCATCCTCCTACGTGTCACATTCTAGCAACTAAAAAAATAATTCAAAAATAAAATAGGTATTGAGAGTATAAAGTTTCATATTCTAAAGTTCTAGGTTGAAAGCTTTTACGGAAAACAAACACTCCAATATTGAAAATTGAAAAAGTGTTTTAAAAATAAAATAAAAAAACTCATCCCATATTGAAAATTGAAAAAATCTGTTGTAAATGGAAAATTTCATCCCCCTATGCGTCACATTTAAGGAACTAAAAAAATAATTCAAAAATAAAATAAGTATTAAGAGTGAAAAGTTTCATATTCTAAAGTTCTAGATTGAAAGTTTTTACCGAAAACAAACACTCTAATATTCAAAATTGAAAAAGTGTATTAAATTTTTTATAAAAAAAACCTCATCCCGAATTGAAAATTGAAAAAAACATGTTAGAAATGGAAAATTTCATCCCCCTATGCGTCACATTCAATCAACTAAGATTCTTTAAACACCCTTTAAATTTGTTGGATTGGCAGATTTTTTATGCCGTTATGAAATCCGGATTATCATTTCTATTTTAGTGAGATGGTGCCAGAGCTTGGATTAATGGGAAGTGAGACATACACGGCTACTACGCCTACTAAAACGCAGTCTTCGTAGCCAGAGTATCAGGAACCTACGTTAGGCTTGAGCTTACCCTCCGGAAAGCTTTGAAACGCAAAAGCGAAGAAATCGCCTTTACGTCAATGTCACACTGGCTTTTCAGGTATCACTCAATTGATTAGGTGGAAAAGAAACGTCTATAGACAAGCAAATTTTTAATGTAATTATTTTTCCTAATGATACCTTTATATTTCCTTCGTTTTTTTTATATTAGTATACTTTACATATATCTTAACATATATTAAAATAAAGTTACGAGACATTCTTACAAATCTGGAGACACTCAGTCCCTCTAAAAAAATTCGGAAATACAGTTCCGCCAAAAAATAAAGAAAATACAACTTTCAATAATCGAATTCCATTAGGCCTGCGGTGGGCGGTGGCAACGGCTCGGTTGGTATATTTCCTCCTTTTTTTGATTCTATAACTAACAAAATCTTTTACGAGCCTGTATTCGTTTCGGCTAAGAAGATGATCCGTTTCACATCATATTCCAGGTAACTAAGAACACTCCTCGCTTTAATAGTTTAACAGCTTAAAAAGGTAATTCATGTTTAATAAACTAATTTATGAAATTAAAATCATTCATTACACTTGAAAATTGGCATTTGATGGTAAGCCATTTAAAATGTTTATTTCGCTGGGAAAAGGTTAAAAAATCACTTTATTCAATAACACACTAATTACATAATTACCTTACTATTCCTATATTACATTTTCATTTTAATAATTTTTACATTTTTCATTCAACTTACTTATCTATTCTATCCTTATTTTCATTATTTTTAACCATAATCTTTATTATGCTACGCTACTGATTACTCTCTCTTTTTCAAAAAAAAATTTAATATTTTATTTTATGATTGTCGTAATTATATTCTAAGATACTCGAACATTTTTTTAGCATAATCAAAAATTAAAATATAAAAATATGTATTGTTGATAAGAAAAATTATATTGAAATGTAAATTATATTAAATTTTTTTAAAACGACCGTCTTAAAATAAAAAATCTCATCTGCTACATATCTCATGTGAAAATCATGGATCCTTAAGACTTAATTTGTGCCCAGACTTCTCTCTCAATGTAATGCGTATTTCTAGCTAATCGAAAGTAACTGGACATAACAATGAACGATTTTGATCTTCTTAATTCATGAAAGCATTAAAACAAATGATTTCTTACAACTTTTAAAATGTGCTGATAATAATACGAAAATTTTGAAAAAAAATTAAATTCTTCGATAATTTGATTTAATATATAAACTACTTTATAATACTTTTTTGAGGACATCAATAACAAATACTCAAAAGAAATCAAAAGGATAAAAATTACACACCTCCTGTGCGATAGTTCCCATTTTACTCATGGCAAATATAATTCACCTATTTTCCTTCCAATTCATTGCGTCCCACCAGTATCATAGCTTATCTAAGTTCCTAGCCCACTTATTCCACTTTCATGTTCTAACAAACCGCCACCATCTAATTGAGTAGCACTTTAAACCTTAGCAGTTGATATTTTTGAAAAATGTAAATGTAATATAATACAAAAATACGAATAGATAAAATAGTTGAATAAAAATAATTAAAATGTACGGATAGATAATTATATAAAAAAAAATCTACGTAAGAAATGAAAAGGTAAGATAATTACATAGTGAAATGTAAAATCGTTTACTTGAGAATATATCAAAGGGAGGTGGAAACCATGTTTCTCATGTAAGTGGATTACCAAAAGTAATCTTAGCGATGGTAGCTTGTGGAAAATTCGAGCACGTGGACTTGCATCGTTAAAATCCTAGCATGGGCTGACGACGCGCTTCTTTTTTGTTTATGTTTGTTTTTTTTTTTTTTTTTTTTTGGATGAAAGACGACGTGCTTCTTAATGGCTATCCAATGGCAGGCAACAAAGCAACTGAAATGCTAGGACGAAATTGCTTGAAGAGGAATATTTGAGAGCCATTGTCTTTGTCGGACAAAAATTATGCGTGCGGGTGCATCAACCGTCAAGCTTTCACGAGTAACACGTAGAAGCGTACAACTCTGCCGAACCAAGCGAGGCTTATATCTAACTATTACACTTTTCGAATGTTTCTCAGCGTTTAGGAAGCATGGACATTGTCACCTGCGGCTAGCGCAGGTGGCAGGGGCGTTGGACCCCTTAGCCGCAGGTCGTGGGTTCGAATTCCACGTTGAGATTTCGGCCCGGAAACATAGTGTGGGAGCTGTGGTCTTCCTTTGAGGTGGGGTGAGAGCTGTTGTCTCTTTTGGGCTGGATGGAATCTTTAGTGGAGCTGTGTCTCCAGATTTCTTTGGAGGAGTTATGTATCTCCTTATTTGTAAGAATGTCTCCGAACTACGATGTAATATGTGTTGAGATGTATGTAAATATAAACCATTAAAAAAAAAAAAAAAAAAAAGGAAGCATGGACATTTCTTAGTGAAAAATTATTACTATCGAAACTTTGGAAGTTTATGAGAAATTATCCGTTAATGCTTCATCAAAAGTAGGGTACAACTTAATAGCATGATATGCGAGGTATGTGAGTGTTAATCTAGTTTCAAGTGACGGTAGCGTCATTTATATTGTAATCCAATGTAACTTTTCAGGGGGAAAAAAAGTGCGAGTTGCTATATTTCGTTAGGCGTTAAAGCTTGGCCAAACAGCCACTTAGTCCGCAGGTCCATTAATACGAGACAGCAGCGTTGGATGGGAGCAAGCTAATGTGCCCGTTCCTTCCCCACCTTCTCCGCGGAATAAAAGCGCCAGCGCACCTGTCCGAC
Organism: Annona cherimola; assembly: GCA_030490835.1. Lineage (NCBI taxonomy): Eukaryota > Viridiplantae > Streptophyta > Magnoliopsida > Magnoliales > Annonaceae > Annona > Annona cherimola. Next base: position 5,597,358 of record CM059977.1, on the reverse strand, counting down.
TTTCAAGCGCCATTCCTTATCCATCGAAATCCCAAACATTATGCCCGCGCCATGCGATTGCGCTATGGTTCATGACTAGAACACCCGGCTAGCACGAATGCGATTTTAGCCTCCGAGAACAGCCCCAACAAGTTAATCTGACTGGATCGATGATCACATCCATCGGTGACGGTGTTTTGACTTTTGAGGAGCGTCGTCTCGTTAGCTTAGCTGGGCCTGCCTGTTTGCCGGATTGTGGAATGCCTGGAGGTTTGAACACGCCTATGTCAGGTGACCCGCAAGGAGGCAAGATAATGAATTTGGACCTCTGCTCGAGGGTCCCTGAATAAAGATATGGTATCGACGCCACATATGCCAACGTGGCTCAGAGCAGACGATTCAGACTCCACAAAAATTCAATCACGTTGTCCACCACGGGGTTCGTTTTTCTAATTTCTCTATTGCCCCCCCTCCCCTGTTCTTTCTCTGGGCTCTTGTTCTGGTTTTATTTTCGCACGGAAATTAAGTACTCTTTGTAGAATGTACAATAGGCTTAGATTTTAGGTTCAGCTGCCAAACTAACTTTATGTTGCTCACCAACCGAGCACGAGCGCTGCAGGCGCTGGTGTCGGGTTCGAATCCTGTTTCGGGATTTCGGCCAGTGGGAGCAATCCCAGGTGGGTTGTTGGAAGCTGTGGAGCTGTGTCTCCAGATTTCTTTGAGGGAGTTATGTGTATCCCCAGATGTGTATGAATGTCTCAAATCTTCGGTATAATATATATTGAGATGTCTGTAAAATATATATACCAATCAAAAAAAAAAAAAAACTTTATGTTGCTCAACATTTAGTTATTATTATTGTTATTTGAAATTGATTTGACAAGTGAGTGTTTAGTTCAATTTAATTCCCCCCAACAAAAGTTAACTTGGATTAATAACTCGGGTATACGCATTTTTCAATATTATTTATTAGTTGTCTTCCTTATGGTAATCAGCGTATATATACCCAAAGTTTGTTGGCAGTTTCCGTTGTTTGTTCGCCAAACGATCATTTCAAAGTTCAAACCCATCTGAAACGGGTTTCCAAAAATATTTTTTATTTTGTTCAAATTTTTTTTTTATAAAACTGTAAATGTAAACATATTAATCTATAAGTAAAGTTTTTACCATTTTTGAAGATATATATTTATTTTAATATTTTAAACATATGAGTATTTTAGTCATTTTCAACAGTTTAAAATTACTAAAAATATCCTTATATTCAAAAATCTAAAATAAATATATACATATTTTAACATGGTAATTTTTTTTATAAATTTAATATATTGAGATTAATATTTTTATAAAAAAAATTTAAAAATAAAAATATGTTTTTTGGAATGCATTCTGAAATAATTAAGCCTCTATTTGTTTTAAAATTTTCATTTATACTATTCTTTAAAATATGTTTATTATTAGAATTTTGGTGTGTTTGGCAATGTGCAAAAAATGTTACATTAAAACTTTTCAATCTAAAACTTTTCACTCTTCGTAACTACCATATTTTTTAATTATTTTTTCACATTTTTCTATACAACTATTATACTTTACAATCATTTTTATACAACTACCGACACAATTAACATATCTATTTTAACTTTATCTTCTTTACTCCTCATCATTACCCCTATCATACTATATCATTTGACAACTTTTACTTTTCAAAATTTTTCATCAAAAGTTTTATCTATTCCCAAACACAGGTGTATTTGACAATGAGTATAAAATGTCATCTTAAAACTTTTCAATCTAAATTTTTTTATTTTCCATAATTATTATATTTTTAAATCATTTTTTCACATTTTACTATACAACTACCTTACTTTTCAATCATTTCTACACAATTACCTATACAACTAACCTATCTATTTTAACTTTATTCTCTTTACTCTTCATCGTTACCTCTATTATATCACACTATTTGACAACTTTTACTTTTCAAAACTTTTCACCAAAAATTTTATCCATTCCCAAACACACCTTATATATATTATTTATATAAATCATAAATGGGTTAAACTGGTTGAGCGAGTTATACAGGTTTCTAAATGAGTTGACGGGTTATAAAATCTTAATTTTAATCCATTTATTTATCTAAATAGTTAAACGGATTAACGCATTATAAACTATTTATTCAAAAATCTTAACCGAAATCTATTTATAAACGGGTTAGACGAGAAAGTTGACAGGTTGACCATGACTATTAATATCCCTAAGTAAGATGTCACATTTTCTAATATATCTTTATCGATTACTAATATACTTTTACTCATTTTAAATACAACTTTACTCATTCTCAATACATTTCTATCTTAAATTCTCATCTCATTCTCATCCAATTTCATCAGCAACTAAGGTTAGGTGGCATGCCTGGACCCGATAATGAATACGAGCCCATCATAGACCTTCTACATTCGAACCACTGTGAAAAGGACGGTGGAGAGCGTGTTTTTTATTCTGATTTGTACTTTTTTTATTTTTTCTTGGTGATCAAAATTCTGATTTGTACATTAACATGCAATGGAAGGCACTAAAAAATAAGGTGACCCAAGAATGCAGGAGTAATCCTATGCACCCAGCCTCAATGCACCCGGGTGCACTGCACCTATTTTTTTTTGTTTTTTTTTAAATTTTTTTTATGAAGTTGTTAATTTATGGTTATTTAACATATGTATCAATTTTTACAATTTTTGGATATTTTTAGGTATTTTTTTTAGATTTTTAAAAATCAGTGGATGATTTTTAAAAATATAAAAAAAAATACTTAAAAATATCCAAAAATATTAAAAATTGACAGGTATGTTAAATATGCTTAGATTAACTGTTTTATAAGAAAATTTTTAAAAAAAAATAAAAATAAATAGGTGCAGTGCATAGGATTACGCTCCAAGAATGCACCCGATCAAGTGAGCGTGGCAGGACGAGACTCTTGAGAGATTTTTCGGCCTTTCTGGTAGCTATGGGTTGCTGTTGGGATCTGCCAGAATTCCGGTAGGTTTCAGTTTCACTATAAAGGCGGGAACAAGGCAAAAATTCGCTCGGCGTGTCGGATGACACGACCAAATTGCACTGGGCCTTTGAAAATTAGAACAACTTCGTTAAATTTTCAAAAATATATAAAAACGTAATTAATTTTTATATGTACTATGTAGTTGTCAAAAAAAAAAAAAATCTGGTTTCCCCCTTCAAATAATATTATAATAATATCATGCTGAGTCCTTCGCTCCGCCACTCGGCTAGCCGATATTCATGACAGAAAGGCTTTGTTGAGGCTAGCGAGTATCATGAATTGTAAACTACATGAAAAACACGTGGAGAATTTGTGAACAAAATTATTTTTTTTTACCAAATATGCTTTTTTAACCCAAAAAATACCCTTTAATACTACTATATCTTTTTTATTTATTTCCGTTTGTTTACTTTCAAAATTTTCGCTCTCCATACTACCTTATTTTTAAATTATTTTTTATATTTTCTCATACAATTATCCTACTTTCTAATCATTTCTACACAACTACACATATAACTAACTTATTTGTTTCAAATATACTCTCTTTATTACTTATGATTACTCCTATTATACTATGTTATTTTCCTCTCATTTCAAAAATTTATAAACAAAAATTTTTTTTATCAAAAGTTTTATTGCTTCCCAAAAACATTCTAAATATTTTTAAAAAAATTTAAATGCAATAGTAGCTTAATCATTTTCTAGAACTTTGTCACATGCCATATCTTTGAGACCAATCAACATGTATTTTTGAAAAAAATTTTAACTAATAAAAGAAACTTTTTTGCGTGCTTGATGCCACTTAAGATGTTTGTCTTCTTGCTATTTCATTGTTTTGCCCGTCAATGCGAATGCCAAGGCCAACTCTAGCAGCAGCGTCTTGCAAAAGAACAGAGTCTCATCTAGGGGTGTTAATAATTATGATTAACATTTTAGCTCGCTCGTTATAAATTATCATATGTTAATATTTTAGAATTATTGTCTATTAATGTTGCCAATAAGATTCTTCTTCCAACTCTCTCTCAGTCTCCAATCATCCCCTCCCTCTTTGTCTGCGATCTTTTACTTTTCCATTTCTATTATTATTTTCTCCTTTTCGTCCTTCTTCCGTATCACCAAGTCGTTATCCTTCTTTATGCTAACGTATCAAATAGACACTCATCTTCTGATGAAGATAAGGTCATGTCATATGTCTTGTTGATGTAAATTAATTCACCACGATAAATACAAGCAACACATAGTTAGCTTTAAATTAGTTTAGTTTTAATTTGTTTGTAACATATATATACACAATTCATTAATAACCCATCAACCTGTTCACCAGGAACGATTTTCCACCTCCCAGATGACGACGGCCCCAAATGAGGGAGGGGGAGCGAAGATAACTGGGGACCCTCAGCCCATATATATGATGGGGGAATGCACTGGATATGGCCAAGGCAATGAGGATCATCGGTCACAACTGGCTGGAGCATATGATCTGTTAAGGAAAGGAATGCCGAATGGCAGCAGCAACCCTCACAGACCGAGACTGCCGCAGTTTGATCCTCTAGCTGAATGCGTACACGCTGGTACACTGGACTCACGGCAGATGGATGAGATGGAAGGTCTGATGCTAGTTGGGGAAAATGCAGAGGCCTGCATAGGGGAGGACGAGAAGGGTATGGAATGGAAGACGGGACAGTCAAGGCAAACAGTGTCACGGTCAAGGGGGCTTTCATCCCTGCTGACCAAAGGGGCTGGTGGATAGCAACATGAGGGAAAGAAGTGGGGATCTCGTCTAGATGTGGGGGAAGGGGTTTGGGAATCAACTGTTGGTGTTTCCGTGGAAGCGGGAGGGGCTGATGACCAACGAAGGATGGAAGGAAAACCACAAATGGGAAGGCATGGAGTGGAAACCCGGCTCTCAGAGGAGGAGGAGGCACAACCAAATGTCTGTCTTCTTGGGTTAGGGGAGAGGGGTAGAATTGAAAACCAACAGAGGTTGGAGAGAGATAGACCACAACACAGTACACGGCGATGGAAGAGAAGGGACATAACTCACAGCTCTGTGGAAAATGGGAGCGTAGGTATGAATTGTGCTAAACGAGGATTGGAGTTGGAGCAATACGAACACCATCAACGTCAAAAGAGGACAAAGAGGGAGATGGGTATGATGAAGGAGGTGGAGGTTGAGGAGGGCCCTCAGCCCCACCTCGCCTAATATGGCGCTCGTAGCCTGGAATTGCCATGGGCTTGGGAACCCATGCGCAATTCGAAGTCTCCTTGACCTGGTCAGGAAACAAGCTCCCCGTTTAGTCTTCCTCAGTGAAACGAAGAGCACAACAAAAGAAATGGAGGGGATTAGACGTAAGCTAAAGTTCGACAGCTATTTTACCGTGGAGCCCGATGCGAGGGGGTGGTTTGGCCCTATTATGGAACAATGACTTCCCTGATAATATCCAAAGCTTCTCGGCCCACCATATTGATGCGATTATACAGGAGTGGAGACTCACAGGGTTTTATGGCCACCTTAAGACCCACTGTCGACAGCAAAGCTGACAAATTCTCAATCAACTGAGCGAAGGCAACAATCGGCCCTGGATTGTAATGAGAGACTTCAATGAGGTGATGGGCCCTACAGAAGTTATCAGCCGGAGGGCTCGCTCTCAAGCACAGATGGACAAATTTTGCGATGCCATGGACAAATGCAATTTGATGGATCTCGGCTTTGTGGGGGCACCTATAACCTGGAGGAACAATAGAAGTGGCACCCAAAGAGTTGAAGCCAGACTAGATAGGGGAATATCCACCCCCTCTTGGGTGGCCCTTTTTCCCTTTGCAAAGGTCTTCCACCTCTCCGCGCCCACATCCGATCACTGTCCGATATTGGTGGTTTTGGACTCTAAAAATAGCAAGCGGAGACCCCAACGGGAGTTCCGTTATGAACTGTTCTGGGTAAGGAGCAAAGAAGCACACCGAATCATTCATAATGTGTGGGCATCGACACAACACTCTGATATCCGACCATGCGAGTCTTTAGGTCAGAAACTCAGGTCATGTGGTAGAGCACTATCCAGATGGAATTGGCAAAGGAGAGGAAACCTCAGGACGACTATTGACAGGAAACAGGGGGAGCTTGCATCTTTAATGGGTCATAGCCCCACTGACCATAGGGATGCTGCCATGAAGAAGTTAAAACTCCAAATAAACCTTTTGTTGCAAGATGAAGAGCAAATATGGAGACAACGAGCCAAGACACATTGGCTCCATGAGGGGGACAAAAATACGGGTTTCTTCCATCGCACGACATCAAACAAAAGAAGGACCAACTATATTGAGGCACTACAAGATCAGAACGGTCAGTGGATCAGGGATCAGGAAAAACTTATGGACTTGGCAGTAGCTCATTTCTCTGGGGTATATTCCTCCTCGTGTCCAAGAGAGGCGTCTTGGGTAAATGACCTCATAACTATAAAAATCTCGGACCACCAAAGGCAATATCAGACAAGGCCACTGGATTTTGAGGAGGTAGTAAAGGCGGTAAAAGCTATGAGCCCCACAAAAGCCCCGGGCCCAGATGGGATGTCGGCGGGATTTTTTCAGGCACTTTGGAGGACGGTGGGGCGGGAAATCTTTAAATTGTGCAAATGGTTCATGGGAGATCAAAGGGTGGATGCCCAGGGGAGCAGTATTCAGGAGTTAAACTCCACCACCATCATTTTGGTCCCAAAGAAGGCCGGTGCTCAATGTTTATCCCAATTTAGGCCCATAAGCTTATGCAATGTGGTTTATAAGATTCTGGCGAAAATCTTGGCTAACCGTCTTAAGGGAACCCTCCAGGATGTCATCAGTGAACAACAAAGCGCGTTTGTTCCGGGAAGACTGATCACTGATAATATGCTTATTGCCTATGAAGCAATCCATTCCATGCATAGACGGAAGAAGGGGAAGAAACAGGAAATGACTATCAAGCTGGATATGTCAAAAGCCTACGACCGGGTGGAATGGAGTTACCTACAACAAATCATGAAAGCGATGAACTTTAGCCCCACATGGATAAATTAGATCATGAAGTGTGTGACTTTAGTTCAATACCGGGTGAATATCAATGGATTCAAATCAGATTATTTTCAACCCTTTAGGGGTCTTCGGCAGGGAGACCCGCTATCCCCATACCTGTTTATTATGTGTGCCGATGGTCTATCTGCTCTCATCTCTGATGTGGTCTCTTAGGGGAGTATTCATGGTATTAGGCTCTGTCCACGGGGGCCAACTCTTTCTCATCTTTTGTTTGCGGATGACGCTCTCATCTTTCTTCGGGCCACGCCTCATGACATCAGAAACTTCATGGCCGTTCTAAAACACTACTCGGAGGCATCGGGGCAGACGATCAATGTGGACAAAACTTCAGTCTTCTTTAGCCCGAATGTGGATTGCAACTCAAGGGAGGCGATAACCCAACTGCTTGGCTCTGTGGGACAGGAATTCCATCAATATCTTGGACTACCTGCATGTCTGGGAAGGTCCAAGAAGGGGATGTTCAAGGGACTAAAGGAGCGTATATGGCAAAGAATTCAGGGTTGGATAGGTAGACTCCTTTCATGGGGAGGAAAAGAGGTGTTGATCAAGGTTGTTGCACAATCTATTCCGACGTTCACAATAAGCATTTTTCTATTGCCAAAATCTTTTTGTGATGGTAAGCAGATTCTGGTGGGGTGAAAATGGTTGCAAACGCAAGATGAGTTGAGTTGCCTGGAAAGATATGTGCTCTTCGAAGCTGGCGGGTGGCCTGGGATTCAGAGATATTTATAACTTTAATTATGCCCTCCTCGCCAAACAAGTTTGGAGGCTAACGACATCTACCAACTCAATGTGTTTTAAGGTTTTAAAAGCCCGGGTACTTCCCGAAGGTGGAGATATGGGACTGCAAGGCGAATCCATCTGACTCCTTCACCTGGAAAAGCATATTGAAAGCTAGAGAGGTAATTCATAATGGGTGGAAATGGCGAATCGGTAACGGGCATCGGGTGAGGTTCTTCACGGATAGATGGACGGACACCAGATTACGCAAGGTTGGGCCCCTTCCCCTATCCATTCCTGATGACGTGCCTGTTAGCCACTTCATCAACAGGGAAACACAATCATGGAATAGGGAGCTTGTTACGGCGGCTGTGGGAGACTATGGTTGGCAGGATATCAACACTATTCCCATACCTCCATCGGATGAGGAAGACCGTCTATTCTGGCTGCATGAACCATCCGGTGTGTATTCGGTCAAATCGGCCTACAGAGTCCTTCGTTCCGGCGATGCGACATCCCGTGATGCAACCATATATCAAGTTATCTGGCGAACAAAGTTACCAAGCAAGGTGTTAGTTTTTGGATGGCGGCTTTTTAGGAATGCTTTACCCACTTTGCAAAATCTGTGTGACAGGGGTATCGCAGTGGACACGTTATGTTTGTTTTGCAGGTCAGAAATTGAGGATGCTAACCATCTATTTCTCAGATATGACTACACTGGGAGGACATGCGTGAGAGCGGCGTGGGTTGCCACATGGGAGATGACGGTCCAAGAAACTTTGCGAGTGTTATCCCACAAAAACAGGCCGGATGATCTTGTAATATTCATCTTTTGCTACTGGAGGATATGGTACCTCTGTAATGCTCTTCGGGAGAATGATGCACAGACGGGACTGGAAAACTTGGTTGAATGGTGTGCGGAGTTCCTTGAGGAACACAGAAGAGCTAAGCCCCTCATGCTTAGTGGCTGCTTGGACCGACCATTGATTCCCAAGTGGATTAAACAGCCACCGGGGGCCTTCAAAATCAACGTTGATGCAAGGAGAGGCAGGGCTAGGGAATCCATGGGCTTTGCGGCGATCATTAGAGATTCTAATGGCTCCTTCATTGCTGCCCAGGGATGGAGGAGGCGGGGAAACATGGGGCCCCTGCTCATGGAAGCCCAAGCGTTTCTGTTTGGGGTCAAGTGGGCTTCCCAGCTGGCGTACCGGAACATACAGATTGAGTCTGACTCTCTCCTCTTGTGTAACTTTTTGGCTGGAGAGGGCCTGATCCGTGCTCCGGCGGGGGTCATCATTGAAGAGATCAAGGCGTTCCTTTCCATGACTCCCCATATTTCTGTTCATCATGTATTAAGGCAGGGAAATGCTGTTGCTCATGCCTTAGCAGATTTGATGTCTCTTTCTGTTCATGATCACCAATCTTGGTGGGGAAACCCCCCCAAGCCATTTTGGGTAAAATTTGTACAGACAATTTTTTTAGTAATGTATTATTGGATCACTCAATCCCGGCTTCCTCCCATGTTGTGAGGGGACCGGGATAGGGGAGTATTCCAGTTCATCAAAAAAAAAAAAAACTCATCAACCTGTTCAACCTGTTTATTAAATGGGTTAGGGTTGAAAATTTTTTACATGAGTTAATAAGCATATTATGGACAAGATTTTTTTAATACGTAAAGATTATGATTAAGCGTTGACTCATCCAACTCGATACATTAAAATTTCTAATCTCAACTAATTTCACCAAGTCTTGGATTGACCTCCGCATCATTTGAACTTGAATTCAGTCATTGACATCCAATGGATGGAGCACCCAGTGAATAAGAATGCGACAGGTCTGGATGAGGCGGGGGAGTAGGAATATGCTTATATGAAGCACCTTTTTTATTCAACTTCTATTTTTAATATTTTAATACTTAACAAAAAAAATATTTGTTGTATTTAATATTATTTATGTCATCATGAAAACCTTTTTCCTTTGTCAAATATCATTGTGGATGAATCTCATCTAAAATAGCTGAGCACTTAAACTATTCATGTGTAATTTTACTATTAAAAATTATTCAATTATTCAACTATTAATTTTTTATTTCTCATGATGTTAGATATGTTTGAAAATGTGCAATTCATAAAAGCATAAAAACAAATTGCAAGGAACTAAGATCAATAAACTATTATGTCTCATTTCAAATTAGTTAATGATATTACTTACTTGATTTAATATGTTGTATTTATTCATAGCTAATGTATCTTTAAAATAATTTTATTATTTTTTTACATGTTTTGGTATTTTTTATTATAATGAGAAATAACTAGTTATTGATGACATCATAAATATGAGATGCTAAAATCATTGTTTCAAATTGGTTTACGTAACTGATTAAATTTATCAGAACGAGACCAGCCACTTAATTGGTTCAATCATCAATTTGGTTTTGACAACATTAATATATTCATAAATTTTACCTTTAATGTAATTTATACTTGTAAACTTTTAAAAAGGAATTTTCGCAAATATATGTGCAAAGTTTGACCAATATTGTATCCGTGACTCCATATTTGCTTATATTGCAAATTCGCCCACAAAGTTTGTATGAAATTGTAAACATGTTCCTTCCGTTAGTAGACCATTACAATTTTATGTAAAATGACAATAATGTCCTTTAAGCCAAGTAAACACTTGCAAATTTTCAAATATTATAGACATATTTATTATTTTATTATTTTATATATTTAACATATACTATTATTTTAGATTTTTTGCAAATATGCTTATAACATTTGCAAAAATTGTAAATGTATTACTTAAATTAAATGAAATTATTGTTATTTTACAAAAAAATCTAACAGTGTCCTAATGGAAGGGATATACTTGTAATTTTATACAAATTTTATGAGCATATTTGTAATATCGGCAAACTTAGGAACACAGATCATATACTGGTGAAATGTTGTAGCATATTTGCAAAAATTTCAAATTTCAAATATACCTATGTGTTTTGCCCAAAACTTCATTAATACTCATAAACCTTTGTGAAACGGCAAATATGCCCAAATTTTAATTATAATTTTAAACCAATTTAAGGTGAAATGTCACGGGTAAACCTAAATTGATGTACCCCACTTAATGAACGGATTACATTATACAGGACATGATTAGAAATGGTTAGAAAGATTAAAAATGAATGAATTGCATTAATTAATTTCAAATGATTTTATCTAAACCAATTATAATCCTTTTGACATGAAACTCGTTATGAACGGTTAATTTAATGCACTTTAAAATATAGATGGGAAAGATTATAAAGAATGCCTTTAAAAAACTTTAAATCAGTTTTGAATTATGTGTAACAATATATACATATATATTCTTTTAATGGGACAGCAGCTACCTCCATAAAATAAAATGAAATGAATGATTGAAATGTCCAGAGGGAATTGGCTTAGCAAGAGTAGGTAGGAAAAAATTTAATTAAATAAATTAAAATGCAGATTATATAGCTGTATTAATTTTTAATAGTTTTATAGCTATAAAATAATACCTTTAACACCATAGAATCATTTTTTATTTGAATATGAATTTTTATTTATTAATTCATAATTAGATTTTGGTCATATTCGTTATTTTAGATAGCGGCATGAGGATGAACGAAATTTTGAGCAAAATGTATAAGTATATTTGAAAATTCATGTTAATTAGAGATATAATTCCTTGATATATGCAAAATTTATCTTAAATTTTTTAAAAAGTACCACACAATTTGGCAATCCTTGACATGTTCCAATCACCTTCTCTCGATCCAAGCACCTTCCTACGAGATCGGATGCAAGTTACCTAAACTAGACGGTCAAACCCAAATGATGGTATGAGTATATCATTTATATGTTTGTGCTGAAAGTCCATCATAATTATCTTCTAATTAATTTTTTTCAATTTACTTACTATTTAAATTTAATGAGTTATGATCTTGTTAGCTTAGGTTAAAATTTTTATTTTTAAATATTTGGTATTTCATGAATTTATTAATCTTAGATGTATTTGATATATATATTAAGTTTCACAAATTTTGAAGACATGCACATATTATTTTTGATTTTTTGATAAGTATTATTTTGGATTTTTAAATGCAAGAATTTTAATAGTTTTAATGGTAAAAATAACTAAAATGTGTGTTTAAGATTTTAATTAATATATACACATCTTCAAAAACAGTAAAACTTAATTTATATATCAAATATACAGAGAATAATAAGTTTATAAAAAAATAAAAAAAAATAGAGTTTTTAGCCCGGCATCATAATTCTAATTAGATTTACGCCTATTATCCGAGCCTCCGACCCGCATATGAACCTGTTATCAAGGTCGGATGGCATAGGGCCCATCATAGACCGTCGAAATCCGACCTACAATGAAAGGGGTGCGTTTGAGCGTGCTTTTCAATCTGATTTGTATATTCACGTACGATGGTAAGAGTAGGGATCAGAAAGAGAAAGGGCACCCTGCTCCCTCTGACACGCTAAACAGTTTTTTTTTTTTTTTTTTTTTTAATGGGTGACAGGGTAAACAGATGATATATATATATAATTTAGAATTTATTTTTAACATCTAAACTATTAATTGCATTCTAGTTAAAATTTAATAGTATAACATAAAATTTAATTTTTATATGATTTTTAAAGAATTATCTTTATTCGAAATTTTATTTTGGATTGATATTCGTCTCATGAATAATAAATTATCCTAATTTTTGCTACAAGCATATTTTATTACGTAGAACATAATATGTAAGTTTCATTTAAAAATAAATAGTTTATATTATAAAAATCAGTTTATAAGCATTTAACCGTTTAAATTTCATTCGTGGATGCTAGCTATAACAGATTATACACATATTTAATAAATTTAATTTTTTGTTATATTAACCATGAAAACTATGACTAATAAACGGTTAGTGCGTTTCTCTTTTCAGAATTCGGGTTCCGATGGAAGGTGCTGAAAGTTAAGATCACCCACGAATGAACCCGAGCGAGTGAGAGTGAAAGGCTAGCACGAGAATTTGAGAGGTTTTTCGGCTTTTTAGGTAGTGACGGGTTGCTGTCGGAATCTGCCTGAATTTCGGTTAAGTTTCACCGTAAAGGCGATAACAAGGCAAAAACACAGTGGGCAGGTCCGCCACGCCCACAAACAGTATGGTAGCAAGAACAAATGGTCTGCTCTTTTCCATCCGTTGGATCAGTCGTGGGCCAGCAAATATTCACAACAAAAAGACAGATGCGTTGTCCGGATTAGGGGCCTAACTTAGGTCGGGTTAAACCCGAAGCCGGCCCACTGAATCCGATTTTGAACGACGTTGAAACTAGCTTTTTCTTTTCATAACTCGAACCCACAGAACCCAAACCCAATTTGTAAATATGATGGGGTGGGATTAGGGTTCAAGTGAACCCGCACCCGAAGAACTCAATTCCGATTTCCCATTTTATATTTATTATAAAATATAATAAATAAATATATATACTATTTAAACAATATTTCTTTATATTCTTTATATTTTACGTTATTATATCTATATTTAAATACATGTTTGGCATATTATAATTTTATTGTAAATAAAGTCTATTATTTTCATTTATATTTATTTTTTATTTCTATCATTTAATTTTACATTAATTTTCTTCTTTTACTTATTTTTTATGTTAATTTTTTTCTAAAAATATTCTTTATATTATTATTTTTTAAAAAATATGTAGTTTGATTATATATTATTATATTTACTTACATAATTTGTTATTATTATTAATTTATATGAAATTCTAAACTTATCATTTTTAAATAAAATATAAATTCATCAACATAAATTACAACCTAAAACTCAACTTGAACCTGATTTTCAAAAATAGAGTTAAGGTTTAAGTTTTACAAATAGATTGAGGGTTAAAATTGATATTTTATAAATAGGATTAAGGTTATAGTCAAGGTGAATCCGGTTTTCATGAGCCGAGTTGCACCCTTAGTGCAAAAACTCCAGACAAGCGAGCTTCATGAATGAACTGCGTTGGCAGTTCACCGTTGAGTCATGACTCATGAGTGCGTGTGAATTGTGATAGCCTGAAATTTAGGGTCTCACTAACCAGAACATGTAGAAGAGCCAATACCCGACAACGCAATAAAGTTGCAGCGGCTTCTCAGCATTTCCTCAAGAAAGCCGAAAGTACGAGCTCCTTCTTTACCATGTTTAAGAAAAAAAGGGGAAAGAGTGTTGAAAGCTTTCTCTTCCGTTCTGCATAAATTTTATATTCATAATTCTATTATTAATAATATTATTATCTATTTTTTATCATTATCTTATAATTTTTTCATTTTAAAAAAAAATAAAAACGGGTTGTTAAGATGGGAAACAAGCAAACTATCCTACTACTTTCTTCGCTGAAACAGTCAAGTGATCTTAGCGACATGGAAACTATAGACTGGAGCTGACAAGTTATGCAATTCAAGGGTAGCTCTTTCCGTGCTTGCGTTTTCCATAATTCCAGACCACAGATACAACAGAAGTTTGAAGGTGGAGTTTAGAAGAAAACATCCGTGTTCGCACAGGTGAAGAGAAGCTGAGACAGCAGCAGTTCAGCTGTCTCTACGCATTTCAGCTTACAATCACAATTCACAAATCAATGCATTGTGGGGGGGAAAACAAATGCTAGTTGCGAAATGGTTAGCAGGAGCTTCAACAAAGGGACGGCGTTCGTCAGCATTGAATCCGTAAAATCAGAGTGGAGTCTGCCTTCTATGTTTTCAGAATGAGCAGAGAACCACCACTTATGCTACTCGGATTTCTTCTGCGCAGATCTTTCACCTTCATCGTCCATGATCCGTCCGGCTGGATCTAATTCAGTGTCCAAGGGTAGTGACACCCTTGTCTGATTCCCATTACCACTAATCACCCCTTCGACTCTGGTAACAAGTGAATTAGCCTTATTCTCCAGAACCACTGCAGTGTTTAAAAATAAAAATAAAAATAACAGAGAGAGAGAGAGAGAGAGAGAGAGAGAGAAATGCATAAAATTTAAACAGGAATAGGCAATAAGAGAATATGATTTTGGGGGAAAACGATTCAACTAGATTGTGTCATTACTCTTACCAAATAAGGATTCTAAAACATGTGAGTTCACTTCTTCTGAAAAGATGATAGAATGTGAAATTTTTATCTGGATCTGGTTATAACAATGAAATGTTCCGTTCAAGTGAACAGAATCACAAATGACAAAAAATTATAGTTATTGATAATCAACAGTATCCCCCGAAATGAATCTGGAACTTCAAAATCAACTTGGTAAGTTAGATTAGGAGTTGCTAGTTTGGGGAATGCTTGACATGGCACGTGCAGGTGCATCCGTCTGTATTCCAGATGGTATTTCATTCGCACATTCACTATGAGGTTGAAACATTGCTACCTTGTTTTTGGTTATGGACCAAGTTTTCTTCGGTCCACTTGCATAAGAAAATGCTGAAGATACAAAATCTTTTTATCTTCGCAGTTATTAAAAAAAGGGTTGCATTTTCTCCATCTTTACAACTGAATGGATTCACAAGAAGCCAAGAATAAGTGAAAAAGGGAAAAAGACAAAGAACCGCAGTATAGGACGGCACGATTCACGACTCCTTGAGTTAGTAAATAAAACAAATAAAATGAAACTTTTAAGATGAAAGATAGAGGACAAAATGAAACTACAGCAATTTTTTTTTTTTAAGAAAAAGAAAGGAGCAGAGCGAAGGTAACTGAAAATGTTACAACACAAGAAAAGGGAACAGACAAAATAGCGTTAGGACGACATTTCTGCTCCGTTTTCTTTTTCACCTCCTTTTGGCTTTTACAAGAAATCAAAGACACTCTTGGATCCATCTACGATCCCTGACCCACGTATTTTTCATAAACTTTCTAAATAACCCACAACAATGACTTTTTGGTCTCCCTTCTGCCTTCTCCTGACCTTCTGCTCTGAAGTTCTTAAACTGAACCATGAAGAAATAATTTTCCAAGCAAGCAATTTTGAGAATAAGATATAATAAAACATTTCAATTTTAATTGTCCAAATCAAGACTGAAGCTTACATTTATCATGAACCCAAAAATCTGAATTACTTGACTGCAAAACCACCAATTTATCAACACTTGTTCATTACTCTCGACATACATACAACCCTATTCATACGATAAACATAGGAGATTTGCATTATGCTGTGGTTTACTCTGTTTCAGTAGAATTATAAATTACGCCATGTGTGATACTACCATAATTCACAAATACCTGAAATTTTTTTATTTGGTGAATCAGAAAATAGAAAAATGCTACAGAAACGCATCAAAAAGAAAGAAAAAACTACCGTCTGCTAGAAGATAAAATAAAATAATCATTTCATAGGCTCATCTCAGCTTCCGCTTCCAAACAATAAAGGGATAAAGCATTTGGTAACAGCGTATCTAAAATTTCCCAACAACCAAAATAAATGTGCAATCTACGCATTGATCAGTTAAAAAGCCATGAAGTGTAACTATCTTGGCCGACGGATCATATTAAAACATATCTTCGTCTGGTCCCCACGTGCTACCAACCAAATATGCTTAAAAAATCATTTGGCCAGGGCATCCAAAATCAAAGACAAACGGGCCCCGCTTTTTCCACGGAGAATTACAGATCTCGGTCAGAAAAAAGAAATCATCATTCGCCTTTCTACTTTCTGAGACAGAATTTCGCCAAGGACTCGATTCGACGTACGCAATATTAGAATCGAACAGGAAGGAAATGATGAGCACTTCAAGAGAAGCAACAGATAAGAAAGGCGACGATCGATCACTCACCCGGATGCGAAAAGAACCAAAGGATGATGCCGCAGACGACAAGAACCAGCGGGATGACGTGCACGGCGTTCTCGGAGGTCTTGAGGCGAGAAGTCTCCTTCTTGCCGACGTCGGAGAGGGGGCTGTAGGTCGGCAGCTGATCGATCTCCGCGGACTTGAAGCCCGGCGACGCTTTGATCTGTGGAGAAGCGTTGACGAAGAACTCATCGGACGCTCGAGAAGTGCTCGCCGACCGATGCATCTCGCTTCGAAGAAGAAGAAGATTGTAAAGATGGGAGCGATTGGTTCGGATGGGATCCGGACTCGGAGAGAGAAGTGCGCAGAAGATTTTTGATTTCAGTGCCAACGAGAAAGTTTCTTCTCTTTTTTAAGATTCTGTTGCTGGCCGTAGCTTCGAGCCTCGCGGGCCCGCCTACAAGTGCTGGACGTTAGTCTAGCACCCAATCTGCGTGAAGAGCTGATTTTTAATAGTCCAAGCGGCATGTGATAAGAATTTGGTGGGCCGTCTTTGATTGTTCAAACCATCCATCTTGATTATTTAATCTTGGTTGGTCTGTTTGAGATTTTTAGTATCTGTGATCATCGCGCTAGCAGATGTGACCGCAGTTTTATTTTTCTCCCGAAAAAACAAATATTTTTTGGACGGTTGTCTCGAACTCCGGACACATCAGATCAGATCAGAGGCCGTGGTTAAACTATTGTCGCTTTTTAGTTATGATAAATGCGCCGTTAGCTTATTTAATACCATTCCGCACGGTGCAAATTACAAAGATTAATAATTCACATCTTGATTTTCCGATTTGGAGGAAAAATAAAAAAAAGTCATCGATTACCATTACACGGTGGTCGACGCGACTTAAATAAGAAAGAAATTTTAAAAGGATTAATAGCTATAAATAATTCAATATCATATTTGGATAGAAAGAAAAATGAAATTCTGTTTTTTTTTTTTAATCCAAAGATGTCTTTTAGCCATTTTTGCTTCAACTAAATGCTTGTCTTATTTTCATTTAAAGTATTTTAAAAAATATTATTATTTCCCCATTTCGCACAATTCTTTGCCAGGTTTCCCGGTAAGAGAAGCATTGGCCGGCCAAGGCTAATTGCGTCCTTGCGTTCGTCGTATTGGTACCTGACGCATCTGTAGATTGTAGGTAACCATGGATTACTGCCGCGAAATGGGTAAGCCTTGCCTAATGCTAATTCGCATGGAAGAAATAATAATGTTCGTCCATGTACGGCTTCAAAATATCAATATTCAATGAGGATGACATAAGTGGAAGAAGAAGAAGAAGAAGAAGAAGAAGAAGAAAGACGGTGGAGAACATAAATGACAAGCCGATGGCAGTATGTCATGGTAAATGGCCCATCGTGTGGTCATTTTGTGCACAACATAGGGAGACGCATCCCAGGCATGCAAAAACCTTTTCGTTTTATTCTTCGAAAGGGTCCTGATAAGCGATAAATTGAATCGCTCCCTCCGATCCAGGGATAAATAAATAAAGACAGACGAGGAATTAACCTTCTCCAGCGGTACTAGCCGTACAGCCCGCTGGACTCGATAGACATCCAGATCCAGCTGACCAAATCTAGAAGGTTTAGCTCTGAAGGTCAGATGGTTGGGCTAGACGCGTGGAAAAATCCAAATCCGGACATGTGCATTGATTTTTCTTCAGCATATGCCTAACGTCAGCAAGCATATAAATATATAAATAAAGCATGATGAGGAACGCGCCAGCCGCAAATGCGTGAAACGTGCATCCGCCTAACCTGCCAGCACCACGATAACAATGTAATGCGGCCGCCACGGTTTGAATGCGAACAATTTCAAGTCCCACATGACTCAAGGCGACAACATTCCGGCATCCAACATCCTCCTGGGCCTTGCTCGTTATAATAATCCTGAAAGCTTTAAGGACTCATGAAGACCCAGCATAGAATTGGAAGGCAAAATTGGATGAAAATCTCCTCCAAAAGTGGTACATAAACTGGCTAAGCATTCATTTGAAACCCCCAACAACATAAACAACAGCAAACAAATTCAGTGTTGCAACAATAACCCAGCTTCATCTGATATGCCCGCATTAAGATTAAATATAGCAGAATGATGAGAGAGAGAGAGAGAGAGAGTCATAGAGGGACATGAATGATGAATAATCCAATAGTGGTTTGCCCTTAGAAGCTTCGAGGCTGCAGAAGTTTCCGTTGTGGGATTGACAGCAATCACAGCACTGAAGGAAAATTGAAGCGCACTTTCCGCTAGTAATGGCGGGTTAGTTACCAAACTAACCAGCTGACTCCCGTCTCCTGCAATGGTTGGTCTCTATGCCCCATCAAAGTCCTTCACATGACAACCATCACCAAGGCAACTGACAGCCTACCCATTGATGTTGATGGTCTCAAAAAGAACATCCATCTTCAAGGGAGCCAAAGACCAATTTCGGACGAAACGAAAATCCAACGGCGTGGGTGACTAGTGTCACTGTCATCATGAATTTATAATAGCAGGCAGAAAAGATGTTGGAGCAAGGATGCCACCACTAACACACGATGTTTCCCAGCAATGCATACGTGCAGTGACAGGAAAAGGCAATTGATGAACTGACAAAATTCCCTCCACTGTAACGAAATTCTTAATATTCAAGTATGCCACCGTTTTTGCACTCCTGCAATGGTGTCATCTTTCTTGGGGCAAAAATCGCGAATCTACTGTCCACTCCCTGATGAGTTAGGTCTGTGATGAAGATCTACACAAAACTATTCTGCAATTTTAGAGTGTGTGTGGTAATGAATAAAACTTTTGATGAAAAGTTTTGGATAGTAAAAGTTGTCAGATGATGTGATATAATAGAGGTGATAATGAGTAGTAAAAAGGATAAAGTTAAAATAGATAGGTTAGTTTGGTAGAAATGATTGAAAAATAGGATAGTTGTATAGGAAAATGTGAAAAAATAATTAAAAAATATGATAATTGTAGAGAGTGAAAAATTTTAGATTGAAAAGTTTTAACTTGATATTTTTTATCAATTGTCAAACACACCCTTATTGAACTCGAAATCTGGAAAATTAAAAAAAAAAGTGGGAAAACAATAGACGAAAACTGAGTAAGACATCAGCCACCACCTCCTCTCGCACTAGGCCTATTCATGGCCCGTACTCCATTTCATCATAGGCGACAGTTCACCTTACGAGTGTAACATCTCAATACAACATTCATTTTCCATTCTAATTAAGGATGTGTTTGGGAGATCTAAAAAAGGATGAAAAATAGATAAAATAATTATTGCACAGAAATATACGAAGAAATAATTATATAAAAAATGTTCAAAGTGAAAGGAAGAAAATTTGAGGCAAAAGATTTTTTCTTTTACCTGTTGTCAACACTTGTGTGGAATACGTATCCAAAAAAGTCAATCATAGCCTAATTTTCAAGAGAAGCCAAACTAACCATCCAATTACTCTATTCCACTTTATCATTTGACAACCTTAGAGACTAATAACTATAATTAGGAATGAAAAATGGGGAATGCAAGTTGAAATAATGGCATTATGGTCCCATGTTCCACCATACATCATCTCATCACATTCTTTAAATCATGTGTGCAACAATTCCCTCTACATTGCCCCCCTTGAAATAGTAGACACGTTGCCCTAATTCGCTTTCACGCATGGTTCTTGCTATAATAATTTACTATGTGTGTGTTTGGTTATGGGTAAAACTTTTGATGAAAAGTTTTTGAAGGAGAAGTTGTCAAATTGATAGAAAATGATGTGATATAATAGGAGTAATGATGAGGAGTAAAGAGAATAAAGTTAAAATAGATAGGTTAGTTGTATGGGTAGTTGTGTAGAAATGATTGAAAAGTAGGGTATTTTGTATAGGAAAATATGAAAAAATAATTTAAAAATAGAGTAGTTATGGAAAGTGAAAAGTTTTGGATTGAAAAGTTTTGGTTGACATTTTTTTACCCCAAACAAACGCACTCTATATATAAAAGTAACACAATTAAATTCTCTTTCTTTTTCAGTCCAAAAGGGCAGGAGCATACTAATTATTCCTTCATTTCTCTTCTTTCCAAAATTAACAATGTGCAAGCAAGGCAGCAACTGCTTCAAAGGTAGAGGAGAAGGTCCTCTTCTTTGTCATTGTCCATTTATGAATCACACGTGAACTGAGTACCTGCCAAAGTAGCAACTTCTGCTGTTGTCTTCTAAGGCATCAGAATCTCTGCATCAACGGATTGACCTAAGCAAGAAACGTTGGCATGAAGTATACAGTTCTTGCAATTCGCAAACCACTTCCTTCTTAAAGTGGCTAACAACTTAGAAATATATTGCTTCAATGTGATATTCTATCTTCCTTCTTCTTTTTTTTAGTAATCTCAAACCACCAAAAACTATAATAATTACTTTATTTCATGAATTAGTTTATAAACGTATACAAAAAATTAGACCAATTTTTTTCTAAATGATTCACGTATCACATAGTTATACAATCATATCTTAATTTAAGAGCCCATATCAATCTCCTGGTTATGCATTGTTAATCCGCATGTTCATGATATGATGATTTATTATATATAGAAGTAACGTTCTCTAATTTTCTCTATTTGTAATACCCTCAGTATTAATAACCATGTAAATAGAAAATAATGTATATAAAGTAGCCGAAGAGGCTAAAAAATAGTATAATTTTGAGAATTAAGGATCGAATATATGAAAATTTGTGTGAATTGTAGCAAATCAGCAAAATCCAATTAGTAAGAACTAAATAGGTGAATTTTGGTAAATGGCTTAGTGGAAGCTCGGATGAATTGCCACGCGTTGGTTAGATGGTTTTGGGCTAACAAGTGCTTTTGATTTAATTAAATGATGAATGTAGCTCCCTTTGCATGAAATTCCTTGGAATAGTAAGCAACCTGTCCCAATTCACTTTCATGCATGGTTCATGCTATAACAATTTATTATATACAAAAGTAACACTATTAAATTCTCTTTGTTCTGTAGACTAATATTTTAAAAAAATAAAAAATATGATTTTCATATCTGCAAAATGGTAAATCTTAGTCAATAGATTAAATAAGCTAAGATTAATAGTTATATAAAAAATAAAAAATAAAATTTGTGGTCAGACATAGTTAGGGTCCAATTGTGGCTTGTAGCATACGATGGGCTCCATTTATATATATATATATATATATATATATATATAAGGAATATTCAGGTGCAGCGTCACTGCACCGGAATTTTAGGTGCAGTGACGCTCAAATGGGCTCCACACGATGATCAAATTAAAATCTACTCTACCTATTGTATATAGAATAATGTTTTCTATTACCATGTCAATTTTCATCCCAATCGGATATATGTATGGACCCCGTCTAAAAATGGGTCAAATTCAATGTAATAAAATAGTTTATTATAAATAACAACTTTAAAGTGGTTTTTTCAAAATGTAAATTCTTTGCTATAAAACTTATATATAGATAAATGATTGTATAAAATTTTATTGCATTTTAATATATATGAGACCCAAAAATGGGTAAATGTACCGTTATTCCTATGTAGTTGTGCTATACCGGAACAACTCTCTCTATATATTGTTCTAGTTGTCATTTGTTAGAAAACTACCGTTAACCTTCTAAAAGCGCAAAATGCGCTTGTAGACAAACAGTTGCAAATTGTGATTATAACAAACGCTAAAAGTTTTATAGAATTTGTGTCATCCTAGGAAAATTGAAAACAAGGAAAAATCCATAGAAGAAATAATTTTTTTTAAAAAAAAATAATGCTCTATGGTTGATCTGGCAAGCTATGGCATGTTTGGATCACCTAACTCAAGATCATCTCTTAGTGAACTAATTTAGACGGTCAGACACATTTTGTGGTAAGAACGTGAGTTGTAAGAGTGTGAGAGTTTATCTTTGAGATGCTTTTCCCGAAACTCTATCAGAATCAATAATTTTTTTTTTTGATGGGTATATAATTACATGTATCTCAACACATATTATACTTGAAGATCTGAGACATTCTTACAAATCTGGGAACACATAACGTCCCAAAGAAATCTGGAAGACACAGCTTCCAACAGCCACTTGGGAGACCACCTGCTCCCTACACTTTCCACCCGGGAGACCACCTTGCTCCCACACTCTCCACCCGGGAGACCACGCTCCCACGCCTATACAGGGATTCGATCCCCCGCCAGCCGCAGCCACGGCTGTCTGCGCCGCAGCTGGCGACCAACCGAGCTAGCCTCGGTTGGTATCAGAATCAATAATTAGAATCAATGGTTATTGAGTTTGAAACAGTTGCCTCGAGCTCTCGAACTCTGGAACTGGATACATGAGATCAGAGGCTACAGCAAGGCCTTGTAATTATGATAATTGGCCGCTAGCTTATTCAATACCGTGGTGCACAACGGAAAATACAAATAACGATTTAGTAACTCGCATTTGTTAAGTCATATAATCGACCCAACCTAAACAAAGAGAAAAATTAAAAGGATTAAAAGTGACATCATGATGTTAATTACCAAGAAAAGCAATAAAAGCGAAATATTAAGATAAACAGACTAATTATAAATAATTCAAAAAAATATTAAATGGAGTTGAATTGCATCATAATTGCCGTGCAATCCAGTACAAATGAAGTACAATCCAGTATAAAAATTAACATATAATCAATCATTTGTGTTTGACATTATTTATTTCACTAATATACTAATTATCGCCCAAAATATATATGTGCATGGCCTTCATTTGAAAAAGGTTCAAAATTAATGTAATAAAATATTTGACATAAATATCAATTTTAGAGTTGTTTTTTCAACATTTAAACCATCTATAACATAATTTATACATGAATAAATAATTGTATAAAGTGTAATTACATTTTCAAATGTGTGAAACCCATTTTGTCGTAGACTGCATAATAATTACAATTCGTTTGTTGTATAAAAAAAAATTACAATATAGTTTGATTTCACTTGAATAGGTCCCGTAATTCAATATCATATTTGTATAGAAAGAAAATTGAAAATATTTCTATTTCTTTTAATCCGAAGAGGTCTTTTAGCTTTGTTTTCATTTAAAATATCTAGAAATTATTTCTATTTGTTATTTTCATCGCATCAAACAATCCTCTCAGGTTATTGTGAAAAAAAAAAAAAAAAAATTACGTTCCCCTGTAAAGAGATTTGAGATCTATTCGCCGGCCATTAATAGTCGCGTCCGCCATATGGCCATTTGTCGCATGTACATGGGTCCTTTCCTTTGTCCAAATGAGGAATCTGTAGGTGGCTGCAAATGTTGGCTTCAAAGTTTTTGAGATTTGCGAGTTATGGCTCGAAAATGAAGTAACAAACTGGTCGAGGACTAGCAGCATTTCAAAGTTGGAGAACATGAATGAAAAATCCATGGCACGGTACATGGCCCATCGCGTAGAGGTTCCGAGCACAACGCGGGGGAGACACATCCCAGACATGCGGACCTTTTTGTTTTATTTTTCTAAGAGGTCCTGATAATTGAATCACTTGCTCGGATCCACGAAGAAAAAGTCAAGGAATTAACCCTTCTCGTGGTACTGGCCGTCAGCGCTGGACTTCCTCGACGTCCGGCTGACCAATTCTGGAAGGTCTAATTCTTAAAGGCCGTGGGCTAGACGCGTGGGAAAATACGGCTTTGCGCGTTGATTCTTCTTGAACATATGTCTATTGCTGGATTGCGCGCACACATCGGCAAGCATACAATACATAAGCACAATGGCCACTGAGGCTTTGCCTGCCTCAATGGTAAGCAAATGTTCCCCCATTGAATAGTGACCTGGTTTCAATTCTCCATGGCTGCAATTTTATGTATATTATTTAGTGGTGTTTTCCTCGAAATTTTCTGTGGGAGCAAACTTGTTGAAATTTTTAGTTAGGATTTTTGGAATATTATTAGGAAAAAGTTGAGAGTATTGGTAAGATATTTCTAAAATCATGTTCAGATATTGTAAAAATGTCTCATTGCCCCATTGTAATACAAAGTTGAAATGATGAATACGCGTCAAACTATACATATAAGCAATGAGTCATCGTGCCAGCCACAAACATCCTCGCGGAGCCAGCCACAAACATATACTAGCTTAGAACTCATTTGAAACACCCCACAACGTAAACACAGCAAACAAATTCAGTATTACAACAAATGTCAACCGCGCCAAGGACTTGCAGACAACCCATCTTTTTTTTTTCTTTTTCTTTTTTTATGAGAACCCATTTACATTTGAGGCTCTGTTTTGTAATTTGATTTGGTGGGAAAGTGGGTTACTTCCTCTTTCCCCACACACATTTCCAAATAGGGATTTGACATTTTCTATTTAACTATCTTACTTTTTCCATTTTTACTTTTATATTCTAAATTAATAACCATTTTTCTACTCAATTACCCGTTTTATTTTCACTTTTCCCCTAGCATATTGCATCACTTTTACACTTTTGAAAAATATTTGTTTCCCTATTCCCCACTTTGCCACCCTATCCACATACCGAGCAGAATTCAAGCAAAGCAGTACACCATAAATGACAATGAAGAGAGAGAGGACATGAATGCTCATGAATCCATTAGTTGTTTGTCCTTAGATGATTAGAGGCCGCAGAATTCTCAGTTGTGTTGAAGCGAACTTTCAACTAGTAATGATCTGGTTAGTTACTAAACTAGCCAGTTGACTCCCATCTGCTGCACTGGTTGGTCAACCTTCACCAAGGAAACTGACGGCCTACCAATTGATGGCTTCAGAAAGAACATGCATCTTCAAAGGAGCCGAAGACGAATTCGAACAAAGATGAAAAAATCCAAAGGCGAGTCCACCATAAGGGTGACAAGTGTAATCATGCTGGCTGGGAGAATAGATGCTGGAGTAAGGGTTTCACCACCGCGACACTTAGACTGTTTCCCAGCAAAGCATACCTGCAGTGAGAGAAAAACAGCAACTAATGAACTGACAAGATACCCTCCATTTTCCAGTATGTCACTGTTTCTGCACTCCTCCAAAGGTGCCATCGTCATTGGTGCAAAATCGCAAATCTCTTGAAATTTTGACACAATCCTGATGGCATTTGTGAAGCAACGTAGTTACAAAGTCTAATATAAGCTATCAACACTTCAGGATACTTCTTTGCAGAATTCTTTGAAGTTGACTGCTGATATCATATCATTGGCATAATCAAAGCATTAAAAAACCCACCGCTGTCTAAGGGTTATGTGCTTTGGGAATTGGAAATACTCAGGAAAGGAATGAAGATTTGCCACCTGGATATGAAAGAAAGCAATTCAGCATATTAAGCAAGAAATCAGCAAAATCAATGGCCAATAAGCACTAAAGCAAGGCACAAGGTGTCAATTGTGTCCAACCAGACAAGTAAGAAAGTGCACACCAATTCTCTTACAATCATAAGTCAAAGGAATCTCCATATATTGTGTCCAACTTTCATTGATAACTCACAAAAAGATTTAGTAACAGGTATCCTTTGCTCCGCTAGGGGAAAAAATAGTATACCTCTCGAGGAGTGAAATATCTGAGACCAAGGTCCTTAATAACAGAAGAGTCAACCTTCACTGGTAGTGATTGATCATCCTTCAGCAAATGGTACCAAGGGAAGAGAGAGAGAGAGAGAGAGAGAGAGGTTAGTAAGTATTCAGCAAATGGAAAATGGAAAATTGTGGTTCCCAGAACACCTACTTTTTTAGTTGCCAAAAAGGAGCCAGTACCCTTCACATACCGATAGTAGCTTTTAGTAAAACAACAGCAGCGCCTTGAATCAGGATACACAATATCTGTATTCGTTAAGGACATCATTGCCAATGAACAAAAGAAGGTTTTTATTGACTTCGTCTAAATTTATTGATGTTAGAATGCAAAAGTTTTTTGTGTGTGTGTGTGTGTGTGCGGGGGTGGGGTTCACTTAACTTGAATCTCCCGACATGGTAGATGGTCTGGCATATTAAAAGGTTGGCTGCTCATAAATTAGCAATAGACACTAACCTTTCATTGAAAAGAACAATTTGCTGATTACATATTCAAATCACATTTGGACTGTCTAAAAGGTAAAATGACACAACTTATAAACAAAGTTTATGATAGCAAACATGTATGTTGCCGTCATGTACACTAGTTTCAAAAAATTGCAAGAGGAACACACAAATCGGATTAGCTAATGCAATATGCCAGATAAAAACAAGGAAAGAAGAAGGATACTGATTTAACCAGCCAAGCTGCATGGAGACACCATACAGCCCACTTTTTATTTAAAAACATTTTTTTGCCAAGTTTAAACTATTTATATGCATTTATTTATTGCTCCAAATATCACATGTATTGGAAACTTTTATACACTATACACATACTATATGAAGGCAAGCCTTCGTGCAATGATAAAAGCTGTCATCGTCTGACCTGCAGGTCATGGGTTAAGTCCTAGAAATAACCTCTTGCTTTACAAGGTACGGTTGCATACTACAGACCCAAAGTAGTCCAACCCTTTCCCAGAACCCACGCATAGCAGGAGCTTAATGCACCACCCTTTATATATAACATATATTTTATTAAAAAATGACAGTTACATTTTCACTTTTAAAGAATGCTAATTTTTCTAACAAAATAAGTTTCCAATGAAAATTATTTTTTGATAGCATGACAAATGAAAGAGTGGTGTTAAACAAAATAAATGGTTTAGATTTAGGAAAAAATTTTGATATGTGTGTGTTTGGCTGAAAACAAAATTTTTCAAACCAAAACTTTTCACTCTCAATAGCTATCCTATTTTTAATCATTTATTCACATTTTTTACACAACTACCCTACTTTTCAATCATTTCTACACAACCAACCATATAAACAACTTATCTATTTTAACTTTTATTCTTTTTACTCCTCATTATTACCACCGTCATATCACATTATTTTACACCGGTTTAAAAACTTTTATACCAAAATTTTTCATTCATAAGGTTTATCAATTCCCAAACACACCCAAATTTATAATTTAAAAGAAAGGAAAAATTAGGGGCTGCATCAGGCCAATTGTGTTGAATCATTAGTCAATAAGAATTACTGCCTCACAAACGTGATCATGAAATATATATATATATATATATATATATATATATATATATTTAAGGATACCCATGGCAGTACCCCATCTGTCAATCAAGCTTGAAGGAACAGAATACAGGTCCACAAAGCAACAACCAGAAACATTTTCTCCATCCACTTCTTCAACATCCACAGCAACATCCCACATTGAAGCTGAATGTATGCTTCCATCTATAGCATAAAAATGTGAGAATTAATCAACAGAAATGCATACTTAAATGTCTTCACAAGCAATATGCAAACAAAAGCATCTTGCTTTTAGGTTTAATCCAACTCTTCATTCAGCAACGGACCAGAAAAGGTTTGGGTTTCAAGAAAGTGCTTTATTGGTAGACAAGAAGGCTTCAATTCTTCCAATTTTTCATTGTTGTGATTGGCTTCAGCAGCCTCCAAACTCTTCTCACAAGATAGAAATGGAGTGGGGGTGCAAAGAAGCTTGTAATTGTAACATGGGTTTTGAAAAGATGAAGGCTTCCTCTTGGCCTGTCATCCAAATTGATAGAGGATGTAAGAAATTAGAGCAATAGAAAAATGAGTACAAAAGCTCACAATAGAGAAATGATAGGGACAGCAAGAAATACTCTTTCGACAAATAATGGGAAAAATATGCAGTGCTTGATCACAAAATCATAGCTAAAAGGATGAAGCTTAACTATGGAGAAAACCACCAACCATGATCATTGACAATTTTGATGACACCAACTGCAAATTCTCACCAAAAAATGGTCCATAAAAGTAACAGCTCCAATGTTGCATATCATTTCAGCTCATGTTCAACCCAAAGCTTGTGATAAATGTGCCAGTTGCTCCCATCTCACAGACTCATGGATTTCATTAGTTCCCAGGGCTGTTAAGCAGAGCCAGACTTGGCACCAGAATGGGCCATACAAGTCGAGTTTAGCCTCACTAGGAGACTTATGATTAGCTTGCCAACTTTTGATGAGACAGGAAGCTCTTGGTACAATCTCCAAATTCCAACGACAATCCTTTATATTAATGCATTGGTGCATCTTTTCTTTTCTAAATGAATTCTAACAAGTAATCAAAAGAGGAGAGGGGAGGAAAATGGATTACCAGGCAAAAGTATCGGGGCCTAGAGTAGGGTATGCCAAACTGTAATGGGCTCAAGATATACTCCTGTGTGACAAAACCAGTTCTGACCAAGATTTCTGTCAACTGTTGATGTGTATCTGATGTCTTGATAAGAAAAATTGATGTATATCAGTAGATTATGGAAATGTGTCAGCACTGAGCAAGACATCAATATACAATAACTCATCTAGTTCTAGCATTCAAAAACTCATCGTGCAAACCTCAAATCCAACAACATTCTCCACAAACAGAAAAAGGGGAGGATGCACCATATGTGGGATAAGTTCAAATATTTTGATAAAGGACAATGCCCTGGCATCTTCAGAATGCTTTTGCAGACCTATAAGAAAACAACACCACTTTAAAGACATGAAGGAGATCAATCGCATATTTAACAGATCTTGACAGAGACAACAGGCTATAAGGATGAATATGTCTTATTTAAAATCTAAACAGATTGAGAACATGCAGGCTGTAAGGATGAACCTTGCCGTGTATAGGGCTGACATGGAGGAGATAGCAGCCAAGCATCTGCACCATATTTGTCCAGATCAGAAGCTGTGAGGCTCTGAATGTTACCCTAGACGCAACCAACTAAAGATAAGAACTACAGGATGAATCTCATTAGAGAAATAGCAAGAGAGCTAAACGATAGACACAAAGCTCAAACACTGGATTATTTTTTTATTCTTGTGGATACAATACGTCGTATCACCAAAAGACAAACTCTGAAAACTCAAATTTTACATCCACTTAGTTGGCAGAAATGTGCCACTTATGTTAGTGAATTTCTTAGGAAAATAGATCAGTGTCCTCCTCCAGAGAACCATTTCATGGTTTATTAAAAGCAACAGCTTTCGTTTTCGCAACTTATTATAAATAATAACAATAATAATAATAATAATAATAATAATAATAAAGCAAATGCAACGCCCAATGTCGGAGAACTGGCTTAATTATGTGTGGCAACCACGCAATCGTGAATCTATTATCGGCTTGAAGTTGCATGGCATAACTGGCCTGATAGATAGATTACATTTCAACATCATTAAGGACTAATCTTGGCAGCTGAGCCACTAGAAATTGCACACTCCATCGGCTAGTTCAGTGTTGCAATGATGGAATAAAAACAGATAGCATATGAACAATCTCGACAGAACTCTCTGCGGACGTACTTTCCAATATTGCTTTCAGCTCAAGCTTCCACCTATTGACACTACATCCGTCAGCACCGTCTGCGAATTCATGAATCGACCAGCAGTTGTAACAACACCTCTCTCGAGTTGGGTACGGAACGACTATAGTTCAGCTCTTTTGAGCCAAAAATGCAGAAGTTTCTCCCTTGATTTTAATTTCCGTTTTGCGTTTCAAGGTTTTTCCTTTCTTACTCCCAAGTTGAAAAGAGAAAGGGGAGGGAAAACTAAGAAGGAACCTGATGCGGGCGATGCCCGAAGTTGAATTCATACACGTCATTGGCTGTGTCGTTGATGTCGAAAGCTTCCACAATCGTCGCTGGAATTCCGGCTTCCCGAAGCGAATACCTCTGAAAGAAGAACTGAAATGCTGTGATTTCTGACGCAAGACTCAAGAGAAGGGGGAAAAAAAAAAACGCGTACCATGCCTCCGATGCCGCTGTAAAATTCGAGCACGGTCCAGGGATCGGATTCGCCCTTGGGGAGACCTTTCTCCTCCATTGTTCCTGACGGCAAAGGCTGTATGGAGGAACGAGGATTCTGCTCAGCATCTGCACCTGTAAATTGTGAGTGCCGACTTCTTGGGAGCCAGGGCCTCGTAAGCCGTCACCGTGCTTAAGGGCGAGTTTTGCCGAAAACGCTGCCTCGCCCGGCCTTGATTGTGATTTGTGTGTGCGCGTTTTTTCTTAATGTGTATTCATATATTAGGAACCCAATCGTATGCACCCGGGTGCATTCAGCCTCAGTGCACCCGGGTGCATACGATCGGGCTCCCATATATTAGAATCATCTCAACGGATATTACAAGTAAATTCTAAGATATTTTTATAAATTTTTTTAACAACAATTTTACAACATCTCAATTGATAAACGATGGCAAATACTTATACAAACAGGAAAGAAATAATATCACCACACAAATGCCGCTATGCGTTTCAAATCGAGGACATCACGTATTTCGTGCTTGGCGCTTGGCTTCATACCACTGAGGCAGACCTTAGTGGCGTGTGCCTTTTTTTCAAATTCGTGAATATATATATATTTAAATCTTCTGATATTATAATTCATTACGCATATAATTATATTTGTGTGTATATATAATTATTACAGAAGAGTTTTTCATATTTGGGGTGTTTGGCAATTTGCAAAAGTTGTCGAGTTAAAACTTTTCAATCTAAAATTTGTCACTCTTCATAATTATTCTTTTTTAAATTATTTTTTACACATCTTTCTATACAATAACTATACTTTTCAATTATTTCTACACAATTACCAATACAACTAACCTATTTATTTTAAATTTATTCTCTTTCACATCACTTTCTACTAATTTGACAATTTTTATATAAAAAAAATTTCATCAAAAGTTTTACAACTTTCCAAACACACCCATTATCTCAAATACTAGGGAAAAATTAATAACTCTTGTCATTAGAGGGACAAGTCGAACTTGCAACCATTCGAGCATAGGGCCTCCCGTGCTTTACACTGCACATCGACGCTCAAAGTTACCTAGTTATGTTTTATTGTTATTACTTAAGTATGTTTGATAATCTTAATGTAATGTATGTTCGATACATACTTTATTTTTTTTACTCGTATTCTCACATTTTCCTATGTAACTATTTTATTTTTCAATCATTTTTATATAATTAACAATACAACTAAGTTATCTATTATAATTAATTTTATATACTTCTTATCAATATCCTATCATATTACATCATTTTGTATCATTCGAAAAACTTTTATATCAACAACTTTTCATTCAAAAATTTTATCGCTTCTTAAACATGCTCATCAAAATTTATTGCTGATAAAATTTTGTGTTTGGTTATCACGAAAAAATTTCAATATAAAACATCTAACTCTTTGCAACAATCCTATTTTTAATTTTTTTTTTTACATATTCATATACAGCAACTATATATTTCAATCATTTCTATACATTTACACATACAACTAACATATTTATTTTAATTTTATTCTATTTATTTTTCATCATATCACATCGCTTTTTCTTGAGTTATAATTATTTACACCAAAAAATTTTAATCAAAAAATTTTATCACTTCGCAGACACACCATTAGGAAAAATGAAAAACTCAATAGCTAAGTAAAAATAATGACTAAGAAAAGAGGATAATAGCCAACCGGGCATCACCTAATTGGTAACGTTCTCCGTCTCCCATGTGACATATGCATGTTTTAAACTCATCCAGCATGAGGAGTTTAGTTTTATATGATTTCTCTGAAAATAGAAGTTTTAAGTGTTTATAGAAAATTCATGTTCATTTTATAATGGTTGCGAATGTGTCGTGTTGTAATATCTCTCAACATACAAATACAAGTTTAAAAAAGAATAGAGGGTAATTGACCGAAATAGTGTGTATGGATAATGAGAAAGTATAAAATGTTACAACGTAGTAAATTATTTCTATATTGCCTTGTCACTCGAGCTAGTAAAGATGAACAGTTATTGATGTAAAAGTTTTCAAAGTAATAAAAATATTTTGATATAATAATAATAATAATAATTAGTACACAAAATAAAGTTAAAATAGGGGTGTTTGGTAATGAATAAAACTTTTGATGAAAAGTTTTGGAGAGTAAAAGTTATCAAATGATGTGATATGATATGGATAATGATGAATAGTAAAGAAGATAAAGTTAAAATAGATAGGTTAGTTTTATTGATAGTTGTGTAGAAATGATTGAAAAATATGGTAGTTGTATAAGAAAATATGAAAAAAACAATAAAAAATATTATGGTTGTGGAGAGTGAAAAGTTTTAACTCACATTTTCTATTAAATGTCAAACACATCCTAGGTGAGTTAGTTATATAGATAGTTGAGTAAAAAAAGATTTAAAAGTATGACAGTTGTATTGAAAAATATGAATAACTAAAAAATAAAATAAATATGGATAATAAGAAGTTTTAGATTAAAAAAATTTAGTTTGAATTTTTATTTTATTTTATCTAAACACGCCCTTATAAAGAATCCCACACTTCAGCTCAAACGGGGTCGGAATGCGGAGCCAGCTCGACTCACTGAATGTGTGCTCAAGTCATGACTTGATTTAAAGAAGATAGGATAAAATGTGTGATGGAAGTGGATTGGTAATGAAAAAAATTATATTAAAAATGAAAAATATATATTATCGTTTTTTAAAATTGAAAAAAAAATAATCCCATCGGCAATCAGTCAGCTGCACTCAGGCCGCTCGCTTGCGAGAGCAACTGACACGCCCTGGTTCTCTCGTGTGGGCATAAGCTCGTTCCATACCCCTCAAGTTACCAAAGCTGATAACGTCCTTCTCCAGCCACACAACGTGGCAAACGTAAAGGATTTGAGCATCACTGTTCTTGCCTCTGATTTCAGAAAAGTCGCTAACTTCTAATTTTTCAGGATAGATGGCAACCCTTTTGTTCCATCTATGTACATTTTTGCACATCCCGGATAAAAGATAGAGATTTTCTAAGGCCACATTCGGCCACGAAGTTTTGACAGAAACAACCAGTCGAATGGACTGGGTACTCGGCTTATGAGTAATCGATGCTGAGATGAACTGCCCTTGCACGCTGATGGCATGCGGAGTCAGACTGCACAGTAGTTAAAGTGCATTTTATTGCAAAAATGAGCCATATATATACATATATTAGAATATTATAATATTTTACGAGGGTGCTTGACAATGTGTAAACAATACAAGTTAAAACTTTTTACTTTCCAATACTACCTTTTTTTAATTATTATTTTATATTTTCCTATACAATTATCTTACATTTCAATCATTTATACATAGTTATTCACGCAACTAACTATCTATTTTAATTCTATTATTTATACTCTCCATCATTACTCCTATCATATCGCATCATTTTACAACTTTTACTCTTTAAAATTTTTCGTTAAAAGTGTTATCCATTCCCAAACGCACCCGGTATAGGAAAAATGTTCAAATGCAGTGTAAATGGATTGCACCATAATTACGATACAGACCACCCCAAAATAGACCACACATGTATTAAAATTAATATCTACCTTACTCATTATATTTAAAATTATTTATTTTAATAACATGCCAATTTTCATCTAAATCTAGCAAATGTATTTGTTTCGTCTTAAAATTGTACAAAATCAATATAATGAAATAATTTAACTTAAA
Source organism: Annona cherimola (assembly GCA_030490835.1). Taxonomy (NCBI): domain Eukaryota; kingdom Viridiplantae; phylum Streptophyta; class Magnoliopsida; order Magnoliales; family Annonaceae; genus Annona; species Annona cherimola. Next base: position 5,563,107 of record CM059977.1, on the reverse strand, counting down.
TATCAATTTCAAAATAATATTTTCAATATGTAAATCACTTAGAGTATGTTATTGATTTGAATAAATGATCACGTGAAGTATTTTAACCTTCTGGTATGCGTGGGGTCTATTTTAGGACTATAGCATAACTATGATGCAGTCTATCTACATATGATTGGTTAAAATAAATATTTGCATTGAACTATTCTGTTGCATTGATTTTGTATCATTTTAAAATGAGAATGATGCACATGATTGATTTAGATAAAAATTGATGTGCTACTGAAGTAATAATTCTAAATATAATTAGTAAAGTAGATGTTAACTTTCCAATTAAGCAGACTTTATTTTGCGGTATACTATTCGACAATTATGGTGCATTTTAAATGCGCTTGGATATTTCTTTCCATGTATGTAAATAGACTTCATTCTATATATTTACTCGTACTATGAGTTACATTACACTTAGCTTAAAATTGGCAACACATTCACTAATTGTATGTAATCAAAGCTAATATATATCGGGAATATTTGTATGAAACTAGATATTGTAAAAGTATTTCATGAAACTCCTTCATTTTTCAAATATTGATTATTGATACAAAATAAAATTCATTTATTGTATTTGACATCATTTATTTAGCAAGAACACTGAGTTTCATCCAAATTAAATATGTACATATGTTACAATGCTAAAAAATATGTATATTATGGGTGTGTTTGGTCGGTAATAAAAATTTGTATGAAAAGTTTTTTAGGGCAGCAGTTGTCAAATTGATATAAAATGATATAATATAACAGGGGTAATGATAAGAAGTAAATAAAAATAAAACTAAAATAGATAAGTTAGTTGTATGGGTAGTTATGTAGAAATGATTGAAAAGTATAGTAGTTTATATAAGAAAATATGAAACAATTATTAAAAATAGAGTATTTATGGAAAGTACAAAGTTTTTGATTGAAAAGTTTTGAATGACATTTTTTCCCCCGAACAAACACACCTTACATGTAAAGTATGAAAAATGTTTTATATCCATTTGCATATATGTTAAAATGTAATACTATTTTATTTAATAATTTATGTACATGATATTGATAATTTAAATAATTTAGACATTGAAAATATAACTTAAATTTTTAGCATTAAACTATTTTATTATATTAATTTTAAACATTTGAATATGGGGCTTATACGCGATAATATTAGACAAATGAAAAAAAAATTCAATGCTGAATTTAAGAGATTGAAACTTGCTTCTATGAAACCCTATTATTTTAAATATTTTGATAGTCGGTGGAAAATTTACTTCATTTATTATATTTAAAATTATTCATATTATCATAAAAACTCTTCCATCCATATGATATCATTATGTATGAGTCTAATTTAAGAATGTGTGATGTCAAATTAATAAGATTAGTATGCTCCATATCAAATTTTAAATAGTATTTTCAACGTCTAACCCACTTAAAATGTGTTTTTGGTTGGATTAAAAAAATGTGAACAAAAATTTTCAATAAAAAATGTTTCACTCTCCAGAACTGTCATACTTTTAAATTATTTTTCACGTTTTCTTATACAAATTGCCATATTTTTCAATCATTTATATACAATTTACCCATGCAATTAACTCATATATTTTAACTTTATTTTCTTTACACTCATCACTCTTCTTATCATATGATATTATTTTCTACCAATTTAACAACTTATACATCAAAATATTTTACCTCCGACCAAACACACCAGTATCATTACCACGTAGATAAATAATTTTATAAAATATCATTGCATCATAGTAATGTGTGAGTGAATTTAATTTTTTTTATGACATAGACATGAACATATATTTTTTTCAATGAATGTGTTTCATATAAACATTAAATTTAAACGAACTCAGTTTCTTAATTATCCGGATAATGTTAAATATAATAAATAAATTAGATTTTCTATTAAACATTCAAATCTTAAAATTTGAAATGGTTACACAGTGGAGTTGTGTGTAGATATACATATAAGAGTGATTATATGAAACTCCATTTTTTATGTTGCCATTTTTGTTTTTAATATTATGAGTATTAATGAAAAATTTATTGGGGTTTGTTTATTTTAACATAAAATGTGTCAATTAAAACCTTTTATTTTAAGTATATTCAAAAAATCTCTTTTAATATAAAACTTTCCACTTTTATTGGCTAATTTATTTTTTAAATTATTTTTTCGTATATTTTTATATAAATTATCATATTTTTTAATCATTTTTACACAACTACTCACACAAATAACATATATATTTTAACTTTATTCATCACAAAAACTCCTGTAATATCACATAATTTTCTTTCATTTAAGAAATTTGCATACAAAATTTTTTTTATAAAAAAAGTTTTATCATTTCCCAAATACACCTGAATTCAAAATTTTTATCATTTCCTATGTATGCTAAAAGAGAGTGTTTATTAAAGCCTAAAACTTTGGGGGATAAAACTTTTCAATTTTGGGTGTGTTTAGGAATGGATAAAACTTTTGGTGAAAAGTTTTGGAGAGTAAAAGTTGTTAAATGATGTGATATGACAGGGGTAATGATGAGGAGTAAAGAGTACAAAGTTAAAATAGATAAGTTAGTTGTATATGTAAGTGTATAGAAATGATTGAAAAGTTATATAGTTGTATAGAAAAATTTGAAAAAATAATTTAAGAATATAGTAGTTATCGAGAGTAAAAAATTTTAGATTGAAAAGTTTTAATATGTCATTTTATACTAATTGTCAAGCACACCCTTTAGAGGCTATTTGTATGGTGGAAAAAGTTAAGGGTGAGTATAAAATCTTTCAAATTTGAGAGATAAATGTGAAAAAGTTTTCAAATCAAGGATGTAGTTGAATGAAACGTACATAAGCATGATACACAGTAGTCGTTCATTTAAATTTACGTGCACAATTAACTAACCATTGGAATTTGAAGGTGCAATTTATGCACCGTCTGTAGCCTATTGGAAGTGCATATCTCATACAGTGCATTTACAATTCATGTTCTATGGGTCAATAAAAATTATCTACAAATAGCCTTTAAAATTTGTTCATTATCCATAACTATTATATATTTTAATTATTATTTATTTATTTATATAAAATAATTATATTTTTCAATCCTTTTTACACAAATATCCATACATCTAATCTATATATTTTAACTTTATTATTCATGCTTTTCATCATTACCGTTATCATATTACGTCATTTTTTTTTTACATTTCAAAACTTCTATCAAAAGTTTTATTATTTTGTAAACCTCCTAAAAAGTTACATATTATGTGCAAATAAACACGATGAATTCTTAGAAAAATCAGGGCTAATTTAGAATAATTATATTTTTCAATCATTTTTACACAAATATACATACATCGAATCTATATATTTTAACTTTATTGTTCATGTTTTTCATCATAACCGTTATCATATCACGTCATTTTTTTTTGCATTTCAAAACTTTTATCAAAACTTTTATTACTTTGTAAACCTCCTGCAAAGTTACATGTTACACTCAAATAAACATGATGAATTCTTAGAAAAATTAGGGCTAATTTAGAAATGGGATGAGATATATATTTAAAAGTGCACCTTTACTCATTTTCAATATGTCATTACTCAGGGCTAATTTAGAATAATCATATTTTTCAATCATTTTTACCCAAATATCCATACATATAATTTATATATTTTAACTTTATTATTTACGTTTCTCATCATCACCGTTATCATATCATGTTATTTTTTTTTACATTTCAAAACTTTTATCAAAAGTTTTATTACTTTGTAAACCTACTAGAAAGTTATATGTTACGCTAAAACATGATGAATTCTTAGAAAAGTTAGGGCTAATTTAGAAATGGGATGAGATATATATTTATCAGTGCACTTTTACTCATTTTTAATATGCCGTTACTCATTATCAGTAACTTTTTTTATTTCTAATACGTATTTACCCTTTCTCTTACATTTCGATCTTAAATTCTCATTCCAACTTTGGGTGTGTTTGGGAATGGATAAAATTTTTGATGAAAAGTTTTGGAGAGTAAAAGTTGTCAAATGATGTAATATTTCAGAGGTAATGATGAGGAGTAAAGATAATAAAGTTAAAATATATAAGTTAATTGTGTGCGTAGTTTTGTAGAAATGATTGAAAAGTAGGATAGTTGTATGAGAAAATGTGAAAATTTTTAAAAAAATATAATAATTATAAAGAGTGAAAAATTTTAAATTAAAAAATTTTAAAATGACATTTTTTTCACATCGCCAAACACACTCTTTATCTCTTAACTGCCCCTTAATGAACGATTACCTTTGGGTCGGTTCGCAATAAACAATTCCCGAAAGTTCTTCCCCAGTCGATCGTGGGAAAAGTCACATAACGTACGGTAGGTTGTTTCGGTAATTTCACACGGAATCCGAAGAACCCAAGCCTTTCCCAGCTAGGTTTTATTCGTCATCTCCACTTTCCTTTAGAGAACAGCCGCAGCGGAGCGCACCAGCTTCTGCCCGAGGTAAAAGCAGGAACGCTAGGGTTTCGTTGTTCCTTTCATATTTCTCCTTATTCGTCCCTCGGATTGCTTGTATTTCCGTTTCTATCTCCAGTTATTCATTTGTCACGTCGGAAACGGGAGTAAGTGTAGTTCTTTGAAATTCTCACTCACTTTACCCTCGGCTGAAGACCGTGGTTGGCTGCACGGAATATCATGAGTTTTTACGATCATTATGTTGATTCTTTGGTGGAAAGTTTATGATTCGTCCCGTTATTCAGGACCAAACGCGGCGGAGGTTGTTATTATTAGTATTTTTATAAAAAATCTTACTTACTGAGCCCGCGGTATAGCAGCTGGGGATCGATTGAACTTGCTTGGTTGTGTATATGTGCGTTTGTGTTTTTTTTTGTTTGTTTTGTTGTTCTATCCTTCCTTTAACCTGCTCGTTCACGACATAGCTGTACGTATGCATATAAATTTCTTGGTGGTATGGATCGGATGATTAAGTGAGTACCTGGGTTCCAGTTGGTGACTGTGCTGGTGGTGAACGGCTAGGACTGTGAACTTGATTGGTTTTGGGCACTGCTGGTTCTGGCTAAAACTATGTCCGTAATACAGCTTGCGAGCTGGGCTTCTGAAGAAATATGTGATCTGCAATTGGCTGGTTGATTGGCATTGATCGGAAATAAAGTGCACTTACTGAGTAGTCTGGCCTGAATAAATCAAACTCCTCCGTGTTCCAACCCAGTGGTAGTCTGTGGGACAGACTATCGGGTAGGAGCAATATTGATACCCACCTTGTTCTACAAAGTTGAGTTTTTGACTACTGAGATGTTGTTAAGCTTGTATATATCAGATTGTTGGTGATTCTTACGTGATTCTGGAGCACAGGCACCACTGGAGAAAATGGCGAAAAAGAAGAATCCTTTAGTTTTTTTAGATGTATCAATTGATGGGGATCTGAAGGAAAGAATGGTATTTGAGGTATGTTCTTCTGCTTTGTGATTTGTGAGGTAACATTTTTAAAGATTGGAGTAAGTTTCTTTTTCTTGTTGTGGGCGCACTCACATTATTTGCCATGTTCTTGATGTTCTACAGCTGTTTTTTGATATCGTTCCCAAGACGTCAGAGAATTTTCGAGCCCTCTGTACAGGTGATAATAATGTGACATCTGTTTGTTTTGTGTTTATTTAAGCCTTGAGTTTCCTTGGTTGTGTTGTTGCTCGTAGAAAATACACATCTTTTATACACCGAGTGAGTGTTAACATGGCATATTTCCTGTTTGTTTTACTGCTGGTCAGCATGCCTCTGATGTTTAAGCATGCTGTATGCTAAATGCTGCAAATTGTGACCCAGTTAATGTGAATGTGTTGCCGATAATTGGACCTCGTTGTTGTTTTAGCAGACAGAGTCATAGTGAGCTTTCATTTACAAGTATTGTGCTGAAATCTTGATTGAAAGATTGCAGATCATGCTTTTGATGTGTATGGATTTTTCCCCCTTGCTTGACCTACAAGGTGACTTTTTTTAATAAGGATTAGGATTACGAAATGGTATTTTTTTTATATATGATACCAGGTGGTTAATTCACTCTGATGAAAATAAGTTGATGATTTAATTTGAAGGTGGGTTCATGCTTTCTTGTACAGGTGAGAAGGGAATTGGACCAACGACTGGAAAGCCCCTGCACTACAAAGGATCTATTTTTCACCGGATAATTAAAGGATTCATGGCTCAGGTATTATCTTTGTGATGTGTTTTCTTTAAGCTAAAGATATCTTTTAACTCATCTGCTGATCCATGATGTTTGCAACTTAATTTTTTCCTTATTTTTTCTGGTCCATATGAATTAGAAGTAATGGCCTCTGCCTTTTAGTCAGCTACCCTTTTTTATGCTGTAGGATACAGGGCTGATGGTCACGACTGCTTTTCTTGTGTGATTTTAAGGTTGTATTTTGTTAAGTTGTCCATCCAAATTTTACTAAGTTCTACCATCCTCAAACGAATTTTGTATAGGTATCTTGCCATCTATTTATTACTGAACTAAATGTGTCATTTTTTTGTTTTGTTTCCAGGGAGGTGATTTTTCAAAGAAAGATGGTATGTTTTTACAGATGAAGATTTCTATCTTCGTCCTCTTTTTATTTATTTATTTTTGATTGTTAATGAACATGAAAATTTTATTGTTTCCAATTACAAATATTTATTGAGTAACCACATATATCAGCATCATCATTAGCTGTTTTCCGCCTATGTGGGGTCAGAGAGCAGATATCAAATATGCACATATATTTTCTGTTAGCTCATGTCTTATGAAATGTCTATTTGTTTTTCTTGTCTGCATTGTGGTGTGTATTCTGGACTCATATTCAAGTTTGTTTTGATACATGTAAAATCATAGCAATGAGCTTATTGAACAGGGCAATAAAGTTAATTCATCTGTCAAATTCATATTCTTTTTAGATCTTCCAGTGCTTCTTATCTCTACAAATCAGATGGACATGTGTGCTTGCATTTCTGATAGATTAAGAATCTGGATGCGGTGTTGATGTGTCTAGAGGAAGCATGAGAATGTTGAAAGCTATTGAAATCAGGAGAAATCTAATCAATGTTACAAGAGCAAGTGAATTGGTTTTGCATCTTGCACTCGCCTGTGGCATGCCATTGTAGTTGCTTGTTTCTCAAAATGGATACTGCTACTAGTCTGCCATTTTCAGTCCCCTCTGGCAGCAGGAACCTCAATTGATCATACTATACTTCCCATGTGTTTTTCTCGGCACAACTAATTTTGACCAAGTTATACTAGTATAGCTATTATAATTTTGTGGCTCCTGGCTCCTGTTTCCTGCTGAAATCCATTTGCCATTGTTAAAGAAGGATTAAGTGTCTGAGAACATATACCCGGCTGAACTGTTATTTTGCATCACTTTCAACTTGTGAGCGTACACTGATCATAATATCCCTTTTGTTAAAGCCTGCGGATTTTATTCTATTTTATTTTTTTATTTTTCTGTCACTATATTGCTACTTATTTATATGTTCCTGCTGCTAGATAGCTGGTCTGCCATATGGCCAGCTTTCATTTTCCCTGAAGTGTGAAATCATGCAGAGTTACCACTACACTGACTATAATGGTATAACCTTACCTTGAGGAATTTTTAGGTCAATAGAATGTTGGTCTACATGGCAAAGCATATAAGTATCTCAATAGCCAGTTTAGCGCTCCCCTTTCAAATCGGAGATGATGTTTGAGGCAGCCTATGCGTTTGGTGTAGAATGCTAAACTTGATACTGGTATCCTTGTCGCTATATCAATAAAAGTTATATTGCAGTAGGCCATTGTATGGGAACCTGCGTTGCAAGCATTCATCACTCTTAAAAATTGAAACCTCTTCAATCTTGATTATGGTTCTTATTTCAAGTAATATGATGCAAAGCTTTGTTGTTGTTCTTCTTCTTCCTTTTTTTTTGTTTTTAAGGCACCAATTCCTTATTGAAGTTGAGTTTCACGCCATTGATTTTAAGGGCTGTATTTGGCTTGTTGTTGGTTATGTTAATGCCTTATAAAATGCATTATTTTTCGAAGTATATATGAATTCAGTTGTCCTTTTACTGTTGGATGGTATATCTGAAGGTTGGATATATGGGAAATGAGTTAAAAAATGTCAGTTTGTTGGCTGGCTATTGGTTTTGATCTTATCCATAACTTTGCAGGTACTGGAGGGGAGAGCATATACGGTGGAAAGTTTGAAGGTAAAGACTTCCCATTCTATTGATTCCGTCTGTGAAGACAATTATTTGATTTGATTATATGTGGTTCTAAATATATTTAAAGGTCCACTTCCTTAGAAGTCTTTCCATCAGGGGTCCATTGATAACATGTAAATTTTTTAATTATAAAATTTCACTCCTTCCTACACAGCTTTTATGTGGTTTGTGTCATTTGACATCTTAGCTACTTAACTGCTCTGCCTTTTCTATTATTATCTCTACATTCCAATAATTTTTTTAACATCTTTCCATACAACTACACTACTTAGTTTAATTTTGATCTTCTTACTCCTAGCCATTACCTCTACATCTTTCAATACAACTATCTTATTAATTATCACTTAAAACTTTTTTACTTATAATTATTACCCCCATCATGTCTTATTATTATCTTACTGTTACAAAAATTTCAATCCCCACTTTCCCACTTTACTTCTACATCTTCCAGATGGGCCCTGCTGTGACAAATTACTCATATAGCTGTTACTTCATGTTGGTCTCAGAGTCCTGTTTCAATTCGTATTTTATATGCATGTTGGTATGTTTTCATGCTTGCATATGCATGAAACCAATCACTGATCCATATATCCACATGGATAATCTTCATGCATAATACTCTGTGCTTACCTGTGGGTAGAGAAGATTCGATTGATGCATATAGATTAATATGGGTCCAGTACGTGGGCATAGTCTTTTTAATGTGCTGGTACTTCTTAAGACAAATGTTCTTTCTTTGCATGCATGTCTTTGCCATGTGCAGGCGGTTGCTTGGGTTATCTCTTTTTATATAAGTGAATGGTTTGAGATAATGGTGTTTAAAATGTTTCAGATGAAAACTTCAAGCTAAGCCATGATGGGCCTGGTCTCTATCCATGGCAAATGCTGGCCCTGGTACCAACGGATCTCAGTTCTTTATTACCTTCAAGGCTGCACATCATCTGGACGGGTTAGTTCATCCAGTTCTTTCATGTGATTACATTACCTTTTTCATTTGATTTTTGTTGGAACACCTTTTGGTTGAATTATCCTTACATAATCTATGTCAGGATTCCACTATTTCCATATTTCGACTTGTGTTTTTGGGGTAGGTATACATTTTATTGGTGAAATGGCCTCCCTTCGTATTTGGTAGATATGGACTTCATGATAGATAATCTGGATGTGACCTTAAGCTTTACATCTTGACAGGAAGCATGTTGTATTTGGAAGGCTAGTGCAAGGGCATGACACACTGAAGAAGATGGAGCGTGTGGAGACCGATAAGTCAAACCTGGAAGACCTGCTGTTCCAGTGAAAATTGTTGATTGTGGGGGAACTTCCTCAGGATTATGGTACTGTATTCTTCTGGCATTCAATGCCTTTTGTGACCTTTTAGTGTCTGTTTGAATCAAGATAAAATAGATGAAAACAGGAGGCAATGTGAAGAGAAGGCAGATGTGAGGGTCTAGGAAAAATTGATGTTATCATCATAAGACGGGTAAAATCATCGGGTAGCAGTTGTATGCGCTTGGGTGCACTTAGACTTGGTGCACCGAGGTCCATTTAACCCATTTTAAATTTTTTTTCATAAAATATTATTCTAAGTGTCTTTAGCATGTGTATCAATTTTTACCATTTTTGGATGTTAAATACACAGATAAATAGTTTGTAAAAAAATAAATTAATTAAAAAATGGGTATTTGCACCTAGTAGCACCAAAGCTAAGTGCACCCGGGTGCATACTATCAAAACCCAAAATCATGTGAAAATATTAGATTCGACTGTTGATTCATGGGTCTCATTGTTGGATGTTTACTGTCTGTATGGTTGAGTAAATGCAACAAGCATCTCCATTAAGTGATAGGGAGGACCTGTTTGCTTGCTTTTGTTTGATATTAGATGTCATCCATTTCTGGCTGATAAACTATAATGTGCTGATTGATCTCTTAGTATGTGCTGTGGGGACTGTTTGCTAACCAAACTAGCAATGCGCGCAGATAAGAAGAAAAGCAAGTCCAAGGCAAGCAGGGATGTGTCTTCTGATGATGATACTCGTGAAGTACGGCGAAGGGGAAAACATAGAAACACTCAAAAGAAAGGCGAAGAAAAAAGAGAAGAAGATATTATTCATCTGACTCCGAAAGCTCATCAGATACTGAAAGCGAATCATCTGAGTCTGATAGCGAAGATGATTCAGATTCATCCTATTCATCTGACTATAGTTCCTCAAGCGATGACAGACGGAGGAGGAGAAAGAAATCTTCTAAGAGGGACAAGTATAGGCGTGGTAAAAGGAAGAGGGACAAACGTCGTGACAGGAGACGGAGGCGGCGTGAAAAACGCTCAAAGCGCAAGTCAAAACGGTTAGTTCAGTGTTATTTTATTTGGTTTTGGTTGGATTATAATTTCTTTTTCATTCTATTATGGTGATAACTGGTGTGCAAATCTCAAGAAGTGCCTCTTACTTCCCGCTATTACCTAGTGAGTTTGTTTGTCTTCAAGGTTATGTGTAGAGAATGAGAAAGAGAATTGGTAATACCGGTCTTTTTCCTTTCATGATATTGACTCCTTATATCTGATTGAGAATTCCCCTCAATGAGTGAATTTCTTACAATATTCATGACTTGTAGGTGTAATGTATAATTGACATGGTTGCATTTTTACAAAAGAAGTTTGTTTGTGGCAGAATGCGGAAATACTTCCCCCCATTGGATTATGTGGCTGAAGAATGAATTTTCTTTGCAGTCTTCTTTGCCAGCATGCTGTTCAAGGAGGTTAATTCTAGTGTTTCTGCTTGGTATAGGTCTGAGAGTGATAGTGATGATGGGAGCAAGACTGCGAGTGAAAGTAGCTCCGAGGATGATGATATCAATGTTCAAAGAGCCCGAAAGTCTAAAGGAAGCTCATCTAAGGTGTCTGGTATGTTACCATTTCTGCAATTATCTTGTGATGTGCCGGTCCTGAAAAGTACTATGGATGTTCTGCTTCTTTTCTTTGTTGATTTTACTGATAAATAGATTCTTATAAATGTTCTATATTACTTTGCGAAGTACATGCTTCATGCATGGGACAATTAAAACATTGAATAATTGTATACTAAGTTACTTGATATGTTGGTGAAATTCATAGTGACTAAAAATGCTTCAAAATTAATAGGTTCTTATCTAGCTGGAAAGCAAGTTAATTTCCTAAGGAATCTTAGAAATTTATTATCTGGCAGTTGTGTCTCTCATTCATTATAGCCGCAGTTGCTATCCAGTGTTTTTATTGATTTTAGTTGGGAGGACGTGTATAATTTACTTTCATGGAAAGCAAGAGTGACTTAATATTTTAGGGTTGCGCATTGTGATATTTTAATTAATACAAACCAATCATCAGTTTTGAGATAATTTATTTAGTCAAATTCTAAAAAATTATCTTCATCAATAACCTTTAAATTTGTCTTAGACCATTTAAAAACTTTAATCAAAAGGTGATATTTGGTTTTAGAAAAATTAAAACTATATGTGAAGGCAAGTATGAGGATTGAGTACTTGGGTTAAGGTTGCATTTGGCATTGTGTTTTGACTTTTGATGGCACTTATGCGTTGATCCAAGCCTCAATTGTCGTAAATTCAAGTAGGCATTTGGATAAGGCAGAGCTCTAAGTTGTGCTTCCCTATTTTGTAGAGAAAATTACTACTAAGAAGTGTGTGATGAGGAAGCTCAAAAATATTGCTTCCCTAGGAAGCGTCATCCAATCTCTCTTAAGCAAAAGCAGTGCGTCTGATAGAACCTGAAATATAGCCTTAGATTTGATTAGGGTATTGTGGCGTGTGAATGCTAGGTTCCGTGAGATGTATTTGTAACATATTGGCCCAGAAAAGTGATCCTGGACCGTATATTTAATACAAATTCTCAAGATCAATCACATATTTATAGCATACTCAATTACTATAATTAAGAAAATTTAAAATCTACTTTCACTAGTCATGTTCTTATTATTACATCAAGGCACAAAAAAAATATAAGTCCATCTCAATACACGCCTTCGAATAATTTAATAAAAATAAGTAAATATTCTTGAAACTTTCAAGCAACTCAATCGTAGTGTCCCGCTTGATTTGCTACACCTGTAAAAATAATGAGGTAGTCCTAACTTGACTTAGTAGAAAGTTATTTGAAAATGGATGGCTACCAAATTTAAAACATAATTAAATGAAAAATAATCATTTAATTTAATAACTTGAAAATTAGGCCTTAATTGCAAAATAAACTCTTCCATTGGGTCCAGAAGCATCAAAAACATAAAAATTGACTCTTTAATCAGACAAATCAAAATTAAATTGGTCAATCTTCAACAAAATGAAGTAGAGGGCAAATAATTTGCCACGTCATCACTAGGTCTTTTTAGTTCATCTTCTTGTGCTAAGCTTCCTCTGATTTTGGGCTTGGCCCAAACATGAGCCTAGACAAAAAGGTATAATAACCGAAGTGAAATTCTGTCATTAATAAAAGTTTTTGCAATTAAGATGATATTTTATTCTTTTTGACAAAAATTTCTCCAAAATGGACATGTTTGCAAAAATTCAAAACATTAGGTATGTCAGAGATGGATTATAGATGAGGAAGGAATTTTTTTTTTTTTTACAACCATTTGATCATTCAACTTGTCCAAAGTTTGTCGCCTAGAATAACTAAAATAACAAACTATGTATTTATATATGTCCAAAGGACCGAACATGCCTGGCTCTGCCGGCTTCATTAAATGAGCCTTCCAAAGCAACCAAATGAGTGGTTGCTGATGTTGGCATGGAATAGAAATGGAAGCGTCCAACTTACGTTTTCTAAATTCATTCAAATCATGTATTCTGTTAAAAAATAACTTAGTGCATCGTTGATGCATAAAACTGTTTGTGTGTAATTGATATACGAATAAAATTATCATATCAGATGACCACATATATATTTATATAAATATATAAGCCCATATATGTGCATTTTTTTTCAGCATATATATGCATATAAAAAAACTTATATGACTACCCAACATTTGATATGAAATTCAAAGAATAATTAAGCCATACAATTTTATGTTTTTGTAATTCCATAGGATTATAAAATTAGATATATCAACAACAAATAGCCACAAAAAATCACATGTACAATTAATTGAAACCACAATTAATTGCACAATGTTTACTATGAGTGTGTTTGGTTAGGGGTAAAAATTTTTTGATGAAAATTTTTTGAGGTAAAAGTTTGTCAAGGGTAATGATGAGGCGTAAATAGAATAAAACTAAAATAGATAGGTTAGTTGCATGGGTAGTAGTGTGGAAATGATTGAAAAGTAGGGTACTTTGTACATGAAAATGCGAAAAAGTAATTAAAAAATAGAGTAGTTATGGAGAGTGAAAAGTTTTTGATCGAAAAGTTCTGGTTGACATTTTTTTAGCCCAACCAAACACACCCCATATAACTATTGAACCAAAATCGATCTCCAAGTAAGATCCCACGTGCCTCTGTAAGAAATAATAATTTTTTTTTAAAATCTCCTTATGCAACTCTAGCTCTTAATTTTTCCTATGGACGTTGTATAAACTCCCCAAATCCCTTTTATAAAGGCTTCCATAGGTTGTAAAATTTTAGGAAAGGGAGAGAAGTGATAAAATCCTATCACTTAGTTTGAATTGGAATTCAGGTTATCTTATCCTATCTAGTGGGGACCACTTGCCTGGAGAGGCAAAAGTGCACAAATTATTATTATTATTATTATTATTATTTATGTTATCCTTATTTGAACCCTAGACCTTTGGACCACATTTATGCAAATTGAGCTACACGGGGTGCTGAAATAACATCCAAAAATAAAAACAAAAATGCTACTTGTGGCATATATTAATAATGTTTGGGCAAAGCCCATTATTAACCCTTCGACCCAATTGGTCAAAAGGTGCCATCTTATGTGGACCTTGACCGGTAAACTTAAGAAAATTTAGGGTCTTTATAGTATGCGAAGTGGATACGTGTTTTATGCCGTACAATTGTTTTGTTGGGTAGGGAATTTTGTGGTGGATTCTTGTGTTTCAAATGTTGTAAACAAGATTTCCATTAGATCCATTGCCTTTTTCACAACAACTGGGGTTTGTTTATTCATGTGCTTTTTTATTCCACTTTTTATTCATTGCTTGCATGTGTCGATTATGAAGTTGCATATTCATTCTTCCCTTTTGATTAAGGGTGTGTTTACCTAAAACTTTTCAAACTAAAAATTTTCAATTTAAAATTTTTTACTTTTCACAACTATTCTATTTAATTATTTTTTTCACATATTTCTATACACCTATCATATTTTTTAATCATTTATGCACAATTGCCCGTACAATTAACTTATCTATTTTAATTTTATTTTTTTTGATTCCTCGTTAGTACTCCTATCATATCACATCATTTTTCTCTGATTTTAAAAATTTGTCCCATGGGCATGTATGGCTATATATAGAAAATTTCAACTTAGAACTTTACTCTCCACAACTAACTTATTTTTAATTATTTTTTCACATATTCCTATACAACTGCTCTATTTTTCAATCATTTCTATACAATTACCCATACAATTAACATATCTATTTTAACTTTATTTTCTTTTTGAGCATGTTTGGTTACACCAAAAATTTTTCAAATTAAAACTTGCTCATTTTTTACAACAATGACTCTTTTTTAATTATTTGTTCATATCTTCCTATATAACTATCTTAATTTTCAATCATTTCTATAAAACTGCTCATTCAACTAACTTATTTATTTAGCTT
Source organism: Annona cherimola (assembly GCA_030490835.1). Taxonomy (NCBI): domain Eukaryota; kingdom Viridiplantae; phylum Streptophyta; class Magnoliopsida; order Magnoliales; family Annonaceae; genus Annona; species Annona cherimola. Next base: position 5,548,064 of record CM059977.1, on the reverse strand, counting down.
TATTCTCTTTACTCATTATTACTTTTGTCATATCGCGTCATTCTCTCATTCCAAAAGCTTTTACATTAAAAACTTTCCATCCAAAAGTTCTATCACTTCCAAATAAGAAGTTAAGAACTGTGCTTTAGAACTTGTCATGAGCAAAGCTGCAATGGAAATTATATGTTAACATTTTTCAGTTATATCTCCTTTGAACATTTTTAAAGCCCAGTCATTGTTTCAAAAAGCGGTACTTGAGAAAATGAATGTATCAGCTTGTACACTAGAAACTAATTTCTATGATTCTCAAACCAATGGTAGTCACAATCATTAATTTTTCCCTCCTGATTGCAGTAAATTAGTTTTCTTTCCTAGTATATCTGTCTGTCTGTATTATCCATCAAATTATTAGTGCATCCTATTCTTGATTCTAAATAACTGTCTAGCTTTCTAAACGTCTGACGGGTGCCTTTTGATATATGATGCTTTGTTGGTAACTATTGTTGCTGTCCTTCAATGCAGTTGAAAATCGCTCTCCTTTAGCTTTGGAACAAGCAGCAGCTGCGGACAGGCAAAAGAATGGTGACACAATTGATAAGCTTACACATGATGAGGCCTCTCCAGTAGAAAATGGAGAGTTGAGAAGCAATGGGATTCAGATGGAAATCAAAGCTGATAGAAGCACAGAGAAACAGGCTGATTTGGATGGCCGTCCAAGTAAATCTAGGTATTTGTCTGTCTACTTTTTGGTTTTTGAATCTTTTGATACTTATGTCTTCCTGTCCTTTTTTTGGTTTTGATTCTTAATTCCAGATCCAATATTTTGTTTCAACTTGATCAGCAGGAGTCGGAGCTTGAGTCCTGAAAGGTCCATGAGCAAGAGCATGAGCATAAGCCCGAGGAGGAGCATGAGCAAGAGTCCAAGTGCCAGCCCCAGGAGGAGCATGAGCAGGAGCCGTTCCCCAAGTCGCAGTGCAAGTCCTGTACAAGTAGCACGACGCAGTAGCATTAGCTTAAGCCCAACTAGGAAAAGTTCTAGTAGCAGAAGTCCAGTCAGGAGAAGCATTAGTCCAAGCCTAGTTCGTGCTGCTGGAAGAAGCATTAGTAGAAGCCCTGTAAAAACCCACCCACAAAGAAGCATTAGTAGGGGATCATTGAGGTCCCTCTCAAGAAGAAGTGACAGCCAAAGTCCATCTAGGGCTCCATCACGAAGAACATATAGCAGGAGCCCGATTAGGGTCTCACACAGAAGCATGAGCAGGAGTCCTGTGAGGAACTTATCGAGAAGAAGTGGGACTAAGAGCCCTTTAAGAGCATCATTGCGAAGAAGCATAAGCAGGAGTCCTAGGGTTTCATCACGTCGAAGCATGAGTAGGAGTCCTGTGAGGGTTCCGCCACGAAGAAGCATCAGCAGGAGTCCTGTAAGGGCCCCTAGCAGGAGTAATCGACACAGCTACTCAAAGAGTCCAGCAAGTCCTGTGCGTAAGGCACCTACTCCTCGTGGTAGGAGCTTGTCCAGAAGTGTTTCACCTGATGGCTCGCCCAAGCGCATCAGAAGGGGCCGTGGTTTCAGTCAGCGTTACTCTTATGCTCGTAGGTATCGGACCCCATCTCCTGATCGTTCACCTGTGAGAACGCATCGCTATGGCGGAAGAAGTGACCGTGACAGGTATGCTGTTTTCTTTTGAATTATTTGATGGCTTCTGCTCACAAAATAAAATGTACATTCGTCTGTGTGATTGGTGCTTATCTGTTGGCGATTTTCAGATATTCAAGTTACAGAAGCTATGAGCGCTCTCCTCCTAGGCGTTACAGGAGCCCCCCACCTAGGGGCAGAAGTCCTCCTAGGTTTGTCCACCTTTGCCTGTTTATCAAAAAAAAAAAAAAAAAAAAATGCAAATTAAGAAGCACAATGTTTGTCCATTTTTGATCCTATTGATTCTATTTTCATGCGATTGTCTCTGGCAACCACTCTGCTATTTCTTGATGTTTCTTTCCAAAAATCCGTTCAGGTACAGGAGCAGGAGGAGCCGAAGCCGAAGTGTCAGTCGTAGCCGGAGTTTGTCCCGCAGCCCAGTTGGATATCGTGGTCGGATGAAAGGCTACAGTCGTAGCCCAGCAGCACGGAGCCGTTCCCCAGTCTTTGAAAGGCAAAGGTTCCGTGGTGGCCTCAGGGATACCAGTCGTGCTGCGAAGAGGAAATCACTCTCCAGGAGCCTGAGTCCAATCCGTAGTCCCAGCCGGAGCCGGAGTCCTTCAGCTTCAAGATCTTCACCTGACACCCCCTCCCCTAAACGGGTGAACAAGGAGGAGAAATCAAGATCACCGTCAAGCAGCAGCCCACCAGGAAACAAGGGCTTGGTTTCTTATGGAGATGGGTCTCCTGATTCTGGGCAGAAGTAGGAAACGGTTAGAACCGTTGCCATAGTGATCTTTGTGATCTAAGTGTCGTCTAAGTATTATGCGCAGAGATGTTTTTAAACTAGGAAATTTTCTTTAATGAGGAGGTTTTGGATGGTTTGCTTTTTCATTGAAATGCATGAAACATGTTCTCTAGATGATCAGTTTGTATTAGATCATATTTAAATATTATGGATGGATACTCGTATATTTATGCTATTTGTTATGAGCATTTGCGTTCCCGTTGGCACGTTGAGGCATCTAAAGGTGTGCTTTGAAAATGTTGCTTCGATGGTGATGCATTGTCGAGTTTCCATTGTTGTGTGTAGATTGGATGTGGATTGCTCTTGTCGACTCAATTGGAGTCTGGTAATGGCGATACAGTTGCTGCATCTTATAGACTCGTTAGTTTTGAGATGTTCTAGGCCGCCGGGTTGGCTGCAAATTTGGACTTCCTGCAAGTCTCGTGGCATTTACTATCTGTACCATTTTGTGACGCTTTAGATTAAGACGCAGGCGTAGGTCATGTCAGAAAAAAAGAAAAAAAAGAAACAAAATAAAAAAGATAGGCATAGGATTGTCCGTTTGATGCGAATTTGAACTTAAATCATACAATGGGATCTCTGTAGCCTACCTTGAGGTCCTCGACAACGTCGACTAGGCTGCTCACTGTGCGTGAGGGCGCGTGAAAATTGTCAGCAGGCAAGTTGGAATCTGAAAAACTTGAGAAGATGGGTTCTGATCTTTTTCATCCGTTTCACCCAAACAAATATGGTTGGACGCGTTTAGCGAATGGTCAACTGGTTTGCACTTTGCAGTGGCTGTAAGCTGCAAGAGGCCTCTCTTCCTTCCATGGAGCAGAAAAATGCTCGTTCGCCTTACTGTTCTAGGCAAAATGCACGTGCGAGTTGTTCATGTGTTGCTTAGTGTACAAATACGTTATTCTATTCCACCGCCGCTGCCATTTCCGGAGTCATCTTTCGCAAAAAGAAGAGCGGGCGAGCGGGTACACAGTTTGATCGTTGGATAGGAGCGACCTGAGAAGATGTTGAGAAGGGTTTCATCGCGTCTCCAGACACTTGTTTTATATCGATCTGCCGCTTTCAGTCTTCATCAACGATCCGCCGCTCCCGTGGGGCTGCGGGGCTTTGCCGCTTCCTTGTCGCCATTCCAGAAAACATCTCCTCTACTTTCCCAACCGGCCGTTTCTGGTGCTGGTTTGTTTCCTTGTGAATTTCCCCTCTTTTTACTTAGCTTTCACTTCCTTCTTCGATCCATTCCCAGTCTAGTTTGAGTCTGAAATGCATACGTGATCTGTGTTTGGATAATCGCTGCCCAAAGCGAAGAAGAGAGTGGAAGATATAATGCCCATCGCCACTGGGCATGAACGGGAGGAGCTTGAAGCTGAACTTGAGGTATAAATGTTGTCTAAATCTCGACCCTCAATCTAGTTGCCGACTAATCTAGTGGCAATTTCTATTTTCTTTTTTCTCATTTTTCTAGGGAAGAAAAATATTCGACATGGATGCACCAGTTGGTCCATTCGGCACGAAGGTCAGTATCACTTCGACTCTTGTTTTGTGTGTACTTGGAAAATAATCTTCTTGGTAATTTTATTTTCAATGTAGCAGTGCGATTGTTGTTATTTCCTTCTTGATGTATTCCATCATATGTATTGGCGCGACTCCTACTTGAACATTCATTCAAAATATTGACATCCGAGTTGGTGGTGGAAATGCTTTTCCATGCTCTTGATAGTGATTTTAACTCGTTGGAAACTTCTTCATTGATAGTCCATTTTGGACGGCTTACTTGTGGAACTGGTTGCTAAAACTTGATTGGATCCTGGATTTAAGAGTAACCATAGAAAAATGTAAGAGTCGCAGTTCTATGAGAATATTGTTGAATTGGTTATTTGAAGGATTCAATTTATGAAGTCTGGTGCTGGTTTGTGGAGCTTCCTGTTTTTAGATGCCATCTTTAAAACATGGTTCATAATTGTAGAGAACTACGTAACAGGATCTATGCAGCCAACTCTACATAGGTGAGAACAAATTATAATAATGATGATCATGTTGAAATTTAAACAAATCGAAACGTACTATAATGTCTTTTATGATTATCTTTCCATTTTAGGCTTTTCTGCTGTGCAGATGGTGCATCAATTATTTTTGGGAATTTTATCTTCTGCATCAATTTATGTGTCCTATATAAAAGGGTAAATATTCCCCTATGTCTTTCAACTCAGTCATTTTGCATGTCATCATTGTTTTCGTCCTGCTTTCTGTTGATATTTTTTGTATCTGCCTTGCTGACTGCATTTACAAAAGGATGAATGCAAATTTTTTTTTCCCTTCAAATTAATGGTAGTTGCTGAAGTCCTTAGGTAGGCCATGAAATCAGGGGATCTCACCTTAGTCTCTTTGTTCTGCTGTCATCTGTGGTTGAACTTTACTTTTGTAGCCATTTTACTGAATTGATGTGTATATTATTTAGGCATCTGCATTGTTGTATATGACAATGTGCCTACTTGGTTCAACTCCAAAGAGATTATCTTACTCTCGAATCCTTTCCTAAAGCCCGATTTGATTGCCTGATTTTGGAAGTGAATAATTTTGACGTGTACTTGGTCAACTTGAATACTAGAATCAATAAAAAAGTTGCAGATGTTATGGTTTGGACGTTCTCTCTCTTTACAACATTGGGATGTTCTTCTTTCTAAAGTTGTTTGGAGCTGTCTAAATCTAGCAAACTTCTCTCCAGCTAATTTGTCAGCAGGCATCTTACCATTGATATGTAACCAAGTATGCCTAACATTATTCTTCAGAAAAAAAAAAGTATACCTAACATTATTGGCATGTGTTTTACTGGCTTATATTCCTGACTGGAGCTATCATGAGCTAGATACATAATTTGGCACACCCCATGCCAATCAAAAACTACCATTCGCAATATGATAAAAGTGAACCAGATGTGCAACCAGTCAATTAACTGTTTGAACTGAAACCAACCAATTAGCTGGTTCAGTTTTAACTGGTTCAACAAGGTGGGACATGTTGAATTTTTGAATAAAATTACAAAATAATAATGGCACACATCACCAGTTGATGTCTAGAAACTGTAATTGTCTAGGTTGGACACCTATTAAGAAATTGTTTTTTGGATGCATATATTTTACTTAGAAATGATGTACTGTTTTCGAGGCTGCTTTGGTATAATTTCCAAGCATTAGTGACAGGCTGTTGTCGACATTTCAAACAGTTGAAAATTCTGGTTGGAGCTAACCTGAGCTCAAACCTGTATTTACATAAACCTTATACCTAAACACAGGTGTGATCTTGAACAGCCTAGATGTTTTCTGCTGATTTAAGGTCATCATAGGCTTGACATTCTTGATTTTATGGTGACTGTGATCTCCATGACGAGGGGTGATTTTTTACGGCTGTCCACATGAGGGCAGCCATGTGTCTGGCCATAATACATATTTTTTTAAAAAAATTTTGCAGTTTTTTTCACGAACATATAAAGTTAGGTGTATTTAATCTATGAGGAGTGATTTTGTTAGCTCGGGTTAAGTAAATGCCCCACTTAGCCCACCTTAAAAAACCTATTTATAACAACTTTTTTTTTTTTTTTTTTTTACTTTTTTCTTCGTGCACTTGTTTATCTAAGTGTATTTAATATATAGACCAAGTTTTACCATTTTTGGATATGTGTATATATATTTTTTAGATTTTTAAAAATCTGTGTATATCTGTATTTAAAATACCCTTATTTTTAAAAATCTAAAAAAAATATATACACATATTCAAAAATGGTAAAACTTGATTTATATATTAAAATACACTTAGATAAACAAGTGTATGAAGAAAAAAGTAAAAAAAAATTATTTTAAATAGGATTTTTGAGGTGGGCTAAGTGAGACATTTACTTAGCCTGGGCTAACAGGATCATTCCTCTCAATCTATAAACCAAGTTTTACCAATTTTGGATGTTTAAATTTAATTTTTTTTTTGGATTTTTAAACACGATGACATTATTGTAATTTTAAAACTGGAAAAAAAATAAAAAAAATATGTATTATGGCTGGACACATGGTTGCCGGCCGTAAAAATCACCCTTCCTCCATAACTAGATCAATGCTAGCTCGAGTCTGCCATCATAGCCTGAGGGCTAATATAGTACATGTTGGGCCCAGTAGACTTAGAATTTGACCAGTCTATGCGAGAAGATGCTACCCAATTTGATTGGTATTGCCTTGTCTTTTGACAGCTCTAGGCTGACGGCTCCTAACACTCAGCTGAGCCAAATCATACTTCTTACTTTCACGTATTTTCTATTTTCATCTTGTTACTTACCCTTTTCTAATGAAGTCAGGAAGCATTTTTGTTGTGTAGTGTTTACTGATGTCTATATGCATTTCATTGTATTTTCAAGTCATACTTCTAAATAAATTATTTTTTATGCATGTGCAGGAGGCACCGGCTATTGTCAAATCCTACTATGATAAAAGAATAGTAGGATGCCCTGGTGGTGAAGGCGGTGAGCTTCTTTGGTCCTGATATCTATTCCAACTTGTTGAAAAATTAAGCAATAAAATAAATCATTGCTTAATTTGATTCCTTTTAAAGCTTTCGTCAGACACTCTAAAAGTATAATTCTTCTCTATGCAGAGGATGAGCATGATGTTGTGTGGTTTTGGCTAGAGAGGTGCAAGCCACATGAGTGTCCAGTGTGTTCTCAATATTTCATGGTAAACGTAGATTACTTGGTGTAATCATTATTTAACTTACATTGATTTTAAAAAGAATTTGATTGATTATCCATGGTCATTTGCAACCGGCCATTTGTGATAGGCCCAAAAATACTTTTAAAATTTTTTAATGTAACTATTAATCTAGGCGTATTTAATATATAATTCAAGTTTTACTATCTTTGTAGATGTGTCTATATTCACTATAGTTTTTTAAATATAGGAGTATTTTAGTCATTTTGATAGTTTAATTTGTGTTTAAAAATCCAAAATAAATATATACAGATATCCAAAAATGGTAAAACTTCGTTTATAGATTAAATATAACTAGATCAATAGTGTTATAAAAAATTTTAAAAAGTGAAAAATATATTTTTGGATTAGTTTGAAATGACAAACCGGTCTGAGTGATTAGACCCCTTAATTGATAGCATTGTGTTTGTTGTTATCATGTATAAGTTAATCATACTCAATTGCATGAATCTGGTTTTTCATTGTATTGTGAATCATATCATGAAGGAAAATGGATGTAATTTCAGTTTTTCTCTTGATGCGGACTCTAGTTTGGATTTGGGTGAGATGTTTAGTATGCTTTAGCAACATTAGAGGGATGGAGTGCGGGCTGCCTAAAGATGTGAAAGAGTGCTTATGTTTTTAACAATTCAAAAACCCACTACTAATTCACGTGGTTGTAGGCTTTTATAAATATTTGTAACAGGATGCATGGTGGTTTGTATTTGTTGTTGTTGTTGCAGAGGCCTCTTTTTTTTTTTGATGGAGCAGAGGCCTCTTTTTTGAGTGATAATTGATGTTTGGAGGAATTTCATCATTGCTGTTACTGTATAGGGAATTCATATTTTGAACATTTAAAAATGGGTATAACCTTCAATACAAAGAATAAAGAAGCATGAGATCCTCCATCTTTGTTTGATATGAGTATGGTGGGTTACCAGCAGGTCAACTGTACTGCTCAATTATAATTACCACAGTAGTTAACCTCTCCTTGGGCTTAAAAGTCACCCGTGGAGGACATAATAATAGATTGACTGGAATGACACAACAGGATACATGCAGCGCACCTTATGTGGGAAGCAACATAGTGATTTAGTTAGCACTGCTTTAGTGGCCAATTATAACTTTGATGAACATTTTGAAGTAAGTTACTTTCTCCTTGTTTTCCTTGTCCTGTAGAAATGTGGAAGATGCTAGATTAATTCGTCAATGTGTTGTGGTTGTCATGCCTATGTATAATTTTAGGAGAATAATAATTGGTTGAAAAAAAAAGGAAAGAAGTGAGGGAAAATTCCACAAGACGAACTTCAGATAGGTACTATTTCTTTGTTTGAACTGTTTCAAAGAGTTGTTGCTCGGCAAACACAGCCACAAACACAGCCATCCATAGAAGTGTCTTGCTGTTCAATAATATCATTCAAACACCGTCACTGTTAAGCATTCTCGAAGGAAGGAAAAGCAAACAATCCTCTCATTCTGCATTTCTCCTAGTTATTTCTTGAAATGTCATAACATCAGAATTCACAATGATGGCATGAAGCCGGTCTGGCTTTTAAAATGATGACTGATTCTGATTTTGTGTCTGCATTTAGCCTGCAATAATGTTTCTTATTGTTTCTTTCCTGTAGCTGGAAGTGATTGGTGAGGGTGGGCCACCAGATGGCCATGGAGATGGAGATCAATGACATGGAGTGGGAACCATCACCTTCCCAAATAAAATGTTTGGTGGGACGTGAAGGTTTCCTTATGCTTTCTAGCACCAGAAAATGTTTCTTTTGTTTCCTTTTTTTTTTCACAACAGCTCAAATCAAGTTTTGAGGATTTTTCTTTTTGGGGTGGCTTCATCCATTTTTTGATTCCATTCATCTTTGTGCATTGCGCTGTCAAAATAATTGATTGGCAACATGTTGAATCTTTGGTTGATCATGACTTGTATTTTTACTGCCTGATCATTGGTGAAGATAGATTAAAGATGATGAACGTAGTAATCCTGGTAAAAATTCTGTTCTTTGTTTGTTATAAATTTGCCATGTCGTGTCGTCTGTCACAGTACTTGGTGACAGGTTTTTGCGATTTGCTGCTGCTAAATTGTGACTGCATGCCATTTTCAGAAGACAACTTTTGTTGACATGGATGTCAGTCTGCCTCGGGTCTCATAAAATAGTACACTACTATATTGGAAGCTCATGCTGAATCTACGATTTTGAGGTTTTTTAGGCCTTTCAGCTTATCGATATTAGAATTTTTTTGCTTTCCGCGTTAATACGTAGTCAAATTAACGTGGGTTCTTGTGCCAATAAATTAGATCTAGATGTGCGGACATGATGAGGGGGTTAACCTGGAAAGATGCTAGTAGCGAACGACAACAAATAATGGCGATGAACGCATCGTTCGATGCATTGCCGCATTGGAACTATCGATGTTTCATCTTCTCAGCATCCTATTTCTTCAGCCATTTCCGCTAGAACATGAACATCAAATCGAGAACACAATGCAGACTCCAACTAAGGAGGCCATTATCAAGCGCCTGAATCAAGTACAATCTGATTCCCATGAAATTCAGCTCAAAGCACTTCAAACCTTCTCCTACATCACCAAGGTAAGTCCCCAAAACAGAAACCTAATTGCACAGACAGAAGGAGCTACAGGCATCTTTCTTAACGTCGCAAAATCCGCTTCTGCCTCAGCCCAATTGTTGGCCGTATCAGTCCTCTTCAACCTTTCCCTCAATCCCAACCTTAGGCAAACCCTGGCGAACATGGAGACCATCAAGCACCTTAACAACATCATCGTCATGCGAAGCTCGCCTGAATCGATGAGATTGGCAGCCTCATTGATCTGTAGTTTGGCCATGCTGGATAAGAACAAGGCCCAGTTCGGGGTTGCCGGCACGGTCGAGGCTCTTGTGAAAGCCCTAGGCGTCGCTGGATGCCCTGCAGCCCACCATCTTCTGAGTTCCCTGGCTGAGCTTGCCCAGTTTCACGGGAACTGCACCCTAGCAGTCCGCGCAGGAGCCATACCTGTGCTTTTTGACGTGGTGGAGAGCAGGGACGGCGAGGACCTAGCCGGATCAGCTCTTGCCATTTTGGGTCTGCTGGCAAGGTTTGACCAGGGTCTGGAGGCCCTTAGGACGAGGGATGGCGTTGTGCCATTGCTGGTTAACGTGCTGAAGAGGAGGTGCATGCTGAGCAAAGAGGGGTCGGCCGAAGTCCTGCTTCGGCTCTTCGACTATAGCGAGGAGTGTGCGGAAGAGGCAGCACAGATGCCGGAGTTCTCATCTCTGGTTGCTGATCTTTCAGTCTGGGGCTCCGCCAGAGGCCGAGAGAAGGCGGATATGCTCATGAGGAAGATGACAGAGGTCGCTTGGGAAGGAAATCCTGCGGTTCCCGAGTGGTAGAGTAGCATAGGTGGATGCCTGTTTCCATTTTCATATACAAAAATCATTAAAAAATTAAAATGTTTGTTTGATTGTTGGATACATTGAAAAAAGGTCCTCATCCGTCCCGTCAAACCATTTGCCTCTACGAGGGCCAACCATGGGAAGCACTTCCTATGAGAGAAAAAAAAAAAATAGGGGCAATATAGTAATTTTCTATCGTGAGTATATTTGTTTAAAAATGTGAATATGTTTGGTTTTTTGATAAATTTTGTATTATGTATATACAAAATCTCAATCTATTCCATTCATTTGATAGATCAATTAGTAAACGTATGTAAACATAATTTTTCATTATTTGACAATTTTCAAAAATATTAGTTTACAAAAAATAATTTTTAATAAGATTTCATTATAATTGATAAAGTTGGAAAATATAATTTTTATTAGGAGTTATTTTATATTATTTAAAGTTAATGTAATTAAGGTACTCTCAAGAATAACAATTTCTTATATTTTTCTTATTTTTTTGAAAATTTATTAATATTTTTTTATTTTCTTAATATAATAGAATTTAACCGCGTCTAACCGTGTCTAACCGCGTCTAACCGTGTCTAACCGCATCTAATTTTTGAAATTAATAAGTTAATCATAATTTAACACTTGTAATATGATCCTAGACTCTTTATTTATTTATTTTTTTTTTTTTTTTTTTTTTTGATTGGTACAATTACATATCTCAACACATATCATACTTGAAGATCTGAGACATTCTTACAAATATAAGGGATACATCTTTCCCAAAGAAGTCTGGAGACACAGCTCCACGAAAGAATAAGGAAGACACAGCTTCCAAACAACTACCTGGGAGACCACCCGCTCCCACACTACATCCATCCGGGAGACCTACTTGCTCCCACGCAAATATCTATCGAAATCCGCACGCCCGCGGATTCGAACCCTCGACCGACTGCGCGCACGCATTTTTGCGCCGCAGTCGGCCACCAACCGAGCTAGCCTCGATTGGTATCCTAGACTCTTTATAAGATCATTTATACCTTAAAAACGGAATTTGAAACCCAGATAATACGATTTAATGAAATCACCCTAATCTAACTGCGTCTAACTGTGTCTAACCGCGTCTAACTGTGTCTAACAACGTCTAACCGTGTCTAACCGCATCTAACCGTGTCTAATTTTTGAAATTAATAATTTAATCCTAATTTAACACCTGTAATATGATCCTAGGGCCCTTATAAGACCTTTTATATCTTAAAAACCAAATTTGAAACCCAAATAATATGATTTAATAAAATCATCATAATTTAACTGTGTCTAACTGCGTCTAATCGGGTATAACCGTGTCTAACTCGGTCTAACCGTGTCTAATTTTTGGAAATAATAATTTAATCATAATTTAACACTTGTAATATGATCACAGGGCCCTTATAAGGTCATTTATATCTTAACAACTAAATTTGAAACTCAAATTATACGATTTAACGGAATCACCCTAATCTAACTGTATCTAACCGCGTCTAACCGTGTCTAACCGCATCTAACCAAGTCTAACTGTGTCTAACTGCGTCTAACCGTGTCTAATTTTTAAAATTAATAATTTAATCCTAATTTAACACCTATAATATGATCCTACGACCCTTATAAGGTCATTTATATCTTAACAACTAAATTTGAAACCCAAATAATATAATTTAACGAAATCACCATAATCTAACTGTGTCTAACTGCGTCTAACCGTGTCTAACTTTGTCTAATCGTGTCTAACCGTGTATAATATTTGAAATTAATAATTTAATCCTAATTTAACACCTGTAATATGATCCTAGGGCCCTTATAAGACCATTTATATCTTAACAATCAAATTTGAAATCCAAATAATACGATTTAATGAAATTACATTAATCTAACCGCGTACCCTCGTGTTATATCTCCTGCAAATTTTCTATCAAAATTTAATTTTTCTTTAATTTCTTAGTAATAGATATCTTTTTGCGAAATCTTACATTCATGGGATTTTTTTATAAAATATTACATCCGGAAGTCACACCTTCTGTAGTAGTCAGAATTGTTGGTCAAAATTGGCAAAACACCTTCTGTAGTAGTCAGAATTGTTGGTCAAAATTGGCAAAACACCTTCTGTAGTAGTCAGAATTGTTGGTCAAAATTGGCAAAACGGGTCAAAATTGCTACAGTAAAATTACAGATGTTCGATTATATGTTTATCTGTATGGTTTAATATGTTGCGGCAAATGCTTAAATAATCACCAAATTCACTTCTGGGCACACATTTGGGTTCATTATTTACTGTAGATTTGCCAAATACTTTTCTTTTTGTAAATCTAGTAAATCTATGGAGTTTGGGCAAAAAGTGGACAAATTATAAAAGCTTAAAATTCTAATTGAATCTTTAATAAAAAAAAAGCATGAAAATTTTCTAAAACTTAATTGGTGTGCCCACGAAAGGATTTACTAGAACAGATATGAGAAATGTATGTATACCATAATTTCGAATAAAAGATATTGAATTTTGCATCCCGTCAAATGTATAACCGATATTAAATTGCTACAACATTTTTTTTTTCTTCCATTCACATATTTCAGTGTAAGGGTTCGTCACTTGCGGCAACCGCCCAAATGAACTCCAAATTCACATCCGGACACATATTTGGATTCCTTATTTAATATAGATTTACCCATTATTTTTTCTTTTTGATATAAAACTGTAATTTAGATTTAAATAAACTAAATATATATGATTTTGGGATTGATTTAAACTTATGTATTTTGTATCTTTGACATTTATGTAGTTTATACAAAAAATAGAAAATATCGATGATTGAATTTTATCTTAAAAATTAATTATAAATTATTATTTTCATTTTAATTGAAATAAATATACAAATATAAATACCTTATACGAAGTTGATGAAAATAATTATTTTGATTAATTTAGTGCTTTAAATTTGCAAAGATCCATACCGTTCACACATTTCTCCCGTAGAATAAAAAATAATTTTTTGAATATTTTAATTTGAAAAGAAATAATTTTTGATGCTCTCTACACTCATGCCTAAAATTTTTGTTCTATAATCCTGACCGTCCAAGAGATTTAAACTATAGTTTAGATTTAAATAAACTAAATGAATATACGACTTTTTTGGACTAATTTAATCGTCAAGTATTTTTAGATATTTATTAATTATATGTCCCAAAATCATAATTTAAACTATCCCAAAACTTGGATTGGTACAAAATATAATTTAATTGATTATTTACTTATATGTACCAAAATTAATAAATTACGTATAATAATAAAAATAAATGTTATTTGGAATTAAAATAAAAATTAAAGAAATTAATTATACATGTAATAAATTTATTATGTTGATTTAAAACATATCAACCATTGAATTTTATTTTACAAATTAATAATAAATTATTATTTCAATTAAATGTGTAATTAATTTAAATTTAATAAAATAAATTTTAAATAAATATATAAAACTATAATTATTATATTGACTTTTAAAAATAAAATTGTATAAATTATATATAACTGTAATTTAGATTTAATATATAAATATATGTTATTTTTTGGAATTGGTTAAATAATCAATTTAGTAAATAACTATATTTAATAGAAAGTTTATAATAAAATTTATTAAAATTATAAAATAATATTATTACAGTTTATATTACAAATTTAATGTATTAATATACTAATTGGGATTTATTGTTACTAGAATTAGTAAATTTAAAATAAAAATAAAAATTTATTTACTTCAAGTGAAATCAATGTAAAATTATCAATTTAATAAATATTTATATTGAATAAAAATTTATAAAAAATCTTCATGTTATAGGTGACCTCTAAATAAAGTCCAATGAATTTTTTTATATAAAACTATAATTTAAATTTAAATAAACTAAATATATATGATTTTTAGGATTGATTTAATAATTAAGGATTTCCAGCCATGTCGGCAGCATTAATTGAGGCCTGATTTTAGGTGATATGTCGCATCTCGTATAAGTATGCGATATTCCAATCCAGCACATCCATTTATCCAGTTTCATGTGAGCCGTTGGATGGCATCTAAATGCCCGCCGCTGCCTCTGCTGAAAATTGGGCTCCTGCTGACATGCATTTAATGCATTCGTGAGCCAGCGGAGAGAGAAAAACCACCAATTTCCATACTTAGATCGGTGTTGCATATGTACAGGTTCATTTATACTGCTAGAGCACTGCAGGTTCAGTGCTCCGTCATCTTCAACGCAAAGGCAGGCATGGCGGACGAACCCATCACCCAGATCCGGTGCCAATGGCAAAAAAAGCATGATCAGAACCAATCAAATAGTTAGCGATAAAAAACCATGTAGACCGGTACCAATTTCTTCTTTGACTAGCAAAAAGGACCACGCATCTCAATGCCAGCAATTTGTCTCTATAATGACTGTATACACCTATGGTAAATCCATGATCTGCACATGACTATTCCATTAGCGGTAATTGATTTACACTCATCCATTGTTGAATCTCAAATCAAAGTTGCAACTTATCTAAATAAAAGTCAGCTGCATAAGCAAAATCATTGGTATAAATCACCCATTCCAATCACCGTGGCAGCCGGCATTGTCAAAAAGTAGGCAGATGCATCCAGCAGATGAAATCCAAGTGAGAGAGATGGAAGCTCGCAGGCGCGAGTAAGCCTACCTAAATCCAAACCCTTTCGATCGACTTTTCTATTTCCAAATATACCCAAACTCATCAAAACCATTCAACGGAAATGAACGGCTGAGACGAGTCCTACGGGTTGGGCGTCTTGCCTCTAATCCCATTCCTGACGCAAACAATACGAAATTCATGTGCTATTTGGCAGGTATGCGTACTGTTTCTTTTCTTCTTATCTTATTGAGCAGATCCTATAGTTTTTTAAATCCCAATAGGCAAATAATTAACGATTGACTTGCGTGGTCCGCTCTGGTGATGGAGATGGATCATGACATTGAAAAGGACACCGCTACATGTGGTAGAATCGGTCTCCCCGGCTTTGCCGCTTAAAAGATCCAGTGATCAGCCGACACAGAGCAGATTATTCCCGAAACAGAGCTCACCGGAAACAGGGTCAAGATCAGATCGTCTCAACGAAATTTATAAGGGTCGGCAGACATTGGATTGAGTTGGTCAGCGGTATTCAATAAGTCTGTGACATTAAATTAACGTACCTAGACCAACCGAGGCTAGCTCGGTTGGTCGCCAGCTGCGGCGCAGACAGCCGTAGCTGCGGCTGGCGGGGGATCGAATCCCCGTATAGGCGTGGGAGCGTGGTCTCCCGGATGGAGAGTGTGGGAGCAAGGTGGTCTCCCGGGTGGAAAGTGTGGGAGCAGGTGGTCTCCCAGGTGGCTGTTGGAAGCTGTCTTCCAGATTTCTTTGGGACGTTATGTGTTCCCAGATTTGTAAGAATGTCTCAGATCTTCAAGTATAATATGTGTTGAGATACATGTAATTATATACCCATCAAAAAAAAAAAAAAAAAAAAAAATTAACGTACCTAGGACCGGGTCACATTAAATTAGTGCATGGTGTGCGGAATTTCTTTGCCAACGGAGAAACGCGAAGAGGCTGTGCGATACGAGCCTATTGGACTGTCCTCTGGTGCCTCGTTGGCGTAAACCGCCAGTGGGTTTTGTGAAGATAAATGTGGATGCACAGTCTATGGAGAGTTTAGATCTGTTTGCATGTGCTGCCGTCATGAGGGATTCCCGTGGTTCTTTCATTGCGGCGAATGGATGGAAACGGGGAGGCACGTTGGACCCGCTAGTTATGGAGGCTTTGGCATTTCTGCTGGGCCTCAGATGGGCGCTCAATTTAAAGGTACAGTATGCTCAGTTTGAATCTGATTCGCTCATGCTGTGCAACTTTTTATGAAATAGGAAACCCATTTCATCCCCGGTAGGCTACATTATTGCTGATATCATGTCTATATTGAACAGCTATGATCATTTCTCAGTTCATCATGTTCTTAGACTTGGAAATGATGTGGCTCATTCTTTAGCTGAGTCGATCTTGGGCTTGAATGATGACCATTTGTCATGGTGGGGTAATCCCCCGGTGTATCACAGGAAAATTATGTAAGGATAATTTTTTAGCAATGCACTCCTTGGGTAACTCTATCTCTAATCCCTTCAGGTCTGATAGGGAAGAGAGTTAGAGTTTCTCAAGTTTTTTTTATCAAAAAACAAAAAGTCAAGGCTTTTAAGTTGGCTGCCTCTGTCTGGCCTGCCTCGTGCTCCCTTCATCCAAACATGGCCCTCGAGACCTTCCAATTGGAAATGTTGGATGACTGTTTGATGGTCCATCCAAACCATCCAATATATAGAGTGATGGTGATTTACTCGACAACATCAAAAACCATCAAATAATCATATAACAACAAATAAACCTTGCAGGTTTGTTAGTCCGAATTTGGACATTCGAACTCGGTAGTGGGCATGCGCTTCTGTGTATCATAAATAATGGTAATACCCAGAATAAAATGACCGAGTCATATAATCTTTTAATTAGGCTCGAAGCACAGCGATTATCTATATGAGCCGAGTAATTAATTGATTTTTTAAAACACGATCGTTGGCTTGGGCCAAACTTAAAATATTCAAATGACTGTAACCAGTGACCACAACCCCACCACCCTTTTCCCCGGAGAAAATCACCCAGATTCCTGCAAATTCAAATGAGAAAGGGCACAAGAAAGCCTTTTCTCTTCTCCTTCTATCCAAATATGAGGAAAAAGAAGAGGGAGGAGAAACTCTGATGGAGACCGGAAGAAGATTGAAACTTGCTGCTGCCATATCCGTCCTCCTCCTCGTCTTGGTCGTCGTTCTTCGCTTCTCCCTCGGCCTTTGCAGGGCCTTCTTGCTGATCCTCGGAGCTGATCTCGTAGCAATTCTTTGCATCTTCTTGTGGGCATTTGTCTCTTACTACGTAGATCATCGGCGGAGGCAGTCGCACGCAAATCGAACATCATTGGAAGGAGAACAACTCCGCCTTGAATACAGTTTCCTCAGGAAAGTTGCTGGGCTGCCGACAAATTTCCGATACGACGAGCTGGAGGCGGCCACCGACAACTTCCAGGCGTTGCTGGGGCGAGGTGCATCCGGCTCCGTCTTCAAAGGCATCCTCCACGACGGCACGCCAGTAGCCGTTAAGCGGATCGAGGCGGCGGAGCGAGGGGACGCCGAGTTCCGCTCCGAGGTGATGGCCATCGCTGGTGTGCAGCACATCAACCTCGTCCGCCTGCTCGGCTACTGTTGTGTCTTGGGCGGGCCTCGATTCCTCGTCTACGAATACGTCCACAACGGTTCCTTGGACGCATGGATCTTCCCAAAACAGAGCCGCCGGGGCAGTTGCAGCGGAGACGAGTGCATGCCGTGGCCCTTGAGGTACAGGGTCGCCATCGACGTTGCCAAGGCGCTCGCCTACCTGCACCATGATTGCCGCTCGAGAATTCTCCACCTCGACGTGAAGCCAGAGAACATTCTCCTCGACGAGAACTTCCGTGCGCAGGTGTCGGATTTCGGCCTGTCGAAGCTGATGGGGAGAGACGAGAGCAGGGTTTTCACAACGGTGAGAGGGACGAGAGGGTATTTAGCCCCGGAATGGCTTCTGGAAAATGGAATTTCCGAGAAGTCGGACGTGTACAGCTATGGGATGGTTGTGCTAGAGCTGGTGGGCGGGAGAAGGAATGTTTGTTTGGTGGACGAAGGCGACAAGGGCGAAAGAAAATGGTCGTATTTTCCGAGAGAAGTTTCAGAGAGGGTGAGAGAAGGGAAGGTAATGGAGGTATTAGATGAGAGGGTGAACAAGGGCGGGGGAGCTGATGCGAGGGAGGTGAGGCTGTTGGTTCTTGTGGCTCTTTGGTGCATACAAGAGAATGCTAGGCTGAGGCCGAGCATGGCTCGTGTTGTGGAGATGCTGGAAGGGAGAGTAAATGTGGAAGAGCCCCCTTGGACTGATATGATCATCGTCGACCTCCTCTCCATCCATCAATCCACAATGGCTGTTGAAAGTGGGTCAAACGCATCACCAGTAGTGAATCATATGGATCATGTTGTTCCCACAACATCTTCTTGCTCACTCACTATTTCTGTGTTATCTGGTCGATAGCTCAAATATTTTTGTATTTCTTAGGCAAATTAAAGCTTGTGTAGCTAATTATTAGCTCAGATTAATTAGTTGATTTTTTGAGGCGTTTATTAATTAGTTTAGTTGTGTAAAAGACTTAAAGAGTGGTACATAATCTGTCTCTATTCTCTACATATCATACTGATACTGAGCAGGAATATATTTCAGGAAACTTCAGCTTGGGCTTTGTCTGCATTTCGTACTTCCTCTTTCCTTTTCTATCGAGCTAAAGCCCATCATATGGACTGGATTGGTGGGTGGGATCACTGTTTTGAAAACCAGACCGAACCGGGCGGTCGGACCGTAAACCGGTCACGTCCCGGTTCGTTATTGTTTCCGGTCCAACCGCGGTTCGACCATCAGTTCGATCTGGTTGAACCGGAAAAAACCGCTAACCGGTCACAAAACCGGTTTAGTGACCGGTCCGGTTTTAAAAACATTGGGTGGGATCACCGAGACGTGGCTACTTAGTGTACGTCTGTGCCCAAGCACACTGCATTTTTAAGCCAGCTGGGTGATGGATGCGCTGGCAATGAGACAACATATGCCATTACCATCAGGAATGTGATCGTTCTAGAGAGAATCAGGCAGCTGCACTTATTTCGAACCTCATCAATCAAGAAGTAGAACGGAAAGAAAGAATATTGGTTTCTATTCCATTAGGATGTATGGATGATAGGTGCTATATACGCTGACAAGTGACTGCAGGGCCATGCCCTGCCGGGGAACTTTGAGATACAATTATATATGATATGGTCCCCAGATTCTCCCAGGTGGTTCACCTACCACGTAAACGCATGCATCAAACCTTTCTTGCTTTTCTTTCACACCAGCTAGCTGTTCATCGATCCAATCATATCAGGATTAGAAGAAGCTTGAATTTCTGTAGCCCACGTTGAAAATCAGCTAGAATTACACCATTGCAACATATATAAAAATCATGTCAGCGAGCTCTTCTCTCATTGATACAATCTAAGAAAAATTCACCCTTTTTGAATTAAGTTAGCTGTTCAAGGCAAGTCTAAGACTCTATGGTTACCGTTCAAAAAAAAAAAAAAAAAAGACTATATGGTTAATTCACGTAATTTTGAGTAATGTGAGAATTCACACGTACTCTAGCTCGTCGCAAATTCATGTACGTGGCATGAATGATGGTCCCAAGACTAATGTAATGTATAAACTGGCACAAAGTGCTTCATAAATTATGTAGGAGTTCATGAACGATAGGTTAGGAAAATAATACTACAAACAACAAAATGATATGGAAAACAAGAGATATAGATTTATGAAAACCCCCACGAGAGAAAAGTGTACAATAGAGCTTGAGAAGATCGAGCTTCTTACCTAAGATCAGCCTCTATTTTTATAAATACCAAAGAGTGAGCTCAATAATCACCACATGAATGGCCAAGTGATGAACATAAATACGTATAAAGTATTCAGGAAGGTCTAAAGTTTGAGTTGAACAGAGATAATAGGATCGATGAGTAGATGGATGCCTAAGCAATAGCGTAACTTCACTCTCAAGTCACCAACTAACAAGATAAAACGACCGATGTTAGTGCAACAGTTGCGTATGCATAAATGATAGAAATATAGTATTAGATGTATATAGTTAAAGCAGTTTTTTTTTTTTTAAAAAAAAAATATAGAAGAATAAACTTAAGTAGAAAACATAGGAATGGATCAGGATTTTCTTCAAAATCTGATGTCAGTGCGATTCATAATGTAGTAGTACTATAAGGTTCAGACAAGATAACACTCAAAGTGGGATATTACTGACCACATGTGAGAATCGTAATTTGAATTTTGATCAGATCACATATTCCCGGTTACATCAGTTGTCTTGTAGAGGTGAATATAACCAAGATCTCATGAATTAGTGAATATATTCTGTCCATCGATCCAAACAGCTTGTTGCACTTGGTTAACAGTTGCACCGCTAATCTAGTGCTGCATGCAAACTTTTTCTAGGTCGGAATATCAATTTTCCTCCCCTATTACACTTTGGGCATGTTAAAGTAGCTGGTTTCATCCACAAAAATCTACCTACTCTACCCTTGTAGGCCTTTTTGTTCTACTTGGAATAATGGGTTAACTTCACCGTAACCGGTTTCAAATGTTTAACGATTTGATTTTGCAAACATTTTCATTTTTTTTTTATAGATTCAGGCCACCAATTATGTTTAATAATATTTATTTAGTTAAGTTATCAAAATTACATTGTTTGGAAATTTTGATGGGCTATTTCAAAGTTTAATCTTATGAGTTTGTATTTGTTAGGGTTCATCAAAATATCAAAATAAGGTATTTTTTATAATTTAACTAAATAAATGGATGGTTTGTATTCATCAAAAGTAGCTTAGTTTCAATTTCCAAAGTTCAACCTTTAAAATTGGTATCACTAAAGCGTAGCTGAGAAGAAACAACTATACCGTAAAGAATATTTCTTGTGACTTCCTTTTGCAATATCTTTTTTTTTTTTTTTTAACAATTCATGCCCAATTCATTTTACAATTTTCATCATATATTTTCCTCAACAATAATGACCAATATACATAGTACGGGAAGAGACTACTCAAATGGGAAATACAAAGTGTAAGAAAATTCAACCACTACAATAAAAGTTTAAAAATTTGACTACTCCTTTTGTTGGTTGCATTTATCATCACATAAAACTACTCATCCACATTTTGCTGCTAAAAATTCTATTGTTATTACAATAAGACGTAAATAGTCGCATTAAATATTATTTTTAGTTATACATACAATATAAAACATGGCTGCATTTGAATAAATATTACCATTCTATAATAATCGTGTATTAACAGCTAAATATGCATGTGTAGCTAAATTTATTTTTATGTTGCCAAAATTATGTGATATATAATAAAATTTTAATTAATTATTCCAACATTTGTTTTAGTGTACTACTAAAAAATTCATTACATGTAGTCATATATTTGTAGCAAAATATAAATGGTAAATACAGCCAAATTCAAAAATATTTGGAGCGAACACTTAATAATATTTGAAGGCAAATAGAACTCGTTGCATATAATGTTATATATAGTAAAACTTTGGTTGCATATAACAATTACATGCAGTAAATTTTCAAAAAATTGCTGCATGTGCTTACACCGTTACACGCAATGGCTACGTCTAGCTAAATATGCGACAAAATTGTTTGCTGCATATACTTACTATGAAGCTAAATTTATTTTATATGCAACCAAATGACTTACCTAATGCAAGAGAACGTGTTGTAGTGTATTAAAATGAAAATTCATATGTACACGTAACAATGCTAAAAGTCTATTATTTCCTTGTCTTGTAGTAAATTCACATCGGATGAATTAGATCTTCTTAATTTTTCCGGCGGCAATTAACTAATGGGCGGCACTCCAACTCGATGAAATGGAGAATTTATTCCTCTACTACACTCATGAAAAAATAACACGGATCAGATTATCCAGTCCATCTGCATCTGGCCACAATTTTCACGATGGACGGATTGGACAGCCAACAGATTCTTTTAGGCTATTTCCAGATTTCTATATGATCGTGTAAAAAGGAAAAAAAAAAAAAAAAACACACGTGAGGATGTCAAGTCACCAAAAGTTCCTATTCTCTCACACCATAAACTAGTGCCCAACAGCATTTGTGGCTGTGTATTTAAAAACTAAAATTCAGAACTGGAGCCATAATCAATGATATTTAAAGAAATCAAAATATTCCTATCATTCCTACAATTGTGTATTTTAATGGTATCTCTAATTATTTAGGAATGAGAATTTTATGGTCACTATGATATTCCCTATCAAAGGTGTTGATTTGACATTAACTACTTACATTTATGGCCGCTCTTTTCTTTACTTATGTTTTTTTTTTTTCTAATTTATTAGCTAATTATGGGCCACCGCCATTCCAATCTAAACCATCATCATTGGCCAATGGATTGATGATGTCCAAAATATCAAGATCATCTTCTTATTGATTGATTCAGGGAGTGTTGCATAGATTCCACTGATAATCAATCTCATCTGGAGGGTTCAGATCTCTCTTTAGGCCACGTAGTTCTAAGATGTGCCCCAGCTGTTTGGCAATAGGGTGAAAGTGGAATCCTTTTTGTTTCATGCACCTCGGGTGAATCTTATTACTGTGCACACTGGGTCAGTAAGAGTAGGCCCACCGTAGGGATATCTGAATAATCACGTGATGGCACAAACTACGAGTTTGCCGCACTGCTGGATTCTCCAGTGCTCGAAGATCCCACCCGTCCGTCTAATGTGTATACATGTATTTATATTGCCATCGAACGGTTGTGGGGTTGCTTGTTGTGATGCTTCATACGTGCATGCAGCATGCTAGCTAGCATTGCCCCAGCTTGTACGTCTGCAGCATGCGAATCGTACTGATGGGAAGAGGATAAATTCCATCCAATCATCCATGGTGACGACTGCTCTAGTTATCGCATCCTTTTCTTTAGTCACAATAACATCCAATCCAACTGGAATACATTGGCACACACACTAGTTTATTTTAATGTGGCTAAAAAAATATATTGTATAATTTTTTAATGTATAATTCCATGCAGATATTGCATATTATTGACAATTTTTTTATTGAAATTTATACACATTATGACATCTTATATTACAATTAAGCATATTCAATCCTCATACCATGGTGTGATTTTGTTTATAAATACCCCATCCATGGATATTTTTTAATAAATATTCTTCTCTTACGAGAAAATTTGTAAAACACTCCCACTTAGGGAGAATCTGTAAAAACACCCCTACTCAAGAGGGAATCAGCAAAGCATCCCACACAGCTGATGGGACTTGAATATCGACGGATGACATTCTATGTTAGTGCCGTTACCATTGGATCACGAAATTGGTGGCTATTGACAGTTTTTTTTATTTGTTTAGTATTTTTTATTTTTAGGATTAAAATAAAATGTCAAATAAATTTAAAAGCTAACCGTTTCTATAAAACGGAAGAATTAAGAAGAGTTCGCATGCTTATAAAAAAGTTTAAATAGAAAATTCGCTGGATTTATAAGTAACCACATACGATTCAAATCTTTTATTTATTTAGCCACAATAATATTATGTTAAAAATCATTTCAATTGAAAATCTAAAATTATTCAAAGAATGTTTTGGAATAATTGGGTGGGTTTCATTTTATTATTGTGAAGAAAAAGATTGTTGTGGGTGACTTATATCAAATATTTAGAAAAATGACGTGGTGTTTTATGGATTATGAGCAATCAGCTAATAATAATCTAGGCAAATCAAAGAGTCTCAGAATTGATAGAGACGGAAATAGTATAAACACGATAAAAATAAGTGATCCTCATGCAAAGATTGCGGGAAGTGCTTTGGTGGTATTGTTACAATTGGAGCCTTTAAGGCTATAACCGTAGAAGTCTTCTCGAGCAGGTTTTCGCTGCTATTTTATCCATGCCCATTTTATTTGTTCTTAAAAATATCAACTTTCACCTAATGAAGAGGTAAGTTAGGCACACATATGAATAAAAAAAAAAAAAATTAAAGACAAAAGGATTATGTAGCCGAATGCAGTTGTTGCCAGCTACACTTTGCCACATATGATCAAGGTTCTTTTCTATTTTGGTTTACTTAGATGATTAAGTTAAAATTTAATTAATTAATTTTATTCAAAATTAAATTTATCTTTATCATGATATTAAAAATGCTCTGAATCAAAGTGTATATTGCCATGCCTACTTCAAAATATTTATAATTAAAGATAAAAATCACTTGCATCCATTTATTATTGATTTCATACTTTTCACTTTTATCAAATGGAACCCATATAAATATTTATTTTAGGTGAAATTTGGTATCCTAATGAAAAAAATAACTCTTAAGTGTACTGGGCAACAAAGGAGGCTAAAAAGCAACGTCAAAATCTTCCATGATATGAATATGTAGAAGTATTTTCCAAAGATAAAGTAATAACTTTTTAAACATAAAAAGAAACAACTTGGCTCAGTTGGCCATGATACTGAATATAAATGCTTTCAGCAGCGTCGCATTAGTGCTTCGAATCTATGTGCTGAAATTTCAGCTAGAATTTTAGTGTGGAGGCATTAGTTCTCCTCATAGATAGAAATAAAATGGAAGTAGTTGGTTTTCTTTAAAAATTGGATCCTATGTGATCTCCCCACCCCATGTTATGTTATGTTACGTTATGAAAGTTGTGAAAGGCATTTGATTATACTACCAGATATGATATATCACAGTGTATAAATACTAATTAAAAAATAATTAAGAATTGGAAGCAAGTAAATATTGGGTCATGGAAAACGAAAAAGGTTGGTTGCCACACTAGTCTCTCCAAAGTAAACTCTAGGAAAATTAAACCTCATCAATCATCAAACATCTTTGGAATAAAGAATGGTTTCTCTTCTGAATTATGATAATTTAAATAAATAACAAACCCAATGGCGGAAGCCAACGGGCATAATGTGATGTATGTAAAACGTTCGCTTGATTCTCATTCGTGACAGGTGATATCATCCGATGCTTATTACGCTCTTATTGTCCCTTCCTTCTCTATTTATGCTTGCACTCCCTTGCCCCGCCCATGTTGCAACCGTCACCAGTGCCTCCTCCTCTATTTATCTAATTCACATTTCAGTCGTCCAACTTTCGAATCTTGATTTGATGCATCTTCACGAATAATTCCCATCCAAAAGTTGGTGGGAAATTACTATTTTAGGTGCTCAACTGATACAACGGCCTGGTCTGGATCATGATGAACACTTTTTTTTTTTTTTTTTTAATAAAAATAAAAAAAATTCCGGTGAATTTAGATGCGAAATGCACCGTTTAACGCTGCAGCCACGGACAAAAGAATGAAGCAGGTTGAGCAGTGTACTCCCCATTGCTCTTCCAAAAGTTGCAGGAAAAGGGTGGAAAATGCAAAAGCGATCTTCCTTTCTCGGCCACCAAAACACCGAATCTCAACTCCATCTATCCAATGACCAAAATGCCCTCATTGCACCTGTACTCGTATGCACCCAGCACTGCCAAGGACGGACAGTGCAACTCGGGGGTCCGCCTCAGCAGCCTTGACTTTAATTGTAAAATTTAAATTCTAACCTTACTTATAGAAATTAAAATTCAGACTGCAATTTGGATTGTAATTTAGGTTACATTTTTCTTAAGTTAATAGTGAAAAGTTTAAAGTTTCATTTGAATCTAAATTAATAAGCCATTTAAAGAATAATAACACAGTCCAATAAAATTTAAGAAAATCCTAATATAATATATTTTTAAAAACTAATAATTATAAAAATAAATAATATAAACATAAATACACATACAATAGGATAATATATTTTTCTATAATATAATTTCAACATAATAGACATGTAATTAAACATAAATATAAATAATATAAAATATGCAAATATAAAAATTATTATTTAGATTTTATCTACATGAGAAAAATCGAATTATGAAGTTTGCTTGATCCGTTAGATGAGATCAAATTAATTTTTCTGAGATTTGACAAACTTGCTTGACTAAAGCACGACTCAAGTTGCACTCCAGCCTGACTAAGCTTTTCAAAAATCAAAATATTGTTCAAGTTTTTTTTTTTTTTTTTTGCTTTTTTACCATTACATTCTATTTATTTTTAATTTTATTCAAGTCCATATAAGTGGACATTTCAATTTTCTTTTTTCAATCGATACGATATTATGTAGTAACTAGATCTTTTTATTATTATATATTTTCAAAATATTATCATCGACTTTTTTTGTTGGTATATTTATATAGTGTGATAACTTAATGTTACACTCAAACACCTTCACAACTCTCATATTATGGAAGAATTTTTCTATAAATACATCTACTTTCTGGAAGGACAACTACAAATACCTCTACACTCAGGAGGACAAATAACGCTACGACTTGCACTCACTCAAACTTTAAACAGAGCCACTTCAAATGCAAGCATTGATGCTAACCACGACACCTCATCATCATGACTTTTTATTCAAAAAATATTAAGTTTTCTTCATTATAATGGAGGAATAAAGGAGATAGAGTACAAGATTTCTCATCAATGCTAGTGAGGCCTTGCTTCTATGATCACAACTTTCGTTCATTGGGTTGGCAAGTCTTGTTGTCTAATTTTCAATAATCTTTACTGGCGACGTATTGTCTCCTTCAATTTCTATTGAAGCGTCCACTAGTTGAGATTTTAAGAATATTATTAGGAAAAATTAGAATATTAATAAGATATCTATAAAATTGTGCTTGAATATTGTGAGATTGATTTAGGATCTTATTGTAATACCAATTTGAGATAATATAATATATGAATACTCATCAAAAAAATATTTCTCATCAATATTTTCAATTATTCTTATCAAGTGTGATGATTAGATATTTCCTCACTTCGCTCCACGTCAGTACTTTTTTTTTTTTTTTTTTTTTAATTTCCTCCACTTTACTGACTTCTCTTTTACGTCTGTACTCAACCCTCGTACCAAGAAAGTCTAAGGGTTCGTTTGATTATTTTTCGTTTTATATTTTTCTGATATGATATTTACTCACACCCTAATATCCTTTTCTTTCTCATTACAGTTTATATCTTAACTATAATTTAAATCATATCCATTTTTAATTTTATTTACTAATGAAAATTTCTCCCTCTTCCACCTTTTGGATCATTTAGAAATCTTTTTTCTCGCGCATCTCTCGAACATGCTGTTAGCTAATAATGATTTGCTTTTGCATGTGAAATGAGTTGCCTACGCCACCAGTGCGAGAGAAGTATACCTAGTAATACATATGATGACCATTGGTTAGCATGATATTATTATAATCCAAAAGATACAAGCTGGAAGCAGCTAGGTGCTCTAGGATCTAAATGAAATAGCTAGGCCAAAGCAAGTATATGAATGACAGTTTGGAATCTTGGGAATTAGTATCCATTTAAGTCTTTTTGGGTTTTGCAAAGTGGAAATCCTGAAGTGCATTTGGCTGTAATCCACCAAGCGAGAATTATTATTAAGAAATCTATCCACCTCAGTCAACTCCTATGCAGCTAACTAAGACAGAACATGTCTATCAGCCTAGTAAGAAATCTTGTGCTGGGATTGTTAATTAAGACTATGTAGCCACCATTCATTCATCTTTACAACATTTGGAAGCAAATTGTCTGCACTCATTGCACAGAAGAAGCATCTCTAGGTTTTTTTTTTTCAAAATTTTAAATACAATGATTTTAGAATTTGATGCTTGGAGCATGATACACATATTAACAGCCAACGCTAGATACATGTAGCCTGTTTATAAAGACATCTAGGAGCTTAAATATGCAGTCCTACGCTAGATGCTGCAGCATATTTTTTAAACTATTCCAGTACTTGTTTGACAGAAAATATGCTTTTCACATCTTATATGCCTTCTATCAAACATATGCTGGACAACCCAAGTTCATTCAAGTGATGCTTTGTTTGTTAACTAGTAAAAATCAAGACAGAAAACGTTTTTTCCTACATTTTTAATACGTTTTGTTATTTTTTAATTACCTAGTAAAGTAATTTTTTCAATATTCTATATATTTGGTCTCATTATTTTCATCTTTTGATAACAGCCTATTTGTTTTGTTTTTATTCTTATTTTAAAATATTTCCATCTCTTTTCCCCATTCCCAAATAGGCTTTCTTCTAGGGCTAGGTTATCAATCAATAAAAGTTTATTTCCCTGAGCTTGACATTTCTAGTGTGCATTTGGCGTTATTTGAAGAATAACAAATACAAATGCATAGTGAATTTCTTACCTTTTGCAAAATAAGACCACTTGCATTAAAAAGGAACCCCTAAATCTACCACAGTAATTAATCATTTTGATTTATGAATCTATGCCACAATAATGGCAAATGCACCCAAGATTGAAGATCTTTGGGTTGTCGTGAAGGTATCACACCACCTTCATTTATTACTATTTTTCATAAGGTGCAATTTGGGTCAGGTTGTATCGAGTTTGAGCGAACTAAAATTCGAACAATAATATTAGAATTCGAGTTTGGGTTATGTTTGGATCAGGTTTACATTAGTTTCGGATTTGATTTCGAATTGAAATCCGGGTAACTCTCAAACCAATAAAAGTTAAAATTAATGATGAAGATAACAATTTTTTTTAACATTATTACATTTGTATATGAATAATTTACACGTGAATATATTTATTTGATCTATGATATCTTTTGTTTTGATTAAAATCGATCTTTTAATTAAAGAATAATTCTAAGCACAATGAATATAATAAATTTACTTATAATAATCAATGTACGAAAAATAAATAAGATTACATAAAATTACTATCTAAAGTTTAATAAAAGTGAGACTTGTATATCTTATATTTAATTAGTATGTATATAATAATTTTAAAAATTTTGTATATTTATAATTATTTGCAAATAAAGTTAATATAGATGTAATGCAGTTAACTTTTATGGACAAATGTTGATGACATTTAGGTTTTAGAATAAATATTTTACAATTTAATTAGGTTATAATTACATGGAAGAATTTTATTATAATTATAATTAAAATGCTTAACGCATAAAAAATATAATTATTTCAATAAATTATGGGGAATAATGGGTCAAGACTGGGTTGTGTAAACTCGTTATTGGTTTTATGTTCTCTCGGATCTAGTTGAAACCGAGTATAATTTTTAAAAATTAAAAAAATAAAATCCAAACTTAGTTTTGAAACTGGATGGGTTCAAGCAGGTTTAGACCGACCTGATACCAAGTTGCACTTAAGAGTGCAACTTGGGCCGTATTGAGTCCGAACTCACTTTGCCAAACCTAATTTTTTATAAATAAAATTAAGATTTAAGTTTTAAAGACAGAGTTAATATTTTATAAATGGAGTTAAAGTCAGGGTTGAAGTAATTCCGAGCTTTATAAACCCGAATTACACCCTTTACTTGCAGGATCCCAATCCTATGAACCCGGGTGCATTCAGCCTCAATGCACCCGGGTGTACTACACCCATTTTTATTTTTTTTTTGAAAATTTTTTCACGAATCTGTTAATATAGGTTTGTTTAACATATGTGTCAATTTTTACTATTTTTTAAGATTTTTAGATATTTTTTTAAGATTTTAAAAAATTAATGGCATTTTCCGTAATTTAAAATTACCGAAAATGCCACTGATTTTTAAAAATCTTTAAAAAATATCTAAAAGTCTCCAAAAATAGTAAAAATTGACACATATGTTAAACAAACCTAGATTAACCATTGTGTAAAAGAATTTTTAAAAAAAAATAAAAATAAATGAGTGTAGTACACCCGGGTGCATTGAGGCTGAATGCACCCGGTGCATAGGATTGGGATCCTTACTTGCACTACTCATTTTCATATTAAATGTTGGAAGTCGCTTTCAGCTAGTAATAGCATGGCCTGTGTGCTACAACTCCAAAGGCATGTAATAAAGCGGCAGAACAGTAAGCAGCCGACGCCAGCATGACACATGCACACAGCACGCAAGTTCGCAGCAGCAGAATCCTGAAAGATTATGGACCTGGTCCCTCCTCCTGGAATTTATTTCTAAATGGATGGATTGTAGAGCTTCATCTAGTGGGGTACTTGGGCAGACACTTCTGTTAATGGATGGCTGGATTCTACTTATGAGCTCCTCGTCTATGAATCTATTCTGGTGATTATCATTGGCTTGGAGAAATGGTTCTCCAAGCATGCTTCAACTGCCCCATGATGGGGACAAGTGAGGATTTCAGTCTGTTCTTGAAGGGTATTTTGGTCACCTTTGAACATTTGAGTTTTGGATTTTGCGGGAGTTGGAGATTTTTCGCTGATATCATCATTGCATCAAAACAAAAGAAAAATTATTACTTCTTGGCTAGCGGCAAACAACTGGAACTGAAATGCATTGCTAGGACTAGCTGAGGAGCCTTGTAAATCAGAAGAGCCAGGAAAGAATGGAAGAAAAATCGTTTATTTCTGCTTCTCGTTCCAAAAATCAAGGTTGGTGTAACAGAACAAGCTTAACCCATTTCTCTTATCAGCTTTTAATTGCCATGCATGTGTTTCTAATGCGCGCGCTCTCTCTCTCTCTCTCTCTCACACACACACACACACACAGAGTGCTGTTGTTGCTCTGATGTTTCTAGTGTAAGATACAATTAAAAATATTTAGAAAGTTAGCTTTTCCGTTGTGGAAATATTCTCGGAGTGCTTTTGTTCCCACTCTTGGCAAGCATTTATTCCTTCGAGTTGGCTTATTATTATCATTGTTGTTATTTTCATGGTCGGGTTGTGGCTTCATCTATTTCTAGATTCCTCTCTCTCTCTCTCTCTCTCTCTCTCAATCTCAAAAAGTTTCTGTGCTTTTTCCCCCTTTGTTTGCTGCTGCTTTTTCTACCTTTCTTTTTTGGGTTCTGTTCTTTTCAAGTTTCTAGGAGTTTTTCAGGAATAGTGCATAGCTGGTTTTTGTAATGTGATTGATTCAGATTCATCTACTGTTATTCCATTCCACCAGATGGGTATAAATAGAGCAGTCAATCCTCCGTTTTTGTGCAGGAGCTGCTTCCGTTCATTGAAAGAACCTAGCTTGAACTTCAGTTGCTGGAGCAAGATGAACTATGGCAGCGGTTCTGGTTAGGATTTTTATTTCATTTGCCCCAGTTTCAGTTTATTGGCTTTTCTCTCTTCTCAAATGAATTACGAAGCCGCTTGGCTGCATGGTACGAAGCTGCTTGGCTGCATAGAAATGTCGCTGGTCGCATGAAACATGTATTGCATTCTTTTTACTGTGGCCAGTTGAAACCGTAGTGACTGGTCTTGATTGGGCACTGCTCAAAAATCCACATAGACTTGATTGTGGTTGGCATCTGATTGGTGATTGGTGGGTGTTGATGTTCACCCATCGGAAGGTGATTAGGTTGGTGGACTTTGGCTTCGATGATTTGCTAATGAATTGGTTCTGCTCTGTCCAGTGGGACCCACTCTTTTTCACTGCAATGAGTGGTATACACATATCAAATATCAAATATGAACAATGGATCTGTCCCTTCCCTTTCCACCTCTATATTTCTGTCCTTTTTAACTTGTTGGATATTCTATCTTGCTTCCTGTGGTAGGTTGTTCAATATTGATATTTGGATGAACGAGTCAAATGTTTCGGGTTGTACATGAATTCTCTTAATCTTTTCATGAGGTTAACTGTGAACTTTTTATTTGGTGGTGGAACGAAAATCCTGCTAAACAGTTACTTCCGCTTTGCCCTTCTCATTGACATACTGTTTTTATATGTTTTCCCCCCCATCCTGGGTCTTGTAGCTTTCATTTTTGACTGCGTTTATGGAAAACTCAGGTAGTCGAGCTGGTAGACGGAATGAGCATGGAAGAACCTATGTGGTCAGGCCCAAGGGGAGGCACCAGGCCACTATCGTTTGGCTTCATGGCCTTAGTGACAATGGTTCAAGGTATTGAATGGGAGTTGAAAGATGGCATCATGTTGGTCGTTGTTGGGGTTACAATCTCCTAAATTTTTTGTCATTCACTATGGTTTCTTTCTGGTTCATGCTTCTTGTCCCTCGTTAGAAAATATTCTTGCAGATTTTGCTTCTTAGAAACCAATCTACTTATAGTTTGAGGTATATGCTGTAGCTATTCATGGTACCAGGCACTTATAGGCTTGCGAATAATATGTTTGGCTGGATATTGATGGTGACCTTTGTTGTTAATAACCACTTTCACTATTGCGTTTATTCTCCTCTTTTGGAGGAGTGTTTGGTAAGGTTTTATTCTCTAGCTTTGTCCTCAAGCATATACCTTGTTTAGGGTGGTGGACTTTTTGATGTGGAAACAGAACAGTGAAAAGAGTTAGAATGTCAATGCCTTGTCCGCTTCTGATTGAGAATCACTTTATTCTGGTTTAGACATGAGGGAGTGCGTCCTTTTAATTGAGATTCTCATTCAAGTTGATTCAGTTGTTGCAAGCATCGACACCATGAACTCAATAAAACACGCTTAGCTGTCTTTTCCCTTTTGGTAATTAGCTTTGCTTTTAGAGTGGCCCAGTAAGCAAAATAAATTAGCTTAAAAGCTTTGAATGGGGGACCCCCACTCCATCACTGGCTTGGTTTTGCAGCTAACGGAGTGAGCTTTCTACTTTCTCTTCAACTTCATATGGTAGACTTTTTATTGCTAACTCATTGAAATTAACTAGCTATGCGAGCGCGCGCGCACCCCATGATTTCTAAAAATTTCAGACCAGCTGATCTGCTGGCTTTCTATTAAAATTTTCATGTGCATACCCTTGTGCCTGCTTCTGCTCTTTCAAAATGATCTTAAACTTAGCTGATTTAGTGTCTGTAACTTTCTCCTTGCATTAGGTATTCAATTATAGATCCCTAAATGAAAATAAAATAACAAGGCACTGATTTTAGTTTTTATGTTGTTTTGCAGCTGGTCCCAGCTCTTTGAGTCACTTCCTCTTCCTAATGTAAGCTTGAAGGATTTGTGCTGTATTTGAACAGCTTGAGAGCTGATTATTTCTGTTCTGTATCCACCTTATCATGTAGGATATATATATATTTTTTTTGATAAAATATCATGTAGGATATTTAAACTTTAAAGCATGCAGCATCCCAGTCCCCATTGTGTGGCAGTCCTAGGTGAAATATGATCGTCAATTAATCATGCAGATAAATGTGTATCAAAGAACTGATTGTTACCAATGAAATGTATTTCATATTAAGAGCCCGCCCAAGATACAAAGTTGCCAAACATATGACTTAGCTTGTTGCATTCATCAAATCATAAAACTTTCAGCTTTGCCTTTATGCCACCTAATTAGTGCTGGTGCACAGTCTTAAACTTCATGTTGTTCTCTGGTATTAGTTGTATGTTGTATTCTTTCTTATCTGTTTCTGTCTTGTGAATCATGCAGATTAAATGGATTTGTCCTACAGCACCTACACGACCTGTAGCAATTTTGGGTGGATTCCCATGTACCGCATGTATGGTTTCTAACTTTCAAACAGATGCTTCTTTGTTCGAAAAACTGTCACTGATGTATAGTAGGAATTTCTAATTATTCTTGGGAGGGTGCATATCAGGGTTTGATGTTGGAGAATTTTCAGAGAATGGGTCTGATGATGTCGAGGGTTTAGATGCTTCTGCAGCTCATGTTGCTAACTTGCTGTCCACAGAACCTGCTGATAGTAAGCTTATATAACTTACGCTTAATATATGTACAAAAATAGATGCATGTCTATGTAAAAATAATACATACATATAAGAAATTCGCCAATCAAGTAAGAGTAATGATTCAATACTTACAATAAGCATGGAGGCTCCATGGTTACCGATGGTTTCTTAATGATCTGAACTATCTATCATGTTTATCCATTTGCATTGATTTATGATTCCAAAATTACGCGTATTGTAAACTTTTAGATACTATATATATGCTATACATTTTTCAAAAAATTTAATAGTTATATAACACTCTCAAAAGATGCTATTTTTACAAGATACAAGTTTCAAATGAAAATTATTTTTGGTTGCATGATAAACAAAACGTTTTAAATACGATAAATGGTTTAGATTTTTTTAAAAATATATTTTGCAATAAAAAGCCAAGGGTAAGCATGGAGCCTCCATGCTTACCTTAAGGGTTGAATCATTACTCATCAAGTAATTAGAAAAGAAAACAATGATAGATCTTTCCACATGTCATGTACCTTAAGGGTTGAATCATTACTCATCGAGTAATTAGAAAAGAAAACAATGATAGATCTTTCCGCATGATTCCTTTCATATCCATGCAGGAACATCTTTCTCTCCTAATTTTATGATTTACATTGTGTTTAGTTTATGTTTTGGCTACGGGTCTCGCTTTTATGTAACCGGGTTACATAGAAGCGGTTCCATGTAACCCCTTTAAATTTTAAGATTTTGATACATAATGGAAAATCCAATTAATTCATTGTATTTAACATCATTTGTTTAGTTATGAGGCTAAGTTTTATCCAAATCTAATATGTGCATAGGCCACATTTGCTCAAAATTAGGTACATTTATGTGTAAATCAAGAAAAAAGCTTAGATCCATTTACATATGTATTGAAATGTAGTAATAACTTATAAAATCATTTATCCATATAGTAATGATATTTTAGATGGTTTAGATGTTGAAAATACTACTTAAAAATTGATATTTAGCATATCATTTTATTATGCTGATTTTGCATGTTTGTAAATGGGGCACATATACAGTGATATTTGACAAATGAAAGGGTTTTCATAATAATATAAGTGATGCTAAATGTAACGGATAAAGTAGATTTTTCATCAACTATCTAGATGTTGAAAATGGGAGGGGTTACATAAAAAGGGGGTTTCATAGAAGCATCCTTGTTCACTAAAAATCAGTTGTTTTTCCTACCAATTCCATATGCATGCAATTAGTTATCAAGGCAGGCATTGGATAATATTACAAGAAAATCTGGTGGAGATAGAAAGGCAACATATGTTAAGTGAGAAGTCGGCATGTAATATAGCTGGGTTTGGCTGTGGCCAAGGGATTAACTTCTTGTACTAGAATGATCCCTTCAAGGTTCGACCTTGTCATACCATGTGCCTACATTTCACTTGGCAGTAGATAATCACTCTCCATCTATCCTAGTAACAAATCCTGCCAAGTTTTATTGTCAAAAAAAAAAAAAAAAAAACTGCCAAGTTTGCCCAAGATAGTCTAAGGCTTATCCTTAAGCATCTGTTCCTGATTCATTATTAGGGAACATCAGAATTAGCTAACATTATTCATTTCTAATGCACATACTGCAACTATTCCATTTGACAGTCATAATTCACGTAGTGTAACCTAACTGTTTTCCTGTGAAAATTGGCTCTACGAACCATATTAAGAACATCCATCTGGAATAAGTAATACTGTTTTCTACTCATAGAGCCATACATCTCAAAATCCAACATTATTGTCATTATTCAAATTCTATATAGGAAGTTTGATTGGATGTAGGGATCTGCTCCCACATCCCCGTCATATGCTCACAGTTGCATATATCTATCTGCAATGATAAATATGGATGATGACTATGCTGTTTATATACATATGGACAAGTGGAAGGGTACTCAACCATTTCCCTTTTTATGTTTCAGTCAAACTAGGTGTGGGAGGCTTCAGCATGGGTGCTGCAGCTGCCCTCTATTCGGCCATGTGTTTTTCTAATGGCAGATATAGCAATGGCAGTCCATATCCAATCAACCTGAGTGTTGTTGTTGGTTTAAGTGGCTGGCTTCCATGTTCAAGGTCTGTCCATATTTTATTTTGTCAATCTAGCTTAGAAAAATTGATCGATAATTTGCTTCAACTGAAGCTACATTTTATCCCATTCCAATATTCGACCATGTAATTTTATTTTATTTTAAAAAAACAAAATACTAGGACCTTGAAGAGCAGGATAGAAGGCTCACAGGAGGCTGTAAGACGTGCTGCTATGTTGCCACTTTTACTTTCCCATGGAAAAGGTACTTGCACATATTGTTCAAAAATGATTTTTTGAGAACAATATTTTTGTTTATTGAAAATGAAGTCACAATATTATGATATAATACGGAGAGATTTCTGGCTTTGATAATCCTCGACATTAGGGAAAGGATCTAAAAATGGAACTTCCTGGTTGAACTGCAACTTATCACTTCTACTTCTAGACTTATGGCTTATTCCAGTGAGAGTTCTGAATGAAATTCCTTAGAAAGAAACGTACTATTTACTGTATTACTTCTTCGGGAAAGTGTGTTGAATTATTTATTTTCCCTAAAAGCAATATGCCTGTTGGCTTTTCCACCTTTTCCCATAGTGTATATTTATTTTATTATTTATTTTTTAAGTAGCAGCTTTTCTTGACAATGTTATACTTATGTGCGCCCATCTGTGCAAATTTTTCATTGTAGTCATACATCATTAATGGGCACACTTCGTCTAAATCCATAATGTTATTTTAGACCTACTGCGTGAACAGTGATTGATTTAATGTGGTTTTTGTTTAATCAATCCTAGTGGATGATGTTGTCCTCTACAAGCAAGGACAGAAATCTGCAGAAGCTTTAGCTTCAACTGGTTTTCGGAATCTCACTTTTGAGACTTACAATGGGTATTCATTACATGACTTCTCCCCTGCAAGAATCGCTTCATTTTGTCATTTTAAAATTAAGATGCTTTCATGTGGTATAAGCAACGTGCTTAGAGATTTGGAATGATGCAGGCTTGGGCACTACACAATCCCCGATGAAATGGCAGACGTCTGCAAGTGGCTCACTTCCAGATTGAGGCTCACAGGATCCCGTGCATAATCATGAAATTTCTTGGTGAAATGATGCTGTTTGGATCTTCAAGGAATGTTAGTTATGGTAGTTGTGAGTTTGCAGTGTAATGTATATCTTAGTTAATGTCTAAGTATACAGTATTGTCTACTTGCCCTGCTATATATTTAGTGTGTTTTCATTAAGTTTTGGCTTATTGGCAACATGATGTTAGTGGCATCAGTGATTTCTAATGTGCCTGATGTAGTTATGGTATATGAGTTTCCCTAATTGCTGAGAGTAATTCAGGTGTCTGCTCAACGTTGAATTCTCCCACGACATGCTTAGATGCAGCAGGCATGACTTTCATTGTTGACACTGTTGTCAATCATGAAGTAGAATGGGAATATTTGATATAAGATGTCCCCAGATGGTGATAGTTTCTTGGGTTAATTGAAATCTCTTTGCATGTAATCCATTCTTTCTCAATGAACATGGAATTGTACAACATGCTTAGATGCAGAAAGAATGACTGTGAAGGGTTACTGGATGGCTAAAACTCAGAGAAAGCCATGTTACATTACATTTCAACTGGTTGAAAGATTTCAACTTGCATGGATCCGTTGGCCTCTAGCCAGGTTTGTGCGGCATAGAATCTGTCAGAGGAGAACAGATCCAACTCCGGGGTCCTGCCCCATAGACCAAGGTTCTCTCCTCTGAACCAAGCGGCTACATTATTGACAGATGGATCTCCTAATTAAAATACCGCATAAAGCCCCAGCGACATCATTTCTTGGATTGCTGTGGGCAAGTCTAACTTGACCCGGGAGCCTCAGGTGAAAATCTACTACTGTGGAGTGGTGGAGCTAATCACCAGCGACGTGACATAGCCTCCAAAGTGTCATTAACATTCATAAACTCATACTATTTGACAGGGGGGAACGAAGGTATGAGAGTGGAGCTGAGTGCAATAGATACGAGAGATGCTTGTGTTTTTAGAAGGCTTGGATTAGGGGTGCAACTTGGGCTGGGCTGAGCCCGAACCCGATTTTGAACGGTGTTGAAACTTACTTTTCCATAACTTGAACCCGAAAAATCCAAACCCGAGGAACTCGATTTATAAATATGATAGGGATAGGATTCAAGTGAACCCGAACCTGAAGAACCAGAGCCCGATTTCTCATTTTATATTTATTATAAAATATATTATATACATACTATTTAAACAATATTTCTTTATATTCTTCATATTTCATATTATTATATCTATATTTGAATACATTTTTGGCATATTGTAATTTTATTGTAAATAAAGTGTTATTTTCATTTATATTTATCTTTTATTTCTATCATTTACTTTTACACTTATTAATTTTCTTCTTTTATCTTAGTTTTGATGTTAAATTTTTTCTAGACATATTCTTTATATTACTATTTTTTAAAAAATATGTAGTTTGATTATATATTATTATATTTACTTACATAATTTGTTATTATTATTTATTCATATGAAATTCTAAACTTATCACTTTTAAATAAAATGTAAATTTATCAACATAAATTCCAACCCGAAACTGAACCCGAACCTGATTTTCAAAAATAGGATTAGGGTTTAGGTTTTACAAATAAGGTTAGGGTTAAGATTGATGTTTTATAAATAAGGTTAGGGTTAGGATTGAGGTAAATCCGAGTTTCATGAGCTCGAGTTGCACCCGTAGCTCGGATGAGTCCAGACAGTAGTAATTGAACTCAAAAGTGTACTGGGTGAGAATGCCCTGCCAACTAAAGCTAGCAACAGATACATGATGGAGTCAGAGCAAGAATAAGCTGTGGATGGCTGCATTTGTCCGGGCTGAGGCATTCAGAGAAGCCTGTCTGCCTTCTGTTCCGTTGTCTGATTGAGAAGCTTCTGGAGAAAAAAGATCGTACGGTTGGTTTTGGGGGCTTGCCTAATAAAAAAATTGCCTCATATATGCCTCAATAAGCTTTCAGTAATGTAACTTGTCTAATAAAAAAAATGTATGCCTGAACAAGCTTTCAGTAATGTGACTGATACTCATATTTTACCCCAAAAAAAAAAAAAAAAAATCCAATTGAAATCCTCTTTGTGAAATCCGTGCTATCGTGCTCTATGAGTAAAATCATGGGTTTTACTAGAAATTCTATTAAGGTACTCCCTGCCAACCAATTTTGAAACTGTACCTACTCCAATGCAATGTATGATTAAAATGTCAACTGCGTGAAATTCTGAGCCGGTTTACAAGTTTAATCAAATTTAGCGTGTCTCAATGCTCTACGACCCCTCGACCGTGCATCGTAGACCTTTGTATGGGGTAGCATATACAGTACAATCTCGTCACTTTATTGCGATTTCAGGATTAGTTGAATGGCTATTATTATACCAACAAATCCTAAACCAGGAGTGCATCAAAACAGACCCACGTCATGCATGGATTTATACATTGAGGGAAGGTCAAGTGCTCAGATCAGCAGTGAACCAGACAACATGTATGAACAATTCTGACTAAACAGGACATCAGATTGTCAGCATGCTATAGACCTGGTTACTCTACTCCAGAGTTCCTCCAACTGAAAGCAAACAGAATCTGTGCAAAACCATTCTCTGCACGCATACACATGTGGGCACATGCCCCAAGGGTTTTGACATGCTATTGCGCTGAGGCAAGGTCTAAAATGTCACCCATGGTTCGGGAAATGCATCGAGAGGCATGCATCTAAATATCCCACATGTAATCCTCCCATAAGGGAAAAAAAAAAAAAAAGCCCACATCTATCTTGCAAACTTTGGCATCAGCGCACCCTCTTAATTTCACAATAAAAAATCCTCTGTGATGGATTAAATACTCCTAGGTATGGACATCCCCGTTCATAATTTGACAACCAAGAAACATTCTTAGATATGGCGAATGATTTTGCAAAGCCTAGATCTTTAATTTAGTTTGACAGCCTGCTTCATTATCTAGACCAAATGAGTTATGGGCAAACCCACAGAAGAATAAAATCGAGCACCGAGTTGGTAACATAAACCAGATAAAGCAACACATACCTGAATCCAGAATTGCAATACCTAGTGCCTACCAACGAGATGTCCTGAATTCGTGAACCAACCAGATGAACTGTGTTACAAATGCACCGTCTATCTAGAAGGTCGGTGCTCAAATCTGAAACACAAAATCCTTAACAGCATGTAAGATTACAACTCATGCTAGAATTACAGGTGCCCAAACTTTTCAAAGCTGAGTCCTAAAGTCACACCATCATCATGAATGCTGGTTGCTCTCACTGAAATCTGTTGAATACAGGTTAGGTATTCCTGAAAGAATTTTTCGCATCTCGTCCCAAAAAGGAGTTTCCAGGACAAGATGGCTGAAGAATCAAGGGATCTTAGAGAGTAGGGAAAATTATTTGAGTCTCCAGATCTGTCATTTGATGCCGCAAGAGACCACTTTTTCAATTAAATGTTAATAAATTGGATTGCTTCAATGATTCCCTCTTGCGCTACACAGCCATACCAGCAAGTGACTTCTCCCCAGTCAGCAGAGGAAATTGACCAAAGAAAAAGGCCAGTCTTATAACACAACACATTTGGAGTCCCATCAGTCCATCTTCAGTATCACTCCAACAAAATGATATATCCGTCCATGTTTGTCAGAAATAAATGGTGGAAGCAGAAACTAAATGATGATCAAATCCATCATCTTCCACAGCAATCATCTTATTGCAGTTCTTGTCATATACCACTATTATAGTGGGGGGAAAAAAAGATGCTACCTGCCAATCAAACAGACACATGGGCAACAGAAATCAGCAGTGAGTGCTCAAGTCAACTCATATCTTGGATTATGCAGAAGTAGCTAAAGTCAAAATAATCAGAATTTGAAAGGGAAAAAAAAACAAAAAAAACAAAAACAAAAAGTAGATTTGCAGTCTACTGCAGTAGGCTGCCAAAGATAGCCCAGCAGCAAATGCCAATTTTTTACATTCTGAATTTTTTATTTTGAAAAAACGAAAAGAAAGAAAGAAATTGCAGAATTGTTAATTTCCACTTTGTATCTATAAAACCCACTTAGAAGGTAGCCTTTATTGACCAAATTGGGATGCAATGTTAGATAGATGCTTATGGAAGAAGTCAGGAAATCACATACAATCAACAAAGAGGGGAATCATAAATTCACCCAGAATCTGATTGTTGTTCAAATCAGTTATATGTCTAGCCCAGTGCATGCTCACATGACTGTTGATCAAAACAACTTAGCACCAAGTAAATTTCCAACGTGGATGATATATACAATGCATAAATTATATTAGTTGTCCCTTTCTAAGGATTGAGCAAAATGCTAACTTACTTCTCACTCCCTTTGAGATCACTGTATGGAGTTAGAGGAGGGAATGACGGGACAGACTGCAATATGATCTTGCGGCCACTTCTCAAACCTGGTGAAGAACTCATTCTCCTTAACTCACGTAAACAATTATGCGGAGGAGAGACACGCTTCTGATTTGGAGAACTTGTTTTCACTGCCTTGATGGGGGAGAAGGTATCTTTCAGTACGTCAGGAGTTTCATCTTCAGAAAAATTAGATGTTTCGCTGTCATAATCCTTATTCTTGACAATCTTACATCCCCTAAATCGAGCAGTAGGAGTGATAGGAGAATCATGCTGGAGACAAGAAGTAGATAAACTGCCATGTCCTAACTGCACCCTTGACTCCTTTAAAGGACATCCAGAATCAGATGCTGATGCAGTTGTGGCCTTTGATAGGTGAGGACGCTGCAGGGGGGAAATGTCAAATATGCCAGTACATCTGTCCCATCTGGATGAAAATGGATCCATTCCCATCAACTTACGGTGATCCAGGTGATCATAGCTAGCCAGATCTGTGCCTTCTTCTCTTGCAGTGATGAGACTACTACTGGAGTTTCCAGAGGACCTTGGTGATTTTCTGTATGACGTTGAAAGCGACGCTTCAGATTCCGATGATGTTAATTGACGTTTTCTTGTAGAAGGCCTATCCTTAGGCATATCCCTTGCAATACTGACAGGAGAAACAGATCAGCCAAACATAAAATGAGATGCAAGACCTAAGTCGAATTGTGGCATAATTGCAATGGAACCTTACTTTGAGCACCGGTATAATGGCGTTGGGTTAGTGAGATCCACATAAGTTTGATCACTGAGTGAAATATCATTCTCAAAATCCATTTTAGCCTTCTTATTGGAGTTATTCTCCAATTGATCTTCTTCAGCCTTTCTATGTTCTGCTTCTATTATTTCACCAAAGCCTGTAACAAAGCAAAATTCTTGGTCACAGAGAAAACAAAACAAAGCAATTTCTGGGTCACACACAAAACAAAACAAAGTGTTAATTCAGCCATGTTCATTATTGTTATCATCTACATTATATCCTAAAGCATCAGAAAGCTTGCGACATGTCATGATAAAATTTATTAGTTAGCAATTTGGATCTTTGTTCATTGAGGAAAGTACAACTGGAATTAACATTCCAATAAATTATATTCCATTATAAATCTCTTGAAGAAGAATACTCCTATTTGAAAGGAATAGAGAACTTGGTCCATTTGCAAGCGCAGTACCACCATAGGTGACCTACTCCCATATCACCGTATTGATACAAATATAGGGTGTATTTGGTAATGAGAAGAAAATGATAAGTTAAAACTTTTCACTCTTTATAACTACCCTATTTTAAAATTATTTCTTCACATTTTCTCATACAACTACCTTATTTTCTAATCATTTTTACACAACTAACGTATTTATTTTAACGTTATTTTCTTTATACCTCGTCATTACCTCTGTCATATCACATCATTTTCCATCAATTTAACAACTTTCACACCAAATTTTCATCTAAAAGTTTTATTACTTCCCAAATATAAACATAACATAATGCCTTGGCAAGTATGAAGCCCAAACTTTTCCCCGTGCAAGCAGAATATCACATGAAAGGGTGCATTTAAACAGTGGAAATAAAAAATGTATATATATCTTAGGAGAATGGGAGGAAATAGGTTAATGTGAATAAAAATGATGTTGCGAAGTAGAGAAAAGAGATAAATATAAAGATTTTAAATAGAGGACAAAGGTTACTTTTTTGTATGTGTGTTCTCATGTGGAAATGATAATAATGGAAAATATGGGAGAAATTGGAGACCATGAAAAAAAAATCCCACAAAAAGTTTTCCAACATTTTTACCCTATTTTCCAATCATTTCTTCACATTTTTCTATACAATTACCCTATTTTTTAATAATTTATCCACATTTTTTCATATAAATATCCTCTTTATTTTAACTTTATCCTCTTTGTTCCTCATCATGATCCCTATCATATCACATCACTCTCCTATTTTTAGAAACTTTTCCTCATATTTTCTTCTCAAAACGCCAAAAACACCCATAGTTTTGATTGTGGAAAAGGCAGAACTAATTGAGTAGACAAACATCCTATATACTAGATGGTCCTTTCTCCCTATCTAAACACAATTTTCTGCTTAGGAATGAGGAAAAGAAGTGGGGAAGAAAAGAAATATAGAAAAGTGAGAGAAAGTACAAGAAATGACGGTGTGATATAGAGTAATATCTAAAAATAAAGCAAACAAGGACAAATAGATGGCTTTTTCTATGCAAAGATGAGGAAAGATGATAGAAAATACACTTAATAACAAAGAGAAGTAAGATTGTTAGCATCTACAAAGTCAAATAACAATAAAAGTGGAGATTGAATCTAGTGCACCTGGGCGCACATAGCTTCGGTGCATCCATGTGCAAAAATATCTACAAACCTCTAAAATTCGTAAAACTTGATACATGTGTTAAATACATCTAGATTAACAGTTGTATAAAAAAAATTTCAAAAAAAATAAGTTAAATCCATGCAGGTGCACCCAGGTGCATTTAGTCATGTGCCATAAAAGTGTGTAAATGATGCAAAAGTTTTCCACCTTCTTTCTTCATTGCAAATATAGCTGCACAACACAACCTAGACAAATCTTTGCATTCACTATTATTATCCTTTTTCTGAAAAAAATTAACATTATACACCTATTTTCTTATTGTCTTAATTTAAAATCCAGATGAAGCTACATAACTTATGTTACAAGCTGTAATGTAGAATACACTTCACACTTACCACATGCTTTGCATCATTCTTTTTATAGGATTTCAGAAGGAAATCTTCTAATGATTTAAATACATAGGATTATCAAGATATTTTACTATTAGGAAGAAAAGAAAGGTGTTTAATTGTTAATGCTAAGAACTGAGACTGGCAGACAGATAGGTTTCCATCAAAAGTATTTTATCTTCAGTCCTTCCTATATTTTTGGTTGGCCAAAATTGCACTCAAACAGTTCACTCAAAAAAAAAAAAAAATTCGTGCTAGAACAAAATATGGAACCATGGGTATTTGGGCCGAGCTCAGATTTGGCTGGTGAATTTTATAGAATTGAAACACCAAACATGCAATAAAATAATCAGCAGGGAAACATCAAAGCTGCTGCTGCCCTAGTTGTGTTAGCATCCTAGAATCAACATTTTATATGATAAAAAAATTGAGAGAGAGGCTTTAATTGAAGAACAGATTTGTTGTAGCATAATCCAAAAAAAGGACTAACAAGCAGGTTCCATTTGATCATAATCTGAACAGATATTTTTA
Source organism: Annona cherimola (assembly GCA_030490835.1). Taxonomy (NCBI): domain Eukaryota; kingdom Viridiplantae; phylum Streptophyta; class Magnoliopsida; order Magnoliales; family Annonaceae; genus Annona; species Annona cherimola. The sequence goes on along the minus strand of CM059977.1, from coordinate 5,503,290 downwards.
ATACACAATATGAACATATTGAATAATTCAATTAATATTTAAATAATTTCAGCTTGAACTGAGAGTCTTTCCCAAGAATCAATAATCAGCTTGTGAAGCCAACCACAATGGTTAAAACTCTCAACCAGACTTCTATAACAAGTGGCAGCCAAAAGGGTGCCCTTCTAGTTATGTACGCGCCAGATATTCAACTCCTGCATATCTGCAGACCATTCGTTGACTGTCTTATGTTACTTGATGATTAAGTATTGGTATCATGGCAAAACAAGAACCTCAAATGGCAGAGTCTGACCATCCAGGATACAGAAAACATGTCCATAGCAACTAGAAGCAATTAAAAAGGAGGAACAACAACAACAACAAATTTTCAGTTATTGCATCCCACTTGTTCTCAGTATATTAGCCTGCTTGGCTGTTCACGAGATAAATTTAGCTTCTTTAAATCAAAAGGACAAATGGTGAGTGAAGTGTGGCAACTCTCAAAAACTTTTACCATCTTTCTTGCCGAAAATATTTGCACATCCCTCGCACCGGCATCCAGCAGAACATCCAACACCAGCCTTAAAAAGGGAAAAACCACATTCAATTAGAACAAGCAGAAAACAGGACAGGGCAAGAAAAATAAAGCATACAAATGGGGAAAAAATGAAACCTGATAGCATTCACAATATTTTTTCAGACACCTAGACTTCTTGCAATTGCATCCTCTTTTATGCCTAGCTGAGGCAGGTGTTGTCAAGTTTCCATCTTCCTACAAAACAATCAACTATCTAAGACAAATTTCCAGAAAGTAAAAGAACACCCAGGATGAGCTATTGGAAAAAAAAAAAAGTTTTTACTCCATTGGTCAGTGGAGAATCAGCAACATGCCGCACTATCTTTGGAGCAAATGCAAGAGGATTGCGGGATTCTATCTGCTGCCGGGTTCCAAGAACTGTCTCTTGATGTTCAGGCTTGTTGAAGCATTCTTGGCATGAACAAGGTTCAGCACAATATAAACCTGCAGCAAAGCAATCACAGTAGCTGCACAAGAAGAAAAAAAAAAGTATTCAATTTTATTGACATACAAAGAGTCAATTGTGAGTTTATGTAAGGCCATAGCCAATGGATTATTTTGAACACACCCCATCCACACTCACAGTTTCAGACATTTTGACTTCTTGCAATTGCAGCGTTTACAACCAACATCCTCCACATGAGAGTCTCCCTTTCTTGGAATCAAACTGTCGATTAAATTACTTCCACAAAGTCAAATTTGAGATAAATATCTGAACAAAAATTAGATTAAATCAAAGCACAAACATGCCTCTTCTTTCCAGGACTCATTTGGTTGACCTCCTCATGCAAAGAAGCATCTTCCAAAGAGAGCATTTCGTTCTCAAATGGGATCAATTGCTGTTCACCAGGTATTGATTGAAGAGAGCTCGAAGCTTTTATATTCTGCAGTGAAGTCTTGAAGTTGGTGGGGGAATTTGTGACTGTTAGACCTTGATGTTCCTGTTGATCGACTTCTGTCCTTTCAACAGAAGTCAGCAGCAGGTCCACTTTCATGCTTGACTTTATAGAAGATTTCATTGCAGAAACTGGAGCTAACAAACCCTTGGAATTTTGTGATAAAAGACTGTTCCCAGAGAGTGGCTTCTCCGCTTTTGCATTTTCACAATCACTTTCAGATGGCTTTCTCATGCCAGAGCTCACGGCAATAGTCCTTCCAATGCTGTTCAAATGTAAGCCAATGCCAGATGGCATGGAACCTGGGGTGGAAGAACTGTAATCTTTCCTAGCACTATCAGATTGATCGATGCGGGTTGGGAGAGATTTTAATGAATGGAAAGGCAAACAATGAAATGCCTGCTGGGAAGTGATAACTTGCTTGCTACTCGTGGCTATATTTGGTTCTACAGGGGATTGTCTGAAAGGTGACCTTGCATTCTGAAGAGTATTTGACTGATTCCATGAACTACTGCTTCCCCTAGGATTCGGACAATCAGCAGCAGATTCAAACTGAAGGCGTCTCCTCATGCCAAATTGGTGTTGATTTGATTCCTGCATTCACTATTACAATTATTTATTGCAAGAAATCTTGAAAACAACATTTGGAAAGAATGTAAGAATGGTAGCCTGCCTATTGTGCTTTAATTGATTTCTCAAAGCCACAGTGAAAGCTCATCACCATGTATGATCCTTCCCCTTCGAACGTCAGTACAGTGGCCAACAACAACTCAAGATTAATTACATCTTATGCTCTGTTCTTTAAGTACTAAACAATCTGAGGCACTAGATGTATTCAATAACCTTCTACCCTTCAAATGATGGACTATATAATTAACAGAGAGAGAGAGAGAGGGGATGAACCTATCTCTCAGTGGAAAATGCAAAGTCAACTTGCATTAAAAGTTAATGCTATGCAAATAATACCCAGAAAGAAAAAATAAACAAAAAAATCAGTACACAAGCTTAGCTAATGATGAAATTCAAGGAACTTCAGCGGAAATACACCACAGCTTCAATGAATCAATATGTCAAAGACAACCCAGCATTCTTAGTTCTTACTACTGCCTTAAAGTTGAATTCAGCCATTATTTTTTTCTGAAATAAGAAGAACTATATAAAATTAGATTTAGAAACTCACAAGGAGATTAAACAAATGCTTTTTTCTGAAACAAGAAGAATTATATAAAATTAGATTTAGAAACTCACAAGGGGATTAAACAAATGCTAAAGGAACACAACAGTCCACTTTGTAAGGCAAAACTTTTCTTCAACATAACAGATCTCGCATGGTTCAGGATGATGACACAGAAATGAGAAGAGATTGAATAACGGATGACAACTGCACAATTTTTTATATCCATATAATAATTTCTCCACAATTACACTTTGAAAGAACTGAGGTACTCCGCCATTACATTTTAAAAGAGCTGAGATATATTATCCATGTCTTCTAAGCCTGAAACATGAAGAATTAAACCATGCAAACATGGGACCTTGCCTGGAAGCAATTGAAAGAAAAAATGAAAAGAGTACATTTGGAATATATATTTCTTTCCAATCGCATGCATTAATTATTATTTGGACAGCAATACATCAAAAGGAGGCAGCTCGATCTATTCACTCTATATCACAAAGATGACAAGGACACGACTTGATCCAATCTTCAATCTAGATCACAAAAATCACAATGAAATGGATGCAAGCAGCACACACATTGAAAACTGCTTTTCAATTAACTGTTTTTGCAGTCACTGGACGAAAGTTCAGTGTGACACAAAAAAGAGGTGACCAATAGTTGCATTGTTACTTAACAAAGAAGCTAAATTAAACTTGTTCAACGTACTAGTTCGTACCTCACAATCATATGGCATTTCACAATCAAAACCACTACAGGATATAGCTCCATTTTCCTCACTGAGGACACTATCTGCTCCGCCATGCGGGAAACATCCAGGAAGCAATGATGGGGTGTTACGCAATTCATCAACCTCCCTGCTTTCTGCATGATGCAGCTGGACCTCCAGTGTCCTCTGATGATGGTGGCCAGAAGTATTGGACATTTTCTCATCACATTCCAGAATCCCAGGAGTATCATGATCCATGAAATGCTGTCTATTCTGATTACGCCGACTGGGATAACTAGATAAATCAGGCTCAGTTGGATGATTAATTTTCTTAGATGCTGAACTATGTGAGCCATGATGACTCCTTCCATTATTCTTTTCCTTAGCCCCATCAAACTCTTTTGCACCTACTTCAGTCCCTGGTGGCTCTACATGATCTGGTGAATTCACATTTTCTTTCTCTCTAGCTTGCACAGATGAATTTAGGATTATGTTCCTCTTATTATTCGCATCTTTCTGAATTCCTCCACCTTCATCAACCAGCTCTGAACTTGCTTCTTTTATGTTACAACAGTCACTTTGTAAGACATTAGAAGGATTGGCAGCTTGGCTTGAATGTAGGTCTCGCAAATCAGTTGAATTCACACACTCCTCAAGAGGATCAGCAAGAAATTCATCCACACATCCTGAAGGACTGAGGGGGTGTTCTTGCGCAGAGTCCTTCTCTTCAAGAAGTTCCTCAGTTTGTTGAATCAACCCAACTGCTGGTTGGGAGGTAGAAGGCTGAGTAACTTCTGGAACAACCGTAAGCATTCCAACTCCATCATCATATGCCAAAGACAGTTGAGCATCAGATGATACTAAACATTGAGGCCTGAAACAGCACCAGTAACATCACTGACAAGCTATTCACGAAGGCAACATTAAATCCAGTAATTGAAATCAGTAGAATTTTCAAGATATACCGTTTTAGGATATTTGTTTCTCGCTGCGGATTAATACGTGGTGATGTAAAAACCTGTGGTGTTGGAGGCACGCCATCCTCATGAAACAACCTCCCAGCACGTGTGTGCTTAGTTGGCTTTATAGGAGACAAAGTACTAAGATAATTAAAGAAAGGAGAATCCTGTAGAATATGTGTGTGTGTTAAAAATTAACCTCAAAATTCGTGTAAAGATAAACTAAAAAATAATGAAAAAATCACCTGCCATCAATCATAATTCAAGAAAATAGTGATTCCAGACAAAAAATAAAATTTGAAGAATAGCAAGCATGGCTTTGTTTCTATTTTCCAATTCATTTCAAACTGGTGGTTTTGGTTCATTAGTTTAGAGTTCAGTGTCTAGGACTGGCTATTAAAGGTAAAAAGAAAATAAGCAACATGGAATTTCATACATATCCAGAACTCTGTTACCTATGTCAACATTCAGACAGCATTTAATCTTGGTAGTAGAATCAGAAATTGCAACATTTTGAAGAGTTACCTACACCACAAAATCAGCCTGGCAGAGAATATTTACCCCAATCAGGAGCAACACAAGTGATATCAAGAAATACACCAATTTCGTAAAGCAAAGAACAAAATAGTTACAAAGGCCAGAGATCCCAATCTTCTAAACTCCCATGGAGCTTGAATGCAATGCCATCTCGCTTCCTACATGTTTCAGTTGATGGCAGAAAACAAAAGCAAATTGAACTGTCTGAGCAACCTCGATTTTTAGTGAATGCCTCTTCTTCAGACACATATGAACCGTCCAAGCAACATGATTTTGTGTGGATGCCTCTTCCATAAAGGAGCACAAATAGTATCCTATGTGCCAGATTTTGTGTTGCAACTGCTAAAATGGTGTAGCTGTTGGAATTTCTGGACATACATATATTATTTATATATATGTGCTATCATAAATTAATGGTCCAAATTATAAAAGTGATCTTATAAGGATTTATGGACCTAAATCATTTAATAAAGCATGGATCTCCTATGCGTAGAAACCATATAGCCTAGATTCCAATTTCTAGTTTTATGATGGACTAAATTGGAAATAGGAAACTAGACTTCCTATAAAATGGGTTGTGGTCCCCGAGTTATGCACCGGTTGGTTTTCTCTCTGCCATCCATCAGCAGAAAGGAAGAGGAGCAACACTCTCCCATAATCCTCAGTGCACTAACTTGGAAGACCCAAAGCCAAAGATCATTAGCATCCATGGATTCAGGTACGCTTCCGCTTATGGTTTTAATTTCTTGATAATTTTAGCATGAGACAGATCCTGCATTGATTATGGATTTAATCAATGGTTGTTTTTCTAACAAGTGGTATCAGAGCCATAATCTTCATGTTAGATTATTGAGAAAGATTTATGAATTCATGTATGCTGTTTGAATGCATGTAAAGGATTTATAGAAAATCAAAAACCTAGTTACGGCTGCCACAGTTCATCTGGAATTTATCAAAAAAAAAAAAAAAAAAAAAAAAAAATCTTGCTGCCTGGATTTTTGCCGTCGCCGTCGAGATTGGGTTTGCCACTGGGATGCCGGATCTGGTGCTTTGTGCCGCTGGAAAAAGAGCTGCCGAGTATCTGGATTCAGATCTGGAGTTGCGCTGCCGGTTTTGTCGCCGCCGGATCTTAGATGTTTCACTGCTGGTTTTGTTGCCGCAGAGTTTGAATTACTTTGCCACATTTCCTTTTGATTTTTATATTAAAAAAAATGAAAGGGACGATTCATGATATCGCTGTATCCTTTTGATTTTCATATTAAAAAAAATGAAAGGTAGGATTCATGATCGTTGTCCTCTTCTCCATTTTTGGTTTTGAATCTTGATGCAAATGAATAAAATAAAAATGAAAGGGATGGAAAGTCAAAAGCAGTATTCATGATCGTTGTCTTCTTCTTTATTATTAAAACAAAAGACAATTGGAAATCGCACCGCTTTCTGCTTGTTTTCGCTGGATTCAGCCAGTGTTGGGTTTCCGTTTGCGATCCGGCTTCTGGGATTTAGACGCTGGCTGGCAGTGATGACAGCGTTTTGGGAGCTGGAAGCCAGACGCCGAAATCCAAGGTGGATCAGCGACGGCACTGGACGGGGCCGCTGGATGCTTCTGCTGGGCGGCTTGCGTTCCGAACGGACTGGCTGCCGAAGAAGACGATCAGCAGTGTCCGGGCGGCTGTTGCTGGCGACAGCGCCTTGGCTGGCGGGTTCGGCTGCAAGGCAGCACGGTGTGCGGCGGCATAGGGGCAGTGTGTAGGCTGCGGCGGCATAGGGGCAGTGGGGTGGGTTGTGTAGGCTGCGGCGGCATAGGGGCATTGTGTAGGCTGCGGCGGGATGGGGGCAGTAGGGTGGCTTGTGTAGACTGCGGCGGCACGGGGAAATGGTAGCTAAGGTTAGGGTTTTTTGTTTTTAAGGGAGGAGATGAACTTTTACAGAAAACCCCCTGGCTAGATAAATTGTATAAAACTCCTTTGCAGAAATTTGCAAACCGCCCCCTTTGTGGAAATTACAAATAGGCCACAGAAATTTTCGAGCTGGGCCAGGCCTGAGCCCAATTCATCAGGCCCATAGCTAAACTCCTCCTTTGTACCTGGGCGGGCCTGTGAAACAGGCCCAGGTGGAAACAGCCCAGTTCAAGCAGGCCCAGTCAGCCCAGATCTAAAAGCCCAGCCCATTCAGTTAAGCCCGTTTCAGCCCACCCACAGTACAGCCCACCAGAAAAGGACACGTGGCAGCCCAATAACCGTCCAAATTAAAATGCACACATCTTATGATCCCTTTATCCGATTTGGACGATCTAATAGTGGTTTTCTATGTTTTAGGACATTCTGGATTGAATGGAAGGGTCAGATTAACCTAAATAGATCCAAAAATATTATTTTTGTGAAATTAATGCATGCAAATTTTGAATTAAATATGCAATTAATTCATGTGGTTAGTTTATGAATGTTTAGAAAGCAAATTATGTATAATAACATGTGATTATGATTTATTGCTTTCCATTAAGTTTTAAATTAACCAATTATCATGCATGATTTTATTCTATTTTTGGATCTTTTGGAATTTAAATTTCAAATAATGGCGTAAATATTCTTTATGAATGTCTGATATTTTAAAATAAATTAATTGAAACAACATGCTGCCAAAGTAGCCTCTCTTGTGTAGATTAATTTATTTTTAAAATATTATGATGATTGTGTGATGTAATTCATGCGAATTTTAATCGGCCCAAAGGAAGGTTAATTTTTGGCCGAATTATATTCACACATGTGGTAATAAATATGTGACAATTATTTGGTTTTCCATGTGAATAATAAGTCGGTCCAAAGAAAGGCTTATTATTTGACAGGATTTTATTATCAATATTTGATTACTACAACAAGAGTACCATTTACAAGTTAATATTTCTGTCCAAAGACTAAATATTAATGTTGTGCTAGGTATCTTGTGATGGGTCTTGCCATTATTTGAATTTTTACTAAAGTTTTATGTTTGGAATTCAGAAATAAGTTCAATATTTTGGATTTTTTATTAAATTCAAATAATGGTACAAGTATTTTTATGGATGTCTAATGTTTTAAAATAAATTGATTGCAACAACATGCTACCAAAGTAGCCTCTCTTGTGTAAGTTAATTTATTTTTAAGACATTAAGATAATTGTGTGTATGTAATTCATGCGAATATTCATCGGCCCAAAGGAAGATTAATATTTGGCCGAATTGCGTACACACTTATGGTAATAAATATACAACAATTATTTGGTACTCCATGTGAATAACAAGTCGGTCCAAAGAAAGGCTTGTTATTTGACATGATTTTATTGTTAAATATTTGATTACTACACTAAAATATTGTGGATATGTAATTATGCGGATATTAATCGGCCCAAAGGAAGATTAATATTTGGCCGGATTACATAGACATATGTGGTGATAAATATGTGATAATTATTAGGCATTCCATGTGAACAATAGTCGGTCCAAAGAAAGGCTTATTGTTTGACAGGACTTTATTATCAATATTTGATCACTGCACCAAGAGTACCACTTACAAATTAATACTTTTGTCCAAAGACTAAGTATTAATGTTGTACTAGGTATCTTGTGATGGGCCCTACCATTATTTGAATTGCTAAAGTTCTATATAAAAGTTATGTGAACATATTGTTTTGTTTAATTTTTGGTTAACTTATCTGCTTGTGCTATATCTGCCAGCATTTATTCTATTTTCATATTGAGTAATGAAAATAAAATATTATGATCATTCTAGGCATTATGAATCTAAACCATGCACTAAGGATTGAACGATTCACTACTCTTGTGGTTAAAAGTTCCAATAAGAAAAAAAATGGAACTTTGATAAGTGAGATTGTTAAAATTGCATGTGTTTTATGATTATAAAGTATAAAATTTTGAAAATTTTCAAGGGGGTATCATGTCCAAAAAGGTAACTAATGCCAATATTTATATTCAGAAAATTCTAAAGTATTGCTAAAGGTAATAAAGATGAAACGAGTACGATTCATTCGAATTTGTTTTCAATAAGGTATAAAGTTAAAGGAAATATAAGGGAGTACTTATCTCTTCTTACTTTGAAACTAAAGGCACTAAGGATAAAGCGGATTTGCTTGTGCATTTAGTTTTGATTCTCCTAAACACAATTTGGTCAGTTTAAAGTTAATTATAACTGACAAAAGGATAAATGATCTCTTGATGAGTTTATTTTTATTATTATGTGCAAAAGGAGAATAAATTAAAGTAAGAATATACTAAAAGTATTCACTTGGCAAGTACCTTTAAGGACATGAAAAATGATAAATAAACTATGGATGGTCCAATACAAATTTGGTTATTACTTTTGACAGGTTCTTGGACACATAGAGGAGAATTGTACTAATAATGGGTACATTTTTCACTTTGGTTTGTTCAGTATTAATTTAGCCTTAGACCCAAGACACATTTTTTTTTATGAATAGATTTGGTGTTGCTATTCATGTAAGGGTGTCTATGTGAGGTTACTTAAGTTGCTAAAAGGCCAAATGATGATGAAAGATTCATCGATGGAGGCGATAGCAAATCAAATACTATTGAGGCTATATGGTCATTTAAGTTATTATTCAAAAGAGATATATGGTACCATTTTTTTTTAAATGGAATTTGGTTTCTATTTCTGTATTGAATAAATTTAGTTATTTTTATTCATTTGGAAATAGTCATTTTAATTCCTTCTTTTGAATTTAAATATTATTGGATATGCTGAACAATATCAAGATGTAAATCCTATGATCCCACATTCAGTTCTATTGAGACCAAAAATGTCAATTCTTTGAGGAAATTGAGCTTGAGGGGGAGATATAGTTAGGGACTATGTCTTTAAAGAGAAATCTATAAGACATCATTGATAAACAGGACATTCCTGATGATCAAGCTCAACAACCTCAAGAATGGATGCCATTGAAGAGATCTACTAGAGGAAGGAGAATGCGGTTTCTGATGGTTACATCAGATTTCTCCAATACATCAGGATGACATTGAATTGGTGGAACGTGATTTCATCAAGCAATGTAAAGTAAAACCTCTCAAAAGTAGATTGATGCCATAAGTATGTGATTAAGTTCATGAAAGATAATGACGATTTGGTAGCCTGTTCCATTACCTAAAGGTATAAAACTGATTGGTTATAAATGGATATTTAAAACCAAGAAGGAAGGTAATGTGGAAAGGCATAAGGCTTGTCTTGTCTTAATGAACTTTACTCAAAAGGAAGGCATAGATTACAAAGAAATTTTCTCTCCGGTTTTATTGAAAATTTCTTTCAAGATAAATGGTTTTAATAATGGGTTTTAACCTTGAGCTATGGTAAATGGATGTAAAGATAACATTTATAATAAGCTTTCAGTTTTTAAGATAAAAAGATCCATCTACAAGCTTAAGCAAGTTTCCTAATAATGGTATTGCAAATGTCATCAAATTGTCATTTCATTTGGTCTTGAAATGAATTCGGTTGATGATTGCATATACTATAATTTCAGTGGGAGTAATCATATTTTCAGTGGGAGTAACATAGATATACTGTTTCCCAACATCAAGATAAGTTTATTGCATAAACTTAAGATATTTTTGTCAAAGAATTTTGAAAAGAAATATGTCTTTTGTATTAGGAATTCAGATATATCAAGATTATTCTAGATGTATTCTTGGATTATTACAAAATACCCATATTAAGAAAATATTTAAGATACTTGATGTGCAGGATTGCAAATTAGGAAATACCTCCTTGCTAAGGAAGACAAAATTAATTTTATCTAAATCAATGTCCCAAGAATGATTTTAAGTCTAAGGAAATGCAAAAGACTCCCTATGCTTTAGCAGTGGGAAGTTTGATTTATGTTCAGGTTTTGAATCTCAAGATGTATGTATTCGGTTACAGCGTACATTATTGGGATGTTGGGCAGATATTTTAAGTAATTCAGGAATGGATCTTTAAGATGCAGCCAAACAGATTTTTAAAACATTTTTTAGAAAACAAAATATTATATGTTCACATACAGAAAGTCATATAAGTAAGAGATCATTTGGTATTCAGATTATTACTTTATTGGATGCAAATACAGTTTGAGATCCACTTCAGGCTATATTTATCTGTTTGTTGGAAAAGCTATATCAGGAAAAAGTGCTTAGCAGACACTTATAGCTTTTCAACCATGACAACAGAGTTTATAGCATATTATGGGGCATCCAATTATGGAATATGACTACAGAATATTGTCACAGGGCTGCAAAATATAAATAACATTGAAAGACCACTGAAGTTATTTCGTGACAATAAATTAGTAGTCAGTCTAATATTCCAACAACAACAGGAGTTCAGCAATGTTCCTGGTTGTTAAGGAAAGGATTCAGGAAAATAAAGTGTCTTTAAAGCATATTGCGACAAACTCCAAAATTGCGGATCCGCTTACTAAGAGTAACACCTTATGGTCTTTCATGAGCGTATTGCTCATACAGGTGTTGTATCATTTAATGATATGCTAGTTAAGTGGGAGTTTGTATTTATTTGCTTTTCTGGTTTAGACACTTTACTATGGTTATGGATATTTTCTGCAGAAATAAAGAATTCAGTATTTTTGATTTTTCAGTACTTTTGGTATTGGTTTGATCTCACAAAATAAGGTGGACCAGTTGGAAATAGACATGTTAGATCACATTACATGTAATTTCCATGCTACGCATCCATGCTTGATCTATGTCGTTTAGTTATGTTTGATATATGTGATCTTGGATGGGTCTAGTTACGATAAATGTAACAAAGGCCGCCTTGGTTCTATGTTGGCATAATTAATGGACGAGATTGTTCGGAAATGATTTTGGTATGATAGCATAAGGTTTTGAGCTCATAAGGTCATATATATAATTATAAAATACATGTAGTCCAAGTGGGAGATTGTTGGAATTTCTGGACATACATATATTATTTATATATATGTGCTATCATAAATTAATGGTCCAAATTATAAAAGTGATCTTATAAGGATTTATGGACCTAAATCATTTAATAAAGCATGGATCTCCTATGCGTAGAAACCATATAGCCTAGATTCCAATTTCTAGTTTTATGATGGACTAAATTGGAAATAGGAAACTAGACTTCCTATAAAATGGGTTGTGGTCCCCGAGTTATGCACCGGTTGGTTTTCTCTCTGCCATCCATCAGCAGAAAGGAAGAGGAGCAACACTCTCCCATAATCCTCAGTGCACTAACTTGGAAGACCCAAAGCCAAAGATCATTAGCATCCATGGATTCAGGTACGCTTCCGCTTATGGTTTTAATTTCTTGATAATTTTAGCATGAGACAGATCCTGCATTGATTATGGATTTAATCAATGGTTGTTTTTCTAACAGTAGCAACTTGTAAACTCTTGCTGTATATTCTCCCAAACTACACACTCTCACGCAATAGTAACACCCCAGATGCACCAGGAATTCTCAATCGAATGAAATTTGGAGAAGAAATGTATGATGCTCCACAAGCCTCTTAGAAATATATGGCAGATTTCTAGCCAATTGCGACATTCTACTCAAAAGGGCTTCGTTGATGGTTGGGAAAGTCAGAAGCTGCAGTGACATAACTAGTGAGTTTTCGTCTGCACCACACAGAAGATGCAAACACAAATAAGGAAGGTCGGAGCAAGCCGCATGCCAACATTCATTCAAGCACGTTTCAACATGCGCACAATACCTTCGAATAACCCACTGGCCAACAGAGCCACGAATAAAACAAATGTACTGAAATAGCACCTGCCCCTCGGGATTTCCACACCCCCAAATCCTAAACCCTAAAATTCAAAAAATCCCACCAGCGACGGGGGAAAAGGCAGAACTTTCCACATCTACAGATTCGTTCTGCTCGTTGACCACAGAGATCCTCGGACAAAATTAGAAAATCAACTTTCCAACTATTAAAAAACAAGGTGGAAGAGAGAAAGGAATCCAACACACGGGTGGGAAAATGGGTAAAATTCATCAAATACCTGACATGAGGGAGATTGCGAGGACGACGAGGGAGGGAGGCTGATGGTTTCAGGAGAATCCATGGATTGAAACCCTAACCTCAGATCGCCTTCTACGCATTTTTTTCCTTCCTTTTTTATCGACTTATTCTCCTTCTGAAACCGACGGAAAGTGAGATGATGAAAATGAGCATTTTACTACCGCATTTATTTATTTTTAATTTTTAGCAAAAACAGAATATGGAGTGGAAAAAAGTGAGCGGAAAAATGGAGTGTAGAATGTGCGCTTCCCCACTTAAACCTTTCGCTAAGGGCGGGAAAAACGCAGATAGAAAAAAATCCGGTGGGTTCAGTTGCACGCTATTGTCATGCTCACCACCTTGGAAATGTTTTAAGTCACTCTTGAGTGTGTTTGGGAATGAATAAAATTTTTGATGAAAAGTTTTGGAGAGTTAAAGTTGTCAAATGATGTGATATGATAGGGGTAACGATGAGTAGTAAAGAGAATAAAGTTAAAATAGATAGGTTAGTTGTGTGGATAGTTGGGTAGAAATGATTAAAAAGTAAGATAGTTTATAGGAAAATATGAAAAAATGATTAAAAATTATAATAGTTGCAGAGAGTGAAAAGTTTTAGATTGAAAAGTTTTAACTTGACATTTTTTATTAATTGCCAAACACACCCTGAGTTTCCATTTATCCAAAAATTAATGCCTAATTCATATCATAACGGGAATTTTTATTCATAAAGTATTTAATAATGAAACTTATTATCAAATCTAAAATTTGAGTAATATGCATGCTTAATCTTTTTTTCTATATAGTTGGCTTGCGCCATATATTTTCTCTAGCATTAGACACGATACGGATGGTTGAGATCATCACATTTTCGTTGTGAAACTTGTGAGATAGAGTGGAATATTGAGGTAGTTGCATGCAATAGTAAAACCAGCCGGCAGTCGTCGGCATGATTTCAATGGACTGGAATAAATGATGTGATTTTATTTCATAATTTATACAATAATAATATGCGCCATCTTTGGTTGCACAGGTCAGAACAGGCACTTACTGCTCGGCCTTGCTGCCAAGTATTAGAAAGCTGCTAAGTGCTAATTAAGGTTTACAGTGCAGAGTTGGCACTTGCAGAGTACACTGAGCTTCTCTCTCTCTCTCTCGCGCGCGCGACCATGTGGAGTCGACGATTCTAGTCAATGGGGAAGTTTACTTACACTAAGCTAACCGGGCTACCTTGTTTTTCTTAGATAAGTCAAGATAAATACCAAAAAGAAAGAAAGAAAGAAAAAAAAAAAAAAACCACGCCTTATGTGTATTGCGGTATCGAGATGAAAAGATGAAGGTATATTTGCAAAAGATCTGGTTAAGAAAAATAGTTTAATGTAGTGGATTCCTGATCTACAACCGGGATTGCGTATTCGTTTTTGAGGGACAAGTTAGGTTACTGGAAGCCGCATCGAATTGGAAATATGATAATTCACGAGACTCTATTTTGGAACGTTCGGCTTGGCTTGCAGCGTAAATGGATTCGCAAATGACATTGATGGGGACACTTTTGGGTTGTTTAGGTTGTACTATCTGGAGAAGGACATCGCTGTAGGGCAATTATCATTCTAAAACCTGTTTGCCTATAAATCTAAAATCTGATGAATTTATGACGTGTCTGGTGGTGTATCTTCATGTAGGTTGGCGTTAATAAATAATGACGAAATAATTAAAATTAACTTGGAGTCTATGTAGATTGGCGTTAATAAATAATGACCAAAAAAATTAAAATTAACTGGGAGACATGTCACATTAGAGCAGAAAAATGAAATTTTCTTGAAGATGAGACTTTACTTTCCCTTCTCCCTTTCCCTACAGGTCTAAAAACAAAACAAGATTTTGAGAAAAATTAAAAGATAAGAAATGACATCGTTGGTATAGAAAATGGGGGAAAAAGTCCCCATTTTAATCATGTGACTTTATATTAATGACGGAGCGTTTTTCATACCATCATCAAAGTGGGCCAGAATAGAAAGAGTTACACGAAAAAACTAAAAAATTCTAGTATAACTTCATCGCATAGATGCATCACCCTTTAACTATTCTAACAGTCTCATCTATGTTAGGAAAAATTCATTTTATCCCTACAACATTTGCCCTTAATTCTTAATATAACTCCCAATGTTTTGCAAATTGCTTTTATACTCATAAGATTTCACTTTAAATTCATTTTATATCTATGTTATCAAAACGATCATTATCTAACATAATGAAAACACAATTTTGCCTCTAACAAATTTCCCAAATAAAACAATTCAATTCTTAGGGCAAATAAAACAATTCAATTCTTAGGGTAAAAAACAGTTGCTGTGACAGCCTGCGTATGAAAAACTTTTAGGATGAATTATTACAAGCATAAGAATAATTTGTAAAACATTGTGCACAAATTAAGAATTGAGAGTAGATAACTTTGTTATAAGAGCAATTTTCTCTTTATATTATTGTTATCTATATTCGTGGTCATTTCCTCCGTATTTCTAATATTTAAAGAACCTATCCATTTCGTTTTTTGATTGCTTATCCATTTTATTGTTATTTGCTTTATTTTAAATTATAGCTTATTCTCAACTCCCAAACAAACCTATCATCACCAAATTCCGTGGTGGCTGTCCATGTTTCACTCAATAGAAACCTGGCGAATGGATGTGAGCAAACAAGATCAAATACTAAACATAAAAACAACTCATCAGACGTGAAGTAAGATCTGAGATTCAATAGTAAACATTGGAGAATCACCAAACACTCAATAAAGTGGACAAATAAGTTCAGAATTTTTACCCTAGTACAGATACAACTCAACTGTCATAGTTTTGCAACGCTTCACTATCCAATTCTTTTTGCCGAATCAAGAGACAACTACGAAAATCGCAACAACCTGTACATTGAAGCCTGCATTGTCGGTTCAATTGCCAGTCAAAATTTAAGCCTAGGTGACATCAGACCATTCATCCATACCCACAGAAATGTTTCATGTGAATGTCAATGGTTTGATTACCATCTTGGCAGGTTAAAACACTAAATTTCCGCCTGAAGATAGATGAGAGTGGACAGTAGAAGGATCCTTCAGAAACTATTAATCAATCACTCAGACTATGATTACTATCATTCCCATCAAAATCAGAACCACCATCAGCATATTCGATAGGCTCAACCTCTTCGCTTTCTCCATCAGCCTCAATTGCATCTTCTGATTCCTCGTCACTCTCATCCTTGTCCTCATAGATGATAGGAGGCGGCATAATTTTGTCATCATCATCAATATCATCAGAAACCTGACAAGAAAAAGAACAAAAAATGTTGATGACAATGGAGACACTTTGAAATCCTCAAAAAGTTTTTTCAACTGATGCACTTACCCCAGCACAATAATAGTCTAAGCAACTCGAAAGTTGAAGAGCATGACCAAAGGTTGAAACCCGAGATTCAATGAGCTGAGAACAAAAAAGGTAGGAAAGTAGGAAAACCATGAGGAAATCTACATAACTGCTGCTGCCACAGGACTCTCATGGAAAGATCAATGGAATTCCTTTTCTACAGAAACTACAACCCTCTCCATAACTGATTTAAAGGAGACAACTGATGTTTCGTAGCATTCAGAATGAGAACTAATTTCTTTGCTGAGAACACTGCCATTGTCCTGTAGCCAAAGTAATCAAAAAAGAAAAATCTCCTCCTACAGTTTTGATTCCAAATATTGCTCATGGTAATACAATAATGGGAATGTCCATTACACCTCATTGGCTATTTAAAATGCTCAAGTTGCCATTTACAATTGGATCCACCGAAATTAGCCTGATGATTCCCACTGCAGCTCAGGATATCAT
This sequence comes from Annona cherimola, assembly GCA_030490835.1. NCBI lineage: Eukaryota > Viridiplantae > Streptophyta > Magnoliopsida > Magnoliales > Annonaceae > Annona > Annona cherimola. Next base: position 5,486,568 of record CM059977.1, on the reverse strand, counting down.
AGATCCATAATTTTAGCTCAAGTACTGCTAATTTAGTTCCATTCTTTCATATTTTCGAAAAATCAAGCAAGTAATCGTGGAGAAGCAACAGTTAAGCAGATTAGAACCCAAATTTCAAAGAATAGTACTACTAAAGAAATTCTGACCTGGAATAGAGAGTTAAGAGCAAACAGGGAAGATTCCTGGGACATTATACCACTAGCATGTTGAAGAAGCAAGCTTCTTAGCCATGGAATAGCACAAACCAACACAGCACCCCTGTTGTTGAAGTCCCACAAAATGCTAATAAGTTGAACATCCAAGCAATCTAAATAAAAACTTCAATTTTTTCACAGATGGACTTAAACTCAAGAAGCAAATTACCAAAAGGTTGTAATATTTACTCCGTGTTATTTTTTGCAATTAGCAATCCATTTTTTCCTTCACCTGTAATGCAGATGGCATTGAACATGTATGCTATAATGGATGTGCTTTGTACCAGAATTCTACTGTGCAATTTCGAACTCATGTTTTTGGTTTTTGTTCAGGAAGACAGAGTCAAAGTTTGGGTCATCTGTTAAAAATAATGCATTGTCTCTAATAAAATATTTGCAAGAAATTTGATTAGTGCTGGGCTTTGTAATGGCTGACCTGTGTAGATTCCACATAAAAATCTAGCATCAAAACTACTTGGTTCAGGCTCATGAAAACTTTGCCCATTTCAAAGTTGGGTCTGGCCATCTGGGTTTTTGAACATGAACAAAACCCTCCACATACAGGAACGTAGGAATTTAATCAGTTGATGACTTACCTTGACTGTATCATGGACACGAGGGAATTTAAGAACTTCAGCACATCTGCTGGATTTAACATTGAAATTGAATTTGTGATAACCTGCATGGAGATAACTACGTAATCTTGATAAACAGCATAAACATTGGCAATCAGCATGTACAAGGGGTTCAATTTTCATGACTATCTGACGCAGGAGAAATTTTGGCCCTTACCAGATCATGCTTGATTATATACCTTGATCTTATGGGTGTTGACATATAAGGGTTGCAAAAAATACAGCACAAACCAAAGATTCACATTTGACAGATTGTAAAGAGAATATATTCACGATGAAGATTTGGATCATCAAGCCATGTTGTAATCAAAGATAGTGAGTACTAAAAGGGAAAACAAGTGCGGTCTGTCAGCACCTGATAACTTACAATAATGACATCTTTGGAAAATGTACACTGAATCAGATACACACATTCAATAGGTTGCTCAAATGCAAACTAGAACAAAGAGGAAACCTACCTTTTCATCATGCATGTATAAGCAGTCTAACAAGAGCACATGATCATCCGCATGCAGTGCTTGCTTAAGCAACACCTGGACTGAATCTGCACTTGGTGGATTTGTCTTGGTAGACAAATCATCCTTGCTCTTTGTTGTTGCATCAAGTAAATTCAGATCTGCAAGCTTTTCACCCATAGTTGGCTCATTCATGTCGTAATCTATATTTAGCCCATCTGTACTCTCTAGGAGGCCTGCTCAGCATAAATAAAGGTTAAAAATCAAGTGATGTTTTCCAACCAACTGAAGTTGTAATATATGCAAATTGTACAACCCCAAGGCATCATTAGGCATTCTTGTCAACTTTGACACAAGAAAATTAAGATAAATTGATATCAAATATATAAACAATAATACTAAAACCATAATGAATTTTTAATGATTTAAGTAGGTTATCACAGTTGTTCGAGAAGAAATAAAGGGAAAAAAAGCCAAAAAGGAACTTCGCACGATTATTGCAGAAGAACATTATCTGCGAATTGGAGAAAATATGAATGAAGTTTCCAATTAATGTTGATACATAGAGATAATATCAATAATATTTTTGATGTCAATGAAGACTGGAATAGAAGACAATACCATTCTTATAAGATAATTTATCAGTCATTTCTCGAAAAGATACCATTGAAGATAATATTGATAAACCGCACGGTAGTTTTGGATTCATTCATTTTTTAGGTCATGCAGAATGCTTCTTCAGAAAGACAGTTACTAAATCATTCTTACCAGCATCAGCATTGTGTCCGGAACTCAAAGGTTCTGCATCAGATGCTGATCGCTTCTTTTTCCCCTTTTTCTTTTTGCCTGAGGAATCAGTTGCTTCTGACCCTGGCACAGGGGGACCCATGCCATCATTAACTGCTAGCATGAACACATACAGCCACCATCAATTCATCACAGACATAGATCATCAATGTCAAGTTTTAAATATCAAAAGACAATAAAATTTAATTTACATCTATGGGCATGCACGCCAACCCACACGAATGCCTCAATCCATTCATCAACACAGTCATCTGTGTAACTGCAATTATTCAAAAATTTTCATGATCGGCTGTTGACCATGAAACACTTCCCTCTTTTACCTGGGACTTTCATAGGACGTGCAGAAATGACAGTTGATGAATAATTGATGTATTCATCATCACAAAAATAACAGACATGGCTAAAACATCATTGGCATCAGATGGGAAAGTAGTATTGTGTTCATACCTTCCCCATTTTCTGGATGATCTGAGCCCGTGTCATCAACAGCATTCAAAAATATGTCCTCGCCTGGGTTGGTCACTTTCAAAATATTAAACTGTGGATGAACAGGAGAACCATAGGCCACAACAACAGAAACCTGAGAATCCTTTTCTACAGCACGCAACCTTGCAGCAATCACAGGAATGCGGGTCTTCTTGTCACTTTTTTGCTGGCTTAATGCTGTTTGGGAGGATTTTACCAAGATTCTAGTAGGAGTAGCTCCCTCATTTGAAGTCTTCATCAAATCCCATATGTAAGCAATACCAGCCTCAGAAACTGATAGGACTACAATACCATCCTCCTCAATAAAGCTTTTGCATTCCAGCATCAAAGGTGGCTTTTGCATGGAAAGGACGGCCATAGAGGTTCTAGTTCTGTTCTCATGACTGCACTCCCAAACTTGAATTTGCTTCTCACCAAGTGCAGATGAAAGAATAACCCGTCCACCATCTATGACACTGATATGCTGAATGTGACCCTGTTAGAGGAATGAAATAGGATTTGAGAGGTGAGCATAATGGAAGAAGCCTCCCAATTAGAAGAGAAAACAAAGTGCACAACATTTGCAGTGAATTTCTGAATCTCCTTCCTGTCTTCCAAGCTGAACACCCTAATCTTGTCGCATCCCACAGCTAAGAGCTCCTCATCTGACATGAGACATTAAAAGCAACGGGTCAAGAAAATATAAAAGCAACCTCACCACATGCAATTCACTATCCTTATAATACAGTTTGTGGCAAAACAAAGTCATGCCATACATCTAACTTTTTCCTTGAAATCCTATGATAAAAAAAATTAAAAATTAAAAAAAAATCCATAGGAAAGGAAAACATGTCAATATCCATTTCTCCCTGCTGAAAGATGTAACGCATCATCAAAAAATTAGATGCAGCAACCATATCACTGGGTATTGTTTTCAACATTAAAGTACCACAGAATGTATCTTTTAAACATGTCTATTGCAATCGATTGATTTATTAAATAGGTCAATATGTAGGTACAAGACATACCAACCTAACTGGAATTCAACACAAATTCAAGAAAGTTGGGTAGGGTTCCATTGACCTTAAACCTAATTGAATCTACCAGTAGGGATTTCTATGAATAGGTATAACTCAACCTGATCTGCATGTCTAACTGGGGACAGATTTACCAACTTGACCAACATCTCAATTTCAGGTCATAGTCAGTAAGGGAAAAGAAAAGCTACAGAAAAGAAATGGCTGGCTAGGACTGGTAGATCTGCTAGGGAATTCAACCCTAGGTTTTGATGCAACCCCAGAACTTATCCCAATCCAAAATTACTGCATCTGTAGCCCATTTACTTCGTAACTACCCCAATTCACATTCACCTTGCTTATCTGGTTGGCACTGAGTTAAGTCAGCATATTCAGAAAGTCAGATGAGGAAGAATAACGGTCTCAAGAATAACCAGACTCATACTAACCATAAGAAACATATAAAGAAGAAATGTTAGTTTTTGAAGCCTTGAATTCTCTAATGATCTCCCCAGTTTTAGCATTGAGCTCAGACACCATTCCATCAGCACCAGCCACATGCAGAGTAAGGCCTTTACTTTCCAAGGAAAGAGCTGTGGTCCCTCTGGGTAAAGAAGAAAAATGCCATTAAGACAAGAAACCAAAACCCAACCAGCGTTTGTTAAACTACAAAATATCTTAAGCATGGGAGTAGCAAACAGCTCTTGGAGGGCATATAGTTATGTAATGATATATAAAAAAAAATACCAATCACTATCAAATCTTAATCAGCCCAGAAGAAATAAAGTAGAATAATGAACACCTGAACTGGTACAAATAATAGGGGAAAAAATGTAACTAGCAGCAAAGCAGAAAAGGAAAACAAAGGACTCCTAGAGACTATATCACAGTAAATGCTAGTCACAGAAATCATCCACAGCTCAGGAACATGAAAATTGAATGGTAATCGACAAACACAGAGGGCCCGTTTTGACAATGGGAAACAGCACATCATCATCATCATCATAAGTAATTTCCCACCTAGGTGGGGTCGGCTGCATGGATTCTGTTGCGAAACAGCACCCTCCCATGGGTCGGCTACAATGGGAAACAGCACCCTCCCATGAAATCATTTTTCCAATCCCCATCATTATTTTTATAAGCAACACGTACTCAATGACGAGCGCTTTTTCCATCCAAGCGATAAAGCAGTCAACATCCAATTCAAGGCTTTAGCATAATTTAAACTGAGGATGAGGAAGCAAATCAGAAAAACTAACCAACCCATAAAATCTGTGAATGTGATTTTAAACCAAATTCATGGGTTTGATGTTGCTGTTTCAAGCCCCTGATTAGATCATTCTGCTTGTTTTTAACAAAAACCATTTTAGGCATCAAATGCAGCTCAGGCTAGAAGAAGGCCACAGTAGAACTAGTTCGGCCAATTGGTCTAATCACTTTCTAACCACAATGATTTCAAATAATGAAGCAGCAGCATCCAGGTAATTTAATACATCTTACATGGAAGGCAAGTCTACCTACCCAGATTGGCATCCATCTGACACCCAAATCTTTTCACCAGTGAGCACATTTATTGCTAAGACATCACCTGCGGTTGTGCCGAGAGCAAGCAAGAATTCCCCTTGTTCTCTTCTACGCTGGAAAAAACAAAATAATCAGATAAGATATCAACGACATGTAACAATCCAGCAATCATCATCTGAAGTGAAAACGTTATGAGATTACTTTCTTTCTGATGAAGGTACATGCAGCGCAAGAATAATGCCGGGCCCAATCCGCACTTGAGTCCCTCCATTCCGCCAAGAGATTTCCGCTATCAGTATTCCATACCTGCAAGTTGCATGGCATGATTAACTTGAAACAAAAAAATTTCAAGTATCCACAAGTTTATCTTTTTCATCATACATATAATCATTTTCAAGAAAATCATCAAACAGCAGGAATTCCGACAAATAGAAGAGATATATTCCACAGGTGGAATTGCAATTGGCGCTGTAAATTCCTGAAGTATAATGTCTTAACAAAGCTGCATAGTAAACACGACGCTCAAATCAGCCATGTTCGCGCGAGACAGCTGCAATGTTCCACTTCTCGACCTGCACGGGGTGCGGTCTTAAAACTGCTTATATGGGATTCGTCAGAGTTTCACGAATTCCGTCGAAATGCGGATCAGAATGCGTCAATAGCAAATGAACGGAACGAGAAGAAAGAAATCTAGCAAGAAAAGTTTCAAAACTCACTTTGACATTCCCGTCTGGAGGTATGATGGTTAGATAATCTCCTTCTGGGGTGAAGCAGGAGATGAAAGACTTTATCTTTTCTCTCCCCATGCCTGCAAAGAAAGCCTGGACTTCGCGGAGGGAGACAAGCCAGAGACGAGAAGGGTTTTGGAGGGGTTAGAAACACGCGTTTCGCAAAAGTGGCAATAAGTGGGTACACAGCACAACTACGATGTCAGCGCGGGCATTATTTCGTTGCCGTGACTGCTATGGGTCGCAATCTCCTGCGCCCGGGAGCAGGCAGCGCTCCCTGCTCCCGGGCGCATATACTTATTTTTAAAAAAAAAAAAAAAAATTCATAAAATTGTTAATCTAGGTGTATTTAACATGTGTATAAATTTTTACCATTTTTAGAATATTTTAGATATTTATTTTTTATTTTTTAAAATCAGTGGCATTTTAGGTAATTTTAAATTACGAAAATGCCACTGATTTTCAAAAATAAAAAATAAATATCTAAAATACCCCAAAAATGGTAAAAATTTATACACATGTTAAATACACCTATATTAACATTTTTAAAAAAAAAATTTGAAAAATAAAATAAAAAAAAAGAGGTGTGTGCGCCCGGGAGCAGGGAGCGCTGCCTGCTCCCAGGCGCAGGAGATCGCGATCCGACTGCTATTTCGTTATGCCGACTTCGGAGGTCGGACGGGAAAAGAAAAATGAAATTTTGCCGGCGTTTTTTATTATTATTTTTTTTACATTATATCTCAATTTATCTTATAATTATAAATTAAGCTTGGGATAATTCTTACAAATTTCAGGATATGTTTGGGAATGGATAAAACTTTTGATGAAAAGTTGTAGAGAGTAGAAGTTGTCAAATGATGTGATATGATAGGGGTAATGATGAGAAATAAATAGGATATAGTTAAAATAAATAGGCTAGTTGTGTTGGTAGTTACGTAGAAATGATTGAAAAGTAATGTAGTTGTATAGAAAAATGCGAAGAAATTATTAAAAAATATGGTAGTTATGGAAAGTGAAAAGTTTTAGATTGAAAAGTTTTAACTTGACAACTTTCACATGTTACCAAACACACCTTCAATAGCAAAATTACAAGTTTCCAAATACCTAGCAGAGACCACGAACTCCCACGTGTTAAAGGCGAGACAAAGTGGGTTTTGAACTCTGAACATGCCTTCTGACACATGCCCCTGATCGCATATGGTTAAATTTTGGTGGTGTTTGTTAATGAGTAATAGAATAGAGTAGTAGCAAATTGCAGGAAGCATAAAGTATAATATTTTAAAAACGATGTAATTGGTATAATATAAATTAATTAATTTTTAAAAATAATTAAAGTATACAGATAAATTTGGAAAAATTACGTCCGGTGGATGATTAAAATGTTAGATTATTTACAGGAGAATGTGTGGGGGAAAATAACTATGAAAAACCTTTATATAAGATTACCAAACGCTGACTTTCAGATGCTATGTGTGCGGTTGGTAGGATAAAAATAAGTGGAAAAATTTTTGGTCCAAAGGTATTTGAAAATGAGAGATATTTATGTAATATGATAAAGATAGTAACAATAACAATGAAAATAAAGTTAAATTGATGAACTTAGACCCATATAACAGTGTATGGTCCCGAATATGGGCCATGTAATAACAGGAAGAAAATGACCCTCTCTTAACCCTTTTCCTTTCAAGGGACCCGAGGTTTGAAGCGCTTGGACTTAATGGCCCAAAACAGTGTATTGGGCTCTAGGTTCTGGACTTGGGCTCTGGGCTATAAATATGGGCATGTCACTGATTAAAATTGATACCCTGAGGTACGACCGAGTGAGGATTACATGAGAGATGATCATAGTTTAATTTTGTCATAAAACTATTCTCCTAAGTATAGTTAATTCATATACTAAATTTTACACTTTGGATATATGTATATAGAGAAAATCTCCCATGCACTGAGTTGTATGGTACAACCATCATTTTATTTTTTTCAAATATCCAAATCTTCCACTATGTTGAAAATGATCAATTTAGCTTATGCATTAAAAATCAAGTGAATTGAAAGTTTTTAGAATTAATAATCTCAAAAAATATAATTATAAATAATTTTATGTATTTACACTTGTTGTGGAACATCTATAAATTTAATTAACATGATTTTTCGCATCATACAAATATAAATAGAGAAATAAAATGTATGGCTTGGATTTAATATTTGATTTTAAAAAATAAAAATAACCGATTACACCCTGCAATTGGTTGTATACGAGAAATGCATATATATATATAGACCCGATCGTGTGCAGTCTGCTGTAAAATGGACCCCACACATGTTAGATTGTAATGAAACGTTATACACTCATTTATCCATATATAAATCATACTTTAGACGGTTTAGATGTTGAAAAAACCACTTTAAACTTGATATTTACATTAAACTATTTTATTACGTTGATTTTGCACCATTTTAAGATGGAGACTATATACATGTTGGATTTGGATGAAAATTGGTATGCTATTAAAGTGAACAATTCTAAATACAATGGGTGGGGTGGATTTTCCATTTATGATCAGGTGGGGCCCACAGTGCATGGACTGCACGGTGCAGTCGCATGCACTGGAATAAATCCCATATATATATATATTTGTTATTTTATAAAATCAACAGCTTTGAAGGTATTTAAGTCATTTTCACCCAAAAAAACTATTAATGTTTGAAAATAAAAAGGCATATATTCAAAAATTGTATATTTTAGAATATAAGTTAAACATACCTAGGACAATAATTTTGTGTATATATATATATATATATATATATATATATATATATTCTTTCTAAAAAAAAACACGCACGCACACACCTTCCTTCTAACCCCTGCTAACATAAGCTCCTGTTCAGATAAAAATAGCCCATAAACCCAATAGATGCGGCAGCCAGATATACCTACTCTACCGCGCACGCGAGGTGGGTATTGGAAGCTAGGCGGGGCGGGCATACATCTCCCAAAGGGTAGTCTATCTGTAAACTGTAGGAGGTTGTTAGACGATAAAAGATTTCATTGTTTCGCGGGTTTCACGAAATGATGGCTGCTGTAGTGGGTGAATTTATGGCATTTTTGGTCATCAAAATTCAAGAGCCAACGCAACCCATAATATCCGAGGTTGATAGATGCTTGAGAGAGAGAGAGAGAGAGAGGTCCTTGTTCGACCTTTTTATGTCCGTGAAATCAACATATAGAGAGCAGGCCCTCCACAGGCCGTCACCTTCAGTGGATCCCACAACTGCCAGCATTAAAGTGGGGCCACTTATGAAAAAGAGCGACCAGATCCTTCCGAGAGCGTCGCTGCTTATTGGCCTTTGATTCCAAGCATCAAAGACTACAGCAATCGGCGGTTTTCAGCCGAAACGACACCATTAGGCTGATGACATCTCAGCCCCAAACATGGGCCTGGGATTTGAGAACAGCATTAAAACACGCAATATTATATCTGATTTTCACGTGTATTAGAATTTTTGGACGCCATCATAGGCAGTTGTAGGAACATTCAGAACTACCTATCCCAGTCCAATTTTGATATTCAGATTGTTGGCAGGTTCAATTTCTTTAACTACAAGCTCCAACAAGAGATTTTTTTTAAATGAACGTGGAAGATGGAAGCTTCTCTTTCTGCTACTTGCAGTTCAAACTTCAAACATAGCCCTTTCCAAGACAATTCAAACAACGTTGCACCCTGCACACAACAATAATATGACCAAGCTGCAGTTCAGCGACCACAAAATTGGTTGAGTTTGTTGGCATTGAAAACTTAATCCTGCATAACAAAACGGCTGCTTCTTATTCCTCCAAATATTTGACTCACCATTTCCAACAATGCAGGTCCAAAAATGAATTCCATCATTATAAATTGTTAGACATTTAGTGTGACGGAGTCATTAAGTTCATTTCTATATTTCTATTTTATGCATTCATTTCTGAGGAAATCTTGGGCATTGGTCTCTAGAGGATCGAGAAATAGTCAATTTCCTGTTGTGCCTATATGGCTTCCTGGTCATCCTTATATATGCTGCTGATTGAAGGTTAGGATATTCCACACCTTTTTTAGCTTCAAGTCACCAGATGTAAGAGACTGACAAGAAGCTAAGACCAACAACCCTAGATGGTTTGTTCAGTAATCCTTAATCTTGACTACAAACTAGCCAATCAGATCAATGGACTGGGTTCATCAACTGAAAAGGACTCCACAATATCTGCTCAACTACCACAAATTATTTTCAAGTACTGGTATGAAGGCTAGTACAACGATAAAATGGAAAATAAAGGGATGGTGCACTCACTTGTTTCCATCGCATGTGGGGCAAAGACAAGGATTTATTACAATCGGATCATACATTGGTGACCATTCTATGGTAGTCTTCCCGTTGCATAACTTGCAAACGTAAAATCCCTTTCCTTTACAAACACCGCATGGCAATGCAACTTTCTTCTGCAGAAATGTGAAAATAAAATCATATCCTTGAGAGAGAAAGAGGATTTTCTAATTGTCTCCTTCCACAACCCCTTGGTGGAACGTGTGAATGTAGTTATAAGATCTGAAGAACTCTTTAGTGAGGAACCCTGACGGAGATGACCACATGCAAAGTGAGATTAGTAGGACTGTAGATAGTCCTCAGCCTTATATTCCCAACAACTCAATTAGAATGAAAAAGGAGAAAACTTCTAAATTGTTGTAGAGGTTCTGAATTTTCAAAAAAAAATTTCTGGGTTTTGTTCAGCAGCCACCTTACACAGGGTTGCTTGGATAGCTGATATTGGCATTCACATGGTAGGTTGTCCACAATTAGTTCTTCAGATCCTTTGTGTATTCAATTGGTCAAGGTTTTCAAGTGGCATTTAAATGCAGCCGATCACACTGCAACCACTGATTTTAATGATTTCTCATAACATAGGCAGCCTTTTTTGTTAACACTTGGAAAATCTGAACTTTTTTTATCAGATGTCTCCGAAGAGACTGAAAATCTGAACTCTTGAATGAAATATCAATGTCCGAATCAAAAAGTTATCTTTTTGACATGGAAGAAATGATAATGAGTATTACTCTTTTGGCTTCAGTAGCTGCTTGTATAATTCGGATTGTCACAGAGGAAGCAAGTGACAAGGAAAACATTCCCCCAAATGCAACAGCAGCAGCAGTACCAAGCACCCTCAATGGCTTAGGAACACCACCCATCTTCTCAACGGCTTCAGGAGATTGCTGGACAAAGAAATCACAGGAGACTGAAGGATAAGAAATGCAAAGCCAGATTGTGCAACAGAAACATGATGGTTGCCTTGAAGCTCCTAGATTAGGCTGAACAAGTATTGATGAATAGGGAGTATGGATGAGGAATTTCGTCGACCATGTAAGCCTCGCAAGTTAGAATCACATGATTCTTAGCGATCGAATAACATCCATAAGCAGGAAAAGCTAACACAGATTCTCAGAAAAGCCGACTCGTGTGCTTGTGTATGACATTCCAAATCTTCTATTCATTTCCAATTTGGATTTTCGAAAATTTACCCGTGTATCCACTTGCTGACCCACCAAAGGGCACCCGCTTCACTAGAATGTTGCGACTTATCGCTACAATGGAGAGGAATGTTGTGGGCCCTGCGGGGTGCATTCGTCTTATAAGTAAAGGTGCAACTTGGGCTTGGTTCAACCTGAACCCGCCCGCCGAACTCAATTTCTAACCGTGTTAGAATTTATTTTTTTACAATTCGAGCCCTAAAAACTCAATTTGTAAATATGATATAGTTAAGGTATAAGTGAACTCAAACCCGATTTCTCATTTTATATTCATTATAAAATATGTTATATACATAGTATCTCAACAATATTTCTTTATATTTGTATATTTTATATTATTTATATTTATGTTTCAATACATGTTTGGCATATTATAACTATTTATAATTAAAGTATATTATTTTTTATTTTTATTTATCTTTACATTTTTATCATTTACTTTTACGTCAATTAATTTTCTTTTTTTTTTTAAATCTTGTTTGCAATGACAAAATTTCTTCTAGAAATATTCTTTATATTGTTATATCTTTTAAAAATCTATTTTGACTATGTATTAATATATTATTATGTTTACTTACATAGTTTGTTGTTCTTATATATTCATATGAAATTGTAAACTTATTACTTTTAAATAGAATGTAAATTCATCCATTTAAATTTTAACTCGAAACTCGACTCGTACCCGATTTTTCATAAATAGGGTTAGAATTTAAGTTTTACAAATAAGGTTAGGTTTAAAATTAATGTGTTATAAATTGGATTAGGATTGTAGTGAAAGTGAAGTCGGTTTTATGAGCCTGAGTTGACCCCTAGTCAAAAGCCGATTAAACTTGAGTCATATTTATCCATCAATAAATATTTACAGGGTAATTTTAAATACCCATAACATTTGCCTTTAATTTTAAATATACTCATTAAGTATGAAATATTTAATATAAACCCACTAAGAACGTCTCAAATATCAAATACACCATAAGCTTTCGTTGTCTTTTGGAAGACCATCAATGTGAAGAGAAAATGACATATATATCCTATACTTAGAGCTTGGTTTGAAGCCCCCTTAGACGCTAATGTGCAACAGAGATCTCTTAATCAACTCCTTATATATCCATGAATAAAAAATAGTTTCTTCTATTAGTGTCCAAAACTAGTTAAGAGTCCATGGGGCTTTAAACTAGCAGTGGGAATCGGGGTGAGCCGTACCGGGTCAGGATTTGCTAAGTTGTAACTCTACCTTTTAAAAATTCAATTTGACCATATTTTTATACCAGGTCGGGACAAGATCAGTTTGACCCTCACTTTTTATTTTTAATAGGTCTCGGGACAAACTTCAGGTTAGTATTAGACCGGATTCAGGATAGCAAGTCGGGTCAAATATGCGGGTCAAATAAAGTGATTGTAAGAATTTATATACTTATCAAACATAAAGATTCATTTATACTAAATTTAAATGTTATATGCTTTAATATTTTACTAATAATTAGAAACATATCATTACTAAAACAAAACATGAGAAAATATAGTATAAATTTATTAAAATGGATTAATGTACAATTATACGTAAGAGTTATATATATATATATGCAACTTCCTCGTATCAATTCTTATATTGTTTTCTGGATAAATTAATTCTTCTACCGTTGATGTAGTTTTTTTTTATTTCAAATATTATAGCATCTCAACTAGTATTATAATTAGGCTCTAAGATGATCTTACAAATTTCTAAACAATAATCTAATTTTTTAACAATAATTCCAAAAAATACCCAACTGGTGGACGCTCGCACAGAAAATTCGAGAAGACTAAATGTCACCACTAAAATCTCTGCAAAATGCGGTTGCCATGTTTTGAAGCAAAGATGCCCCGCAATTGGGGCATGTCTTTAACCACTAAGGCAATACTCCAGTGACTACTGTTGATATAGTTAATTATAAGAAATGTGAGAATTTTAAAAGAAATAATAATAAGATTTAACATAAGCTTGTTATTTTTAATAAATTAATATATGCGGGACAGGTCGGGACTCTTCGAGTCAAGACACGGTCGACCCTCCTTAACCCTATTTTTGAATTTATGTCAAAATTTCTGACTCATCCCTATATAAAGTCAAAAAAATATTGATTTTATCCGATCAAAAACAGGCCGATCAAAAACAGGTCGAGTCAAAACCGGATCACGGGTCAACTCATCACAATTCCCACCCCCTATTTCAAACTAAGCCTCAAGTCTAGGTTATATTCGTCATTTTCTCTTAACATTGGCGGTCTTCTAATGGACAGTGATGATTTGGAGTGTATTTGATATTTAAAGCATTTATCGTGGGCATACATGAAAGATCTCATACTTAATAGGTATATTTGAAATTAAAGGCAAAAGTTGTTGATTCATTTGAAATTATCCCGAACTTTATTAATATTTTTAGAACATGTATAAAATATCATATTTTAGTAAAACATTTTTTAAATAGTCAAATTGGTCTCCAAGGTACTTTTCATTAAATTGTCTTTGAATTCCAACCATTATAAAGATCATTTATATTTGGTCTGAAACTAAGAAATTTTAGCATTCTGTTGTTAAAAGAAAATTAAAACTTAAAAGATACAAAAGAGAAAATATGAAGATCCTCATTGATTGAAAAGGGGGGGGCGGGGGAAAGAAAGATATCTATCATAAATTTGAACTTTGGAAAACTCAAAAGTAAAGTATGACCAAATTTAACAGTACAATCTTCACAATAATATTAGATGTGTTAAAACTTAGCTTCCGAATTGAGCTGAACAAAATAATTAATTTTCGCAAAAGTAGCTAAAAGTTGGCATGCCAATAAAAGTGATCGGATATGCATTGTATAACTAATTTGCTATAAAAAATATTTTTAACATTTTAAAATATTTTGTAGAACTTCAAAAACGTTGATTAATGACACAATGCATATCTATTTACCTTTATTGGCATGTCACCTTTTAGCTGCTACATGCATCACATGGTATCTATAAAATGAATGGATATTTATCGTTCAGTAAATGACCTGCAAACTGATAGTTAGATGCATTATCAGTTACTACTTGTACAATTTTTTTTTGTCCAACTTCTTCTACAATAGTAATGAGCAATTCAGAAAGCATTTGACCAGTTTTTGCATGTTCTAAAGCATCAACAGACTTTAAAAATACAGTTCCCTTGGGACAATGTACTAAAAAAATTTATTAAGGTTCTTCCTTTTTAATCCATCCATCCATCAGTCATTACAGAACAACCAAAGTCTTTTCACACTCCTTTAAATGATTCAATTTGATCCTTTACCTCTCTCACTTTCTTTTTCAGTAAAAAATCTCTTAAATCATAATATGTAGGAACTTTCAATCTATATTCAATTGAGCATGCATGGTCAAACATAGCTTAAAAGTATATTGAATTTGAAGCATTAAATAGAATACATGAAACATAAAACTACTTTGCAATTTCTAAATGTGCCATTTTAATTGCGTCCTTACCAATCATAGCACTCTTAATAGATAGATGCGCACTCTCACTAGGTCTTTTCATTTTTTTAAATCGCTTTTTATGTTTTTTTGAATTATGGTCATCAAGAACATCTTCTTTATCAACAACTTTATAGATAGAAAATGAGCTAGTTTTCAAAAGAAGGGGGGGGGGGTTAGCATTTTTTGCTAGTGATTGGTGTTGCACTACTGGTTTCATGGTCATTCTTCAATTCTAGAAGTACATTAGGCATGACTTCTTTACAAGCATCAACATCAACTTTTATATTTGTCAAATGTTTTTTCACTTTATGAATTCCTCCTCTTGAGAAAACCTTACCACAATACATGCATTTATATTTATTCTTTTTTAATTCAACAATATGATTCCATGCAATATCAGTTCTTCTCCTAATTGGTTTTGATCCAAAATCTGTTGTACTATAAGTTACTAGCGTTGCATTTGACGATTTTGATCCTATAGGAGTAGGAGACTAGTTTCCACTTCCAAATGGGTTTAATGCTGACATGTTAATCAAATAACTACCTACAATAGTACAATGAAAAATTAATAGATTATAATTTATAAACATTTCATGATGTTTAACAGAAATACACTTATTAAAGATGTGATATTGCAATGTCTGACAGACTATCAAATCTCACTATCAAACTATTTCGAATAAAACTTCCAAGAAAAATTTTAAAATGTTAAAAATATCCTTAAAATTTTAATAATACTGGTTTTCTTAGATCAATTTGGATAGTAATCCAGCGAGCTATCAAAATTTATATTGAAAACAATGTCACAAATAATTTAAAAGTAAAGAATATTGATTTTAATGGTCCGAGAAGATTTGAAAAACCATGAAATCATATGTTATTGTTTCATTTATAGAAATGGAAGGTGGAAGGTCTTGCTTCACTGTGTTTTCATTGTATCATGTATGATCATTTGAAACACTGTCTCAATTCGCTAACATTCAAAATGAATTTTTATCAACATCTTGCACGTTTCGCTGTCTTTAAAACAAAAAAAAAAATCACATCGAATTACCCATTTATTTTTTGTTCGAAAAATTTTTCTTGCCCCAATTGTTTTCTTCGATTGCAAACAAAGTAACAGACCCTTTGATTGCTAAAATTTGACTGTTTCCATGATAAAAAAAAAAAAAAATTACCGTGAGAGGCAGGGGTTGTGGACAGGGACTGTGAGGCTGCCGGACTGCTGCTGTTGGTTATCACCAGGACGGCTGCTGCTGCCACCGACATGAGATCACCAACGATTGGGGGTTGAGAAGAATGGCGCGATAATTGTCAGGGAGCTGGGATGAGCTCGCCTGTGATCGCCGACGACGGGCTGTTGGCCTGTTGCTGCTATCTGATGCTGTTGTCGTTGCCGGGATGAGCTCGCCGACAATCAAAAATGAGGGAGAAACAGACGTTGTTGCTGGCAGGGGTTGGTAGCTCTAGCGGCTGGACTCTGCAGTGCTGCTAGGGTCGGGCAGCTGGGCGGGAGAGGAGATTGATTCAGGGGGTAATGGAAAACAGGAAAACCGAAAATTCTGACGAGTTTTTTTAATAGCCACTGAACTTGTCGAAGACGGCTCAGCCAATACTGCCGGTTCGACCGCCAATTCGGCGGTTCAAATGGTTTAAATAAATTAATCCCAGCCGTTGGTTATCGAACCGGATGCTGTTCTGATCGGACTGGCCGGTCTGGTCCTTTTATTACAACAATGGATAAAACAGCGCTGGGTTGTGTTGGGGAAAGATGAAATTTTTTAGACTTAAAATTGTTAAATTAATAGAAAATTATATGATGCGGATAATAATAAGGAGTAAATAAAATAAAGGTAAAATAAATAAGTTAGTTGTATAGGTAATTGTGTATGAATAATTAAAAAATAGAGTAATTATATAGGAATACATGAAAAAATAACTTTATATATGATAATTATGAAGAATGAAAAATTTTAAATCAAAAAAGCTTCCGTTTAACATTTTCTTTTCACTGCCTAACGCAACAAAAAATTGTAGATGCATCTTCAAATGCCCCAACTCTCGGATCCGCCCACTTCGCTGAACCTTTCATACCTTTCATCATTCAATCCCTCGTAGTATGGAGTGATCAAGTCAAAATATACATGTCGTCTTAGGGGTGGTTGGGTAAAACTACAAATCCCATGCGAAATGATCTCCTGATGATTTCAAGTGATTATTTCTTATATTTCCATTAGTTCGAAACAGAGGAAAACCAATGTCAATGGCATCTGATGCTCAAGAGAACATGTATGATGCGTAAGGATAGGCTCAGGTGGGTAATCTAATCATGATTGTATTATGTCCTCTGTTTTTTTTTAAAAAAATTCATAAAATCATATGCTTGGTAAAATGTAACAGAAAAAAAAAATTCATTCTCAAGAGAACATGTAGCTAGAGGACAGGCTCAGGTGGGTAATCTAATCATGACTGTATTATGTCCTCTGTTTTTTTTTTTAAATTCATAAAATTATATGCTTCATAAAATGTAAAAGAAAAAAAAAACTCAAGGTGTGTTTGGTAATGGGTAAAAATTTTCAAGTTAAAACTTTTCAATTTAAAACTTTTTACTCTCTATAACTATCCTATTTTTTAATCATTTTTTCATATTTTTCTATCCAACTATTCTACTTTTCAATCATTTTTACACAACTAATCTATTTATTTTAACTATATCCTATTTACTCTTTATCATTATTCTTATCATATTACATCATTTGAAAACTTCTATTCTCTATAATTTTTCATCAAAAATTTTATTCATTTCTAAATACATCCTTATTCTAAAAAGAACATGTAGCTAGAGGACAGGCTCTGGTGTGTAATTTTCTCATGCTCGTATTCTTTTATTTTTTTCCCTTCTAAAATTTTAGTTTAGAAGGTGTTTGGTAACTTGTAAAGGAAAAAAAATTTACTTGCATACATTTTGACAAAATTTGACTTAATTATATAGTTATTTTAATTTTTTAATAAAATTTGATGTAAGTTATTTTTTAGTTTATATTTGAATTATAGTTCTACACCTTTTTGTACACCTCCAAGTATGCATGTGCTACTTAAGATAGTTGTAACAGGATTCAAGAAAGAAGAATCAATTCAATTCATTCTCTTAATTTCCTTTCATTCGTTAATTTAGTTAGTTATTTCATCATCATTATGTTAGGGCCTAAGCCTATTGCCTCACTCTAGTGCCCCACTCTGGCCTCATCCATGTCAGCCTTTTTAGGTCGGCTCCTTCGAACTAGGTCCAAGTTACTAGCCAGTATAGGCCTCAAGGTATTGTTCCAAGGTCTAGCCCAAGTATTAAGATCATAACCCCCATTATAGTTGGCATCACTCGAATCTTAAACTTTGCAGCTCAGTTGGTGAGAAGCGTAGTTTTAAAAACTAACAAATATCAAGAAGCGTAGTTCTAGAAACCAACAAATACCAAGGTTTAAGGTTCAAGTGATGCCAACCGCAGTAAGAGCTATGATTTTGATAATTGGATTGGGTCTTAGGACAATACCTCTGGAGCTAGTATAGGCTGACAACTTGGATGACCCAGTTTGGAAGGACCGACTTGGATGAGGTCAGAGTGAGGCAACGTAGCTCATTGGGTGTTTCTTGTCATCTCAAAAACTCAATAACTACCCTATTTAATTGTTTTAACTTTAATTTTTTAATTTTTAATTATTATTCCCATCATATTAGATCATATTCTTACTCTTGTTTAAAAAAAAATTCTGATTCCTACTTTTATATCTTACTATTCTAATGCCGGTGAAGAAAGAGGAGTTAACGAGTCATGCATCTCAGCCCGCCCAATCTGGCATGGAGTCCAGCCAACAACAGAGTGTGGAACAATCAAGCTCATTCTTTCAACAGGTTTTTGTCTTCCACGCCTTATAATTGTGTCTATCATCTTAGGATTAGATTAATTGGTCCACTCAATCTTCAGCGCAATATACAAATTCTCTAATTGCAATTATGCGTCCAAGCAGATCCAGTGATTTGGGTTACGTACCCATGAATTAGTATCTAGGGAACTAATTCTCCCTCCTTTACTCACTATGGCATCTTGTAGACTAGTGAGCAAGTTCAGAGCATGGCGCAAGAAGCTGCTGAAGTTGCGAAGAACACTCTAGGAATGGGAGGGAATGCTCCTAACTCTCATAACCCTGCTAATCCTGCGAATGCCACCTTCGAAATGAAGCATTAAGAGATCCAATTCCATTTATTGTGTTTCTTTTGTTGTTTATCACTCTGATTTTTTGAGAAGGGTGTTGTGTGATTTCATGTCTCTTCTACTCCAAATTGTTTATTTTGTGGGTGGTTTTGTAGCAGGGCTTGATTGCTTGTATTTAAATTCACTTGCGTTGCATCGAATACAAATAAAACCCCCCCTAGTACCAAAACAACTGAGAAAGGGACACAAGATGATGAAGCTTTGCAAAATTAACCTCTTATCAAGAAAGAGATGCTGAGAATAAAAGTGTTATTGGCGAAGTTTGGTAACATGGTGCATCAACATGGTCAAGCGTGTTAATTTGCAGGTTCTACTGTCCTAGAATTTGAAAGAAGAATCATGAATACAATGTCGCAAGATGAGGGCATTTCAACATGGATACCATTGCATGCTTCATTGGGCTTGGGCCTGTTAGCTCGGCTTCCCTAAGCCTCATGCACTTCAATAACCAAACTGAACGTCTAGTCATCATGCATGATGCACCCATCACGGCTAACTGATAAGAACATAAAAACCCATCTGGGTTAAAATTGAGATTCGACCATTGTTTTCTTATGACTGGCTATTTAATTAACAATACCATTTTTTATCAAGCCTCAGTGTTGTTTCTCTCATTCAAATTATCAAGCAGCGGCCACTTTTCGCCCTTCAAACATGACTCCCCAAAATCTGGGATCTACTTTGTAACATTCTGAAACTCCGACAATCAATTATTTATGAAAAACCCAAAATAGATGCGCTAATTCGCAATCATATAAAGTAATAGATCCTGTTTTGCAAATATCCCCCTTACAATAAATGAGAACATGAACATTCTTTGCACCAATCCCAAATGCATGAATTGGTTACTTAAGCATTGACGAATCCTGTTTGATTAAAAGGCGTTGTTGACAACGGTCCTTGATCTCTTGAGAAAATCACATCAATAGATTGGGGCTAACGAAAATTTCATGTGCGATCACGTGCTGTTTCATGTGGTTTGTTGGGTGGTCAAGCGTTCATACAACCTCCACTGCATTTTCAACCAAGTCTTATCAGCACCTCCTCTCTCTCTATATATACGTCCCTACGAAGGTCTCCTCGATCCCTAAAATGCAGCTTGGCATGTTTCACAATTCATAGTTTTGTGTCCGCTGTTTGCCATCTACTAAAACAATCATCATAGCCCAGGCCACAATAGATTATATTTGGACATCATGGCCCACTCTAATTGCAAGACGCCTATCATGACTGACTAGTTTCATCGTACGCCTAGTGGGTTTTTGGTATCATCCCAGTCCATCATACTATGATTTTTTTTTCCCACCCACTTTTTAGGTTTTTCTAAGCTGGGTAATGATTTATAAAAGCCAGCCGACCTTTTTGAAATCTCCCCGGGACTCCCTTATTTTGAACATATTGCGTATAACAGTTTTTATTATATAATATAATGTATGCATAAGCCTTCCATTATGCTCAGCATTATTAATATGTTTAGTTAATGATTTATAGTTCAAATTATTAGAGACTGAATATATGTAGCCTTTGAAAATCTCAGATTGCTTTTCGGATCCAGTGACACCAAAGTAAATAGGGGGCAAAATGATTCTAGATTTATGTAAGCACGGAATCCTCTATATTTAGCCTTGACTTTTAATTTTTTTAAATATATTTTTGAAATTTAAACCATTTATCGGGTTTAATTATACGTACCTAAACTACGCTTATCGGTTAGAATTGAACCTCTCTTTTTCTTGCTTAATTATATGTGAATGCCTGAGAACTTATTTAAAAAAAAAAAAAAAAAAAACTTTTTTGATGTTTTATGTTTACAACTCAAGTATTCAAAATTTCAAATAAATATTTTTAAATCTTGCTCAAGGGGTGTAAACAAGAGACGTTACTCCCGAAATGAAAAGACAAAATTCACAAATCACGACCCAAAGGCGACACAGGCGTAAACTCTGCAAGCCAATCTCGACCCATCCTGGCGAGAAGCTATAAAATAACTTGAGTTGACAGATGATGTGCTTATTTTAGTTGTTTGGAAGGCCAAGAGCAATTCCTATGTCATGTATTTTAATTCAGTGGAGGTGGCCCATGCGTGCAATTGTCTGCATTGAACAAGCTTCTTCCTTCAATTGCCTGTGTCTCCAACCAACTAGACAATGTGTAATGCTCATCAAACAATATTTTTATTAATTCATCGGAATTATTTAGAAATCCCAACTAACAACAAGACGTCAATTGCAAACCCGATTGTCAGCAGTCAACGAGTTTTGAGTATATTCGAAACATGCATGAATTTCGAATTTTCAACCCATTGAATCGATCGAGAAGAAGAAAATTATTCTTTGGCCACTAATTAAATATTTGAAGCAGTTGCTAATTAATTAACTCCTGTAGACCCTTCTCACGGCTTTTTCATATGTGGAAGTCATAATGCGATATCGACCTTCTTGTGGGGCCATCTGGAAAGTTTTTGATTTTGATCATTTGTGGTCCATTTTATCATTTCCGAGACGGTGGGCCCGGTTCTGATGTTAATCATGGGCAATTGAGTGACATGATTTTCTGAATTGATTGTTACATGTGTCGACCATGTTCCAAGAATCGTAATCCCATCATCCATACGGCAAAGGCGGGATATTTACAGATCTTCGCATTAGATTTCCGATCCTTCTGTTAAGCGGACCCCATTTAGAGAAGAAAAGGAAAGGTCATTTTTTAAAAGGAATAAAATAAAACAAAATAACATCCAAAAACTATTATTTGATGGCTTGTTGCCTCGATCAACCACGTCCACGTACACGTCGTCTACGTTTTCTCTTCCTCCTTTTTCTTTACATTTTAGTGCGTGTTTAGAATAATTTTTTAATGTTGTTCACTTCATAGCTAGCATAAAGTATATTTGTTTAAATAAATTTAAGAAGGAAAATTCATCACGATTACAAATTCAACCTGATTTATTTAGAGTAATTGCTAGATTGTGTTAGAGTTTTTAAAATAGGTTTAAAGTAGGTTTGGAATTTTCAAAAATAAAACAGGACTAGAATTGGGTGACTTTTCTCTTTGCCTCTGCTGAATATTATACAACGAAATATCCCTTTATTTCATTACGATATCCTGGAGTTATCCAACACCAACCGGCTGCTTATTTTGTATTTATGTGCCCCCATAACAGCAGCTAAATATACGCCAACCCGAGTCAGCAGGCGCACCACCGATTAATTTTAACAGATGGGCACAATATTCCAGTAAAATAATTAAATAAAGGACAAGCATAAAGAGAAACAAATGAAATGTTTTGGATCCATGGGCTGGATGTGCCCATGATGGACGGCAACCCAAACAAATGTACAATATACCATGAAGCAGGATCGATGACTAGATACATTTCTTTAAGTTGATGGTCATAAACATCTTAGAAATTAGTGGGACCCACTGTCGGCTGAAATACAAGATACTGAAATGGAACCTTTATCCCTATGGCCAAGATAATTTTTTAGTTTTTATTATACTTCTTTTATATTTTGAATATAATTTTTTCTATTTTTAATAAACATCATTATATTTTTATCTCAATTCAGATTTTTTCTTCTATTGAACCTCTGGATATAAGTTTTTTAGAGTATTTGGTAACATCAGAGTGGAATGGAATGAAATACATGAGAATGGAAATTATCTAATTACTTTATTTTTAAATTTTTACCATTAAATTTTGTCTTATCTTTAATTCCACGCATCTACTTTTTTCTTCTCACTTTATTCACATTTCAATCTTATTATTTACAAGTTATGATTTTGTTAGCTTGGGCTAACAACTCGGTTTTTTATTTTTTATTTTTCGTAAATTAGTTAATTCAATTGTATTTAATATGTAAATTAAATTTTACAATTTTTGAAGATGTATATATCTTTAAATTTTCAAACATAGATGTATTTAAGTCATCTTAAACTATTAAAAATAATTAAAATATATCTATGTTTAAAAATTCAAAAAATATATACACATCTCCAAAAATAATGAAACTTAATATATATTTTTGATGATCATGATTTATATATTATATTCAATTAAAGTAGCAAGTTGATGGAAAAAAAAAGCATTTTGACCAAGCTAATGAAATCATTACTTGTTTTATCTATTCCATTCCCACCATCCTCCAAATGTTTTACAATATATGTTATTTTTAAAGTACCTGAACTTTTATTTTGTTTCGGATGAGAGGGTGCTAGTTTGCCATGTTATTGAGTAGTGTATGTATCCATGTATCATTGAGAGGGGGCTAGGGCAATGGAAAAAGATTACTCTGTAGTTGTGAATTATGATATGATTGGTGGGATGAAGCTTGCCCTTTCAAGACATGTTCCCTTTTTGCCTACCCTTGGATTTGGAGGCGATTAACTGCTTGGTTTTGCTAGCCAACCTCCACTATGGATTTTGCCAGAGTTGTAGTCATACGCCAACCTTACCATGAGAATTTAATGTCCCTACCCTTCAATTGTAGCTTCAAAGAACAAACATCGTAATCTAGTATTGTGAGAGCTGAGAGGCTTCTTGATTGCATACGTAGCACTCAGAACTTATATATATATTTGGGATATATTTTAGCGCTAATTGGCTGCAAATGAGCCATATAATGATGATGATTTTAAAACCCAACCGATCATTTGGTTTAGCATTACTAGCTCTACTATGATACCAAAATTCATTTACATTAGATTCTTGGGTGGATTCACACATGCTTAAAAATAAGTGTAGTAAGTTAACACTTGGATGATTAAGTGACTGATATGAGCGTCTATAGGGTGTTAGAGCAGGGAGGTCCAAGGTTCAAAGTTAGGTAGAGATAGTAGCCTTGTTATCCTTTCTTGGAGTACACTTCAGTCAAGTATCCGATCATCCAAGATGGGTGACCTAATAAAAAATTGTCCAATAATCTATAAATCAAGAAAATATTTAGATGCCAATAAGGTGTTGCCTCATTAGTAACTTCATTCCTAGCAACAACACTGGCAAAGTATCAAACAATTAAGGTGTCAATTCTCTCCATCTTTAAGTGGGAGTGTCCACCAATAGAAAAAATGGAAAATGTTGTTAGAATATCAAAGGAATGTTGTAAGAATGTTTTGGGGCCTAAATGTAAAATACATACCCATAAAAAATATTTAGATTCATTTATAAGCACATCAGAATATAATAATACTTTATAAAATTATTTATGCATACGGGAGTGATGTTTTAAATAATTTAAATATCAAATATATAGCTTTTAAATTGATATTTAAGTAAAATAATTTTATTATGTTGATTTTATAAATTTCTAAATCAAGTTAAGCTCATTACTTTAGATAAAATTTGATTTTCTAGTTAAATTAATAATTTTAAATACATTAGGTAAGTTGAAATTTTTTTTTTTAAGATAGAAGGTAAGTTGAATTTCGATTCATCCTTAAGGTGATGCCCATATGCACTAAGCTGCTAACTAGGGTGACTCTTTAGGAGGATTTGCATAAAGCTACCTCTAAAGTTTTCAGAATTTGCCTTTTCAATTTTTAAGTTTCATATTTAGAATAGATGACTTAAGGTTTCAAAATATATAATTTTGGTCATTTCAGTAACACAAAACGTTACTATCATTAATTTTCGAGTTGAAATGACCAAAATATCCTTTTAATATTTTAACAATATTTAATCTAAAAGTTAACCTAGTTTCTACCAAAAATTCATGAAAAGTGGCTCCAAAAATTCAACCAAATAGGGCAGTCAATTTAAGATTTGAATAAAATGACAAAAAGGCATTTTGATCATTTAATTAAAATTTAATAGTTTCAATGTTCTAGTTGCTGGAGGGACCAAAATTGTACGTTTTTGAAAATTTAAGCAGTCTGCTGTAAAATTGTACGTTTTTTTTTATATATAAAAAAGCTGTCTGCTGCAAATCTAAAACTTAAAGATAAGAAAGATAAATTTTAGAAACTCGAGGAACCTATATGCAAACCCCCCTAACTCCGTATATCATTGTATAATTTTCACTTTACAAACTTATACGGTCATATAAAACGTGATGTGCGCAATTCAATCAAGAATATTAAGGAACTGAAACTCACATCAGCAATAAATAACAAAGTAAATGCGTATTTAAAAATAGATTCTCTCCTCTTGGCTTTTTTTCTTTTTCTTTTTTCAATCTCCCTTAAAAATAGTAAGAAAACAAAAGTGAATTATTTGAATCGTTGGTAGTCCCATAAAAGTCAAGGATTTGGCCCCAAATAAATAAATAAATAAATAAAGCAAAAGGAGATGGGTGTTCGAAAGGTGGAAGGAACAAAGGATGGGAAGAAATGTCCATTGTCAAGTGATGGAGGTTCGGGCTTCCCAATACGTTTGCCTCTCTGCAATGCTGCAAGTTTTGCCTCGTCTGCTGCTGAAATTGCAACCAAAAGTGGAAATGATAAGATCCTACAGACAAAGGGAGATGATAAAAAAGAGGAAGGGAGAATGAACTAAAATATTAAAATATTTTTGAGGTGGTCCGTGGTGTGCAACTCAATCTCTTCGCACTACTGAGAAGATTCGGTTGTGATCTTTACACCCCAATCGTTTCTCCTATCAATTCCATTTTACTGGTGATTCAAATTCTGCTTCATTATATATATATAAATATATATATATATATATATAGGGAAATGATCTAGTGCATGCGACTGCACCGTGCAGTCCATGCACTGTGGGCCCCACCTGATCATAAATAGAAAATCCACCCCACCCATTGTATTTAGAATTGTTCACTTTATTACCATACCAATTTTCATCCAAATCCAACATGTGTGTAGTCTCCATCTTAAAATGGTGCAAAATCAACGTAATAAAATAGTTTAATGTAAATATCAAGTTTAAAGTGGTTTTTTCAACATCTAAACCGTCTAAAGTATGATTTATATATGGATAAATGAGTGTATAAAGTTTCATTATAATATAATATGTGTGGGGTCCATTTTACAGTCGACTGCACAGGATCGGATCTCATATATATATATATATATATATAGGGAAATGATCCAGTGCATGCGACTGCACCGTGCAGTCCATGCACTGTGGGCCCCACCTGATCATTTCCCATAAATCCACCCCACCCATTGTATTTAGAATTGTTCACTTTATTACCATACCAATTTTCATCCAAATCCAACACGTGTGTAGTCTCCATCTTAAAATGGTGCAAAATCAACGTAATAAAATAGTTTAATGTAAATATCAAGTTTAAAGTGTTTTTTTCAACATCTAAACCGTCTAAAGTATGATTTATATATGGATAAATGAGTGTATAAAGTTTCATTACAATCTAATATGTGTGGGGTCCATTTTACAGCGGACTGCACTTACGGTGCAGTCCGACTGCACACGATCATATCCCATATATATATATATATATACACACCGTTCCGGTGCAGCACAATTGCACTGGAACAACGGTACCTTTGATCAAAAGTGAGCCTCACCCATATTAGAATGCAATGAAATTTTATGCAATCATTTTTCTATATATAAATTTTATAGAAAATGGTTTATATGTTGAAAAAACCACTTTAAAGTTGTTATTTACATCAAACTATTTTATTATGTTGAATTTGTACCATTTTCAGATGGAGCCCATATACATATCTGATTAGGATGAAAATTGGTATGATAATAGAATATATTATTCTAAATACAATGGGTGGAATAGATTATGATTTGATGATCATGTGTGGCCCATTTTAGTGTTGCTGCACATGAATATTTCCGAATATATATATTTTCACAATGTTAAAAATCAACATTTTTGTATATATTCAACAGTTAAATAGGTGCAAACTGTTGATTTTTCAAAATTTGTAAAAAAATAAATTCGAAAATAGTAATTTTTGATGTATAAACTAAATATACATAACCCTACATAAAAATAATAATTAAAAAGGTGTCTTATACAACCAACTGCGACTTGGTTGATTTTCAACTATATAGAATCATTACAAATGCACAGAGATATAGATATGGCAAATGTGCATGAGATATGGGCCAGTGTATCTAACGTCTGCACCATGCCTTGTTGACCGTTTGACTTGAATTTAACAAAATTGAATATTATCGTTTTAAAAGGGTATTTGCAGCTACCTTCCAATCTTTCGTCCCTTTGCAATTTTATCTCATAGTTATATTGATTTTTGGAAAAAAAAATTCACTTGTTAACTTGTTTGCAAAAATATTAATGTCATCAAAATTATTTTTGCAGATTAGTCCAATATTGGCTCAATGAATTCCAAGATCGGTTAGGAACTAATCCAATAATATCATTATATGTTATCGAAAAAATAATACCATTATACAGCTCTTTGATTTGTTATATTAACCACTAGCCATTTATTGCATTAAAATTTTATACGCCGCTAACACCACCATAAGCGACAGGTTTTTGCCATATATATAGGGTAATTTGCAAATATACTCATTTAGTTTAATCATAATCATAAATATACCTATGTAGTTTTAAAAATTGTAAATAGCTCCTATACAGTTTGATTATAATTGCAAATATACACACGCTATTATAACATTATTACTGCATCGTCATGATATAGATATATTTGCAAAGATATACAAATTATACATGTATATTTACAAAAATTAAATATATCATATACCCACATAATTTGCATATCTTTACAAATATACTCACATCATGAGGTGCAATAAGAACATCATAATAATGTGGGCATGTTCGTAATTATGGTTAAACTATGCTGAATTATTTGTAATTTTGAAACTATATAAGTATATGTCCAATTATGGTCAAGCTAAGTAAATGTATTTGCAAATTACCATCATATATGATTATACTTGCATATATTCAATTATATCTCATGGTGTATACGCCATAAACTTGGAAATAGAAATTCATTGCTTACATTCATTTCGAACAAATTTTTTATTAAGGTGTGTTTAGGAAGTAATAGAACTTTTTAAAGAAGGGTATGCTTGTTTAATACAAAAACTTTGTAAACTAAAACTTTTCACTCTTTATAACTATTATATTTTAATCATTTTCTCACATTTTCCTATTTAACTATTATAACTTTCAATCATTTCTATGCAACTAATACATCAATTTTAATTTTATTTTCTTTACTTGTCATTACTCATATTATATTACATCATTTTCTTTCAAAATTTAAAATTTTTGCGTTAAAAATTTTTCATCTAAGAGTTTTATCATTTCTCAAACACAAAGTTTTTAAATTGTAGAGTTAATGAGGAGGAATAAAGATAATAATGTTAAAATAGATAAATTAATTATATAAATAATTGTGTTAAAATAATTGAAGAGTACGGTAGTTGTATAAAAAGATATAAAAATAATTAAAAAGATAAATGTGGAGAGCGAAAAGTTTTAGTGTGAAAACTAGGGGTGCAACTTGGGCCGGGTTCAGCCCGAACCCGGCCCGCCGAACCCGAAAAAATGCAGTGCTGAAACTCTAAGCTTTTCAACCCGAGCCCGATTTTTGAGCCCGAACCCGAATTCAAATAGGCTTGGTTTCGGGTTCAGGCAAGCCCGAACCCTGTAAACCCGAACCCGAATTGCATTTATATAAAATATAAAATTTATATTATAATAATAACATTATAATAATAACATATTACTCATGAATGAATGATGGACAACAGGAGTACGGCATGGCAGGCATGGACAGCTCATCGCCGAGACAATCTAACATCTTAAGTAATTTCAACAAAATACCTATTCCCAATTTACATTACGATATAGGTCCAACAATTTTTTTAAAAAAAATTACTCTTCACGCCTTTTCTACTGAAGCCTTTTGACCAACGAAATCCTGTGATACTAAATATTAAATTTTTTTGAGATCTTTTTTTCCAACAGGAAAATTTATGAGAACTTTAAAATTATAGTTGTAAAATAAGCTTAAAACAATAGAGGAGTAAAAAAATACAATTAATGATTAATAATACAATTTTATTGACAACGTTTACACGTAATCCATATTCTACTTGATACAAAGAGAATGCTCAAAACAAGTTTCTTTCTTTCTACTTTTAAGCGGTATTTGAATTTTTCTTAATTTCATACAATAAATTGTTTTTTAAACTTTTTTATATAATAGATTTGTGATAAAAAATTATATATAAGATGAGTAACAAAGACATATTAATAGAAGATGTCAACTCGAAACTTAACCCGAAACTCAACCCGAGCCCGAATTTCAAAAATAGGGTTAGGGTTGAGGTTTACAAATAGGGTTAGGGTTAGGGTTGAGGTAAACTCGAGTTTCTTGAGCCCGAGTTGCACCCCTAGTGAAAACTTTTTATTGTAAACAAATATGACTGGAAAGTTCACCACTACATAAAGTTAGATAAAAAGGGGAGGCAAATGCAAATGGCTCCTCTTCCTAAGTCAATATTCTTGGTTCTTGGCTGAAGAACTTAGATTCGGAAAATCAACTATTTAATCGATTTAGATATTTAGATATAATTTCATAAAAAAAATATTTAGGTACAATGTTGGTGAAAAAAAAAATTTGCAGTAAGAAGGTCGACAAAGAGGATCATAAATTGGCAGAAGTAGTTGGCTTTTCATGGACCGGCCGTGAGTAGCAATTGCAACCTCAGACCTTTTGCCTTTCACTCTAGATAAAGACGACCATGCCAAAGAAGCCGCAACGTATCCTTTGGATTTTGCGAATGAAATGCGTTCACGTGGCCACTGGATTCAAACGATGAGGACCCAGGTGCTAATCTTCTGTCTAAAAAGGGAAATTAGAGACCAGCAAAGTACCTTGGTCGGTCGATGACTCGATCACATGCATGCTGGATCGCTCAGCAGTCAAATCAAGAAGCGAAGTTTTCCATCTCACTACTGATTCTTATTTTAATTTTCTGTTTGAATTTTAATTCTATTTTATTTTTATTTACATTATTTTCAACGAATGTCGCTTATTTTATCATATCATGTTTTTGTGACCCCCCCCCCCCTCCCTCCCTCTCGTTTTTTTAAAAAAATCTTAATTAATTACTTATTAAAATTTTAATCATGCCCGGGCATTAACTTCGGGATGATGGATTGAAGCGCTGGCAGTTTCTGTAAATGTTATCACATGGACACAACGATATTCCAAAAGTACCATAACCATACCGCTTTCCTTATTTTTGAGGTGGAGATTAATGCGGCACGGGTGCTGCGTGCACTTCTGCAAATCTGCATGCCTTTCAATACGCAGCCATGTATGTTAAAAAAAAATAATAATAAAATTACTAGATTCTCCTTCGTGTATGGTTGGCGCGTGCGTCATTCTCAAAATGGTGGTGGTTCCTCGGCATGGTTTGTATATGATTATACATCGACACCATTCATTCGTGGTACTTAATTAATATCTTTCAACGTGTCCCTCTCAACCGTCCATTCGATTAATCGTGATTATTTCTGAAATTAATTCGTATTTTTACATGCGCTTTTCTTTCAGTCATTGTATCTTTTTCCTCTCAAAGCGTGCACAATTCGCAAGTTTGGCTAGCGCGTCACCTTCTATTTGGTGGGCTGGTACGGTTCCTTTTTTATTGGGTCATTAGCAAAAATAATCACTATTTATGATTTTAATCTTATAATTTTGATATCTGCGAATATAACTCCTTAACTTTTGATGTTGTGTAAAAATAAGTCTCTAAATTTTTATCGAACCTGGAGAATATTAGTCAAATGGAGAGCAAAAATATAAAAAACTTTTTCCATGCATAAAAATTGGTATTATATATCATGTATTTAACATGAAGAATGAATGCTCAAAGGGTAAAATATAAAAAAAAAATTAAAAAGCCATATTTATAAATATCAAAACTGTAAGATTAAAATCACAAATGGGCAAAACTTACAGAAATAAACCCGTTCTTTTTGGCATGCTACTGCTACCCCGTCGCCTTCACCCGTGGTCCAGCTGACAAAATGTCATTTTACAGCCTCCTGCATGTGAGCTTTCACGTACAGAGCAACGTGTCACTGAACAAGAGCAGGCAGGCAGGTGACTCACGTGGGCCCACGTTACGGTTATTGGATTGGATAAGGGATATGAAAATCATGTTGATCTACTAATCCCACCGCGGGCCACACAAGTACACTAAGCCACATCCATGTCTCAGGAATGGCGTGGACACTCATCAGAGCGGTTTTTTTATCCCCTCTCCATGCATGCTTCAGCTTGTGCCGCATCTGCCTTTGTTATATATTTTTAAAAGATACCGTAATCTTCCTTCTTTCTTCATTGGAATAGGCCTACTAGTTTGGAAAAATAAGCTGAAACACGTAAAATGTAGATAACAATAAAAAATAAATAAATAAAGTTCCTACTGTTAAATATAGATAAAAATGTTCGACTTGAGCGAACCATTCCTAATTTTTGCAAACTACAACTTTTTTGATGAATCCAAAGTTATTTATTATATTTAATTAAGATATAAAAAACAGATGATCTAGTGATCAGCACTAATAAATGCACAATCTCGAGATTTCTCTAAATTTTATAACAATAAACTAAAGTGTCAAAACGTGGTGTTTTTGAAATTATTAGTAAACATATATTTTTAAACATAGCGGGTGGCTATTTCTAAAAAGACAGTTAAATGAATATTTTTAAACATAGGGTGTGTTTGATATTCTCATGATCTTGTTAATATACAATTTTTCAGTTTAGAATTTTTTATTCTTTACAACGGTTCTATTTTATAGTTCTTTTTTATATTTTCCTTCACAATTACTTTACTTTTCAAATATTTTTCTACAATTATTCATGTATATTCATTTTAATTTTGTTCTTTTCATCGCTCATCGTTGTTTTTATCATATCACATTATTTCTCTCATTCCAAGAAATTTTATATTGAAAATTTTTCATTTAAAAGTTTTCTTAAATATCAAATACAACCATAATGCGCCATGGTACTTGAATTCAACAGATGTGTCATGATTTGCAAAAAGTTCGGCATTTGAAATTGATTCCACGAAGTGAAACCCTAGATCAAATGTCTATACAGTTCTAAAAGACGCGAAGAAAGAGTGGTTATTATAGCTATTATTATTTTACGACAAGCCAAGAAAACAATAAGATGGGTTATCCATTTTTACAAAATCTATAATTACAAGTAAAAGTAACACATTTGCAAAGAAGATAAGATATATTCTTTCAAGTACACATGTGCTATTCTCGTTCACGCAAAATTTTGGATCATGATTTTGTCTTGCACCACCTTTTGGCATGTACAAAATTGAAAAAAGAAAAAAAAAAAAACGCACGTAAAAATACACATTGCCATAGTAGCGAAATATTGCCTCAGGTTCAAAACGTATAGCACGCCTCCTTTAACAATCTGGGCCAACTAATAAGCCTTCTAGTGGTACATGGTTTTGCTTTTATACATTACGTAACAAAACGAAATCGTAGGATGGTTTATTTTGGACTTTATTTTCATGATCATTGATTTATGTTAAATTTGATTTGATTATTGTTAATATTATTTATTTTGTTAAAATATTAAAATCACGTAATTAGAGTTTCGCAGGTCATATTTTTTAAAAGTGTACAGAAATATGCATAATTTTAAAAATTACTTAAATCTATGGACTAAAATTTTAGAACGTTATGAAATCTTGTAAGGTGTTTTCAAGTATTAGATTCTTAAATGAAATTTATATTTTCATTACCGATACAGCTTTTTTAATTTAATATACATTTTTTACCGTTTCAACAAAAAATTTTATATCCTCAATAATCATCGTTACATTCTCATCTAATTTCTTTATTCCATTTAAGTTTCTTGAATCCTTCCAAACATGCTCTAATTTTAAGTAAAATGAATATTTTAAATAATTTATATACTAAATTAAGACATTACAAATCCTTATAATAAACAAATATTTTTTAATAACTTCAAAATTACTCTTGGGGACTCCTTGTTTTTGAAATAAAGTAAGTCATAAAATGGAATGATTTTGTTCTCGTAACCGGTTATCTCATCATAACAAACCTATTGGATGGATTCATTCAATAAAAATATTAAGATAAGACCTAAACTAGACCAATCTGCCCATTCACTTAATCGATGGAATGCGATGTATAGAAGTCGTAACCATGTATATATATGTATATATAAGTGGTTGTAACAGGCTAGCCGCAGCTCTAACATGCAAGTGCTACAAAGACAACCATGACTGCAAGGAGTGAAGAATCCGACTACGACAGCAGCTGCTCTTCCATCACCACCCGCGACTCTGCCCATGGCTGGGTCAGCGACGTCAGCTTCGGCAGCTCCAGCTCCTTCTCCGTCTGCTCCTACGCCGAGAGCGCCGCCTCCTTGTGCAGCAGCCACAAGCCGCACAAGGCCAACCAGGCCCACTGGGAGGCAATGGCCCGCATCCGCCGCGCCAGCGGCCGAATCGGCCTCGAACACTTCCAGCTCCTGCGCCGCCTCGGCAGCGGCGACATCGGCAACGTCTACCTCTGTCGGCTGCGGAACCCCGTGGTCGGCCTGCCCGAGTGCCTTTACGCCATGAAGGTGGTGGACCGAGAGGCGCTGGCCATAAGGAACAAGCTGCAGAGGGCGGAGATGGAGAAGGAGATATTGGGCATGCTCGACCACCCGTTCGTGCCCACGCTCTACGACCAGTTCGACGCCTCCCGGTACTCGTGTTTGGTTATGGAGTTCTGCCCCGGCGGAGACCTGCTAGCCGTCCGGCAGCGGCAGCCCGGCAAGTGTTTCAGCGTTTCGTCGTCCAAGTAAGTAATTAGTCCTAGTTAGCTAGCTAGCTAGTTGATTTCTTCTATGATGATTGATTAATTTTCTGTGCTATGAAATTAAAATAGATTTTATGTGGCGGAGACTCTACTCGCTTTGGAGTATCTCCACATGATGGGAGTGGTCTACCGAGATCTGAAGCCGGAGAACGTGCTGGTGAGGGAAGACGGGCACATCATGCTTTCGGATTTCGACCTCTCTCTCAAATGCGACGTCGTCCCCACTCTCATCAAAACCCGACCCGCCCCCCGCGCCGCACCCCTCAAGCACTCGATCCCCGCGTGCGCAGGGCCCATCCAACCCGTTCTGTCCTGTTTCTCCGCGAAGAGCGCAAGCAAGAAGAAGAAGGATAATAATGGCGGCGCACCCTCGAGAGGTGGTGCAGGGGAGGAGGAGGAGCTGGATCCGGAGCTGGTGGCGGAGCCCGTCAATGCTAGGTCCAAATCGTTCGTGGGCACTCACGAGTACCTGGCGCCGGAGGTGATCTCCGGATCCGGTCACGGCAGCGCGGTGGACTGGTGGACGCTAGGGGTGTTCCTGTACGAGCTCTTGTTCGGGAGGACGCCGTTCAAGGGTGAGAACAACGAGAGAACGCTGATGAACATCCTCAAGAAGCCACTGACGTTCCCGAAGATAGATGTGAGAAGCATGGGGAGCACAAAGGAGTTGGAGGAAATGCTGAAAGCCCAAGATCTGATCAGCAGGCTAGTAGTGAAGAACCCCAAGAAGCGGATTGGAAGCGTCAAGGGGTCTGTGGAGATCAAGAGGCATGAGTTCTTCAAGGGGGTGAACTGGGCGTTGATCAGGTCGGTGACGCCGCCTGAAGTCCCGAGAGACATGGAGAGGATGAGGAGGAGGGTGGGCCAGGTGGCATCATCATCATCAAAGGTGCACAAGAGGGATCGGGGGGCCACGTATCAGATTCCTCAGCATTTTGATTGCTTCTAGTTCTACCTACCTAATTAATTAATTAATTACGACTGTAGATCGACTTCTGTAGATAGAAAGGGTGTAAGAATCATGTGATGACATTTAATAGGCAGAGTTTTGTTTCCTATGTCCCTTTCTCCCTTAAATGAAAGACTCTAATTAATTATTAATTAAGGAGAATTTCCTGTGATTTTTTGTTCTTTTCCTTTTCTTGGGTACTATTCCAGCATAAAAGTGAGTGTGTGTTTGAAAAATAATGAAACTTTTGGATAAAAAATATTTAATGTAAAAGTTGTTTAATTGATAAAAAATGATATAATATGGTTATGATCTCGTGCATAAAATTAAGTATGCCTTTGGAAAGTAATAAAACTTTTGGATGAAAATTTTTTTATGTAAAAATTGTTTAATTAATATAAGATGATATGATATGTTGGAGGTAATGACGATGAGTAAAAATAATAAAATTAAAATAAATAAGTTAATTATATAGGTAATTCGGTAGAAATAATCGAAAAGTAGAATAAATTGTATAGGAAGATATAAAAAAATTAATTAAAAAATAAAATAGTTGTAGAAAGTAAAAAAATTTAGATAAAAATTTTTACTCACGGTCAAACACCTCCTAAATAATTCAATACGCAGCCACCAGTCGGTTCTTGATAGTTGATATGTAAGCGCTAATTTATAAACCCAAATCAAGGCGCTAACTGAGCGTAAGATAGGTTTTGATGCGCTCTCAGATTATGAAATGCATTTTCAGACATCCTTAGATATATTTCGTTCCTTATGCATCTGAACAGCCTGCGAGCTTGCTTGGACAGTTTAATTTCATCCAATTATATGTCACGATATTTTCTTAAAAAAAATTCATATGCCATGATTCCTTCAGTAGGTTTTTGAAAAATCTCGACTTTGCATTAATTAAGATTTATTAGTTTTTGTTTCGATTTATTTTAAATAAGGATTTTTATGATACTAAAAATTTTAGTTCTTTACTGCTATAGTTTTTGGAATATGGTGAAGGACGAAGAGACCATCTTGTTTCATATTTGTCCAACGCAAACAAACGGGCCGAGTAATAAAGTCGAGTTTGATTTAATTAACTCTTCCTACTACTAAAGTTTTAGAAATAATGGTGAAGGATGAAGAGAACATCCATTTTCATACTTTTCCAACGCAAACGAACGGGCCGAGTAAGTTGAGTTTAATTTAATTAACTCTACTGTAATGACACCCGTATCATCTATCAAATACGGCATTATTGCAGGACAAGTGTATAAAACCTTCTCCATTTTATATATGAAAGGGTCCGTATAAGATTTATGAATTGTTTATCTGGCCTCCAATAGATTGAGGGAAGTAATCATTCAATTAGGGACACCTAACCTTCTTCATTTTTATTCATCATTCAATGCCCAACGACAGCCTGGTCAGCTCATCAGTGATGTTACTCCTTTTGGGCCCTGTATATGCCTGTATATGTTTGTACGTTCGGTGGGTACAGGTCCAAGAATAGGATAAAATACTAAAAGGGTAGTGCACCCTCTTTAGCTTCTCCCTAAAAAAACCTAACTCCACCCCTTCAAAATGGGAACAACTTGGATGCAACTTGGGTGGTATACGTCTGCGCTTTCCCAACTGACTAGCTCTCGGGTAAGATGAGCTGAAAAAAAAAAAAGAAAAAAGAAAAAAAACACTATGGTATAGGATAGGATTTAAAAAAATGATCCATTATCTTCAGGTAAGGAAAATTTCATATAGTGGATGTTTGAGAGTAATTTGAGTTGGTATCTTTTGCTCTATGAATATAGGATTTTATATGTGCTATTATCTATAGAGACCAAGTGTTTATCTCGACATCTTAGATATATTTTTGTTTTTTTAATTTCTATTCTATCCAATGGTAAATGTTTTAATTTGTAAAAATGAAAGAAATGATTGGAAAACATAATTGAATTGAACTGACAGTCATAAGGATAATATATAATTAAGTAGCTGGAAACAGAATTAACCTACAGAGAAGATTAGATAGAGCTTTTATATTTTCTTTATGAAAGAAATTTTATAATTAGGACAGAAACAAAGTAGATCAAGGATTGAAACACTACTTTCAGGCCGCTAAAATAAACCTAGAATTTGAAACACCTACTTTCAAGCTGCTAATACAAGCGTAGAACTTGATAAGGCATTCAACATGAAGTCTTGCCCATGCAATTATTAATTGGAACTAGTATATATGTGTTGGTGCCAAAAATTTTAAGTTTATGGGTGTGTTTGTTTATGATAAAAAAGTGTCAACTAAAACTTTTCAATCTAAAACTTTTCACTATCCATAATTACTCTATTTTTTAATTATTTTTTCACATTTTTCTATATAAACTACCATACTTTTCAATCATTTCTACACGACTACCCATACAACTAACCTATCTTTTTTATCTTTATTCTCTTTACTCCTCATCATTACTCCTATTATATCATATCACTTTCTATTGATTTGACAATTTCTACTCCGAAAACTTTTCATCAAAAGTTTTACCTCCAACCAAACACACCCTATATATGCACGATCTAGCCAACCCAACCCAGGTGGATGGTTCAACTAGGGATGTAAATGTGGTTGGTCTTAATCCGAACTCAACCAACACAACCTGATTTATTATCAACTTGGGTTAGGAATTTTGAAAAAAATAAGTTATGTAACCTGATTTAAACTAACCTAATTTTAAAAAGTAATTTGGTTTGAGTTAGATGATTATCAACCCCACCCGAACCTATTTCAAATATTAGTACAAATATAATATATTATTAAAAAATAGTCATACATTAGCACATAATACATAGAAATTAATTAAATATTATTATTTTGAAATAAAATTATTTAGCAATTATATTATTATATAAGTCATAAATTAAAAAGTATTTATATAAAAAATTAATTTTTATTCTTTTATATAAATTTGTATTTTAAAATGGATTTAAGCAAGTAAGATATTTTTAAATATTATATATTTATTAACCCAATTTCAAACCCAAATCGAACCGATTTCTATAAAGTCAAAATAAGATGGAATTAAGAGGTGAAAAATAGGAATGAGAGTAAAGTTAATTTAAAATTTTTACAAGATGGTTAGGATTGAGTGTACTTTGACCGGGTTTACACCCGTGGGTCCAACCCATGCATACTTCCCTACGGTCGTTGTACAGAAATAGAATCCAGCTGAAGAGCAGGGCTGGGAGTGGATCGGTGCAAGAAGCTATGACTCACGGCGGGATCCCAACCACCACCGGTGGATCTGACAGTCAACGGTGGATACAAAATAAAAAAGCAAAGAAAAAGTACAGATGCGCACCATTTTGGGTACTTCACAGTCACACGCCTGCCACCGCTCTCGATGCCATTTTTACAGCAGGGCCAGGGAGTCAGCCCCCGCAGGCGCACGCGAGCTTCCCCGATCCATCTCTCTTGCGTACAGCACAACGACAGCCAGGAAGGCCATTTTCACGGATGCTCACACCCTCACATGGTACGCATCATGCATTCATGCTCGGACTACCCTACGAGTTTTCCACACCTCCAAAATGGTCACGGCTCACGTGTTCAGTGCTGATGAATCCTCTGCTCTGCCCCTGTCGCGCGCCGTTATTATTATTATTATTATTTTTGAGATAATTGTCACCAGCGTTTTTTTTTTGATGAAAACCAGCGTTTTACTTACGCTGAATAATGTAACAATTTATGATTTGTTACACGTGCCAAGGACGATCCATGTTGCACTGTTCATCGGAGGCACTCGACAGCGGCTTCACCTGCCCAGTGAAAAAGACAATGGATAAGCGGTCCAGGCTTCTTGTCATTTTTTCTGGCCTCACATCCCAGTCCCCACGTGCAGCCAAACCTGGTTTTTAACCCCTGCTATTCCCATCCCATCTCATCCCGTTGCGTTTCTCCCACGCATTTTTATGTCAGCACGTATGAAGACACACCCAACACAGAGTCACAAACACACCATATTATATCATAAAACACCAGCAGCTGCTGCGATGATCGTGAACTCTGAGTTTTTTTTTTTCTTCCTTTCTTTTCCTCCTTTCCTCATGACGTGGACCAGCGTTTGGCCGGTGATCATGAGGTGGGCCACGCACGATCGACGTCATGCACATGCCTAGCTCACGCCTAAACGTAGGATGCGTTAGGATTGTGGTTTTTCTTGCGGAAAGGCTGGGCCTGGGCCTCAAGACTCATGAGCTTGCTATCTCGGCTCACTCGAGATGATCAGTTTGTGTTTGGACGGTGGAGATGATATCGTATAAATTATAAGAATATCCGTCAGTTGTCACACACGACGTACGAGAGCTTAGATTTCAGGAATTACCTTTACCCTCTTGCCTCCAATTCCATCAGCTTGGCTCCTTTTTCTTACCATCCACTGCCTTTTCGTGATGTAGAGTCATTTTCGACTCTGCCTTTAAGATTTTCCAGGGAGAGGGAAAAAACAAGGCATTACTCATCAGCCAGGACTGGGAGGCTGACTGTTGACGGTCCTCATCCATGAATCGTGCGCGTGCTCACTGCTGTTACTCTCGAGTCCTGGGTGTTGACCGCACACTGACGTGGCCCATCTGTAGGCAGCGTGGTCACACGATAGAAGTGGATGTTACCTTAAAAAGCCGATTCTCTACTGGGTCGTCTGATCAATATAGACATATGCATTGGACCATTTACTTGTTCTCTCTGTCCATCTTGACACGTCAATCTCAATTCTCCACATTGCAGCAGAAGTACTTACCATGAATTTCCATCGATATATCTATATATATTATTATTCTTCTTGTTTCTTTTTTTTTTTTTGGAAAAAAATAATAATTTTACAAATATATATGTAGATGCTATTTATCCATGGCTATGATCGTTACTTGCACTTTTTCGGTTTTTGGAGTAGCCAAAAGACGACCACGCGCGCAAACACTTTTACGACTTTCTTCTCCTAAAAATTCGGATTACTCGGCGTGTTCACCAACAGAAAAGTGTTTCCGTAAATCGGTCTCAGGTTGAAGAAGATGATTTTGAGATTAAAGTATGTTGAAATTTATTTTCTCAATTTGTACCGGATCAATTCTTCAATGACCTTACCTCTTTACGGAAAGGATAAATTCCATTTTGAATTCAAAATTTTAAAGTTCAAGCTCCGTCATCAATGATCAGCCACCTTGATGTTGTGTTTGGCCATGAGATTTCATGCCTCAGTCAGTTTTTTTTTTTTTTTTTTTTTTTCAAAAAAAATACGAAAATGGAATTTCATCAGATAAAAATAGGTGCTTGGCTACACAATTAGCACGACTTTCAAGAATAGCTATAGCATTTTTCTTCAGATTGAGAATAAGCTCAAATTTGATGCTCGTCTGGATCGCAGCAGCTCGTCGTGCCTAGTTATATCTAAAAGACAATTATACCCTTAAAAACTGAAAGAGAATTTTTCATTTTCACATGAATGCTATCCACCCAAGCACTCAAGTATTACCATGAATGGTAAACAAGCATATCATTTACCTACTCCATTTTAGAAAAAATATAAATAAAACATTAATATAAAACTATGAGCGTAATTTTTCAATAATTATTTCTTCAGTTAAGATATTTATTTT
This sequence comes from Annona cherimola, assembly GCA_030490835.1. NCBI lineage: Eukaryota > Viridiplantae > Streptophyta > Magnoliopsida > Magnoliales > Annonaceae > Annona > Annona cherimola. The sequence goes on along the minus strand of CM059977.1, from coordinate 5,446,035 downwards.
GATCATTTAGATAAAACAAGGGTGGTAAATCGTGTAGAAATTTGTCTTAAAAGTTATTTTGAAATGCTTAATTTTATATCCATAATAAGTTAAATTATAATCATTTGTTCATGTCTAGTTTGGTAATTTTGCATATTAAAGGCACTTCAATTGTTTAGGCCAAACACATAGTTAACATTAAAATTACTTTTAATATGATAATGTCAAACACTTAACAACTTTTTTTCCATAGTAGTCGAACACTTGACAACTTTTTTTCCACAGTATTTTTTTAAATGTTCTTGAAAAAAATACTTTTTCTTAAATAGTAATATCTTATTGTTTGGCCTAAGTGCCCTTCCATGCTTGAATTCGCATTAATGAGCATTTATCAATGAGTTATGATCCTCCTACCACAAGCCTTGCCTAAAAACTATATTTTTCATAATCTAGGCATATTTAATCTATAAATTAAGTTTTATCATTTGTTAAGATATATATTTTTTGTATTTTACACATAGAGGTATCTTAGTCCTTTCCAATGATTAAAGATGCTAAAATAGCCTCAAGTTTAAAAATTTAAACATATATACACCTTTAAAAATGGTGAAAATTTTTTTGATAAGAAAAAATGTAAAATTTAATTTATGTGTTAAATATATCTAAATAAACAGGTGATTGAAAAAAAAAATTTAAAATAATGTTTTTAGAAGAAAATTACACATGATCTTTATCAAGGTCACACCTAGATTTACAATTTTAAATTCAAATGTGTACACAATATAATTCACATAATGCTGTAAATAAAGGTGATTTTCTCCAATCTCTTAACAAATGATTACATATATTTGAACATCTTTGAATTTTTTTTTAACCTTTAAAGGTTAGTAGTTAAAATTTTTGTTGTCTATAACATAATGTTGACTATATATCAATGGATTTAGCTATTATGTTTATTTGATTGTAAATACTTAACTATTTTAGAGTTATGATATTGCCGAATGATCTTTTACGACCGGTCGGAAATGGGATTTCCGACCGGTCAAAAAATATATATTTTTTTGTTTTTTTTTGAAAAATATTTTTATAAACATGTTAATCTAGTTATATTTAATCTATAAACCAAGTTTTACCATTTTTGGAAATGTATATATATTTATTTTGGATTTTTAAATACAGAGGTATTTAATTCGTTTTAAATATTTTAAAATTACTTAAATACCCCTGTTTTTAAAAATTCAAAATAAATATATATAAATATTCAAAAATAGTAAAACTTGGTTTATAGATTAAATATAACTAGATTAACATGTTTATAAAAATATTTTTCAAAAAAAACAAAAAAAAAAATATTTTTTGACCGGTCGGAAATCCGACCGGTCGTAAAAGATCGGTCCTCTATGATATTTGCTCAAATGTAATCAATTTTCACCTTTTATGCAACTAAAAATACTTAATGTAAGTATTTACTTTTGCTTACCAATAATAATATGAATTTTAGCTTCGAAAAGAAGACAATTAATTGCGTTTGATACTAATGCAGTCAAATCTGCTAAAAGATGACTTCATTTATAATTTTCTGCTGTAGGTATGTAAAAGGAGAGAAAAAACGGTTCCTTCCTTTTCTTCTTCTTCGTTAACGTGATATAATACTTATCTATTTTCTATGTTTTCAACGAGTTCTTATTATTGTTATTCAAATTTTAATATCGATTCTATCATTTTTTTGTCATCAATCGTGGCTTTAATTATATCTTTTTCTGTGGTTTAATTATTTGGGTTTGAACTTGCTGATTTCCTTTTTTATTGTTGTCTATATTTACAATCATCCACCTTGTACCAATAAAAAAAAAAATCATCCACCTTGTTTCACCTTTTTATTAGAATTTTTTTCTCCTATTTTTCCACTATCAAACACATAAAAGATTGGTCCTAATTGAACTCTTAAGTGAATTAGGTGTTTGGATGACAAAATTGATAGGTTCTGCATGTTCTTACATATAAAACCAATTCACCAATGTGAATTTCAATCTAAGTTTTTGATTAAGAGTGCATTTTTTGACAATTAAAACTTTTTACTCTCTATAATTATCTTAATTTTAATTATTTCTTTATATTTTCATATAAAATTATCCAATTTTTCAGTTATTTCTACATAACTATTTATACTATTAACCTATTTATTTTAAATTTATTCTCTTTACTCATCTTTATTAATCTTATCATATTATATTATTTTCTTTTATTTTAAAAACTTCGACACCAAAAACTTTTCTTACAAAAGTTTTATCACTTCCTACACACCCTAAATTTCAAATGCATTTTGCGTGGAGGAAATTGATGTCTAGGTTGGACAATACATAGATTATGTTGATTTCAACACCCAGACGGATTTTTAATCGTCGGAGCTCATCGATCCTCAGAGTTTCACTTTTGGCTTCTGGTTTGAATGGTTAAAAGAGTCTCAACCGTCGGACGACAAATACGGGTGGGATATGCAACAACTCAATAGTTTGATTAAGAAAAAGTTCGGAAAATTAAAGCAATTATAATTATATTTCATAGTTTTGTGATATTTACTTCCATTCGCGATCAGATGACAAAATACATGGAGAATGATTGAGAAAGCCCATTTTGGAAGGCTCGTTCATTGGCTAATATTGACTCAGCACTGTACAGAACCCAATTCCCCGTTATAGATCCGATCCAATCCGATACCACGATAGTATGGGCCTTCAAACAAACACCACTCGTTCTGCTTCCCACAATTGAAATACCTGGAGATTTGCGTATGACTGTTCAATTTTATAAAAAATTGCATTTTCGACCTTTTGTCTTTTGAGCAGAGCATTTTCGACTTTTAAATTTAACATTTGCAACAGATGACTCAAAGTTTCAAAAAATGTATAGTTTTGATTCCGTCACTAACTTTAGTTCCCAATATGGTTAATTCTTTTAATCGCAAGTGAATAAAATGCCCTTTTCAAATTTTGATAAATAGTTTTATTTAAAATCTAAAAGATTTTTTCACCAAAATTAAAAATTCAACCAAATAAGGTAGTTCATTCAAGGTTCGAATTTGAATAAAATTAAATAGAGGAAATTTTGATAATTTCAAGTTAAAAAATCAACAGCATTAGGATTTCACGTTAGTACAGGCAGGGACCAAAATTATATATTTCAATACTTCTTGTATCTACCACAAAATTACGAATATGAAACTTAAGGGTAAAAAAGTACAAATTCCAAAACTTGAGGGACCAACATGAAATCCCCCTTACAACAGCACGGATATAAGTATAACACGAGTTTCCAACAGGAATAATCTATAATGGTGAAAGAGGAGGAATCAAAAGCCTTCAAGAGCACGGATATACAATCGACATTGCTAGGGTCTGAAGCCTACGAAAGCCTTCAATATGGATTAACGCGTCAACGGTCTGCATTCAAGTCAATTGTTTCCATGCGTACGTTTTCAATGGCTATCACCATTTTGGAAATGCTACCAGCTGACTAACACGTTTACCCAAGCATTCGAATGATCCCAACCATTAACTTAACACAAGTGCCCTTATCTTGTGTGTATTTCTGCCCTGGAACATTGCGTCGTCTCTCATATTCTATTCCAGGCTCCAATTCATCGGTGGGACGTTTACAGTTTTACCCAGTTTGATTCGTTTATGACCCAGACATACTGTCTTTGGGAATGATGCGGCATGGAATAATGATCGGCGAGCACACAGAAGCAGGCATGATGCAAGCACCCAGACAGCCTTGAATCTTGATTGGTGAGCACATGAATCATTTGAAAGATTTCTATCTAATTACAATATTATCTTTTACAATACCAGGCTAACTCAACTCAATTCAATTCACCAGTAGTCCATGCATGAACATGTGCCATCCTTGAAATGGTGGAAACGATTACGATCCCTCGCAATAATCTCCCTGTTGAAGATCTTTGAAATGAGTTTTGCTTCTGCATGGCAGTTCCCACATACACGAAGATTTTTCACTATTCTAATTGTTGTCCCCGGACTAGTACTGATCAACCCAAAAGCGATGGCTAACTTCTCACTGTGATGGCACTTTCCCCCTTCTCTCCATCCCTCCACATCATAGGCTATTTCTGAGGCATCTGGCGCATATCCTTCGGACCCCAATGACCTCTCAATCTCATCCAACATGTCATATATTTCATCACTCCGGGGATGTACTCTGTCTCCCACCACAAATTCATGAACAAAACTGCCAACCTCGATGGAGGAGCATCCTGGCTCTTTCTTCATTCCCATGTCATTCAACCTTGTTCTTACTTTAGCAACATCCTCCCACCTACCAGCTCCTGCATAAATATTAGATAAAAGAATGTAAACACCAGGATTTCCAGGCTCCAATTCAAGAAGGTGTCGAGCAACATATTCTGCCAATTCAACATTGCTGTGAACTTGACAAGCTGCAAGAAGAGAGCCCCAAATGGCTCCGTCAGGCTTCACTCCCATCCCGTTAATAAGTTCCTTTGCCTCATCGAAAAGCCCAGCTCGACCTAGGAGATCTATCATGCATCCATAGTGATGAAGCTTTGGTGAAATTTTGTAATCTTGGACCATGGAATTGAAATGTTGACGACCAGCTTCAACCTTCCCAGAATGGCTACAAGCTGAGAGAATGCCAACAAAGGTGATATCATCTGGCTGTATTCCTTTATCAGTCATTCTCCAGAAAAATTCAAGAGCCATATCAGCATTTCCATGCAACGCTAAGCCAGATATCATTGCATTCCAAGCTGCAGAGGTTTTAACTTCCACTGCATCAAACACTTGCAATGCTGACTCGATGCTGCCACATTTTGCATACATGACAATAAGACTTGTATAGAGAGTCTCATTGACTGGTTTATTCATGTTCTTCTCGATGTAGGCATGTATCCATTTGCCAAGATCAAGAGCACCCAGGTAAGTACATGCTGGAAGAATGCTCAATAATGTGACATCATTGGGCTCCTGATTTGAGATCTGCATTTCCCGAAAAAGAGCTAGAGCTTCTTTGTACTTGCTACAATGAGTGTATCCACCAATCATAACATTCCATGATATTTGATCTTTTTCATTAATTCCATCAAACAAAGAACGAGCTGTGTCTGGGTTTCCACATTTTGCATACATATCAATAAGCGCATTAACAAGTCGACGATCCAACCAGAATCCATGATTGTCTATCCAAGAATGAACCCACTTTCCCAACTCAATGGAACCAGTATGCGCACAAGCGGAAAGGACACTAACCATTGTGCTTTCATTAGGATCAACATCTGATTTCACCATCTCTCGGAAGAAAGCCAATGACTCTTCAAACCGTCCACTTTGTGCATAACCTGCAATCATAGCATTCCATGACACTGCATCTCTTTCCGGCATCTCATCAAAAAGCTGAAAGGCAGAATCTAAATCCCCCTTCAGAAAACACCCGGCAACCAGTGCTGTGAAAGAGACTGGATTTTTCATGGAACTTCCATCAAACACACGACGAGCATCATTCAATTCACCGTTCCTTGCATACATGTTGATCAACGAGGTATGCACAAAGGCATCAGATTCAAGGGCAAGCTTCAGAACATGTGCATGGACCTGCCTCCCTTCCTGGATGGCATCAGTGGCGTGCGCACAAGCTTTTAGAACGAAGGGGAAGGTGTAAGAATTAGGGACGACTCCTGAAATTATCATGCGGATGTAGAAGCGGACAGCTGCAATAGGGGAAGGGCTTATGGAGAGACCGCGGATGATGGTGTTCCAGATGAAGTGGCTGGGTTCAGGGATAGAATCGAAGACAAGGAGGGCGTATGGGAGGAGATCAGAAGAAAGGGCGCAGTATTCCAAGAACTTGGTCAGAGAGAAATGCAAGTGATGGAGGCCTGTTTTGATGAAATGGGAATGAATTTGCTTGAGAGTCTGAAGCGATTTGGAAGTGGATAGTAGAGAAAGAGTTGGATGGGTTTTGAGGATGGAGTAGGGTGGGTCTGAGGAGGGGAGAAAATGGAGGGGAGATGAAGAAGAAGAAGATAAAGAGATTGGGACGGAAGGGAAGGAGAGCGACATTTGTGCGGAGGGAGGGCGGGAGGGAGAGAGAGATTTGAAAAGTAGTTTATTCAGGTAGATTACCCGCCACATAACCAACGGTCAGGACTCCCGAAGGAAATAATATCGACGGTGTACCTTGGAAACGTGCATCACTCTGTGTTTGCTGATTTTGCTTGACTCAAGTTAATGATAATTAAAACCCACATCGTTAATTTACTTACCAACATATTTCTATTTATAGAACCGTTATAGGAAATCTTCTTCATTTTCAAACGTGATTGAATACACTTGAGTGCACGTAGCTTTGGCACACCTAAGTGTATTTAACCTATTTTTTATTTTTAAATTTTTTTTATATAACTATTAATATAAGCGTATTTAACATTTATATTATGTTTACAATTTTTGAAGATTTGTAGATTTTTTTTGGATTTTTTTAAAATCAGTAGTATTTTTTGTAATTTAAAATTACTCAAATGTTGTTGATTTTAAAAAATCCAAAAAAAAAAATATAAATCTTTAAAAATAGTAAAACTTAATACACATGTTAAATATATATAGATTAATAGCTGTCTAAATTTTTTTTAAAAAAATTACAAAATAAATTTTTATAACCCGATACACTGAAGCTAAGTGTAGCTCGATGTACTAGAACAAGACTCCCTTATATTTACATCATATTTATTCTACCATGAATGAACTTAGCTATAAGATTGTTAATCAATGTTGATATTGTGACCCAAAATCCTTGTTTTGTTCTGGGAACAGCCTGAATTCTGAAATAGGGTATGATAAGCAGGAATTTTTGGCTCTTGATCGAATCTCGAGGGATACAGCTAGTTGCAATGTTCCAAAAGCTCCCTAGTCCGTAGCTCGATCTGCCTCCTCCGTCCTCATTGCGCTGGTTGTGGGCGGGTTGGCACAACTGAAAGAGACATTTCCACATGAATGGGCTTATATTATAGATCGCCGTGTATCTTACCAGCTGGTCCATGCACCTCACCTGATATTCATGGCAATGACTGTTTCCTACTTAAAAAAGTCCTTAAATATTGCACATGCAATTCAAGGTGCGTGACGTACAGATGAAGGATCTTCTTTGTAACATTGAAGGCTGGCGGTGGATCCCAAAAGGAAAATGGGCCATGCTTGCCTGTCCTAAATAGTTCCTCCGATCAATCCAGTTGCGACCAAAGTTAGGTAAGAGGAGGTCCCATCAGCAATATGCCTTTGACATTGCTTATATAAGCAACAACTTTAAATCACATCGCTAGCGGTTAATTTGCAGTGTTGTTAGAACCGAACTGGTGATTGAACCGGTAAAGGAACTGGTCTGGTTCGAACCGGTGAGTCAGCATGACTATTTATGATGTTATAAATATTAAATTTTTTAAAATTTTAAATAAATATATTGATAAAATTATATTTTTATAAATCCTAAATATATATGTTAAATTTTAAGGACCACTATATAAGAACAAAACATACAGGAAAAAATTAGGGTGTGTTTGGTTGGAGGTAAAACTTTTAATGAAAAGTTTTTGAGGTAGAAGTTGTCACATTGATAGAAAATGATGTGATATAATAGGAGTAATGATGAGAAATAAAGAAAATAAAGTTAAAATAGATAGGTTAGTTGTATAGATAGTTGTGTAGAAATGATTGAAAAGTAGGGTATTTTGTATAGAAAAATGTGAAAAAATAATTAAAAAATAGAGTAATTATGGAGAGTGAAAAGTTTTAGATTGAAAAGTTTTGGTTGACATGTTTGTATCCCAAACAAACACACCCTTAATAGCGAGTTTTAAAAAATTAACTACATTAACTGACCTGAAAGACTTAAACTTATAATAACCTATGACCGTTGTTCCTTATAATCAACTATTTATATTTATCATTTGTCATTTGACCTTCTTTCCTCAAATCATGCAAGAGTGCATCAACCATACAGTTAATTGAAATAGTGGTTGCATATTTAGTTATGTACGCAAGATGCGATATCATTTAATTAATTATAATATTTTATTAACTATAGTTAATTTATTAATTTGTTAGCAATATTATTAAATTTACACCTTGAGCTAGGATTGCAATATGTAATTATGTACTTAGGTTAAAATGTAAATACAAAGAATAAAAAAGTGTAAAATTAATTTAATAAAATTATTTAACTAACATATATTTGATTATTTTCATGTTGTAAAATTTGGTGATTTTTAAAATATATTTAGTATTTTATATTTTTATTTTGTTATTTTGATTTTTAATTTTTTAAAACTAAGAATACTAAATATTTTAAAATTTGTTAAAATTTTCAAGTTCAAGATTAAGGCAGTGAGTAATACGCTGTTTGCAGTTTTGTCGCTGACCGGCGAGACAGCGACGGCAATCGGCGACGGGCGCGACCAGAGATGGCGGACGGCGCGGGCGGGAGCGCGTGCCCGACCAGGAACAGAGGAAGACGAGGGCGGACGGCGGACAGCGCGGGCAGGGCGTGCGTGGACGGCAGCGCTTGCCTGGCGAGGAAGATGAGGCAGGCGGATTGCGTGGGCAGGCGGACGGCGAGGAAGACGACGAAGGCGCGGGCGGCAGCGCGTGCACTCGGCAGGCCAGGTAGACAAGGCGGCGGGCGTGGCGGGACGTGGGAGCCTGCTGGCGCCGGCGCTGCGAATGCGGACGGCGAAGAGGACGACGACGGAAATGAGGGCGAGCCGACGAGGACGGGGCCGGGGCCGGCGGGCGCGGGGGCGAGGCAGCGGCTAGGGTTTCCAAAATCCCAGAGGCAGGGGGAAGAAAGAGGGCGTCGGGATGGGGGCGTTCCGATTTTTCGTTCGTTTTTTTTAATATATATATTTAATTATTTATTATTAGTTTATTGTCCGACCGGTACTTAAGGTTCGACCGCCGGTTCACCGGTTCGGGCGGTTTTTGGTTATTGATCCGAACCGTATTGGATCGAACCGGACATGGGACCGGTTCCCGGCCGGTCCGGTCCGATTTTAATAACATTGTTAATTTGTTGCATGTTTCCCAAAATAATTAATAATTATGAGCTTGCCCTCACAAGTTTATATAAAACTTCCCTTCCCCTCTTCTTGCTACGATCCTACAAGCACACTAAAGTAATAATTTTTTCAACTGATTGCTGATGTATAGGATTACGTACTATTAGTACCATTGTTGATACTTATATATATATATATATATTTATAAGTAAAAAGAGATTAGGACTTGTAGTTTTTTTTTTAAGCAAAGGACTTGTAGTTTTAATGCGAGTAAATGTGAACGTGTACAATTAAAATAAGCTGAAGAAATATTTGAGCGGTCTCTCTTCCACCCACTCCTGAGTATTGTGTGGGGAGATGGGTGGAAGTGTTGTCCGTGCGTAGTAGATCAAAAGAGCAAAATCAGTCACATAATGAGCCATACTGTTTCCACTTTGCAGCACGTACGGTTTCCATCATTGTTTTTTTTTTTTTTTTTTGATAAAGGAAGTCACTCTAGTCCTACTCCCTGTCACATATGAAGGGAGTAGAGGAAGAGTGATTCAACCGCTTCATTGCCAAAAAATTATCATTACAAATGTTTCTACAAATAGCTACAGGTGGGTTACCCCACCAGGACTGATGGTCCCCAGAAGAAACCAAAAACAATTCAGCTAAGGAATGCGCCACTGCATTACCCTGCCTAAGAACATGATGAGCCGAAAAAGAAGTATTACATGTGAAAATCGACTTGATCTCATCGATGATAAAACCTACATCAGAGGATATGGGATCCGAATTGGATAAGAAGTTGAATAGAATGAGGGAGTCTGTTTCGAGTTGCACACGGCGAAGATCCTGCTGAACCGCCCATTTAGTTCCCAAAAGGAAAGCCGTAGCCTCCATGAAAAGTGATTCCCTTGCCCCTACCCGTTTCCACCCGGAAGCTGCAACAAAATTACCAACCGAGTCTCTGATAACAGTACCACATGCAAACATATCCATATTCTCATGACGACGTGCATCCACATTGATTTTAACAAAAGTCGGCGGCGGTTTGGTCCAACGGGGAATCAGACTGCCATCCACAAGCCCAGACATAGAAAGCTTAGTTGCACACCTATGTTGGAGCAAGAAATCAGTGCACCAATCCAAAACGTCTGTGAAGTTCGGTTGTAGATTTTCTTCCCTCAGCTTATTTCGCAGAAACCAAACCCTCCAGCAACACAGAATGAAGAGGCCTAGCTCCTGAAAATTGTTCCTCCCCGCCAGAGTTTCCATGATTTCTCTAACCGATGTTCCCTGAGGAATCAAGCCCGCAGCCTTCCGGCAAACCCCCAGGGACCTTGCACACCCCAAAAACAGGTGGTTCACATCTTCAATATCATTTTTACATAGGAGACAACGATTATCAATATCAAGGCCCCTGAGACAAAGGTTCCTAAGTGTTGGAAGAGAATCAATAAGGAGTCGCCATCCAAAGATAATGACCTTACTCGGGAGCTTCAATCGCCATAAAGCCTTGTAACATCCAAGGAGGGCCTGGTTCTCATCAATTGGGCATAAAAAGTCTATATGCCGATTTTACAGTAAAGAAGCCATTTGGTTCATGCATCTAATATATAGAATCATCCACCCTCCTGTGGGATAGAGAAATTGAGCTTACCTGACGCCAGACCGCCCAGACCGCCTCCCCAGCAACCGCCTGAATCAGCTCCCCCTTCCAAGATTTTGTAGCAGAATCAATGAAGTGGCTGACCTTTACTTCATCAGGAATAGAGATTGGGAGAGGCCCCACCTTTTTAACCTTAGAGCTGAGCCAAATGTCATTAAAGAAAGATACCCTTCTCCCATCGCCAATGCGCCATTTGCATCCTCTCTGAATCACATCTCTCGCCTTTAAAATGCTCTTCCAAGTATATGAATCTGACACCTTCACCTTACAAGACCAAATGTTTGAGAAAGGGAAGTATTTCACCTTAAGGACCCTACTGCAAAGCGAAGAATTACCAAAAACAAGCCTCCAAACCTGCTTATCAAGGAGAGCGTAGTTGAATTTGTGGAAATCCCTGAATCCTAGCCCGCCCGCCCTTTTGAGTTTACACATCTCCTTCCATGCCACCCAGCTCATTTTCCTTTTGCCATTCTTCTCTCCCCACCAGAATTTGCTTAACATCCCGTTAATGTCATTACAGAATGATTTAGGCAAGAGGAAAATACTCATCGTGTACGCGGGAATTGCCTGAGCAACTGCTTTGATTAGCACATCTTTTCCACCCCACGACAGGAGCTTTCCCTTCCATCCCTGAATTCGGTTCCATATGCACTCTTTGAGACCCCTTATAAAGCCCGCCTTAGATCCGCCAAGCCAGGCCGGAAGGCCAAGGTATTGGTTAAAATCACTTCCAGTCGATCCCAGAAGTTGAGACAAACATCTCCTTTCAAATCCATCCACATTGGCGCTGAAGAAGATTGCAGTCTTATCTGCATTGACCAGTTGGCCCGAGGACTCCGTATATAGACTGAGAATATCCAAAAATTTCCTCAAGACCCTCTCCTCTGCCCTAAGAAAGATAATCGCGTCATCTGCAAAAAATAGGTGGCAGATCATAGGACCATGAGGCTGAAGTTTAATACCATATATAGACCCCCTAGTGACCTCATAGGAAATCAGAGCCGACAGACCTTCAGCACATAATATGAAGAGGTTTCCATCATTGTTGATACTTGAGAGTTAGTTCCTTAATGCCATGACTTCTAATTAGCCTAGCTGCGTGGGCGTTGGTTGACTCATTTTGCTCGACCTCTTGGGGGGAGTATTTGGTAAGCTGCTCCGGGAGAAAAGCGAGAAGTGAGGAAAGTAATTTTTTGAATAGTGTAAGAGTAATATGATATGATAAAAGTAAAATAAAAATAAATAAAAATTTATATGATAAAATAATTGGAACATAAACGGGTATGTTTAGGAAGTGATTAAATATTTTGAATAGAAAAATTTTTGGTGTAAAAGTTGTTAAAATGATAGAAAATGATATGATATTATAAGGATAATAATGAGGTGTAAAGAAAATAAAGCTAAAATAGATACATTAGTTGTACGAGTAGTATTATTGAAATGATTAAAAGATATAGTAGTTGTATAGGAAGATACGAAGAAATAATTTTAAAATATGGTATTTATAGAGAATAAAAAATTTTAGACTAAGAAGTTTTAGTTCGAAATTTTTTGTTAAAAACAAATATGCCCAAAGATAAAAATGAACAAAATAGGATAGTCAGGTGGTTTAGATATCACATTATTTTTTAATAATTATATGGGGGAGAGAACATGAAGTGAGTTTCCTCACCATGCAACTTACCAAATGCAACCTTATTTTCTAGAGTGGAACATCTCAGTTTGGGATATAAAATGTTTCTAGCTTAGATAAAATTATCTAACTCATGGGGTAATTAGTCTAACCTAACTCTTATGTTATTAATTTATCGCTTTTGAGAGTATAAACTTAGTGTCAAGCTATGCTAGGTGTCATTTAATGTGGAAATTAAGATTTATAATAAAGCATTTCAACCAAGCTATTATGTAAGGCCACATGGGGTTTAATTTGCAGCAGATGGTATACATTATTCGACTCATCTGAATTGATTACCTCATATATAAGATTTCCACATGGTCACTATCACCTTAATTTCATCTAGATTGCCTTCTCAACCGTTAGTCGGGCAAGTATATTTAAGTTCCAAAATCTGAGCTGGTAAGGCCTACTTTGTAATTAAGCTTGAGGGACTCCTTCGCCACTACAACAAATTTAACTTAATATTGGTAATTTTTCGATTACATATAATATATATTTTAGTTGCATTAGATATATTTTGACTACAATTAATTAATATTTGATGTTTACCAATTAATTATTTAATAACGCATAACTGGTTATTTTTTAGTGGTGACATTTAGTTAAATGTAACCTTTTTAATGCAGCAAAATATATTTAAAGTAGCTATTAAAAATTGACCGTTAATGATAATAATAATAATGATTTAGGTTGCAAACATGAACTTTTAAACTCGCTAAGTGCCCTAAATTTTAAAATGGCTCACCAAAGTATTCATATTGCTATATATTAAACAAATAGATTTTATTAATCATAACAAGTACCTTAGATTCACCAAATGTAGCATGATTTTCAAAAATTAAGAAGTTTCCCATTATGATTCCCTAAATTAGTAAATTATATCATACCTTACCAACAATTTATAGTTGAACATCTCTTCGTTGTAAGCATAGTCAAGAAAAGATTGAATTCAAAAGTACACAATTCTGTTTCATCAGGAAAAAGAAAAAGTACGTAAGTCTGTTTGGATCGAGTGTATAGCAGAGAGATGGTAATATATACTAGTCATCGCTTATAAGTCCTTTGAGATTTATGGGATATTTTTATCTTTAGCAATTGTATTTGTTTTCACGATTGTCATTATTTTAGATAAATATTTTTTCATTTTCTTCTTAGTAATTATAGGAATTATTTAACTTGAGTAATTTGAAAATATATCGACTTAGTTTAATTGTGATGGTAAATATGTCCGCATAGTTTAGAATTTGTAAATAATATTATATATTTTGATTGTAGTTGCAAATATGCTCATCTCATTATTGAATTTCATAGCATGATTTATTTGGAAAGATATGCAAACTAGGTAGATATATTTGCAAAGACTGAATATATTTACTTAATTTTTAAAATTGTAAATATATCTATATAGTTTGTATATCTTTCTAAATATACCTACATCACAATAGTGTAGTATTGGCATCATAACGAAGTTGGTATATTTGTAATTATGATCAAACTATTTGAGAATTATTTTACAATTTCTAAAATTATATGAGTAAATTTGCAATTACTATCAAACTAAGTGGATGTATTTGCAAGTCAACTTTTAATTTGTAGGCACTATCTTTAATTCTTATATAGTTCTTTAAATTAGGCACTATTTGGTAAGAGGTATCCCATCTCCACATATTTTTAAAAAATAATTTAATATCATAACTACTTAATATTTTATTTTTCCATTTTACTCTTATTTTTCAATTACTTTATCAAACAACTACCCTATTTGTTTTTACTTTATTTCCATCAAATCGCTTTTGCATTTTTCAAAAACTTCTTATCTTCTCACTATCCATGTTACCAAACCATTCTCCGTAAAGTCAAATTCTTTAAGCTATATGACAAGCTAGCATGGTCTTATTTTCAGATATCCATGAATTGAGTTGCTAGGATTTGTTGATATTAATTTAGCTTTAATGACATCCACTTAGGGGTCGCAACTAATTAAGCTGGTTTGGATGGCTGCGCAGTTAAGTGACAGTACATTTGTGTTGGAAAACTTTCAAAGGGTGCAAGAGTACCATGGGAATCTTTCCAAATTTACATGCGTACCATCGCAAGCGATGCAGAATTGCAAAGGCGGGGGAAGGTGGGGAACTGTGCTAGGAGTGTGACGCAGAGGTCTCCCAGCATCAAAAGATGGATGCCAAAAGCAAAATAAAGGGGGGAATTTTATCATTGTGCTGACGTCTTTCATGTAATCGCACGAGCTAGTCACGTGCATGCAACCCACAAGGCCACAACACGCAAATCCTAATCCGCTTGATATTGTTGTTTAATGCCATTTATTAAAATGCCTATACCTTTTCCGATAAAGACGTCTTTAAAAGGACAGTAAAGTAAGAAAGCTGGTTTACTCTGGCATCGTGCGATGGATGATAAACAGGCACCAAGAAATTTCCTAGAAAATGCACGTGTCACGTTCGGCCATATATCCATGTTTTTTCGTGAAGGCCCGAAGGCAGTGCATCATGGACCAGTTGTGACCTTTTTTATATTTCTTTTGAGCATTTCATTGCCAAAAATTTACTTCAAACCTTCTATTTGATTTTTCGATGTCAGCGAGGCTGTATTTGGAAAAAAAGGGTGCACTACAGTCACCCTTTATCTCCCATGTAAATTAAGTTACAATCTCGAATAAATTTATATTTTTTTTATAAATTAATCATCCATTTAACTTCGATTAATTAGCGTCTTTGAAGTAATATTTTCATAGTGAGGTTGCTTACATGAACATTCCTCCAACCCAAGATATGCAGGAGATCTAAGTCTTATATGGCACTGCAACAAAATTTGTTATCTGTCATTACAAGAGCACTAATATTTAGCTAGGCTTAGCATTTTTTGCCACATAAAACATTATAAAATCTAATTTTGTAAAGATAATGATATAATGGAGGTTGTCAAAATAGCCTTTTTATGACAAATTCAAAAATTGCTACTAAAGCCTTTTGTAATTAACTCATAGTGACTTGGTTATATGAACGTCAAAATTAAATTAATATAGATAGATATAAGTTTAGTGTCACTAAAAGTTGATTTTCTCAACCACCTGCAACCACTGCAGGTTGTTAGAGATAAAATTAAATTAGAATTTTTGTGATTTGGGAGCTTTATTTCTTTATTAATATTTGGAAGCTTGTGGTATCTCTTGTTGAAATTTGAAAGTTTATAATTTCCTTTTGAAAATTTGTAAAAATTGTGTCCGAATTTCATTATAATATGATTTGAGATATGACGTAAATATACACTAATAAAAAATTTGACTTTCTTGTAGTATGACAAAATATTATTATCCTTGGGTGTCAAATATATGTTCACTGATAATGACATCCTAGTAATGTCGTTGCGGATAAATATGCAATACTTTATCAACAACCAATGATGTTATAACAAATTTTGTTGCCATTAGTAAGATTTTTATGGAGCTAATTTTTAAAATTATTTTTATTTTAAATACCATTTTATTTTTGTAAAAGTTGTATATTTCACCTTTATTTACATCCTTACTTCTAGTAACATTATTATCACAATAACAAATGTTAATGAATATAGCTATCTTTTTGTCTAAGTATACATTAGAATTGCTAGAAATATGGATTAATTTGTCCACAAATACTTCTTTGGCTGTTTAAGAGGGGTGACATGAAGTCAAATGAAGACAATTTTTATATTACTTACAACCAAACATATTGTTACTTATAACCATTTACATTTGGTTGCAAAGAATGATAATTATTTTTGGTTATTAGCAATGATTAAATTTGAAATTTGATTGCAAAAAGTAATGGCATATAACGACTTAGTTGGAATGTATGTTTAACATTTTAACAAATTTTAAAATGAAACAATTAATTTAGTTGCATATAAAATGATTTAATTGCAGACAAGTATATGCATCAAGTAAAATTGTTACATGTTTGGCTAAATATGGATGATTGCATATAAACAAATGCGCAACCATTTTTTAAAATTATTCAACAGATAGTATAATATGCAACCAAATTTATATTTTATTGTAAATACTCTTAAGGGTTTGTTGCAAATATATTTAAGCTGGCTGCATTTGCATTATTGCAGCTAATTTAAATTTGCTCCAAGGACATGGTTACTCATAGCAAATTTTTTCGTAGTATAAACTTCAAATGTAGTTTTTTTCTTTTTGTTTTATTTTGTTTTGTTTGTATCTATCAAATGTTTACATCCACTCACAAGAAACATTTACACAAGTAAGTTTATTGCACTTTTTTGGCTTCTTTACGACATTAATTTGTCAATCCAGACAGGGATTAAAAGAAAACAAGGAAACAAAAGAAAAAGAAAAGAAAAGACAGCGTTATGTTGTAAAATTTACTGGCTTTAGTCACAACTCAAACGATCTGCAACTGGTTTTGACCAACGGCTTCCGGTCATACGTACAAGTCGATCTACTTTTTCAGATGCTTTTTTGCTGTCAAGCAACATCAGGCGGATAAAACTAGCACAACAGCAACATATATCCTTCTCAAAAGTTATATATAACCCTTGAAATTACATACATACGACCCCTCTCCTCATGCAAGATCTTATCAAAGTCTGCATGAATTTTTTTGAGCCGCCAAGAAAGTCGGCTCCACTTTGAAGGCCACTTGAGCGCAAAAAATAAAAAAAAAAGCCGATCATGCATTAATAGTACCGTTTAAAGTTTTAAACGATGGATCCACTTTCTTTTCTTTCTTTTATAGGTGGTCTATTTTAGGCACCATTTCTTTTCAGTGCCACAGCTGCTTTGAGAACGTGACCTATTTGTATTAAGCTACTTTAATTTGCCGGCTTTCTTCATTTCGGGTGTGCTTTTTTTTTAAAAAAAATTTTTGTTTGTTTGAGGGTAAATGTTCTTTATTTTTGATGTAAAAAGTTGTGCGTCTTAATATATTTAATTAGGCCTATATGTACATATAGTGCCGTAAAAAAGTGTGTGCACATATATGTTGTAGAAAAAAAATGAGATACAATTATGTATAAAATGAAGTGCTTTATAAAGTGAAATATTTAATCGAAAATGCAAAGAAATAATAAACAACGAGAGAAATAATTGATACAAAATTAGAGATTATATATGGACAAAAATTTTAAAATTAAAAAATTATAAGGATGACTGATTAAAAATGGAATAATGATTAGAGAGAAAATAATTATAATGTTATCAAAAATTATAATTTTAATAAATAAATGTTTTATTTAAATTTATTTAGTCTATTATAATACATGATGCAACAGTGGGTACGTGATACTTTGGGACAGGTATGTCCCTCTCATATTGGCAGTAGTTAGTACATTCCTTTGTTATCGTGAGGTGAGTTTTAGATGGACATTGAACTTAAGAAAAAAAATTGAGAAGCTTTTCAGGCAAGCGAAAAGTTATAGGCCTCATGGAATAAAGACATTACGTTTTCACTAGATAATATAATGCATGCAATTAATTAAGCTTAGGATTATAGTAATAAAGTTCATGAAGCTAACCAATACTCATGGTTAAATATTCTTTGACTTTGATCAGTGATTTATTATTATGGATAATGAGTGCATATGTATGTATTGAAACCTCAGTTCATATAAGTGATTTAAGTTTTTAAAACTTTTTTTTCTTTCTCTTTTCATGTGACAATACGTATATATATATTCAAACATTATTCTATACACCTATCAAACTATATGTTATTAATGTCTGGTGGTCCTGAGTGATGAGGATTTCGATTCCCTTTAAACAATGTCTCAAGTTTAAGCCTTATGAATGGAGAGATGAACGTTGACACAACTCAATTTCGAAAATCAAAGTTATGTAGATTAAAAAAACCATAAGTTTGTGTTGGTGATTATTTATGTTTAAACAAGAAGCTCTTCCCCGTATTGGAAGATAGCCATGAACTTAGATAGTTATTTTCTTTTTAAGGCTGGAAGCCACAAAAGAACATGATGAGACCATGGTTAATTTTCATTCAGCTCGAGAATTAAGCTCATCAGTAACCCCTTACATTATTCATTGGTAGCTCACAAATTCAGATTTTAACATGACGACAGTTTTTACTAATTTCAATTTTAGCATATTTACTAGGAAATCATCTATTAGCAATAGTATTTCTGGGATATTGATAAGACGAATTCATGGCATGGCTAAGTTTGCAATCAAATCATAGTCATTATCTTGCAAATCTCGGACCGATGCGAATTAAATTAGTGACAAAATTATCCTTTTAAAAAAATGCGAGGAAAAAATTGAGTAGTTTTAAATAGTGGAATGGTTTAATTAATTAAATCATCTTATAAAAATAGCTTTAGACTGTTATGCCCTATTCATTACCATATTATTCTTGTAATTAGAGAAAGGAAAGGGAGGAAAGAGGGTAGGAGAGAGAAAAAGGCACGTGGAATTTGTTTGAAGCCTTGTTGGGTTGTGGTCATGTTCTTGCATGGAAGCATTTCCCAAGGAGAATCACATCTACCCCTCTCCTTTTCCTTTTTTACAGATTGCCACGGTCCTTTAACGGCCCCCAAGAAAATGGAGGGCGTATCATCCTCTAATTTTGAAAATTCTCACGTAAAATTAATACTGTTTTTTAATGAAGCATGTAAAATTAACACTGAGATGACAAAACAATACATCCTATCGCGCCTTAGTTTCCAACATTTCTATGGCTAAGTGGTGGAAACTTGCATCGTTACGTTACTCTTGGGTGGACAACCTCCCAACAATCAGAATGATTAGCAAATACTAACCCTTCTATCTATATTCCATAACGTATCGTATGACCAACACAATATCAATATGACCAAATACTGGTTATGTATTATTCAATATGTGCTATTTCACGACCTCGACACCTTGATTTGAATTTTATTTAATAGAACGTATTGCTCAAAGTGACCGGGTTGCACATAACAGAATTATTCACATAATAATGAACCCTAATTTATTAAAAAATTTACTAAATTGATCAGTCATTTTAGAATAAAATTGAGAGATAATAGTTTAACATTGCAACTCTAGAAAGACATTAATATATATATATATATAAAACAAATATCTAGGTGCAGCGCAACTGCACCATAATTGCGGTGCAGTTGCACCAAAATGGGTCCCGCATGATTATAACATCATAATATACTCTAATTTATTTAGAATCATGTATTCTACTACCATACCAATTTTCATCCCAATCAGATATGTGTATGAACCTCATATGAAAATGGTACAAATTTAACGTAACAAAATAGTTTGATGTAGATAATAACTTTAAAGTGATTTTTTAACATGTAAACCATTTATTGTAAAATTTATATATGGATAAATTATTATATCAAGTTTCATTGCATTTTAATATATGTGGGACTCATTTTTGGGCAAATGTATCGCAGTTCTGATGCAGTTGTGTTGCACCAGAACAACTCTCTCCCTACATATACAGTTATATTTAAGTGCAGTGACGCTGAAATGGGCCCCACATGATGATCAAATTATAATCTACTCCACCAATTGTATTTAGAATAATGTATTATATTACCATATCAATTTTCATCCAAATTGGATATGTGTATAGACCCTATTTGAAAATGGTACAAATTTAACGTAATAAAATAGTTTGATATAAATAACAACTTTAAAGTGATTTTTTCAACATGTAAACCATTTGCTATAAAATTTATATATGGATAAATAACTGTATAAATAACTGTATAAAGTTTCATTGCATTTTAATATATGTGGGACACATTTTTAGGCAAATGTACTACTGTTCCGGTGCAATTGCGCTGCATTGTAATTAACGGTGCATTTGGCCCAAAATGGTCCCACGCATACTTTAATGTATTGATATTTTATATGATCATTTATTCATATATAAATTTTATAGCAAATGGTTTACATGTTGAAAAAATAAATTTATGATAAAATGAGAGAAAATAGATTAAGATGGTTTGGTCATGTTAAAAGGAGGCCTGAAGTAGCACCGGTTAGGAAAACAGAGTCTATCCAAGTAGAAGGTGGTAGGAGAATGAGAGGAAGACCCAAAAAAATATGGATGAAAGTAATTAAACAAGATTTAAAAATATTACAAATTACAGAAAATTTGGTCTTAAATCGCCAAGAATGGCGTAACAGAATCCATGCAGCCGACCCCACATAGGTGGGAAATGGCTTATGATGATGACGATGATGATTTACATTAAGCTATTTTATTATATTGAATTTATACTATTTTTAGATGGGTTCCATACATATATCTAATTGGAATGAAAATTAGTATGGTAATAAAATATATAATTCTAAATAAAATGGGTGGAGTAGATTATAATTTTATGATTATGTGAGACCTATTTTAAGGTAATTGCGTTGTAATTGTGGTGCAGTGAAGCTGTACTTGAATATTTCTCACAGAGAAACTTTCCTGTGTAATGAAGTTGCGCCATAACTAATGGTATATTTGGCCAAAAATGGGCTCTAAATGTACTTAAATGTATTGATACTTTATACAATCATTTATTCATATATAAATTTTATAGCAAATAATTTACATATTGAAAAAATAATTTTAAAGTTGTTATTTACATCAAACTATTTTATTATGTTGAATTTGTACTATTTTTAGATGAAGTTCATACACATATTCAATTGGGTTGAAAATTATTATAGTAATAGAATGTGTAATTCTAAATACAATGAATGAAGTATATTATAATTTTATGATTATGAGGAGCCTATTTTGAGGTAACTGCATCGTAATTATAGTATAGTGAAGCTGCTAAATATTTCTCTTTCTCTTATATGTATATATTCACGCAATAGGCCTCAAATTTTCATGACAACATGTTATAGAGATTAGTCGTTCTTCCTTTAGATTTCGCAGTCATGCAATACTCTAAAATGGGAGGTCTAAATTTTTACCATTTTTAATAGTAAAATTTTACCTTTTAAGTGTATTTACTTCATGAGTTTAGTTAATTTCTAGGCGAAATTAATTTACCATGCGTCCACGTGTACGGTGGTCCAGTGATCACCATCACTCAAGAAACGGTACAAGACCCACAAATAACCAAGTCCAAGACTGCGATGAGATTCGACAGGGCTCCCTTTTATGCAGAGAGAAAAGGAAAAGCAAAAGCAAAACCATTCAATTCAAATGAATTGAACATAGATGGGTCAGAAAAGGGAGGAAGAAAGAAAAGGGAGGAACGAGAGGGGGAGGGGGAGAAATGAGAAGAAAAGATGGTCAAAACCATGGTTACTGGCCTCGAAGACTTCCATCATCAGCTCTTTCTTTATCGAAACTCTCCATTTCTTTCTCGCTGGACCGTTTATTATATACGCCTGCATGAAAATAATCAACGTGTAAAAGAACAACTAAAGATGCTGCTGAAAATTACCATCACCAATGTTGCCAGCCATGCATGCAAATCAAGCTTTTGGGCTTTAGCTTCCCCCTGCCCTTCTCTACGTCTCTCTTCATGCGTATATATGCCGTCTCTGCGACATACGCTCACCATAAAAATATTTCCAATACAAGGCCATCTTTTTAACGGCTGCATCAAACATTATATATATATATTATTTGAGGTAAAGAATAGACACATTTAACAAAATGCTACCACTTCAAAACAATTAAGTATTTGTTACTAAAATAATTAACTATAACCAAAATATATTTGCTGCAGCTTAGAATATGTTTTTATGCTGCTATAAAAATTGGCTACGTTCATCTACATTTGTTAGAGTGTCTAATTGACACGTAATTACGCGCGGTAAGTATTCTAGCTGCCACGCAGGCATCTACTAGTTTGCAACCGCTCTGTCATTGTTTTAATAAATCAAAGCCGTCCGATCTGTTGCTTCCTCAAGATCGACAAAATATCCGTGATCTGATACTCGCTTAGATTTCCTTTTAAAAACACCAGAGAATTTTAATATTGTCAGCTGGTACACCATCAGCGGATGCAACTCTAAGTGGTTTTGGGAGCGCTGTCTCAAACAGCTAGGACAAAAGATAAGGAAAGTGATTGTTACGAGTTGTACCAACCTGGTAAGAGGAAGAGGTTAGTAATTAGTAGGCCTCAATTTTTTAAAGATCTAAGCCATGTGTCATATTCTTCTCCATAAATGATTATGTGATATGAAAAATTATTTTAATTCAATTTGTTTATAATCCACAAAAAAGCAAATGTTTAGCTTTTTTACAATTACAGTTTTTAATATGATAGATTATAAAAGAATTTGATCAAGTTGATTTTTATATTTATACTAAATAAAAAATTTAAATATAATGCATGGCTTGGATTTTGAAAAAAGAAAACAAAAAAAGCAAGAAACAAAGGGGGTACAATCTTCACCTGGCTTCATAGTATAATGCTTGTAATTAACAAGTCTATCGTGGTTAGTGTTTGCCCCGATGATAAACAGAAGAGATGATTGAATTACACTTCACTGCACGTCTTAGCAAAATGTCTTGCACGCGTGATGCACACGTTCCACTTTATGACCATCGAAATGCAAATCATCTCACGTAGTCCGTAGTGTATTTATTTTCCATATTCCTATCGCTTTTCATTCCGTCTTTAAATTTCATGTTGTTAAAAAGAATATTGTGCCTTCCTTCATTGATATTAATAAATGTTGTCAACATGATATCACTATGTGTGAGTTGAGAGAAAATAGATGAAATTGATAAGTTTTAAAATATTTAGTAACAATACCATATGTGAAGGGTGGAGAAATTATTCAAAGAAATTAAGCGTGGCTCATAAAATCCTACCTTCTGCCTAGGTGGTGGGGGTTTCAATCCTGCTAGGAGCATTATATTTTCCATTTAAAGAGCATTGATCTCTTTCTCCTCCTCCGACTGATGTATATTTTTTATAGTTAACGGTTGAGGAAATATGTAAAACGAGAATTGTAAAGTGAATTGGTCAAATTGAGCTAAATATGAGTAATATTATAAAAGAATACGAAGAGTCTCTAAGTATGTATCCGTTAGGGTGAAGATGCATATTCTGGTTAAAAAGGTTCTAAAGCGTATTTAGTTGCTTTGATCTGATGCATACTTTTGTCCAAAGTTGTTAAATTAGGGTGTTTTTTAGTGCCTTTTTTGACCTAGGATGGCTTCCGAGAAATGTACGTAGGCGTGCAAGTACGAAAAGGGATATTTCAAAATTTTAAAAGCAATGGGTTATTTACCCCGGGTGGTCATGACTGATATGGTGTGGGTTAGGGAAAGGAAATGCGAGGCACCCCTTGAAAACATTTCTTTTGCAGATAAGAAGGAGGTGGTGTGCATGCATGTGGGTCTCTGTGTAGCGGGGTCTCTTTGTATAGAATATTCAGTTTGTCTGGTAAGAAGATGATGACTCGATGCCTTC
Source organism: Annona cherimola (assembly GCA_030490835.1). Classification (NCBI taxonomy): domain Eukaryota; kingdom Viridiplantae; phylum Streptophyta; class Magnoliopsida; order Magnoliales; family Annonaceae; genus Annona; species Annona cherimola. The sequence goes on along the minus strand of CM059977.1, from coordinate 5,422,221 downwards.
TTATCCAAGGCCAAGGCCAAGGGCAAGGTCAACAGCTAGCTCCAGTAACAGAGCCTCGTCCTGTATATGCATGCGGATTCATATTCTGTTGAACACGTCATAACCGGGCCCTCCACCCATAGATCCATGGTTAAAGGGCCGATCAGATCACCGTGTATGATTGATTAGTTCTTAATTAGATGTGGTTTGCATTGGGAGAAGCTAGTACATATGTCCGTTTTCGGTGCTTGGGCCAAATTGACGAAACCCATTGTTACTGTGGTCCTGATCAGTAGTGCATGGATTTGCTTTTGAATTATTGTCAAAAGAATATACGATATGCAAGAATCGTTATGGAGGCCTGATGGATTTTCAGGTAAGGGAACAAATGCCAATGCCGGTGTACGCGCGCCTGTCTATATGTTGCAAGCATTAGTGATACTGATATATCCAGCTAAGAAAGGTGGATCCTCCCGAGGAATTGCAAGTGGGGAAAGCTTTGATTTCAAGTTTCATGTTTGGTTTTATACATGTTGGATACATGACATGTACATCCGAATTAGGGCATAATAATTGATTTTGGTAGCTAACAAATCATAGTCAATTTTTTTTAAGTATCAGCTTAATGAATAAGCATTAATTATGATCTCGACAATATTTTATTCCGACATGCCACTATCTCGATGCTCAATTATGATAAATTATCTTAATGGAACATCAAGTAGCTGAGCTACTGCTTGTTTGCCTCTGTACATCAGCTTGCTAATGGATTAATCAAATGTTTTTTGATCCACTGTGATCCGCTGCAAAATTAATTTCATCGCCACGAGAAAATGAACTTCTAATGACACTAAATTTTGTCATTATAAATATATATATATATATATATGTAACGAGCGATTTACATTTCAAGCAGTTATAAAAGACTTTAGTCATAAATTTTTAAAAATTACCACTAATTGCTATATCTATCATACTTCCTAAAATTTTTTTTGTTAACAATAATTATTACTTCATTAATTAGTGTTTTTGTAAGAAAAAACTGTTAAGAATTGCTATAAATAGTTGTAAAATTAATATCGATATTCTTACTGTCCATCTAGCTTGACATAATTATAAAGTGGTAGTACTAATCACATATATACATGATGAGACCTTTCAAAGGGTAAAGCAAATGCGATCTCACGAGTATAAGTTGAAGAGCTCCTTGGACAAAGAATTGCCAGAGAATCATACGGTACCACTACCAGATAGACCAAACAGACATGCATGTGACAGCACACACTCATGAATTTGCATGCACTGATGTACATGTGCAGGTGTTGGGGGGGCTAATGAATCGGGCCAGGCGGGTGCCTCACGTAAGGAGTGGGTCATCCATGTGGCTGAGATATGGGGAGCACTAGTGCCCACAACCAGTCAAAAAAATAAAAAATAAAAAATATATCTATTCTCGCAACTCCACCTAGCTACTCATTGACATGGAAAGGGCCCATTTCAGGACAAGATATACACGTATCATGGGAATCATATAAAGGGAGGGGAGGTGGAATTCAGTTGAGAATTCATGTGTCTGCATGTGCATGCACTTGTATATATGTTACGAAATCAAGTGTTGTAGTAGCTTTTGCAAAATTCTGCTATTTTTTTTTCTTTGGAAAATTTTCGGAATCCATGCATTTTGTTTTTCCTTTTCCTTTTCTTTTCTTTTCTTTTCCTTCTTTTAGATTGCTGGGATTCCATTGTTCAAGGAGGGCTGGTGAAGAACACGAAAAAGAACAACACACGGCCCTCCACAGGCAATCTCGATTATCGATTCATGAGGCCCAAACGGGTATAAAATCCCATGCCAACCCACTCTCCAAAATCACACACGCTCCAACAATCTGTCCTACTATCTTCTAAGTACGCTCCCACTGCCTCTTGCTTCCCTTTGTGTTCCTTCCCTTCTCTTAAGGTAAGGCCTTCAATTCAAGACCCTCTTTTCTGCTTCGGGTGGGTCTTCTCCATTCGTTATCATATATCAAAGGTTCATTACAAACAGCATTTCTCTTGTTCTGCAAGAAGTAGCACAAGGAGCGAGATTTACTGTTCTTTTCTGCTCTTCCTACTCAAAAGAAAGATTTTTGTTTTTGTTTTTGTTAGCGTAAGTTCAGATTTAGAGAAGATGAACAAGAAGCCAGGAGACTGGAACTGCAGGTCATGCCAGCACTTGAACTTCAGCCGGCGCGATTCATGCCAGCGATGTGGCGATCCAAGAACCGGAGACAGGGCCGACTACGGCAGCTTTGGATCAGGAAGAGGAGGCTCCTCCTTCAGTTTCAGTGGGTCGGACGTCCGACCCGGAGATTGGTATTGCTCCGCTGGTAATTGCGGGGCTCATAACTTCGCCAGCCGCTCCAGCTGCTTCAAGTGCGGCGCTTTCAAGGACGAATCAGGCGGCAGCTTCGATGGCGATTCTCGGTCAAGGGGGGCTGCCTTTGGCTTTAGTGGCCGCTCCAGTTGGAAATCTGGTGACTGGATTTGCACTAGGTAACTCTTATATAGTTAAATTCATTCCAAGCATGTTTCTTTCTTTCTTGCTTTTTAAATTCTAATTCTACATGGGAAACCCAAATAATTAAGATTTCAATCCATTCGTCAAAAGGTCTGGCTGCAATGAGCATAACTTTGCGAGTAGGACTGAATGCTTCAGATGCAATGCACCTCGGGACTATGGAAACTGATATCCGAGCTCAAGATCGAAAAGCTTTCGCTTCTAGTTCTAGGTATGGGCATCAAACCCACCCATGTATGCTTCTTATCTTTATAAAAGATAAAAAAAAAAAAAAAAAAAAAAAAAAAAAAGGAAAAAGATGTTTGCCTTGTGCTGTACGTGCTCTCATGATACTTAGCATGCTCTGTTTCAGGCACTGCAGCCTAAGGAGAGAAAGCCAAAGAGACCACCTAGCCATATCACTATCCCGAGTTATTGCCTTTTTGGCTCTCCTACCTTAGTTCCTTTTGTTTTTCTTATAATGTTTTGGTTTTGGTTTTGTGCTAGTGCTCCTTAAGCCAGGGATCATGGTTGAAGATCCATCTTCGTATAGGGGGCTTTTTGTCAGCTTTCAGCGCAGTTTCATGTATTAGTCTCTCCTCCCCCTTCTTAATGTAGTTGTGGTTCTGCATGTGTTCTGGCTCTCTCTCTCTCCTTCTCATGTATCTTTGTATGGTTTTCTGGAGAAGGGCATGTAGACAATGTACTTACGTTGAGATATATGCATGATGTTGCATGCTTCCTAGCTTCACAAAGTGCTTGTCAAACACCCTTCTCTATCTATTAATAGAAATATCCTTTTGTTTTTTTAAAAAAATTGAAACAAATCTTTGGGTCTCTCTATAATTTTTTGTCAAAATAAATCTAATCCGACAGATCAACTCAAACGGGCCCTACCATCTGATGAGTGGATTTGATCGCACACCCATATGGTTGTGCAGAGATTGAGAATCTCTAACCAATTGCCTAGTTACTCGTGCGAGGATTCTGGTTTCAACAGCTAGCCATAATTCACGTCTGCTTTTGTGGGTGGTCCAAGGAATGTTTTACAGCGCTTTTTATGTTCAAACATATCAATCAAAGGTGCTGATATCTCCAAAACACTTAAAAGGCAATTAGGCCATGGCCCACTGCATGTACCCACAAGTGCTTTGGATTCAATCCAAAGTAAATCATGCAATTATATAGATATAGATATATAGACATAAGAATATTCGAGGAGTATCTAAGAGCGATTTTTCTGCCTTAAAAAGGCAAGGAGTGATGACCGCTAGCTCAAAGCGTCAAAATCATAAAAAAAAGGACTCAATCCAAAGGAAAATTTCGAATTGGATGCAAACGCTTGCAGACCACGCCTGACTTGACATGGCCCATACGTGCATTGAACTCAAAGAATTTTTACGTGCCATGGCAAACATAGCATCAGAGCGTCTGTTGTATCTGGTTGTTTTCAAGCCAACGCATGGAGGAATGATTTAAACGGTGGGTCAAATCTTTAAAGCCTAGTTAATTATTTTATTATACGGGACCCCAACTTCTCGATCGACATTAATTCAATACTTTTCCCCTTTCAACCAATAAAATGGGTCCATGTCGGGCGCATGTCTGAGCAGTTTAGGCTCTGTTTCTCTGTAAGCAGCTGCCGCACATCTTCCATTTCCGACTTCTCCTTTTAATGAAGTCCGGGCGGATTGCAAGCGGTTAGTCCTCTCATTGATTTATTTTATCTGATCAATGCCGCGTCATTTAGTTTATTCATTTGTCATTTAAAATTTTCGAAACAGACAACCCATAGCACCAATCATACAACAATGGCGTCCATCCAACAAGCAGATAATTCATGATAACCATCAATCCTTTTCGTGACTTGCACGCCCAACAGTCGACCTACAGGAAGAAATTAAGAACAGCTAGCTGGATATTGCTATTTAAGATTTCCAATCGTATTTAGTTATCTAATTAATTCGTTAAGATATTTCCCCTTATTTGGCATTCATTCACTAGAAAAATAATCCGCCGATTCAGCAAATTTTTTTGCAGCAAATTAATTAATTTTTAGCTTGTTACACGTAATATTACAAGGCAAGCAGCGACATTTTGGTGCATATAAGCACTATATGGAGCATTACCGTTGAATATAAAACTTATATGCAGCTAATTATGGTGTAATTTTTTGTTGCATAAACAACCATTTGCAGATTTAAATATATGCCACAATGCAAATGCGAAGTGTGGTAGCTAAACATTAGTTGCATAAATTTTGATTGCAGCTGCAAAAAAATTTGCTATATAAACTAATTTTTCATGTAGTGATTGGATTCGACGTGCATACTTTTAACTATAGGCTTTTATGCATGAAGTAATATTCTACGTCTCATTGACCTAGATAATTATAATTCATGCGTTGCAAATGTACATGGAATATTGATCAACGGTCAAAAAGAAACTAGACGACATTCATTAATGTTCCCCTATACCTCCATTGCCTAGCTTTATGTCAAGATTCTTGTATTCTTTTCAGCCAGGTAGCTTTATCTTACTTTATTATATGCTTTGTTTAAATGCATGTTATTCAAGAGAATGTAAGACTGATTTTGAGGCCCACATGCACCTGCAATGGGATGGGATATATAGGAAAAAAATTAAAGTACTTTTACTTTTCATATTCTTAATCTTGCTTTTTTATTCCTAACGAGATATCTCATTCGCTAATTTATAAAAATAAAAAACTTATTTTTTATTATTTACATTTTTATCTTCAAATATTGGCATATACCTACTACTGTAAACATTACTCATCGAAATTTCTCTTGTTTTGCACATGACTTTTGCTCATCAGTATCTTTTTGAACTAACAGCTCATCAGTATCTTAATTATATGGGGATCAAGAGTATCTCATTTGGCAGATTCCACCGAAAAGACTATTCCAAAACTAGGCCCCATCCCATCTCATGTTTTTGGAATTCATTTCTTTCATTGCCATTTTGTAATGGTAAAGAAAGTTGAAAATCGTGCACGGTACTGGTTCTCCATTACCAAGGTGGCCACATTACTATATCATAATTAATGAATTATATCTGACCCTGGATGCCGCTATATATTCCACTTCTTTAGCGAAATGCAACGTACAATAATGGATTGGACTGTTGTAATATTTCTGTTCCGGCTGCTATATATGTACATGTATCCAGCCGTACCAACACAAATTGGTAGGACAGTCAGTTTTAATTTCGTCTTGCTGATTCAGGTTAAATTTAATTCGATTAGCTTATTTAACACTGTTTTTTTAAACACAATAATCATATTAATTAGAGTTGTGTGTAGGCTATATTTTCTAAAAATGTATTTAAATTTAAAAAATCACCTGAATATATGCATTAAAGTTCTAGAATGTTATGAAATCGTATAGACTTATTACTTTTTGAAAAAATGAATATTTTAAATGGTTATATTGAATCTGGACTTTATGAGTCCTTATATAAACAAATAATTTTTGGTAGCTTTAAAATTGCCCTTAATTAGTTCTTAATTTCAGGAATAATGCAAGTCATGAATTGAGATGGGTTTTTTTTCTTACCTTTATAAAACTATCAACGGGAACATCAGCGAAACTGTCTTACTAATTTACTTCGGTAGGATCGGATGTTACTAAATTTTAAATTTTAAAATTTTCAATATTTTTTAATTTAAAAAATAAAAGGGTATTTTTCATGCGCAGCACACCTGAACCTACCTACATACAACACGGTCCGTAATAGACTAATCAAATTTGATTGATTACTCATGAGCATTGAATGCTTGGAGTATCTAGCTCGTGATAATATATTTTTAATCGCATGAATACATGCATGCATTTGGCGGTTTGATTCTTTAATTTAATTTTAGGGAGATATTCAAAATTTCCAAGTATAATACGTAAGATTCTCTGATATAAAATGCTAAAGGTCCTATAAATATATAATCTAGTTAAGAAATGCAAGGCTAAAAGAACATGCCTGACATCCCATATCCGAAATTATTACTACAATAGGCATGTTACCATCCATGAAAAAAAGGCCTAAAAGAAAACTAGAAAGGAAATGAAAATTTAACTACCTTCTTTTGAAAAATTAACGAGGAATTTCTGGTTTTATTTGTGTGGTTGATTCGTATTGGGCTTTCGCCTAGATTGGCAGATTGTTTCACCATCCATGTTTGGGATAGTATTTTTAGAGCCTAGCCCAATCAGTGATGCCCTCAAGCCCATTGCGTCTCTTTTGATATCTTGTTCCCGATGGGAATTAGGAAACCCAGACGGCGTGACGAGGTGTGGGCCACGTTCTTTACAGCGGAAACTCCGTTTGCAAATGATGGCCGATACGCAGGTGCATAACACAAATCTCAATCTCAATCTACGAATGATCTTAAACCTTTCCATTTTCCGAGATTTTCTCCACAAATTATCAGTGATCTTAAGAAGACAACAACCTAATCCTAGCCCTGGATTATCGATTCTCTTACAACGGGGAAGAGGAATGGAGATCCACCGTTGAATCTCCGGCTTGCCGCTTCTTGTATTCTCTTGACGTTAAAGCCGAGCGATTCGGAAAACAAACTTCTCTGATCATCCAGACGTGAATTTCATTTGTAAAAATAAAATTCTAGAAATGGATGGATGGTGTGGATCGTAGAAAGATATGAACGCCACCCGACGGAACTTGACAAGCCTTGCAAAACTGTACGCGCGTGGTTCTAGGCTCCTGGTGTCCTACACTCCTACTACAACTGCTCTGAGCAAGAGAGCAAGCGCTTGAGGATTTTGTGCGCGTGGAGATAGAAAGATGACTGCATGTAAGTTTCGATTACGCCATTGTCTTCTCGGAAATCAATTGATTAATTAATTATTGCTCGGTTACTGAAAACGCGTAGATAGGAAAACATGTGCTTGGATGCATCCTTCATACGAGTTCTGCTTGAGCTCTGTTTGTTTCTGGTGGCGTCGAGGTTTGAATGCCACTTCTTTAGGTCTCATTTGCACAATGAAATTGGATGCTTGGTATTCGGCTGCTATTTTGATCTGCGCGTATCTTCAACTGACGTGCACGACAAGCTTTTTTACCTCTATTATATAAAAAATTATTTGAACAACTACAATTGTGGAGAGGAAGGAATTCTTTCCTAGATATTTGATATTGGTGGGCATCCATGCTAAAGATGAAATATTTATGTTTTTGATACATTTTCTAAATTGGCATTGAGATAAACAACTAAACAAGTGCTTGTTTTACCTGGTTTATTCTTTTAAATATTTGTTTTTTGTCTGGATTATTTTGGTAAATATTTGTTAATTTTCGCTGGAATAATATTGCGTTTTATGTTCTTTCATTAACTGCTGAGTGTTGATTTATTGGATCATGTGTCAAAAGGGACCTTAGGAGGAGCTTCAACAACTAACGCATCAAATGTCGACTTTGGTTTCACCAAAATGAGACCTGGTAAACTAAGGGCATCTTTTGGGATGAGAGGAATTTGGATTGTGCAGAAATCAATGAGGTTGGCAGCCAACGGATCTGAAGATTTGCTAAAAGTGTATGCTGTGGTCCATTCATCTGAACATGTTTTGGTGATTCAGCGTATTACTGTTTCAGCATCAGATGAAAATTGAAAAGCATAAAATCATCTATTCAGGCCTTGTTTTGTTTGGCACTGCTGTACGGAAGTTGCTTTTGCATCTGAAAAACTGGATACGCGGCTTCTGAGGGAAATGATATTTTCGGGCTTATCTAATACACACTTTTATCCTTTTAATATTTGCAGTAAAAATCGAAGCAAAACCCGTATCCAGACGGGGATTTAAATTTATCGCGGCAGCTGGAGAAAAGACAAAGAAGTACTCCAAAATGCATAGCCAAAAGAGGCCAAAGTCATAAGCTTGCAATCATTGAGTGATGGTTTCGTGTGAAAAAAGGCCAACCTGGCGCATAGAGTTCCTACGCATTGTGGAGTCTGAGGAGGGGGCATGCATGCATGCAGCCTTACTCTTGTTTTACAAAGAGGCTGCTTCCTGTGACTCTAGCTCTCTAGATTCAGTCAAAAAGGCACTAGGCAGTGAATCTTACTGTTGTGACAACTATTTGGGATACAATAAATAAATGACAATCGTATGTTCTTATCTATGAATGCAGCATATATATTGTTTTGATCACCAAACTTTGGTTTAGTGTACCTGGCACTCAGAAATATCTCGTTCCTGTGATTTTTTCTCCAACGGCGGATTCTGGTCGACTTCACGACATCCTTCCAAACCTGACATGTCATGAAGATTTCACCATTTTAGTTTTAAACATGGGCCACCTCCGCGTGGATACCCCATTATTTATCCAGGGTTGTAGTGGGCATAGGGCAATGCGATATTTACTCACAAAATAGTGGTGCTGACATCTATTAGTTTTTGGTTATTTGCTTCACAGATCACAGACAATTTTCACTTTCACTGATAATTTTATACATGTCAAATTTATGATCATTCGAATTAAAAGGGAAAAAAAGAGTTTCGTAGGATTAAGTTCCAGTTATTGGATATGTACATTTGGATTGGTTCCATGTTCTAGATGGCCCTGATGATCATATATGGGTTCCACTTCATGGCAGACAATCTAATTTCGTAATTCTTACTTCTTCTTAGGTACTGGTGGAAAACACCCACATAATAGTCTGGCTTAAAGGATGAGTGCTATATAAGGCTTATTTTTACAGGGCAGAATTCTGAAATGCATTTTACACCTGTAATATGTTGATTCGTAATGGTCTGTGTCAATTGATTCAACTAATTAAACCAATGCTTCTATAAAGGAGGAATGAAATCCATCAAGAAAGGTCATGTTATTCCAAAACCGTCTCAGTTATTTTTTTCCCTTCACCTTCCATTGCTCATTATAGTGAATCTGACTCCTGATATCTACATCTTTTATTCTGCATCTGAACAAATTTTATGCATTTCAGTCCACCCCATTGTCAATTTAGCACTATAATTACTGAATTTGAAATCAGTTCTCCTCAATGACTCATATTTTATGCCTTCTGGCCATACTTGAAACATATACTGATCAATGTCTCCAGTGCTAAAGAAAGCGCATTTGTGCAATATTTCATTTTAGAAAGTATTATTCAGTTGTACTTGCCACAATGAAAGAAATTGCTGCTGCCCTTGTGGGAAAATTTCTAGAAAAGAAAAATGGTTGACTCTATAGTTGCTGGTGACATATCAACATTGTTCATTACTGAAATGTGATGTATAAATTCCATATAAAAATTTTAGAAGATTTTCTGTGGCCAATATTTATTCTTATAGTTAGCGTGGGAAAAAGCTTGCTGGCTGAGATAACAATCGCGCAAAGATAGTTGTTATTGTTGCTGTTTTCCTACATTAGAATGTTCTTTTGCTGTTAAATTACGGGTTATACGTACTACTTGGTGAAGGTTAGCTTTGTCATCATCTATACCTAACATGTGAATAGTCAAAAAGATTATTAACTTCTTGGCAAGGGATTTCATCTCCCCAAGATTACATGACTGTACTCAAACCTAAGCCACCTTCTCTAATGTTCCCTTTAATTATCTCTCACTTATGACATTGATTAAGGGATCCTTTCACACTCTATGTCCACTTTATATGAACCTTCTGTCTTTTTTTTTTCTTTTTTTTTTTTTTTGGGGATAAAAGAACCTTCTGTTTTTTGAATGGATTACTTAACTTTTTACGTTTTTGTCTAGGCTTTTATATTATATGTATTTAAAAACCTTGGGTTTGAAACAAGAGGGATTTTTACTCCACACTCTATGCCCTCTTTATATGAACTTTATAGTTTTTGAATGGATTCCTTAACTTTCAATATTTTTGGCCGGGCTTTTATATTATGCATATTTAACAACCTTGGGTTTGAAACAAGAGGAGAGATTTTCACTCAAATAGTTATCAGTTTCGTTTAGTGCTCATAAGATCCTTAGAATATGTTTTTTTATATATACAAAATATCTTAACTTAGTTATGTGCTTTTTGGATTATATAATATGTTGACAAGGCAAAAAAAGAAAGAAAGAAAGAAAGAAAAGAACTGAATCTATGATTCCAGAAAATTAGTTTGAGAGGAAAAATGGTATTTAAATAAAGCATGTTTTTGAGTTTCTACATCTTTGTTTTGCTGCTATGTTATTTTTTAATATCGCCCACTGGTGTGGATATTTTTCTAGTTACAATAGGCTTGCAAGAATACATGCTTCCATCTTTCTGTTTCATAATTTGCTACACTTCCCTTTTCTCGATTAATTTTTTATTCCCATGTCTAAAGGATGCTTGGGAAAGAAGATCAAAAGTAATACATCTGAAAATGCAGCACGTGGATGATCAGATCAGTTATTACATAGGAAATGCTTTGAATATCCTTTGCCAAAGAAATCTGAGACATCATTTATCAGTGATATATGTACATAACATATGCTGACCCATTATTGGTCTATTTTACTAGTGGACAATCTGTTTTCAGCATTGGCATATTCTGATCTTGCCTGAGTCTCCACCTGCTATTAGTTGTCCCATGGAGAGAACCTAAGATCCTATTCATCATGTGAGTATCCTTTGCAGTGCTCTTTGGTCTTTTCTGTCTTGGTCTGATCTAGTACAAATTTTTCCAAAACTCATTCACAGGTGGAATCTTTGATTACACAAATTTGTGATGCAACAACAGTAGGGGAGTTTAACCTAAAAGTAAGAATCTGTCTTTTAACCTGAAAGAGAATTTCATTTAAACATTAGTTTCTCACAAGAAAATGCAACTTAGTTTCCCCTTTATTTCCTTTCTTCTTTCTTTTTTTTTTTTTTAAAAAAAATAGCTTGGCGAGTTTCACCTATATGTTAGAAGGGGCTTGACTACAAACAGTGAACGGTCACTCCCTCCTGCTGCCCCTCCAATCAGAGCAAATGCTTCGGTTGAGACTCCTGCTTCAAATGGATCAGTAGCTACACTTTCTTCTTCCTTAGCCCTTGTCAAGCCAAAACCTTCCTCAAGAATCCAGAGGATACTTGGTATTACTGCAAGGTCTGGTGATAGTTAAATCCTCAAGAGTGAGACTTTGCCTACTCCCACTTACTATTCCCGAAGTTTGGATTCATGGGAAATGAGAAAGGGACAATTTATTTTCAAAGAAAGCTTTCTCAATGAAAATTGGTTGGAATGAAATATGATTTTCATTATTCGTCTTCTAAAATTAGAAGAAAGTATTGTTCCTATCTTGTATGAAGGAAATTGAATTGAGACAAATTTCAGGAAATCTTGTAAACATGAAAAGTTAAATTTTCTATTTTGTCATTAATAGCCCCAAGGGAAATTAACTTTTCAAGAAAAATCAAGTTCCTCTTCTTAATTTCGATAGATTCAAACAGGTAAAGGCCATATAATTAAGCTTATGTGATGTGGGTTGGCTATTTTAGAACATCTCGAATATAAAGAACACGAGGGCACCTCCTGCATGCAAAGAGATAGGCTTGTTGTTTGATTTCTACTAGATCTAAACCAATTTGGTTTATTTTATTTCAGAAAAATTCCTATTTTTATTAACAAAAATATAAATGTAGCTGATTGTCTATGAAATAATATGAATTATGCCAGTTGATTATGCAGAAGTCAATCTTTCTTTCAGTTTCTTTTTTCTTCATTCTCATTTATTACCTTTACCATCTCAGGCGATTGTTTTACAAGTTTTTAGCTAAGACTTTGTAATGATACTTTTAATTGCTTATGCTGGCTGGATCATGACATGTTTTCCCAGGTACTTAGAAGTGGGCCATAAAAATTGCATTTTCAGGGGAGAAGGGAAGAGAGTTAGTTCAGATTTTTGTGTCCATTGTTTATGCTTTGTCACAGTCTATAACATACTTTTCGTCATTCTTTATCATCAGAAGACATAAGCAAAATACTTTCTGCCTTTATGGATCTGTGTAGATGTTTGCAATTGATATCTTGGCTCCCTCATATAGAAGTCTGTAGTGAATTGTTCGCAATGCAAGTCATTTTCAGAATTTTGATCACATTGGCAAAGCATTACACTACTGAAGTATTTCAGAACATATATTGGCTAGCGCCTTTTATTTTCTAACCACCATTCATTTTAGTTTTTTATGTTTTATTAACTGAATCAAATGGTGAAGGAATGGAAACCAATTTGTTACATTGTACAGCTTGGGGACGAGATGCCAATCAAGGTTCTTTTCTTTACTTGCTTTCCATAGGGATGTCATTAGGCATCTTCTTCTTGTACAGAAAAGGGAATGCATGAAGAAGGATGGAAATGCCCAAGAAGAACATTGAATAACAGATTATTAGGCTAGCACACAAATATTCAATATGGCACCTCTTGAGAGTACTTATTGTTGCTACAATTCAAGGAGAAAGAAGTAGAGGATCTATCCCAAAACAGTAAAGGAATATGTGTGCCAGTACAACATTCAACAATTATACATTGGGTCCAACAATTTCTTTAAGAGTGACTATTTGTGATCCATGTCGCAGCAAAGCGCTAACTCGTACCATCTTTTTTTCCTAAGTAATTCAGTAGGAGAAGTCATCAGTATACTCAAAGAAGATGGTGGTACGTACACCAATCCTTTTCTTGGTTGTTTTACTGTTACAAAGAGGCAATCTGAAATAAGGGCCTTTTTTGCAACAAGCCCAGTGCTTCATTGCTTTTACATTTCGCTCCCGTTTGCTCAGTCATGTTATTCTGTAAACTGTTCGATGCGTTGCACCTCTGCGCCAATACATACATGCAACTTGTGGCCCATTCTAGAAGTTTGTTAGTCAGGATTTTGTGCCTTTTGGTAAATGTATATGATCTTGTTATTGTATTCTTGCTGGCCATTTACACATCATACAGTCTTTTTCCCTGCCACAATTTGGACCTCCCAGTGTCGATTCTGATGGTCTAATAATTTTGCATGGTCTGGGTTGACATCTCACCTTGTTCAACGTTTGATTGAAAAGGCAACTTGATGGCAAGGTTAATATGCAAATTTGTTGTCACCGTGTTCTCATTTTCTTCCATGGGTAATTTGGTAAATTTTCCAGTGCATACATGTTTCAAACTCATGCATGAGCCGTGCTGCAATTGCACGGATGACATGTTTATGGTTTGTGATTCTTTGTTCAGTTTATGTGATGTCGTCTGCAATTTTTTCTTCTTATAAATATTAGGGGCGTTTGTTGACATAAAAAACATTTCAATTTAAAAATTTTCATTCTTCACAACTATGTTATTTTTAATTATTTTTTCATTTCTTCTTATATAACTCCTTATTTTTCAATTATTTCTATATACTTATTCATACGTCGAACCTGTCTATTTTAATTTAATTTTTTAAGTCGTCGTCATTATCCCTATGCAAGGTCAAAGACCCGCGAGCGGGAGCGGGCGCAGAAATACGGGATGTAGTCACACTCGTCGGTGGCTTGTCCTTCTTCACTTGCTTTGATTGCCTGCAAGGGTGCAGAATTAGAATTAGCAATAACAGGGATGCCAACTCCAAACAATGGGGCAAAGCACATGCATGGCAATCAGGGATCTTCATCATTGAGACTTTTGAGTCCGGAAAATGGCACCTCAGTTCTGGTGTATTGGCACGGTTAACACGCCTCATTTTATAGCTATTTTTGGACCACATAATTAAATTTAAGCCCACATGTGATGGATCAATTTGAAAAGAAATGTACATTATTTTGCCTGACCTACACATTGAATCCATTAGAGAATTGACCGCAATGGTTCATCACAAATCCAACAGCTCTGATCATTTAAAAGTAAGTGCATGAGCACAGAACTGGCTACATTGCTTGAGCACCGCAACCAGGGGCAACTAGGGACATTAATTGATTGGCGGATTTGAGTTTAACCTTAATCTTAACACATTTATAAAATTGTAACCCTAATCGATTTATAATCTATTCAATTAATAGTTAGGAGGTTGCTAATATATTATCTATACAAGTTGTAAATGTTTTGAAAGTGAGCTGATTTAAGGTCCTGTTTAGTACTAATATCTCAAATAGACCTCACCGGTGCAAAAAAGTAGAAGTGCAAATCAAGTGGAAAACAACCTCATCATCATCATCATAAGTTATTTTTCACTTAGGTGGGGTTGGTTGCATGGATTTTGTTCTGTCATTCTTGGCGATTAGAGACTAAATTTTCACTAATTTGTAATATTTTTAAATCTTATTTAATTATTTTCACATATATTTTTGGGTTTTCTTCTCATTTTCCCACCACTTTCTACTTGAATAGACTTTGCTCTCCTAACCGTGTCATTTGAGGCTTCTGTCTACATTACCAAACCATCTGAATCTATTTTTCTTCATTTTATCACCTATTGGTCTTACTTCTAGATTTTTTCGAATTATTTCATTCCTAGTTATATCTTTTCTTGTTTTACCATTCATCCACCTTAATATTCTCATTTTTGTTATAATTATTTTATATGTATGTTGTTCTTTAATCTCAATATTCTGTTCCATAAAGCATAGCAGGTCCAATCGTAGTGTTATAAAAATTTTCTTTTAATTTAATTGGGATTCGACGACCACATAAAATTCCTAACGCATATCACCATTTCTTCTATCATACTTGAATTTTATGTATTATATCTTTTTCAATTTCTTCATTTACTTAAACTATTGATCCTAAGTACCAGAAGTGATTAGTTCTTGTTACTACTTGATTTAAAATCTTAATTGGTTCCTCATCTAAGTTCTCGCTATTATTAAAATTGCATTTCATATATTCGGTTTTTGCACAGCTAATTCTAAAATCATTATATTCTAAGGTATCTATCCACTTATTCAATTTTAATTTTAGTTATTTTCTAGTTTCATTTAGTAGAACAATGTCATCTGCAAATACAATGCACCTAGGTACTTCTTCTTGTAGATGTCTAGTAATTTAATCTATTATTAAAGTAAAAATATAAGGACTCAAGGTTGAGCCTTGATGTAAACTTATTTTAACTAGAAAAATATTATTATCTTCACTAATAGTCCTCACGTTTATTACATCCTCCTCATATATATTTTTAATAATATCAATGTATCTATTATTAATTCATTTCTTTTTTATCACTTGTCATATTAACTTTCTTAGTACTCAATCATATGCTTTTTCTAAATCAATAAAGATCATGTATAAGTTCTTTTTCTTCTCCCTATACTTCTCAAATAGTTGTCCACGTAAGAAAATGACTTCAGTAGTTGATCTTCCTGGCATAAAATCAAACTGATTTTTAGGTACATTAGTTTCTCTTCTTACTCTATGTTCAATTGCTCTTTCCTAAAACTTCATAGTGTGACTTATTAGTTTTATTCCCTGATAATTTGCACAATTTTGAATATCTTTCATATTTTTTATGTATTGTAACTGTAATGTTTTTTCTCCATTCACTTGGCATTAACTTTGTTTTTATCATTTTATTAAAGAAATTGGTTAACCATGTTGTACCTACATCTCCCATACACTTACATGACTCAATTGGTATATTGCCCGGGTCTAAGGTTTTTCCTGTTTTCGTTTTTTCAGAGCTTTCTTTACATCGAATATTTGAATTTTTGGGAAATAATTAATATTCCTATTTTCTTCTCTATTTAAACCAACATCTAATGTTAAATGTTCTGATGAGGTATCATTTAGTAGACTATAAAAATAAGTTTTCCATTTCTATTTAATTTCATCATTTTTAACTAGAATATTTGATTTTCGTTTTCAATACATCTAACATGTGCTAAATATTTGCATTTATTTTCTTTTACTTTAGCTAACTTAAATATATCATTTTTACTTTGTCTAATTCATAATTTGTCATATAAGTTATCATAAGCTTTGTTATTAGTTTTGCTAATAATCTTTTTAGTGATTTTTTTATAGCATATATTGTTGTAAGTTTGTATCATTTTTATTACACTGCTAATTTTTAATCTTTTCTTGTTTAGTATTTATAGTTTTTTGAATATCCTTGTTCCATCACCAAGTTTTCCTATGTAAGAATTTACGATTTTTATATATTCTTACAATACTTTGTTCAACTTCTTTTATGCTAGTTAACATTTTATCCCACACTGATTCTGCTTCCTCTTCTTATAGGTTCTATTTTCTTTCTTCTATCATTCTTTTACTAAAAAGTTCTCTATTGTTTCCCTTTAAATTTCATCATTTAATTTTTATAATTATATTGCTTTTAGTTTTTGACGACTCTTTTTATGCATATATGTCCATCACTAGTAATCTATGTTACATAGCTAAATTCTCACATAGGATAACCTTACAATTTATACAAAGTAATCTATCTAATTTTCTTATAAGAAAAAAATTTATTTAGCTAAAATTGGTCTCACTCTTGAAGGTTATTAAATGTTCTTCTGGTTTTTGAAATAAGATATTTGCTATAATCAAATCATATACTATATAACAAAATCTAAAATGACATTCTCCATTTCATTCCTTATTCTAAAGTCAAAACCTCCATGAATTCTCTTATATCTTACATTCTCCTTTCCTACATGTCCGTTTAAATCTTTACCTATCATAACTTTTTTTAGTTTAGGTATCCTTTGCATTATGCTATAAGTTATCCCAAAATTGTTTTTTCATTCTATCATTTAATTCTACTAGGGTGCATAAGCACTAATCACATTTACAACCTCTATACCTAATACAAGTTTATTTGAATAATTCTATCATTTAATTTATCGACATTTACAACTTTATTTATGAATTTATTTTCTTCTACTATCCCTACATCATTTCTATTATCATCCTTTCCCATATATCATAATTCGAATCTATTTACCACTTTACCTTTTCTCCTTTCTACCTAGTTTCTTGAAGACATGCTATATTAATTCTTCTTCTTCTCATAATATCTATTACTTTTATATTTTTCCTTGAGAGAAAGCAACCTAATTATTATAAAAAAAATACACGTTGAAGGTTTAGAAGCATACCGGTAGAAGTATATAACCAGTAAGATATAATTAGCCTAAATCTCGACATTGAACAATGAAATTTAATAACAACGTTTTTTTGTAGTTTTAGATATAGTACGCATTTAAAGTAAAATTTTACAACACTATTAAAGATTAAAAGAAGCATCCACAATTTTACTTTAAAAAAAGCATCCATATAACAAGATTTACAATAAAACAAATAAGTAAGACTTTCCATCTTTATCGAATCGTTGTCAGGCTCAGACACATTCAACGGGACATTAACAGGGTTAATGGGCTATAATCTATTATTGTTTTTTAATTAATGAGTATGTTTGGTGATGAAAAAAATATATCAACCTAAAACTTTTTAATTTAAAACCTTTTACTCTCAATAATTACTTTTTTTAATTATTTTTTTTATATCTTTCTATATAATTGCTCTCATTTCAATTATTTCTGTACAATTAACCTATTTATTTTAATTTTATTTTATTTACTTCTCATCATTATTCCTATTATATCACATCATTTTCTTTTAATTCAAATAAAGACGAGAATTGGTTGACAGATTACAAATCGAAAAGCCTTTCAAGAAAAACTTTAATACATTTATAAACCTATTAGATGGGTGGATTCGGGTTTACCTAGTCTATTAACACCCTTACTACTAACAAAAGTTGCTAACCAACTAAGTGCATGCTAATTAGAATGTAGTTTTTTTAAAAAAAAAAAATTCTGATATTACAACTCAATCCAATCTAAAAATATATTTTTTCAAAATTATGTATCTCCAGAAGATATTGCTTCATAAATGAAAGGCAAGCTTTCCCAATAAGCCCGAATCTCTTACATAACGGCAAGGACTCTGCCAAGCGCGCTGATTAGAATTTAGCCGGCAATACACGTTTGATGAAAATAAGTTTGCGATTAGGATATGATAGAATGATCATGCAATATCCTTTCTAAGTGAATTAATAAAAAATATACCTAAAATTAATTCAGCCTTCCTTTCCTACGTTACACAATTAAACTACATACATTTACAATTAAATATTATTGATGAGACTGATAATTAGAATGGGCTTTCTCATGGACATACGGCCTTAACGAATCAATACTTTTTGTTATGGGTTAAACATGCAACCCTCTGTATGCTTACCCTTTATTTTTAAATTTTTAAATAAATTTTTTAGATTTAAACCATTTATCATGTTTATATATTTAGAAATAGTATCTTTGAGAGTAGATATATAATTACTAAATTTTTTAAAAAATATACAATATAAATACAGAAAATAAAAGTTATTGCAATAAATGTAGTTTTTGGAATTGTAAACAAAAACATATGGATAAACATAATAAATGATTTAAATTTTTTAAAAATATTTTGAAATAAAAAAAGGATAAACATCAAGGCTTCATGCTTAGGTAGTTATTTAATCATTACCCTTCTTATATATTTGCTTCATAAATATTTTATCATGTAAATTTTAATAGATATATTAAATTAAATCATTGTTATTTAGCAAATCGTAATCGAGTATTTATCAGAATAAGCAACAAAACTGACTGCGTGTCATATATGCTTTACCGAGGAGAGGAGCAATAAAGCTTTCACGCGTAACAGCTAGCATTCACTAGAAATAGAAAATTGATTTAATTGCGAGTTTACTATAAATAAAATGAAGTTTTCTTTCAAACATACTCACTATATTTTACATTAATCTTGATATGTATATGCTATATTTTTAAAATTCCAAATAATTTCATTATATTTGTATCAAATCGCATATATACCTATGTTATTACTAACCATTAGTAAACTCATCAAACATTCGTTAAATTATATGTTTAATTTTTTTAATGTCTAAAATTCCCTTGGAACAAAATAATATAAGACATAAATTTCATCTTATGTGCGAAGTCCACTTGGGCAGCAGAAAGAAATAAAGCTAAAAAAAGCATTCTTTGGTAGAAATTCTTGACGTTGATGATCATGAACGTGTATTTGTTCATATAAATATTTCAGTAATTTCATGTTTATACTTATGATTGTTTATAATGTCATTCAATGTGTGAAAATATGAGTATATATGGAATTTTATACAAATGTAGTGGATATATTTGAAAATTTTAAAATGCAATATATATATATATATATTTTTGAAAGGGTTAATTTCAAATATACACACTATATTTACCTTTAATTATAAATATACCCACTAAGTTTGAAAACTTTCACATATACCTACTAAGTATAAGTGAAATTTCAAATACACCCATTATGATATTATAAACATTTAACAATTTTAAAATTCTAAAATACTTCTGATTAATCTAACATTTATTATGATTTGTGCGATATCTAGACTGTTAAAACTCAATTTTTCTAGCTTTTCTTTCATATTAAATGTGTTTCCATTATATTGTTGAACTTTTTTTCATGTTGAATGATTATTATTATTAAATAATAAGAGACATTTTAGACATTTTATATGGTAGATAACGGCGATTTTTAATTATGTATGACGGAATTGGTATATTTAAAAATTTACTAATACTTATTGAATATATGTGAGGGTTTTCAAACTTAGTAGGTATATTTGTAATTAAGGACAAATATAGTGGGTATGTTTGAAATTAATCCGTTTGAAATTAATGTAAAAAATACTAGGCATATTTGGAAAAAACTATAAAATGAATAGTATTTAGCGTACCTACAATCCTACAGAAACTTAGCTTCATTGGTTCAATCCCTTTTTGAAAGTTGTTTTAGAATTCATATATTGGAAAGTTTAGATATACGTAGTTTTTGTATTTTAATTTTTAAAAATAAATATAAGCTCATTTCCATGTGTTGGAGCATCAAAATAAGCCTTTTTTGAAATTAAAAAATAAAATAAATTAAAAATATAAAAACTAAACACACGTAAACTTCATGGTTGGCGCACATATGAATTTCGAAAAATCTAAAATTTTTTTTTGAAAAAACGGCAATACAGCCGGTGCATTGAATCGGATTCCTACATAACTCGAATGAATTTTCACAGAGATATGACTTCATAAATATTTTATTAGTTTCCTCATAAATAATTTTGCGCACATGACAATCCGGGACGTAGCTCACGCGATGTCCCGAATGGGCTATGCCCGTTTGCTCAACGGCTGCGGGGTTTTCGGCTTGCTTTGGGTAGACGGCTACAAGAAGCAACCGAGAAGTCGGCATGAACTGCGTATTATCTACGCGTGACGTTTCCGCGAATCATGCGTGCGAAGCATTATAACTTTCCTGCGAATAGTACGCGTAACAGCTGAAAATCGCAATCGACTAGAAGTCGAGAAATAGGAAACTTATTTAATCACTAATCTACCATAATAAATAAATAAATAAAAACGTTAGGGTTTTGGTATTACTTCTGCACAACTTAGGGTTTTGGGCTTGCAGTCTCGTGCCGGAGTTCTGGGGATTGCAGCGGTTTTCTTGCCAATCAAACCCTTCCACAAATCTAGCGTTGACGATCTTCTACCCCCTTCTTACTGGCTTGAGAGATCAGACTTTTGGTTCTCTGTTAGAGATTGAGGTTTTAACCTTCTCTTCTCAAAATTCCGCTTCCTCTCGCCTCGTAAGATTCAATTTTGTGTTTCTGAATTCTATACCGTTCTTCTGTCTTGATCCGTGGTCGAGATTACAGTATTCGAATTTTCGAGGAAGGTTTTCGGATTTTTTCAATTGGAATTTGTGTTTTCTTCTGTCTGTAGGAACTATGTGCGAGATCTAGGATTGTTTTTTTATTTTTTTATTTTCCCCTCAGATTTGTTGGGCACCCTTACTTGTGAAGGCATGAGTGCTCCTGCTCCTGCTCCTGCTCCTGCTCCGCTTCCTTTCTTTCCCTCTCCTCTTGCCATTGATACTGCCGGATTAGGGTCCCAAGGTCCCTTCGTTGATCCGGAAGCAGACACAGGGCCGGCCGGACCTGAGTTCCCACCTTTCAAGAAGCAAAGACATTCTGATGCTCTTACGTTGAATCCCACACAAAGCCCGCCTTTCAATCCCAGAATGGCTCCTCCTATGCCGCCTCCGCCAATGAACAAAGCCATAAACAAGATGTTCTTCAAGACCAGATTGTGCGCAAAATTCAAGTTGGGGACATGCCCTTATGGTAGCAATTGCAACTTCGCCCATGGCGTTGAAGAGGTCCGGAAGCCGCCTGCCAATTGGCAGGAGATTGTTGCAGCCCATGAAGAGGAAATTGGGGTTGGGACTCGGTCAGAGCAGCACAGGATCAGTAGGCTGGGGATTTGCCGGAAGTTCTATAATGGAGAAGGTTGTCCTTATGGTGATCGATGTAACTTCCTACACGAGGATCCAGAACGAGTTAGGGAGGGTATGACAATTAACACTGGTGCTGCGATGACAGCTTCTACAGGGACTAAAGGAGGTGCAATGGATCATGCTGAGAGTGGTGGGCTTGTGAGTTCTGGTGGGGATGGTACCTGGTCAAGTACAAAGGGCGTTTGGAAGACGAGAATGTGTAACAAATGGGAAATGACGGGTCATTGCCCATTTGGTGAGAAATGCCATTTTGCCCATGGATCTGCAGGTATGATGTTTTGGATTATCATCTTAAATGTGTAATTACATTAATCGTTCATTTATCTCATTAAGCGTTGGGAATTTAGGATGTCCTTATATGCTTACATTAGGAATCTGTTCACCTAAGTTACCCATTAGAGTTTGTTTCTAAGACTCCTTTTAAACCAATTTCAAGTTTCCGCTCTTTCCCCTCACGTTGATCAACTCATGGCATCCATATTCTGAAGTATTTATGTTTCATTTGCATAAGCTATGAGTTTCTTATTGAATGACATGGCAAGTCATGCAAAGCTAAGGGTTTATTGTGCACTGTATGTTCTGATTTGTGTCTATATTATTTGTGCCCGTGTGAACTACCCATTCCTAACCATATGCTAGAATAAGAATAGGAGTTTCGTTTGAATTTGTTGTAAGCTTTTTATGTCCATGTACCTCAATGTTATCATGTTTTCCGATAAATAAATAGACAACTGAGAAAGCTTTGTTTGGTAATGTAAAAGTTGTGGGAAATGCGGGGATGAGGCAGGAAACGGGAAATGAAATATTTTAGGAATTGTGTGATTGATATGAAATAATATGGGTAAAGATAGAATAAATAGGGTAATTGGAGTGTAGTAGGAAAGAGAAATGATTGGAATGTAGAGGTAAACGAGTAAAAATATGGTTACTGATTGATGAATTAATGGACTTGGGAATTAGTGCTCCCATGCTTTTCCATGCCATATTTCCCACACAGATTACCAAACAACGCCGAAGTTCTTCTTTGCAAGTGTTGTGCCATGTTTTATCTCGGCCTGCATCTCTCCCAAAGCCCGTGTACCTCAATGGTATCATATTTGTCGTACCAAATTTGTCACTGCATGAACAATCTGTACCCGCAATCATAAGATGAAAAAATATGGGCCAACTTCGAAAATTTCAAATGTGAAATATACCTTTTGATATTTCCGAGTTTAATAAGGTTCCTGGGCTATCATATTTGATTCATATCTATTAACATGGACTGCATTTGGCATGCAATCAACAATGTCGTGCTTCATTCCCATCTCCGGTCATTATAAGCCATTATGTTGAAGGATTCCTTATTTGAAAAATTTTATTAGAAGTGGATGAATGCTTTGAATTGCGGGATTGCTCTTCTTTTATTATTATTGATTATCGTTCTCTCCTTCGTTGTTTTTGGCTGCAGAGCTCCAAAAGTTCACCAGTCTCCACATGGAAGCAGAAGGTGGAAGTGCAATTGTGGTCCCTTGCAAGCCTCTTCTAGGTTCTGGCAGTACTGTGTCCCCAAGCAAGGTGGATTCATTTTGTAAGCTGCAAGCAGAAGGCAGAAAGCGCTTCCCCAGATGGAAAGGCCATGAGAAGATCAGTGGTATATATGGTGATTGGATTGACGATATCAGGCTGCCAAACAAAGTCCAAAGCTGAATTTGCCAATTCCGTTGGTATTTTGAAGAGTCTTAGTCGTTGCTAATCATCATTCTTTGTAAGAATAGGAAAATTTTGGTGGGTTATGGTGTCTAATAGAATATATTCGATTAATATGTCAATTGATATCAGCGTGCAATGACTTGTGGAATCGAGGAAATTCCTGATCATTATCTTTAAAATTTTATGGGTTGGCGGCTAGCTATTTGGCAATTGCCCTTTTTTCCCCGAGTGTGGGTGTCTTCTTTAACAACCTCACTTCTTTTTTGGCCTGTGTTATTGTAATTCTCCCTTCAAATGCAATATGTAATAGAATTTTCAAAATTAATTTCCAATTATTTCCATTTTGTTCAGCAGTGCATTAACTGAGGGCATATTTCAAATCATACAAGATTGTTGGATTGAATGTACATCCGAAATGCGAATGTAAAGATGTATGTTAGGAATAAGTAAAGTTGTGTTAGAAATGGGTAAAGTTGTGTTGGAAATTAAAAAAGTTGTTTTAGAAATTTTAATTTGAAATAATTTAAAATGACTTAAATACGCCTGTATATAAAATCCAAACTAAAACTCTTATAAAAAAAAAATCTAAACTAAATATATATCCATATCTAAAAATGGTAAAATTTAATTTATAGATTAAATTAAGTAGTTTAACATGTTTATAAAAGGAACTCTTCAAAAAACTAAAAAAATGTTTTTGGACGAGTCTGAAATGTTTGAAAAGATAAGTACTCGGGTTGGAATAGGCCCTGATTTTGCAGTGGGATTTTTGGATTTGTTTTGACTCGGATCTCCCGCGACCTAGCATGGACATGGAGAGTGCTTTAGCAATCTTAAGTAACAGTCCCCCACATGGCTGCGGCCTTGGCAAGCTATCCCTAGCCCAACTGCTTCGGTTTCTAAAATATGATGAGCTGGTCGACGGCAGGTACAGTAACGTAGGGCGGGCAAAAGGAAAACCATGGCTGGTGTGGCTGGTAACATAACTTCTGTGCGATCTCGTCTTCCCGCCTTGGGTGGGCTTTTTAAAAATTCTGTTCTTTTCTGGGCTATTCAGATGTTGGAGATTCCTTGGGAGCCACGGGTTTGGTTACACGTCCTACTGGAAAGCAGTTGACTGTCGTCGCCTAGTTGTAGCTGCTCTCTGATCCATATTTTAGGGGCTGTCAAGGACGGAGGGAAATGCTCGGAGCGTCGTCTCTCGATTCCCAACCTCTTCTCTAACACCGTCGTCAACTTTGGGAAGTCAGAAGTTACAACCTTCGATCATGGCCATCCATCTCAAAGCCCAGGCATTTGCTGGCAATCCCCTTGGGTCACAAAAGCCTTCGTCTGCTCGCTCAATCTCTCCCAATTCCGCCCTTGACGCCCTGAGAAGTCTCCTCTTGGGGAACTCCGTCGATCGTCCAGCCCCAGATTTCAAGATCTTGCCTTTCAGGAAAGGCAGGCCTCTGGCCTCCTCGGCATCTGTCCCTCATTCCGCTCCCGTCTGGCGTCTCGGTTGGTTTGATTTCCCTTCCAGCAGGGATCTTTTGTGCAAGTCTGGAGTCGAGTTGAGTGAGGAATCGCTGATTTTTCTTGGGTCGGAGTCTGAGTCATCGGAAGGTGGCATTGTATATTGGGCAGTCGATGTTTCAGCTGGAGCTGGTGAGGATGTCGAATTGAGAGTCGAAGGTTTCTCGTTCGTGGATCTGCGGACGCTGATGGTTGCCGCTGATTGGACAGACCAGCAGACAATGGGGGAGCTGGCAATTGCGGGTCATGTAAGTGTTCCTCCTTCTTTTGATGAATTTTGATTTCTTTTTAAACAGTTTTTTTCTTTTTAATTAGCTCAGGCCAAGACATTTATAGAATGGCACGGCATATCGCGTTTCTGTGGTCAATGCGGATCAAGGACAGTGGTGACGGATGCTGGGCGTCGGAGACAGTGTGTTGATCCAGCATGCAAGAAGAGAATTTATCCTCGTGTTGATCCAGTATGTGGGTGCAACAATCCTGCCCCTTTGTTGATCCGTATTTTGGTTTTAGGTTGGGAGATGATCTTGTTTTATGGATTATGCCTTAAATCAGGTTGTCATCATGCTGATCATTGATAAGGTCAATGATCGTGTACTCTTGAGCTCCCAAGCAAGATACGCAGCCCGGATGTGGACTTGTCTTTCTGGTTTTATAGAGGTATGCGCATTTTCGAATAATTTTTGGATGAAAGGACAGTCTATTCTGTAATTTTTCTCAATAAAATTGTCTTCAGAAATATTTTTACTCTCTCCGGGCTTTTGTAGGGTGTCTACTGTCCACTGCCTCGTGTCCATTCAATATTCTGCTGTTGTCGTCTTTTTAATGTAATATAGTTCAGCAGTATAGGCTAAATGACTACAAATTATTTCCTATAAACAGTTCTTGCGATGTGATGAAATGAGCACGAAATGATCCCAAACACCAGCATTGCATGAAAAATTCATTCTCTGACACAAATTGAAGCAATGACGTAATTTTCGTTTTTTTCCCCCCCATTTTGGTAGTTGCCATTCATTCATTTAAGGTTTATTGCCATCAAACCAGAATAAACGAGTCAAATTCTTCCTAAGGTGAAATATTTTAGAATGGAAGAGAAATTTGTCTTTGACTGGAAACATAGCTTCTTCAATGCAAGTTCCACTAACAGTGCCCAGGAATATGGGAAATGTTTACTCTGTCCAAAAACTATGTCTAAAAATAAATAGTCAACCTCGCATAGACCTTCAAAGAAAATGAATAAAAGACAACCATCTTCGCACAGTTTTGTTGTTGTATTTAATTCCTTTTCCCAAGTCTGTATGGTGTTGGTGTATGTGTCTGTTAAACTTGAAAAATCGAAAAGGAACAGAAACAACTGGGGGCAAACCCTTGTCGTGGCTCAACAGTGATGCTTTAAGCTTACAAAACGGGAAGGTTGTTCCCTTCCCCCCCACCAGAAATCTCCTAGTTGTAAATGTAAAAAATAAAAAAATAAAAGAAAAAAGATTGACAAAGAGTAATTTACTCACTGACTTGTTAATTCAAACATTAAGCACCTGACAGTTTTCTAATTAATACCTTCCGAAAAACCAGCCATTCTCTTGCAATATTGTACAAGAAGCACCCAGTGAACTCCTAGATATAAATGGTCATAGAAAGAATGGTGGATTAGATATTATTTTCTTGTTATTGTTCTTTCAATTTGTTGTTCAATAGGGGTACTTGTTTTTGTCTTATTTAGCCAGGAGAAAGCTTGGACGAGGCAGTGAGGAGAGAAACAATGGAAGAGACTGGCATTGAAGTGGGTGAAATTATTTATCACAGTTCTCAACCCTGGCCAGGTAGCTGTTTTTAATTCTTGCTTGAAGACATGCTAGCTTTTGACGTCATTTCCCATGATGCATATGCATGAAACAGAGAATGAATTCTCTACCTATATAATGGAGCAATAAGAAATTTGAGCAACAGCAAATGTTGCATCCATCATATTTAAAAATCACATGACAAGTGCAAATAAAACATCAAAATTGATAAGCATGTCAGTGATTGAGGAGTGGACTTATGGTTAATGAAAATTGGTCTCGCAATTTTTTTAATTCAAGAATGAAAAATGGTTCTCTGATATAGCCTAGTATGCTGCGTATAATGTGCATCTGCTCAAAAGTGCCATTGCCTCTTTGCTTTGGTATGCATACTTATGGACATGATAACTTGGTAGACAGGAATTACAATGGAAATCAGTAACAAGCATGTTACCTGTCATTTCTCTAATATTGTTGCTTTTCTTTTTCATGTTTTGTTGATATTTTTGTTGTTTGTTGGCAGTGGATCCAGTGGTAATTTTCACTGCATGTGATAGTTCTTGATATTATTTGCTTATTATTTTACTTCTATTTTAAAGAAATTTCAATTCAAATCTTTTCAGTTGGTCCAAAAAGCATGCCTTGCCAGTTGATGATGGGATTCTTTGCATATGCGAAATCATCCGAACTATGCGTAGATAAAGAGGAGCTAGAAGGTATTTTAGTTCGCCTTTCTCTGTAATTGAGAAAAATTCTTCTTTCAGCTAGAATATACATTTGTCTATCTAGCTGAATAGGAAGATTCTAATTGATATCCCAGAACAGGTTTTGGCTTCTCTTTATGCATATATTGGGACTCCTTACCAATAAACTTGCAGTGTAGGTCTATGAGACGCCTTTTGCTATGCCTTTTGAAATATTTTCTATGAAACCATCCTTTTCTTAACTCTTTCCATTTTTTAATATCGGAATGCTTGATGTAAAATCCACTTCGTCTGTTATGTTTATTATCATTTATGTTATCATGAAAAATTTTTCATTTGTCTAATATTTCTATATATGTGCTTCATCTACAAATTTATAAAATCAATGTAATAAAATATTTTAATGCTAAATATTAATTTTATAGTTGTATTTTCAATATCTGAACCATCTAAAATGTTATTATTTGTGGATAAATTATTCTATAAAGTATTATTACATTCTAATATATATATAAATTGATCTAAACATTTTTTTATAATTTACGCATGAATACATATATTTTTCAGCAAATGTAGCCCCTATACACATATTTGATTTGGATTAAAATTGGTTTCTTCTTTAAAGAAATGATGTTAAATATAATGAATAGATAGATTTCCTATCAAGTGTTAAAATTTTAAATTTGAGAGGGTTATATAGAATCACTTCTATGTAACCTGGTTAAATAGAAGTGGGACCATCAAAGTCAAGTAGTCAAGGATTTTAGAAGCCTGGGGTTATGATTTACTGGCATGAAGGACTTGTTGGTACCAGGCACCGCATGTCCCAAGTCATTGATAAGTCACTTGCATTTTGAATGATGACAATAATGACATAAAACCACTAGTACAACCAACCGAGTAATCAATCCTGGCTTTTACCTTTAGACCTTGAACTGATCAAACATTCAGTGCATTTTATGCTGTCCTTACAGAGATAGATATGCCTGTGCATCTGATGTCATGGGTTAATTTTGGTTGTGGCTAACAAAATTTCCATAATCTCTTGCCAGATGCTCGGTGGTTCAGCAGAGAAACCTTGAAGAAAGCATTTGCATCTGCTGACTATCAGAAGGCTCAGAGAACTGCTGCCGAGAAAGTAAATCAGATGTGCAATGGGGTTGATAAAGGGGAGAACTGGTTAGATTTCAAAGTTGAAAGTGCAGAACCGATGTATGTACCTGGGCCGTTTACTCTAGCCTACCACTTGATCTCGTCATGGGTAAGCCAAGCTACAGTCGATGCTGTAGGATCACCGTCAGAACAACCCACTCCATCCAATTTGGAGTATTGAAACTTTATGGACGTCCTTTCTTTGTGTGTATTATCAAATAAAAATTGTTGGGAAAGAGTCTACATCTAGTCTAAAGGCTTTCCGAGATGCTTGTACCTTTATATGTCTAATTAATTCAGAAAAGACATGAAAGATGTTTATTTTACATCGTGGTGCCTTGTGTTATTAGGATGTAGTTAGACAGGAGTTGGCAGATGATGGATAGCTTGTACGTTGGCTCTATGGAATTGACTTTTAAAAGCTCGTCTCTTTTCCTCCACAAACCAGCCTTTTCTGCAGCGTGACGAAGTAAATTTACTTGTAAGTCATACTATTAGAGGAGACCATGACCTTTACGGGTGACAAGGAGACTGTTTGATCTATACTATCAGAGCATTGCCACCACCTTTGATTGATAAGCATTATCAGTCAAGGAAAATTCTTCTTCTTCCTCTCCATTCAAATTATTGTGGGGTGTGGCCGCTGGTTTGCAATTGCCTTTTTTTGGGGGTCTTATGGGATTTATTGTCATATTTCTCTTTCCTTTTGCCACTATCGTTGTAATCCTCATCCGAAGGCAAGAAACAAATTTTCTTTTACTCGCAAATTTTAGCAATTCATATTTCATGATCCTTTACTTACCACCCAGCGAGAAGGCGGTAGGCCTCTTTATGTGGAGATCTGGTCTAGCCAAGCATTCCACCAACCCTTGTGGGGAATGGGGATTCCGTGGACAGGAGGCTGACACCTGACCTTACTACCGGGAAGCAGTTGCTGCTTTCAGCTTCGATAGACTTCTGCAAGTCCACGTCAACCAACTTTGCGTATCAAGGGACTGGCATGGATGGAGCGAAATGCTTCTCCTACTTTCTCCCCCAATCCTCTCCCGCCTCTCCTCGTCTCTAACCTTTTCAGTTACCTTGGGAGCTAGAGGATTGCAGGCTTCAATCATGGCCATCCATCTCCAGGCCCACGCTTTTGCTGGCAATCCCCTCGGGGCCAAAAACTCATCACCCGCTTCTTCAATTTCCCCCAATTCCGCCCTCGACGCCATCAGGAATCTCCTCCTCGGAAATTCGGTCGACCACCCAGCTCCGGATTTCAAGATCTTACCTTTCAGGAAAGGCAGACCTCTGGCCTCGTCAGCCTGCGTCCCCGATTCCGGCCCCGTCTGGCGTCTCGGTTGGTTTGGTTTCACTTCCTGCAGGGAAGTTTTGGCGAAGTCCGGAATCGAATTGAGCGAGGATTCGCTGGTTTATCTTGGCTTGAGAGAGGAGGGTGGGGTTGTATATTGGGCAGTCGATGTTTCAGCGGCTGCTGCTGCGGGGGACGATGAGGGCGTCGAATTGAGAGAGGAGGGTTTCTCATTCGTGGATCTGCGGACGCTGATGATCGCCGCTGATTGGGCAGATAAGCAGGCAATGGGAGAATTGGCAATTGCAGGTCACGTAAGTGTAGGGGGCTTCTTTATTGATAAATCCGTGTAGAATTCTCGTAATGATGATTTCTCAATACAAATTGGATCAGGCCAAGGCATTGCTAGAATGGCACAGTATATCACGTTTCTGCGGTCACTGCGGATCAAGAACAGCAGCGACGGATGCAGGGAGGCGGAAACAGTGTGTTGATCCAGCATGCAAGAAGAGAATTTATCCTCGCGTTGATCCGGTATGTGGTTGCTAGCAACATTCCTAGGCCTGCACTTCCCCACTTTGTTAGTCTTTCACAACAGTACCCATGGACATGCCTTCAATTAGGTTGTTATTATGCTGGTCATTGATAAAGATAAGGACCGGGCGCTTTTGGGCTGCCGTTCAAGATTTGCACCCCACATGTGGAGTTGTCTTGCTGGTTTTATAGAGGTATGCCTATTCTTGAATAATCTACGATGAATTATTCTCTCCCATGTAACCTTTTCGTTGCAAAATTGCCTTATTATTTGTCAAAGCTCCGCTAATCAGAAATGAAAGTCTTAGTGGTGGATTGGACATTATTTCTTTGTCACTCTTTTCTTTGGATTTTACTGCTCAGTAGTGCTGCTTCTTTTCTTGTTCTTTAGCCAGGAGAAAGCTTGGAGGAAGCAGTGAGGAGAGAAACAATGGAAGAGACTGGCATTGAAGTGGGTGAAGTTATCTATCACAGTTCTCAACCCTGGCCAGGTAGTGTTTTTAGTTCTTGTCTGCAGACGTGCTATCTCTTGGTGACCTTTGCATGTTTCTTTTATGATGTTGCTTACTTATTATTATTATTATTATTATTATTTTTTAATGCGATGCTCTGGCGGGAATTTTCATTGTATGTGTATTATCATTTCGCTCACAATTGGTGGAAATTTGAATTTGAATCTTTTCAGTTGGCCCAAGAAATATGCCTTGCCAATTGATGGTGGGATTCTTTGCTTATGCAAAATCATTCGAAATACGTGTAGACAAGCAGGAGCTAGATGGTATTTACAATTTCTTTCTCTATGCTATAGTTTGCACTAGTTTATCTAGATAGAATTAAAGAATGTCTAATTGACTGTTCAAGCACTTTATGCATGTGCATCTTCGCGCGCTGTGAATGACTTGATCTTTGGTTGTGGATAACAAAATTCCATAATCTCTGTACAGATGCTCAATGGCACAGCAGAGAAGCGGTGAAGAGAGCATTGGCATTTGCTGATTACGGGAAGGCTCAGAGAACAGCGGCCATGAGAGTAAATGAGATGTGCAATGAGGCCAACAAGGGGCAGAACTGGTCTTTAGATTTCAAAGTTGAAAGTTCAGAACCAATGTATGTACCTGGGCCCTATGCTATTGCCCACCACTTGATCTCTTCATGGGCCAACCCAGATGCTGCAGGATCACCATCAAAACAATGCACTTCCATGTCCAATCTGTAGCGGCACTCAAAATTCCTGGAGGATATCCCATCAAAAAAAAAAAAAAAATCCCTGAGGACATCCCGTTAAATCAGTCCTTGTTCTGTTCAATGAAGATTATCCTTGATTTTTGGATGAGTCTATATAGACGCTTGTATTTATGATTTATCTGATCAAATATTTCAGTTGAGGGATAGAAAGATGTTGATTTTATTTACTGCACGCAGTCCCACGATCTTAACCGCATGTGCTGGGCGCATACAAGCGTTCCCTTAATAAATCAAATGGAAAAAGAAAAAGCATTCAAATTCAAGAAGGCAATCGACCCGTGCATAGCAGCGACGGAGGAGTAGCGGCCGCGTAAGTAGGAAGGGGCAGCAAGTGATGGTGATGATGAAGCGCTTCTCAACCATACGCAAGTCAGCAGCACCTTCGCGTCACCATTTTCATTAGAAAAATGGTGTGAACCCTGTGCGTGAATCGCTTTTTGCATGTTGTTCTGCGTTATTAACGAATGGCTGGTTTTGTATGCTCAATTATACTTGTTACTGGCTTTGGTATATTCCATTTTCCCGGTGAAGGAAATGACAGAAATGGAGGTAGAATGACATCAAATTCCCAAATGTGAAGTGTTATCTGGAACGGCTCCATTTTGTGATCGTAAATTTGCATTTTGGATTCAGCTGAGCGGTGCAAATGTTCAGTGCTGCATCCAAGATGTCTGAGAAAATGCCTCAGTGTCATCTGGGCACATTGAATAACACTGCTTGTTATATCATATCAGGAAAGAAAAAAAGAAAAAGAAAAAAAGATACACTGCCTTCTAGAAACCCGGCATTCATATTCTACTCTGTTATATCTAAACAGTCATATTCGCTCTTGAATACAATCATTTGTTTTGATAGATGAAGCATGAGAATATGTAAATTTAAAGCAATATAAATGGTGGGATGCTTTAGAGCTTAGATTTTAATCTACTATATTTAATGCAAATTCAATAGCAAATGAAACGAGAAGTTAAATTAAGATTTGGTCTTATTCAGGGCATAGCCTAAGGTTGCCAGGAATGGCATCATGGATACATGCAAATGATCCAAGCCTGCAAGTGATATATGTGGTGCTGATGAACAGTTTTTTATTTTATTTTATTTATGATAAACAGTTTCGAGTTAATGACTTTGTTATTTGTCACTTACTCTAATCTTCGATCCGTGAATTTGATTGCAGGCTTATCGACAAGATAAAAAGGTATAGCAGAGACTTGGTTCTGTAATCATGCATCACATTGTCTGTAGTCTTAAGTCATTTGTGAAGAAGAACAACAGAATTCAGCACCTAAAATTGTTATCCTACCACCAGTCTCAACAAATGGATGATGAATCCCCGCCGCCGTTGGAGTGGTATGAGAAGACTTATACCAAGTTACTTAAGTTGGCCCACATATTCAAAAATGTGGACCAGATTGATGGAACTCTCACCAATCTTGATGATCAGTCAACCATCACAGATAATCAGATCAATCAGAAAATGCAGATGTTCAAGATGTTGGCCAGGGCTTTCTTAGGCGCTCCATCAATGCAGCAGACACTGAGGGAAGCAGCATCAGTCATACCCAGTTCTTGCTTTGCAAGAACAGATGAAAGAGAAAATTTAACACTGAATTCTCTAGGCCAAGTAAGTGACTTCCTTAATGTGTCGGCCCAACAAAGAAAAACGGTTCGCTTGACAATATGTGCACAGGTCACACAGCACCATATCTGGAGGGGAGCCCTCGAAGAGATCCTGAAGAATCTGAAAACAGACATGAGAGCGTTGAATGATCATGCCCTAACAGGTAGAGTGCAAATGGGTGATCAGATAATCTCAAGCTGTGTGAATTTCCTGGCTGAAATTGCTGGTTCCTCCGACCCCGATTCATCTTCATGGATGCGGCTTGCCTCTAGAAGGGCAGCTGATTCACCACCGCCTCGTAAATGGGACAACTTCCTAGAGATGGTCAATGACCTTATTACGTGTTTAGCGCCTGATAGGAGGGTTGCCGTTCATGTCACAAAATTGAAAGCAATGAAAGAAGGATTATGTCAGATAAAAGAAGTCTTGGTAGAGAAAGATATTGGCTACAGAGAAGCACGACACCAAGAACGGCTAGTGCAGAAGAGGCTTACACAGACATTAGGCCATTCATCCAAATGCCTGTTCACGCTCTTATTATACTATCTGTACGGGAGTGTAAGAGATGTGGAAGTGGAAGTCTGTGGGCGAGTCTATGGGAAAGGCAGTGATAACTTTTGCTTGTGTATTGGGAAGGTTTTGACATCAGATGATAGTAAGATGTTATGGAATGGAATAAAGCAGTTGGATAGAGCTCTTGGGTTGTTCAAGCTTGTGTGGGAAACGGCGGATATGAAAGGGAAACTGGAGCTGCAAGGGCATGTTTGGTGTATAGGGTCCGAGGAAAGGACACTGACATATAGAGGAAATAAGTTCTTTGTGCATTGTATTAGATTGTGACGACTACAATAGGTAATCATGCTGGCTCTGTTGCCTTGATTCGAAGGCCTGGCCTTGCTTTCTGCTTTTCCTCTCAGTGGATTAAAGCAACTTCCTCCTCGGTGGATTCTATTCTAGCTTCTTACCGCAGCCAACAATGATGTGAAATCACCACGTTCCTCCGTTTAGAATATAAGCACTGCTTGGCCTAAGTGTGCATGTGGCTTGATGCTAAGAAATAAATGTACTTTTTCTTCCTGTGACTTGCCGAAGTAAGCTACACACATCGTGACTCCTAGTATGCATATTGAGGAGCAGGTGACTGGGTTTTACCTAGGATTTGGAGGAGATTCCTATGGCTGGCTGTGGTACCTAAATCGCCAATTCGTCTTTGGGATTCCTCATCAACTTCGCAGCTTTGGTGGAGCTGGGGTTGAACGGACAGTGGCCGTGTGACAATGCAAATCAACTAGGGTTGTTCATCACCCAAAGTGATTGTGATCTGTAACTTCTGATAATCCTGTAGAATGCAGTATGTTATATTCCATTGCTCCTGCTGTTTTACAAGATAAATGTTCTCCTCGCCAATTCTCTTGCCTTACCGTATATCCATTGCCTTGTATCATTAGCTATTCCAAATGGTATTCAAAGTGATCCTGTTGAACTGGCTCAAGAAGCACAGAGTTGAATCTTGAGCATTCATTTCCATCAAGAAATAAGTTGTGAAATAGCAATTAAGTCAAAATAGCAACTAAGTTGCATTCCACCCATTTTTCAATATTAGACGTTGCATTTAGACAATACAAAAGCAATTGTTTGATTCCATCAAGCTGCATTTAGAAACTTATAACCAATTCCAGTATACAAAAGCAACGTAAGTAGCAGTTTTGACAATGCCAACTTTTTGGTTTAATTAATATGATCCAAGAATTTTTTTTTTTTTCAAACAAAAAAAAAAAAAAAGGATCCGAGAATATCAAGACTACTTAACTATGCCTATTTGAATCCTGAACCATCACCCGTAAATGGTTCATGTTCCTAGAATGGCCAGGCATGTCAAATAGCTACAGTTGTTTCTCTCCAAATGGCACATTTCTTAAGAATGATATGCTTGTACCAATCCAAGTTGATGCAAATATAATCAGTAGGAAAAAAAAAAATTGATGCAAGGATCGCTCCCATTGGACACGAGATGTATCACACTTCAAAATATATCTTCCTCTCATGGAATGATAAATATAAACAATTTGGCAACTTACACGCCATACCATTTGACAAAGATTTTAGCATGCTACAACCATAACAAACCTAACAGCTGCTATATGGAGAAACTGCTGCATTTGCTCATACTTCAGCCCAAATAAAAAGTCCCAAGGTATCAACACAATTAAGCTTTTTGTACTTTTTCCACTGACTGGGCCCACTTTATAGTTGATCTGGCCAAAGCATCCATTGGATCAATGCATTTCTTAAGAAGCGGGTCATCTCGGGGCAAGAGATTCCGCATGTCATCAGAAGCAAGAATGACAGTATTGACTGCCCTCACCAGAAGAACCTGCAGGGCTATTCTCAACAGATTGGTGGCTCCTTCCTTGTCCTTTCTGTTCAATGCTTCTATGGCTGGAATTACAGTGTGCTCCATGGTTGCTTTATCAGGCAGCACAACCTCAAATCCCTAAGCAGCACCAAATTGAAGAACTAGTTAACAAAATCTAGCTCGAAACTTTTGCTTTCCACCATCAACAGAACAGTACAGTTGTAAAATTTACAACAAGGCAACATCATGAAGAGTTCCCAAAGAGTTCTGCCAAGGACCATCTGCCGGGGTAATGATTTGATCATCTAAAACTAGCTCAAACCAGGACCTTAAATGGATTGTACTGACCCATCCACTTCAATGGGTTGGTATCCAGGCTCCCAATCCAGTTTCTTTAGAAAATTTTGTTGAAAGGAGGATAGTTAAGCACTTATCTAATGCAGCAACAGAAGTAAATTGATGTGAGTCATGGCAACTTGTGTATGAAAAAGAAATAATTAAAATTGATGGACATTTGGAAAAAGATGGCTAAAAGTGACCCCAACTCCCTTCAGCTGGCAGTAATCATGTCTTAAAAATCATGATACTAAAACCATTTTTAGCATGGGCTCAGATACCAATTTCTTATTTGACTAAACTAACAATTAACTGTCAAAAGTAAAAACTACACCACCTATAAAACAATTTCTAAAAGAAGTTTTTGGGGGATGCAAGGATATTTAGATCAATGTATGCACCAACTAGCTGGTGATCTGAGTTATGTTAAGCCATGCTCATATCTTCATATCTTC
The DNA here is from genome assembly GCA_030490835.1 of Annona cherimola. Classification (NCBI taxonomy): domain Eukaryota; kingdom Viridiplantae; phylum Streptophyta; class Magnoliopsida; order Magnoliales; family Annonaceae; genus Annona; species Annona cherimola. The sequence continues at coordinate 5,385,682 of CM059977.1, read as the reverse complement.
TTTCCAGGTCCTTCCCGTCCTCATAGGTACCCTTCTCTAATCACTACTGCAAAATCCCTGAACCATCCAATTCTACTATTCATAAATATATCCATTTTAAATAGATCAAAGGAAGAATGTAGGTATATTCATTATACATAAATTCATAGAAAGTGGCACCAAATGGTTAAGTAATTTTCCATGGAGAACAAGACAAGCTATGAGGAAAGCAATGAGCTAAAACATGATGGGAGCATGACCTAACAGGACTTAGATAATAGAATAAGACATGCTCGATACCACATTTGATCGAGAAAGGGTCCTCAAATGAAATGAGCGATAAAACCATAGATATAAAAGCGGCTCAAAATTTTACAAATAAACCATGCAAAAGATGCATCAACTAGAAGGAATTTCAGATGATGCATGATCATCCAGGATTTCACAGCTTTCACATTTTAATATCATAGCAATATGCTTAGCAGGTGAAATGCCCCTTGTATTGAAGAAGACAAACCAACAAATCATTCCGTACATTAGATTAATCAAGTAGTTGCCCACTTGGATTCATCACTTTTGCATTTCAGATACCGACGTCATCAGTTGCATCTCTAGGTGATGAAGAAGCTAATCAGTGTCAGTAGATAAACAAAGATGAGAGACATGAGGCTCGCTTATTTGGTGTATTTTATTCATAAATTTCGCGTGCAGCGTGTAAATGAAAACATCTATGCAAAAGGGTAGAGATTGTTGATAAGCAGTAAAGTCATGCTGAGCAATCTCTTTCTTAATATGCAAGTTCATGAAGGAAGAAAATCAGAAATCAGCTCACTAGTTCATCATTAGAAGTTGTAACCAAGGGGAAATTATTTAAATTTCTGATCAGTGTAATGGATGGTTTAAACTAATTTAACTAGGGCTTTTGCACACGTCAATCAAGAATTATTATTATTATTATTATTATTATTTCTTTCTGAACACGTCAATCAAGAATTTGAGGCAGTACAAAGCCCGAGAGACAAGGAGATACCTCATTCTCAAGCTTCGCCTGATAAAACCCTGCAGTCAGAGTAGCATCTGTTGCAAGGACACCAATCCTGACACAGCTGCCAGCTTCAATTGGCTTCAAGTTGGCTGCCTTAAGCTCATTAGCTATGCACTCACCGACGTGAAGAAAAGGAACAGAACAGTCCTCCGAAATCTCTCCATGCCACGAATGCGAGATATGGCAAGGCATTACAACGCAACGGGCTCCAGATTGCTCAAGAAAAGTCCTTTTTCGCTGCAGATTCTCCACAATAGCCTTATGATCTGACTGGATTCGGGCATTTTTTGAATTCAGGAAGGGAAAGGAAGCTCTTTCGCGTGATGAGAGCTCTTTGTTTAATATAGGATCGCTGCAGACAACAAAAGGAAGACTCTCTTTGCCATCTTTTGCACTCCAGCTAACTAGTTTCTTCAAGAAGTCAATAGTGGACACAGCTGACAATCCCCCAATGACACCAACTGTATTAGCTTGGTTGAATGCCGAAGTGGACGCATGACTGCTTGTTGGAGCAGGATCCACCTGGAGGTTATCAGAATCTAGCTTCCCATTCTCATCAGTCGGCAAAACAACGGAGGATGACTTGACTACCAAACCTCTATTGGAAAACCTGGAATTGAACTGAGTCGTCTGCTTGTATATGTTGCCCGCGAGATGTGAGGGAAAATTCAATGCCTGGAATGACATTGGTGTTTTTACTCCAGAATCTTTCCTAGAGAAGCAGAAAAACTATCATATTTTCATCTCCAATTACACACATGCCATTAACATCCAAACCACCCCTCCAGAAAATGCGATTGTTTGCAAAGATCTCTAACCAACGCCTAAAACCCAACACCCACCGCCTCTCAAGCCGCAGAATTTCACAAAAAATTTCTCAAATTGGCTACAGAGACCAGAACCCACATCCGCTGTATACGAAATCGAACTGGATTCTGCAAATTTCACCCAACTGAAACCAAAATGCTCAATTTTCCCCCCCTTTTGCCTCGGTTTCAACTAAAGACATTTGCAGAAATTAGAAGAATACTTCCACGCTGTTCTTTTGTATTTCAACCAATAGAACTCGCCATCCAAGAGAAAAACGAGAGAAATCCATGAAATCAAAAACCATAAGTAACAGAACAAACTAAACCCACCTGTAAAACCCAAAACCTTTGTGGATATGCACAATCCAAATCAATAAATAATACGCCAACCAGGGAAAAAAAAAAAAAATCCAACCTTTTAATGCTTAAAGCAGCCAGATGGAAAAATAAAAGCAGCCCAGCAACAGCACTGGATGCTTGAAGCTTTAACGGGGATTCATGCAAAGGCACCCTCGCCCCGCGCCGCCCGGCCCGCCCGCCCCCACCCGGGGCCAAGAACCCATTTTTGCCATTACATTGCGGTAAAAGTCCAAAAAAAGGGACAAAAAAAAAAAAGGAAAATTTGAGAATTGCCGGGTTCTTGCCTCCTCATGCCACGTGGACCATCACTAGGCTTTTTTTCTTTTTTTTCTTGTTTTAAGTAAAAGCTACTTTATAAATTATAACGTAGTTTTAGCATGAAAGTGAATATTTTGAAAATGGTGAGAGTTATATAATATAATATAATATAAGTTGAAATAAATAAATAATTGCATAAAAATCATTGAAATATAAAAGTAAAATTGAAAAAAGTATAGGGGTTAGATATTTTAAATGTTAAATTATTTTTAAGAAAATATACAAAACTATATTTCTATTATTTTACATTACAAGACGTCTCCGGAAAGGTAATTACATTGCAGTTGACTTATGACAATTATTTTTATAATTTTTTTTGTGATAATTTATACTTAATTTATTTGAAAATTTTCATCTTTTATTTTTCCGCAACTGATAACAACTAGCCTATCTCAGCCTATCTCAGCAGGGAAAAAGATTAATACTCTTCAAACGAGAGACACATGGCTTTTTTAACGGAAATTGAAACCCAAGCTTTTTTAATGGAAATTGAAACCCCAACTGCCTGGCACAAAGCCAGGACTTTATCCTTCCTGACACAAGGCCAGGACTTTATCGACTAGAGCTTACGAAAGAGTTCTTAGTTCACTTATGAGTTATGACACGCATGAGCTTGTGAAAGAGTTCTAAGGCTCGAAATAGGGAAATTTTGAAAAAATTAAAAGTTATATTACATGAAAAGGATAATGATTAGGAGAAAAAAGATAAAGTAAATAAGTGTTATATAAAATGACATGAAAAATGGATTAAATGTGAAAAATCATAATAGAAAAATAAGAAATCAGATAATTAAAGCGAAAAATTATATCAAATATAAGTAAAATGTAATCAAATTTTTTGAAATTCTTATCAAACTAATATTATGTATATTTTTCTCATTATATTTGTCTATTTTTATTTTTATTGTTTGTAACTAACACTGTTATTATCTCCATTATTTTTTAATTTGCTTTTATCTTGTCCACGTAAGAACCAAAAATTTCCATCGAGGATACGTAGAAAGTACCAAAATAGGTTTCTCCGGCCACTTGGTTCATAATAATGGTTAAATCACCACCTTTAGTTAGATGTATCAAAGATAGAAAGAAAATCAAGTATTTTTAAAGGGATGTGATCTCGTGTGGCCAACTTCATAGGGTACTCTATGTGTCCGAGCGTGAGACTTATTTTTTGATTTTTTATAAATATGTAAAGTTACGTGTATTTAATTTATAAATCAAATTTTACTATTTTTTAATATTATTATATACTTTTTATTTTTAAATAAAATGGCATTTTTGTGCGTTTAAAAATCAAAAATATATAACATATCCAAAATGGTAAAATTGATTTATAAATTAAATATATCTAATTTTACATGTTTATAAAAAATAAAAAAATAGGTCCCGCGGCTAGAAGCATGGGGCACCTCATGCAGCCGGCTGTAGGAGATTGCCTCTCATTTTAAAATAGTAATAATTTTCTTCTATTCAATGTATTACTACTTAAAGAATCAATTTAAGTTACGTTTAAAATATTATTCATTTGTACAATTCAATCCTAGCATTATGAGGTGATTTACGTTAGCATGATTCAAGTTCTACAAATGTAGTAGTGATAAATGATGGGGTCATGGGATATTTTGAAATCAGGAAGCGCACCCCCCCACCCAAGTCACTAAGTGAATGGAGGATGGTAACAACAATAACAGTAGTGATGATAACAACGATGGCCTACGACCTTCCTATGTATGTTTTAAAATAATTTAACACCATTGCTACTTAAGTATCATACTTTTTTACTTTTTGAATTACCATTTTTTATGTTGCAATTGTTCTTTCATGTTTCTTCCATAACTATTATTTTTTTCTTTTTACTTTTCATCGTACCTCTATCATATTACATTACAAGAAGTACTGTTAGCCCTCTATCATATTACATCATGAGAAATGATACTGTTAGCTCGGGCTAAACAAATGTCTTACTTAACTTACATCAAAAAACTCATTTACAATACTGATTTTTTATTTTTTTATATACTTGTTTATCTAAATGTATTTAACATATAGTCCAAGTTTTACCCTTTTGAATATGTACATATATTTTTGAGATTTTTAAACATTTATATGTATATGTGTATTTAAAATATCCTTATCTTTAAAAATCACAAAAAAATAAATACACATATCCAAAAATGGGAAAACTTGATTTATACGTTAAATATACTTAGATAAATAAGTATATGAAAAAAAAACAAAAAAAAGTGTTGTAAAGGAGTTTTTTTAGGAGGACTAAGCAAATATTTCTTTAGTCTGGGTTAACAAGATCCCTTTTCTTACATCACTCTCTTAGGGTGTGTTTGGTAATGAATAAAACTTTTGATGAAAAGTTTTGAAAAGTAAAAGTTGTCATATGATATGATATGATAAGAGTAATGATGAAGAGTAAAGATAATAAAATTAAAATAAACAGGTTAATTGTATGGGTAGTTGTGTAGAAATGATTGAAAAATAGGGTAGTTGTACGGGAAAATGTGAAAAATGATTAAAAAATATGATAATTATAAAGAGTGAAAAGTTTTAGATTGAAAAGTTTTAAGTTAATATTTTTTTCTCATTGCCAAACACACCCTTACTTTTTAAAATTTTTCTACAATTATTTTTAGATTTTATTTATTCATATATACATAATATTATAAAAATTTAAAGCTTAGAAAGCATAGGAAATATATTAATATTACTCACGATTTCAGCACTCTATCGCATTTTGGAACTACTTGATAATTAAATCAAAATCTATTCACTAATTACATTTAAAAGAATGATCCTGTTAGCTTAGGCTAAGCAAATGTCTCGCTTAGTCCACATCAAAAAATTTATTTATAATACTTTTATTTTTTTCATACACTTGTTTATCTAAATGTATTTAATATATTTGTATGCTAAATACAATTAGATAAACAAGTGTATGAAAAAAAATATAGTAAATGACTTTTTCGAGAGGTGCTAAGTGAGGTATTTGCTCAGCCCGAGCTAACAAAATCACTTTTCTTACATTTGAAATAAATAAAAATAATTTTATTCAAATTAAATTTGCATATAGATTTCATATAATATTACTTAGCAAAAAATTTATTTATATAAATTTAAAATTATTAATTCAAAGTACAAACTATCTAAAAACATCATTCTTGTATAAATGAATGATTCTTTAACATATTATAACATTTTAATTATTAAATGAATTTAAGTACTTTCATAATGCACACATGGTCACATATATTTTAAGTAATTATGACCCATCAAAGACTTTAATTAAAATGATTTTGATAACATAATAAAATAAATAATATTAAACAAAAGGAGTATATCGAATTTCGGTTTAATCACCAAGGCAGGCCCAAATGAAGGTGGCACCTTGAAATCTCCAATACTATGGGGTAGCACAGGGGTATTCCCCAATGGTTGATGAATTTATTCAGGAATAATTTCAAATAACAATTTTGAGAACATATTGCAAAAACTCGCTTTATATTTTCTTTCTAGCAGATAATCGACCATTGATTAGAGGTGATCATTAGAAATTTCAATCTAAAGTAAATTAGAATCGCCCGACAAGAATAAAAATAATTTCTTGAAAACAGGCTCTTTTTTTTCATCACTCATCATTCAAAATAATATTGGGACTTTTGGATCCTTCCCAGTGTAGTTTGGATGAAATTGTAAGGTATTATTTAGTTTCACAAAATTATAAAATATGTTATAAAAAAATTGCAGGAAAATAATAAATATATTATGAAAATAATTATAAAAAAAATTGAATTGCCAGCGGAGAAACCCAATTGGAAGGGATATTTTGTAATTTTATACAAAATATTGATGTTTTGCAATTTTGTAAAACTAAGGAATATGCAATGAGTTTCACCCGAAGCATGAAAACCACGAATAATATTCCAATAAAGAACAAGCCCATTTGATTGGTTTTACAAAATGTTAACAGGGCTACGAACCAGCCACTGAGTGGTGCCGCTGGTTCGAAGGTTGGTTGCAACATTTTTCAAGAGCATCAGTAGTAGGGGTGGGAATCGGGGCGGGTCGACCCGTGACCCGCCCCGCCGACCCTGTTTTAATACAGGGGCGGGTCAGGGGGTGTGTACCCGGCGGGGCGGGTCGGGATTTTCGGGTTTTTAAAGAAATGCGGGTCGGGGCAAAAATCCGAGTTTTTACAGGGTGGCGGGTCGGGGCGGGTCTACCTGCTGACCCGTTTTCTGATATTTTACATTAAAAAGAAAAACCACGTTCAATGCTAATATTCATGTTTTATTTAATTATTTATATTTACTTTGATTGATTAATAATAGATTCAAGCATATAGTAGTTAAATTTAATATAAATTTGTCTTTATACTTGATAGTTTTATAAATTTTTAAAAATTTCTTACTTGACCCGCAATTTTTTACCCGACCCGTTGACCCGATACCGACCCGAATTTTGTCCCGAGACCTTGTAGAAAAAAGTAAGGGTCAAACCGACCTTGTCCCGACCCGGTATAAAATAAGGGTCAAACAAGATTTTTGAAAAGGAGGGTCAGGGTTGGGCACACCCTGACCCGCCCCGACCCGCCCCGATTCCCACCCCTAATCAGTAGTGGCGTTTTATTCTTCCCAAAATATATCGTGGGAGTGTCCAGTGGTTAAATATTTAAAAATGAAATATTAGTAAGATGTTTAAAACAGATTAGGTTTGAGATTTTACAGCCCATACACCCATTTAACCTGTTTAATCCGTTCAACCTATTATTTAACACATTAAAATTTTATATATACAAATGTAAATCTCTTGGTTATTTTTTTCCCGTTAAGTCTTCCTTCCACCACATAATTTTTATTTTTTACTGCTACCCTAATTTTATTTTCCTACTACTGACCTATTTCTATTTCGCCTACTTCGAAAATACCTTTTCGCCTCTTCTCATAAGATCATCGTTTGCCAAAGTTTAGACTTTCAAGTCATTTGTTATACAATTCGTTAACAACCCGCTAACTCATTTATTAAATGGGTTATAAATAGGTTAGAACTGAGGTCTTTTAAATATGTTAATAAACTGATTAGGATTGAGATATATTAAATGGATTATGATTATGATTGGGCTCCAATCTATTCAATCCAATCCGTTAACACCCTTAATCGTCAGGAATAATTATGGTATGGATAAGCCAAAACTATGATATGATTAGTATGAAATGTCAACTCAACCTGTAAGACACGCAAGAGACGGACTAGCTATTGGATATATACATATATGTGTGTATGTATGTATATATGTATATCGGGTATTGGAACGTGACTTCACATCATTGGTCCACAGCTCATTCGAGTTGGAGACAAGCTATATATGGTTAGGGAAGTATTAGGGAGGTAAGTGTAAATGAAAATTATTAAATTACCATCTATATGGAATACATGCATTATCCCTTCGAAAATTACCCCCCACTCAGAATACAATATCTTCTTTGCAAAAGCTTGTATCATTCACTAAGTTCTTGGATCCACAACTGAAGTGTATGGTTACTTAATTAAAAGCCGATTTTACTACACAAAGGAGTATGTTTTCTTTTTATTTCTCTTTTTTGACAGTGATATAATGTTGTAATTATTTTAATCTATTTTTAGGATTTTGTTTATTTATATTTTTTACTTTTTATTTGATATTCACAATCTTAGTTCATGTTTGGAAAGTAGTAAAAATTTTAATGAAAAATTTATAGTGTAAAAGTTTTTAGAACGTGAAAAATAACGTTATATAATAAGGGTAATGATTAAGAGTACAAAGAATAAAGTTAAAATATATAATTTAGTTGTATGAGTAGTTATGTAAAAAAGATTGATAAATATAGTAGTTGTATAGAAAAATATGAAGAAATAATTAAAAAACAAAATAATTGTGAAAGACGAAAAATTTTAGATTGAAAATTTTTAAATTGAAAAATTTTGTGTGTCACCAAACGTGCTCTCACTATGCATTTTCTCTTCGTCTTATACTCTTTTGTCCATTCTATTTTTTGTTTCACCTCAATCTAACTACAACCATTTTACCTAATTAATATTTCAAAATAATCAAAAAAGTATCTTGAATTAGATTTTAGTTACTTTTAATTTTGTGAAGAATTAATATTAATATTGATGAGTCTTCATGTACAAAGTTAGTAAGATAAAAACATGCATAAAAAAGAGTTTGTAATGTGTGTTTGGGAATGTGTAAAAGTAAATATGAAAAAGTGAGAATTGGAAGAAATTTAAAAAAGTAAAAAAGCAATGTAATATGCAAAAGATAATTATTGAGAGCAAAAGAAATAAAATTAAAATCGATGGAAAAACTATATTAAAAGATGAAAAATAATTAGAAGATAAGATAATTCGGTAATTAAGATTGATGAATGATCTTGTTAGTCCGAGCAAAACAAATATCTTACTTAGCCAACCATAAAAAATTCAATTATAATAATTTTTTTATTTTTTCTTCGTATATTTGTTTATCTCAGTGTGTTTAATATAAAAAGTAAGTTTTAATAATTTTTTAATATGTGTATATATATTTTTTAAGATTTTTAAATAATGAAAGGGTTTGTCTCATTTCCTAAAAAGTACATCTCACACTCCTTTTTAATGCATCACCATTATAATAAATACACCATATCCAACAAACCTTGAGCTCTTTGAACCTTTATAACATGTACGCAAATTGGAAAAAATGGAAAAGAGACGGAGGGGTGCGGCATTCATGCGTGGAGCGAGGGACGAGTATTCAGCTGTACCTGATATTTGGGAAATGGGTGTCGCAAGTCGCAACGCACCGCCCGGCCTGACAAATTGGCGGACGTCATTGATGCTGCGACCTTATCTCCCTCACGCTCAGAAAATTATTGTACATGGACCCGCTGAAGGTGCTGGCATTTCGGATTCGACCGCATGCGCTTCAATGATTCTTCTGCACTGCGTTGGACAAATCGTAGGCTATTTCATACGCACCCGCACACTGACAACAATTGCGTGCGCAGTTAATTGCCCCGGAATCCTTGTCTCCTGCATCTCAATTAAATGCTCCTCGGGCCTAGGTAAGCACTTCATACTCCGCTCTGATTTGATCGCATATCAAGTCATGTGAGCACCCTACAGGCCTGAAAGTGGACGCTTCTCAGTGGGGTTCACATGGGCATTAAAATTACGCAGGTGCTTCCATCGGAGAGATTTCTTTTGTGAAAATAAGTTTATTTGCGAACAACGGAAACGAGGACTTTGGTAAAAATATTTGCCATCGAACACTTTTATTACATAAAAAAAAAAAAAAGCGCTGAATTTACTCACAAGTGCAATAATTCACGTGGGAAGAATAGAATAGCATATTTTTTTTTCTCCGGTGGGGGAATTGCGAAAGCCAGTGCTGCAGCCTGCAGCTGCAAAACGTACGCTCCATGAGAAGCACCCAGAAATACCAATGATGTTTCGGTGGAACTGGATGTATTGGAATTTTATTGTATTCGACCAAAATTTTTATTGTTTGGCATTTGTTTTATAAAACTCTTAAACTAGGTGCATTTAATTTATAAATTAAAATTTACTATTTTTTGAAAATATGTATATATATCTTTGATTTCTAAAATGGGGAATTTTTGTACATGGCAAAAATACCAATATCTTTAAAAATAAAAATATATAAATTTTCGAAAATGAAAAAACTTAACATATAAGTTAAATACACTTAAATTAAGAGTTTTATTATAAAAAATTTAAAAATAAAATTTCTAACTGTATGCATTGAAATTTTAATGCATCTAATTGCATTAAAACAAAACCCACTAAGGCGTACTCTTATGATTTATCCATACGTGTGTTTGGTAGTTATGATCATGTCATATGGGTTGCACATAGTCGCATAGGCTTCTTAATTTTTAAAAATTTTCTTGAAAATATGGCCCACATATATTTAATTTATGTGTTAAATTTTTTGAAATATGTCTATATTTTTCTGAATTTTAAAAATAAATAGTTTAAGAATATTTCATTAATTTTACCTTACATTTTGTTAAAAATTTAAAATTCAAAAAACATATATTTTTAAAAATTGTAAATTTTAATATGTAAATTAAGTATACTTGGATCAATATTTTTTTTACAAAAAAATAAAAGTATATAAATGTGCCCAAGCTAAGTTAGCGCAGACTAATATGATCATTGCCCTATATATGGATAATGATTATTTATTAGACCGTATTGGCTTATATCGTACTGTTTTTAAATCTAAACAATATGAACAAAATAACCAAACAATGAAGCGCAAATATATATTATTATCCTAATTTTAGTATATAAAATAATATTTAATAATTTTATTTTATATCTGGAATAGCTGATACACATATTAAAGGGAAAAAAAACAGTTTTTTCAAGGCATCACTCCATAAACACCTTGTATCTTGTATCGCATATGGTCCATAGCCCATGTGATGCGACCTTATTTTATCAGTGTCGGCACGACATGCAAAACCATGATGAAACGATACTCGAGTACTAGGGGACATTTGGGAATGTAAAAATTATGAGAAATGTGGTATTTGGTGGGAGTAAAAAATAAAATATTTTGAAAATTGTGTGATTGATATGAAATGATAGGAGTAAAGTTGAAGCCGAATGATCTTTTACGTGATTTCCGACTGGTCAAAAAATATATTTTTTTAAAAAAAATTTTGAATTTTTTTTTATAAATATGTTAATCTAGTTATATTTAATCTATAAACTAAATTTTATCATTTTTAGATATGTATATATATTTATTTTGGATTTTTAAATACAAGGGTATTTAAGTCATTTTAAATATTCTTAAAATGACTTAAATACCCCTGTATTTAAAAATCCAAAATAAATATATATATACATCCAAAAATGGTAAAATTTGATTTATAGATTAAATATAATTAGATTAACATATTTATAAAAATATTTTTAAAAAAAAAACAAAAAAATATATTGTTTGATCGGTTGGAAATCCGGTGATTTCCGACCGGTCGTAAAAGATCGGTATTCAAAATTGAAATAAATAGGTTTGTTGGAAGGTAGTTGATAGGGAAAATGATTAAAATATAAGGGTAAAAGTGAAAAAATATGATGATTGATTGATTAATAAGGTGCCTTAAAACCCGCGCCCCCACCATTTCCCTCCCACATTTCCCACACTCGATTCCCAAATGTCCTCCTAGATATCTTTGAAACTTTGTCCCACACCATGATCTGATCTTTTATATATAATATATATAATAAATATATATAATTTTGTCTTACAAATTTAAGATCTAGACGTAAATAATGACGAGTAAAATATACCTACATTTTCTACTATAGGTTGGTAAGACAAATATCAAATATTCCATTTGTTATTGACACTTGGTGTACAAAGTCCAAAACCACGTCTCTCTAAAATACAGGTGGAGAGCGGTACATCACTTTTTTTTAAAAAAAAAAAAATTTTTTTTTTTTTTTTTGGCAACTTCTATAGTTTGTGTAGAGCAATGATTAAGATGACGATTGTATAATTGATTCATTAAATTATTCTAAAGGCACAAGCGACCAATCAATCCTAAGTTATGCCTTATAATTATATTTTTTTTTGGTAATGAACCTTATGAATAGTTGAATGCATGTCTTTGAGAAGATAATTCAATGACTCAAAATTTTCTTTAAACAAAAATGGCTATTAATTAATTAATTATTTTCAGTAGCTGATGTATAATTTGGATAGTTCGATTAATTTCATGCTTTCTTGAATACATTGTACCGCTGGTAATCAGTCATGCGCGATCAAATTTGTTTGAGGGAGAACGAAAATTGAAAAATAAGAATGAATATAATAAGGGTAAAATGAGAATCAATAAAAAAATAAATAAGATAATTATATAAAAAGATATGAGAAAACGACTGAAATATATAAATAAAAATAATAATTAAATATTAGTTTTTATTTTTTGTCTTTCTATGAAGCATGAACAAACACGCATACAACGCTAAATGCTCCTGGGTGCATATATCTATTTTTTTTTTATAAAACTATTAATTTAAGTGTATTTAACATATATATCAATTTTTACCATTTTCGGGGTATTTTAGATATTTATTTTTGAATTTTGAAAATCGGTGACATTTTAGTAATTTTAAATTACCTAAAATGTCATTTATTTTTAAAAATTAAAAATAAATATCTAAAATTATTCAAAAATAGTAAAAATTTATACACATATGAAATATACCTAAATTAATAATCTTGTAAAAAAAAAATTTAAAAATAAAAAAATAGATATATACATCCGGCAGCATTGGCATCCAACAAACACACCCCCAAATGTTACATGCCGCGACATGTCATAGCTGGCTCGTCCGATTCTAGTGATTGCAGATCACGCTATGAAGCCAGCTGGATCCAGTAAAGACAAAGGGAAAAAAGAATAATGGCTAGTAATAATAATATTTATTTCATGAGAATGAAATAATAATTACAGAAAGATAATATTTAATACAGGAAAAGATAATGATGATTAATTTGCTGTCCTTGGCAGATACGGCCATGTTTGGAGAATGCATGCTTCGCCCAATGAAGGAAACCAGGATAACGAATGGTTGTTCATATAATAATAATAATAACAATAATAATATTGAAACATTCCATTTGGGAGAAAATAATAATCGTCTCTAAATTATCAAAAAATTGTCGTTAATGCCTAGGATTCTCAGAGGACGTACTTTAATTATCAGAAATCAACTAATTAATTAAATAAGTAATCAATGAATTTCCATCAAGTGATTAACACAAACCAGAAATTTATACTTCTCTTTTTATTATGGAATATTTTTCTTTAATCGATTCATAAGAATTAATCTAGACAATACCATGATAAAGTTAATTAAGGATCATAAATTAATTTTTAAAATCAAAGCAGCGTTTGATATTAGGGAAAAAAGTTTTCTAGAGAAAACTTTTTTTCACCATATTTTTTGTCATTTTCTTTATCATGTGACATTTTAACCAACAATTTTACTTTTCAATTATTTTTCACATTTTTTGTACAACAATTTTCTTTATCACTTTATTCCTAATCATTATCTCTATTATGCCATATCATTCTCTTCTTTTACCAAAAAAAAAAATTCCATCAAATTTCTTTTTCCTTTTTTAGTCATGACATTGCATTTGTATAACATAGTAAACATATATATATATATCAACATTAGTTAATTAATAATAAATTTAAACAAATCCAGACACCAAGAAAATCCTAATATTTTTAGGATCCATTGATGACAAGAAAACTCCTTTTTTTGTCCATATTATATTGATGTAACATTTACTAACAGTTATTTATTTCCAACAACTCTATGTTTTTATTGTTATTTATATTCCCATTATTCCTCGAAATATAATCCGAAATTATCTTAATTTTGTTTTTTAATGAATATTTGTTTATTACTTCCTATCTTATTGTATCAACTACCCTTCCTTCCTTAAAAAAAAACTACTTCTTTTGGTTTTTTTTAAAATGAAAATAATTTTTTATTACAAACTAGCATATTCTAAGTCACTACTTAGTTGATGTGAGTAAATTAAGGATGTGTAGAATGAATGATTTAAGGTTCGAAATTATGTAGAATCATTTGCCCCGTTATTACTGTTGTGAGTTCTTACACAATGAAAAGATAACATATGGGGTTGAATTTATTTACAACTAAAACTTTTCATTCTCCATAAATAATTTATTTTTTAATTGTTTATTTGCATTCCGTAGTAGGACTATTTTACTTTTTAATCATTTTTACACAACTACCTATACAATTAACTTATCTATTTTAACTTTATTTTTTAATCTTCATTATTATCTCTATCGTCGTTTTATTTTTTTTTCTATTTTAAAATCTTTTACACGAAAAAAAATCTTTTATCAAATATTTGATCATTTCCCACATGCAGACTAAATTTCCAAATAGCTCAGTATATCTTGGCAACAGAAAACATGGGAAGATTGTTCTGGGGCTTCTCTACACGTGTCATAAGATGAGGCAGTGACATCAAACATTTGGCGATCACTTTCAATATTTTGTTGTCTGCACAATCTGGATTTGACTCAAGTCACGCTCGATTAAACACCAACCAATGAATCATTGGCAGCTAAAATGGAGTCCTTTTCCTTCAAATCCAATCTTTATCATTCGCCCTTGAACATGAGCACCATGATGCTAGTTGAGGTAACACTAGGAATAGGAGAAAAGACGTAAAAAAACTGCAACCACCCTACAAATTTTTTGTTTGATTGTTCCAAGTTCCAATGGGAATTATCTGGAATGTCATATTTTTGTGTCTTATATTACAAATCAAGCTAATAAAACCATAATTTACAAATCTTCTGTAATTAACTTATACTTTTAAGAATGAGATCAAAACTCTTCAAACGGGACGCAGCTTTTCAGCCGTTGGATTTTAAAACCACTCCAGCTTAGAAAACCTCAACATCAACCTGAGTTACACTCGGTTGGCACCACAGCAATTTAAGTGTGATGAAAGCAAGAAAGAAAATAAGAGTAGTAAAGTCAATAAACTGATCGATGGGCGCCATTGAATGGAGTTGAATGGCTCGGAATGAATTATTCTTTTTTAGTCTTATTCACTTTATGGTTAACATAATTTTTCACATCGGTAACATAATTTTCATTTAATCTAATTGGATTCTGGTGAATTCTAGGCGCCAATTACGCTTAAAGTAATGATACAACAACTAAAAATAAAATAAATAAATGCATACTTTTTTATATGGAAGGATGAAAATAATTTGGGAACGTAGGTTTATTGAATATTAATTCAGATATCAAATCAAATAAAAAGGTCGAGATAAAAAGGTTGAGAAAATGAATGGAAAGGATATAAAACTTGTTGACCTTTTTTATTGCCTAAAAAACTTTTCAAATTAAATTTTTTGTTTTATATAATTATCCTTTTTAAATTTTTTATATAACTTCATACTTTTCAATCATTTCTACATAACTACTCATACACTTAATATATTTCTTTTAATTTTATGGTATGTTTGAAAAATGATAAAACTCTTGAATAAAAAATTTTTGATGTAAAAGTTTTTCAAATAAGAGTAAATGATGTCATATTGTAATATTAATGGCGAAGAATAAGTAGTATAAAGTTAAAACAAATAGACCAGTGATATGGATAGTCGTGTAGAAATACATGGGTAGTGATGTAAAAATGATTGCAAAGTAGGGTAGTTTCTAGAAAGATGCGAAAAATAATTAAAAAATAAGATAATTGTGAAAAATAAAAAGTTTTGGTGGAAAATTTTTATGCCTGACTACACACACTCTTATTCTCTTTACTACTCATTGCTTTTTCCCATTTTAATAATTTTTAGGGCAAATTCCATATGTACTCATGAATTTTACCCTTAATTTTATTTATACCTACGAATTTTTAAAATTTTTAATATATCCATATATTTTACCTGAAATTCTACTTATACCCACACTGTCAAGAATCCGTTAAATGAGCCATTATTACCCCTATAAAATAATGAAAATGAACATCCCTAATCATAATTTTATACCTAAAAATTCACACTCAAATGAATTTTTAGTACTTTGACATATATTATTTAAATGTAAATTTTTAGTTTTGAGCAAATTGACTTCAAATTATATTAAGAATTGGGCATATTTGTCATTTTATATGGGTGATAATGACTATTTTAATGAATTTTTAACGGTGCAGCTATAGATGAAAATTTAGGCAAAATACATGGGCATATTAAAATTTTTGAAAATTTGTGAATATAAATAAAATTAGAGATAATATTCCTAGGTATATATGGCATTTACCCTAACTTTTATATCAAATTTAAATGATAGTATAATCTTTTATCATTGTCTTGCATGTATGTTATTTTTATTTGCTTTGTATTATTATCGATATTTCTGTTCGACAAAGAGACATGAAATCGATCTGGAAATACCACACATTTGGGCAGTCGCCCTTCATTTCGCTGTTTGGATGCTGATATGATTCTGATAGATCTGGGCTTGCGCTCGCAATCAGCCCAGGGCAGCTAGATCATGGATTGTAACCTTGAATCCAAGAATGGTAACTGAACATCCACGTCTCGAAGATTGTGGGGAGTAGCTTTGGCTAATTCATCCCGTAGCATTCATGCATGCAACAACGCTGTGACGTGCGCTCAGTCACCCAACCCATCTCTCCCTCTTTGCTTTGGAAATAAAAGCACGCCCTTAGTAATAAATGAATTGTTGCAGTTGGCCGTAGGAGAGGCGCTCATAAAATGTTTTCTAAGCATCTGCGAGATAGCATTCTCTACCATAAAATGCAATGACAATGATAACTAATCTTATTCCTTTAGTACAACAATCAGCACATCTGCTACATCCTCTAATCATGAATTTCAGGTAAATACTGATTGAATATCATTGATGGAAAGATATTGGTGATTAACAGCATTACTATCATTGAATATCCTCTACCAGAAATATTACAGCTCTTCCAATTCTATTGTACTGGCAATAGCTTCTTAAAACTCAATGGAGACCTGCCTCATAGATGAACACCTCCTTTGAGCATCTCAACGACCATGGTCTTTGAAGGCCTATCAACAGGCCTAATTTGCATTGACCATGGTGAAACTATAATATGCTTCTTTTCCACTTGCTTTTCTCATCCCATTTCTACACCACCACAAATGATCCGGATCTCATAGATTCATGAAGTAAGTTTGGCTTGAATCGTCTGCAAAATGCAAATGCCATCTATGTTCTTCCTCCTGCCACCCATCTCCAACAACAGCATACCAAACCATCGACATCAGACTCTTACGAGACACCCCCAACATTTCTGTAGACCAGATAGATAAAAGGATTATATGGTTGTTATTCTTTGCTTTAATCGGTTGGATGTTACGAATCTTTATAGTTACTAAAGCTGTCTTAAATAAGTTTCTACCTATGAATTACTGTATATATGAACCAAGTTATGTAATTTGTTGATTTCCTTTCTTGATTGGGAAAATTGATCCTTCCTACTAGATAAACTTCAAATAATTCTTTCACAATATTTGAATTGGTGCCTAAGTTAATCCAACTTTAGGCAGTATGATGATCCATCCCTACATTTTAAGAACTCTGACACCATTAGTTGCTAGTTAGAAAATGTGATGAAACCTCGTGACAAATTACTTGAATAACTTTTTATATTAAGTGTATTTTGGAAGTGATAAAAATTTTGAATGAAAAATTTTTAGTGTAAAAGTTTTTGAAATGGAAAAAAATAATATGATGCTATATAAGTAATGATGAAAAATAAAAATAATAAAGTTAAAATAGATAGATTAATTGTATAGGTAATTGAGAACAAATGATTGAAAATAGAGTAATTATATACAAATATATGAAAAAATATTTAAAAAATAAGGTAGTTGTGAATAGTGAAAATTTTAAATTGAAAAATTTTAATTTAACAACTTGTATTTATTTCTAAACACAACCATAGTTTTAGAAGTCAAGAGAAGCTTCATGGAGGTTGGCTTCATGCATTTTTTTTTTCCTTTTTTTGATAGAAGGCCGTATGTGCTTCGTTTAAGATAAAGAAAAAAGTCTTAAAATAATATTGGTCAAACTTTATAGATATATTTGCAAATATTTCTATTTTACTCATTAAAGAGTTATTTTATGTCATTGATTTTACATTCATATAAGAACAAATAATATAGTTTTGAGAATGAGATAGGTTACTTGGAAGAGAAATTTGGCCTTAGCAATGCATATCATGTTTCTTCCTCAATGGCTGAACTATTAAGTTTTGGGGAAGATTGTTATGTATGGCTTAGTCAAGACACGTTTTCTTTTATTAATTAGGTTACATAACTAAGCTTAAAATGGGATATCTAAGGTGTGGTCATTTTGAGAAGAATGAAAAATAGATAATGAGAATGCAAAAGCCAACAGTCGACTATCTTATTTTTTCAAATTTATTTTTATATTTTAATTATTTTTTCTCATCTTCACACACAATTATTCTATCTATTTTTTTTCTTTATTCACCTTGTACCCTCACAATACTCATTCAATTCTCATTCTCCATTTTTAATTCTCCTTTAAACAAACACACTCCTAATGCATTTTCAAAAAAGTTTCCAAATTTTTTTTATTCACATATATACACATATCAGGCCATCTAATATTACAAATCAGTACCTGCATCAAATCTCTTTTTTTTCTTTAGCCATAATGTTCGGTTAACAAACTGAAATTGGTATTCCTCGCACAGGAACTGAAATTTGTACATTTTCCTGACTTCTTTTCTCCATTGTACAAATATTTAACCTGTACCTAAGACAACTTAAGAATTAAAAATAAAAAAATCAACCGGTACCGTCTTGATTCACTTCATGTTGACTCAAGTCTTCGGAGCTACTCATATTATCGAATTTATCAGTTCGATTTTACGATTTTGGTCCCATCACTTACTAATGGTTAGAATATTCGTGTCAAGTAGGTCTTCTTCTTTCTTATAGTGTTTTATTGGTTTGATTCGGCTTAACTTTCTAACAGGAATATTTCTTTAGTTTCATTATTTCGCACCATAAATATTTCGAAGTTCAAAACGAGGAATTATCAATTGAAAAAAAAAAATAGATTTCAACGGAAAAAAACAAAAGAAGGCCCAGTCATTGGGCCGTCCATCGAGACCTCATATCCTAGAACTAGGCCCATCTCTCAGCCGAATCGCATGTTTTAAACAGTAAACGGAAACTAGCCATAGTCACGCAACTAGGGCATGGCCCTTGGTGTGTTAGACCGGAGAGTGGCGTTCGCTGCAAACAATTGCGCTCTTGACACGAAACCAAGATCTATACCGTAAGAAAAAAAAAAATCTATACCGTCCATGAATTCAAAAAAAAAAAAAAAAAAAAAGAAGCTTAGATGATAATTCGGCTTTCACATTGGAGATTTGGCGTTGTTGAGTTTCCTATTCGCTAGTGTATGGACTATGGAGGCTCCCAAGCCGGAGTACCGAAAAACCCGCGAAAGGAGGAGGGGCAAGGAGTGGCACCGTCATTTCTAGTGACCCGCGATACCATCCCAAACAGTCCATCGCCAACGACGCGTAAAACCCGATACTGCTGAGTCTGAGAGTTGCTCCTCCGCATTTCGCCGGGGAATTGCAAAATGGCTCAGTTTTTCCGGAGGGTTGCCAGAGCTACAGCTCCGATTTCGTTCGCCGATGCATTTCGAGAGCAAACCAAGTCGAAATCCTCCGGTCGACTCAATCTGGGCGGAGCACTCGCTGCCATCTCTGGCGGCATTTCGTTCTGTTATTACTTGTCTTCTCCAAATTTGGTATTTTTTGGATCTCTGCTTTCATTTGGACGTTATGCAAGTGAATTGATTTGATTTTAGTTTACTATTTGCTGGTGGTTTGGGTTTTTGGAATCGCGCATGATTCTATTGGATCGGAAATGTGACGTTTGGTCGAACTCACTTAGAAATTTACCATAAATGAGATGAGTCAATCCTGAATAATAAGAATCAATGACATTACGTGTCTCTTCTTCTTCAGAATTCGTTGTAGATTCTGTTGAATTTTATTTGTGGGAGAAATGGGTATGTTAGACATTGTTTCTGTTGCATGATTGCATTCCTTTGGTTTATTTGCATCAATATTGTATGATTGATGGATTGATGTCCGAAGGAAATTTGTGATTATCACTATGAATTCTGCGCTGGTTGGAGTCTGAGGGACTATTGAAACCCTGCAATCTGTACGTTGTGAAACGGCTTGGGATACTAGTTGTCTTTCGTAATCCAAGAAGAAAAGTATGCGCCGGAGCAGGAATCATTTTTTCTTGTTTATCAAGTTGTCTGCTAAAACATATTTTGAAGAGGCTATTCCATGCAACTTATTTTTCAAAAATAATGGGTCGATATGCATTTGCTTTTATATTATCCTGCGATGTAGTGTCTGGTTGTCTGTGATCTATTTTCAGGAGTAGTTGCTCTGATTGCACTGAAACAAGTTCGTTGTTGTGAACATCCAATTACCTCTTGTAGGTATTTACCATAATTGTTTTTATTTGCATTTTCACGGAAAGTATAGAATGGAAATTGATTTTTGCAATATATATTGTTCTTAGCTGTGGTGTTAGAACTGAGAATAATTTGCCTTTTCTCTTTATAAGCCAAATCATTTCATCATGATTTGCATATCTTCATAATGTGGTGATATTTTATCCGGGTGTTTTCTCAACTGTTTAAACTTGTGGTACCTAAGTTCTCACTTATTCCCATTTACAGGCTTATTTAGATGAACAAAGTGTTGATGTGGGCGAAAAAATTGGTATGCTTATCCTTCAATTCTTTGGTTTAGTTGTTTATGTGAAATTGAAGAGCCCTGTGAATTTACTAGATTATTTGTCTGTTTAGTACATATTTTTTAAAATCAGAGGATGGTTTTGTTGATACATTCATAAAAGATGCAATTTTCCTTATTATAGGATGGGAGATAAATGCAGTACAAATGCTTTTTTCTTTTTTTCTTTTTTGGTTACAGAAGACTCATTCAAATTTTTATACCCCCTAATTTGCTAAAATTGAGATAATTTCATGAGAAGCATCTGAATTTTTTTTAACAAAAAAACTATGGTCTCATAGATCTTGTGTTAATATCACGTGATGCATTTTCCTGATGAAATGATGTGATCTCGTATTCTTTTTTTAATGCTCAATAATTTTGACTATCATTGAAGTCACACTTGTGGTCCAAGATACATGCAGATGGAGTCCAGTGGATCACACTAGATGTTAATGATGACCCAAATCCCTGTCATTCTGGTCATGAGTAGAAATGAGAAATTTTATTTTAGTGCCATGGCTAATAACCATTAGGATGATGATTAGAGTGGTGATTCTAGAGCTACTTTCCTGAGAACAGATATTTGGATATTCTCAAAGCTGCCAGTTTATGACACTCCTGTAATTGTCTGTTTTGGCTGTCATGTGGATTTCAGAAATTCATTCACATTTTGAAAAAAGTTTGCATGTAAGACCACATGCATTTTTCGTCTCCCTCAATGTAACTGCCATCAAGTAATATCACGTAATTAATTTGCTGTTTTTGTTTCACTTTCAGCCCTCAACCCTGATAAGTGGATTGACTTTAAATTGCAAGATACCGCAAGGGTCAGTCACAATTCTAAGTTATTCAGGTATTTATTTTTCACTTACATGTTCTTCTCCCAGTTTTCTTTTGGCTGTCCTTTTTTTTTTTTTTTGGGTGCTTTTGATTCCTGAAGTAAGGGATAAGGGTTGGATGATAATAGCAGTGATGGGCATTTCTGTCTTATGACTGTTGTTTTGCTATGCATATCTCTTTGCTACACAAGCTATTCTTTGACTTATCCCACATACTCTTGTCCTATAACATGCTTGGGAATCACTAAATGCCTGTCTACTGGTTTATATGTGTATTTTGTTGTGCTGAAGTTTTTCCTGCTATCATGAATGTGATGGGAAGTGATGAAATATATGGCTTTTGGAAATAGCCGGCGATGCAAATTTCACATGAAGAGATCATGGAAAATTAATTTGGAGCAGTCCGTTTACAAATGATGCGGCTTGCTAAACAATACTTTAATCTGGATAAGTTGTTTCTGCATCCATCTTTAATGGGTAGTCTCCTGTAAAGAAAGTTCAGGATCGAGTGAATGGCTGAAATTTCCTGGCTGTGATCTTGTTGATTGTCTCCTTTACAAAATTTCTGGAGCCAACTGCAGCTTGCTAGGAAGACAATCACTCAATTGCATTCTCCAGGTGGGATTTTCTAGCGGGTAGTTCAATCCCGCCTTTACATTGATTGAATCCTGTCATAATTCACTTGTTGGAATGGGGTGTATGGCCTGTGTTCGAAATAATAAATCCATTTTAGATGTCTCTTTAATATACTGGGCTGGTTCAGGTCAAGGTCATCAGTGTACCTGAGTTCCATGCATTTACTTGTTGCAAACAATGTGCCTCTGATATTTCATCTCTTGCTGAGTTTGGCCCGAGTTTTGCCCATGCCTGATGTTTTGACACCCTAGTGTTGTTGGACTGGGACCCTCTCACCCTCCTGACTACTATTGTACCTAGGATTGCTGTAAGATTACTTCTGCCATTTACCTGGGACCCTTACCAAAGATGAATACCCACTTGAGCTGTCCTAAGCCATTCCTTATTACAGTCCTCTCAACTCCTAGCTGATTTGTGTGGCACAACACATGCCTCTCCATTCTTGAGTCTGTTATGCTCAGTCCCATTATGGGCTTTCGTCCCAGGACCACAAAATGTCTCTCCTAGACGAGTACATCCTTTCAGAAGGGAACAGTAAGATACATAAAAACAGTGTTCTTCACTATTTCATCAACAAATTGTTTGCAATTGTATGACAGGTTTTGATCAATTTTTTCAATGTCTTATTATTTCAATTACTAATCCAGATAAATAATTTTCAGGAACAAAACAGTAGCTGCACTTATGTGTTTTTTATTTGCTTTTCCTCCAACTCCACTTGGCTTATCCATCCCTTCAAAAATTGTAGGTTCTCTTTTGATCCTTCTGCTAAGCTAGGCCTTGATGTTGCATCATGTATTATTACAAGGTATACATCATGCAACTTAAAATATCTTTTCTTTCCTTGGTCAGCAAATCCTAAATTGTAACCTGTTGGAGGCGTAGATGCATCCTAGCCCTTTTATTTGGCTGCTAAAGTTGGTGATGGTTGCAGGGCACCGTTGGGAGAAGATGCTGATGGAAAAATTAACTATGTCATTCGCCCGTAAGCTCCAATTTGAACCTCAAAATGCTAATATAATTTTTTTTTTTTTTTGGTGTGCCAACCAAAGGGACAGCTTCAGAAAATTTCTTCAGCTCTCTTCTGCATGCTTTTCCATTATAGTTCCCCTTGGTTTCATCAAATGATCTTTATTGTGTTTCAAGAGCTCCTGTATCCTTTTTTTTTTTTGTTTTTGTTTTTGGGTATATTACATGGAGCCATTCACACTTTCCCAAACTTGAAGCTGGAACCACGAGCATGCACCCATAATATGATACCAGCAGGCTATATGCCCTTGTTCACATGAGCTTCTATACCTTGTACTGGGGTAAATACCACATGTAATAACTCATGATCTTGCATGACACAAAACTGTTAAATGTCTACGTGAATGACCTATGGAATAATTGGATTTGAAGTTAGTCAATTATTTGTGAGTGTCAAAAGGTTATTCCATACAATTCACATGCTTTGCATCATATGTTGTTTTATTTCATTGACGAAAAAATCACTGTTTCTCAAGGAGACATATCAAAAGCTATGTCACAAACTGTTTGTTGTAATCTGATATTTCAGGTATACTCCCATATCAGACCCTGATTCTAAAGGATATTTTGACTTATTGATTAAGGTATTAATGCCCCACTGTCAGTTGTGCATGCTTATTTGACTAGTTTTTCATTTGTTTTTGAGCATCTTGGAGCCACTGCTTCAGAGGGGTTTTTTTTTTTTCTTTTTCTCTTTCTTCCCCTGTTAGATTTGCTTGTTTTGTGTAATTCAAATATTTATGACAAAAAATATGTTGTCAAATGTGCATTTACACATGTAGTGTGAAGATGAACATGATGTATATCTGGATTTTTGTGTTGTTGATCAGCGAATGCGTTGATAATTTACATAATGCAGATTTATCCAGAAGGGAAAATGACTCAGCATCTGGCAAAGCTTAAACCAGGCGATGTCTTAGAAGTTAAAGGGTAAGCTTTCTTGTTATTATCATCATAATAGTCACATGTACGTTGCATATATTTTGTCTCCATGGAACACTACCTTAGGAATATTTGGTCAATTTGATTTTTGCTTTCCATCTGCTTTCAAAATTTCATCTGACTTGCAGGCGTCGTGTTAATCACGGCAGGCCCACACAGGGGCAAGGTGGTTTCTAATCTCGCTGTATGCAAGTGCAGCAGTAGGTGAAATTTTTATAATACCCCTCGGGTGAGGGTTTTAAAGATAACCCCATGTGTGGGAATTTTACAGATTTCCCTCAGTATGAGGGTACTTACAGAAATTTTCTTCCATAGTGTGAAGGTTGTGAATGTACTTGATTGTAATATCAGTTGTCATATTGTATCAAATACCAATAAAATTTTTTTTTCATCCAGCTTTCAGGCGGTTTACATATAAATGGGGCAGGGGCAGCAAAGAGAAAGGAAAAAAGGAAAAGAAATTGATGTGCCTAAAAATTGCCAGATGTTCCTCATTGCCTATAAATGTGGACCCACCTGGTGCCTGAAAGTATGATTTAAGATGTTCAGAGAATGAAATCTACATGACGGAAACCTAATTAATGTGGCATGTGTAGAGAAAATTGTTTTTTAAATTCTATTTCTGTGCTGACAAAGTGAGTAGGAATGAGCTTTGTGTGGCGTGCTTCTCCTATATTGCAGGCCAATTGAGAAGCTTAGGTATAGCCCCAATATGAAGAAGCACGTTGGCATGGTAAGTAGTGTGTTCCAGAAACAAGAATTGATATGGTTGAAAATATGTGTACTTTTCTTAATCCAATTGGTCCATTGGATTTATGAACATATTGAGCAGTAGTACTATATGTAAGGAAAATTTTATGCTTTCTTTCGAGTTTTTCTTAAAACATTTATGTGTTGCAGATTGCTGGTGGAACAGGAATCACGCCAATGCTGCAGGTTATTGAAGCTGTTCTGAAGAACCCAGATGATTTGACCCAGGTATATTGAATTGCTAATCTTAAAATAATATGATTTTACCCAGATGATTTTGCTCAGGCAGGAATTCACAAGAAACTGACTCAGGCACAATCTATGTTGGTTGTCATGGGGCTTTTACATCTTTGGAAACTTGTCTTTTATCATTTACATATGCACATCTTACCATTGCTGATGGCTTTGTTTATATTGATATTTCTCAATCCTACATTGTTTTATGATGAAGAAATATAAAAATGCATGCAATCTAGTGGAGGTCCGTACAAAGGGTCCCTGAATTCAGGACTAGGGTATGACTATCCAAGTTATGTGGGACAGGAGCTCTCTCTCTCTCTCTCTCAATATAAATGTTAATCAGTAATTCAATGAAGGAGGTGATTATAGGAGGGTAAAAAATGCAAAATGAAAGCGTGCAAGAAAATTAGTAACCTGAAAAACAGTATCTTGTGCTCGAGAGTCCACTTCTCTGCTTGCAATGGAATAGAATTGATAAGCAAAAATGAGATGAATCCTGTAGCTCCCCAACTCAACCCATAAATTTCTTGGTGCATGCAATGATAAGTTTGACAACAATTTGTGGTTCTATGGTGAAATTTGTTCCTATTATTAATTAATGTTTTCCCCCTTCTTTAGGTATCATTGCTTTATGCTAATATATCCCCAGATGATATCCTACTAAAAGAGAAGCTTGACATGCTTGCGGATAGGCATCCAAATCTCAAGGTAGCTGCTTTCTTTATGTGGAGACTTTTTTGCTTGAAGAATTCCACACTTTTTCCTAGAAAGAAAAGTAAAATGTTCTTGTTTGGTGAAAATGCTAGGTATATTATACTGTGGACAACCCAACGAAGAATTGGAAAGGGGGTAAAGGCTATGTGTCCAAGGACATGATCTTGAAAGGCTTACCACATCCCAGTGCAGACACTCTTATACTTGTAAGTTCTACCGTGAAGACTTGAATCTTCCCCCTTTTTTTTTTTTTTCAATGGTCAGTAGCATCAAGTAATCCATGATTGACAGCTGACAAAATTGCTCAAGTGTCTGCTTGTCTTTGATTTATAGTAACAGAATTTTCCTTAGTGGGCCCTTCAATTTAGCAACCAAAAGCACAATGATGTTAGTCCATGGTTGCAGTTTAGAACTTACTTTGCCCCAGATGGGATTGTTTCTTCCTGCCTGAAGAGGTGCTGATTTTATCTCCTAGACGAGTTTGGATGATGGTTCCATGAGTGGCTTTAATTGGTTGCATTCCATAGAACTGCATGCTGTTAAATTATAGGTGGTAAATGGTTGCAGCTTTCTTGCAGAGACGCACCCAGCGATTTTCAAAGTCCAAATCATGCTCACTTTCTTTGAGTGAAGTTATTTCATAATTGATTCTACCTGAAAAGATAACTAAAACATTTTAAATTACTAACTAATTTTTATTTCAATGAAGTTAGTTCATAATTATTGATTTTACCTGAAAAGATAACTAAAACACTTTCTCCTTTCTGTCACCATTAGTTGTCTGAAATCTTATTTTAGCTTAGAGACCTAAGGGCGCGTAAGTTTTGAATTGTTTGTAAATTTCCTTTAACAAGTTTCATGTGGGAGTTTATGAATTCGGAAATTAATTAGGTAATTCTAGTGATTCCCCTTAATTTAATTTTTAAACTTATCTTTGATTCCTAAGGCCTTCTCATCCTCATTATTCTTCTTCCTGTTTTGTTATTATTTTTTTATAAAAACAAATTGAGAGTGATCTCAAATGGTCCTTTTTTTGTCCTTTTTATCCAGTCAAATATTGAAAAGCTAACCTTTCCATCTCAAACCTCATTCAGATTTTCTCAGTTTTGAGATGTCTTGCATCAACTGAATGGGTAAGGTCCTGTCTCGAATTTTTATGATAATATCATAATTGTAAAGGCCTGCTGACAGAAGCAGCAGATCTTGCAGAGTTGTGCTATATTCGTATAGATGCCAGAGGATAATTTATTAACCATATTCTTACTTCTGGTAGTATATTATTGTTGTTGTTATTTCACTTCCATTGATTATTCTAGATGTGGAAAAATTCTGATAGTTAATGCTTTATTTTGATCTAACCAACATTCAGATAGCTGTTGATAGCCAACTTTTTCTTCCATTTAATCAGGTGTGCGGCCCCCCTGGAATGATGAAACACATCTCGGGAGACAAGGCAAAAGATAGGTCTCAAGGCGAGGTAAAGGACTACAAGACACAGTCACATTTCTTTTAAGTTACTATTCGCTAGGAATCAGAGCATTGTCTTGTAGCGTGTGGAGACGGTCTTGTATCTTTATTAGGGTCTCTTTGGAGTGAACGAATGGGAGAGAAAAATGGCATTTTCATTTCGAGCCTTTCACTTTTTTTCCAATTTTATGTTGGAACAAAAAGAGAAATTATAAGGGCCACCATAAGAATACCTTTTTGAAGCCTAGATTATTTGGAAACAAAAAATAGTAAGTCTCCGTGCATTTGCTAACCTTCTTTCCTGCGATCTGCAGCTGTCGGGGCTACTCAAGGAGCTTGGATACACAGAAGACATGGTATACAAATTTTGAAGCCCCCAACAATCATAGTAAGAGATGAAGCAGCTGCTGAGGCCTCTTGTGTTCTTTTTCTCCACCCCAACCTGAACGCTGATTTTATGCTGTAAAGACTGCAAATCCAGTCAAATGCTATTTCATGTTCCATAGACACAAGCTAAGTTCCAGAATTAAATAAAAGTGGAAACTTTTCCTGTCAAAATCACAACAACATTTGTGCTCTACATGTACTCTCATTTCAGTTTCGACTTGGAAGAACTCTGCAATGGCTTCGCAATAGGTCTAGCTGGGCTACTTCTAACTGCCTTCTTTACATCGTACTTGATAGATGAGAAGGCGCAGATCAGTGCAAGTAACATCGTTGGGTAGACATAAACAGCTGTAGCTGGGTCAGTGTTCACAGGTTTTCCAAGAATGCCTTCCTTGACAAGTCCCCAGACCACCAAAAGCGTTCCAAACAGAGTCATCCTCCCTGGCTTCATGAGCCCCAAAAAAGCACCAGCTACGGAGAAGTAACTCCCAGCGAGAACCTGTTAAGAGAATGGCAACACTGTGGGCATGATTCGAATCTTTTTGGGGGTGGGGAAAATTGGCCAACTGTAGAAAGTAAGAACAAACCTCGAGGCGCTGGAGATCAGGAACTGCAGATGCATTCTTTATATCTGTGAGGTTGTATATGGTTAGGACGTTATCCCACTTTGGGATGGTCTTATGAGAAATGAGTGTGTTCACCACGGCCCCTGGGTAGAGTATCGCCTTCACGGCAGTCGTCGGGAAGATTTCACTTGCAAGTAACTGGGAAGAAGTGACCTCCACTGGCGTTGTGCACATTCCAGATCTACATGGGGTTCTGGGTAAAAAAACACAAACAAAACAAAAACAGCATGTGATCCATCAAATTCCTGCTCGAAATAGAGATACGGACCCCTAGAACTTGCTGGCTGTGCATCTAGAAAGAAAGCCCGATGCAATGGCACCGCTAAGAAAAATGCTAATTTCACATGATAGAGAATTGACCCAGATGATAGAATTTTTTCCCTACGTAGAAACGGTGGATCAAAATCAAAACAGCATTTCTAAAGTTCGCGTCAGATTTCGATGGTCTTGCCAGACCCAGATGTTCAAATTCTCCAGATTTCAAGATTTATTATGAGGCGGAGTTTCAAGGAAACAAAACCCACGTCTTAGAGTCCTTCGTAAGGACACTAAATCTGAAATAAGAGGCGAAACCCATATCACAGGTCTCGAGTTTGCAATTTGTAGTTAGATCTATGTTCGCACGCTCCACGGGAAAAAATAAAAATGAAAATAAGAGAAAATAAGATTGAGGATTTAGAGAGAAATCGACGAGTTGGGATGGAGAAATCACCGGAAAAGTGGGATTTGGAGGATGATTATAAAGAAATACACTCGAGAAGCAATGGATGGGAAATTGCTGAGCCATGCCCTCGAAGAAGCCATGCGAGGAAGAGAAACACAGAGACGTTTGACGCTGCTCGCGGTTCGGTTCGGTTCTGTTCGCTGGCCCTATTTGGGAGCAGGCGAGCAGCTTGCGTAGAGGGGAAAAAGGCCTTAATGTTTTGCTTTATTGCCAAAATACCCAGTCTTTTGGCATCGTAGTTTCCACCGTTCTTCCCTAAGCCCTGCAAAATTTTGGAGGGAATATTTTTTAAATAGATGGACAATAATTAGTAATAAAATAAATAAAATTAAAAGAAAAGGCAGTTATATAGAAATAATTGAAAAATAAAACAATTGTATGAAAAGATATGTAAAAAAAGAAAGAAAAAATTTCCCCCCACTTTCTGAACTTGCTTCATCAATTATAATATAATTATATTGATCAAAACGTAAAGTAGGACTATATGCTGATGAATCTTGAAATATATGTTAACAATTAAATGCTGTTTATAGGGTTAATTTCAAATATACACACCGAATTTGAAAACTTTCAAATGTACCTTTTAAGTATTTCATTATTTCGAATATACTCGATATGATAGTTAGGAACATTTAATAATTTTAAATTTCAAAATACCCTTATTAATCTAGCATTTGCTATCATTAGTATTATATCCGGATCATTAGAACTCATTCTACCTAGCTTTTCTCTCAAGCTCGATGAGTTTTCGTCATATTATTTAGCTTCTACCATAGCCGAGTGACTATTATTATTAAATAATAAAGAATATTTTGGACATGTTCTATGATAAATAACAGTGATTTTTAAGTAGACTTAATGGAATTGGTATTAATGAAATTTTACCAATACTTAGTAGGTATATGTGAAAGTTTTCAAACTTAGTAGATATATTTTGCTACAGCTACTTAAATAGGATAGTCAGTTGGCACTGATACTATATCTACTGCTCGAATATCTCTAGCAGGGATTTCGAGCCAAAACTATTGATTACAATATCAATAAAAAAGTGAGTATATTTTTAATTAAGGGTAAAGGTAGAAGATATATTTGAAATTAATCTCTTTTTCTATATGATATAACTTGATTGATACCTATTATGCGCTACATTTAGACCTTTTAGGTTAAAATCTACATTCGAGTTTTCGCATAGACTGTAACTTCGATACGGAAGAACAACTTAAGTTTTTGTAAGCATGACCAGTTAAAAAAAAAAAAAAAGTTTCTATAAGCATGCAAAATCAATTTAAAATTTTTACTCCTTGTCAAAAAATTTTACTTAGTAAAATGATTAATATCAAAGTAAGATATTCGTCTAATTAAGCTACGAATATGAATCCTAATAACAGGTCTTGTAGAGACGAAGAGGCTTACGCGCTGCTGGGCGAAGACCTATACAGTTCTATTCTTTCGCTTCTACTGCTTCACGAAGCCGTTGCAGCATCTTTGATCTCAAAGTCCTGGAGACACGTGTGGAAGACAGTACTTGAATTGGACCTTGGCATCTTCGAGACATCGCTGTGGAAGTTCACCACTGAAGAAGAGGAGTTGGCATGGTTTCCCACACGAGAAGACGTCGATCGGTGGCTAGATCACATTCTTGATTCCCACACCGGACCCATCCAGACCTGCCGCATCCCTATTCACTGCGTCTTCCATCCCTTCGACGTGGACTGCTGGATCCAAGTTCTGATGACGGCGAGATCAATCCAGAACTTGGAGATTAAGAGCTTTTAGAAGATTTGTGCGAGGTGCCGACCGAGACTCTGTTTGCATGCGAGATTCTCAAGGCTGTGAGATCATTGAACTGCGACATGCCGCCGCTGCCACTGGAGTTCACCTTGCGCTGCAAGAACATGAGCAGTCTTGAGCTCTACAATACTGCCGTCAACGTTCAAACGCTCCACCTGCGATTTTGGGAAAGAATCAGAAGCATGCATGCAGCAGGTGGAGTACTAGAATTGATGTCCTCCCCATCAATGTGCCCCATCTCAAGGACTTCGACATCAGTTTCAGCAGATCGGACGTGTGCACGTGCGCCCACATTGATGCACCGCGTCTGAAAACCCTGAATCTAAGCTGCTGACTTCACATGCAGAAGCTGGGGGTTTTCGCACAAGAGCCTGAGACCATCTATTGCAGTACTCCAAAGTCATCCGATGAGTAGAAGTACTTAGGAATATATACAAGCATCAAATTTGATTTAAAATATTAAAATGTTTATATATTTTATTCAATAACCTTAATTGTATGATTAATTAGGATTATTTTAGAAAGAAAATTGCTTTGTTTCATAACTAACAGGCCATTGGTAGGCAAATCAATGGGTAGCAGAATGAAAGCCACCTAATGGCTATATCTTTCTAGATACCACCGAGCAAAAGACTACTCAACATCCATATATTTTTATTACATATTTATATTGACAGCCACATTTTACTATAGCTAGCGTATTTCGTCAACATTTGTAATAGTAAGTTTTCCAGTAGTGAATACTCACCAACATTTTTTACCCAAATATTATACAAATGGATTTTAGTTCATTTTCTAGCTAGCTATAATAAAATTCAAGACGTCCATTAATTTTCTTTAGTTTAAACTTTCTAGCTAGCTATATTGATAACTTATGTCGTCAATAATATATACACACACGGAATGTCGTGAAATTCTAAGGGATAAATCTCTAATTCAGGGGGGTAATATATATGGGTTAATTTTTTCGAATTAATTACATCATCTTACCGATTTAATTTGGGGCCTAAGATTAAGATAGCTGGCGGGCCTGAAATTTAGGGAACATGAAGCGCGCGCTATCACCATGCATGCATGCAAATCGTGGCGCCTACGTATCAATAATCATATCCATGGATACGCTCATACGCAGACTCCAATGCGCAAACGCGTATTTGCTGCGTATTCTCTTCTCATATAAAATACATTGCTCGGAGACTTATTAAGGAACTAGTTTCGTTATGAGTTCGAACAAGAGATGCTCTTGCGACGACGAGGTTTTCGTGCTTCTCGGTGAAGAACTATGCAGCTCCATTCCCTCGTTTCTACCACTCCACGAAGCTATTGCAACATCTGTGCTATCCAAGTCCTGGAGACATGCTTGGAAGACGGTCCTTGAATTGAATCTTGACATCTTCGAGACATCGCTGTGGAAGATTACTACGGCCGAGGACAGGTTGGCATGGTTTCCCACCGAAGTAGACGTCGATGAGTGGGTGAAA
This sequence comes from Annona cherimola, assembly GCA_030490835.1. NCBI lineage: Eukaryota > Viridiplantae > Streptophyta > Magnoliopsida > Magnoliales > Annonaceae > Annona > Annona cherimola. The sequence continues at coordinate 5,353,107 of CM059977.1, read as the reverse complement.
ACTGTCGATCGTATTCTTGATTCCCACACCGGCCCCATACAGACCTGCCGCATCCCTATTCACTACGTCTTCCATCCCTCCGACGTCGACCGCTGGATCCAAGTTCCGACGACGAGGAGATCGAGAGCAATGAAGATTTCTTGTACGAAGTGCCGGTCGAGACTCTGTTTGCTTGTGAGACCCTCAAGGCGGTGAGATTGCAGTGCTGCGATGTGCCGCTGCTGCCACCGGAGTTCACCATGCGCTGCAAGAACTTGAGCAGTCTCGAGTTCTACGATAGTGACTTAGACGTTCAAACGCTCCACCGCCTACTCTGTCAGTCGCCAAGATTAGAAAGTTTACTGTTGATCGGCTGCTATTTTCGGAGTACTTGTACCGATCCCGTCTACATCAATGCACCCATCTCAAGCGCTTGGACATCAGTTTCAGCGCCTGGGATGTGTCTAAACCCTTAATCTAAACTGCTGGCTTTACATGCAGAAGCTGGAGGTTTTCGCACCAGAATTGGAGACTATCTACTGCAGTTCTCCGAAGCAATGTTTTAAAAACCGAACCGGTAACTGAACCGTTTTTTTGTCCGGCTCAGGTCCAACCGGTTCAACCGTGGTTTAAACCGTTTTGAACCGTGACGTCAGCATGACATAATTATGACATAATAATTATATTTAATTTATTTTAATTATTTTAAAATTAAATTAAATATATAAATTCTATATAACAATAACGTATCACATGGTCTTTTCTTAATTTTTGTAGGCCATATGAAGTGTGGGGTCGTGGGCTACAATGCAGAATATTTTTTTACATATCCACATAATAAAATATATAAAGATTCTGAGTTTTGTCCGCATGCTCATGATTCTAGCCGAAGTGCAGGCTTTTTATTATCAAAATGAAATTATATAAAAATGCAAAGCTTGGTACCTCGAATTGGGTCTGTTTTTTTCCCCTGAAATGATGTTGTCGACGCTGTCTTCGTCACCGCGGGAGACGAGGACGCACAATTGCGCAAGTGCCTGAGCCAGAGCCTATTCCTCGTCGCCGGGCGCGAGCCAGTCGGGGGCGTGGGGAGATTGTAGCGAGGAGGAAGAGATTGCAGCGTCTTTGCGTCGGGAGATTGAGGAGGGCTCTCCTGCGAAGGTAGTAGAGGATGGAAGGGCTGACGAGCCGGGCGCTTCAGAGGAGGAGGAAGGTCCTGTATCAGCGGCGCCACCAGCTCAGGATATCATCCGACGCCGTCTTCTTCTACGGTCAAATCCGGCGATGAGGATGAGGCAGAGTAGGTGGAGGCATAACCGGTGGAGGTCGCTGTAGCTGTTGCCGCCTCGCCGGATGACGATTCTCGCCGGTGGAAAGATGGGGAAAGGGGCTGCCGGCGATGGGTTCTCAAAACCGTATGGTCCGTGAGATGGTGAGAGAGGGGCTGAGCGAGCAGGAATCAAAACAGCAGGGCGGGACGGGAGAGATGGGACCTTGCCGGACGTCGATTCTCGCCGGCTGACGGATGGGGAAAGGCCGCCGGCGATGGGTTCTGGAAACCCTAATCCGGAAGAGATGATTGAGCAGGAACGGGAAGAGGGAAGGGAACAGGGCGCCGTGGGAGTGCAGGGTGGGACGGGACGAGCGGGCCGCGCGCGATATTTTTATTTTTGTTTTTTATTTTATTTTTTTAAACCTGCGAACCGAACCGCGGTTTAACCGGTTTTCACGGTTCGACCGCCCGGTTCAAACGGTTCACACGGTTTTCTTTAAAATCCAAGAACCGGACCCAAACCGAACCGCTGAACTGCCGGTTCGCGGTTCGACCGGTAGGACCGCCCGATCCGGTCCGATTTTTAAAACACTGCTCCGAAGCACGGCGCAGAAGAAAGCCAGAGAAAGATGAGAAACCTTTTCAGCAGCATCAAGCATGCAAAAGTTTTAGAAATACGAGTTGCTTGATCACGAAGATACAGTATTTTTATACGTTTTATTTGAAATCTATTAGGAAAGTTTCTGATTCTGTAAAAAAGAAAAAAAAGGAAAAAAAAAAAAAAGTAACAAAATTTGTTCATTTGTAAATACTTCTAAAAAGTTATATAAAGAAATCGAAGAATCTGCCTCATTAGTTTCCAATTTCAATGTGAGATTGTGCTCCTTTCGTCCGTTCTTTACATATGTATTGCAATATTGTAAGAAACAAATCTAATTGCCTAATACAATTTCACAATAAACTTGCGATGAAAATTCCTCTTCAGGCCTCCTCTTAGCTCTTGAAACAGGTAAAGTTCGAACCAACCAACGGCCAGTATAGAAATCCACCCAGCCACTGTGGTTTACGCTTGTGTAGTGTAAATTTTTGTATACTGTTGTATACGTATATGTATATGAAATTTACTTACTCTAATGCCACGAGGGTTAAGTTATTTTAATTTATCCATTTAAATTATTTTAATATTGATATTGAGTGTGTTGCAAACTACCATCATTACAACAAAATTTATTCTTCGGTGATTCTACCTTTCTCCTCGTCATTAAAAATCACTTTTTTCTTTCGAAAGGGCTGTACTTCATCTCCACCTATTTTCTTGATAGGTGTGTTCTTCCGGTGATAAAAGAAGAGGATATACATCCTCGTGGTGAGAGATTGCTTTAGAAACACTGCTGAACTACAGCATAATCACCCATTTATATTTCATAACACAGCTCATAGATGGCAAAAGGAACCGAATTGCTTTCGCTTTATGTGGCCAAAACCAATCAAAACCAGACAGACAGAGCCCGCCCAGTCCAACAGCTAAATCCCCATCAGAATACAATGTTAAAAAAACATGGACGGAAAACAACAAGCGGGTAGAACAAAATTAGCAGGCTCTATACAAGTAAAAGCACTAGTAGTTTCAAGACCCATCACGGTAGCATGGTACTAGTTAATGAACTGAAACCTGGCGGCGCCTCACCCTCAAGTTTCGATGATAACCAGCCAGCCTTGCCCCGACCATCTCTACTTCGAGTGTTTACTGGACCCACATGAGAGTCCTCTTCTCAAAAGATAAAAAAGGAAAATCAAGCAAGCATGGCAGCGAACTTTTTCTCAAGCATCATCTTCGTCATACTCAGAACAAGAGCCCATGTCATCATCCTTGTCTTCATCCAACTGCCATTTCTCTCTCTGAGGACTAGCAATGGGGTGTAGAGTATTTTGTTTCTCTGAACTCTTCTTCCTCTTGTCCTCAATTAGTTCGCTAAGTGGCTTAGGGGCCTCAACATCTTCTGGCGTATCTGCCACTCTTGTTTCACCAGGATTCTCAATGCTTTCGGAGTTGCTTTCATTTACCCCTGCTCTTCTTTTTTCTTCCTTGATCTGTGAGAGAGTTTTTGGTCCTGTGAAGGAGGTCAGATTTGAATCACCTGCGGTCCTTCCTGAGACCTCAGATGAAACAGCCAGCAGCTGTTTTGCATGTCTTCTTTTCCTTTCCCTTCCATGAATCCTGGGCCTACTGTGCTTAGATTCGGAGTATCTCACCCTACCTGACCTCTCCCTGTCATTCAAATGGAACTCCGACTCCTTGCATGACCCAATCATGTTAATCCCAACTTCAGATGCCAACCTCCCATGGCGATGGTGGGCCGTAGATCGTCTCATAAGATGCTCCCTCTTACCATCACTAACATGAGATGAACGACATTTGCGATAGTGAGGTATATCACGACTGTCCCGCTTGCGCTTCTGAAGATGATCTCGAAGATCACCTTTTCCGACCTCTACTTCCAGTTCCCTAGGCAAGAATTTCCTACTCTGGGACATCATTGATGGCAGCATTCTTTCCCTCTGGTCAGGAACTCTTCGGATATAGTCAGAAGGTTGATCAGTTCCCAAATGATCACGTGAGTCATACACACTATGCTCATATAACAACTCTGGATAATCCATGCAGTCATAATCAACTTGATCTTCATATTCATATTGAAGCAAATGGCCTCCAAGCCGCCTGCTGGTCTCCTGATCATGGGCTAGTAAATAGTCAGGATCTTCCTCATAACCCAGCTGCTCCGATCCATCATCCACAAGTACATCAAACCCAGGTGATGATTCCCATCGCTCCTCTGGTTCAACACACTCATCTGCTGGGTCTCCTGAACTGTGATCCAAACAGAGGGGCGATCTGTTCTCATTGACAAAGCCACTGTCTGAAGGCAGGTTGTTTAACAACTTACCAGTTGTCTCCTCACAATCGGGGACAGTTATTGGCACACATGCGCTGTGCTCTTCTATGATGTTATTAGGCCCCTCAAGTTGGAGAACATCTTTAGACTGAAACTGTATGCCGGTTGTCTTTCTCTCAGGAATATTAGAAGGTGCTTCAACTGATCCTGGCCCTGTATCGCTTCCTGAGGAAGGCTTATTTTCTGAAGGATGGACTTCTGGTCCTACAGAGTTTGCCTTTAAGGATTTTGGTGCATGGGATCCATGCAGAAATGGACATTTATCACCTTTGATGCAGTACGTATTGAAGTAAAAGTAGCAAGGAATGCTTGTCTTGCTTGTATTTGCAGGTAAATATGGGGAAGCATGGGCTGCATCAAGTGAACCTTCTGGCCGCCCGTCTAATGGCTGCAGCAAAAGGACAACGAGGTCATTAAAAGAAGATGGAATCAGCACAGGAAAATGCCATAATCATAACCACATTACCATCAGTTTTAAATAAAAGAACAGATATGCACCATAATTATCTATGCATTCAAATGAAACACTTGACCAATATCTCTATTGATGGATAGAATGTAACAAATTTCTAGCACATGATTTCAAATTTCCTCATTTTCTAAGAAATGACACAAATTACCAAAATTGCCTGATCTTCAACCTCAAGCTTCAAAGTTAAGGCTTTTCAAGAACAAATCAGATTGAAAGTATCAGTACGTAAGCGTCAATAATCTAGAGATAGGTTTCCATCATTACGAGAACAAAAGTAGTTAAGCATATACATGATTATTTCATCTATCTTACAATCCTAAATTTCACATAAAATTTCTGATAATTAGGTTAATTGGAGATTCTTTCCATAGTAACTAATCAAATTAGCACTAAAAAGAAATGCAAACAAGCTAATGTTACCACCGGGTTCTGAAATGCAACTCTATCAAAGGTAATGTTACCCCCCTGGTTCTACATGCAACTGGATTGAAGCTAACATCAACACCTGATTCTCAGAGACCAATTCAGCAGTGGAATTAGGCTAAGATCAGGAGGTATCGTGTTTCTATTATCTTCAAAGCAGTTCAAATCATAAAATGACTTGATCGACATGCACACATTAACATGCAGAATAGGAATGGAAAAGAAAGTCATAACATATGGCATAGGCAAATAGAACAAAACGAATAAAATAAAGGACTCACAGGATGCCGAAATGGACATGCTGGATGACAATTTCCACCCACCCAATACCAACAATCTCTTGGATTGAGCCGTGCAGTCTCACTGTGCCGATACTCACACTCACTTCCCTGAGAAAGACATCCAATTATCATTGCACCATCAGCTACTTAACGTCAGGCTACTGATGAAGAGAAAAATTCAGATGTGACAGGTTTAAAAAAAAAATTTAAATAAGAAATGCCTAAATCATTGGCAATACATAAAATGTTATATATCAGCCATTCTCTTCATGTTACTTGAGGGGTGACAAGAATATCTAGCAACAGAAGAAGCAAAAAGGTCCTAGATTACCATTAACAAACAAAGAAAAGAGTGCTAAGCAGGGCCAGCAAGATGTGGTTGCACGTTGATAGAGCCAACATGTAAGAAAGATATACTTGAACCAGAAACTCATCCTCAATATAAAAAACTAAGCCACGGGGAAAGAAATTTCTTGCAATTCAATCCACATTCCCTCAATACCATAGGCATTAAGTGTATTTGGATGAAGGGTCTAGAATCTAAGACTAGAACAAGATTATAAAGCTATAAAAAGAAAACAAGAAAACAAGAAAACAAGAACAATACAATCCCAAAATCGATACTAAGAATTCCAAATCCCAGCTCGAAAACAAATTAAATAGCTATAGTTTTACACTGGGAGAACACGACACTGGGAGAACACGACACTTGGAACGTTGAAACCAGAACCATACCATACACAAGAACTAAAGTTATACAATTAAATAAAATACACCCACAAGCATTAAATTCCCAGTACAAGTGATGGAAAATAGACGAGGTTTGACGTCCTTGTTCAAAAGTGGAAAAAAAAAAACACGGCATCCCAAATGGAGAAAACCGGTTTCAGAATTTCCTGTTCCAATTCCACCCTGTTTAAGGCCCAATCACATCCAAACCCTACAGCATCCAAAACGGGAACATGACAAAGATCCAGAAGCCGTTTCGAAAATCAAAGACGGAAAACCATTCCTTCAATTCCATCCATTCCACTAAGAAGACGACTAATTACAGAAAGACTCCCGTACCGAAACCTAGCAACTAATCAATTCCAAATGCGCCACCGCAACAAAGAGTCAGACAAGATACACCCGGCAGCGATGATCGACGAGAAAGCACAGGAAACATAGCAAGATAAGAATCAAAACAAATTGGAAGGTGGTTGGGATGGAAATGCGGGTGTTACCTTCTTACATGTGAAGGGAGATGCAAGGAAATACACGCAATCGGTGCTTCGCTTGAGCAATTCGTCTTCCATGGAGAAAGAGTAAACAAAAGAGGGGCGGTGATAGATTTGGCAGATATATGTATATATGGCTGTAAATTTTCATCTAGGGTTTGGGAGACGAAGATTCTTTGGATTTGCAGCCATGGCGGAGGGAGATCCCACTTTCTCACAGCCACGGAGAGATTTTCTTTCGTTGGTTGGGGTTTTATATAAGTTGGGGTTTTTGCACTCGGCTTGCGGCAAGATATTTTTTGGTACAACCAGTTGTACGAGAGTAGGAGGTAGGCGGGGATGCTGTGGGACCCGTACGGCTATGTCCCCCTGTCCCTTTGCCATCCCCGTGGGATGGAGAAAACATTAATCTCAGCCGTCCGCAATTTTTTCTAAAATACTGTTGGGTAAATGGAAGCTTTTTCTATTATTATCGAAGTTGGTTAAATGGAAGTTACTTTATCATACATTCATACTAGAATGTTTCCGCCGTTCTACGATTGTCGACGAAAAAGGAAATAATCAAATGATAACAATTTTACATTAGTATTTATAATTTTGGGGCATGTTCCGCAACATTAGGATCCGAGAACTCACCTCATTTTTAATATAATTTTTCTATTTTTTATTTTTAATACATAAGAATCTTACCTTTTAATTTTCAATAATTTTTTTTTTTCCATTCCTCATACAATTTCTCACTTTCTAATTCATAACTTTCAACTCGTCCAAATTTAGTTCTATGGATGCTTGCCAACGAGCCCTTCTTTGAAGCATCGTCATTTTTCACAAGAATACTCAATTTTTATCTTCTATCTAATCATTTTTATCGAATCTATTTGAAATTTGAATTTGCCTCAATTCATTCTTGGATTTCTAATTTTTATTTTATAACTATGATAAATTCTCCTAATTATAAATAAAATTTTCCCCCTTCCATATTTTACATGTTGAGTTGTGCTTACATGTAATTGCTTTTATTTTTAATGTCTTAATGTTTCGTGAAAAAAATCTAATCGACCAATTATATTTAAGATTATTTATATTATTATATAAACTTTTTCATTTGTTTAATATCAATGTGCATGGTTTCCTCAGCAAAGATGTCAAATCAACATAAGAAAATGACTTAATTCTAAGTATCAATTTTAAGTTGTATTTTAAATATTTAAATCATTAAAATGTCATTATTGTGTGAATAAATGATTTTAAAATATTATTATATTCTAATATATATGTAAATAAATCTATGTGGTTTTCCTCATTTACTCATAATTCATCAAATATAACTTATAAACATATTTGATTTAGATGAAATTTAGTCTCTTAGTTAAATAAATGATGTTAAATATAAGAAATAAAGTGAATTTTTCATTAAACGAAAAAATATTAAAAATAAAAAAATTACATAGAATCAGTTAAAGCCCATGCATCATTCATGCTCTCTTTTTTTTTCAAAAAAAAAGAAGAAGAAAGAAGTGGTGCCTTAGCTTGGTGTCCATGAAAGTGGGCTCCTAAGGTACCAATTGGTGGGTGAGAAGGTTGGAAAAAATATTTTCCAAAAGTATAAAAGTGATGTGACCTTATAGAGAAAAAGAGAAATAAATAAAATAGTTGTGTGAGAAAGAATTTGAAATAAAAGTATAAAATATAAAAGTAAGATAGTTATATAGTTTAATAGTTAAAATGTCAAATTATTTTTGAAAAGTACACAGGAAGAAATGAAGAGTTTACTTTCCTCCTATATGTGTTCCCAAAGGGATTCTAAATTAAACTCCAAAGCTATATTGGAACCCTAATTACTTGTTGATGGTGGCTGGCCTAAAATAAGTTGATGTTAGGCTAGGCTAATACACTATGTATTTATGTTTTTAAGTTTTTATGAAATTAGTTCTTAAAGTATATTTAACTCATATCTAAGAATTTACAATTTTTGGGTTTTATACATTTGATTTTTGAAAATAAAAATATATAGTATATTTGAAAGAACAATTTCATAGAAAATTAAATAACTTAAAAAATGGGTATATTAGACTGGACTAGCGTAAAAGTATGTTAGTTAGCCTGACAAGATCATAATGCAAAACTATTTATGGAAAATTAATAATTATAAATAAAAAGTTGCAAATTTTCACATAAAGATCAGGACGCAAGTGAAGATATCATTTTATTGTTAACTATAAATTGTATTATATAACAAACAAAAAATTGGTAGGAAGCTATTCCACGCATTTTTTTCACCCTAATAAATTTCACATATGTATTTCAACTACAGTTGCTTATTTAACGATACTTTATTGTTTTAGAGTTGTTAAACAAATTTTGCTGCAAAAAGATTTCCCATATTTAAAAGAATGGAGAAAAATCATGAGAAAGTAGATTGGATAAAATATGAGTTTGAAATGAAATTATGGCTTGATTTGAAAATCCCTACTAAGTTATAGTTTGAAAGCCCCATTTGTGGACCTCATGAAGTATTTGTTCAGAATTAACTCTTATAAAAAATAAGTTGTTTTGAAAAAATAGAGAATTTTTTTTTTGAAAAGGTAAGAAAATAATATAACATGACGTGAGTAAAGAAAAAGGGTAGAAAGAATAAAGTTAAAATAAATAATAACAAAATAATACAATAAATTATTTGACAGTAGTGTACTTAACGTATACAAATGTATAATAGGAGTTGCCAAACAAAAGAAAATGTTTGGCACGTGTTATTAGTGACGTGGCGGTCCCAAGATTGACTGCATGGGTGTATTATCCAATGGTTCGGATCACCGAACAATTGTCGATCTCCATTTGCGGAGGTTAGGACTTAGGGCGGAGATGCCAACCCTGCCCAGTCGGGTTGGTAACAGTTTTGGTTTGAGGGGTGTTAATGTTCATCGAAAGCATTGCATTTTTCACTTCAGGGGCATTGATCTTCTCCCCAGCTGACATATATTATTAATGCTTATTAGAAGAAAATACACACACATATATATATAAGAAGAAAATTGTATAAAAATTATGAAGGGGCTTGAATTATAACAAAATACGGGGGATATTGTTAAAACAAGATTTTTTTTTTTTAAAAAAAAAAAAAAACATAGGGCGGTGAGAGTACCCGCGTGTCGATGATATTGGTCCCGACTAACAAATGACTGCCATCTTCGCTCACGCCAGCTGACATATATTGTTAATACTTATTAGAAGAAAAAATATATGTAAGAAGAAAATCGAAAAACAATTATGAAGGGGCTTGAATTATAACAATATATATATATATATATTTAAAAAAAAAAAAAAACCTTAGGGCGGTGAGAGTACCCGCGTGTCGATGTCATTGATCCCGAGTAAGAAATGACTGCCATCTTCGCTCGCGCGATCACGCCAAACTACCAGAGATAGGGAAAGCGTAGCAAGAAAAATCTTTTTGGAACGCTCGAACATGACTGCTGTTGCTACTCAGCTTCTCCTACGAATTTTGCCGGCGACGGCACCTTGTCGCGATTCTACTCGGCTCTTCCTAGGTCCCGCCACTGCTACTACGAGACCAGCCTCCCTTCTCCTCTCGCATGATACTCAATTTCGTCCGGCCGTCGCATTCGCTCGCCGCAGGAAGGGCAGCAGCTCCTCCTCTACCAAAGCACCATCTTCCAATCAAAAGGTCAATGGGAAATTCCCAGTTTCTCTTTTTACTCTTCAGGGAATTGCTCATTTCTTTATAGCTGCGGAAAGTTCACCACCTTTGTTTCAGTGAAAAAACCAAAGAGAGCACTCGCCATTCTTGGAAATTACATAACTCCTCCTATTTCATGAATGCTCGGTTATATTGGAGTCCATTATCATTATTTCTTATTGCGGAAACTGTTGTCGATGCCATAGGATTTTTTGTAATTGAAGCGGGGCTGTTGCCTGTTGGGGTGATCTAATTTGGGTTGTAAAGATAAACTTGCGATGGTTTAGCTGGCAATTAAATGACAAATTGTAATGGGTTTCTGCAAAAGAGTGAAACTTTCTTAGAGAAGTGTTTAAAATGCATAATTTCACTTGTGTGATTGAATTGAATTAGAGATATGTGCATTCCATTTCTGAAAGTAGGGTGTTTTTACGAATATGTGTTCAATTTGTTTGGACATTGAGAGGTTTCTTTATCGTGTGGAATTTCTATTGGAAGTCCACTGCTTAGGGTTGTGGATGGATACTGCTTTAAATTGCCAGAATTGGAAGAAAACTGGCTTCACAAACACTTGGCTGAGCACATACTGCATGCCACTGGACTTGAACCTATTTCATCTTGCCCCATGCCACTTTTTGTCTGTAACAGTCTAAGCTCTCTTAATAAAGCGTCTCCCTTGTCCTCAAAACTCTTGCTGAAGATGATTCCTATTCATGCAATTCAGTGAAACACTGGCCTACACGTCAGTGTCAATGCATGTTACTACATCTAAGTTTCCCGCATACTCTAATGTTTTATTATTGAAGTGAAGACAGTGAATGCTTGCTGATGGTTGGTTAATCTTTTGGTTTCGTACTTTCGTTTCTCCCTGCAGAAAAAATTAAAGCATATCAATGATGAAGAAGAAGAAGAAGATGACCTAGATGAAGATGCATTCGAGGCACTCTTCAGTCAGTTGGAGGAAGATCTGAAAAATGATAATGTAACTGATGATGATGATGCTGATGATGATGAGATAAGCGAGCAAGACCTAGCTATGCTTGAACAGGAGTTGGAGGATGCATTTGGCGATGGGTCTGATGAGGAGCCTGACATGTCACAAGCTGATGCAGATGTTACTTACGATGATGATGAGGATGATGAAGAGGAGGAGCCGCCTGTTAAACTCAGAACTTGGCAACTTCGGAGGTTAGCATCTGCATTAAAGATTGGTCGCCGAAAAACTAGCGTAAGTCTTTTTTTTTCTGAACAAGCACGGTTATGATCTAGACCATTTTTGCTACTGATATACCTTCCTGAAGGTTTAACTTGTCTCTGACCTTGCATTGTGCAGAAATGGTGGTGTGGTTCTTGATTGATCATTGTGTAGGCCCTTCATGAATATTTGCTAGCCCAAGAAATAATCCGGTTCTGTTTCTTGTGTTCATCTGAACAAACATGTTGAACAGAAATCCGCATTCAATAACTCACATGTTATATAACTCAATGCTAGAGATGCATTTTTATTTGATGTCAGGGGCCTGTTCAATGCCACCCATAATGTCTCCAAGAAAAAAATTAAGCATATATAAAGGATATGGTTAGCACCTGATAATGGACAAATCACTAAAAGCATGTCTTGCAAGCAGATTCTGTTCCTCTATTTTTGAATCCCTCAGTTGTTTTCATCTTTTAAAAAATCTCGATTGTCTGCCTCCCCAGATCAAAAGTCTTGCAGGGGAAGTGGGGCTGGATAGGGCAGTGGTTCTTGAATTGCTTCGTGAACCCCCTCCAGAACTTCTTCTGATGTGTGCTTCTTTACCTGATAAAGTCATTGCAACACCTGTGGAGCCAACTACTCCACTGGTGGAGAAGCCTGAAACCAAACCAGCAGAATATTCTTCTGTAGCAGCAGATGCTAAAAAGCAAAAGTCCACAGTGAAAGCGCCAGTCCATGCTATGTATAACAAATGGTCTTCTCAAAAACGGATGAAGAAGATCCAACTTGACACACTTGAAAGAATTTACAGTCGTACAAAACGTCCAACTGTAAGTACATCTACTTTTGGATGTTCTTTACTATCCACTTGTACACATCCATGCACATGCACAGTTACATATGCATTCTTGACTAGTCAACATTTCCAGGACTGGGAGTAAATCATCCGCTTATTAGGGAGCCCAGGACCTGCACATATATAATGTTCCATTTTTATTGACATGCTCAGTCCTCCCAAATATCAGTCTAGGTTGCTTTTGATGTATGGAATGCTGGGAGGTGTCACCAACTGATTTATGGCTGCCTGCTGCATGATGATGACCTTGACACATCTGATGTACATAGCCTCTGCCATGTGGCTTTCTGTGTCATTTCAATGATGTATATACCTTGCCATATGGCTGTTCACATTGACAACACCGACATCTGCGGGTTCCATAAGCCTCTCCTGGCAGATCCTTGTAACACTGATTTTGCAAAGGGGATGCATATTAGGGTATTAGCAGGCCAAACCATTAAGGGTGCTGATTTTATCAGGCCAAGGCATGAAAAGTGTTGATTTATACATCACTGAGTCAATTCTGGTGACAAATCCTATAATCATAATGGGTAAAATGGGTTCAAACTCAGGACGTGACCTTTCTTTCACTGTGCATACTATGCAACTGCTAGCCCAGGAAAAACATTTTTGGGGATCCTTACTCTGCTTAGCACTCTGACCATTCAATTTTCAGTAGCATATTTCCTTGGTTTACTTAAGCTGCATGTTTCATTACTTGAAATGTCCATCCACATGAACTCAAGTCCACTGTGATTAAAATGAAATTGAAGGCAGCCGGTGGCCCTCAGTTGCGACATAGTGAGCAAGTGTGATAACAAAAGGCAACCACTAGACTATGCCTTCAGGGTTAATAAACAAATTTTACACCCAGAAATTCAAGCTCTAATTTAGAGTTGAATTGTCTGATGACTCTGATCCACATTCAATTGGTAGTTGTTTCCACTGTTCATGGTTTACCTATGTTCAACTGGTAGTTGTTGCTAAAGTATTCATTGTTTATGTGCCCTAAAGCATGTCAATCTCTTCATTTATTTGCAACACACGGGCAGACACGAGTAAAGACGGCTTTGTATTGTGTTTGTTGATGTAACCTTTTATGTGCTGCTCCTATTCAAGGGCGAAAAGGGTCAGTGGCATTCTTTACTCATTATGTGCTATATTGCAGAATGCTATGATCAGCAGCATAGTTCATGTGACAAATCTACCCTGGAAGAGAGTGGTTAAATGGTTTGAAGAAAAGCGCATTGAAGATGGAGTTCCTGATAAGCGCCTTCCCTACAGTCGTCCCAAGCCTGAGACTGTTCAGCAAACTTAAATTTATTACAAGTCTTAAGGCAGTTCCCCACCCCCCACTTGTGCTCCTACTCTTAACTGTATGTTGTATATAATGCTTTTATTTCATCCATTTCAGAGCATTAGAGGTGGTAGAATGGTTCGTTTGGAGAGGCCCGGTCACAACGAAGATGCCGTATGCCTATATCCCAACAATTCGGTACCATTTATCTGCACCTGCAATTAAATTTATCTAACAAGTTGAAGTGGGCTGGTTTTGGAAGTGGCAATCATGGCTCCACCTGACGACAATTGCAGGAGATTCTACGTCTTTACCTTCGTCACTGGTTGGCCTTTTGTGCTTTTAAAATTGTGGGCTATTTGTTAAAAACGAGCTTACAAACTTTTGTTAAAAATTATTTTTATGCTGGCGTGTGTTTCGATTGTTTAATTGCAGCACATGTTCACTTATGAGGCGTTTAGAAAAGTCAGCCAGATTCCCATGACGAGGGTGCGCCAATGGAAAACCATTTACAGGATTTCGTCCGATGGCGGACTTTTCCTTCTTTTCTTTTCTTTTCTGGCTCACATCTCTGAACCGGAAAGGCACGAGAAAGGTCAGATGCTTGGATGTTTCAAGTTTGAACAGGTTCTGCGAGTGAGAGGCCGTTGTTATTTGGACCGTCCATTGCAATAAATGCATCATTGCGGCATTGAGAAACATAAGGTCTGACTAAATACAAACCTTTTTCGTCGGGTCGGAAATGGATCACAGCAGAAAGGAGAATAGCATTGGTCGACTGGCTGTAGTCGCATCAATGAGAGCGAAGGGCTAAACGGAATTAAACCGATTGGTAAGCCACGGAAACAATTGTTTTCAATTTGTCTGTGGCAGACTTCGTGGAATAAATCAACTCGACTTACATCGAGGGGTGAGCAAGCAATGGAGGAGGATGATAGAGATTCATCTGCGCAAGTGGTTGATTGGCAATCAGCGCCTAGCTAGTAATCAGTGGTAAAATTAGGTTTGGATTGCAAAAAAGTAAATTCTAACACCATTGAAAATTGAGTTCGCCGAGCCAGGTTCGGGCTCAACCTCGCCCAAGTTGTATCCCTATTAGTCCTGAGCACATCTCATGGGCATGATAATACATCTATCAAACGATGATTTCAATCATCTAAGTGAAGACGTGTGTGCATCTATCAATGCCTCTTAGTCACAATGGTAAGAACTCGGTTCTCCATAAGTAAGGTTTGAGTTATGAGTATTGCGAGTGGAGAAAGAAGCATTAATGGAAGAGCTTTTCCCTTTATAGGTTCTAGCTTAGGTAGACTCTAAAAATAAGAGGTGTAGTAGGACTCGGCCCGACTAAGGGGACGTTTGGTAATCAATACAAGTAGGAAATCGTGGGAATTGGTGGGAGCACATTTTCTAAGGTAGCTATTAACTCCATAAATCATCACATTTTTCTACTTTTATCCCTACATTCAAATAAGTTTTCCTATCAACTACATCCATCAAATTTATTTATTCTAACTCTACCCTTATCATTTCTTATCAATATTTCTAAAAAATACTCCTTTTTTTTATTCCCCACCCCATCCCAAAGTAACACAAAAGTTCATATTCCCCAACGTCTGCTTAAAAGTTTGTAGATTAGGGGGAAAAAAAGACACGCATCTCACATGAAATCATCTGATCAAGTAGGCAAACGTGGATGAGTTACGTTGTTGAAGGACAAGTCAATGGGCCAATGGCTGATATTAATGGACATGGACTCGGTCGCTTGTCTGGGGTAGCAGCAGCACGAACTCTTGCTCGATAGATGGACATGCATCGTTTATACAGCTTTGTTTAGTCCCGGTTGAAAAGCAGGGGAGGCGTAACTGGTCAATCCTCGCTGACCAAATGAATCCGCCGTCCTTACGGCAAAGGTAAGGGGTTTCTTTTTCAACGGAAACGCCATTTCAAATGAGTTGGGTGTGTTTTTCCGCTACATGATCTGATAGTCTGATTGGAATTATTTTGACAAAAGCAAAAAGTAAAACAGCTTTATATGAATGAAACGGGATTAGTTGACAACTGGATCCCACCACATTGGTTGTATCTTAATTCTCATTCAAGGAAATATACTTCATGGGGTTGATCCCATAAGACTACCCGTATTGTGAGACCGTTGAATTTTTTGTCTAAAAATTTATAAATTTGTTTGATATTTTATTTTAATTTTTAAAAATAAAAAAGACAATTTTTTATTTTTATTTTTTATAGATATATGGACTACACCAAAATGGGCAAATATAAGAAAATACCCTAACTTAAATCAACCCGGCCCTCATATTTATGCCCTTGCTCCCGTCGAAGGAATGGTCCGTGTTCTCTCTTTTTTATAATGAAATGGTTCGTATTGAGTGGGACGTAAAGCTTAAAAAAAAAAAAATTAAATATATGTAACAATATAAAAAAATTAAAACCATTGTAAGACGTGTTTTACATTGAAATAAACATACAAATTTTGTTGTATTTTCCTAATAACTGTTCGAGGACATCTTTTTGCTGTATCAGTTGATTATTTTGACTGAAGTTATATACAGAGAATGACCAATTTCAATTTTGATGGCCGATGATGACGACGTGGTAGGGAGTCAACTTAATTATGCTGCCATCAATCATTTAGGTTGGGTAATGCAGCCAAGGCCCAAACTCAAACAGCAATAACTAGGAATTCCCTCCGTCATCCAAGAACTATACACGCGCACCAGTGATTCCATTATGGTTGCACCTCAACCTTAAACGTATCTAAGAGGAAGCAGATTAGTTACTCTTAATTGATTTTTTGGTTAATGACAGTGTTATATTATCTTCAGTGGGTTTTGTAAGTAGTCAGATTAAGTCCGTCATCTCTTCTTTTCGGCACCTCTCTTTTCACCATGTTTTGCCATAAGAAAATGTTGTGGCGCATTTTTTGACCGATTTTGTTTCTTTCTCTTGTTTGGATACTCATGAATGGTGCGGCAATTCACCACAAGCTATACTGAAAAAGATATGTACAGTAGGGGCGGGAATCAGGGCAACCCAACCCTGACATTGCTTCTTAAAAATTGAGTTTGACCTTTTTTTATACCAGGCCGGGACAAGGTCTATTTGTCCTTTACTTTTTTTAATAAGTTCTGTGACAAATTTCGGGTTGGTATCAAATTGGCTTCAGGATAGCAGGTTGGGTAAAAAAAGCGGGTCAAATAAGATAATTTTAAGAATTTAGATATCTATCAAACATAAATATACATCTATACTAAATTTAAATATTATATGCTTCAATATTTAATTAATTATTAAAAACACATAATTAAAAAAAAACAAAACATTTAAAAATATAATGTAAATTTATTAAAATAGGTTAATATACAATTACACATAAGGATTATATATGCAGAAATTCTTCTGATTGATTCTTATATTTCTTTCCGAATAAATCGATTCTTTTATTGTTGATAAAGTTGATTATAAAAAAGTGAGAATTTTGAAAGAAAATAATAATAATATTTAAACATGGGCTTATAATTTTAATAAATTATATATGCAGGGCAGGTCGGGACATGGTCGACCCACCCTAATCTTAATTTTAAATTCAAGTCAAAATTTTTAACTCATCCCTATACTGAGTGAAAAATATATTAGTTTTATCTAGCCGGGTCACTGGTCGACGCACCCCAATTCTCACCCCTAATGTGCAGACAATTTTTTGTTAATGAAAAATAAGAATTGCTCCATCTCCTCCTCTGCTTTCGTTGTTGCTCAGAGGGTGTTGGGATAGAGCTTGTGTCTCTCCCTTTATTAAAAAACTTATTATTGTTAGTTGTCTGACATTTTTAATAAATTTGGGGGTGTTTGTTGATACCGAAAAATTTTCAAATTAAAATTTTGTATTATCCATAATTATTACTTCACTTCTTCTTATGTAACTATTTTACTTTTAAATTATTTTTACATAACTAATCGTCCATAACCTATTTATTTTACCTTTATTCTCTTTACTCGTTATCACTATCATCTTCATATCATATTATTTTCTCTCATTTTAAAAATTTCTACACCAAAAACTTTTCATTAAGGGTGGGTATTTGTTTACACAAAAAATATTTCACCCTAAAACTTTTTACTTTTCACAGTTTAATTTCTACACAACTATCCATATATCTAACTTATCTATTTTAACTTTATTTTATTTACTCTTTGTCGTTACTTTTATCATATCACATTTTTTTCATTTTAAAAACTTTTATACAATTTTTTTATCACTTTCTAAACACACCCTTGATAAATTATGTTAGAATTTTTCATGTAATGTGGTTTAAATAAAATAGTAACTTTTGAATTTAAGTTAAAATGGCTGGTGTATAAAGACACGTACTCAATAGTAGTTCTCTTCTAGTCAAGAGGGAAAGTAATTTATTTAGAGGGCCAACCCACGGGAAACACTTCCCATGAGAAAAAAAGGAAGCAGGGGCAATGTGGTAATTTTACATCGTGAGTATGTTTGTTTAAAAACGTGAGTATGTTTGGTTTTTTCAAAAATTTTGTATTATATACATACAAAATCTCAATCTATTCCATTCATTTGATAGATCAATTAGTAAAACGTATGCAAACATAATTTTTCATTATTTGAAAAATTTTAAAAATATTAGTGTACAAAAAATAATTTTTTAATAAGATTTCATTATAATTGGTAATGTTGAAAAATATAATTTTTATTAGGAGTTATGTTATATTATTTAAAGTTAATGTAATTAAGGTACTCTCAAGAATAATAATTTCTTATATTTTTCTTGATTTTTTGAAAATTTATTAATATTTTTTTATTTTCTGAAAATAATAGAATCTAACCGTGTCTAACCGCGTCTAACCGTGTCTAACCGTGTCTAACCGTGTCTAAAATTTTAAATTAATAATTTAATCCTAATTTAACACCTATAATATGATCCTAGGGCCCTTATAAGGCCATTTATATCTTAACAACCAAATTTGGAACCAAAATAATATGATTTAATAAAATCACCATAATCTAATTGTGTATAACCGTATCTAACCGTGTTTAACTGAGTCTAACCGTGTCTAACCGTGTCTAACCGTGTCTAATTTTTGAAATTAATAATTTAATCCTAATTTAACACCTGTAATATGATCCTAGGGCCCTTATAAGGCTATTTATATCTTAACAACCAAATTTGGAATCCAAATAATAGGATTTAATAAAATCATCATAATCTAACTGTGTCTAACCGAGTCTAACCGTGTCTAACCGTGTCTAACCGCGTCTAACCGGGTCTAACCATGTCTCACCGTGTCTAACCGTGTCAAATTTTTGAAATTAATAATTTAATCCTAATTTAACACCTGTAATATGATCCTAGGGCCCTTATAAAGCTATTTATATCTTAACAACTAAATTTGGAACCCAAATAATAGGATTTAATAAAATCATCATAATCTAACTGTGTCTAACCGAGTCTAACCGCGTCTAACTGGGTCTAACCGTATCTAATTTTTGAAATTAATAATTTAATCCTAATTTAACACCTGTAATATGATCCTAGGGCCCTTATAAGGCTATTTATATCTTAACAACCAAACTTAGAACTCAAATAATAGGATTTAATAAAATCATCATAATCTAACTGTGTCTAACCGTGTCTAACCGTGTCTAACTGAGTCTAACCGTGTCTAACCGTGTCTAACCGCGTCTAACCGTGTCTAACCGCATCTAACCGAGTCTAACCGCGTCTAACCGTATCTAACCGTGTCTAACCGAATCTAATTTTTTTATAATTTATGAATTTTTTACCTAATCTATGTATTTTACAAAATAATAATAAATTATTATTCAATTAAATATGTAATTAATTTAAATTGAATAAAATAAAATTTAAATAAATATATAAAACTATAATTATTATATTGACTTTTAAAAATAAAATTGTATAAATTATATTTATTTAAATTAAATTACTATAATTAACATTTGATAATATAATATATATGACTTTTTGGTACTGGTTTAATAATTAAGTAATATAATCCGTAATATAATTTCAACATATAAACATGCATTCAAACATAAAAATAAATAATATAAAATAAAATAATTGCTTTTTTGAAAAATGAAGAAATGCAAAATATAAAATAAACTATTCTATTAATATTTTTATTACTTAACTTTTATTTATTCATTTTAGTATAACAAGTGTGAATTGAAATGATAGGTAGTCACAAAAAAGCTATCAATTATTGTCATTTCTGTTAAATAAAAACTTTACAAAAATTCACCCAATATTATCTCTAATTTTGTTAAATTAAATTAATTTGAATTGAAGCTCCATGAAAAATGAATTATTCAAATAATTAAACTTACTTTTTAGAACAAAGTTATGGTATAAATATTTGACAAATATGTATTTCAACACCACTAATGGCCGATAATGAAGCCTAAGATAAATAATTCAAAAAATTATTTTTGACAAAATAAATATATATGACCTTTTAGGAATGGTTCAATTATACGTCCAAAATTGTAATTTAAACTGTCCTGAAACTTAAATCGGTAGAAAATACTTAATTTAAATGATTACTTAATTATGTCCTAAATTCAATAATTAAGTATAATAAAGGTTTAATTATATGTCCAGAAATTATAATTTATATTTAGATAACCTAAATAAATATATGTACCTTTTTGGGATAGATTTAATAAATTATTATTATTATATTATTTTTATTCACATTTAAATAAAAATATCTGCACTATTTTAACTGTCTACATAATTATTCCTATTTATAATTTAATTAGCTGAATTTTTCTAATCTAAACCGTCTATTGTTATAAATATTTTGCAAATCAAAATAGAGTAAGGTAAGAAACTTTCTAAAAAGATCAAAATTTGTATTAAACTCACACACCCGCAACACTCCATTAAAAAACATAAAAATTAACTAACTTCCCACCCACGCGCCCTTTTACACACATTATTATATTAATAATTATATTTAAAAAATAAATTAGATCTTCAGTTACAATATATCTTTAAATTTTTATAATCCATGGACTTTTATTCGATTTTAATGATTCTAAATAATATAAACATGTACAAAAGAAATATAAATGTATAATTAAAAATAATAGTAAATAATATCTTCAATTATAATATATCTACAATTTTTAATGTTCACGTAAGCTCCTTTTATTTTCGTGATTCTAAGTAATTCATGAGATTAGTTCAATAATCAATTTAGTAAATAACTATATTTAATACAAATTTTATAATAAAATTTATTAAAATTATAAAATAATATTATTACAGTTTATATTACAAGTTTAACGTACTAATTTACTAATTGTGATTTATTATTACTAGAATTAATTTATTTAAAATAAAAATAAAAATTTATTTTTTCAAGTGAAATCAATGTAAAACTATCAATTTAATCAATTTAATAAATTTATTATGTTGATTTATTTTGCGAACTTAGTAAGCTAAATTTCTAAAGCTCTAGAGTTCACTCATCTGTCTCATTGCTTGTTATAATTTAAAATAAATATTTATTTAAGTCAAATTAAAATAAAAAGATCAAATTAAATTTACAAAAATTTATTAGCAATGTACGCATATGATTGGATTTTTTTAACCTAAGATATACAAGCATACGATTAAATTTTTCTAACATGAAGAATGCATGTTTGAGGGTTAATTTTTTTTAAAAAATTTTGATTTAAGCAAAAAGTAACGAGAGTATTCAAAAATAACCTATGAAAACAAGGAAGTGAAGTAAATTAGATTTTTTTTTTCATTTTACAATGGTAACAATTTCTTTATTTCAAAAATTTATACTAATCTATTTCACAACAATAATCATTTGTGTTAGATTTGTAAACTTCCATAAATTTAAGGGTCAAATTTGCTAAAATTTAAAGCTCAATTTTGTTAAGCTAATTATTTCATCCTTCTAATTTTTAAATTTTTTCATCTTAAGAAGATTTTATATGAAAACTTTTTGATAATTATATTTTATATAAAATCTTTCAATTGACTACGTTTGTGAATTGAATAATTGACATCTATACAAATCTAAAAAATTCCAACTACATAAAAGAATTATTTTTACAAGTTTATTTTAAATATATAAATAGAAACTTTATAAAAAAATTACATTTTTTTGTAGTTGTTTTATATCATTTTCACAAAATGTTAAGAGAAATTACATTGAAATTGAGGTTTTGATGCAATAAGTATGATATTTATATTTTTTTACACAAATATTATATTTATATAATTTGGGGATTCTATTAGATTATTAAAAAAATTTTGTAAAATTGTTTTGAAAAATAACAATCTGCATATGCATGAATTCAGGTGGTCCGCTAGACGACTAGCCCTCTAATTTCTGTCCGTCGCGATAAATAACGCACCGTGCATCAGCCTCTACAGATCCGTCGCGACAAATGAGACACGGTGCATCACCCCCACGAATCGCAGCCGAACCTAGCCGGCAGCCGCGCCCCTGCCTCAAAACCCACCAGCCGTTGGCCGTTGGATTGCCGATCGGAACAGACGGATGACTCGCCAAGGGCTTGCTAACTGTGATGCCTAACTCGCCGGACAGATATGTTCTCCAATCGCCTGAATCTAAAAAAAACTAACGCTGCGAGTTTTCTTCTCTTCTGCCGGTCGATGCTGCCATTGCCGCTCGAACCCACCCGATTCATTGCTACAAAGGAACGTCGTCGACAGCAGCAGTTCGTCGGCAGCGCGTCGTCTCCTGGGCGGAACCCGTCATCTCAGATCTCACCGTGTCGTCTCCACCTTCTACGTCCCGCCGGCTTCCAAGCAAATCCGGCTAAGCTCCACAGCGAGTCGCAAGGGAAGGGAGAAGCAGAGCATGAAAACGCAAGGGAAGGGAGAAGCATGGGGATGGAAACGAAGGCAAGGGAGAAGCATGGAGAAGCAAGGGAGAAGCAGAGCATGGAAATGAAGGGGAAACGCATTTTCAACTACCGAAAATGCCCTGTGAAATCAAAGCCGTCGATTCAATCTGGACGGTTCAGATGAGGCTTCCTATGACAAAAACGTAGAAAGCACTTCCTATGGGTTGAGCCTTATTTATTTAAGCAGGAGAGTCATGGCCTCCCCCTTACACGAGATCATTTGTAGTTCCCAATCTACTCCTAGTGATACTTATTCCAATTATTGATTCCCAACATGCTATATATTGCGCAATTATCATGTGCAACATTTAGAATTGCATATATTATATTTCATATATTTGGACAGGATTATCATAGACCATATTACCATCGAATGAATTTCTGATTTTGTTGCATGCTTGATCGGTTAATGCATCGGAAATCACAAGCCGCTACACCTCACTAATTTCCTTCCATGTAGATAGGAAATTCGGTGCTGCCTATTTTCAATGACTCTGTTAAGTACACAGCTGTGCTGTGCTTGCATTATTATTAATATTGTTATTATTGTTCTTGTCATTATTATTTGCTATTATTATTGTTGTTGTTATCATACGAAAACGCTAAATTAGACAACTTTGGTATTTTTAATGTATTTGATACAATTCTTATAAATATTTAAAGACATTAATAAAAATAAAATTATGAGTAAATATATCGATATATCTGCAAATGCACATTTGAAAAATAACATCTTGGACTGAGAAGTCGCTCGCCGTTGGAAGGAATTCTCAGGAAGCCTCCTCTTTGGGGCTTCGGCAGGGTTCACGCGAGACGCGCGATTGTCCCACACGCATTATCATACCAGCCACGTGCGCCAGCTGTCATGATGGCTGATGAGGTGGGTCCCATGGAGAAGGCGGCTGGAGTCGGGCATGAATAAGACGGTCCACATATCTGCCTTCATACAAGCTACAAGTACCATACTTATCGAGAAAGCCGGAGGGGTGGAAAAAAAAAAAAAATCTGATTCGAAGATCACGTACTCTGATTAAGATTTTAGCTAGGTGGTCGTTGTTGTCAATGGTTTTCCTGCTAATACCTATCTAATAACCCTCGATATTTCATTTTGTATGAGTTTAGATTAATATACTCCAATTATCAATTCAAAACTATTTTACAGTTGGGTAAAAAAGAGTAAATGCAACAAGAAGAAATCACTGTAATTATTACTCGGGATTTAAAAGGAAATTCACGCACTAGCGATATGTGGTGGAGTCTCGCTGATAGAGCAGTTATGATATCCAGCTCGTCTAGCAGATTAGCGTACTCATGAAGATGGCCCACAGGAGAAGAATTGAAGAGCATCTTGCGTGCGCAGCACCAGTGGAGCACAAAGAAAGATAATAAACGTAAAATCAAATATTAATCATTACGACAAAGAGGCTGTAGAGTGAGTTTGACACAACTTTCTACAATAATACGACCACTCTTTAAGAGTTAATCAGATTTTGATGGAGCTTGCATGTCCGGCGCAGATAAGCAACTGAAATGAGTAAGATCAACAGAGATTCCCTAAAATAAATTAATTAAAACACAACTTGGTGCAGCCGGCTAGCGTTGACATAATAAAATAATATGCACAAGACCAAATAATCCTCCAAGGTTTTAGGCTCATCTATATATTATGAAAAGTACTGTTTAAGACAATAATTTTGATGTATTTGAAATAAATAATTCTATCTAATATCCATTTGACAAATAAATGTAAAGAGCTAAAATGGATAATTTTTAATTATTTTAAAACGATTTACTGTGGCAATTTTGAAAATGTGACTGACATCAAATTAGGCTATTCAATGTGAAGAATATTTTTAGAAATATTATTTCTGTACTTTAGATTATTTACAATTTTAGTATGAAAATAGCTACTTTTTTGAAATAATTTTATGGTGTTGATTTTCAAAACCTAAGAATCAAAAAATTAACATATTTTGATGCGAGTAACATTTTAAAAATTCATTATTTTATATTTTAAAAAATATTTTCATTATTAAATATTTATTTACTCATTACATTTTAACAGTATATTTTTTACAACGATTTCTATGATATTTGCAATGGGAATAATGGTTGTAAATAATAATTCTAGTTGTTTAAATCTTAATGAAAGAGGTACAATTGCAATCTTAGACAAATATTATAAGATAATTTACAATTTTGTGAAACTCCTTCCATTTCACCGGACCAGGTAGGTATGATGGAGAATTATTGATAATGTTAGGAAATGATAGATTAATTGAACACCTAACGGAAGTATGATTTTGGTCGGCACATGTATGCCATACGACAACAAATCCAACGTGGAGCAGACATCGTCTTTGCGAAAATGCAAATGCATGCGGGCCCACTTAACCGACACGTGGCATGATCTCACCCAATTTTGCACCCTCGAACGGACGAGTTCCAAACAAGCTGAGTCAGTGCCGAGTAACAAACGTTCAACATATTTGAAGAATTTTTGCGAAATGGTGTGAATTGGGTAATTAAAAATGATCGTATACATGCAAAAACTCAAGGAGTATGATTATATACATCATGATGTATTTTAGGTTAAAATACAACATTCATGTATTTCATTTTTACTTTTGTTTGATTTTTTCTTTATAAATATGTTTTTCTAATTGTATTTAATTTACATATCAAGTTTTTTATTTATAATATTTTTACATATTTATTTTTTATTTTTTAAAAATTATGTTTTTGAAGGGGTGGAAAATGTCTTAAATGCTCATGAAATTCATGATTTTTTAAAAATAAAGAATAAATATATAAAATATTATAAAATGATAAAACTTGATATATATATATATAGATTAAATACAATTAGAAAAATATATTTATGAAGAAAAATCAGATTAAAATAAAAATAAAATAAAATAAATAAATATTATATTTTAGCATAAAATACATCATAGCATATACGATCATACTCCAGAGGAAAGGACGGATGCCAGTACTATGGGGATTCTCATTTTCACCTCAACTCAATTGGGAGGTTTTCAACTTTAATTTGCGACGCTTTCAACAATATGGCTGGATTTTGGCCATTAATCTGCGCCATTCTCATTCCCATCGCATTTGTTACCAGTAATTTTCGGTTCTGTTATCCATTGAGAAAAAATCACTGAAACTTTCCCAACCAAACACGTGCACGAACCCACCAACCCATGCGATCGAGCCCCATCTCCACCACCGTCACCATGGAACTGTTACAACTGTAGCGTGGGTGTGAAGAACAGGCAGGATGCAAAGCTTATAGTCCAGGGGGCTGTACGTGAGAAATAAGTTCTTGTTCTGAAGTCGAAACTACTGAAAAGAGCTCTCGAACGTGTTCATTTATGTCCAGGCTATTCGGCGGAACTGACCACAGCGCATTTTTTCTAATCGAGCCGGTGTGGCCTAGTCATGGTTTGCTGACAGTTGTGGGTTGAAAGAAACAGGAACATCGGATGCTCTTTTTTAATTTTAAGTTTTATCTCGACATTGTCTAATTAAAGGAATGACTGTTTCCGTTGAGTCTAACGTCTACAGCCCGAAGAGGAACCGCGATCAATTCTTTAGCGGCCGTGCCTGATCTCAAACGCAGGCGAAGTATTTTAATTTTTTAAACGCTGCCCTGTCGACCCCTACTATTTCCAAAGAGCCAAGAACGAGTGATCCCCATTCCGATCGGCGCATACTAGTCATCGCGATTAGTGGCAGCTGCGTGGGCCCCATTTGCGAGGGACCTCCTTATCTTTTTTCTTGAATTTAAATACCAAGTCTCCGGGCAGATGAGGGCTTTGAACTCCACGTTCGTCTGACGCGAGAGAGAGAGAGAGAGAAGCAGGAGGAGGGAAAGGAAGACAAAGGGAGATTCGTGGCATGGCTGGACTGCAACGATCTGCGGTATCCTTCAGAAGGCAAGGTTCGTCCGGGCTCGTGTGGGACGACCGATTCCTGACGGAAGAACAGAACCAAACCAAGAAGGATAACGAAGGGGGAGAAGGCGGCGATGTGGAATTCAGAGAGCTGAGACCGTCTCAGAGCGTCAGCTCGGCAGCCACGATAGAGGGGAGCTCCGCTACCGCCGTGTCAATGCGACGAAGCCGATCCGGCGGCGCAGGACGCACGTGGCGGACTGGGAAGGTATCGCCCGCCATCGACCCGCCATCTCCCAAGGTCTCCGCCTGCGGATTCTGCGTCTTCGGGAAACCTCCCGCCGATAAGCGGCAGAAGAAGGTCTCACGGAAGCGTTGATAAATCATAAATATATCAAGGTTTCGTTCGTAGGATGAATTCCCGGAGTTAGTGGTGATGATCGCTGATGTAGAGAGCTTGTGTTTGGAGGGCGATTGTCGTCGATGACGGTGAGGATTGGTTGCTGCCTTCGTTTTTTTTTTTTTTTTTTTTTGGATCCCTTTTTTCCCCTTCTTCTTCTAAGATCATCAATCAACCTATAGATAGGCATATATGGATATCTGTATGTATATGATGGCTGGATTAGACGAGGAATGGCTGGTAAATCTGATGAGTATCACTGAGGATTGAAGGAAAGCGGTTATACATCAAAGGAGAACATGTATTTCCTTTTCTTAGCTGTTTGGTTGTGTGTTTTCGATCCAGGAAATGGTGTTTTCTTCAGATGTGTGAATTTCAATGATGGGGTTTAGCCTTTTTGTATATTTCGATCATTAGCTTTTCTTGTCCGGATTTTGAAGAAAAACTGCCGCTTTCTCCCTACAGGAGTACATGGAAATGGAAATATAGAGAGAGAGAGAGAGAGAGAGATCATCAATATTTCGTCAATGATCAGAATAATAATCTTGTAATCTCTATACACCACATGAACCCAATTGAAATCCTGCCTGAATTTTCATCCGCAAATGAAAATCCTATCCTGTTGAAAAAAACGTTGAAAAGGACAAAAGGTTAATTATTGAAAGAGTTATATTCAATATTCACCGTACTCAGGGAGACAAGCTTCCTATTGGTCTTTTTTTTAAAAAAAAAATTTAAACATTTATCATATTTATCGTATTTTATTTTATAATATCACTTAAAAATAATTTTCATTCGAAAGTTAGTTTATGTAAAAGCAATATGAATATATAACTAGTAAAAATTCTAAAAACTGTATAATATATACGGTATAGAGTGTTTTCAAGGTGGGTAACTTGTAAAATCATAAATAATGTGCATAGAAAAACAAGATAAATGGTTTATATTTAAAAATATTTTAAAAATGATGTATGATCCTATTAGCTTTGGGCCCCAATTAGGTGCACTTGGGTGCAAATATTTATTTATTTTTTTTTAAATTTTTACACAACTATTAATCTAAGTATATTTAACATGTGTATTAATTTTTATTATTTTTATAGATTTTTGGATATTTATTTTGGATTTTTAAAAAGTTAAATGTCACCAATTTTTTAAATAAAAAACTAAAATTGATACAAATTAATACATATGCTAAATATGTTTAGATATATAGTTTTATAGAAAAGTTTCAAATTTTGAAAAAATGAGTTAAATACACTTGAGTACACTGAAGCTAAGTGTACCCGCATTTGAAAATAACCTATTAGTTTGGGCCTCGATTAAGTGCACTCGGCTGCACTTACTTAGCCAATGCTAAAAAACTTATTTTAATTTTTTTTTTATTTTTTCATGAACTTATTAATCTAAATATGTTTAATATATAAATTAAATTTTACCATTTTTGAAGATATGTATATATTTTTTAAATTTTAAAACATGGGTTATTTTAGTAATTTTAACTATTAAAACCGTCAAAAGTACCCCATGTTTAAAAATCTAAGAAAATTATATATGCTTCTTGAAAAATGATAAAACTTAATTTATATTAAATATGTCCATATTAAGAAATTTATAGAAAAAATAATAAAAATAATTAAGAAATAAGTTTATTGACGTGTGCAAAATAAGATATATATTTTTTTTATTGGAATAAGATATTACTTAGTTTAAGCTAATAGGATTATACTGCTTTAAAAATTAAATGAACCCGAGGAGTGTGATTATATATATCATGATGTATTTTAGGCTAAAATACCACATTAATTTATTTTTACAATTAGTTATTTTTATTTTTCTTTGTAAGCTTATTTTCCTAAGTGTATTTAAACTATATACAAAGTTTTGTCATTTTACAATACTTTTACATATATATATATATATATTTTTTAAAAATATCAATTTCAAGGGCATTTAAGTCATTTTGCACCCCTTAAAAAGCTTGATTTTAAAAAATTAAAAATAAATATATAAAAGTATTATAAAATAGTAAAACTTTGTATATAGATTGAATATATTTAGTTAAATATATTTATGAAGAAAAAATTAAAAAATATAATTAATTATAAAAATAAATAAATATTGTATTTTAAACTAAAATACATCGTGATGTATAAATCATACTACTAAATTGAAGGGTAAGCTTGTAGTGGTGGTGAACACGGAATCGTTGCTCTAATAAAATTAACTTAAAAAAATAAATATTTCATATGACAAGCACACTTCTGGCGCATAACGGTTGGTCGACAGCCCGTTAGGGCCACTAAAAGCATGTTGGGTGCGAATCACGAGGCAGGAAAACCAAGGGCGAAGACTCGAGCGATCTCGAATTAGGTGCGATCCAACGGCTATGATCGTTTCGTCAGGAAGTCCATGTCATTTAACTAATGCCACGGAGGAAGGCAATTATTTTACGTAACAAGTGGGTGTTGGCATGGATCACGCTGACGTACGTGCACATATATTGCTGCACCGACTTTTGTTTGTCTTACTCGTAAACATAATCACTATTTCCTTTCCCTTTCATTTCATCTATTTCTACTAATTCCAGCCATTTTCATCCCTCTCAATCCCATCCATGCGCCGTGTACCGTCCAACTAGTGCTAACACGGCCCCAACATTGGTCTTGATGTAATCTAAAGATGCTTTCGAGAATGAATTTTGATCGAAATTTGAAAAATTGTCGTTAACGTGGTATGAAGGAGTTAAAAGTAATTGGACATAAAGACACTAGAAAATTATTAAGAAAATAAGAAAAAAAAATGGAAAAAAAAAAAGAAACAAAAATTTTAAGCAGTTAAGTTGTCAATCACGGCAAATTGCGGTTCCAATTAGCAGTCTGGCAAACAGCTTCCTAATTCATCCCTGGGCTTGCGGCTGATGGGCAGGCACGATCGCAAGGACGACTGGTTGCCAGTTGGATGGCTGGAAGAGCCGCCGCACCGTCGGACGAACTACATGAATGTGTGCATGCCCACTTTCATATAAGTGGATCGCATTGAATTCGGCCAACCTATATATTCATCGCCACTATTAATTAAGATATTGGCTTCAACGTCGCACCTGCTTGTCACGTTAATATTCTGGAGTTTTGTCTTTTAATTACCATCCAATTGGCTGTATCTGCCTCCTCCGATCGATATTATCCATGGCTCAAAGCAAACTGGAATCCGGGTGACATGGTCCTCACTAGGGGTGCTAACGGATCGGGTTGAACGGGTTGGAGCCTGATCCTAAACCTAACCTATTTAATATATCTCAACCCTAATCCGTTTATTAACTCATTTAAAAAACTTCAACCTTAACTCATTTACAACCCATTTAATAAACGGATTAACGGGTTGTTAACGAGTTGTGTTTGTTACTAATTTTCATGCTAAAAATCTTTAATAAAGTCTGTAAATTTAAATAAATTAAATAATTCGAAGCTAACACACCTGAATTTAATTTATTTTGACTTGAAAATATCAGCTTCAATCTCAAGTCATCTCTTTAATGTCACTTCTTGTTATAAATATTACATATATATATTATAATATATTATATTAAATGAGTTATACGGGTTGAACGGGTTAAATAAACGGGTTGGACGGGTTGCGAAGTCTCAATCCTAATCCGTTTTTTAATTAAATGGTTGAACGGGTTGGCGGATCATAACCTATTTATTCAAAAATCCCAACCTAAATACATTTATTAACGGATTGAACGAGCGGGTTAACGGGTTGACCATGACCATTAACACCCCTAGTCCTCACTGCTGAAAGAGACTGCCTCGGTCTTCGGCCGTGGAATAAATGGCCCATAAATATATAGGTCCAGATGCATGCAACTGGCTCAAATTTTCGTTGGGATTGGACCGCCCCATTTGTTAACGGAGACGGTGGGGTCCAGCGGCTTTCCAAGATCACCATTTTCATGCCACAAACGTCGTAAACTTCTTCCGGAAGCGTAAATGCTTGGTTTGGGCTCCCTTAAGCTTATTTTGTCAAATCTAAGTCATACATCTCGTTTGAAATGATACTTTATATATCGTAAAATAAAAATTATTTGAAAAAAATATATGCACGTATCAAACTTGGAGTAAAAAATTTTAATAGGTTTTTTATGTGAATAATTTGGTCGGTTTATATATTATAAAATGTTTTTAATTTTATTCTGTATATGATTATTTCGTTGTGAAAATTTCTTTAATTATTAACTAAATATGGTATATTAAACCTTTTGAATGGTTTATATTTTTTAAAATTAGCTTGGTGAGGCCAAACCAAGGATTTCCACATTGGGGAAGCACCCCTTTCTT
Organism: Annona cherimola; assembly: GCA_030490835.1. Classification (NCBI taxonomy): domain Eukaryota; kingdom Viridiplantae; phylum Streptophyta; class Magnoliopsida; order Magnoliales; family Annonaceae; genus Annona; species Annona cherimola. The sequence goes on along the minus strand of CM059977.1, from coordinate 5,321,874 downwards.
TTCATGCCACTTGTGTATATATATCCATGCCTCATGCCAAAATATTGTAATATTTAGAAAGTGATCCGTCCACAACAACAATGGATTTCCTTTCGCTACCTTGGAATATTTTTACATCGAACAAAATAAAAATAAGCAGACCACAACTCGGCTCAACGGGTTTAATTAACACAGCTCAGTGAGGTCCTCCTCCTACACATGGATATATATTGAGATCTCTTAATCAATCTAACGCCTTTGCCACCCTTGTTTTGAACAATAAGATTGTGATTTTCTCCATAGAGAAATACAGAAAACAGCCCGTTGAATGAGTCACAAATGACCCAAAACTCGTCCCCACAATGCAATGCCACGCTGGCCCATATGCTTTGTCGAATTCCTGCAACATGCGTGTTGGAATTAGTTGGCCACATAAATTATTAGCATTATCTTTTAATAACGGAACAACCCAAGAAAGGAATTAACAAAGGTGCATTTGGTTGATGAAACCAAAGCATCCGTACTGTTGCATGTGCAACACAGTTACACTACAAGAGAACAAATCTTTAGCGACGCCAAAACTTTTATTAATTTTTACATTATAATATTATTGTTACTAAGTCATTATAAATCTTTTACAGAAGGCTTTCATGACAATTTTTTTTTTAAATTTGTTGTCTACGAAAAGGTCACTTTTGCAACATCCAGTAATATTACTGTCGCTAAAACCTTGTTTTTAGCAATGATAATTATTTTATAATTAAATAGCTTTTTTTTATCAAGATGTTAAATGTCGCCAAAAGTTTGTCACGAAATGTAAGTTTTCTTATGATATTAGATTCTCATTTTTATTTTCATGGCTGTAGAATATGAATTACTCCTTTTGTGTGTGTATATATATATATATAGAGAGGGCTGTTCCGGTGTAGCGTCACTTCACCGGAACAGCGGTGTAATGACCCCAAAATGGGCTCCACATAATCATGAAATCATGATCTACTCCACTAATTGTATTTAGGATAATGTATTATATTACCATACCAATTTTCATCCTAATCAGATACTTTAAAGTTGTTATTTACATCAAACTATTTTATTACGTTGGATTTGTACCATTTTCAGATGGGGCCTATATACATATCTGATTGGGATGAAAATTGGTATGATAATAGAATAAATTATTCTAAATACCATGGGTGAAGTAGATCATGATTTCATGATTGTGTGGGGCCCATTTTGGGGCTACTGCACCGTTGTTCCGGTGCAGCGTCACTGCACCGGAACAACTCTCATATATATATATATATAGGTTCGAGAACCACATGAGGCCTATGTATTTATGAACACTTACAAGTTCTATTGTGTTCCATCAAAAAAAATTTATTATATTTGATCACTTTTTTTTAATAAAATTCCTAATTTACTTGAATTTAACTATATGTTGTAAATTCTAATATTACTTGTAGCCACGTAACCATCATTATTTACAAATGCAAACAACTAAGTAATGTGAAATTTAATTATAAGTAATGTAAAAATTGGTTGCATGCAACTATATCTCACTGGCATTTAGCAGCCAAATATTAAAATAAAATTTTAATTTTTGGCAACTAAAATTTTATTGCAAAAGGGTAAATTTTGGTTGCTAAAAAATTGATTGATAATAGTTTACGACTTATTTTATATAGCATTCCTTAAGAAGAAATTTGATTGTCAATAGTCGATAACTATTTCACTTAAATAACTAAATTTACCTTGATTAAAAATATTATTGTAAATCAAAAAAATTTTCATTTTCTATGATGGAATTATTATAAGTAAAATTTTCCTTGCTTATAAAAATAGTATTTTCCCTTAGATGTACTTTTTCTTGCTAAGATTTTTTTAGCTGCAATTGCTAAAAGGAAATTTTCTTATAGTGTATCAAAAGGTAAATAATTATTTGAAGCCAAATTAAATTTATATGCAAATATATTTACTTTATAAGTAGCTAAAAATATGTTGTATTTATTAATATCTATTGTAATGAAAATATAAAATAAAACATATATTTTTGAGTTGATACACATCGCTCGATATATGATCAACCAAATAGGGTGGTAGTACTTTTTTGAGAAAATTTCTCTTATGCGCACAACATGTATTCATAATTCTTATTTTACCCATAACTTTTCAAAATTTTCTTTTATACTTATAATATTTCATCATAAATTTTTATTATACTAATGCAGTGAAAACAACCATTAACTACTCAATTGGAACGACAATTTTGCTCCTTTATAATTTTTTAACTAAAACTATTCAACTTTAATATAACTCCACTAATGTTAGTAAACTATTAGTATGTGATATTATGTGATTCAAATATCATATTCAGGCTAAGTCATTTTAATTAGAAAAATTTTAAAAGGGTAAAATTTTTCAATAAGGTAGTTAAATGTTATTTTGGCTGCATTAGTATAATAAGAATTTATGATAAAATATTATAGGTATAAAAGAAAATTTTAAAACACTATAAGTATTATAGGAATTAGGATTAAATGTTTTGGGTATAATTGTATAAAAGAAATTTTTATTTTTTGTTTGAATGAAGCCATTACCCCAATTCGATTCCAATGTCAAACGGTTGGATCAAAAAATTCTCTAGTAAATTAAATAGCCGAGAAGAAGAACTCAATAAATTAAATAAGTCATATTAAAGTTAAACCTTTGATTTTGTACAATTACCCCCTGATTGTTCTGGTTAAGAAAGGGATAATTTACAAATGTACCTATATAGTTTAACTATAAGTGCAAATATACTCATATAATTTTAAAAATTGCAAATAACTCTATAGAATTCGATCATAATTGCAAATAGACACCATTATTGCACCATCACGTCGTGTATATATTTACAAATATATGCAAATTATATGAATATATTTGTAATTTAAAAATAAAGCAGGTCTATTTAGTTTTGCAAATATACCCAAGCTATGATGAGCAGTAATGATATGATAATAATCGTGAGTATATTTGCAATTGTGGTTAAACGATACTGAGATTATTTACAAGTTTTGAAACTATGTATGTATATTTACAATTATTGTTAAACTATATGAGTATATTTGTAAATTATCCTAAGAAAAGCTTGTCCAAAAATCGCAATTCAATGCACTTAGCCTGTCATTGCCAATTTGTATTATAATCCGAAAATTGCCATCCGCATCTAGTTATAATTAGTATCCTGAAGGTTCTATATTTTGCGGCCATCACGGGGCATGTGAAGGGCCGGGGCTCCAGATACGGATATCTCACATTGCACATGCCGATCACAGTATTTATTTGGAGTTGAAATCTGCCTTCATCATTTTTTCACCAAGTTAACAGGAAAATTAGTTTTCTGCTCTGAATTTTTATCGTTGATATGCTCTTCCACCTAACATGGGTCACATGCTCCGTACCATCGATCCACAAACTCATAAATGGCCGAAAGATTAAAAAACAAAATGAGAAAAACAATCAGACAGCACTCTGTATGTGACCAACATCACCATGTAATGGTCGTCCTTGCCTATTTTTAGAGGACGGTGATCCCATCGGCTGTCTTTGTTGGGCAGATTCAAGACAAGATGATCACAAAACGCTCGCAATTTCATTCACTCGTTTGTCCATTGCAAAAGTAGGGAAATTATTTCTCCACGCGGTCATATATATTTGTAGTTTTGTACCCTTTGGATGAATATTGCTATCAGAATCAACCGGCGAGTAAACCATTTAATTGTTAGGATTGGTTGAAATTAATCGATTCCAGCGGTTTGAACCTAAATGCAACCGGTTCGACCAGGCCACGGTCTCATACGATCCCAATGGTAATTTTAAATATTTGCGAATGAAATGATTCAAACCTGCCAGCCGGTTCCCCAGTCCAATTCAGTTATGCATTGCGATAACATCGGTAAACGAATTGCAAATAAATTATTCAATGGTCTCAAATGCAATTCGGAAAATGGCTGAGAATGGGGCCGATAAAATCCTTGGAATATGATCGGATAGTAGTTATCCGATCCAAACCCACAAACCTAATAAAGGATCATTAATTTGTGGGAATTTCCGCATCTTGATACCCAAACCATTTTTCACTTGCATAAGCCCCAATTCCAACTCTCTAAAAATTAATTAAATTCAGGAAGAAAATGAAAATCTGAAGCAGTTAATCAGTTACCTTCTTCATGGTATACGCCAGGTGTTTGGAGCTGAACTTCTCAAAGCCGTCGTAAGTCCGCCGAGCGCACCGGAACGCATGCACCTGCATGGAATCGGGCATGTCCGACGAAACGACCTTCACATGAAGGAAAGCTGCTGCGGTCGCGACGGTGGACTCGACGTGCGAGACTGATTTCCTTCCCTCCACCACCTGATGACCACGGCCCTCCCTTTCCTTCTTCATTCCATCCCCACAAGCCTTCCACTTCCTCATCCCTCCTCCTCCGTTCTGTGAAAAGGACTTAACAGTCTTCCCCTCTACTGCCACTACATTTTTTGATCCGGGCATCAACTTCCCAATGCCGAAGTTGTGCAAGTTGATGGAGGCCTTCTCTTGCTTCCCTGCTTGGACTTGCATTATTCAGGCTTCCTAGCTGCAGGCCTCACAAGTCTAAGATATATAAATAAGGCATGAAAAGATTCCATGCCTGAAATGAAATCATCGGGTAGCTAGTATGGGGAGATTTGTAAAATGGTGGTGCGAATAATAAAAGAGGCATGCCATGTGTTGCTGCCTTTGATTAAGGGAGATGAAAGAGTGGCTGTGAGTAGAGGCAATGGATATTTTGTTTTGATGTGGATTGGTGGGGGCCCTGGCGGGCCAAAAACATCTTTGTCCTAGGTGTTTTTGTGGTGTTGGAGAAGTAGTCGGTCCCCACCCGAAAGGAAGGCTAGATGCATGATTGGGTTTCCCACCCAGCTAGGTCAATGCCCTTGTCTTTCGGTCATAGGATACAGGTGAACAATGTATGACGTGGCCATTAACGTCCAACGTCGATATTTTCATAATAATTTCTTCCATCACGAGTTTTCCATAAGAACGTCTCATACGATATGACCCAAAACCAAAGGAGAGTTCAAAGGGAACTTATGAAATCTTGAATGAGCAGATCAAGCTTTTTGTAATTCTAGTTTTATAATGCGACCTTCACTGACAAGGGAGTCGAATTAAAATGAGTGACATATACATAGACGAATGAAATCATCATAAAGAAGAGAAAAGGGCTATTATTAAGCCAGCCATTCTTGCTTGAGTAAGGCACCATCTTTTCATGAGAAGAAAAAAAAAAAAAAAAAGGCCAGCATTGAGCTAGTGTCGCCAGGTGGGCGGAGATATTGAATAATTGGCCTTCACCCAGCAGGTTCTTGTCAAGGTCACGGTAGACGTTTCTCCTATGTCCCTTGACGAATTTGAGTGTGCATGCAATGCACTCCACACAATATAATTAGTAAAGAATTCTGTGGATTTTCTGATATGCGATTATTTCTATAAAAGTTTTCACCTCTTTCTATCATATCAGCTTATAGCCAGAATGCCATTTAGATTGATTAATTATCAAACTAATGACAAGACAATTTATTTTGATAGACCGTGTGTGAATCTCTCTGTGCTCGCGCATGTGTGACGCTTTAGTTAAACTAGCGGCATTTTGCTTTGTCATGTGCCCCGGCCAACAAAGATCTTGATATTTGGTGATGCCTGCTTCACCATTGGATGGGCGTTGTACGCAATGGGTTGCCAGCTATTGCTGCTGGAGTTTGGTGAAGCTGCACTGTCAAACAGAAAACGACCAGATCAGGAAGAACGTCGGTAGCCATTGATGGGGCTCAGCATCACCGATAATGCAACGTCCACAGCACAACTGCTGCCAAATGGAGGAGGAACTTGATAGCAAACCATTTCTCATCGAACATTGCACATTCAAGCAGAACACACGTGCAAAATTTTCATTTTATGTGGGCCGGTTCACCCTAAGTGATGAAGTTAGTGGGCCTCTTCTCATTTTCATAAGCCGAAAGCATTAATTAACAATGTGGGATATATGGGAACTCTGCTTAGTTTCATTAAATCAACTCCAGCTAGTACAAACCAACTGATTGATTTAATCCTGCTGGGAATTCCAGCAGACATGAACAACAAAACTACCCCTAAAATTACAATTTACCAGTCCTCCCTTCCAGTCAATGGCTTGGTTGGATTTGAGGGTGTGAGCCGCAGATCAACGCTACCCAACAGGATTAACATCCCTCATCATCTATCAAGGCAGAATAGCTGAAGTTAGTAAAACAACGCTTAATTAATAATATTCAGCCATACATGCATACGTTGTGTTTTAAAAGAGCTAAACCATCAGAACCAGGAAAATCTAGAGATGGTCCTAGGAGTCATAGTTGGAAATTTTGAATGAAATGAGATAAAGAGTGCTGTCAGCATCTAAACCACGATTCCAAATAAGTCTGGGAATCAGATTCACCAAGGCAACAACAACACGAAAAGGTTAAATATTTGATAGAGAGAGGAAAATCACATCATGCAGATATTCCGAGCAAGCTAGATAACTGTAGGAAAGAGATGCCATTTTCATTTAGCTTCTACGGATGGGAAACTAAGAAAATAAGTCTCCTTGGAAAAAGTGGAATGCGGCTACTTAGAGGAAAGAGATGCAGCAGGATTTTGGGCCCAAAAATAAATAGTTGGTGATGACTTTGGGGACCACTAAATAAGTTGGTTTCAATCATAATTAATGGGCGTGAGTAGCTAAACAATTTATTAGTAGCAAGATGATACCTCCTCGGATTTTTTGAGCAATTTGTTGGTCAATCCTAACCATGGAATGTTATTTCAGGAGTGATTTTCTGGAGAATCAATCTCGTCGTAGAAATGTGCAAGGATTTTCATGTAGCCGATGAACATTTGAAACGTTGGCTCATGCAAGGGCCATGCATCCATTAACCTTCGTTCCAAGCCCACTTCCACAAATGGCAGCAACTCCCCTCCACACTCTGGTAGGCTATAACAAAAAGAAAGAAAAGGAAAAAAAGATAATGCGAAAGGCAGGAGCCTCTTTTGACTCTTCCACTGAACTTTGTTCCTTCGTACATTTCATTTCATTTCAAATCTCTCTCTCTCTCTCTCTCTCTCTCTGAGTTTGGTGTGAGAAAATTGCAGAAATGGGGGCTTCTTTCAGCCCAAAGCCATTCATGGTCTTCTCATCTTCAGCTTTGGACTGAAGGGAGCTCCTAATTCTTCTCTTTTCCTTGTGTTCTTCCATCAGATCTCCACTTGGAGCAGGATTAAATAGGTACGTTCAAGAGGTCCGTTTTCCATAAACTGAAATGGAGGCTTTATGAAGGCATGTGGCAAGTTACATAGGCTGAATTGCACGGATCATGCGCATGCATTTCACCAGCTTTTTCTGACGGGGGTCAAACCCAATGGCCTTGTTGCGCATGCATGCACCATGTTTTACGGCGGATGCACTCGGTTCTGTTTCTGATTTTGCTTTGCAGAAGTTCTACAACTTGATCAACCATATTTTGTTTGGTCCTGCTGGACCCTGACGATCTCCACCTACTGCTTAGACCTGCATCGCCTCCATACATACCTCCATACATACACACAAATGATTCGATGCTGTTTCTCATCATCAGAACTCGGAAGGAATTGAGTTGCTGCAGCATCATTTTCTCTCACTAGAAACACTGGTCATGCGATCAATTGATTCTCCCAAGGATTTCGTGTTTCAACGACAGACAGACATACATACATATATAAGTGTGGAAAAATATTTCTGTAATGCCCATTGCATCAGAATTTTTACCAAATCTTCAATCACACACACACACAAAAGAATTTTTATCAAGTCTCGCAATTTGGAGACCGGTTCGGTGCTTGCGCAAAATCTACTTTGGTTATTTTTATGTGTTACAGATAATTTAAACTTCTCTCTCCGAATGGTATGGCTCATTGGGGCCTTTGGTTGAAACATCGAAATTATTTCGATTAGAAATTTATCATTATTATTATTTTTTTTGTTTTGAAAAAGTGATATACAGCCTATATGATTTGGGGAAGCGATTCAGTGGAAACATTTTTCACTTCCCCCCTGATGTAGAAATGCTTAGTTTGGGCCATTCAAACTGATTTTATACATTCTCATCTAAACAATTCATCTGGCTTGAAATCAGGTTTTATATTGGGAATGCTTTTATGAAACTCATCTTTTATATTCTAAATATTTTGATGGTTGATGAAAGATCCAACCCATTTATTATATTTAGCATTATTTGTAGTATCTTAAAAATCTTTTATTTGTTTAGTATCACTGTGCATAAGTCTCATCTATACATATGTAAATCAATATAATAAAATAATTTAATATTAAATATCAACTTCAAAGTTATATTTTTAGCATCTAAACCATCTAAAATATCATTTTTATATGGATAAATAATTTTATAAAATATTATTATATTCGAATATATATACATGAATGCATCTAAGCATTTTTATCAATTCGCATACGAATATATCTATTTTTGAGCAAATGTGAACTATGCGCATCTTTGACTTGGATAAAACTTGATGTCCTAGATAAACAAATGATGCTAAATACAATGAACAGATTGTTCATTGAATTTATTAAAAAAATTTATAATTAAAAACATGTGCATGCATCAAACTTAACGAAAAAGTTTCAACATGTTTATATATATTATAAGAATTTAAATTTTTTAATGCAGATTATGATTACTTCATTGTAAAAAAATTATTTTATTCCTAACTAAATATAATATAATAAACATCTCCGGTGGTTTGGATTTCATATCGGTTTTGTGAGTGAGAGCCCAAATCAAGTATTTCTCATTTGAGGAAAGCCGTAAATGATCACTACCCTAGGACTTTTAAGCTTACAGACGCAACACACTATAACAGAACTAACATTTTTTTTGTTACAAAAAGCTCTATTTAGTGGCGTAAACAATTATCGTTGCTAAAAACTAACTTTTAACCATGATAATATAGCATATGTTGAAAAAGTTACCTTTTATCATTAAAATAATCAACTTTGGCCTTATTTTATGTAATCAAGCTACATAGACCTAATTTCATATAACCCTATCCATTTTAAAATGTTAATGATTAATGCAAAATCTAATTTATTTATTATATTTAACATCATTTATTTAGCTAGAAGATTAAATCTTATTCAAATCAAATATGTGCATAGGTCACATTTGCTAGAAGATAAACATATTTATATGTAAATAAGAAAAAAATATTTAGATTCATTTATATTTATATTGTAATATAATAATATTTTATATAATCATTTATCCATATAATAGTGATATTTTAGATGGTGTAGATATTGAAAATACCACTTAAAAATTAATATTTAATATTAAATTATTTTATTAAGTTGATTTTTGTACATTTATGGATAAGTCTCATATATAATGATACTAAATAAATTAAAGAATATCCATGATAATATAAATGATATTAAATACAATAAATAAAGTAAATTTTTCATTAACTATCAAGGTACTGAAAACGAAGGGATTACTTGGAAGAGTGGTCTGTAAAATTCTTTTGTAACAGACTTATAGTGACTTTATACTATTATAGTGTAAATATGTAGCAACAAAATATTTGCCTCACTAAAAGTTATTTTCTTATAATGGCGATCGATTCAGTGAATAGTAGTGCACTCTTTTGATGCTGTTTTTCGATTTCCGGTTGTCGGCCACCTGTTGGGTCATGCGTTTTTTTTATTATGAATTTGTTATTAGTGCCTTCGTACTATGGTTCATCTTTTAAAATTTCGGCAGAAAAATATATTAACTAAAATGAGGTTGCTGAAACGATATTTGAGTGGTAAAGTAGAACTGGGAAGGATTTCAAATAAAAATAATTAAAATTTCCTTAAGTAGTGAATAATTACCCCCTGAAGTATATCCCTAAAATAAAATCACTGTCTATTAAAATGAGAAAAAGTAAATTTATAGAATTTTGTCATGAGCAACAGAGACCAATGGTGATACCAGAGCGCGTTCACCAAAGTAGAAAGCTGTAGAAGAGCAAAAGAAAAGGAGGGGCGTCGGGAGAAGGGTAAAAATATGATATTGGCGTTTAGGCCTGTTTGGATGGCAGATGCTTATTTTTTTTTTAAGTTGTAAATCAGTTTAATCATTGCTCCTTCCTTCCAAAATCGAAATTGGTGTTCCCTTATGGGGCGCCGTTTGTGCCGGCAGGCCTGTGTTTGTAACCTGATGAATCTGAGTTTAGAAGAGAACATGAACAACAATGCTTTCATACTTTCTACCTTCATCTCCTTTTCTAATCATTATCAAACTTGGATGAAATCTGCAGAGTCCCACATCCAGTGTACCGCAGATCAGGTAACTGACAGTGTACTGCAGATCAGGAAACTGACATCGTTTCTTAACACCGAATACCTGGAATCCTGATTGCCAAAATTGCACAGTTAAGCTGCCAGTTCTGAGTACCACTTCAAGTTTCCTGTCTCTTTCTCCAAGAACTTCATTTCTAGTCCCAAACACTCCACCATCCTACATATCTCCTCTGCCTTTGGATGTGATCTGTCATCCGAAGAGAATCCATACATGTGCGTGGCACCATCAATATGACCAATGTCCACCCAGCTGAATCCAACCTCCTTCTTCACCCCCCTCTCTCTCATGAGTTTTCTTATTTTTGCTACCTTTTCCCATTCCCCATTCTCAGCATATATGTTAGACATCAATACATAAACCCCAGACTCCATGGGACCCATCTCCATCAAAGCATCAGCCACTCTCTTTCCAATCTCAAAGTTTCTGTGTATCCTACAAGCCCCAAGCAAGCTTTGCAAAGCAGACAGTCCAGGCCCTGTTGGCATTTGTTTCAAAAATTCTTCTGCTTCATATAGTTGCCCAGCACGGCCTAACATATCCACCACACAAGCAAAATGCTCTGCAGATGGCTCGATATGATAATCTCCGACCATCGAGTTAAAGACTTGGCGGCCGACATCAACCATCCCTTTGCGACCACATGCAGCCAATACAGCAAGGAATGTGATTCCATCAGGCTTCACTTCAGCTTTTTCCATCCTTCTCAATAAATCCATCACAGCTTTATAATCCCCATGTTGAGCATGGGATGAGATGATTGTAGTCCATGCTACTAGATTTTGCTGAGGAAACTCATTGAAAACCTCTTGAGATTCTTCAATGCTCCCTCTTTTAGCATACATGTCAAGAAGTGCACCTGACACAACTTCATCTGTGTTCAAGCCAAGCTTTATTATCCAGCAATGGAACTGCCGGCCATGCATTAAGGAAACTGCATCAGCAGATGCAATGGAGCTGAGTATGCTTCCGAAGGTGAATTGATTTGGGTTCTCTTGCCATATCATCAAAGAGAAAACCTTCAGAGCTTCTTGACAAAGCCCATTTTGAGCATACCCAGACATCAAAGCATTCCATGAAACTACCTCTTTGTATTTCAGTTCATCAAAGACCTGTTGGGACTCTTCCATTAATGTGAATTTCGCATACATTGTAATCAAAGAATTAGAAACATTTGGTTCAGACAAAAAACCAGCTTTTAAGCAAAACACATGAACAGTTTGACCATCTGTCACTAAATTCTTGGAGGAAATGGCATGGACCACTCCAATAAATGTAACATCATTTGGGTAAACTCCATCCTTTAGCATGCAAGAAAACAGAAAAACTGCATTTATCTTGTCCATTGAGATGATTGTTGTCCAAGAGATGACATCTCTTTCAATCATGTTTGCAAAAACCATGTACGCATCTTGGAGCATCTCGCACTTCGAATACAGCGATAGGAGGGCATTTGAAATAGAGAGATGTTCCCCATACCCTGCTTTTACTGCAAGGCCCTGCACTTGCCTCCCAACACATAAGTTTCTTTCGTGACCACAAGCTGATATAGCACCCGTAAAAGATACGTGATCAAGTTCCAAGTCTTCTTTCAGCATTTCCCTGAAGACACAAATTGCTTCTAGCCCATGATTCCCTTCTTGTGTGTATCCAGAAATCAAAGCGTTCCAAGAAACCAAATCTCTATGGTGCATTTCATCGAACATCCGTTTTGCTTCTTCCACAAGATAAACCCTCGCATACATTGATACAAGAGCATTGCCGACAAACGTCTCTGACTCAAATCCAAACTTTAATAACAGGGATTGCAATTGCAGTCCGAGACCCAGGTCCGGAATTTCCGAACAGAAGCTCAAAGCGGTAGTGTAAGTCCAAGCATCGAAGACAATACCAGTTTTGTGCATGAAAAGTAAGAATCTGCATGCATCATAGCTCTCACAGAAACCCGAGAGAATGGTGTTCCAAGAAACAATATCTGGATCCGATAAAGTTTTAAATATAATCAGTGCTAGGTCATGTCTTCCCGATTTGGAGTACATATTCATGAGGGAGTTTGAAACGGCAATATATGAATCGAGACCAGACGAGATCGCCACTGCATGGATCTGAGCACCGGAAGTCAGGTCCCCGCAGCAACATTTCAAAGAGATTGATAAGGCGACGTGATCGATGCCATCGGACCAGCCCAATCGGAGCTGCCTGTGGATGGTTTGGAAAGCATGGAACGGCAAATGTTTGCTCAAACGCTTCAGCATAAGGATATGTCTCGAGCTCAGTAGTTGCTAGATCCCCCTTCTTCCTCACCAAAACCCCCCACAGGCCTCAACCTCATTCTCCTCCCGATTCCCGCCAAGTTCCAAGTCTACTGCGCTGTCTGGGGTCCAGACCTCCGGACTCCAGTTGGTTTTACTAAATAAATAATATTAATTATTGTAACTTATTAATTAATTATTATTATTATATATTTCCCATAAATGTTTCTTTTGTTCATGCAAATAATTTGTTTGGAGACCATGGTATGTTAAATAATCATTGACAATTTAGGCCACTCATAAAATTTATCTCATTTAAAATCGAATATACACATTAAAATACATCCTTCTTTAATATATCCAACATGTGCTTAATTTTAGGTTCATTTGGATGAATCTAATAAAAAATATAATGGAAAAGTATAGAAGAGATGATTTCGGCTGTGAATAAGGCATTTTTTTCAAAAAAACAAAAAAACAAAATAAAATAAAATAAAAGAATATAGGCTATGGTAGAAAAAAGTTAAAAAGTTTTTGGGATGGATTCCATTGCATGTGCATAGACGATGATTGAATTGTTTTTCTCATTACTCATACAATCTCTCATTTTTTAATATATAATAATTTTACTTTTTTTCATTCCCAATAGTATCTTTACTATTTCTAATAATATCTTTCATTTCTAATAAACAATAGTCCTTACTGTCCTCATGGACACTATCTCATTCCTTTGATACTTTCCCACGCGGGCAGTAAAGGGTGTAGCCGTGACACTACCTCCCAATATGACACGCCCAGCCGAATAAAGCTTAATATTCTACATGGTAAGTTTTCCAAAATCTATAGAATCTAGATAAGGATAATAATATGTATAATGTATCCCAGAGCTATTAAATTACAATAAATGATGACTTAGAAATAGGATGTTCAACTTCATGTAAGATTTCGAGAGTTTTTATGTTTATATAGTTTCATGCATGTGCTGAGACTAGCCTTGGCCCTTGGAGGCTTTTTATTCAAGATGCTGATGCTGAACAGGATTGATTATTTGTGTTTTGAGGTCTGATAATGATTTGAGCATTGTTATTTATTTTCTTTCCGTTACGATTTTTTATTATCATTGTCATCTTTGGCCAATTACTGTGATGCAAATGGATCCCCTTTTTTTTTAACATTTTGCAGTTCTTGGGTGGTGGATTGTGGTTACATAGCAAGTCAGCAAAGAAAGCTGGTTGATTGTAGTCACACAGAGGGTCAGGTGAGCCATGACGAGGCACTACAGTTCAAATCCACTCAACAGAACAGCAGAAAGACAAAAAAAGAAAAAAGAAAAAGGGCCGTATGATTTCACGGTATCAAATATGTGTCATGCCTTCTTCTGTCTAGCTCAACTTGTGAAACTGCACTACGTTCTTGATAGACTCTAGACTAGATTACACTACATCCCACATAATACGAAGACAAAAATTTCTACAGCACACATCTGTCGCCGTTTCCTTACTGATAATAACACTTCAGCATGAGATCTGCAGAAAAAAGCACAACAAAACACCTGAGCAATCAAGAAGATAGGTTCAGTGAAGAATGAATATTATTTGGCATGCGGTACCAGAATCCTGGACGGTGAAACCCATCTAAGGTGGATTGGCAGAGAGTGGCAGTTCAAGAATTAATCAGCCTGGCAGATATGCTGTTAGAAAAGCCATCCCTCTGAATTTCATCTATCTAGAGAAATGGACAATGGGTGATTGCAAATGGAATTCCAAATCCTAATCACCAACCAATCAGGTCAATGACATTTAATGAATCTCATTATAGGCGGACATCAGATTATAACTATAAAATCAAAATCGTGAAGAATGTTATGCAATTTGAAGTACTTACAACAGAAATGGCAAGGTGCTGGAACACAACCATCATAGTTTTTGACTTCATCAGTCGAGGCAGCATACAAGCCACAAGCATCTCTACTACTGCCAGCCAGCCATTCACATATTTGTCAAGTTGTCAAAACTTGAGTTCGATCTTGCAGTATATTCAGCAACAAGTTTAGAAAATAGAGATGACTTGTTCTCCAACAATTTATCCGGGGAGTCATGCTCCGCAATAAGGCCTGATAAGAGAAGCAGTAAGTGAGCAAATGCAAAAGATGGGGGGAAGAAGAGGATGAAAGCTATGCATGCATGCTTGTAATTTGTACGGTACTAACCATTATCAAGAAGTAAGACCATGTCACTATCAAGAACAGATGTTATCCTATGTGCAATGGTGATGACTGTACAATCTGAGAACTCCTGCCTCAGCGTTTGTTGAATTAGATTGTCAGTCGCAGTATCCACTGAAGCTGTTGCTTCATCAAGCACCAAGATCTTGCTCCTCTTCAGCAGCACTCGACCAAGACAAACCAGCTGCCGCTGACCCATGCTCCAGTTCTCCCCGTTTTCAGTCACTGCCATTACCATGAAGTTCAGATGCCGTAACAGGCTAAGGAAGAGCAGACAGAATTTTGGTACTGGTATATCATTGAGGGATCCAACCATCATACATACCATAAAAAAGGCACAGGTACCATCAGACTGACTACTTAAGAACTTCTTGTGCATTTTATTTAAATGGGTCATCATGAAAAAGCAAATTCGTCCAACAAAAACTGAAATCCGAAATATTCTAATTGAAATCAACGTATAAAATATCAAAAGCCAAGCTCAGACTCTTTCTAGTGAACCTTCTGTCACTAAAGAATGGCCTAGTTTCAGAACTGAAAATATTATAGAATAAAACAGCACCCACTAAAACTGCTTAGTCTTTATATCACACTAACTAGATAGGACAAAGTACCTGTTGCGTCAAGCTTTCCTTCCTTTTTCCTTACTTCATCACCAAGTTGGCATCGATCTAGCACCTAAAACAGTAAATAATTGTGCACTAGTTATCTTGCTATATACTGAATTTCAAACATGAGAGTGCCATGAACTTGTACGCATTTATGGTAAAATGAAAGGTACCTCCCAAATCTGTTCATCTGTATACTCTTCAAGAGGGTCAAGGTTACTTCGCACAGTCCCCTCAAACATAGTTGGTTCTTGGGGGATGATGCTCAACCTGGATCGCAGATCATGCAGACCTATACTAGAGATGTCAACACCATCAATTAAAATCTGACCACCGACCGGATCTACGATCCGGAAAAGTGTCTGTATGAGTGTGGATTTTCCACTTCCTGTCCTCCCAACAACTCCAGTTTTTGTTCCCCCTGGGAAAGTACATGTGATACCCCTTAAAACAAGAGGCAAGTGGGGAGTATAACGGACCTGTCATCAAAGTTTCCAAATAGATGTTAAAAAATATGAAAATGGATGCACATAAAAATAGAACTCTGTGAAAAGCGTATAATATATCCCCCTACATCCTTTTCCATGATAGAGCAGGTGTAAGTTCAAACCAACAAAATTGATGTGGTTCATTATCATTGAACGATCTGATTAACATAAAAGTAATGGGGAGAGCAATATCAATTGTTGCATGTAGCATCAAAGAGAAAGGAACAATTATAGAAACTGTACTCTATTCCGCAAATTGCTAAATTTAAAAATATGTGGTCATATTTTTTTAAAATAAAAAACTGGTCAAAAAGGTAAAGATTGAGGATTCATTGGTTACAACCAAGCTTTAGCATTAAGAGACTTGAGCTCACCTGCAAATCATGAATATCAACTTCTCCTTTGGTTGGCCAGTTAAGTTCTGGCCTATTTGTTTCTACAATAAGAGCGGGCTCACTAGGAATGTTTGTATATTGAAGTATTCTTTCAACGGAGATAATTCTGTTCTCAAGATTGCACAGATTCCAAATGACCCAAGCTACAAGCATGTTCAGATTAAGGCCATATGTCACTGCCAAGCCTGCGATGCCTGAAAAAGAGGATAAAAAGAGTAAGATTCATATACTTCAAGCAAAAGATAACAAAGGGTTTGAGGACATTCCAAATAAATGTGGCTATGAGATCCTTAAGATAGAGATCTGCAATATGTATTATGATCATTGGTTCTATGATTATCAACATGGAACAAATATATCAGTAATCAGACCATAGACCACCGACTAGATGGTGTACAGCTGACAGAGAGGGGAAACAAAAACTATCTTCACTGAAAGAATCCAATCTTTTATTCAGAAGACTGAAACCAAATAACACAAAGGTAAAAGTAACTCCGAAGGATCTCTCTGTCTCAAGATTTTAACTTGTTCCAGTCACAGTAAGGCTCATCTGATTAATGAACTAGATCACAAAAACCAACAACTAGAAGAACATGCTAAACAAAAGAATGATGCATAACCCACTCAAAATCATGCTATTCCTTGAATGAAGTTATACCTGGATCAATTATTCCCTGCGGGATAGATATCAAGAATACCAAAGAAAAAGCAAACACAATGGATGAGAACATATCCAAGCGGAAGCACAACCATTCCATTGCAGCAGCAATATGAAACTTAGGCCTTGAATAGCCATCAATCAGCTTCAGGTTGGTGTCCGCAAACCTAGACTCCTGGTCAAAACTCCTAATTGTTGCTGATCCGGACAAAGATTCAGCAAAGTGCTGTATGTTTGGAGCCTTGCAGACTCCAACAAGACGTGATAGTTCCCGTGCTGTAGGTATGTAATATTGCTGCAGAATAACCACCAAAACAGCATTGGTTGATAGTTAGATGATGAGGATGAGGATGATGACGACAACAACAACAACAAACAATGCTAGAATATGGTAAAAGATTTTTAAAAGAAAAATAAGAATTCATAGAAGTGTATGTTCTAAAGCCATTTGCATTCTCTAGTCTAGTGCTACGACTCCTCACATATGCTCCATACAAGCCATTACCTGATACCAAATGCAGATTGCAACTGCAGGAATGAAAACTATGAAAACCTGCCATGCAACCTGGGACATTACAGCAACGATTCCCAGCAGCTGAATGATTGTAAAGGCACTTGACCCAATTTGAAATGGAATGTTTAGATCTACCGTACTTTGATCAGTTGAGGCCTGTGAAAGAGAGAGAAATCTTACTACACAAGGGATATATAAAAATTGGCCTCAAAACCTCAGGTTTGATTCAAAGGGAAAAAAAAAAAGGTATCTTACTCTGTTGAGGATTCGACCACTTGGAGTGGCATCAAAAAATGACATGGGAGCTCGGAATATACAAGTATGCATCTTACTGAACAATAGAGTTGCTGTTTTGTATCCTGCTGTAGAAACAAGCAATGCTCTTGCAAGGATACAAAAGGAGCTCCCAATGGCCAAAGCAACATAGACAAGAATAAGAACAAGGCCCTCAACAGGAGCTTTTGCATCTTTGGACACTGGAGCAGCCCAAGCCATCCAGTAATTGCTCCCAATCTGAAGAAGCTGAAAGAGAACCATAGCCAACAATATAAATGGTACAAGAGCTCCACTGTATGCTGTTGTAACATATTTCCAATAGACTGATAAGCCAACCCTTCCTTTTTCCCTCTCTTCTTCTTGAACAAGCTGTCCCTTCTGCTCGCTTATTCCATCTGTTTTACCATTCTGATCATTTCTCTTCTCCGTGTGCAGGTCTTGTTCAGTGCTTTCACTTTGAGATGAGCCACTTTTCAGATTTATAGTTTGTTCAGAATCAGGTCCTCTCTCTTTAGGATCAAGAGCTGACAAAGCTTGCCTATGTGCACCCACAAGTTCCATAAAAGCGGTTCCTAAATTTAGAATGTCATTGTACTTTCCAGCTTGAGTAATCCTACCATCTCTCATCACCTGCCAAAATAGAGAATCTCTTTTATGCATTCTTGATGCATGCGGCATAATTGTTAAACCATTGGAAATGAGATAAAGCATGAAATGCACACCAGGATGAGATCTGCAGTAGGTAAAAACTCCACTTGATGGGTAACATAAATCACTGTCTTGGATCCCAACATTCCCAGCAGACACTCCTGTAAATCAATATGAAAAATATTAAATACAGAGAATTGATTGATGAATTGCAGTTCATTAGGTGGTGGGTATTTAGACATTAGTTCTAAAAGGATTATCTATTAAACCAGAGTTTAGTCAGCTCGGCTATCAAGGCAAATCATTTCCAGCTCTGTACTTCGGTTTAATTAACCAAGTGCAAAATTCCCATTATCCAGCAAGCCCTTTGGTTTAGAAACTTTGTTCCTCCTGCATATGAGACATTAATATGGTAATCTAAAAATTCTCGTTTTCCACCAAATTAAAACTTTTAGATAGATATAAAAATGTCAGGGAAAACCCAATTCAAAGGACATCGAAATCCGTTCTGTTTTGCATCTTCACCCCTAGTTAATTCCAAAAGTCATAGTCGTGCAAGTGGTAGCTTCATGGGTGACTTGTGATCAGACCAACTATTAACAACTAGGCACAGCTAGTTCCTCATGCAATATCAAGAGTATCCATCAAACAGGGTGTCTACTACAGGTGAAAAAGCAGAATAAAACCAGAACCAGGAAGAAATATAATACATGCCTGAAAGAGATGGGTTCCTGTATGAGCATCAACTGCACTGAAAGGATCATCAAACAAATAAATGTCTGCATCCTGGTAGAGAGCACGAGCAATCTGTATTCTTTGCTTTTGTCCACCGCTCAAGTTGATCCCTCTCTCACCGATGATGGTCTGATCCCCAAATGCTAGAATTTCCAAGTCTTTCTTCAGTGAACATGCTTCGAGGACATGATCATATTTCTCTCTGTCCATTGCTTTACCAAACAAGATATTCTCTTCAATCGTCCCACTCTGTATCCAAGTAGATTGAGCAACATAAGCCTTGGTTCCACATACTTCAACTGTCCCAGACAACTTGTGCAGCTCTCCCAGAATGCAAGCAAGCAAGCTGGACTTTCCGGACCCAACTGTTCCACAAACAGCTACTCTCATCCCATGCAACACTTGAAAATTCAATTCCGAAAGCGTTGGTTTTGCAGAAGAAAGATCCCAAGAGAAATTCCCACTTCTTATTTCAACTGCCACATTGGAACTGCCTTCTGGCAGCTTCTCTACCACGTCCGGCCGAAGGTCCTCAAGGCATAGGAATGATGCAATCCTATCAAGAGAAACCTTTGTCTGAACGATCATGGAAATAGTATCAGGGAGATTATAGATCGGCTCCTGAAGCACCCTGAATGTTGCTAGAGCAGACAGTATCTTCCCCGATTCTAGAGGTATTCCCATGAGCATACAAGCTCCAAATGTCACTACAGACACAAAGGTGGGTGCGGCATAGAAAATAAATGTAGTCATAGCATTTGAATAGAGATACTTCATCAACCAACTTGCTTCCACCTTCCTCAGCTCAACTATCTTGGATAAGAACTTCATCTCCCACGCTTGCAGCTTCAGAATCCTCATGTTCCGCAGGATCTCCGAAGTCGCTTTCATCCGGACGTCTTTGGATTTCATGACACCGTCCTGATACTTCTCTTGCAACCGACCCAAAGGAAGATTCATCAGTATAACAATCAGCGTGGCAATGAATGCAGCTACCGAAGCCAGCCCAAGATTCACATACAAGATTAGCAGAGCAAGGGCAACTTGCACCGGCACCATCCAAAGATCATGCATATGCCAACTAAAATCCCCAATCCTCCCTGCGTCGACGCTCATGATATTGATGATCTCGCCGCTCGTGCGAGTCTGCCTCGAGTGGTTTGATAACGTGAGACCCTTTCTGTATATCATCGCCACTAAGGCTGCTCGACACCGAATTCCCGCCTGCTGGAGTGCGAAGAACCAATAGCGCTGTGAAAGGCATTCAACAAGCTTCGCAACGAAGAACGCTGACACCAAAAGATAGCCTTCATTTGCGAATGCTTCACGGCCGCTGATGTACTGAACAAAGGCATCAATGAGGTAGGGACCCACGTAGGAAGACAGTGTGTATAGAAGCGCATAAAAGGCTGTCAGCAGTACTTCTTTCCACACAGAAAAGACCAAAGCCTTGGCCAATTTCAGCGACCCGACTCTGTTGCTACTAGTGCTACTGCTGGCAGTGTCAGCAGTACTGGTGCTGGCGGCATCTTCCTCGAGCTTACTGCTGAAAACAGAGAAGACCCCGTAAACGCTGTCTTTTTCCGCAAGCTGAGGAACGTCGTCGAGGTCTAATGTCTTCTTGTAACCCACTTTGAGCAGCGGGTTCATCCAAGAGAAGGTAAGAATGCTGAAAAGACTAGCGTTTGCGTAGGCAGTTATGTTATCTTTCCCACTCGCGTGGGAAGAGACATGGATACCATTTCCATTCAGAAGAGGCTCCTCAATATTGCCTGCTTCTTCTGTTTCTCTGGTCTTCTTCCCGAACAATCCCGCAAAACAAAGAAACAAGCCTACGAGAACCGACCCAAAATCCAAAACCCACAAATGGATCAGGAGAATTTCAAGTTTTAGATAGTGGACAAGGTCGAGTACGACGAAAGAACACGACAGGAAGAAGTAGAGGTACCACCAAATCCTAAGCAAAATTGGGAATTTCTCCTGCTCCGAACGACGGAAGTCGAAATACAAATACATTGAGATTGTACACCAAGCGAGAGTTCTAAGGACTAAATCGAATTGGGTTAGTAGATTTTCATCCGACCAACCATTCCGACACCAAAATAAGTTGAGAATACAGAGGACGAAATGAAACAGGGCGAGGCCCAGGGAAGAGAAAAACGCAGGCTTGTAGTACAAAAAGATGCCGGCTTTAGGCCTCTCCTTGGAATTCCGATGACCACCCATGACACAACTTGAGCAAAGCCATTGAATGGAGAGGATAAGCAGGAAAAGGAGATGGGCGGCGGCCGAAAAGGCATGCAGGAGAAGGGGATTCTGCAGAAAGGCCATGGCTTCGCGCCAATCCGGAGATCGGTGTGAGAAGAGCACGGACATGGCATCATTCAGAGCATTCAAACCAGCCATGTACGTGGGTTTCTCTGTCCCGGGCGGCCGCGAAGTGAGACGGTGTGAGAGCAGTATGTACATATATAGGAGGAGAGAGTCAAAGGAAGCGTGGGCTAGTCCGACTCCGCCGAGGGTGGGAAGAAACAGGGGTTTTATTAAATGCACTCGGGTGCATTACATTCGTGCACCGAGTGTATTTAATTTATTTTTTATATTTCTAAATTTTTTTATAAAATTATTAATATAAATATATTTAATATTTATATCAATTTCTTTAATTTTGGAGATTTTTAAATATTTTTTAGATTTTTAAAAATCAAAATACCACTAATTTTTAGAAATCTACAAAATCAGTAAAAATTGATAAACATGTAAATACATTTAATAATTCAAAAAAACTTAAAAAGTTAGGATTTACATCTAAGTACAGCACGTGGAGGCACCTAATTGCTAGCGTAGCTGACGGCTACAGTTCCTTGGGCACCAAGAAAAGGGCCCACTTCGTTAATTCGTTTTCGGTCAACATTTGTCGGCCTTGCCATGACGTAAGTTAGCCACCGGAATCATCTCATGATCTAGTGCCGCTCTTAGAATTCATTTGATTTTTAATTTAAAAAATAGCATTTTAAAATCTAAAAATCACTAATATCAATATTTAGAAATATGCAGACTTTTATGATGCAAAAAATTTACATATATATAAAAGTAAATATGAAAATGCTAAATTTTTAAAATGAATTTATAGCTTACAGGAGTTTTAAATACGTAATTTTTGGTATCACTGAAAAATACAGATGAATAAATATTGTAGTTGGTTTAGATTTAAAAATTATTTTAAATTAAAATAAATAAGTTCATTATAAATAATAGTTGATAGGTGCCGATCATGCCTGTGATGATTCAAACCAAAGATGATGATAATAGAATTTGGCTAATTATGATAGCGAGTGGTTGCTTGGAGGGATAAAGCAGAGATGGTGCTATTCTAGGACGAGAATAATGAATTTTTTATTTTAAATACTTTTTTGTTTATTGAAAAGTAATAACATGCTTTTTATACTTCCCATTTAATTTTACCCATTTTCAATACAATTTTAACCATCCTACATCCTCATCTAATTTTTAAGTCGTGACGGATGCAAGTAATTTAGTATTAAGTCACTCCGAATCCGTTCAACCCAACTTGATTTTAAGATTAAATTTGAATTTTATTTTTAAAATTTTTTTCAAAATAGACATAGTTTCAATCCAAAAAGAAACAAAAATTAGTATCGAACTTACATTAATCAAGTACTAAAACTCAGGCCAATGCAAACCCCATATCCCCCTAATTATTGAAATAATAAAATTGGTTTATGTAGTGAGTATTTTAACTATAAGTATAATACAAGTTATTCAATGTAGTCATAACCTACTTAAATTATAAAATGTTTATTTTAAAATTTAAATGTCATTTACATTTGTCTGTAAAAAAGTTGAAGCTATTGTGTCTATGCTAATTCAATGTATAAATAATTACAAGTATATAACCTTTTTTACATTATTGCATACTTGCTAATTAACTATGAAATATATAAATTTTACTTTTATTAAACTTGTATATATAGTGATTTTGTTTAATTTGATTTATTTTGTTATCTTGATTGTTGATGGTAAGTTCATTATATTTAGTATTATCTTTTAATTAAAAATCAATTTTTACCAAAATCAAAATACTATTGGTCATATAAATATATTTATGTGTAAATTATAAATACACGAATTATCATCATCAAAAGTATATTTTAGAACTAGTTAGTGCAAATTCAATAATATTCAAAGAGTTCGTTATTTCTATCAATAGGTTTTGCGTTTGAGAGTAATTTAAATTTTAATCCTAAATTAATGCAAATCTAGTCTAAATCTATCATGAACTCGGATATTAACATTAGAATTTGTATCAGTTCTATGTAAACTTATCCGTAAAGTTCACCAAATCCACTCCTCGAGTTCTCAAAACACGACCTCGGGCTGCAGCACTTGGAGCCGCTCACGGTTGGCAAGTTGCAGAGTTTTTTGCATGGTAAACCCTCTAACTTTGGCCAATTGCTTTTCAAACCCTGAAGTTTGGCCGTTTGCTTATTAAACCCTGCGAACTTTCAGCTTTTGCATTTTGAACCCCGGGACATAACGGCGTCGAAAAGCACCGTCAAATGAAGTGAAATGTCCAAAATGTCCTTGCTAAAAAACAAAACGACACCCTAACAGACACCCCAGACGGAAGGACGAAAACCTAAAAAATCCCAAATCAAAAATACCCAAATCGAAACCTAGAATTCGAAATCCCTAAATCAGAAACCCCAAAGAAGAATCCACGAACAGATCGAGCTCCGGAGTGTTTCTCGGTGGGTCGTCTTCCTCACAGCCGCTGTGTTTCTCTGTGGGTTTCGCCCGAATTCTGAAAATAAAATACAAAATACCTGTTGGCATCCATTCTTGATCACGCGTCAGCAACTCCTTCTAAGTGCGTCTTCTGAACTTGGGTTTTTTTGCTTGGAAATGAACTGACGATTTGTTATAAGGGATGGGTTTTTACAAGGCCATTTTTGGGATTTCTAAAAAATTGAACGTGAGAGCCCTTTGAATACGCGTGTTCTGAAACGCCGTTATGGCCCGGGGTTCAAAATGCAAAAGCTGAAAGTTTGTAAGGTTTAATAAGCAAACGGCCAAATTTCAGCGTTTGAAAAGCAATCGGCCAAAGTTAGAGAATTTACCGTGCAAAAAACCCGCAAGTTGCAAGACGTATCCTTTAATGGAAGCTTTGAAGTTGGGAGCTCTAGAAATCCGTAAGATACGCAGGTCGACGGGTTTTCCGACGTGTAACTGTCAGGAGGGCCACATTTTAAAAATAATTATACAGTGCGGACGCCCGAAAGGGGAAACTTGGTTGACAAGCTTTTTTCGAAGGGCCCGCCCCATTAGCTTGTCGCTGTGACCACCCACATTGAGATGTCCGCTGACTAATTAACCTAGTTATATAGAAATGTTCACATATAACTCTCTTAATTTCTAAGATATCTTAATGTAAAATTTAATCTATTCATTATATTTAAAATTACTTATTTAACTAAGACACTAAGTTTCATCTACATTAAGTATATATAAGTCATATTTACTCAAATATATATATATATTCATATATAAATTATAAAAAATACTTAGATCCATTTACATATATATTAAAATGTAATAATATTTTATAAAATTATTTATCTACATATCAGTGATATTTAGATGGTTTAGATATTGAAAATATTATTTTAAAATTGATATTTTAGTATTAAACTATTTTATTATGTTTATTTTATACATTTATAGACGGAACCTATATACAGTAATACTAGACAGATGAAAAAGTTTTCATTATAATATAAATGATAATAAGTATAATTGATGAAATAAATTTTCTATCTTATTAAAAAATGGAAGAGACTACGTAGAAAATGATTTTATGTGAACACGAAAGTTAAAATAGTTAAGTTAACATAAACTAATTTTATTCACTTGGGTGAACACTTTTTTTTACACAATTGTTAATCTAGGTGTATTTAACACGTGTATCAATTTTTACCAATTTTGGAGATTTTCAAATATTTATTTTAGATTTTTAAAAATCAGTGATATTTTAGTAGATTAACATTTGTGAAATTTTTTTAAAAAATAATATTAAAAAATAGATATTCGCACCCAAGTATACCGAATAGGGGTGCAACTTGGTACCGGGTCGGTCCGAACCCGCCCGACCCGACCCGACCCGGTATCAAAACCAAAAATGGGTTTCATTTTTTAGATTTTTTCCAAAATAGACCCGGTTTCAACCCGACCCGAAGAAACCCGAAACCAAAACCGGGTTCGCACCAACCCGGTACCAAAACCCGACCCGGTCCGAACCCGGTGTAATTTATATATATTTTTCATAAATTATACATGTTTTTTTGTAATATTAATATATATATATACATATTTTAGGCATTACTAACTCTAATTCAGACAAATCACCTCTTTTTTTGTTATCAAAGCATGCTTGAGGTAACTTAATTTCTAGGATAATTTTTTATGATTATTATCTTCTTATTGTTAACAGTTGCATGCATTTTTTTCGTCTAGGTTAATGCATATTATTTTCAAATATGTAAATCGAGGAGGAAGAACTTGACATTAGAAATGCGGATGAAAATCAAGAGAAAAATTACTTGGAAGTCTTCGAATAGTTTTTTAGTTTTTTTGGAAATTTTGGAGACATAAACTCATTTGAAATTTGAAATTGTTTAAAAGTAGGTGTAAACTTATTTAAACTTGAGATTTGTTTATATTATCATTTTAAATTTGGATTGCACTTAAATTAGATTGGAATGTTGAACCATTATGTTAATGTATTTAGATTTAGTTACTTTGAATAACTGTTATGTGGATTATGTTTGAATTTGAGTCGGCATGATAAATCTATTTCATATTATACTTTCTGTTAGTTTGAATTTCAGATTGTAGTATAAATTTGATTCATATTTTAAGTTTATTGGTATGACAAATGGTCAATTTTTACTTTAGCAATTTGTATGATAAATATTCAGTTTGAATTCAATTTCAACAATTTTTATGATAATGTTTAGTTTCAACTATAAAGTTGGTATGATATGTTCATTTTCTATTTGATACACTTGAGTCATTTCCATTAGCTATTAAATAGAAATGACCAACTAGTCATAAAACTAACTAATTTGTCATTTATTTGTGTCTATAGGGTGCTGAAAAATTGCTTGCAGAGTTCATTCAAAGAATATTGCGGAATTCTTTGAAAGGATGTTGCAGAATTCAACGTGAGGCTTGACTTTATAAACATAGGTATGTATATTCCAATAATTTTCTTTTAGATTACAACTGAATTTGGAAAAAAAATTAGTTTATTGGTAACCCAAATTCTAACCCGAAACCAAACCAAAACCAATGCGAACCCGACCCGAACCCGGATTAAATTCTTAGGGTTTGGGTTTGGGTTTACTCCAACCCGGTTGGCTTAGAGTTTGGGTTCATTCCAACCCGGTATAACCCGACCCGAGTTGCACCCCTAATAACGAAGCTAAGTACACCCGGGTGCATAGGATCAAAATCCTAAGTTATTTGCGTAAATAGTTATGTGTAAAAGATTAAAAAGTATACAAATTATATAAAAATAGAATAGTTATAGAGAATAAAATGTTTATACAAATATATTTTTTTTAATCTTGCTAGAGATGATCTTAGTGTTTGATAGATTATTTTTTTATTCATTTTATATACACATCAAGTCGTAATCCTTAAACATGGAAGAATTCACTAATACCTTACCATCGAGGGAGGAACAGAGATGCAGTTACTTAGTTTTGAAATGATGTCGCAGGAATGGGCTAATAATCGTTTACCACTGTAATACATTGTTAAATTTACACCTGTTGGACAAAAATTAAAAAATATATACTTTATACACATGACCATAATCTGATGGGATTGTCTTCATTGTAATTCAATGTAATAATAAAACATGCAACCGGTTAAGCTCTAATACAGAATCATGAAATCTGGAATCGATTATGACGTTTTTGAATTTTTCGTCCACTAGTTTTTAATAACTCCTTTTCTCTCCAATCAACTTTAGTAGTTTTTTAACACTTTCGTGCGTTCAGCAGGTGTAATTCACATGAACTGTCGACCGCAATTATCGAATCTGATTTTACAGATAGGATTGAGATTTTTTAACCATCTAATCCGTTTATATGATCTGTTTAACCTATTTAAATAAAAATAATGATTTTGTAAGGTTGGTTTTCCTGGAACTTCTATTAAGTTAGCCTGATTTATATGTTTTTTCTCTGAAATATGTTCTAAACGTTATTTAGTTTATATGCAAAATTTTACTATTTTTAAAGATGTATATTTTTTATTAAAAATCAATATTTTTAAAGATATATACAAAATTTAAAAATCAATAAATATATATAAACGTCTAAAATTGAAGAATTTGGTATATAAATCAAATATACTTAGGATAAATATTTTATAAAGAATAAAAAACAAAAAATATGTAAATCAAACTACTTTAAGTAGTTCTTGGGAAGTTGACCTCATCAAATCATTGCCCTTTAAGTATATGGGCTAATCATGAGTTGCACTTATACAATCCGTTTACAAGGTTATTTAATCCATTTATTAATCCATCAACTCTTATAATTTGTCTACAATATACAAGGTATAATAGTTAACATTTTTATTGATATTTATGTCATAAATTGTTCATAATTATTGATAATGGAATCAATATAGGGTGTCTTCCGAAAAAATAAAACTTTCGTATGAAACGTTTTTTGTAAAAAAAAAAAATTATGTGCTATCGATAGAAATGATGATAAAGAGTAAAAAAATAAAATTAAAATAAATAAATTAGTTGTATAAATTACTATAATAAAGTAATTATAGACAAAATGTGAAAAAATAATTTAAAAAAACGATAGTTGGAAAGAGCGGAAAGTTTTAATTTAAAAAAATTTTCGAAGCCGATAATGAGGCCCAGTCGGACTCGTCAGGCCCAAAGTTGACCCTTTTAGGCAAGTACCGAGGCAACCCTCAAAGAGCTTCAACCAGCGTCTACGAGGCCAAAAGCTAAAAGAAACTGCCAAACGGAGAGACAAAAAGGCAAGTTCTGCCCACAGAATTTGTAGTGACAGCGATAGAAAAAGTAGTTGATGGCCCTCAAGCTGTCTTTGCGCCAATTGGTGGAGTAATTAACACCCGAGACAGAACAACCAACATTCTATTTCGTGAACACTTAGATAGATCTAAATGTGGCATAAAGGCGTTATCACAAATCTGATTCTCGTGCATTATCTCATGTTATAAAACAAAGGTCAGCTAAAAATGAACGGGATCACTTGTCATCCAAAAAGATGAAGGGGATCATTTCCGCAAAATAGAATAGGAAGAAGAAATATTAGAATCCTCCACACATATATAGTAATGGGATAAATCATTCCTTTTCCTTCATTCATCCCAAACAAAAAATCAATTATAATTTCATCAGTCCATAGCACTTGCATATATAGGGAAATAATGAAATCTCCTTTTCTTTTAATTTTTAGGCTGAGTTTTCCACACACACACACACAAAAAAAAAAAAAAGATTTGTGTCTCTTCTATGCACTTTGTTTCTCGCCTTCGCTTGACTTCGGCAATATTTTTAAGCTTGCTTCATCACAACATTCTAATTAAAAATAAATAAGAAAATTAATTTTTTAAGTTGAAGTAAATCATCAACACTAGACGACTTTGTTTATGCTTAGATTTTACATAATTTATCTTTTTATTTTTATTATTTAACTTGTTTTAAGCCGTTTTCAATACATTCTACTAGCCTGTTAGCAACATGTAGTCTGATGCGTTTACGTTAAATAAATTAGGGTTAGAGTTGAAGATTTTATAAATGAGTTGTAAACAAAGTAGGATTGATATTTTAAAATAGGTAAGGGTTGGCTCCCGAACTCGTACAACCTGACTAGGTGACGCCATTGTATATACATCCATTAATTTTTAGCAATCAAAATTTTTTTATAAAATGTTATCTGACAACTATTAAAAATTTTGTTTTGGTTGAAAAAATATTATTGTCGACAAGGAAAATTTTCCTTGCTTTCCTTGCATATACATTTTCTTACTGATAAAGAAATTTTTTTTTTTTGGATGGATACTGCTAAAGGATTTTTGATTGCCATAAAGGTTGACATGAACGAATTTTCTTGTACTGTTTGCACGACCAATCTTGATTTCTCCATTAATTGCCCAGAGAATTTTCTCGCAGAATGTCCTTTTGTGCGCAATTAATGATTTAATGCACCGTGATCTGTTTGTTGTTGGAATGGGCATGCTCTGTAAGCCAGGGTCAGTTCTACATAATGGATATATATATATATATATATATATATATATATATATATATAATTAGTGGATAGATTTTATATTTACGTATACGTCATGCTTGGAATCACAGATGGGAGCAGAGACCTTTAGTTAAGAATATATTTCTCAAGGCGATAAAAGCTTTGGTGCTCCATGATATAATCCATTGTTGGCTAAACGTTTATTTTTTATTAATATTATATACATTGTAACATTTGATGTTACATATCTGAGAAGAATATCTTATAAATACCTTCACCCTCAAGAAAGACAACTTATAAATTCCCCACTGAGTAGAGAACAATTTCCTAGACGACACCCCCCCACCCCCCATCAAAAAAATTGGACTGTGACCAGTGGGTAAGACCCATATAGCTTCTATATTATTTTTAGCTAGAACATACTTTTTTTTTTTTTTTTTCAAAGATCTCATAGCAATTTATAAAGTCCCCGAAACAAAGGATCCCCAAATTACTTCCACTGAATAACGGGGGATGCAATGCTTTCTTTTTTTTGGAATTGTAAATAGCTACATGAAGAAAGATAAATGCTACAAAGAGTTTAAATTTTTAAAAAATTAAACAAAAATGCAACCGGCCGTTTCATATGAGTACATCGCACAAACTGATAAAAGATCACAAGCATCCGTCGACGTCATCATCACCATTAAATCATTATTATCACCATCATTTATTCAGTTGTCATTCAATGGTTGAACTCGATCTGACACTATACTCAGCAACGAGTTTGGCAAATAAAGATGATTGGTCCTCCAACAATTTAGCTGGCGAATCATACTCTGCGATAAGGCCTGTGAGAGTAGCAGTAGTAATAGTAATTAAATGCCCGGAACTGGGGGGGAAAAAGGAGCAGAATAAGAACAAGATAGATTTGTGCCATGTACTTACCATTATCAAGAAGCAAAACCATATCACTATCAAGAACAGAAGTAATCCTATGTGCTATTGTGATGACTGTACAATCCGAGAATTCCTGCCTCAACGTCTGCTGAATTAGATTGTCGGTTGCTGTATCCACTGAAGCAGTTGCCTCGTCGAGCACCAACACCTTGCTTCTCTTCAATAGCACTCGCCCCAGACAGACCAGCTGCCGCTGACCCATGCTCCAATTCTCTCCATTTTCACTCACTAGCATATAGCAATACATTGCAGAAAATGAAAATGGACAGGGTGAAATTGCTGTAGGGATCAAAAGTATTTGATAGACGCATATGATCTAGCTAGTAAATATCATCAAACAGAATTAAAACCTGTTGATTGGAGTTTGCCTTCCTTTCTCCTAACTTCATTACCAAGTTGGCAACGGTCTAGTGCCTAGAACAGAGATGAGTTGTTAGTTAGTAAAATCTCCTTAAAAGAAAATCCCTTATGAAAATTGTCATCCACTTGCAGTAAAATGAAATGCACCTCCCAAATCTCTTCATCTGCATACTCTTCAAGAGGGTCAAGGTTGCTTCGCACGGTCCCCTCAAACATGGTTGGGTCTTGTGGGATAATGCTCAATCTGAAGCGCAGATCATGCAGCCCAATAGTACAAATGTCAAGACCATCTATCACGATCTGACCACCAACTGGATCTACAATGCGGAAGAGTGTTTGTATGAGAGTGGTTTTTCCGCTTCCTGTCCTCCCAACAATTCCGGTCTTCATCCCACCTTGGAAAGTGCATGTGAGACTTCTCAAAACAAGAGGCATGTGTGGCGCATAACGGACCTGTGACCAAAGTAATTTCCAAACATCACAAATCATGAAAAGAAGCGGAAGAAAGCTACAGACGCATACGGATCAACGGCAGTCTTCTTCATCTTTTTACCTCACAAATTGTTAGAAGGCGGAGATACTTGTAAAGACAAGATTTAGAGGTAAGAGAGTCTAGCTCACCTGCAAATCGCGAATAGCAATTTCTCCTGTTGCTGGCCAGTTAGAATCTGGCCTATTAGTTTCTACAACCAGAGGAGGTTCACTAGGAATGTTCATATACTGAAGTATCCTTTCAATAGATATAATTTTGTTTTCCAGATTGCAAGCACCCCAAATGAGAATAGTTGTTTGTTCATTCAGATTGAGGCCGTATGTCACTGCCAAACCTGCAATAGCTGAAAAAAAGAAGACAGAGAGTAAGATTACTTGAAAAAAATGCTGAACAAAAGAATGACGTGTAAGCCACTGAAGATCATGCCATTCCGGTAATGAAGTTATACCTGGACTGATTACTCCCTCTGGTACAAACAACAAGAAAACCAGACAGAAGGCAAATATTATTGCTGCAAACATATCCAAGCGGAAGGAGAGCCACTCCATTGCACCAGCATTGTGAAACTTGGGACGTGAATACGCATCAATCAGCTGCAGGTTTTTGTCCATGAAACTGGGTTCCTTGTCGAAACACCTTATAGTTGTTGATCCTGACAAAGATTCAGCAAAGTGTTGTATATTTGGAGCTTTGCAGACTCCAATAAGACGTGCCAGCTCTCGTGCTGTAGGTATGTAATATTGCTGCAAAGTAACCAGCAAAAAACAAGTTCTAATGAGGCTTAGATGAGATGATGACTTTCGTGTAAATTGGCCAGAGGCATGAAGAAAGTGACCACGAAAAAGGAAAAGATTAGGAAAAGGAAGATCTTAAGCCAGCTGCACCTCTATCTATTGACTGAACTCTTCATACAGTCATTGGTGACGAGAACTTACCTGGTACCAAATGCAGATTGCAATCACAGGGATGAAAACTATGAAAACCTGCCATGCAACTAGTGACATCACCACGATGACTCCCAGCACCTGAACAATTGCTAGGGAAAACGAACCAATTATAAGTGGAATGGTGATATCTGCTGCAGTTTGATCAGTTGAAGCCTGTGAAAGAATTAAGGGAAATCTTACTTCAAGGCATTTAACAACTGATATCAAAGCATGAGAGTTCAATTCTCCTAATCCGAATTCTAAACTGAAGCATAGTTGTCTTACTCTATTGAGGATGCGACCACTTGGAGTAGCATCAAAAAATGACATGGGTGCTCGAAATATGCACTGATGCATCTTATTGAACAATAGGGTTGCTGTCTTATATCCAGCTGTAACAAGAAGCAATGCTTTTGCACAGACACAAATGGAGCTCCCAATGGCCAAAGCAATGTAGACAAGAATCAGCAGAGAGCCTGAAACAGGAGGTTTGGTATCCTTGGAAACAGGAGCTGCCCAAGCCATCCAGTAATTGCTGACAATCTGGAGAAGCTGAAAGAGGACTTGAGCCAACAATATAAATGGTACAAGAGCACCTCCATATGCCATTGTAGAATATTTCCAATAGACTGATATCCCAACCTTCCCCTTTTCCCTCTCCTCTTCTTGAACAAGCTGCCCCTTCTGTTCTGTTCTTTCTTCTACGTTCCCATCGCTGGTTTCAATTTGAGGTGAGCTCTCTCTGCAACTAACAGTTTGCTGGGAATCAGGCCCCCTCTCTATAGAATCAAGAGCTGACAAAGCTTGCTTATGTGCGCCTACAAGTTCCATGAAATCCGTTCCTGAATTTAGGATGTCATTGTATTTTCCAGCTTGTGTAATCCTGCCATCTTTCATTACCTTCCAAAATACAGAAAGATTTATCCACGCATGTCATGATTGTTGAGTCAATGGAAATTTTAATAGAAAAAAAAAATGAAGTGCTCACCAGGATGAGGTCTGCTGAAGGCAAAAACTCGATTTGATGGGTAACGTAGATCACGGTTTTGGATCCCAACATTCTAAGCAGACACTCCTATCACTCAAAACAAAAATTGGCTGTATCAAATAGTAGCAATTCGATTTAGCTGGAGGATGCATACAGAGACAGTTCTAGAAGTGGATTCGTGGAACTTTTCCTTGGTTGACACTGCAAAATATCAAAGCAAACCACTTCCAGCCAATACAACCGACATCAAAGTCAGTTCTGTTTTTCAGCTCCAATCCTTTCTAGTTGTGCAGTCTAGGTTGTGTTACTGTCTTACTGGTAACTGATAAAATAATGTGAATGCAGAGCAGAACTACAGGGAATGAAAGAATGTAATACATGCCTTAAAGAGATGGGTTCCTGTATGAGCATCGACTGCACTAAAAGGATCATCAAATAGATAAATGTCTGCATCCTGGTAGAGAGCTCGAGCAATCTGCACTCTCTGCTTTTGCCCACCACTCAAGTTGATTCCTCTCTCACCTATGATTGTCTGATCACCAAAAGCAAGAATCTCCAAATCCTTCTTTAGTGAACAGGCTTCAAGGACACCATCGTATTTCTGTCTGTCCATTTCTTTATCAAACAAGATATTCTCTTCAATCGTCCCACTCTGTATCCAAGGAGACTGAGCAACGTAGGCCTTAGTCCCACATACTCTAACCGTTCCAGACAACTTTGGCAGTTCCCCTAAAATGCACGCAAGCAGGCTCGACTTCCCTGACCCAACTGTTCCACAAACAGCCACTCTCATCCCATGCAGCACCCGAAAGTTCAAATCTGAAAGAGTCGGATTGGCAGAAGAAAGATCCCAAGAGAAATTGCCATCGCTTATTTCAACTGCTACGCCGGAACTGCCGGATTGAAGCGTCTCCACTGCATCTGGCTGGAGGTCCTCCAGGCAGAGGAATGAGGCGATCCTGTCCAGAGAAACCTTTGTCTGAGCAATCATGGAAATCGTTTCTGGGAGCTTATAAATGGGCACCTGCAATATCCTGAATGTCGCAAGAGCTGATAAGACCTTTCCAGACTCCAAAGGTATTCCTATGAGCATACAAAAACCAAAGGTAACTACAGAGATGAAAGCTGGTGCACCCCAGAAGACGGACATCGTCATTGCCATTGAGTAGAGAAATTTCTTCAAACATCTTGCTTCTTCCTTCCTTAGCTCGACTAACCTAGACAGAAACTTCATCTCCCACCCTTGGAACTTGAGGATCCTCATGTTCCGAAGGATCTCTGATGTTGTTTTCATCCGAACATCCTTCGACGTCATCAGCTTTGCCTGATACTTCTCTTGCAGGCGACCCAGAGGGATATTTGTCAGCATAACAACCACTGTCGCGAAGAAGGCAGCAATTGAAGCAAGCCCAAGATTTATGTACAAGATTACCAAAGCAAGCGCAACTTGCAAGGGCACCATCCACAGATCATGCATATACCAACTGAAATCCCCCACCCTCTCTGCATCGACACTCATGAAGTTGATGATCTCACCGCTGGTATGAGACTGCCTTGAGTGGCTGGACAGCGTCAGACCCTTCCTGTATATTATCGCGACAAGAGCCGCTTGAGCGCGAATCCCGACCTGCTGGAGCCTGAAGAACCAATGCCGCATGGACAAGCATTCCACCAACTTTGCAATGACGAATATGCACACCAGAACGTATCCTTCACTGGCGAATTCTCTACGCCCATTGAGGTATTGAACAAAGGCATCAATCAGGTAGGGCCCGACGTAGGAGGCGAGCGTGTTTAGGACTGCAAAGAAGGCCGAAAGTAGAGCTTCCTTCCACACAGAAAAGAGCAACGATTTTACCAATTTCATCGTTCCCACTCTGTTACTGCTATGAGTTGTAGCATCTTCTACAAGCTTGTTCCCGAAGACAGAGAAGACCCCATAAACGCTGTCTTTTTCAGCGAGCTGAGGAACGTCGTCGAGGTCCAATGTCTTCCTGTAACCGAATCGAATCAGCGGATTCATCCAGGTGAAAGTTAGAATGCTGAATAGATTAGCAGTTGCATATGGAGTAATGCCGTCCTTCCCACTCTTCCCACAGGGCATCCGGCCGCCACTGTCGTTCAAAAGCGGCTCTTCTATAAGGCCCGCTTCTTCTTCTTGTCTGGTCTTCTTCCCCAGAAAGGCAGCGAAACAGAGGATCAACCCCAGAACAACTGACCCGAACTCTAAAACCCACCTACGGATGGGGAGAATTCCTAATCTACGATAGTCGGCGACGTCGAGAACGACAAAAGAACAACACATGAGGAAGTAGAAGCACCACCATAATCTGAAGATGATTGGGAATTTCTCATCGTCAGAGCGACGGAATACGAAATGCAAATATGCGGAGATCAAAAACCCAGCGAGAGTTCGAAGGATTAAGTCGAATTGGATTAAGAGAAGTTCCTTCGACGAAGCCTTCGGATACCAGAAGTAATTGAGAATACAAAGGGCAAAATGGAAGAAAGAGAGAGCCAGCGAAGCGAAAATGGCGAGCTTGTAGTACGAAACGGAACCGGCGGCTCTAGGCCGCTCCTTGGAATTTCTATGGCCCCTGATCATGATACATCTCGCGAAGATCCATTTAATGGACAGTAGGAGAACGAGAAGCAGATGGGCCAAGGCAGAAAAGCCATGCAGCAGGATGATGGGATTCTTTAGAAAGTTCATGGCTTCAAGCAAAGTCAGGAGATGTATGGGTGAGCGGAACAGACCAATGCGAAGATTTCAATGCTCCCTAGTGTAGAGAGAACTAGAGAAGAAAGAGAGGGAGTGACGTTGAATGGAAAGGCAGGAATCTGATGAAACAAGGAAATCAAGTCATTGGTGCCAATGAAGGAGAAGATGGGCAGCTCACGAAGGAAGAGCAAGTAAAAATGCGTTGAGTGAGAAGGAGACCCAATCCTTCCAGGCAGAGGGACGTTCTTGCATTGAGAGGGAAGAACAGACAACGTTATCTCAGTGACACCTTCGTTAGATTGCAAACATAAGTGATGCATTAATTGATGCATGGACCACATATCTCTATCAGAAGAAAAAAAAACATGGACTATGCATGACCTCGGGTACAGCAGCAGCAGCAGCAGCAGCGACACAGGCAAAGCCGCGTGGTATCTCTATACGAGCTGCCAGCTTCCGTTACACAGCGATTAACCCGAAATACACAGGCTGCTCACCCGAGCCATCCCCAAGTGTCCCTCAAGGACTCGGTGGATGCCGGCTTTCTCCTCTTCTTAATCCTGACGCGGTTGTCGTTGTCTCCGAAGCCCAGGACCTATATAGACAACTGTGCGGATTAGGTGACCAATGTTTTTAAATTTGTTTCTTTATTAATTCCTTGCATTACGTGATTACATCGTTTACCACGAGTCTAATTTAGAATTTAGATCCCATGTGCAAATCAGTCTGTCTCTGTCGTAGAACAAATCCTGGATATTAGATCCCATGTGTAATGCCTCCCTCCCCGCATGTTTCCATTTGGCTAGCCTAGCCTGGTAAGGAATTTTTATTTTTATTTTTATTTTTAAAAAAGGCAATCGGATGATGATGCTATACAACTATTCAATGTTGATATTTTATTTTTCAATATTTTTATATGAACTCAAGTGTATTTAGTTCATATATTAATATTTTAACATTTTGTATTCATTTATATATTTTTATAGAATTTTATAAAACAAAAAATTCATTCATCTCACACTCTCCCACATACGAGAAATAATAAAATTTTATTTTAAAATTTTATAAAAACATATACAAAGATTGAAAAACGTGAAGTTGTTACTTACCTGTTGTATGGTATCATGATCCAAGAAAATCATCCAAAATAAAATGCATGCACGCTTTTTTTTTTTAACCAATAAATAAAAAGTGCGACTAGATCACTTGTAGACTAACCTTAACTATAGCCCGTTATAAAACCATAATTTGTTATATTTGGCAATGGATAAAATTTTCAACCTATAATTTTCAATTAAAAACTTTTCATACTCCATAATTATCATATTTTTAATTAATTCTACTACTTTTCAATCATTTCTACTCAATTACTCGTACAATTAATCTCTCTATTTTAACTTTATTCTTTTTACTCCTTATTATTACTTCTATCATATCATATAATTTATTCTATTCCAAAAACTTTTAATTCAAAATTTTATCACTTCATAGACACACCCTTTAATCTATTTATAAAAGGAATCCAATTATATGCAATGGCATCGCATGTAGCCCATGTGTGACGTTTTTTTTTATTTTTAAATTTTTCATAAATAAATTTTCTTAATATGTACATTTAGCCATATATTAAGTTTTATCATTTAACAATACTTTATATATTATTTTTTATTTTTAAAAATAATTAATATTAGGGGCATTTAATTCATTTTTTACCTCTTAAAAACTTTATTTTTATAAATAAAAATAAATATACAAAAAATATTGTAAAATAGTAAAATTTTGTATCGAAGCTAAGTATACTAGGAAAACATGTTTATGGAAAAGTTTAAAAATGTTGAAAAATGACGCTGACTGACATGCAATGTCATCGCATATAATCATACTAGTTTATAAACATTGCAATCCTAATTCTAAATATTGAAATTTAAACATTACATTGCGGGATGCTTGGTAAAACGAGTGGCTAATAGGTTGAAAATGTATTGAATAATAAAATATAAACAACAAACTATATAAAACATAATATTAATATTTTAATTACGTGAGCATTATTAATTATTCCAGAATTAATGTGTTTTGGTAAACAAAAAAAATTTTCCAACCAAAACTTTTCGATATCCATAATTACTCTATTTTTTAATTATTTTTTTACATATTCCTATACAATTACTATACTTTTCAATTATTTTTGCGCAACTATCCATACAATTAACCTATTTATTTTAATTTTATTTTCTTTTACTTGTCATTATTATCCCTATCATATTACATAATTTTCTATCAATTTAAAAACTTTTACACCAAAAATTTTTCGTAAAAAGTTTTATCACTTCTCAAACTCACCCACACCGTAGTTAATTTTGAACCATTAATGCTTTCGTTACTCATCTGGACGTGGTCCCTCTCCCATTTAATTTGCTCCAGGAAATTTTAAAAAAGAAGTTATCCTATTGATCAGGGCTAAGCAAATTACTTGATTAGTCTACATCAAAAAATTCATTCAAAATACTTTTTTTTTACTCTTTTCTTCATATACTTAGTTATCTAAGTGTATTTAACATATAAACTAAATTTTACCATTTTCGGATATGCCTTTATTTTTTAAAATTTTTTTTTAAAACATGTATGTGTATATATGTATTTTTAAAAATCTCAAAAAATATATATACACATATCCAAAAATGGTAAAACTTGATTTATGTATTAAATAACTTAGATAAATAAGTGCATAAAGAAAAAAGTAAAAAATATTTAAACAAATTTTTTAAGATTAGCTAAATGAGTTATTTAGTTCGCACGAGGATTACTCCCCATTGAAAAATGCCCTTTTGTTCTTCTGATTCTACTATGTAGGCCTGCAGCTTCCTGACGCACCAAGCTAGAATTGTAGATGGGTATATCCGTATACGTATTCCCCCGTTTCCAATGTATTTAAAATGACCAACAAGAACCTGCAATCTCTAATGCACTAACAAAAATTACCTGACCGCAACATGATAAGATTGATTAAAATTCAATAAATTCTCACAATTTTATCCTTTTATCTGTTACATACTTAGATTGTAATAAAATACTTTTTCCCACTAATTTGATTGGAAATTGAGAAAATGAGAGAGCAAGGAAAAATAAAATAAGGAAACGATAGGACACAATATAAACAAGGAAACGATGATGATGAGAAATAAGCTAAAAGAAAGACAAAATAGATTATGCATATGACCAAATGGTATGCGCATATCATCTATGTACTTTTCTTTTTGTTTTACGGATTATCTCCAAATCACATTACTTTTATTCTATACAGCTTCCAACTGGTTCAAAATTTTTGCCTTTTATTTCTTGATTTATTCTACACTTTCCAAAAGCAGAGAGCGGAGATGATTTGGATCGAAACAATGCCGTTGTCAACTGCTTTTTAGTTCTTCAAATGGATATGATTGAAACACCAGGTTCCACCTTCCCAAAGGTGTAAGAAGGTAGCATGAGAATTATGACAGGACCACGACGAGCCTCTATGCAAAGCTTATGTACTTTTTATCACCGTGGCAGTGCCTGGTGGCACACGCTGCTGGCTCTCATGGGGCTGGAGGCCTGGAGCGTGTTTGAATCCCACTGATGTGGGTGCATTAGTTGTAATGTTCCCCGGAAAGCTGAGGTTTTTAAAAAATTCAAAATTCCTACGTGGTGTTAGGGGTGTGAATGGTAACAGACAACTCATTATTCTGCTAGTTCAACTCATCTATATATGAGTTTAGGCTGAAACTTTTGAATAAATAGTTTATTATTCATCAATCATGGATTAGGGTTAAGATTTTATAACTCGTTAACTCATTTTGTAACCCGTTTAATTTGTTAACCCATTAAAATCTAATATGCACCCATATATAAATAAATGTAAAACTCTTGGTTATTTTTCCCCACTAAGTTCCCCTTCCGTCACTTAATTTTCATCTTCCCGCTGCTGGTCTAATTTTATTTTTCCGTTGCCATTCTATTTTCATTTTCCGTCTTTTTCGCCAAACACCTTCTTGCCTCTCTTTATGAGATCATCGTTTGATGGAATCCAAGCTTTCATGTTTTCCTCTTAATGTCGCTGCCTGCGCTTTGGAGTTCTCTAGCATTACCCGCCTTCTTCCCACTTGTACAAGGCCCCCTCCCTCTCTCTCTCTCCCTATTAATGATCCCCCTCTCTCTCCTTAGATTCGTCACGTTGACAAGCTCGTCATTCCTCAAGCACTCGTCTCAATGTCCTTGTCATCTGCCTCTCCCTTACCAAGTCGTTACTATCGTTCAACCCACTCCACCTCTAGCTATTGCCTAAATTGGCAAGTATTAAAATTTGTATTTTGCTTATTTTGACTAATGCATGGGATAATTTTTGGTGCATTGACTTTGAATTTTTAATTATATAGATTATCTTTAACAATGTTTTCACTTCTTTGTAATATATACACAACCCAACATATACACACAACTTGTTAATAATCCGCCAAACTACTTATTACATGAGTTAGGCTTGTGATTTTTTTAATAAGTTAATAAACCTATTAAAATTAGAATATTTTAAATAGATTAAGATCAGCATGCAATCCGTCTGATCCAATCCATTAACACTCCACATGGTGCAAAGGTACCAATAAACAAAAGCTCATGTACTTTGTCTCCAAAAAAGCTCTTTATGAATCCAGTCAACAGACAACCAATTCTCCAAACGTGTTTTAGAGGACGTTTGGTAATATGTAAAATTGTGGGATTGCGAAAAATTGTGAGAAATGAAAAAGAAAATATTTCGATAAATGTGTGATTGATAAAAAATGATAGATGTATAGTTAGAATAAATAAGTTTGTTGTATGTAGTTGGCGGGGAAAATAATTGGAATAAAAGGGTAAAAGTGAAAAAAATAGTGTGATTGATGAAG
Source organism: Annona cherimola (assembly GCA_030490835.1). Taxonomy (NCBI): domain Eukaryota; kingdom Viridiplantae; phylum Streptophyta; class Magnoliopsida; order Magnoliales; family Annonaceae; genus Annona; species Annona cherimola. Next base: position 5,280,973 of record CM059977.1, on the reverse strand, counting down.
TAATGATTGGTCTTGGAAAATAAAATACCATGAAAAAACCATGGTCATACTCATATGTTACGAAACGTCTCCTTAAATTTCACCAAATCGCAATCAAAACGGAGAGATTTCTTGTCGCTTCACAAGCTGCGGATGCTACCAACTGGTGCCGACAACAAACAGCTTCTTGTTTCTGCATTAAGGTGCCGACGCATTAGTGTTTTTCTCTGATGTACCGGTTTCATCTTGTACCTCCTTTTAACTATTTCATTTTTTTTGTTTTTTATTTAGATTCAAACCATGCAACGAAGTTTAAACTTTAGATATGAAAAATTAACTTGATTGAAAGTTTTTATGATTTGCAAGCATTAAAAATATGATTCTAAGAAGCCCTATGAATTTGCAGTTTCCGTGAATTATAAATTAAAATAAATTTTCATATGCCTGAAACTATTTATGAAGAAGAATATAGTGCACGACTTAGATCCAAATAAAAAAAATAGTCAAAAATGAAAAACACAGAGGGTATAAGCTGCCCCCGACGCGGTCAAAGCCCCGTGCACATAGACGCGGTCGACGGCTCTAATTAAAAGTCGGGTGACAAATTTTCGACGCAAAAACTGTCGCATCCACCCTCCGACGAGCAGCGGCAGCTGGTGCAAATTAATGTGCCCGCCATTGCAAAATACGTACGTACGGGCAGCAGCAACAGCCTTGGTGACGCCGGTCCCAAGCTTGAAATGACAAGATTTTGCAGTTTTATTTCCCGGGGTGAAAAGTTTTGTAAAAAAACTTAAGTTATATGGATTGCCAAACAGACCCTAACTTGTCAAAATCATACAACAAAGAAACAAATGAATTAAGTGGCTAGAAGACAAACAATTTGGATTACACCCCTGCCGATGAGGACCACACTGACCAAATAATGATGAACCACGTGCATACGGTGTGCCCCGATTCATGAAACCATAACATCTGTGCTGAGTGCTCAATCATTCCCCCCACCACCACTTTAAATAATAATTAAAAAAAAATCTCCTCAGTTAAAGTTACCAACGATTGATTATAAAAAGCCTTCCATCAAAAGAATTATAAAAAGCGAAAATGTCAGATGATTGATGTCATGATATAGACACACACGCATGCATGTGGAAAACTTTAATCAAACCTATCTTCCATATAACCTCGTTTATTTTTGGTATTTTAATAATTAATGAAAATATACTTGATTTATTATATTTAGTATCATTTATATTATTATGAAAATCTTTTAATTTGTCTAATATCAATGTGCATTACCGCTATCTATAAACATATAAAATCAATATAATAAAATAGTTTAATGCTTAATATCAATTTTCAAATAGTATTTTGAAAATCTAAATCAATTAAAATATTATTATTATGTAGATAAAAATTTTAAAAATTTTTGAAATGAGAGAAGCTTAAGAGAGTCAAGCGAGAACTAAGGGAGAGATTTTGAAGGGAGCTTGTAGTTGTGAGAGTTGTGCGAAGGTTATGTGTAGGAGATGAGGTATGAAGCTCTTATTTACAAGTGCTTTTGAGCATGTATCTGGAATGACTTTAGCTCCAAGCATGCCAATTCATCCTTAGCTGCATTCCTCCCTTCAATTTAGGTTGAACTAGATTTTTGCTCATTATTCCTTTTAATTTTGAGAACATTTGGCATTTGGTAAATGTGGTATTGGGAGGTAAAATGTGAGTTTACGGATTTAAAAAATAGTCACGTATAAATAATAACTATATTTTTCACTTTTAACCAATGTTGTCAGAACCGAACCGATGATTGAACCGGTAAAGGAACTGGTCTGGTTCGAACCGGTGACGTCAACATGATATGTTTATGATGTCATAAATATTAATTTTTTTTTAAATTTTAAGTAAATATATTGATAAGTTAATTTTAATTTAACACCTGTAATATGATTCTAAGCCCTTTATAAGGCCATTTATACCTTAATTACAGAATTTGAAACCCAGATAATAGGATTTAATGAAATTTACTTTATCTAACAGCGTCTAACAGCATCTAACAATATCTAACGACATCTAACGGCATCTAACAGCATCTAACAGCATCTAACCGGATCTAACAACATCTACCAGCATTTAACTTTTGATATTAATAAGTTAATCCTAATTTAACACCTGTAACATGATCCTCAGCTCCTTGTAAGGACATTTATAGCTTAATTATAGAACTTAAAACCCAGATAATAAGATTTAATGAAATTCATCTTAATCTAACAGTGTCTAACAGCATCTAACGACATCTAACGACATTTAAGGAAAACTCAAATTTTATAAAATAAATAAAATTTTAAAAATAAATTTTCAGATTACACATAAAAATAATTACCGCAGCAAGGATGGGGGCAGGAACGAGGGCAGGCTAGGGCAGGGACAGGGGCAGGCGAGAAGCTCCACAAAGCCATTGATGAGAAGGATTAAAGGTACAGATCTCGACCTCCAGATCTCGTGCATGCAGCCCTTCCTCGAATCCCATTAGAACTTCTTCTCCCAGATTGCTGGTTTCTTCATCGTGGAGGATGGCATGCTGCGGACTGCCGGCAGGCTACTGTCTTCGGAACAGGTGGAGACAATCTGGGACACTGCCCTGGCGAAGATGACATCGGTGTTGGAGGAGAACTTTGCTACCATGGACGCCGCCAACCACCTCCGCTCTGCTCCACCCTCCGCCACTGCAGTTACACCGTCACACCGCTCATCGACATCCTCGACAGCGGCGTGCGTCAAGCGCGGCATGCGTGACGAGATGGCGGGCGAGCCGTCGTGGATGAAGGGGTGCTGGAGAGGCAGGCTAGGCTGGCGCTGCATGCGAGGCGGGCGGCGCGCTGCGGGCTACTGGCGAGCGTGCGAGTCGCGGAGGAAGGCGGGCGAGCGGGCGCTATGGCAACGGCTAGGGTTTTTCGTGAAGAGGACGAGACAGGGACTCTGAGAGAGACCAGCCGGACGAGAAGAGGCGAGCCGCTGCTGCGACGGCGAGAAGCCGAGAAGAGAAAGATTAGGGATCTGAGGCCCGATCGTGGAATTTGGGAGGAGCTTCTGAGTTCTGCCGTGCTCGTGCTGTTTTCTTTTCTTTTTTTTTTTGAACGAACCGGTCGAACCGGTTCGACCGTATATTGCGGTCCAACCGCCGGTTCGACGGTTTTTACGATTTATATGTATTGAACCAAACCGTATGCTATGGAACCGGATTAGGGACCGACTCGGCCGGTCCGGTTTTAATAACACTGCTTTTAACCTATATTCCAATCATTTTTCTACAAATTATCCTCTATAGGGGTGGGAATCGGGGCGGGTCGGGACGGGTCAGGGTTTGCCCAACCCTGACCCTACTTTTCAAAAATTTTGTTTGACCCTTATTTTATACCGGGTCGGGACAATGTCGGTTTGGCCTTTACTTTTTTCTACCAGGTCTAGGGACAAAATTCGAGTCGGTATCGGACCGGTTTCGGGATAGCGGGTCGGGTCAAAAATACGGATCAAATAAGATAATTTTCAAAATTTATATATCTATCAAACATAAGTATACATCTATACTAAATTTAAATATTATATGTTTTAATATTTCACTAATTATTAAAAAACAAATAATTAAGAAAACAAAACATTTGAAAATATAGTATACATTTATTAAAATAGTTTAATATACAATTACACATGAGGGTTATATCGTACAAATTTTTTATTGATTCTTATATCGCATTTTGAATAAATTGATTCTTCTATTGTTGATAGAGTTGATTATAAAAAAGTGAGAAATTTGAAAGAAAATAATAATAATAATTCGATATAGTCTTATAATTTTTAATAAATTTATATATGCGGGGGCGGGTCGGACATGGTTGACCCAACCCAACCCTATTTTTGAATTCGGGTCAAAATTTCTGACCCATCCCTATACCGGGTCAAAAATATATTGGTTTTACCCGGTCAAAAACGGGTCGGGTCAATACCGGGTCCACCCACCCCTAATCCTCTATTATACCTATTTATCCTAATTTTATTCTATCATTTTCTATCCTTCGTACCATTTCTAAAATATTCTTTTTTATTATCACCCCCATCTCATAATTTTTTTTTACCATGCGTCAGGGCATTATGTGCTTTCACCACCAGTTAGATGGCAATGATTTGTGCCACATTATGATCCAGCACGTACATTGTTGCTTTTTCAAAGCTTTGCACCTGCCACTTTGACTTTGCTTTGAGGAGAGAGAAAAAGAGTGATGATGTGATGGAAAATTTAAAATATGTGCCTCGTGAAGTGACGTCATTTATCTTTTTTATATATTGAGCCAGGCGAACTTCGTTAGAATCGAACCGATTAACGAGCCGATCAAGAGACTGGTTGTGGTCGCCGTTTCTGAAAATCAGATTGAACCGATATATTAATGTTTATGAAAAATATATAATGAATTCATGAGATAAATAAGTAAAATATTATACTTACCTTTGTACTATAAATTATACCTATGTCAACATTTTTTAGCAATGACACAATCAAATAATTTTAATAAACTAATGAATATAATTGAAAATTAAAGCAACGAATATTTTTCAGCAATAACATAAATAAATAACTTCAATAAACCAATGAATATAACTAAAATTAAAACAATGAATATTTTCAGTAATAGTATAATTAAATAATTACGATAACAGAGTAGCAGTGGGCTAGAATGGCAAACATTTTAATGACACACCAAATACGTGAGTGCGGTGAGATGATTGGCAAGGCAAGTGATGGAGAGCGGCAACAGCGGCGAAGCCGAAACTTGCAGCAATAAGCAAGTAAAACAACGATAAAAAAGGTCGATTGGCAGGGTAGCAGCAAGTTAAAAAGCGGCAGCAGCAGCACCAAAAATGGCAGAAATGGTGGAAGACGAAAAGCAGGATCACTCAAAACAGAAAGGGAAGCAGCAGCAGCAGTGGCAAGCAAGCAAAACAGGATGGAAAATAGCCAATTATTAAAGTAGCAATAAGAAAAACAAGGTATAACATAGGTGAAAGGTGATGACGGAATTGGAGATTGTAGTTTGGAGAATCAAAAATGGCAGCAGGAGCAAAACAAGGATGGAGAAGAAATCATGGAAAGGGGAAGTCGCAGCCAGTGTTTTAAAAACCGAACCGAACCGCCCGGTTGGACCGGTTCGACCGTGAACCGGTAAAGAGACGGTTCGGTTCAGCTACGGTTTTTGACTTTAGCAAGAAACCGTTGAAACTAGAAAAACCGTGCGGTTCAACCGCAAAAAAAAAAAGCAGAACCGTGGTTCGGTTCGCTGGCACGCATATTCTGGTGAATGGTTTTTTCACAAAAAACAATGCTGTTATTTTCTTTTTGAATCACGCTTACATGAAATTGGTAAGATGCCTTTTGAACTTTAAAGAGCGTTTTCACATATTACTAGTATAATATATAATTAGATAAAGAAAGGAGTCTAGAAATATGACATATCATCTTAAAGTGAAATAATTTAAATAAATCATACATGTTTAAAAATCAATCTATCATAATTTATTTAATTAATCAATTTCTCATTAGTTTATTTTAAGCATTATAATTCATATTTTTAAATTTTCAATCAATTGAAATAATAAATTTAGTTATCATATTATATTTATATTATATTAACACCAATACGGTTCAAAACGGTTTGGACCAGCGGTTGAACCGGTTGAACCTGAACCGGAAATAAAAACGGTTCAACTCTCGGTTCGGTTTTGACAACAATGGTCGCAGCTACTGTCCAGGGAGGGGACAAAAGGGGAAATCAGGCGTCCGCTCTCAGAACCGGTTCAACCGACCGATCCAAAAACCGGTCGAATCGGCCGCCTAACCGGTTTTGACCGGCTAGTGTTGGATGACTCGGAACCTGTTGAATTAGATCGGGCATCCCTAACCAACCGGTCCAATCTGATTTTAACGACATTGAGCTGGGCATGTGTTTGGTTGCACCTCTATGAGAGCAAAATCATGCCATATAGCTTATTCTCTCCTCATGGATGATCCTAACCTTCCACTAATTTTCTCTCCTTCACTTTATTGCATCTTAACAATCGTGAACTTTTACGATCAAAATTTCTTTACAATGGTCTCTTAGCATGTTTGATGGTTGAAACTAACAATCCGTTTTTTCAAAATGCATGGTCAAAGAAAAACATGAAATTGCCACCTTGTTTGAAGTTTGATGGAATTCTTTTACCATGGCTCAAAATTAATTGGAGTTTATAATGCCACATCTTTCTTTTGCATGAAAAATGTCTCCACCATATATGGTTTGAAAATCACGTAAACCTTATTTATGCATGGGTGGGTTGCTTTCATCTTGCTTATGAAAATTGTATGGTTACCTTGTTTATTGCCTCTCATTTTTTTCTATGCATGGCTTCAAATTTCATAACAACACATCATTTTCCTTGCTTGTTTTCTCACGAACATGATTTTATATTTCTCTTACTCCATGTATTAATTACTTTGTTGACTTTGATAATAGCCTCTTTTTGATGTGATTATTTTTCCTCACGTGGTAATCTCCTCCAATGGCCTTCATTCTTTCATAGGTGCGGTGTCTCTGCAAAGTGATAAAACTTTTTGATAAATTTTTTTTTATATATCAATATTATTAAATTGATAAAAAATGATACGATATGATATAATAAAGGTAATGATAAGGTATAAAGAGAATAAAGTTAATATATATGTTAATAACATGGGTAATTATGTGGAAATAATTGAAAAGTAGGATAGTTTGTATGGAAAAATATAAAAAAATAATTAAAAAATAGAATAATTTCAAAGAATGAAAAGTTTTTGTTGAAAAGTTTTATTCTCAACTAAACACACCCATGGACGTTTGTTCCCATGTCATCCATCATTGTACAATTGAATTCTTGTGTCTTGATTTTTCAACAGCTTGGATCATCTCGATGTACTTGTATTTCTATGATTATATAATCCTTGTACTATTAAATATTGCATTTTAGTAATCAGTGCCTGTTGGCTCAATGTAATTTCTCTAAAACAAGGCCCAGCCCACTCCAAATGTATCTCTTCATATAGTTTGGATGAAAATTAATATAATAATCAAATAAATAATTCTAAATGTAATTAATATATTAGATGTTAATTTTATGCTTATTTGGGCTCTATTTATAGTGTACTACACCACAGACTATGTCGTAACTATCGTGGAGTCCAAATGCACTTGAATACTTCCCCTATACATATGTATTACCATATCAAAAAGAGAATACATGCCCAAATGGGTCCACTGGTGCATGATAATGATAGTGTCATAGTTATAATGCAATTCGTTGTAAAATAGGATCTAAATGCATTAATGGTTCATATAATCATTTATCCTCTAAAAATTCTAGAGGTTGAAAATATAACTTTAAACTTGTTATTTAAAGTAAATTATTTTACTATATTGATTTTATATTATTTTCAAATGAAATTATATATATTCGATTTGGATGAAAATTAATATAGCACTAAAATAAATAATTTTAAATATAATAGATAATAAATTATAATTTACGATCGAATAAGCCCATTGGCCCATTTGCACTGCAAAGTCTGACTGCATTAGATAATTTTTCATACATATACACGAGTGGCGTCAAAATCACATGATCACAAAATTATAATTCATCCGCCTATTGCATTAGAAAAATGTATTATATTATCATACTAATTTTCATTCTGATGTGTATGGACCCTATCTGAAAATGGTACAAATTTAAAGTAATAAAATAGTTTGATATAAATAATAATTTTAAAGTAATTTTTTCAATATGTAAACCAGTTACTATAAAATTTATATATAGATAAATAATTGTATAAAATTTCATTGTATTATAATATATGTGGGGCCATTTTAAAACAAATGTACCGTTGTTCCAGAACAATGGTTAGAACAGCTATATATATATATACGCATACACAAAAGTGGACCTCTCACATATTAGAATGTAATGAAACTTTATACAATCATTTATCCATATATAAATTTTATAGCAAATGGTTTACGTGTTGAAAAAATCACTTTAAAATTGTTATTTACATCAAACTATTTTATTACGTTGAATTTATACCATTTTCAGATGGAGCCCGTCTACAAATTTGATTGAGATGAAAATTAGTATTGTAATAGAATGTATTATTCTAAATACAATTAGTGAAATAGATTATGATTTGATGATCATGTGGGGCCCATCTTAGCGGTGCTGCACCTGAATATTTTTGTATATATATATATACACACACAAACGTAGATAATATTATTCCAATTTCATTTAATGGCATACCGAGGAATTCGTGACGATGATTGTGGTTGACGAGTCCGTGGGATGACAGATATATTCTTCGGAATCACATTTAATTTCCATGTCGTTCATCACATAGTCTGTGGCATTAATCGTCCAGCTTTGATAGGACAAAATAAACCTGATCAACGATTCCATACCCCTGGGTTTAATTTTTTTTTTCTTTTTTTAATCATATCATTTGGTTTTTTCAGCTTCTTCCAGCGGTGACCGCACGTCGGAACAGATGAAGAATGATGATATAAATAAAATAATATAAATGTATCAAGAGATTAAAATTGGTTAAATATATATTAATTAAAAGATATTTTTTTTATGTAAGTATACACGATAAGCCATCTGATATTAAAAATCAGTGCACGCAAATCCTCGCAACACAGAGGAACCGAAATAATGCCCCTACTATTGAGGGGACAAACACGGAGAAACACTACTATTATTATACCTCTACCAACTAAAAATTATGCTGAAGAGGAATCTAACATGACTCACCGCTGCTGGGGGCCAAAGTCGAGAATCAAACATGACTAGCAGCTGCTGGGGACCGAAGTCGTGACTAATGAGGCAGTGCCTCAGTGGCAATTAAAAGATCTCACTTGGGCCTCTATTTATGAAAAAATATTTAATTTTTTTCAATTTTGAAAATTAAAATGTTTAAATAATAAAAATATATAAATTTTATATACTCACGAAAAAGAAAAAAAGGAATCAGATCAAAAAAATAGAAGAATTTGACTAACTCACTTCACTCAACGCGACACCAATAAAAAAATTCTATGAAAAATAAAATTACAACGAGCAGACATAATTTCAAAAAATATTGAGAAAATTTCTTTTATATCTACAACATTTGCACTTATTCTTAATGTATTAGTAACGTTTCACAAATTTCTCTTACACCCATAAAATTTCATTCTAAATTCCTATTATATTCATACCGTTAACACAATTGTTATCTATCCAATGAAAAAACGATTCTGCCATTTTAAAGATTTTCTATTTAAAACAATTCAACCTTAATATGACTATAATCAATTGAGTGATGTTAAGGTTAAATTATCTTAATTAGAAAATTTTGATTAGAAAAATTGTCTTTTCAATAAGGTAGATGATGGTTGTATTAACACAAGAGAAATTTTAAAAAATATATATATATATATATATACATAAAGAGGAATGATCCCGTGAGCCCAGGCTAAGTAAATGTCTCACTTAGCCCACTTCAAAAATCCTATTTAAAACAACTTTTTTTATTTTTTTCTTAATATACTTGTTTATCCAGGTGTATTTAATATATAAATCAAGTTTTACCATTTTTGATATGTGTATATATTTTTTTAGATTTTTAAAATAAGGATATTTTAAATACATATATATACATAGATGTTTAAAAATCTCAAAAACATAGATAAGCATATTCAAAAATGATAAAACTTAGTCTATATGTTAAATACACTTAGATAAACAAGTGCATGAAGAAAAAAGTAAAAAAAAAGCTGTTGTAAATAGTTTTTTTAAGATGGGCTAAGTGAGACATTTACTTAGTTCGGACTAACAGGATCAATCATCGTATATAAATATAATTTATTAAGATGAGCTAAGTGAGACATTTACTTAGTCCGGACTAACAAGATTAATCATCGTATATAAATACAAGAGAGCGTATGCATTGCTCAATGGTAACAAGATCAATCATCGTATATAAATACAAGAGAGCGTATGCATTGCTCAATGGTAAAGCAAGCATTGCAGCCGGGCTAAGCGGACGCAGGACATATGATCCGCTCTTATTTATTACTAAATTCAATCGCATTTATTATGTATGCGATGATGGGATTTTTTTGGGGAGTAGGACCTTTGCACTCTGAAGAATAAGAAAGATATATCATGATAATGTCTCCGGGGAAGATGTAAAAATAAAAATAAAAAATGATACGATAAAATTTGTTAAAAAAAAATGAGAGAATAGTGTTATATAGCGCGGGTAATAAAGGATAATGTTAAAATCGACAGTGATGATTATATTAAAATGTGAAAAAAAAATAAAGAAGTATATTAAAACATTGTGCGCACTACTTTTACCATGCTGGAGGGACGGACGCGAATATAGAAAAGAGAGCAAGGAGGAAGGATGTTATACCACATAGGGTCTACATTCAATTAATAAAATGATAATTAGTGTTGATAAAAAAATGTTAATTAATTACCTAAGATGTTAAATCATATTAAAAGATATCTTACAGTTTGTGGTAAGTTTTTCTTTCTACCTTTAATCATTCTCAAATGGACACTTAGGTTGACGAAAGTATCGAAATTTGGTTTGGTTAATTTAGGTCGACTAAGAAATTTCACCTGAATTTTAACCTCATTTAATGAAATATTTATTTTTACATATATGAAAAACGTTAGGGTGCAGCCTATTGCACTGTTATTGGGCGCTGCCAACTGAAAATGGAGCTGTTACTACTTTATGTTATTTGCTTTAACATGGTACTAAATATCATCTCATTTAGAGTCTTAGATGAGCTATAGTCACTTAAAAATATGTGTAAATAATTAAAATGCTTAGATTTATTTACCGTTATATTAGAATAAATAATTTTTCAATAAGAAAGAATAAATAATTTTAAATAAAATAGGCAGGTTGGAACTTAATTTTTTTTATAAATGTAAGGCACATTTGTAGTTTTAAGATGAGGCATTTTAAGATGAAATGATTTTAAAATTTTAAATAAATTAAGTAATTTAGATTTTAATTCATGATCAAGGTGCGCTCACAGTAAGGTTGACATACGAAAATTTTTAATGGAATTGAACTATTTTTTATTGGTGTTATATTAACTGTTTTTTATTGGTGTTATATTGCATCTCCTTTTTCAATTTATGGTACATTGAAGCCCAAGAATAATTGCAACCATGTTTAGGAGACTCCAGCTCCCACAGCAATTACGAGAGACGAATTGTCCCACCTAATATAATGGAGCCTTCACTATTCCGCCACTGTCGTGGGCATTCTAACTTGGCACAGCACTGCTACTGAAGACCCTATCTACTGCGCCATGATCATCCGAGCGTTACTCGGTTGGCGGAATTGAATCATTGAAGTATGAGTGTTTAGCCTCAATTTTTCGAGTCGAGTCATCCCCTTTCGTGTAGGTGGTTTTGGAAAATAAATGCTTAATTATTTTGCCCAATAAAATTTTAAAGTATTTAATTCTTTTACCGAGTCCGAAAAGTATATCACAGAAATATTTTGTATTGTGTTTCACACTCCGATTTTACATCTCTAATGAGAAAACTCTTAATTACCATAGTCCATAGAAAAATGATGATTTCACTAATCTGATGATAAAATGCATAGAATGTCTTTGTACGACTTTACAAATGCACGAAAAATCGTGTCTGACGAAAGTACAAAGATAAGTGAGTACACTTCGCCTCGTTCCATGAAACAAAAATGAGTAGTACATGACACAATACGCCATGACTAAAAATGAGTTGCATATTGACCACACGATATGATTGATAAAAATAAATATAGATCACTCCGTCACGCGCCGTGACCTAAAAAGGGTGAGTACACTACCCCGCACGCAATTACTCGAAAAAGGAGGGAGTACATGATGTCACATGCCACGACTCAAATGTGAGTTTACACTTAGCCTGTCAACTAGCGATGACTCGGTTTGGGACTAATGAGGAGCCCGTCGGCTACACTAGCAATCCTACACAGCAAGCTAAGCGCGCTTTTAGCTTTTGGATTTACACAACAGACCAGTGTGTCCTGCATTTAGCTTAATAAGCCTGCGTGTCCTGCATTCAGTCTTTGGATTTACACAGCAGACCAGCGTGTTCCGTATACAGCCTCTGGATTGAAAATCATGCGGTTTTACCAAATAAAGAGGTTAGGGCTCAACTGGGCTTGTTGAAAAGAGTTTGGGCCTAACTGGACTCAACTCAACAAATTTGGGCCCGAGTGTGCTTATTGGAGGGTTTTGATTCAATGGGCTTTAAAGGTTTTGGGCCCAACTGGGCCTGCTGAAGGGTTTGGGACCATTTAGGCTTGCTGAAAGGTTTTGGGCCCAAGAGAGCCTGTTGAAAGATTTTCGGGCCCAACTGTGATGTTTTAAACCACCTCAGGAAGTTCCAGGCCCAGACAAGGTTATTGAAAAGTTTTGGGCCCTCTTGGGCCTGTTGAAAGGTTTTGGGCCGAATTGGGCTTAATGGAATTTGGGCTTAGTCTAGGTCATTTGGGAAATCTTGGGCCCAATCGGGCCTGTTGAAGGGTTTTTGGGCCCATTTAAGAGGCACGGATAGAAGGTACTCGCCTAGCTTCCAAATATTAGTCGTGTAAAAGTTTACACATATACAAATATCAATGGATCTATAATTTCCTAATTCTGGTTTAAGAAAAGAGTTTTCATAACTTCTCGATGCAAAACGTTTTCCTCTTCTATTTGAATTTGTATGTCCATAGGTCGCTACCACCTAGCAAGTCACACAGATTACGTGTATTTCCCAAGTAAGGGCAAAGTGCTAGCAATAAGTCTACTATAAACCTTCTCGCTATAGCAAGGATGAGACCTATTTAGATCCCTCATAATTTGATTGCTCAAACCATAAAAACTAGGTGAGTTTGATGAATCCGTTCTCGCAGCATAGCAAGTTGGCACAATGACTTTATTTGGTCGGTGTTTGTATGTGTCCCGGCATTTCTCAATGGGTTGGGAAGCGAATTGGTGTTCAGTACCGGGGAATCCAGTTGTTGTTTCCGAATTGGTGGCTGAAGGATTTAGTGTTCTGACCTGTGCTGCACCCTAATTCCCTAAGAGAGCTGCAAATGGGTTTGATCCTAATCACTTCCAGCACCACCTGAAATTATTGTTGCATTAAGAAATGGTTCTTGAACGGTTTCATACATGCGTCTTAGCATGTTGAATCCCTCGGTAGAAGACTCAATGTTTCTCATGGCCCTGTTAGTGTTCCTCATCATCTTTCGCATGAGTTCAGGATTCCTAGCAGCGTTGTTTTTCTACTCATTTCCGCATCATTCGGTAGCCCAACTTGTTGTATGTCTCCCGGCCATGCATCGGTCTTCATTTAATTGCAGGCGATTTCCTGCATCCATACCGCACACCTCTTCCAGGTTAACCCCTTTGCGTCGGCGTTAAGATCGAGTCGTCCGTCTGTTCGTGAGGTGTCCCAGCCTGTGGATGCGATGTTTCAAACGTTGCAGCCGGTCTTGTGTCGTTTCTTCAGATGCGAACTTGTCGTCATCCATGGTGGGTCTCGGAGTCTCGTGGGTGCGGCATCTCAAGGGTGGGTAATCAAGAATTGTGACGGTGGATCGAAGATGTTCTGTTCTCTAGCATTTGTTGGTAATCAGCGGTGCCCACAGCGCCGATGTCCTTGGTGTTGGCCTCAATCTCCATCTACTCGCATCCGTAGCTTGGTGTATGTAGCGATTAGATGGGCTGGTCCATTTTAATTACCAGGGAGCCCTATCTCAACCATGGCAATAGATAAACTTTCCACCTCATCAGCAAATCAAGTGCCGATAGAGTGGATTTTTCGATCGATTATCAAGATTTTAAATATGAAAAAGACAGATAGAAAAATGGTTTCACAGAAGCGGGGCCATATGCAACTGGGCATGACTTAGTATAGTAATTTAATATGGGTGCAACTTGGGCTGGTTTCCGAACCCAATTTACATAAATACTTAAAGTTAACTTGAGGCAAGCCCATACCCAAAGAACGCGGGGTGGACTAAGACCGAATTTAAATACATGGGTCAAACGGATATATATGGTGCACAAATGCAAATGCAATGGATAATTGGCTGCCTCAAACACGACCCACATCAGTTATCTTCATCGATCTATGCGGCATAAAAGCTTACAACCGTCCCAATTCCCAATTCTTGATTGTCAACCATTATTTTTTATTATTTGGGTAGTCATTCAATGGTTGAACTCGATCTGACACTATACTCAGCAACGAGTTTGGCAAATAAAGATGATTGGCTCTCCAACAATTTAGCCGGCGAATCATACTCTGCGATAAGGCCTGTCGAGAGAAGTAGTGGTAATGAAATGTCTGGAACTAGAGGAAAAAAAGAGTATATGAAGAACAAGACAGATTTATGCCATGCACATACTCACCATTATCAAGAAGCAAGACCATGTCGCTGTCAAGAACAGATGTAATCCTGTGTGCTATTGTGATGACTGTACAATCCGAGAATTCCTGCCTCAACGTCTGCTGAATTAGATTGTCAGTTGCTGTATCCACTGAAGCAGTCGCTTCGTCGAGCACCAACACCTTGCTTCTCTTCAATAGCACTCGCCCCAGACAGACCAGCTGCCGCTGACCCATGCTCCAGTTCTCACCATTTTCACTCACTAGCATATCACATCAAAGGTCAGATTCCGTGAAACATTGTAGAAAATGAATATATAGATAAAATTGCTACAGGAATCAAAAGCACTCGATAAACATAATGCATATGATCTAGTAAAAGATCCAGCTATCATAACAACCAACAAAAATACAGGACCACAATATCATTGACAATGAAAGCACATTGCCAGGAAACGAAGGTAACTCTGTGCTATTATGCTCAATATTACCTGGTGAGTGGAGTTTTCCTTCCTTTCTCCTAACTTCATCGCCAAGTTGGCAACGATCCAGTGCCTGGAGTAGGAAAGGATTGTTAATTAGTAAAAAATTACCAACATAATGGAATTGGTTCTGGCATCAAAATTTCTTCGTGAAAACCATCTACGAGTTTTCAGTCAAATGAAATGCACCTCCCAAATCTGTTCATCAGAGTACTCTCCTAGAGGATCAAGGTTACTTCTCACAGTCCCCTGAAACATAGTTGGGTCTTGTGGGATGATGCTCAATCTGAAGCGCAGATCATGCAACCCAATGGTAGAAATGTCGACACCATCTATCAAAATCTGACCACCAACCGGATCTACAATGCGGAAGATCGTCTGTATGAGCGTGGATTTCCCGCTTCCTGTCCTCCCAACAATTCCAGTCTTCGCCCCACCTGGAAAAGTGCATGTAAGACCTCTCAAAACAAGAGGCATGTGTGGGGCATAACGGACCTGTGACCAGAGTAATTTCCAAACGTCATGAAGCACAAAAAAAAATTTAAAAAAATTTTAAAAAAGCAAGAAGGCAGCAGATTCAAATAGACCCACAGCCTTTTTCTTTCATCTTACTTTACAAATTGTTGAAAGGTAGAGACATTGGTAAAAACAAAAATTATGGTAAGAGAGAGCAGCTCACCTTCAAATCACAAATAGCAACTTCTCCTTTTGTTGGCCAGTTAGGCTCTGGCCTATTAGTTTCTATAATAAGAGGGGGTTCACTATGAATGTTCATATACTGAAATATCCTCTCAATAGATATAATTTTGTTTTCCAGATTGCAGGAATTCCAAATGAGCGAAGTTGATAGTAAATTCAGATTAAGGCCGTACGTTACTGCCAAGCCCGCAATAACTGAAAATGAACATAAAAAGAACAAGAAATTAATGAAAATTTTAAAACATCCAAAATAGTTGTGGTTAGGATCCTCGAAGATGACGAGTTTCAGAGTTTATAAACAGAAAAGAACTCATTTATTTGCTGTTTCAAAAAAAAAAAAAAAAACCTCATTTATTAGTGATCAGACAGACCAGTGACCTGACTTGCAACAGCAGACGAAGAAAACTAAATTTCTTCAACATTCATTTTATGGACTAAAATTCAACCAATTTTAAAGGTAAAAATGAGTGGCAAGGATCCTTCAGTCTCAAGACTTTGGGCAAGGTATGAAGCCCATCTGGTAAGATCAAAAAGTACTAGATCGCGGAACCACAGATGCAACTTGAATAACATGCTGAACAAAAGAATGACGTGTAAGCTACTGAAGATCATGCCATTCCAGGAATGAAATTATACCTGGACTGATTGCTCCCTCTGGAACAAACAACAAGCAAATCAGACAAAAGGTAAATACTGTAGCTGTGAACATATCCACACGGAAAGAGAGCCATTCCATAGCACCAGCATTGTGAAAAGTGGGACGTGAATACTCATCAATCAGCCGCAGGTTTTTGTCCATAAAGCTGGGCTCCTTGTCAAAACTCCTTATAGTTGTTGATCCTGACAAAGATTCAGCAAAGTGTTGTATATTTGGAGCTTTGCAGATTCCAATAAGACGAGACAGTTCTCGTGCTGTAGTTATGTAATATTGCTGCGGAGAAATCATCAGACCGAGTTGTAATGAGGCTTAGTTGATGATCTTCATGTAAACTAATCAAAGGAATGCCCACGGGAAAAAAATAGAATAAAGAACTTCTTAAGCCTAAGTGATGGAAATCTTCACACAAGACTTGGTCAGAGGCACTTACCTGATACCAAATGCAGGTTGCGATCACAGGGATGAAAACTATGAAAACCTCCCATGCAACTAGTGACATCACAGCAATTACTCCCAGCACCTGAATAGTTGAAAATGCAAAAGAACCAATTCGAGATGGAATGTCCATATCCGCTGCACTCTGATCGGTTGAAGCCTGCGAAACAAAAAGGAAATTTTGCTTCAAGTCATATAATGACTGATATCAAAACAAGAGAATTAAATTCCCTTAATCTAAATTCTAAAAAGAAATAGTTGTCTTACTCTATTGAGGATGCGACCGCTCGGAGTAGCATCGAAAAACAACATGGGAGCACGAAATATACACTGATGCATCTTATTGAACAACATGGTTGCTGTCTTATATCCAGCTGTAACAAGAAGCAATGCTCTTACAAGGATGCAGATGGAGCTCCCAATGGCCAAAGCGATATAGACAAGAATCAGCAAAGAGCCTTTAACCAGAGCGGTTGCATCTTCAGACACAGGAACTGCCCAAGCCATCCAATAACTGCTGCCAATCTGAAGAAGCTGAAAGATAATATGAGCCAGTAATATAAACGGTACAAGGGCACCTCCATATGCCATTCTAATATATTTCCAATAGACTGGCATCCCAACCCTCCCTTTTTCCCTCTCTTCTTTTTGAACAAGCTGCCCCTTCTGCTCTGTTATTTCTTCCATTTTGCCATTCTGATCATTTTTCTTCCCTGGATGTTGGGCTTGTTCACTGATTTCACTTTGCTGGGAATCAGGCCCTTTCTCTATAGCATCAAGAGCTGACAAAGCTTGCTTATGTGCACCTACGAGCTCCATAAAATCCTTTCCTGAATTTAGAATGTCACTGTATTTTCCAGCTTGAGTAATCCTCCCGTCTCTCATTACCTGCCAAAAAATACAGAAAGAATTTACATATAGCTGGCGTAATTGTTGAATGAATGGAAAATCAGATAAAATATAAAATGCTCACCAGGATGAGGTCCGCAGAAGTCAAAAACTCCACTTGGTGGGTAACGTAGATCACCGTCTTGGAACCCAACATCTTAAGTAGACACTCCTGTCACTCAAAAAGAAATCCTCAGCATTAATTGGTAGCAATTCAATTTAGATGGTGGATATATCTCTAATATCAGTTTAATACATGCCTTAAAGAGATGGGTTCCTGTATGAGCATCAACTGCACTAAAAGGGTCATCAAACAGATAAATGTCTGCATCCTGGTAGAGAGCACGGGCAATCTGCACTCTTTGCTTTTGCCCACCACTTAAGTTGATTCCTCTCTCACCTATGATTGTCTGATCACCAAAAGCAAGAGTTTCCAAGTCTTTCTTAAGTGAACATGCCTCAAGGACACGCTCATAATTCGCTCTATCCATTTCTTTACCAAACAAGATATTCTCTTCAATCGTACCACTCTGTATCCAAGGAGATTGAGCAACATAGGCCTTGGTCCCACATACTTTAACTGACCCAGACTGCTTTGGTAGTTCCCCTAAAATGCAAGCTAGCAAGCTCGACTTCCCCGACCCAACAGTCCCACAAACAGCCACCCTCATCCCACGCTGCACCTGAAAATTCAAATCTGAAAGAGTTGGTTTGGCAGAGGAAAGATCCCAAGTGAAATTGCCATTGTTTACTTCCAGTGCCACACCTGAACTGCCTGCTGGACGCTTCCGCACTGTATCTGGACGGAGGTCCTCAAGGCAGAGGAATGATGCGATCCTATCAAGAGAAACCTTTGTTTGAGCAATCATGGAAATCGTATCTGGGAGACTGTAGATTGGCATCTGCAGTATCTTGAATGTTGCCAGAGCAGATAAGACCTTTCCAGACTCCAAAGGTATTCCCATCAGCAGAGAAGCACCAAATGTAGCCACTGAGACGAAAGTGGGTGCAGCCCAGTAGATGAACATCGTTGTCGCCGTAGAGTAGAGATATTTCTTCAACCAGCTTTCTTCCTCCTTTCTTAGCTCCACTACCTTGGACAGAAACTTCATTTCCCAGCCTTGGAACTTGAGGATCCTCATGTTACGAAGGATCTCTGATGTTGCTTTCATCCGAACATCCTTGGATTTCATCAGCTTTTCCTGATACTTCTCTTGCAACCGACCGAAAGGGAGATTCATCAGCATGACAACCACAGTCGCAACGAAGGCAGCAACCGAAGCCAACCCAAGATTTATGTAAAGGATTACCAAAGCAATCGCAACTTGCAAGGGCACCATCCACAGATCATGCATATACCAACTGAAATCCCCCACCCTCTCTGCATCGACACTCATGAAGTTGATGATCTCACCACTCGTATGAGACTGCCTTGAGTGGCTCGACAGTGTCAGGCCCTTTCTGTATATCATCGCAACCAGAGCCGCACGAGCCCGGATTCCGACCAGCTCGGACCTGAACAACCAATGCCGCATTGAAAGGCATTCAACGAGCTTTCCAATCACGAATGCCGACACAAGAACATATCCTTCGTTTGCGAATTTTCTACGTCCATTGAGGTGCTGAACAAAGGCATCGATCAGGTAGGGCCCCACGTAGGCGGAGAATGTGTATAGGACTGCAAAGAAGGCCGACAGTAGCACTTCTTTCCACGTAGAGAAGAGCAACGAGTTCACCAATTTCAGCGTTCCCACTGCGTTGACGTTGTCGGTGGTAATATCTTCTTCGAGCTTGTTGCTGAAAACCGAGAAGACCTCACTAACAGCATCTTTTTCGGCAAGCTGAGGAACGTCGTCGAGGTCTAATGTCTTTCTGTAACCGAATTTAAGCAGCGGATTCATCCAAGAGAAAGTGAGAATACTGAGTAGATTAGCGCTTGCGTACGGACTAACGCTGTCCTTCCCACTTCTCTCGCCGGGCACGTGGACGCCATTGCCCTGCAAAAGCGGCTCTTCGGTAAGTCCTGCTTCTTCTTCTTGTTTGATCTTCTTCCCCAGCAATCCAGCGAAACAAAGGACCGAGGCCGCAACGACTGATCCGAAATCTATGACCCACATATGGATCGGCAGAATTCCGGGTCTGTAATAGTCAGCAAGGTCGAGAATGACGAAAAAACCACACATAAGGAAATAGAAGCACCACCACATTCTGAAGAAGATTGGGAATTTCTCATCCTGCGAGCAACGGAACACGAAATGCAAATACGCTGAGATTAAAAACCCAGCGAGAGTTCGAAGGATTAAATCGAATTGGATGAAGAGAAGTTCACTAGACCAAGTACTTGGATACCAGAAGCAGTTGAGAATACAAAGGACGAAATGGAAGAAAGAGAGAGCCAGGGAAACTAAAAGGACGAGCTTGTAATACGAAAAGAAAAAGGAGGCCCCCGATCTCTCCTTGAAAATTGAATGGCCTCTGATCATGTTCCATTTTGCGGAGACCCATTTAATGGATACGAGGAGCATAAGAAGGAGATGGGCGGAAGCAGAAAAGCCATGCAGCAGGACGATGGGATTGTTGTGGAGAAAGTTCATGGTTTGAAAGAAGATGGGAGAAGGGTGTGCCGTGTGGGTGTGAAAAGAGCATTTAGCAATCAAAGTAGCTAGCCAATGATGCGAGGCTTTGTGGTAACGTCGAGAGATTGCAGTGAGCATCGAGCATTGAAGGGAACGGTGGCGGGAATTAAGAAGGTCATGAAGCAGGGACGGAGAGTGGCGTTGGGAGGAGAAGGTGGGAATTTATAAGCTCGTGAGGCAAGAGTGAGTGTCAGTGCCGTTGACGTTGGGGTCGGAATTAGGGAGGATTGTAAATACAGTGGCGAGCATTTTCTATTTCTGTCAATCAGCTCGGATGCTGATCAGGTGCACCGGGTGCATTGAGCTGTCTGGCGTATACACTTTTTTTTTTTTTTTTTTTCAAAAGTTTTTCATAAACTTATTAATCTAAGTGTATTTAATATATGTATCAATTTTTACCATTTTTTAAGATTTTTTAAAAATCCAAAATAAATATCTAAAAATATCAAAAAATGGTAAAAATTGATATAAATGTTAAATACAATTATATTAACATTTTTGTAAAAAAAATTGAAAAAAAAATAATTATATGCACCTGGGTGCATTGAGGCTCAATGCTCATGAGTGCACCTAATCACCACCCCTCGTTTACCACCCATCAATCCAACATGCTCATCTCATCTCCATTTGGGAACCAAATGTGCTTAGGTGGGCATGTGTTTTTGCCCCTTTGGCACGCCTTTTTTCGAAAAATAATTTAATATTTTAATTACTTAATTGTTTTTTTTTAATTTTTCTTTATATTTTAATTATTTTTCATATAATTATTCTATTCGTTCCCATTTTACTTTTATTATAAGGGGTGTTTATTTACTCAAAAAAAAATTAATCTAAAACTTTTTATTTTACATAATTATCCTATTTTTAAATTATCCATTTATTTTTTTATACAACAACCATATTTTTTAAACGTTTCCACACAACTACTCGTACATTTAATCTATATATTTTAATTTTATTCTCTTTACTCATCGTCATTATTCATATTATATTATATTATTTTCTCCTTTTTTAAAAATTTTTATACAAAAAAAAATTTCATCAAAACTTACCAGACAGTGTATTACTCTCACCTTTTAAATTTCTTTTTTTTTTTTTTTTTTTTTGTTTACTTTCCGACAGTACTCAGGCTAATAATACGTAGGGTAGAAATGCAAGGAGCCGCCTATGGCCAATACTAGTGTAATTCCGTGATCAATGCTTGCTATGGATCCCCAGGTTAGACCAAAACGCGTGCTTTGACATTTGTGCATCATCCGTATACTCCGCGTTAGACTAACTCCAGTAATGGAACCTGGAAATTGGATTTAAAAGTCGAAAATGACTCCACGCCCTTCTCCGAAGTCACATGAGGACTTGCGGAATTACCCCACATTCGTAAAGCCGAAAATTTCGAGCAGAATTCATAAGCCGGACGAACAACTCGTGAAAAGCACAGGATTTTAGCGCATTCTACCTTTGAAAAGCGAGGCCAAACCCCACAATGAATACTATTAACTACTTGAAAAATAAGTAATTTCCCACCGTTGGTATTGTTTTCGTGGCCCACCTTGACGCCTCTCACACTTACTCGAAGCCCTTTAGTCCTTGCCATAGGGTTGACTAAATGGACGGATTGGATGATGCATGCACTAGTCCTCGCTCCATGTATGGAGGGCCATATCACATGAACATGAGTTTGTGAACATATCAGCTTTTTTTGGGTTTTTTTGACAGTTTCTTGACTTCTTCCACTGGTGAGTGGGTGACTGTGGATGTGGACCGAACGAGACAAATTCACAAAGCACGGAAAAGATAAGTGCAGAAAAAGTCTATGAGGCGGCAAAGGCAACTTTCTTCCTGTCATTCACCGGGCCGGGCCGATGGTTTGCAATTGATATCATCGGAAAGCGCTTGCAATAATTAAAACCTAATCTCCCCGTATGAACTCCGGTTCTCAAGATTAAAATGATCAAGAAAAATATGCACTTCCAATGGTGTAGGGTGCTGGGTCTTTTGACGAGAATTGGAAGTTGTCCAAATTATTGAATCCCGACGACGCCACTGTCTGTATCTTAATTTTAAATGGAATAATTATTAAAAATAAAATAGTTAAGTTTTTGGTATGATAAAATGAAAAATGATTTAAAACCATAGCAATAACAGGAAAATGTTTCAATGCAAGGCTGAAAATCCCATTTATTATTATTATTATTGAAATTTTCTTTTATTAAATTCTTAATCTATAAATTAAGTTTTACTATTTTGAAAATGTGCATATATGTTTTTTTAATTTTAAAAATAGGGGGATTTGGGTACTTTTTAAATGACTAAACTACCCCCATTTTCGAAAATCAAAATAATTTATATACGCATTTTCAAAAATTGTAAAAATTAATTTATAAATTAAATATACCTAGATTAAAAATTTTATAAAAGAAAATTTCAATAATAATAATAATAATGAATGGAATTTTCAGCCAAATGCATTGAAATTTCAATACATCTAGTTGCATTGAAACAAACCCCTCAATAATAAATAGGACCTAGAATCATAAATAATTACAGGATCATTTAAAAGCAGATTGGGGTGGCCGGGCTAGGAGATGGGTTACAACTACCGAAGGCAGGTTTTTTTTTAATTTTTAAACCACAGTCCACATTCATTTCAGGTGAAAAAAAAAAAAAAAAATTCCAGTCTCCAGTGCAAACGGGCTGAGAAACCTGGCATTCCTTTCGTGGCATACAAAATTTCAGGTGGAGCAATGAGAATGCTGTAATTCCGTTCCTGACATTCACGAGGGGTCCAGCAACTCGATTGGCACTTGGCAAGTATTAGCCCACGATTGGCAATCAAAGAGTATGAGATGGGATGGTATGGCATGGTAAATACACTTCCCAACAACTGATTTTATAATTAAACTACCCTATTTTTTCAACTTTATTCTCATATTCTAGTTATTTATCCTTCCGACTACTCTACTTATTCCAACTTTACCTATATTATTTTATATCAATCACACAATTTTCAAAATATTCTCTTTCCCACTCCAGCCTCATCCCACAATTTCACTCCATCCCACGTTCTCAAACAATCTCAATATCCAGAGCAAGTCCATGGACTACTACAGGTACTTCCTTGCAAGGGCTCGAACTTTTGTGTCAAAATGTGAGGATGTGATGCGCGACCCTGGCAAGTATAGAGGATTCAGAAGGATCTGCAAACGATAATCAAAGAATAAATTCCCTGCTAGGATCAAGGTTGTCTCTTGGAGGCCATGTACAAAAATAACATTCATGATTAATACTATATGCCGATGAACAAGGGGTGCAAGTAGGGCTTGAGCGTCAATCCAACCTAACCCACTCTCTCTCATATTTGGGTTCAACCCAACCCATTTTATCTAGCCCATCTCAAAACCCAACCTAGTTTAAAATGAGTTGGGTTACATTGGTCAGCAGTTAAAACCCAATCCACTTGCGCCCCTCATTCCATGATTTGGAAAATATCTTTCCAATTTTCAGAATAGAATTGAAACACCAAGTTCGAATTTTGGAGAGGAGAACAGCCTAATGCAATACAACAAGACGGTGGTACCTTTATATAAAGCTCATGCACTTCTTGGAAAAAGCTCTTTATTCCATCCTCATTGCGGGAATCATGCAGTAGCATCAATCTAGTATGTACAGTCTTAACGGTCAAGGGAAATGAATTCGAACACACTAACTTCCAACATGTTTTCAGAAAATGACAATAATTGAACTAAAATCAGGTCTTAAGAACTGAGGTTCGGCAACAAAATAATTAGCAGTAGGATGTAACATTCAACTTTCAGAACAAAATAATTAGCAGAAGGATGTAAAAAATTCGGGTTTCAAAACAAAATAATTGGCAGTAGAAAATAAAATTCAGGTTTCAGAAAACAACAAGATTAAAGTAAATTCAGGTTTAGAGTATTGATATCAATTGTGCATGCATGGTAGTACATGCACAAAAGATAAAGATATCAGTATTTCCAAAGTTCCTTGTCCATCATTGTTCAGCCAAGTATGCCAAAACCCCCAAATCAGTTCCACGAACACATAAGATATCAGTGTATGATAAATTTCTTCTCTTTTCATCTTATGAACCTTTTGCTTTCATAAGCTCCATTTTTCCATTTATTATGAATGATGACCACATTGGACCATTAGCTATTTTGGTGAATTGCTAACCACCACATTTTCTAGTTGTCAAGATAGGTCAAGTATTTTAAAGCAGTAAACAGAAAGGATATGACCTGCAGTAACATACACAGACACCACAAGATCATTGAACCTGTCCATAGCCTTCAAGAACCTGGTTAAGATTGTAACAGGACTAAAAGTTAGCACACTTGAATGAAAAATGTCAAACAGAGAAAACGGTCTGCTACATCAAAGATTCATTTGCATTTAACTCTTAAGTGTACCATGTGAAATCTCTTGACAACAAAAAGTTCCTTTGAAAAAAAAGAAGACAGAGAACCTAAAAAAATTCAATTGGTGACAATAAACATGATGATAGAAGCTCACATTGCACTGGTGGTCCATGCAAGATCCTGAACAATATCCAAGGCTGCATGTAGT
The DNA here is from genome assembly GCA_030490835.1 of Annona cherimola. NCBI lineage: Eukaryota > Viridiplantae > Streptophyta > Magnoliopsida > Magnoliales > Annonaceae > Annona > Annona cherimola. The sequence goes on along the minus strand of CM059977.1, from coordinate 5,256,092 downwards.
ATAAACTGGTGCTGGTGAGCAGCTTCTTCTTTCTGCAAAAGGTGCCCGGAAAGAGCATGGACGGTCAACAGGATAATGCCAAACTCAAGTACTTAGCAATAAACGAAGTTAGTCCTAAATGAGTACCCTGAAGATTAAAAGAATTTGGTTCACAATGATCCCCTTCACACTTTAAGAAACCATATTTATCTGAAATATGTGGCTGACTGTGACCAAATTCATGAAACCATAAAGTTTATGTTCAGCTAAACTAAAAGTTATCAATAATTGAAAAAAATGATGTCCCTTGATATAGATAACATTCTTCCAAGTTCACGGCATGGGAATTCATGATGATTACAGTCAGCTTGTCTGTGGAACGCATCCAGCTTGAATAGGACTTCTTCAAAATCGTACTTCCCTATGGCCCATCACAGAGCATATGCTATTTATCCAGGAAGAAGCACTGGTGGTTCAACACTTTCAGTATGCAGTTGACACTCTATTCTACTTGCGCAACTTTTCCTTCTTGCTAATGAAATACATTTTTTCTATAAAGAATGAAAACAATTTTGGGTTAAGCTAACATCCACAACACCATTGCTTACATAACAAGAATGCTGCTTTACAGGTAATTCACATACAAAACAGGTTCCTCCAAAAAAAAAAGTTGAGACTCCAGAATAATAAATACCTTGACAGCAGAGCCCACTTCTGCTTCGTATATTGGAATGTCATTCCTACTGACAATGATAAAACACGCTGTGCTTGCCATATCCCTCTAAATCGAATTGTCTAAAACCTGAAATAAATCCAAATTGAAAAGGAAGAACCAGGTGAAAACTTGCAGTCATAATATAACTATATATTGAGAAGGAAAATATATTAGATTATAGACCAATAAAATGAGGAGTCATGCAAAGGTAAGGAGGGTTGAAAAAAACAAATATGCGTTTTATTTTCAAATAGGAGGACCACCATATCTAAATCAGCCATGTAAGTGGGCAATAGCCTCACAGACCAGCCAACCTTTACGCCATAATTGCTGCCAAAAGCTTACAAATTCCTTGTTTTGGCAAAAGTCACAATCTTTTCAATTTTTGGATTAAGAAACCTTGTTTACATTCTATGATAGTAGGCTGGAAAATCCTTAAGAAGAAAAAGTAGATATTATAAAGCCCACTCACTCAATAAGCATACATGCATGCAACTTACGCCACATGATAAATGTACAGCAGAAATTTACGGCTTTCTAGAATTCTAAAGTTTAAATCTGACAATGTCATGTGGTTTTACCAAAATAAGTAACACATCAATTAAAAAGTAATAGTCAACTATTATTTTCAATCATCAAAGAGCCGATATAAAAAGTTTGAAAGAGCATATTACAATTATGCATACTGTAATATTGTTGTTAGTAAAATATCCATTCCAAAGATTCAATTTCAAAGGGTAAAAGCAGCTTCATAAAAATTAAAAACTATCCCACTTGATGAGGAACCTTGAGCTTCAATCAAAACACCAGTAAGAGCCATTGACAAGGTGACATCATACTTTAGGCCCAAAATGCCTTTGCACAGCTTAGGACAATATTTACAGGCTTCCCTTTTTTGGGTAAAGTCTATAAATACCGATGCTATGATGAAAGTGCAATTGTTGCAGCAGCTACTCTGTTTTCCTGAATAACATATAGTCAAGGAAGCTTCCCTAATGGCACACTGCTAGAAATTTTGCACACCAACTCCACAATTTTACCCAAGGCTACACGCAACATCCTCATGCACCCACTTTGAATGTTAGGCACCCAGCATTACCATGCTTAATTCTGGGTGGATATTTTGGCTAATGTAGTTTGATAAAAGAAACTATCAGAAATGATCAGAAACCATCAGCTAATGAAGGTTGCATATTTGTATTCTCAAGTTTGATCAAAGAAACCATCAGAAATGAATCAGCTATTTCTGACAGGGGAAGACATAATACTGCAGCTTCTAATGGATATTTTGGCTAGTAAACTTCCAATAGGCTGATTTCAATAATCCTTGATTTTTATATTTCTTCCCAACTGATTGGGGCACAGTATGCATATGACTACTTGGTTCCTTGTTGTTTGACTCAACACCAGAGCCTTCCTCCTACAACACCTTATTAATTTCAATGAAACTCATGTTCTGGGACTCAAATTGTCAATCCCCCTTGGTATGGAAATTATGCATGAAAGCAATGCTCAAAACTTACTTCTAAACCTAGTTGATATTTAAACAATCCACCGAAAAATGTATGGTGCTGTTAGACTCTGTTATGCCTATCCAAGCAGGCCTTTTCAACTCATCTCCTCCTGCTTATTTTAGAGGTTGGTGTTTAGCGGGTTTGCTAAGGTATGTATTTGTGTAGGATAATTATGATCCGAAAAAAATTGCTGCCTTTCTGTCAGTCTCGCCAGATGAAAATTGGCTTGCAACAAGTAACTGGATGCAAGTCCTCCATCTTCCAAGTTCCAATATAGTCTACAAGCGCAATCTACTCCAAATTGCAAATGGTTTTGAATAATTGTCTAGTGGGTAACTGTCTAATTGAATGCCATGCACTTCCGTAAACTGTATTAGGCTAGATGCAAGGAAGAGATGGCGAAGGGTTCCTGTATTTGTAATAAATCAAAAGGAAAAGAGAAAGCGGATCTAAGCTGCAGTGCAGATCACATGGCATTTTCCCGTGAGGTTCAACGGTTCTAAATTCCTTGTTTTTTAGCAAAAGAAAAGGAAGAGAGAATCCACTCATTCATCAGATTGGGGTTTTATATGTGAATCAAATCAGCATTATTCATCAGGAGCTACGCAGAAATGGGAAAGAGAGAAATGAAATGAAGAAGAAGAAGAAGAAGAGGTGGAGGAAAACTTACAATGGGAGAGACGACACTGAGAGGAGACGTTCGATCGCGCTGGGAGAGGAGATGACACCACTCGGAGCAGAAAGCAACGGCAACGGCGATAAAGGGGAAGACGGCGAAGGCGAAGGCGACCGCGACAGGAGCGAAAGACGACGGAGATACCTTCGTTGCGACTTTAACGGCAGCTGGGAGTAGTGCCTGTGACCGGAAAAGAGAAGCCGAGAGGGGATAGTTTTCAGAGGGCTGATTGCGTACGATCAATCGCATTCACCTCTATACAATTTTTTTTTTATTTTTAAATTTTTATAAATATATTTTACTAATTGTATTTAATTTATATATCAAGTTTTTTACAATATTTTTAAAAATAATAATTTCTAGGATTTTTTGGTCAATTTGTCTCTGAAAAACCTTCAAAATTAAAAATAAATATGTAAAAATATTATAAAATGATAAAATTTAGTATATGAATTAAATACACGTAGAGAAATATATTTATGAAAAAAAATTAAAAAGAATAAATATTGTACTGGAGCCTACATGCAAGATAAATTGCATGCAATCAATGCTCAAAGTTTTAATAGGTACATATATTAAAAAGGGTTATAGTTTTATGTTTATTTTTCTCACTTTAACAATTTAAGGAAATGTTTTAGAAGTGATAAACTTTTAGATAAAAATTATTTAGTATAAAAGTTTTTAAAATGGAAGAAAACGATATAACAGAGGTAATAATGAAAAGTACAAATAATAAAGGGTATACTTGAGAAGTGACAAAACTTTTATTAAAAATTTTTTATATAAAAATTTTTAAAATGAGAGAAACTGAAATAATATAATAGAGTTAATGATGAAAAATAAAAAGAATAAAATTAAAATAGATGAGTTAGTTATACGGATGATTGTGCAAAAATAATTAAAAATATAGTAATTTGTATAGAAAAATATTAAAAAATAATTTAAAATAGGATAATTATAGTGAGTAAAAAGTTTCAGAATGAAAAGTTTTATCTTAAGCTAAACACACCCGAAATTAAAATTGATATGTTTTGGATGGATAGTTGTATTAAAATAATTTTAAAATAGGGTGATTATAAATGAAAACGTAAAGAAATAATTAACAAGTAAGGTGGGGTGGAGACTGAAAATTTTTAATTTGAAAAAATTTTTAAGTAGCCAAATACCCCATAAGAAAAAATCTATTTTATTTATTAAATTTAGCATCATTTTTTTAATCAGGTAACCAAGTTTTATCCAAAATATAAATATCCATCCATACAAAAAAATATTAAATTCCGCCTCCGTTCCACACTTTTAAATAAGTTTTAGAAAAATCTAAAACTGACCCTCGAATCATTAAAATAGTCTAAAAACACGTCAAAATGAAAAATAGCAAACGTAATAAATTTAAAAGTAAAACAACATAAATAGAAAATTAATAGATACAAATTTGTAGCCTCCTCTTGAAAGAGAAAAATAGGATAATATTTAAAATTATAATACTCGTAAGGTTGTTTGTGGAATATAAATATTTAATAAACGGAAAGTATTCTAAGAAGTGCTTATGGCTTAAGTAGCAGATATGATAATTTTCTTGAAATAAAAATTTTGTCATAAGCTCACTCGAATATGGCTCATGCTTGCGTATGGCTTGAAATAAAATAAAAATAAAAATAAAAGCCATCTGAATTAAGCGTCGATGCTCGGAGAATAGTAGAAATGGAATAGAAAAGAAGGAATGCTAAGCGTAAGGTGGGAAAATACAGGTAAATATTTGGAAATAAAAATTTTAAAAATAGGGTAGTTAAATAATTAATTACTCTAATTTTTTCATTCCTTTATACTTACATTTTATTTTCAAATTTACAAACTAACCTCCAAGTAAGATAGGGTTTTTGCTGCCGAAGCATAGCTGTAGGTCGACTAATGCCTGACCCGAATTACATCCTGTGATGAACAGCCGCTAATGTTGCATTCGAGTTCAACATTTCAGTAGCTCTATTCTCAGTGTTGACAAACAACCAATCCGGTATCGAATCCCTCTCTTTGGTGAAAAGAGATTTTACAAAACAATCCTTCTAAAATGAGAGTTTTACAATTTCTTCTCCTCAAAAGTGATGACTTCTATGGATTTTTCCTTAGTACGGGGTATTTATAGGAAAATTTCTTCAATAATGTGAGAATTATGAATGTACATCAATGTAATATCAAGTTATTGCATTGTATAAATACAAATAAAAAAAATATGGGATGTAATTGGCTTTTAACTTCTCTGGTTGCGTCAGTTAGAAAAGTGGTAAAAAAAAAAAACCAGAAAAGTAAGAATGTTAAAAAAAAATTTAAAAGTAAGATGGAAATGTAATTTGGAAAGAGTAATGTTCGGGAATGAAAAGAACAAAGATAATATAAAAGATAATTGAAAAAAAAAAGATATGAAAAAATAATTGAAATTTTGAATGTGTTTGTTGATTTTAAAAAATATAAAAAGTTGTTGTGGAAAAAATTTTAGAGAGATGAAAGAATGATGTAATTAAAAGTGTAAAAGATAGAGTTGAACAAATTAGAAATTAATTTTAACCCTGATTTATTTATAAAAGAAAAATAATCTTCTTAACTTGAGCTAAATAAATGTTTTATTTACCCACTTCAAAAACTTATTTAAAATATTTTTTATTTTCTTTATACATCTTTTTATTTATGTGTATTTAACATATAAACAAAATTTTAAAATTTTTGGGTTCGTGTATATATTATTTTAAGATTTTTAAACATAAGATTATTTTACCTATTTTTAGTTTTTTTAAGGTGTGCTAAGTTCATTTACTTAACCCAAGCTAATATAATTATTTCTCGTTATAAAATTATAACTTTAATTAATTTATTAATTCATTTACAAAATCAAGACTCAGCAGGTTGTTACCCGAATGCGTTATATCAATGACATGGTTTAAACGACTGAAATTTTTTTTAAAATCTTACCAAGCGAACCATTATCAGAAACAATTAATTTCTCCCGCTTTTGGCCCTAGGATATTATTTCTATTTTACGATGACTAATCACTTTCGTGTCTCTCTCTCCACATTTACGATGGCTAACCATTTGCGTTTGAGAAAAATGTGTGGGCTATTAAAATGTTTACAAAACGTCCTACAGTTTTTGTAAGCCGAAAGATTTGCCAAATAAACGCCTCAGCCCACTTGTTTATTTTGCAACATTTTAAAGCTCATAGAATTTTTCTTTTCAATTAGGTTATTCACATGGATGACCATGAACCATGGAATTATTTTTACCTAACTTCGAACCATGGAATTTTCTATTCTAATAGTTTATGGAAACTCATGTCAGCGTCGTCCAAGTGGTGAACTCAAGGAGTCTATTTATTAATGCCCGAAACATACATATTAATTGGCAATTACACAAAAATTACGTCGATTTTGCAAATAGTGTGCTGCTTAGTGGTCGGCCCCTTCTGGATAGAATCTGTACATTAGTTAGTAGCCTATCTCTTCCGCAGCCGACACTGGTCCCATGCTCATCGCAGTTCGTTAAGACGCCACATCGGGAATCCGGTCCAAAACCAATGGCTTGGATCACAAAGGTGGGCCCAATTGCAGCGATGATAAAAATAAAAAATAATAAAGAAAAGGAAATGTTGCCATCTGAAAATTCCTGTTGACTGAAACCGGTGTTCGTCGGTTAATGGTGTTTGTCGGAAGAAAATGTTCAGCGCCTGCAGAAATGGAAGATACCCACCTTCGTTTTTGTTCCTTCTTCTTCTCATTCCCCTGCTTCTCTCTCCTCTTCTTTTTATGCCTTTCCCTTTTTACCTTCTCCTCTCCTCCAATCTCAACTGGCAAGATAGTTTCGACTCTCTTACTCAGCTGCCGCTGATTTTTCGGTCTTTTGAGGACTGGATTAGGCCCCAGTGGGTGATTTCTGTTGATGATTATGGAGCCAAAGGCAATGGTCTCAATGACGACACCAAGGTAAAAAAATAAACACGCTTGAGCTGGGCCGATTTTCCCTGTCTCATGAAAGGAGTTGCTGAATGTGAGAAAATTCCCTTTCTTATTTTTCTTTTTTTTTTTTTTTTCCGCACCCGTTTTTTTTTTTCTTTTGGCGTGCTGCTTTGTTCTGGCTACTAGGATAATCAATGCTGCATGTTGACTATCGTGGGAATGAAGAAAACCATGTTAACTAATGTATGTCGTAGGCAACCCAGAGATCCGAAAGTAAAGAAATCCTGCGTTTTGAAATATTCTTGAATGATCTCATGCCTCGTATTGAGTCCTGGCAGTTAGCAGTGAAGTTTGCTTTTTGTTTTTATTATTACTATTTTTTTGGGTTTTAACTTGAACAGAACCTCTTGCATCTGGGCACTGGAATTTATACTGCCAGCATCTGTCAACAGATAGATTATGATTTGGGTGGGTGATTGATCTACCTTTAGGGTGAACGTGTGCGCAACTGAGTTAAATATAGTTGAGGAATGCTGCCGAATGCTGAAATTTTTCTTTAAGTGGAAATAATGTTCCAGTGAGGTAATTTCATGCTTAAAAATGAAAATTTGCATCTTTCTTTGCTTTCGGAAAGGAGGGAAACCCAGATTTTGTTATCGGTTATGGACATGATGTGAAAAATACTGTTCCATTCTATCTTAATGTTCAACTTGATTGGAAGTTTTGTCCATTGGATGGACAAGATGACGAAGTCCTTCAGTTTTCTCCTTTCAGATTCAAGAGATTTGTGGCCCAAAATTCCATATCCATACACAGACGTCCATCTTGACGATGAGATTTCCACTCAGCAGGTCAAAAAAGCTTGCTTGCATTAGAAGTGAATGGCAATGAGAGAATTATAATTCTTATTTGTAATGGTTTGTATGTGTATAGGCGCATAGGTTAATCTTTGCAATAAATTTATGTAATGAACAACTTTTTTTTCAGGCCTTCCTTGAGGCATGGGAGGCAGCTTGCTCTTGCTATTCTAGATCGGTGCTTAAAATACCAGCTGGCAGGACATACTTGGTTAAGCCTGCAGACTTTGGTGGTCCTTGTCAGTCTAAGGTGACTTTGCGGGTATGTTGAATGCTTCTATGATGCCTGCAATATCTGGATCGTTTTTCAGCAACCCGTTCCTAATTTTTCTTTTCATGACTACACTTGGAAACACTGCAGCTTTTTCTTTTTGGATCTGGATGTTCATTTTTTACAGATCTCTGGCAATATTGTTGCTCCCAAGGATCCTAAAATTTGGGACGAATTGAATCCAACTAAGTGGCTTTATTTCCATGGAGTAGATCACCTTAGTGTTGGAGGAGGAGGAACTATTAATGGCATGGGGCAGAAATGGTGGGAAAGGTCATGCAAGATCCATAAAACAAATGTAATTTCCTGCTCTGTTGATTGTAAGCCCTGCAATGATGATCAAGTGGCATGATAAAGCTGGTCTGCTCATCTACTTTCATAGTTGGTAAGCCTTATTCAGCCAAAGAAAAAAAAGTGGCAACAGGAAATTCAATTTCGTTGATTTAAAGCCACGCGATCTTCATAGTAGGGCCACCATTTTGGTGTATGTAAAACTGTAACTGCTACTAATTGGAAAGCAAGATACTTTCTAGTTTCGGATTTCTGAAATGACTTTTGTTTTCTGTTTGCAGCCATGCCATCATGCTCCAACGGTTTGTATTACTTAAAAACTTGAGGGAATGTGTTTGTTGACCATATCTCTGTTTTAGTGTCTCCTGAAATATCTGTAAGTTACATGCCTTTGGAATTTTAACAAGATTCCATTTGCAGGCTTTGACATTTCATAGGTGCAACAACTTGGAAGTCAGTAAGCTCACCCTATTGAACAGCCAACAGATGCATATGGCAGTCACCCTTTGTTATAGAGTTAAAGTATCAGATCTACAAGTCATTGCACCTTTTAACAGCCCGAACACTGATGCAATACACATAAGTGCATCAAAACAGGTTGAGGTTCGGGACACCAAAATTGAAACAGGTTTGTACTTCTGATAACTTTCCATACAGTAATCAATGATTGAGTGACCAAGTCAGTCAAGGAGCATTTGGATGGTTAGTTAAATTGGATTCCAAGTTGTTGAATGAATTACATAGGAAATGGATTCCAGTGAGGCGTTTAATTCTAGTGCTGAATGAATGAATCAAATTTGTATTTCCAGAAATTAGGTTTGAAGTTCAAAACCATTTTGGTCGTTTTCATCTTACTGGATTAACACAGTCCCTATCTTACCTGTTATTAAAATCAAATATCCCTGAAATTATAATTCGAATGAATTTGCAGTTCATTATGATTTTAAAAGTTAGTTTTAGTTGTAATGATAGAGAAAATGGAATGGCATTATAGGCAGTAGTTTCAAGACAGCAAGAATAACTTCTTTTTTGGTGCCTATCTGTTGTAAGGGCACCATATAATGGTGGTTCATTTATACCATTTGCATAAGAGTTGAGCACCATCATTTGTGTCAGTTCAAGGTTTGTTCTATGTCTGAGAACCTTCAGATTGGACCAACTAACTTGTTCCTTTCGGGTATGCTTTTAAGTCTGACTAAGTCCAGATGAAGATTCTCAAGTTTTCTTAAAAAATTATCTGCACAAAATTTCGTAATTTTTGTGAATTGGCAATGTCAATTTGGAATGCTTTCATTCTGTATCTAACTATACACATTACCTGTGTTCTAAAAACCTATACATTGCACCAATAAATTTTTTTTTAAAAAAACCTATACATGGTTTTGTTTTATTTACTAGGAATATCATATCTAATTCTCTGTCTCACTTCCCTTGATCTTATACCAGGGGATGACTGCATCTCTATTGTCAGCAATACATCTGCTGTCAAAATCAAAAACATCACATGTGGACCTGGTCATGGTATCAGGTAGCAGCAATTTCTGAACTTTTATCATTTACAGTTCAAGCATCTTAACACTTTGGTAATTGATGTATAGTATTGGGAGCTTGGGGAAATATAATTCCTGCTCTGAAGTGCATGATATATTGGTTGATGGAGCATTTATTTCTCACACAGAAAATGGAGTAAGGATCAAAACGTGGCAGGTAAATGTTCTCATTCAGCTAAAAATTTTACCTATGGCGTTTTGGATTTTTGAGTAAGCTACTGAAAAACTAGCTTAAATTTGTCAGCAGAAGAAAGTGAAATTTCTAACAAGTAGTCAGCACTGTTGTTGTGATACTAAATGTTTATTGTTATTGTATCGCTTCATCAGGGTGGGAGTGGTTTTGCCAGAGACATCACTTTCCAGAATATAGCGATGGTCAATGTTTCAAACCCAATTATAATTGATCAATATTACTGTGATTCTCCATCACCATGTCCAAATCAGGTAATAAATTATGTATTGACTAAGGCGACATTTGGGAAATGGCGGAAATGGGAAACGGTGGGAATGCTTGGGAAGGCAATGTGAAGCATACGACTTTTCACTCCCCCAACGTTTTATTTTTCCAATTGCACCCCTATATTCCAATCATTTTCCTTACAACTATCACTCAACTAACCCTATTTATTCCAACTTTACCAATATTATTTCATACAATTGCACACTTTTCAAAATATTTTCTTTTTCATTTCCCACCCAATTCCACAAATTTTCACATTACCAAATGTTCCCTACGATTGTTGCCATATCAACAGTCAAAATGTGCTCATGGTGACATATGACCTTAGGCCTTTTTTAATCAATTTTGGTGGACTGTGTCCTTTTCTTTCTTCATGTACACTCCCTATGTGCCTGTAATATGGGCCCACTGCAGATGGGTCAATGATGCTATCAGAATGTTTCTGCAATTAGGACATAATATGCTTTTGAATCTGATCATTTTTATTTTTTCCATCGGCTGGGTTACCTGTGTATAATTGTGGCTCTGATCAGTGTTTTTATGATTGGTTTGGACCAACCAGTTCGACCTGTCTGCTCAGGGATCAGTTATGCCACCGGTTGTCTAGCTTGGCCAGTTCAATTGGAATAACCAGGGACCTGGCTGGAAACCTGGTCTGCTTTTAATCGCGTTGGTTCTGATCCTTCATTATTGGACCTATAACAGGGATCATTTGAATTGCACCCCTTTTATGGACAATCAGGATAGCCAGAAATTTCATTTGCATACGGAAAGACTACTGCTAACTTGTTGGGGTTCCCATGCTTATTACTAAAATTATTACATTTGAATTGCAGACACAGGCAGTCAGGGTGGAGAGGGTGTCTTACAAGCATATCAGGGGAACATCGGCAACCGAAGAAGCAATTACACTCGCTTGTAGTGACCACTATCCATGCAACAAAATACTTCTTAGAGACATTATGCTATTGCACCCTGGAGGAAATACAAGCTCTTACTGTTGGAAGGCCTGGGGCACCAGTTCTGGTTTAGCATACCCAAATCCGTGTTTCCCTTGAGGTACAGACTTGAACGGATTATTCTGTCTAGAGACGCTCTTCATTCCATCGCAAGATTCGTTATTGTCTATTTGTATGTATATATCTTTAGAGAACATTGTACATGTCCATCAATCCGTGATGGATTGTTTGGCCCAGCTTTCAGTAAAATAGATTTCATCATAATTAAAGGAAGAACATTACAAGTATATGTCACTGGCCGATATGCATGTGAATGCCCTGACTGATGATGTCGATGGTGTGATTTTCGCTCGTAAATGCTAGATAGGATCATAGGATGGATAATCATCTCGAGGCGAAACTGGAAATTTTTACGTTAGAGCCAAAAATCGAATATCTAGACCTCATAAGCGGTACTTGTCCCTCCTGAAATGCATTTTAAATCAGTGAAAGCCACGCGATTCCATATGGCTATTTGTAAATCTGGCGATGCACGGGTGGCTACAAAAAATAATTATTTATTATTTTCGTACACAAATGCAGGACCCATCTGAATCTTTTTCCTTGGGAAATTTAGCAATTTTTTGAATTTGTTTGACATTTTATTTGGATTTATAGGCGGCCATGTAAGAAACCTGAAATCACCCGTCAGCGGAATTATAACTGAAGATATTCTCATTCCTGAAAACGAGAACCTTTGTAACTAGTTCACAGTTTGCAATACCCACCACAAATACATCCAACAAAGAAGAATCTGTCAATGTACTAAAGAATAAAGATCATCTCATCAGAACGAATACAGCGATCGACAAAACGTCCGTGAATTGAATCGTTAGCAATTGGAAAACTTTCAACTGAGTACCCTTTCGTGTAGCAATCTTTTCATGAGTGTCAACGCGCAAAAAACCAGACAGATTGCAATACTTCCCTTTTTGGGCATGGAAAATTAAAGGCTTTGAACACCAAGCTTGGGACAACCAGCAGCCAGTGGCAGGTCCAAATTATCAACAGTTCTAAATGTCCTTGGCACCATATTGTCAACGTAAAGTGTTCCATCCAAATGGTCACATTCGTGCTGCAATATGCGCGCCTGCCAGCCACCAGCATCTACTTTGATTGGTTGGCCATAACGGCTCAAGCCTGTTACTTCGACCTCAAGGTGTCGCTCCACAACAGCTCTAAATCCATCAACACTGCATCAATTTAGATAGTAGGAAGTTCTTAGAGATTCCACAAAATAGATATCAATGTTCTGAGAGAATGTTGGTTCTGTAGAACTCAAGATACTAGAACGATGCTGTGAGATTCACTTTGCGTAAATCTTCATATTTCCTCTCGTTATGAATGCCAACTGCCAAGTAATGCATCACTTTGGCCATCTGGAGTTCGGACCCATCCTCAATCCGGAGTTTACAAATGCCTCCCCATCCTTATCCAAGGTTCAAATTGGCCATGCACGCGTAAATTGCCATATAACAATTCCTTTGTTGAATAATCAGAGTATGATATGTAAGTTCCTCAAAAATCTATTCTTACATAATAACCTTGCAAATCATGCAAATTGAGAAGTTTTGAATGCATTGGTAATTTGGTAGGCAAAAGGAAATTGAGTGATGTTTACAGTGTTATCTCTCTCTTGTTTTCCAGTTCTTTATCAGAGACGGCTCTAGAACTAAATGGCATGAGAAGATGTCCCTTTTGTCAGTGTTAGCAAATGGTTGCCTAATCAACTTTCCTTTTGCAAGCAGTCCATGAAATCGACAGGAAACAAACTTTGTTTGAAACAAACTTTGTTTGAAAGAGTCAACAATTCAATTGCTAATTACTAGACGGGAAGAAAGAAATTTGACATTGAGATTTATAAAATTCTACGTAACTACCATGGCCAAACTTACAGATTTCCTTGGGAAATATAAAGCATTTCCTTTGAATTCCATTTAGCGTTAAAATTTTAAAAAATAAAAAAGTAACCTTTATTAATGTATTATCAGCGCCACACAAGTTTTCATTTTCACCACCTTTCCAGGAAAAACTAATGAAGATGACATTTAATTTAACTACCAATGCAGGGCCATACAGTTTAAAACGCCATGAAACATTGAAATAGTTGTATTACCTCAGACATCCTTCAAAGAACAATGCAGTTTTGTTGCCCTTCTTCTTAAGCTTTGGATTGAGTATGACCTGCCTCAAAAATAAACTACATGACATGGCTCCGAAAAGAAAGACAGCTACAAGAAGAAGCTTAAAAAAAGAAAAGAGAACATACAATAATTTGAATTCACACCTCATCTGTAAATCAACCCACCAAAAGATCAAAAGGCTGCCGATCTTGTGCCTCAATCTCTTCTTTACGAGCATAACTAATGTACTCTTTTGTATCTTCCAAAACAATAATCTGCATGAGTTTTCAGTTTAAACAAGATGACCAAAACAGGAAAGAAGAAAATAATGAAAAGGATAAAAGGATTATAGATCTCCTATATCAGTAGAATAGTCTGAAATCTGAATCAAGCAACGCCAGAGACTAACAGTAAAAATATTTTTTTGCGTATGATCTTTCCTTTTGAAGCTTTAAACCCAACATGAAAGAAGAAAAAAAATAAACGTGTCAAAGAAGTTGCAGAAAATAAAATAGTTCATTTGTTTGGGCATTTGGAGATACATGCAAGGACAGAATTGAGAGGTCTGACAAGTTAAACTCAATAAAAGCTCCTTTTCAATGAGGCAAGCAATTGCATAAATGGATCCCGTATCAGCGCCCCAAAATATCTTGCAAGTCCCATCATGAATAAGTAATGAATAAAAATCATTCACAATAGTGGATGTTCGTTCCAGCCATCTTTAGGAATCAATTTCTGAGCTTTATTTCCAATCTGCCAAATGCAGAACAAGAGCAAGATATCATTGTTATGATGTTATGCTTTTCTATGATAGGCAGTGATTCAATACTAGTCGCTCATGGAGCACCTTTTTTATTTTAAAATACTTTTGTTTTTTCAAAATTATAACATTTGTTATGTTTATTCATATGCATTTACTTACGATTCCAATAATCACATGTTGAAAACTTTCACATACTATATATATGCTATAAATTTTTTAATAATTTAATAGTTATACATTCTCTCTCAAAATATGCTAATTTTTTAGTAAAGCTTTTAATGGAAGTTATTTTTGGTAGCATGATAGAGTAAATGGCATCAAACGAAATAGATTGTTAGGTAAAAAAATATAGAGTAACAAAAACAAGAGGGCCAGTTAGATTGAATCATTGCTCTTCTATGATTTTTGGTTGTCGCAGAGCACCTCGCACGGGACCCCCTGATCAATGTCCAATCCAATCTAACCTAAAACGAACGGCATCCACAAGATCGATTGGAATATTCGCATCAATGAATAGAATCTACCTACTGTTTACACCAAAAATAGGATGTTGTTGCATTCTACTGATTCCACAAACTATTCTTTTGCTTCTCCCCTTCTTTCTGCGCATTCTAAAACCTTATCACCGCAGGCAAAACCCACAAACTGAAATCAACTAATGCAGCATTTGGTTACTCAACGAGACCAAAGGGAAGACATTTTGGACAATCAGTAGAAAACTAAGGAATGCATCCTGGTGAATGCAGCAAAGAAATTCGCTCCCCAGAGGTTTCGGTATTTTCGGCTAACAAAACCCGTTCCAAAGAATAAAAAATCAATCTTGGAGTCCCAAGATAACACCATGAACTACAATGCAGACATTTCAAACTAAGAACAACGCTTTTAACTTGAGCAAGAGCAAGCGGACGCACCTTCAGAGGAATTCCAATCTGCGGCGCAGCAAGCCCAACTCCAGGAGCTTTTCTCATCACTGCCACCATATCTTCGATGATTTTCTGGACCTTTTCTGAGCCAATTTCATCGGTCGCCACCTCCTTGGCAGCCTCGTGAAGAACGGGGTCCCCCGCCTTCACTATCTCAGGCAAGACAGGCTTTTTCTCACCCAGCCCCAAAAACCAACCTGCAGAAGCAGCTGTTGAAGGAGGATGTCTTTTGCTTCCAACGAAAGAGCCATGTAATGCTCCGTTCTGCTCTGGAACAGGAGACTTGTACCTCAGAGATCGGCAAGAAGGGAACCCACAGCTGGGTAGAATTCTTAGGCTTTTTTCAGCAGCTGAGATCGGGAAGAGGTGACAGGAGAATCGCGTAATGATTTCCATGGCTCCTGGCTTCGAGTATCAAGCGGAATCTCCCAAGCTTGGGACTGGAAGCCTATATCCGCATCGGCTTAGTCAGTTTGCTTTTACTCGCGTCCAACTTCGGACCCGACCGTAAATTCCGTGAGGCAGGGTAAAAATTTTTATTTAAGGGTGTTTGTGGCGAGATGTGTTTGTTAATGAGTAACAGTTAAAACTTTTCCATCTAAAATTTTCCACTCTCCACAACTACTTTATTTTTTAACCATTTCTTCATATTTTTCTATATAACTATACTACTTTTTAATCATTTCTACACAACTACCCACGCAACAAACCTATCTATTTTAACTTTATGCTATTTATTCTTCATCATTACCTATGTTATATCACATCATTTGACAACTTTTACTCTCTACAACTTTTCATCAAAAGTTTTATTCATTCTCAAATATACCATAAGTTAAAACTTTTTAATTTAATTTTTTTATTTTTCATAACTACTATATTTTTAATTATTTTTTCACATTTTTCTATACAACTACCCTACTTTTCAATCATTTCTACACAATTACTTATACAACTAACTTATTTATTTTAATTTTATTCTTTTTACTCACCATCATTACCTCTATCGTATTACATCATTTGACAATTTTTACTCTTCAAAACTTTTCACCAAAAGTTTTATCTATCCTCAAACACACACTATGATACGAGATATGGATATGAAAAATAATTATAAATAAATATATAATAGTCTTGATCTTTCATTCACTAATAAATTATTATTAGTTTGATTTTTTATTTATATTTTTGTAAATTGTATAAGATTTTTATAATTATTAGTTTGATTTTTTATTTATGTTTTTGTAAATTGTATAAGGTTTGTATTTATCATGAACAATGATAATAACATGAATATGAACGATGACATTAATATAATATTAATATAAATAATGAGATTACAAAGAATGTGCAAATAAATGTAAACAACAACAAAATAAAATTAATTATAAATTGTAAAGTGTAAAACATAATTAGTATTACTTTATATTATTTAAAACAAAATAAAAAATATTTTTTCACATGTCATTATTAGTTATTTCAAGAATTGATTTGAAACCGAAAATGAATAAAGTAAAATATAGTAAGAACTAACTTATAAGTGAGTAGAGTAAGATAGACTCTTTAAAAATAAGATAAGATAACGTAGACTTTTTGAAAATGTCATTATTAGTTATTTCAAGAATTGATTTGAAACCGAAAATGAATAAAGTAAAATATAGTAAGAACCAACCTATAAGTGAGTAGGATAAGGTAGACTCTTTAAAAATAAGATAAGATAATGTAGACTTTTTAAAAATAAGGTACAGTCCAGATAAACTACTGTCCGAACAAAACCGGCTGAGTTGCACCCTTTTTTTTTTTTTTTCTCTTTCATATGTTATGCCAATTTATGCCTACAAAGTTATGCCTATTTATGCATACAAAGTTGCCAGCAACTGAGCATCTATATGCCATCCGTGTCTTTAACATTTGCGCAATTATACTTTCGAACATTGATACAGATTGCATTTTGTCAAAATCGAGGGGAATTTACAGATAACTCCCTCAAATTAGTCAAATCGGCTTTTTTACCCTGACTTTTTTTTTTTTTTGAGAACTTGTTGTGTATTGTATACTAATCACATTTTTTACCCTAACTTCGATATTTACAACATATGGCTAATTGCTGTATATTACTGAGATTTATAATTTTTATCCTCCCACCTAAGAGATGCCTTAATATTATTTGGAAAATGATGTGTTTGAAAAAAAATGTAGAAGTAAAAAAGGGTAGTGAAAGATTAAAAAAAAATGGAAATAGTGATAGGGGTAATGATTAGGGGCTTAAATACGCACTCCAACGGGAATCCAGATTTACACGTAGAGCTTAAACATACTGACATTCGTACAAGCCTAATTTTATGATGACAATCCCCACAAATATGAGGCTAGGGTTGGTGCAGTAATGTACAGACAATTACAAGATATTTTACACCAGGCATTGTAAACACAAAACGAAGGACCCAAAAAAAAAAAAAAAAAAAAAGCATACATGCTGTTCAGACGCAGAAATCTGTCCAAATTTCCCACGCCCATGAACAGTAAATCATCCGAGCGAGGATTTTGCGCTGAATATCGAGCTGTAGACCAGTAGCGCAGTCGTCATCATTGACATGGATCCGTTGTGCATGGCCGCGGAACTTCCACACGATGCTTGATGAGCGAGCGAGAGCAAACAGGTTCGTTGACGACAGGGATGATGGGAAGGCAGTCGCAGTTGCAGATCTCCACCATGAATCCATCTGGGTCATGGAAGAATAGCTGCTCCATCTCGATTCCGCTTTCGTACACCCTCCTTTGCACGTACTCAATGCCCACTTCTTTCAGCTTTCTCTCTACCATATCCATGCTCTCGCACTACATATATGAATGCCAACGACGCGTATGTTTTTGTCAATTTCTAGCTAGTGCTAATGCTCAATCACCATTTTTGAGGAAGTAGATAGTGGCCCGATGGAAAAGACCTTAATTTACTTACCTGGAAGGAGATGTGGTTGTCTTTGGGATTTATTTCCTTCTTTTCGTGCAGGCTGTCCGGATTTTCAGATTGCAAGAGATGTACACCAATCCCATAATTGAATAGCCTACAATCAATAGAACATAACAAGAGCAAGTCAATTTTTTTTCCCACGAAAAGAAATGAAGGTTTTGTGCGTTCTTTCTTGGTTTTACCATGCTCCGTCGAAATCAAAGGACTGAGGCCTCTTTATTTGGGAAAATCCAAGAATGTTCTGATAGAAATCAAGAGATTCCTGTAGAGACTTGCAGACGATGGAAATGTGGTTCAAGGAGGTAAGAGGCAAAGAGGTTCTCGAATCGGCACGCATCTTTGTCAATTTCAAACGCAGCTAGTGAATTAAGAAAAGCACTGACAAGCAGGAAATCTGAACGGAGACTTGATTGAGAATGAATTTCTTTCTTACTTACAATAAGAATCGTCAATAAGATTCAAATGTATGTAGAAAAGTAAATAAAACACTGGGCCTGTAACAATCCAAGAACGTCGAGTAAGGATCTGAGGATGCCCCGAAATACCAAAATCAATGAATGAGAAAAAAAACAAATGAAATCTGGTAATTTTCAAATGACTGGAAGTTGTCGCTGATAAAGAACCAAAAAAGAACGAAATCGGACCACTCCCAGACAATTTGAAAACGGAAAAGGGAGGTTTTAGGAAGACTCACAAACCCAAATCAACAATACGAATGGAGGACGTTAGTTTTAACTTGTAAGGATGAGGAAGGCCAAAGGGGAGGAGAAAAAAACAGGGCTGGAGGAAAAAAAGGGCAGCTTCTCGTACCACTGCGAAGGCAAAGCAAATGCAATGCCTCTTATAGCAGGAAGCCCGCCCAAATGTGCGCACGTCTCTTCTGCATGCAGCGGATGAGATGTAGATGCCACGTTGGCATGGGTAAGAACTAAGATTACTCCACGCGGTCTCTCCGTCATGGACAGCTAGGGGCTACAGATTGGGTCGGTGGACCCGTTAACCGCCACTTTTCCAATTCCATTTTAACAGTTGAAACGATATTTTCAGGTGTTAAAATCTAATCCGAATTTTAAATAACGTCGGGGGAACTTAACTATGTCTTGATCTGAATAGTTTCGACTTGCCTACCATATATTTATTTATTAGAATCTATATATATTTTTTATTTCGTTTTCTTTAAAAATTTTATAATACGTACATTTGATATAAATAAAATTTTAGACTAAATAAATATTTAAAATAGCAAAAAATGTTAAAATTAACTTAAATTTTCAACCTAAATTGCTAACTTGTGGCCAATTTGAATTTGACTTGAGTGCTAAAAGTATAACGTTTTCTAAATAGAGTTAGAATTGGGTCACCTGACCAGGTATGACCTAGCCCATTCCACTTCTGTAAATCGGTCTGTTCTGATTACTTGAAAAAAAAAAAAAAAAAACTTTGATTTTTTCTATTTTTATTTCAAATAAAAATGTAAGATTTTTGTATATAAGAAATCTTCCTTAATCCAAGGGTGAGCAAGCGTGCTCCCGCCTGTATTGAATTTTCGATTCAAATGTCATTAGCCGCATATATTCATTCAAGTGACGTGGTGGTAAGGCTTTCTAGAAATTTAGCTAGAACAGGCTAACCGTGTAATAAATGTCTAAAAGAAAGGGTACACGCATACAAGCACGTGCATGGCCCCGTTGCCCATTTGGCTCTATCATTGAGGGGTTTTGGTTGGACGTAACAGGATCTACTGAAATTTCGAAATATTTGACTAGAAAAATTTATTTTTTTTAATATTTGATCGAAATTTTTTTATAAGACTTTTAATTTAGACGTATTTAACTTCATATATTAAGTTTTATCATTTTTGAAGATTTGTATTATTTTTTATTTTAAAAAATAACGATATTTTAGTCATTTAAAAGTACTAAAATCCTTTATTTTTAAAATAAATATATATGTATTTTAAAAAATGTTAAAACTTATTTTATACATTAAATACGCCTAGATTAAGGTTTTATAAAAAAAATTAAAAAATAAAAATTCTAGCCAAATACATTGAAATTCCGGTGCATTCGATTGTATCCAAACATTCTCCATCATTGGGACTGACGGTTAAAAAAAATAAAATCTGACGTACATATTTCACCTTTACCGATATATAACATTCTTATTTTTTATTTTATCAATTTTATGGTTTTCTTTGAATGCTATCTGTATTTACCTCCTCATCGTTTTATAATTTTGCAATTTTTATCCACAACTGTTATATGATCATCACTACAATCATATGTACACTTCAATCATGAAGGAAAAATACATTCATGAAAGAGTTTTGGGCTGGGCTGGCTTTAGGTCCAGGCCATCTTGGGAACCCCAGAAACCTTGGGCGGCCTAAAAGTATACCAGGCCTCTAGGACAACTTCTAAGCATATCCATATACTAAGGATAATGAATCATGCCATGAGTACCAAAACATGTATATTACTGAGCGGTTGCTTGAGAAGTTACTAGAATTGCATAGAGAACCTATAAACTTTGTTATAACTTGTAACACGAATTTTTTTTGGCCATTTCAATACATGACAGGGGAAAGTTTATAATTTACTTTTTCCTAATTATATCTGGGCTATTTTTTAACCCAAATAACTAGAATTTCGTTGATGTAAAAGTTGAAATTTATCATCATATGGATCAGAAACATGCTGATTGCACCTGTGCCAAGTGAATTTGGCAGTAGGCCTTTATCACATTAGTGATTTTGTTTATGAAGAAAAGAAAGACGAAACAAACAGAATGTGGTGAATTTCAATTCCCAATTTAAGAAAGGTGAAAATGATATATTTTCATGACGTGAGACCAAAACTCGAACTGTGCATTTGTCTCTCCATCTTTTTATGATTTGCAGTTTTTACTTTATAATTATTGGTTTTGAAAAAATATCCTCACTTATAAAAATTTTATTGGTAAAAACACTCCTACTGTCAACTATAAACAGATTTTGTGATACACGTACGCAAAATCAGCGCCATGCAATAGTATTAATCTTAGACCATGCCCCATCTTATCTTGATGGCTATGGATTTAACCAAGCCAACATTGACTTCTGGCAGGGTTTTTTGGGTTTCAAAAGTGCAGCATTTTGCAAAGGGAGAAATCATGAGGTAAGAAATGCAAAAAAAAAAAAAAAAAAAAAAAAAAAACAAATACAAAAACAAAAACAAAAACAAAAACGAAAACGAAAACGAAAACGAAAATCCGCCGAGACAAATGGAAATAGCCCTTGAATCTTGAATATCTGGAGACAGAACTCTTCGACAACTCAACCTATAAGATGTCTGGAATCGGTGGGAGAAGTGGAAGAAAAATGAGGTGATTAAATTTTAATTATGAGAATAGAATACTATGAAAGGAGGTTACATATTCAAGTCAAGTCATTATTTACTATCATTGGAGGGCCACCTCTCATAATTAAATCACTGTAGCTTGCAACGCCTGATGTTGACGGCCGTTGACTTTAGAATTCGGGTTCGTTTCCAACGAAGATTTTTCAAACATCCACAGATGGCCTGAGTACATCGCCCATATATATCTAATCCTCTCTTCTTATTATTATTATTTTTCTCCGTGTCTTTATTAAGCTGATTTTTTAGAAATCTTTGGTCTGTTGGTCTTTCCAGCGGCGGACGGCATTCGCCTAAGTCAAAATCAAAACCAGTTTTCTAGTTTGGCCAGGTCAAGTTCTGTTCAGGAAACAACAACCATGAAATTAAGCTGTGAAAAGAACAATTTTGGGGTTGGAGTTGGATTGGATGCCAATTGGCATTAGGAGTCACTTCTATTCAAAAGCACCCAAAAAGTCCGTCTTCATTTTTCCTTTTTCCTTTCTCTTGAGTGCCTGATCTGGCTGTAAATGTAATGGCACTCAGCTTCACTTGCACGCAAGGGTATGCATTTTTGCTTTTTCTAGACTAAGTCAATAATTTTCTATCCTAATGACAACTTATCTACTAACACGATCTGTCAAATACGTAGTCAGTCTTTCTTCCATTGTACTTCAGTGTAGAATTTAAGGGTATCATTATCACTAAATACGATAGGTAGATCAATGGTCCGGATAATCGAAATGTGGGCCGTGCCTCCAACAGCCCAGGGAGCATGTTGTTTTTCTGCTCGGCCAAGGATCACTGGCTAATTCCTCTTTTTCCTCAATCAGTTCACTCATGTCCGTATCTTGTTGGCAGCAAATCATCACATTTGAGTGGGTAAGTGGCTGGTGTTTCTTTCTTCTTCTTTTTTCCCCCTCTGAGCCCACCATCACCCACTTTCTCACACCCCAAGAATATGCCTTGTGCCCAAAGATTGAGAAGGACGTGTTTCAGCCACCTTTACAACCAAAAGAGGTTAAACATTCAGTTAGTGGGTCCCAATACATGGCCCACCTTTTCAGGTTAGTGGAAAGCCATTTCATGGTTAAGATCCCCAAGTGAAATATATAAAGGCCCCACCTTATCATCCTGTCATATTTTATGAATTTAAGCGTACATATCTAGATTGCAATCTTAATCAACTTGAAATTCCTGGGGGGTGATGAGACATATATGTCGCCTGCATCATTCCTGTAAATCATGCAACTGATAGCTAATTAGCTGTGGTAAAAAGCTGTGACATGAGAATGACATGCACTCGTCGTCAGTTTTTTTGGCACGAGTTAAAAACCGACAGTAAAATGGAATTTTTCTGTATGGATTCTTCTTTGTCGCGCTGTGCTGATTTGTAGTGATATATAGGATCGGAAGTGATACATATGAAGTGGCTATGCATGTATATGCATCGATATCTCATGAGTGAGCTTGCATGCACGCGCCATGCAAAGGCCAAGGCCCCACGGGCAAGGATCCTTTCAATTTCTAGTACAATGTCGGTGGACCTATCTAATTTCTGCTTTTAATGTGTTACCCACCCACCCTACGAACAAAGGGGAGGTCATGCATGTCGAATTCTGATCTTTACCGACCAGTCGGTAACGAGGGGTGTTATCGACCACGGGTCTCAACCATTGGATGGCGTAGGGGAGTTTCTGGCCATTGGATGAAAGGCGCAAAATGCGGTCTAGTGGGAAAGAGTTTAATGCTCGGAAGTTTTGCACACAGGCTCCTGTCAGGCGGGAACCGTGCCTGATAGGGCCCTCCCTCATCTCACGCTCTCTCTCGTCTCTCTTCTGCACCTGCACCTGCACCAGCTCCCGCTCCTTGCTCTTCCTCCTTCCTTAGATGATCTCTCACCGCGCCGACGGCACTTCTCTCTCCCAATCTGTCTCCCTCCCTCAAGCCCTCTCTCTCTCTCTCTCTCTCCCCCGATTTCTCTCCCTCCCTATCTCCCGATTTGTCTCCTTCCCTCCTGCCCGCCCGCGCACCCCCCCCCCCCCCCCCCCTCTAGATTTCTCCCTCTCCATCCCACCTGTCTCCCCCACGTTGCCACCCTCCCTCATTCTCTCTCATCTTCTCTCTCCTCCCTCCCCCCTCTCTCTCCTTCCTTGCCTCTATCTCCTTCCCACTAGCCCCCTCTTTCAACCCCTCCTCTCTCTCTCTCTCTCTCTCTCTCTCTACACCTCTCCTTTGAAACAATACGAAAATAGAAATCGGCCATTGCTAGCACATTTTCATTTGGCAAAGAGGAAGTTTGATAAAATGCTTCAAAGGAATGTTTGATGGATATGCCACATTCATTCGTGGTAAATCCTAGAATCACAGAAAATTTTTGTTCGTTACAACTTGATAACGGTATTACAAAAATTGAATAAGATTTATTCTAGTATTACATTTGGAAAAGGAAATTTTGAAGCTTTATTTCATTCTTCTTGAGTTTGTATGCCAGTGCCACTATTCTGCATCATTTGACAAAATTCGATGGGTGTTGAGCTTTAATGCTTCTGGTGCCGAGCTTGAATGTTCAAGCATGTTGAAATTGAGTCTGTTTGGCGATGTAGGAAAATGCAATATCAAATATGATGTTTCAAAGCTCTCAAACAACTGCATTGACAGAAAATATATATTAGTATCCGTAGAAGGAAAATAGCTCAATCAATATGAACTCCAGAAATAAAATTTGCTGCTAAAATTTCTAAAAATGCATTAAGTCATTCGGTGAATTCCTCATAGATGATTTCATGCATGACCAAAATGAAAACAAGATTGATTCCTTCACATGCACAGTGGGAAGAAATCGGGAAAGATAGAGGGCAGGAGGGAGGGAGAGAAATCCGGAGAGAGAGAGAGAGAGAGAAGTGGAGAGCTCCAAATATTACTAGTTCTAGTTTGCTGAGAGGGAAAAAAGTGAGGAAAATTGCGGGAGAAATTTTTAAAAAGTGAAATAATGATATCATACAATATATAAGGATACTAATTAGAAGCAAATAAGAGAGCTATATGAAAAATATAAAAATAATAATAATAAAATAGAATAGTTAAGTAATTAAAAACCTATCTTATAAAAAGGAATGTTTTTTTATTCATATACAAAATATACCCTCAATGATTTTTTTTTATTTTAAGTGTGTTTGTTTATCATCAAATTTTTTTTAAAAAATTTCAATTTAAAATTTTTCACTCTCCATAATTATTTCATTTTTAATCGTTTTTCATATTGTACCATAAAATTACCATGTTTTTAATTATTTTTACATAATAATCTTCATAATTATCCCATCTTTAATCTTTTTTTTCATATTGTACCATAAAATTACCATATTTTCAATTATTTTTACATAATAATTTATACAACTAATTTATCTATTTTTTTATAGCAGTTACCTATCTATTTTAATTTTATTTTCTTTACTTATCAACATTACCCATATATATCACAATATTTTTTCTTATTTTAAAAGCTTTTACCTTCAAAATTTTACTACTTCCCCTCAACGCCCCTTGGTATACAAAACAGACCCTTAATGTCGCTGTACTAAATAACTAGCGGGCCTCGATCTTCGTCCATGGAAGAAAAAGCAGTTTCTAAGACCTTTCACACCAGGTTTCCTTAAAAGAAAATTTATCTGCTTGGAAGCATTATTGGACGATGAAAATTGAAAAGTAGACATAGCACTAAGCGGGAAAGATCAATTCCAGTGGAAGTGAAAGAAACCCATAGCTGCTGCTCATGAGAGGAAAGGCCGAAAGGCTTGATTTTTCAAGGCTTATCTTGGATAAGGACTGCTGACATAGAAGAAAACTCTCACAAGTCCAATGAATATAAGCATCATTTTCCAGTACTTGAAATAGACTGCACAAGCCAGGACTTTGGAATTTTGGACTGGAACATCATGCGAGCCTCATGATCTTCGCAGATGCCAAAAACTCAACAGGCAAAAAAGAAAAAATCAGAAACATTTTTCTATTAATTAAATGAGGACCTCTTATATTTTGGGGCCACTTGATTCTGGGTTGTGATTATTCTTCATTGCTGATTTGCGGATTGGTCCCACACCTCAGAAGGTGACAAGCTGATTTTGTTCTGGACATCCCAATGTCAATGGTTGGTGACCACATCCAACGCATTTGATCCCTTCACCCAATGCGTTGTCCATCATGCTTGGATAGTTTTGGAAAAAGGACCTTTTATACAGTAATTGATTTCTCCTTCCCCCATTATTTTTTCTAGCTGTTGGACATTTTCAGAGGACATTTCTTTTATGAGTATGTAATTAATGCCCACACCTGCTCCGCTCTAAGGTTGAAATTTGAAACTGGGGCGTCAACCTCCCCTTAATCCTAACTTTATTTTTTAATTTCTCACATGAGCAAACTTTTCTTCTTTTTTCTTTTTTTTTACAGAAGTTTCGTTTAGTGAGATTAGTTCCAGTTGAAACTAGTTTTTTTTTTTTTTTTTTTGGAATTTTCATCTTAAGTTCATTCGAAACCGATTTTGAAATAGCTAATTAATTGACAAAATGGCAATACTATAATGAATAAAGAAAAGAAAATATGACATACAGAGATAAGTTGGGCAGCAGAAATCCTAGATTATTAAAAAAAACGCAAAAATTAATCATCAACCTTATACCGAACCTATTTAAAGGGATGTTTTAAAGAATCTAAGCGGCTTGAATAAAATATATATGAGATGAGATTTTCCGATTTTTTTTTAATTTTCAATACATCTTTTATATTTCTAATATAAATTTATTATTCTCAATGCAAATTATTATATTTCTAATCGAAAATTGAATCTTAATTTACCGGATCTTATCCCTGCAGACAAAATCAAGTTTGAGAAGATTAAGATCGAGGGATGAAATAGATTGGACCCGAAAGATCATCAGGATCATCCATCCACTTGTCCATTATGGGAAAGCGCACGCCCATCGAGCATAATATGGTATCGAAAATCGATCCATTCCATCAAAAGTTTAAAAGAGAGCACCCAGATGGACGGTTTGGATTGGGAGAATGGAGAAACGGAGGAGTATGCACGCGTGGTGCGTCGGGCCAGACCAGACGGTAAAAAGACAAAAAGGGAGCATTTGCTGGTTTGTGGGGCACACCTGATGTTGACTGCTTGACTCGCCAACAACGAGCCAGAAAAAGGTTAAAAGTAAAACACGCTCTTTGACCACCCCTGTCCTCCTAATGTGCTACTTGCTACAGAATCCTCTAACCATACCCCATTTACATCCACCTTTTTTTTTTTTTTGAGGCAGCTGCCCAACCAATATCCCATTGGTCCAGACAGTCCAGTCCGTCTGATTCTTCCACCTCTCAGGATGGCATCTATTCGGTAATCTCGTTTTTTATATTAATCACATTTTAATTTATTTATTTTGTCACCATCACCTAATTTTTGACTCTATTTCTACCAAATCAATATCAAATATTATATCAACAGCAAAATTAGATTAGAGGCAGGTGGACCCTACCGGCTGAGATATTGTTAATTATTCATACAATTGAGGATGACACGTATGGAATATTTTTTCTCTTTTTTTGGAGTTGTTTCCGTTAATATTTCAATCCAACAATGACTAGCATCCAAATGCTTCCATAATCCATTAATCCATCCAACACCATCAGACGCTGAGAATAAGGGATGAGAACTGAGATGAGTACACCCGTGACCCCCCTTAACTTAATCTATTTTTGACTAAGTAAAATTAACATTTTTTTAACCTCGGTAGAAGAATAAGTTTGAAATTTTAACCTAAATTCAAAAATAGAGTTTAAGTTAATCATGTCCCAACCCGCTTTATATATATTCATTTATTGAAAATTATAAGTATATATTTAAATATTTTTATCATTTTCTTTCAAAAATTTTACGTTTTTATATTTAACTATATCAACAACATAAGAATTAATTTATCCAAAAAAATAGTATAAGAATCAATAAAAGAAATTTGCACATATATATAATTGTTATACATAATTGTATATTAATCTATTCTATTAAAGTTACATTATATCTACTCATATCTTCTTTTAATCATGATGTATTTTTCATTAATTAGTAATATATTGAAATATATAATATTTTAAATTTAGCATAGATGTATTTTATATTTGATGAGTGTATAAATTTTTAAAATAATTTTATTTGATCTGTATTTTTTATCCAACCTACTGTCCCAAAACTAGTTTAATATTAATCTGTAGTTTGTCACTGTACTTATTGAAAAAAAGATAAAAATTAAATTTGATATAAAAATAAGGTAAAATAAACTTTTAAAAAATTTTAAAGACAGCATATACTGACCCAGTACAGCAGCCGCCCCGATTTCCGACCCTCGTTGAGAAGCATCCATTTTTTAGTGGTTTAGGTCTCCAATCTCCCTGATTTACCTCCCACCCCTTGCGCCTTCTTTAAAAACACTGCCGCTTGGAGGTGATAGGCAGCATGGGCCCTATCTTTCCTCCACCCCCCTACATTTAATGTGAATCTCTCTCTTTCTCTCTCGGAGGTGGAAAAAAGATGCCAGCATTGATAGACGGTGCGGGTTGGAGGTTGTGATCTGTGGAGGACATTTGTTTGATTCTTCTTCGGGGTTCCTGGAGTTGGGTTTTTGATCCTGGAGGCGGGAAACGGTTGTGATCAGCTGGGGTGGATTGGAGTGGACAAGGGCTCCAATTCCCAGCCTTCAGGACTGTTCGGGAATGGGTTTTTGATTCCGTAAGTGGATTTCGGAGATGGAGATGCGACTTTGAATGAAGAGAGATGGAAAGAGGAATTCATCCTCCTTTGGTGAGTTGTTTTTTCTCGTTATTTGCCGGAAATTTTCTCTTTTAGAGTTCTCGGTTTCAGTTGGGCGTGAGCTGCGTACCGTGGCTGATATGAGAGGCTCCTTTTTTTTCTGACGCTCTTGCCTTAAATTGAGTCCGGCACGTCCATCTTATGTTTTTCGGAATCGTTCTAGTGCAAGGATAATATTTGGATTCTTAGAATTTTAAAATGGGCTGTCTGAAACAGAGAAAGATCGGCATAAAAGGTTGTTCTTTTTCCCTTTCTTTTCACCTGGTAGATGCCAATCTACTTGCCCATTTGTTTTGGGAAGTAATGACACTTGCGCAAGTACTAAAAGCCTCATTTTCTCTTACTTTCTATTGGTTGATATCATTTATGCAAAACTTTTATCGTTTCCATCATCATCTTTTATATGCTCGAGTTCTAAGTTTGCGCTAATATTAAATAATTCATGGACTTGGGAAGTTGGCACTTATTGAATAGGTGAAGAATATAAAGCCATTACCCTTGGTACTTTTTGTGATCAATTCTTGTAAACTTCGTGGAGATGAGGATGTTGTGATGGATATTGGAGGATTGGGAAGGTTAGGGTCAAGTTCGGATTATTATAGGAACGATTAGGAGTGGTGTCACTCTCAATTTGGGAGTTCTTTATGGTGATTGTGTAAGGAGGAAAAAATGACATGTTGGGTGAGGAAGGGAAGCTCACTTGTTCAGTTTGAAATTCCCCAAAGGAGAACAAGGAGAGGAGGAAACTTGTTGGCATTATCAATCTTCAGTCCTTGAAGAAACAAATTCGAAAATAGGTGGCAGAGTTAAGTGAGGTCAATTACTCAATGTCAATGAACATCCATCTCCTCACATAGCCCTAACTATTGAACTGAGAACTTATTTTGTGTCCCAGAATTCAAGGGTAAACTAAGTGTGCATGCCTATTCACAGGGCCCCAAGGCCAACTATGGAGCATGGTCAGAGAGGTTCAAGACCATGGTATCATAGTATTTTGCAAAG
Source organism: Annona cherimola (assembly GCA_030490835.1). Lineage (NCBI taxonomy): Eukaryota > Viridiplantae > Streptophyta > Magnoliopsida > Magnoliales > Annonaceae > Annona > Annona cherimola. The sequence continues at coordinate 5,226,824 of CM059977.1, read as the reverse complement.
GCGAACTATTTTCTGTCACAGACAGATCGAGCATTTGCATACTTAATTTGGTTATTTAGCAAAAACTATGATGGCTGACAGGGGCTCTCTGCTCACAAAATATTATTTTTTCCTATTAATTAATCAACCCACATGGGAGTGGAATTACATTATATCAGACATTAATGATCATGAACTTTTTGTTTGATAATTCTAGACCAACACCGTCAAGTCATAATCGTAGTTACATATTTCGTTTTCAGGGTCTGCTTTCTTGTCGACAATAATTATGTCATATCATTAAATCATTGTGCCCTATAATGTTTCATCATGTTTGTTTGGAAGCACTCCTACCCTTGGAGTTCTAAGATAAGAATATTTGTGATGATCATTGCAGGTGGATACCACAGCATGCTTCTGTAAAGTTGATGCGGGCCTGAAAACTGTTTCTGGTGCAAGGAAATTCGTCCCAGGATCAAAGCTCTGCCTTCAACCTGATATAAAGCCATCAATCCATCCAGTTAGGCAGAAAACTGGAAGAGGTGACAGAACCCGGAGTCAGTCCCCATTGTTGCCTGGCCTCCCAGATGACCTTGCTATTGCTTGCTTGATCAGGGTGCCGCGTGCTGAGCATCGGAAGCTACGTCTAGTATGTAAAAGATGGTACCGACTTCTGGCCGGGAACTTCTTTTACTCCCTCCGTAAAAGCCTTGGCATTGCAGAGGAATGGATATATGTCGTCAAGAGAGACCGGGATGGCCGGATTTCATGGCATGCTTTTGATCCCATATACCAGCTTTGGCAGCCCCTACCACCCGTTCCTGTAGAGTATTCTGAAGCTCTTGGTTTCGGGTGTGCGGTTCTTAGTGGTTGCCACTTCTACCTTTTTGGAGGCAAGGACCCTCTTAAAGGATCAATGCGACGGGTAATCTTTTATAGTACAAGAACAAATAGATGGCATCGAGCTCCTGATATGCTCCGGCGTCGACATTTCTTTGGCTCCTGTGTTATCAACAACTGCCTGTATGTTGCCGGAGGAGAGAGTGAAGGAGTCCATGGGTCCTTGAGGTCAGCAGAGGTCTATGATCCTAACAAGAACAGATGGTCATTTATTGCAGATATGAGCACTGCCATGGTGCCATTCATTGGTGTTGTTTATGATGGAAAATGGTTCTTGAAAGGTCTTGGCTCGCATAGACAGGTCCTTAGTGAGGTGTATATCCCTGAGACTGATAGCTGGAACACAGTCTATGATGGAATGGTTGCAGGTTGGAGAAACCCAAGTGCCTCCCTCGATGGGAAGCTCTATGCATTGGACTGCAAGGATGGATGCAAGCTGAGAGTCTATGACAAGGCGTCTGATTCCTGGAGCAAGCACATCGATAGCAAGATGCATGTTGGGAACTCAGGGCCTTTTGAGGCAGCAGCTCTCATTCCTGTCAGCGGAAAGCTGTGCATCATCCGGAATAACATGAGCATCTCTCTGGTAGACGTTTCCAAATCTGACATTGTGGGGAGTAGCGATCAGCTTTGGGAGACAATTGCAGGGAAAGGCCAGTCCAAGACGTTTGTTACAAATTTATGGGCGAGTCTAGCTGGTCGGAACCGCTTGAAAAGTCACATTGTGCATTGTCAGGTTCTTCAAGCATGAGAGGGATTTGGGCAGGTGTGTGTGTGATGACAGCCACTCTAGGAAGTGGTTGTGGATGGGCCCCTCTGTCAGGGTGAAAGTTTTTTTTTTTTTTTTCTAATTTCCTCTAGACTCCAGCAGAAAAAGGACAACAAGATCTTCCAATTCATCCGATCCATCGACGTGTGAGTAATGATACAAAGAGAAATACAGCGTTAGAATTGAAGAAATCTTTTTTTATACCAAGTTACTTTCTGCCAGCTTAATTTCCTTAGAAAGTCAGAGATCTTATTTGCTCATCAGATTCGTCCAATGACTTATTAGCTATAAGCTGATGTATACATGAAAAAATCAATGCAAAATATTTTTACAAGTCTTAAAATAGTGACTTATGCCATACTCATGATATTTTAATACGAAATATGAAATATTCAACATTATTAAAATAAAGACGTGTATCTTGGTCACGATATTTCGTACAATAATCGCCAAAGAAACGAATTGACGATTACTTGCCGCAGTGCAGGTGAGAATATTTCATGGGGACCGGTTGTTCCTTGCCGTGAGATGCACATTGACGTGTTGGGAAGAAATGGAAGAAATCTGAGGACACTTATAAATCCTTCCGTCCAAGGAATGCCAGGACTGCTGCAAGCTAAGACAGATTGGACAGGCTTAAATGTACCCGGCTGCGCTAAAGCTGAGTGCGTTTAACTTCTTTTTTTTATAAAACTGTTAATTTAAATATATTTAACATGTGTATCAATGTTCGTTATTTTTCATAAATTTATAGATATTTTTTTAGATTTTTTAAAATCAATGGCATTTTTAGTAAATTAAAATTACTAAAATGTCACTAATTTTAAAAAATCAAAAAACAAATATTTACAAATCTTTGATAAACATGTTAAATACATTTAGATTAATAGTTATATAAAAAATTTAAAATAATTATTAAAAAATAATTATTTACACTCGGGTGCACCAAAATTCTAAAAGGATTAGTCAAACATCCTCAACCTCCCCGCAAGCTGCTCTATATTTTCCACGGGTTGGGATCCCCTTAATGCTCACGCTCGTGTATTATTTTCTTTTTGAAAAATTCTCCTTCGTGTAAGGGCCCAAGCATGAACCTTCTATATATAAAATTTTACATTGTTTAGATTTTATCAAATATTTTTATTGAATTTCAAAAAAGAAAAAATATGTATATTTCGTGTGTGAAAAGTACGTACTTATTCATTTTGGAAATTTTTAGTGAGAAAATCTTTAAAATGCAAAATTTCATATATAGGAAGTACATGGTTGGGCTCATGGGAAAAGTTTTGGAAGAAGTAAAAAAAAAATTAAAAATTAGTATCTCGTGGGAGCGTGAGCACTAAGGCTCAGTACTCGCGTAAGCACTAGATCGCAACTGATTTTCCAAGAACTAGAACTCCAACGTCCGAACGCGTGCTCGCGTAGTCGTCTTGAACAGAGGAGATCCAAGGTCCCTTCGCGGTTTGTAGATTCGACCTCTTGCACGGTTGCACCCAACAAAATCATCAGAACACCTGATATCTCTGCCTCCAGGTGGAGCACATTTGCACGAGATGAAGTCGGACAAGCACATCGAAAGAACCAATAATGCAAAACAACTCACGACATCAGTCCAGCTACTTTCTTTGCCTAAGTCCTAACCCTTCCATTTGATGCAACCTCAGAAAGCCACAACTCACGGCCAACACATCACATGCCCAGCGAGAAACGCATTCAACTCCCGTGATAAAAGCCAGCTACAATTGGATGTGCAGCAAACAGAATTCATAGCTGAATTTTTATTGATACAATGGATATTGCGCGATACATTACCAGTAGAATACACCAAATAAATTGAGAACCACCTGTGGCAGCTGCAAAAGAGATTACATTAACTCATTTCCTATGCTCGTAGTCAGCTACAAAAAGAATATCTTACATAAATTGAACACCTGAATGAAATCACCCTACTCAACAAATTGCAATTTTTACAATCTCCAGAAAGATCACGACGAAGAGAACTCCACCTGATTCAGGAGCCAGAGATGTATTTTTGCACCAACAAGAAGCACATATCCTTTTGTTTTTTGTACTCATTGTAGCGAAGGAAGAAATAGTCAAGATAATCAAAATCAATAGGAGACATTTTCGCCTGCATAAAAAGCTAATGCTGTTTAGTTTACTTTATTCTGGACTAGATGTGAAGAATAATAGAATAATTAACCCATGCAGATGAGTTTCAGGTTGTCCAATGCAATCAATATCTAGCAATAGATGGTACTGCCCCAATAGGCAAAAATCCTTCCCCACCAGAACAACCCCTCAATCATTCACCCACCCATGGTAGGTTCAAGGTTTGGGATTAGGAAAAATGGGGAAACAAAAAATGAAAAACACAGTTTTGCGTCCAGGATCTTCTGTTACAATTTACAAATGGTCTTTGTGGCCCATCCATTGTAGGGCAACAGCAAATTGTGATGGATCGCCAGTGTAAACTGAAACAACAATCGTTTTGTGCCTATCCTTCATTGAGGGATTAAATTGAAGAACAATGTGCAATGACCATATGCTTTCTGAGACACAGGAGTCAGAGGTTACCTGGATTAGGCCCCACAGAGCCCAGTACAAATGTGATGCTAGCCTGTAAGTGTTCGTCTCAATAAATAGTGCCTCAAGATCTTTATCAGAAACCTAGCAATTAGATAAATGGCTTAGTTCGGTGCTCACCTGAATAAATGTCCTTAACAATAGTAATTTAACTACCACATCTTTTGCAATCTATCTTAGCCTCACGTCTTTTGCAATCATCTTAGCCTTTCAGCAAGACTAGTAAGCATGCAGTGAAAGCAAGCATGGTGAGCCAATGCAAGAGTTTCCTTGTATCAAGAAACAAAACACAGGCCTCCAAGTTGTTGCCAAGCCATATGAATAGCAAATTAGCAATCACTATAGGGTCAAAGATGAGAAGGAAATCTTCTATCTGGCTGATACAACTTGACAGAGAACTCTTTAATCAACTCACTGAATGCCATACAAGAAAACCGGGAAAAAAATGTGAGAAAAACTCATCAGACTTTACAATTATTGCCACAGATTAAAGAACATATTCTTCCTTCTTACCGAAGGCATGAAACTACAACAGCCGAATCATGTTACTCACCTCTTGAGGATTGTCAGGTTGCAAATAATTCCTGAAGAAATGATATTGTGCATCCTTGTTTGGGTACCTTAATAAAAGAACATAATCAATTATTTGAAAACTAAATAGTAATAAATTTGCTCTGAACAAAATGAGAAATTGAAAGAAGAAAATGTCGAGATAGAAGATGACATACAAATTGTAGTCACAGTCAAGGCCTGCATACTCATTGAAGTGGTTTCCTATGTCATAACCTCTGTAACTGTATGACCCATACTCAAAATCAATGAAGTAGAGTTTCTCTGGGGGAAAAAACATTATCAAGGCAATACAATTAATAAAGAAATATTAACGACAACAATATTCCAATAGAATGCATTGAAATATACACTGGGAAGTCTAAAATTTCTTAGGTTTTGAAACTTAATGTGATGCTTAATACTTTGTTTATGACCAAGTATGGCCAACCATTTTCTCAACTAGTCAAAGGCTCAAAAATTTGTCACTACATAATCATCTTCTGAAGTGGCCACAAGGAAACTTTTCCACTGGCTGATTTTCACACAATTACTAGGAACTGATGAAAAAATCTATTTTTTTCTAAATACATCATCAAGATACTAATCAACTGAAGTTGTTCCTGAAGTAAGGAAAATCACATGGCCCCACAGCATAGGCATTATTAAAAAAGCCACCTAAACTGCTTTGGACATTGCCTGGTAATTTAAACAGCTTCTTGATGGCACACGGAATATGACTATACAATATGAATTATATATCAACTTGATAAATCTACACAAGAAATGGAACACTGCATTGAAACTATGGGTAATGCACATTTGCAAACTGTATTGACTGTACATAGGATTAAATATCCAAAATACTAAATGCAGGTATTCTGGATGAAATCTCACACAAACCAGGAACTGCTCTGGTTCAGCTTAACAAAATAAATATCAACAAAATACTAAAGTTTTGAATATAGCAGATAGATACTTCAGCATAATAATAATTTTTTCCAAACCTCAAGTAAAGTCAATGCATCTGGGGGAATAATACCTTCATCATCATTTCGCATAATGTTTCCAGAAAGTAAGTCATTATGAGCATAAACCACAGGAGCAAGTAGAACATCTGTAACATCCTGTGGAAGAGATGGAGAAAGAAATGTCACCCAAAATTATTAGCATTTTATAGCATGTTGTATTAATTAACATCATCAACACTCAATAAAATCAAGCTCAAGGATACAGATATTAGGTTCCATACAGCTTGTGTAGGAAGATGGAGGATTAACAAGAAGCGAACAAACTTAAGCGATCACCTGCATCAACTTAAATGGTACTGATAGCTAAAAAAAATTCAGATGTACAACACATGTTTTCAGATAATGATAAATAATATTTTAATTACCAGATGGTACACGGGATTTTCTTATAAGGATTAACTAGCTGTTGGGATTTTTAGTTTTTACTTTAAATATCCAAATTCAGAAGAGAAAGCTTCATATAGGATACAGCTGAAGGCATGTGAAAATTCCATGGGTTTTACTCTTGAGCTAAGAGGCCCAGAATGAAATTTTAACCCTCTAAATCCACAATGTCTGGGAAGTGCTAATGCACCGGACCTTTTGGGTTAATGATGGTTCCCCCATCTAAAGCATGCCTAAAAATTTCTTGGTGTCAAAATATGGACAACTTTTTTCCTAGGTTAGTACCAAGTGCCACTTCTTCCACAGAGCATACTTCAGAAATTCATTCGATTTCCACAAACGACATCCATAAATGATGACAATGACGATGATGATAAAAAATAATAATAATATTAATAAGAACATGTAATTCAAGTATCGCTGTCAGAAAATAAAGAAGATTCAACATTTGCAGTAAATCTGAACAAGCACATTAACAGAAAAAAATACTCCACCTTGAGTTCCTTCACTGCATCACTGACTTCTTGAAAGGATATTCTGTCATACTTGATTTGCTTCTCCTTATCATCAAATTGAAGAGTAGATGCTGCAAGAAAAGGTTAAAAACAAAAAATATATTTTTGAGAAATCTTAACAGGAGCTTCTGTATCACCACCTGAGTTTCGTTTCATTCTTGTGCCAGAGAATTTGGACAAACTCAGAAAGAAGCAACATTCAAGAGCAAGCATTCATTAGGAACAAACCTCTGTCCACGAGCTTGAAGATATCATTCCACAGCTGTGGTTCCTTAAAGCCTGGAATCTCTACCTGATGAAATTTATGAAGTTGCCTTGCAATTTCAGCGGCTAGTTTGGGTTTTGACATGTCTGCCAAAGGAAATGGGCAGCAACTAACCAAGTTAAGCATGTCACATAAATAACAAAAAATGGTCTTGGCAATGATTAGTTCTCTGCAGATATGATTGGTTCCTCACAAATACTCTTGGCTGGTATGTAATATCCTGTTTTAATGTTAACTGATATTCTCCTCCCAAAAAAAAATTAACTGATATTTAAAAACACATGTGGACATGCAATTTTTGTGAAAAAATTTGTATGTTAACATGTGGGACCACTATCTCGCCCTGAATGCTTCAGTATGCAGCATTTCTTACATGCCTAATGTTAGATTAGGTGTGATGGAAACTGATCCACCATTTTGTTTTTTCTTCATGATATGATACTAATACCATTGACAAGGCAAAAACAACAGCAAGAATTTCAAAACTCAATATCAGAGTGGAGTTAGAAGTAGCACAAGCACTAGTAGTGAGTAAGAGCATTAGAAACACTAGAAGCAGGGCAGGAGTACGAGGTACAACAACAGTTGTTGCGGAGGAGCAGCAGCAGCAGTGGTAACAGTACCAGCAGGTAAGGTAATTATAATGAGAAAAATGACAACTAGAACAATGATTATGATGATAACAGCTACAACGACAATCATAAATAATAATAATAACATCTGTATTTCATAAGAGGGAAAACAATGCCGGCATAGTACCAAAAATTTTTGTAATAAAGACAAGTTTTTTTCTTTACACAAAAGAGGGTTCATGGTTGAAATTTTGAGTTGAAAACACAAAATTTTCAAAGTTTTTTTTTTTTTTTTTTGAAAGAAATTTTCAAAGGTAGTTAAAAGTCATATCAAATAGAGAGAGAAATTTGGAAGGATAGTTTTAGAAATCCTTCTCTCCAAACTTGGCAACTCACCCTGGGTGCAATCTGCTAATTGGAAAACATAGAATGAAAAAAAGAAGAATAAGAAGAAGCTAATAGAACACAAGATGGCCAATTACAAATGGTCACTCAATCCTTTATCGTAACTCATGAGGATAATGAGTTCTATTAAACCTCTTACCTGCTGGAGAAAGTGTACGTGCATCAATGAAAGACTGCACCATGCCATTTTCAAATACTCCAAGCAACTGAGCACCAAATCCAGCAGCAGATAGATACGGTAAAGCCTATGCATAAAGATTATGAAATTTAATCAGAGACAGCTAATAAATCGCAATACCATGTTCTGAAATATCCAAAGAATAATTTATAATGGATTTTATAACTACAAGTACGGCCCATCTCCACTAAAACATCCAAGTGATTAATTCACTACAGAAAGGATCAAATGACCTAGCAAATTAGTTAAGATAGAACTTCCAGACTTACTAGAAAAGTTTTTGAATAAAACATTTGGAAACTTACTGCAAAAAAGTTTTCAACAAAGCATCTATGAAATTTCTATTTCAGCAGTCTCAACTGAACCACTTGGCCTTGAAAGGACTTTAACATTCTTGAATTGATGTGAAGAAACAGAGAACAAAGAAAGCATTACATATGATATCACACTTGAAAATTGGTTTGCACTCTTTTATTTTTAACTTCGTCCTTAAGCCTTTCTTGAGCAGAAGCATACAACGGCCAATTTTCTTGATCGTTGAGACAATCATCCATCAAGTCTAGTTTCTTCACTCAAAAAGTCAAAATTCATCTTCTTTTCTTTTCTTCTGTTACCTAGATGATATCAAAATTATACAAGCAGTACAGAGCAGGAAATGAACCATCCTTTGATAAGTTTTTTTCCTTTTTCACCGGCTAAAAGTTAGACACCTCTTTCATTTGTAACAGATTGCCAGATTATAAATCAGTACAAGATAAAAGTAACGCATTTCATCGTCTTTGTTCCACACTTCCAGAGTAGAACTAGTCTACTTGACCTCAAAAGATAGACAAGATAGGATACTACTCAAAGAGTTTACTTCTTAATTCTTTAAGCATGCAAATGGGAGGACCGTATTTGGCATGTCTGTTTTGATCTTTTCTATAGGAATACTGCTCCTTGATACTTAAAAAGTTGCAAACACTATTACTGTCACCTAGTTTGGCACTAGTGCAAGAGACATAACTGTCCTCTGCCTAATATCACCAAATTTGATCATCAATAAATTCATCAGAATACTCTCATCCTTCAATAACTGGTACAGTGCCCATCAGAACCATGTCCACTCTCACCAAAATATGATGGGCAATGCCCACTCTAATCAAAATAAATAAGATAAGACATGCTATTTGTCAACTATATTTTTCATATGTCCCATTTTGATTGTCTGCAATGCAGGAACTTCAACATTCCACAACTTCTAGGAAGCTAGAGTATATGGAAACTTTATTTGTAATTCGCTGTTAGACTGGACATTGCACATGACTCATGATATTCACTCAAGTTCGCATAAAAATTGACTACAGACATGCATGGCATTGTCAATCTTTTTGGCATGGCTGAGTTCACCTGTCAACCATGTTCTGTTCCAATGAAATACAGTATTAGTCTTCATTTTCTCAGCTGGATTTGAGAATTGATGAATTTCCCAAACCATGCGCCAATCTGACTGTGCATTGATGTCAATGGTGGATAAGTTGTGGCGTCGCATATTTTAACTATTCTCAAATAATTTCAATGTGCAGCCACTGATGCATTGACATGCATGTATATAATGGTGATGTGAGGACAAACCTGTAGCTCTCTTTTGCGATCAATCACATATTCAGTATTTGGGCCATACAATCTGACAGTAATAAAAGCATCATTTTCATTGCCTTCTTTCACAGATACCTTCAGTACTGCACACATAGATGTCAAGTTCAATTAACATTTTGTGGAGGAAAAGATCGAAAAAATTCCTAAAAAGGCACAAATTAGATGAAGCATGTACCATATATTTACTCCTACCGCAAAACAGTATTGGGCCTTAAAACCAAACCGCCGACATAAAAACAAGCCGAAGCAAACAAATAGTCTGCCGCTCGGTTCTGAATGTCATGTTCCATATTAAAAGGTCAACTGGTCCATTGCCAAAGGCCTAATCAATTAACTCTAGTCTTGGAAATCGACCCAGCATGTGTTTCCAGCAGAATTTGAAATTAAAATTTCCCCTTTTCTTCGATTTTGTGTCCAATTCGAAGTAAACGGATTATCGAATTCGAGTCTCATACCTACATAAATGGTAACAAGGATAACTACGTCGAGATAAGATTCGTGTCCACACTATTCTTCAAGCACAAGCGTATCGAAAGCAGAAAACGAAATACACCAGGTCGTAAAATTAGCAACAGATCAATGGCTAAAAACCAAGGATTACGATGCAATTCTTGGGTTGACGACCATGAGCCATGGACCCATTAGATCGTAGCCAGTCCCTGCCTTTCTCAATCTACAAAATTAAACGCTAAACCCTACAAATCTACGAAATGCCAAGGTGAAACGAAAACCCAATACTCACGGAGATTTGTGATGCCGCCGGAGACCGTCTCGACGGCGAAACGAGAGTCGTCCAAGTGCGACCATTTCCTGAATAAATCCCTGCAAAGTGCTCTGACCAAATTGAAATAGAATCCACCATTAGCAAGTAGATAAAGACAAAAAGCCAGTTCCTTGGAATTTGAGTAGAGATTTGAAAAGATGTCCAAAATTCCAAAAAGGAGCTATTTTCCAACAGCAACCTCACGATGATGCGTATACGCAGCTTTCATGAAATTATAGGGAGGGAAACGGAAGAGCGCGGATCAAAAGGAAGGGGTATGCGAGAAAAGAATGAAACGCACATGACGCTGGGCTTCAAGCGGGGGAGAGGAAGGGTGATGTCGAGAGCGATGCGACAGGATGGAATGGCGGAAATGACTTCGTCACGAGTTTCAGCTGCAACCTTCATGGCGTCGCAGATTTTCTGCTCTGCTCCCATTTTTTCGCTCTTCCGTCGCTTCTTGGAAATATAACTGAACGAACGGAAATGAAGCTTTTCTTGGAAGGCGGAATTTTTGAACGCGATGCGGCCTTGGCTGCAACATTTGTAGGTTACAGCCCGTTGCACCGATCCGCGCCGCACGTAAACCGTTGAATCTCAGAAAAAGGAAAATGATTGGGCCCACTCGGTTTTTTAATTGTAGTTCACTTTTCAGTAGTCTTCTGTGGGAAGGTAATCAACCATGTGGTGCCGCGATGGACGGTTTAGATGTCTTTTTTTGCCTCGGTTATAGTAGAGTCATGTTTATATACGATAAGTCGTATATTGGCTTATTTACAATATTTATTTTTTTATTTTTATTTGTTATTTGTCTTCTTTTTGTCATGAATATGTTTTAGAAAATGTATTTAACTTATCTACTAAGTTTTACCATTTTACAATAATTCTACATTTTTATTTTTTATTTTTAAAAATCATCAAATTTTAGGGGTATTTCAGTGAATTTCGCCCCTTAAAAAATTAAGTTTTTAAAAAATTAAAAATAAATATGGAAAAATATTATAAAATGGTAAAACTTGATATATTGATTAAATATATTTACAAAAAATATGTTTATAAAGAATAAATCAAAAAATAAATTTTGTATGAAGAGCCTATATATGATGAGTTCTATATAATCACGGCTTTTTATGGTATTCTGTAAAGCCGCATCTGCCGCAAGAACGCATTTGTTTTTATTTTATAGAGTTGTTATATTTTTATCATTTTTAAAATGTGTATATATAATTTTTAATTTTAAACACAACGATATTTTAATAATTGCTAAATTATTCCTTTATTTAAAATTTAAAAATATATTGATTCAAAAAATTTTTAACATATATATACATATCTTCGAAATAGTAAAATTATATATATAAATTAAATACACTTTTTTAGTAATATTGTATATATTGTAATATTTCTCATTATAAATGGATATCCTATAAATACATTCACTCTCAAAGAAACAGCTATAAATATACTTAAACAGAGGGACAAATCTTTTTCTTAAAACGTAAGAAACAGCTATAAATGTACCTAAACCGAGGGACTTCTCAGAACTTTCAATAATGAGAGGATTTTAACACTATTTTCTTGCTTGTTGTCGCCATCCGTAACCAGCAGGATACGCTCCCTCTACCTAAATTAAATATACTTAAAATAACGGTTTTAAAAAAAAAATAAAACAAATACATTTTTTGTCGTATTATAAAGATTTACATATGATTGTTCATAGTTGTTTGGCCGTACAAATACAATTGGCCGCATGGAAATCTGCACGTGGACAACTTTTTTAGGTTCCATAACATTGATACTATGCACGCAGGTGTAACTAGCCTTAGTGCACCCGAGTTCTTTAACTCATTTTTTTATTTTTTTGAAACATTTTTGTACAACTGTTAATCTAAGTATATTTAACGTACGTATCAATTTTTACTATTTTTTGAATATTTTAGATATTTATTTTTTATTTTTGAAAATCAGTAACATTTTAGCAATACCTAAAATGTCACTAATTTTCTAAAATAAAAAATAAATATAAAAAATATTCCAAAAATGGTAAAAATTGATACATATATTAAATATACTTAAATTAATAGTTGTATACAAAAATTAAAAAAATAGTTAAACGCACCCAATGTGATTTATGTGTGTGGATTCCTGCCTGCTGGTGCATTTTATATCTTGTCATGTTAAAAGGATCAGACAGCTGACACATTTTTTAGAAAGAATTTTAATTATGTGAAACTTTTATTTTATGAAACTTTTTAAATTTTTAACATATCAATGATTGATAAAAAAAATTCATCTTGTTTAGAATTATTTATATTATCATTGAAATATTTTCATTTATCTAGCATTATTGTGCATGACTCTGTATAAATGTATAAAATTAATATAATAAAATAATTTAATATAGAATTTTCTAAATCTAAACCATTTAAAAATATTATGAATAAATTCAAGTATTCATTGATTTACACATGGATATATTTATTTATAAAAATGTGACTCAAGCGAACGTTTGATTTGGGTGAAACTTAGCTTCCTAATTAAATATATTATATTAAATAAAATAAATGTATGAGATTTATCATCAACTATTAGCATATTAAAAATAAAGAGGATTAAACAAAATTGCTCCTATGTAAACATGTAACCATAAGTCCTTTAAAAATGATTTAAAATCTTAATTGCATAATTATTATACTACTTTATTTGTATTCTTTTATTTGGATCTCGTTTGTCACGCGCTTGTCCTATTTAAGATGTGGTTTGTATGGTAAGAATTAAAAAATTTTGGAGAATGACAAAAGTCAATAAATTTACCACCAACTGCTCCAGATTTTTTATTTTACTCATATATTCTAATCATCTTTTCATATTTTTCATCATAATTATACTATAGATTTTTATATCATATTATATTTTACCCCAACCATATCTATTTCATTCTCATTATACATTCGTATTCTCGCAATACCAAACAAAACCTTTTTCATACTCTATGCTTATCACGTGACACTAATTTCGTTATTGTTAGGCCCGTATGAAACTGATATAATAGCACAACGAGTGATCTAAGAATGAACATAAAAACCAACCGAGGCGTGCTCGGTTGGTGGCCGCAGCTGTAATAGGGCTTTGGTGTGGTTGCGGTCGTGGGTTCGAATCCCACGTTGGGATTTCGGCCCGAAAAATGGTGTGGGAGCTGTGGTCTCCCTTTGAGGTGGAGTGGGAGCTGTTGTCTCCCTTTGGCTGGATGGAAGTTGTTCTTTCTAATTCTTTAGTGGAGCTGTGTCTTTAGATTTCTTCGGAGGAGTTATGTATCTCCTTATTTGTAAGAATGTCTCAGAACTACAATAGAATATGTATTGAGATGTATGTAAATATAAACCATAAAAAAAAAAGAATGAACATAAAAAATTGCACACAAAAAAAAAATAATCCAAAGAAGACACAGCAAATTATAGTGGTTCGGTTAACACACCTACTCCACTCTCCAAGTCAACGCCTTGACTCGGGTTTCCACTAGTCAACTTAGAACTCAAGTTACAATGGTACGATCTCAATCGTCTTCTGGATTACAAAAACGGCTCCAGGTGGCACGTGAAGCTTTCCACAAATCACAATGAGAGCTTTCCTCTTGAATTAGACAACCTCTAATTCAAGGTAAAATAAATTAAAATGAAATAAAGCTTAGAACCAATTTAATTGCACAGAAGCACAGAGATGAAGCTTTTAGTAGGATGGTCACGACAATCTTCAATATGTTGCTTCTGACAGATGGACAGAGGATCACAAAGAATGTCTTGAGACAAATCTGCACTTTTGAAAATGTTCTCTCTGAATTGAATTTCCAGTTGAAATTCATTGTCTATTTATAGCTTTTAACTTCCCATCGCCAAGAGAGATTTTCTCCACTAAATCCGCAACCAATCGGATTTTTCTCAACAACCTGTAACAACTTAACAAACAAAAACCTCCAAGAGAGATTTTCTCCACTAAATCCGCAACCAATTTGATTTTTCTCAACAACCTGTAACAACCCAGGACAGCTCTTCGAACTAGCCACGTCATTATCCAATCACTTATCCATTTATCTTGCTAAGTAAACTGTTAAAGCTTCAACCCAAAAACTGTTGAAGTTTCAAACTAAAACAGTTGAAGTTTGAAACTAAATCAGTTGAAGTTGCACACCAAAACTGCTGAAGTTTTACAGCAAAACCTCGACAGATTCATAACACAATTCAAAACTAACTTGTTACAACCATTCATCATGAATCAAATACAAGCAACACATTTCAAGCATTAAATTCTTAACTTGTCTATCATCAAAACACTTTAACTCAACAGTTATTTTAAAAAATTTCTCTTATCCCCACCTTCCAACGTTGTCAAATGCACCGTCAACGCACCGTCCCCTGATTCTCTAGGGGGCTGGTGAACCTGATACGTGTGCTCGCACTTAATACTAATTCTACGTATTTGACGAGATTTGTTTCAACGCAACCAACTAGAAATTATATTTTTTTGTATTTTTATATTTTTAATTTTTTGTATAAAACTCTTAATTTATATGTATTTAACTTATGTTGTAAGTTTTATCATTTTTAAAAATTTGTATATATATTTTTATTTTTGAAAATATAAGTATTTTAGCCATTTAAAAAACACTAAAACCTGCCACGTGGCGGTTGCTGTCGTGATAACCAGTGCACCATGCGTGCATGGTGTCGTAGGTTAGATTGTCAGCACCCTCAATTGGCGGAGGATTAAAAATTGTTGTTGTCTCCCCAGGTTGTGGGGGGTTTTACAAGTCTCTCTTGTACAGAAGTATCATACAAATTTCCCTAACTATTGGAGCCGTAAGGAAAAAATCCCTCCATGTTTTTGCGACGATTGCAGATGTACTTAGCTGCAATATCAGTTTTCACATCATATAATACCAACACCAATAAAAAAACTAAAACCTCCTATTTTTAAAAATAAAAAATATATACATATTTTCAAAAATAGTAATTATAGATTAAATATACCCAAATTAAAAGTTTTATAAAAAATATTACAAATAGAATTTCTAGATGGATGCATTAAAATTTTAATACATTCTATTACATTGAAACATTTTCCGTACTCGATCCGGTGAAAGATCAATTAGACAATCTTAAAAATTTTCAAATATTGTGATTACTATTCGCTAGGATTGTTGTCATTGAAATTTAAAATATCCCTCATAAGGGACTTCAATCTTTCAGCGCCTATTCCCTTTTTTTCCCTAATTGCTGTGACAAGCACTCGCATTAGGGGAGAAGTACAATTGACATATCTTTCTTTACCCTTTTTAAACTAATATAACATTTCATTGGTTATTTTTCAATTCTATTTTTATTATTATTTACAAAATTTGAAGCCATACATTTCATCTTAATTTTTATTAAGAAATCTATTTCGATGATGTCATGTACGCATTATATGCCCAAATGATGTCATTTATTATATATTTATATATATACATACTAGGGAATTGCTCCCATGAACTAGTTGCAACTTTCAAATTTTTATTTTATTTTTTAAAATTTTTTATAATCTTGATTTAAATCCAAGTCATGTGTCATTATTCTCCATAAATATTTGTACACACAGTATTTAATTAGATTGCTCCTTAATTCGTAGCAAAAGCAAAAGCATGGGTTTTAATCGTATGTTGTAATATAATGGATTATAAAAACCATCAAACAATTGATTTCTTGTATTCAAATTTAAAAAAGAAATAGATCATTGTAAGTTACAGCCTAGGAAAATTTCCTATTGTACACACATAATTTCTTTTTCCCACGGTGCCCAACTATTTTTAAAATTTGTTTAATATCTTTAACAGCTAAGCTGGGACTATTGTTTTTAGTCTGAGAATAATGTGGATTATTTGAAACTAAAGTTCATCAGTAATGAGGAAAAAATAAATTTATAAGTATTTTTTTAAATGAGAGAGCTAGTGTGATATGATGGAAATAATAAGTAACAATAAATATAATAAAGATAAACTAGATGTGATAGAGCAGAAAACAATTAAAATATAGAAATAATAATTAAAAATAAGATAATTAAGCAATTAAAATGTCATATTACATCATGAGGAGTGTGAATAACGATTAAAAAAATTCCCATTTTCTATATTATCAGATCAACCCTAAAGGTAACTTAAAAAAAATCGTAATTGGCTGAAAAGAAAAATTAATACCCGTAACGTAATTAGTGACGATCATGAAACAAATAATTTTAAACAAAGTTGAATACGATTATTGAAAATATAGATAACCCTGGCAAACATGTTTTTTGCGAAGAGTACATGCCAGGCGTTCATTCGGTAACATGTAAAAAAGAAAACCTCTTTTTTCCATAATTTTTTTAATATTATCTGATATTTTAATCACCTCACGAATTTACCCTTTTTATTATTTTTTATATTTTAATGATTTTTTTCTTTTTCATGTGACCATCTTATATATTTGTTTATTCATAATCATTACTCATATCATATGTTACTTAATTTTCTACTTTTTCGTGAATTTTCTACACTGTTTTCACCTCTTTCAAAATGGTCATGAATCGAACCATTCTACGGAAAATAGCTCCACTCCACTAATGATACCTTATACACAGCATTAAATCCTTTAAAAATATTCACCATGCTTCTTTTAAAATCATAAAATAAAGATCAAAACATCATGTAATTTATAAAATTTAACGGGGGCTCCATGGTGAAACAGATTTTATTAAAATATTCCCAATTTTAAATGCCTTCAGATGTTAATATCTAATTTCCCAACCACACTTGCCGGGCAGAGGTTGCACGTGTAGAAGACAGCTGAACTAGTGCAAAAAGTCAGGATTCAAAGAATCGCTGACAGCCTCAACCAAGAAGAGATCGCGTCCACGGACACTACAATCCACGTTAGCCGTAACGTAGTAACCTACCAGCGAGACATTTTGGGAACCAATGGTCCTTTTTCTTATCAAATATCAAAAACTGTCCAATTGCATTGCTCCACGCACTGCACCTTGACAATTGATGCAATTTCCAGGCCACATTCATGGCTCCACTGTCGTTGAATTTAATTTTCATATAGCTCACAGTTATATTTTTATTAATATTTAATTTTGAAATAAGTTAATTTTTGGTCCCATAATTAAAATATAAAAACACAACCAAGCATTGACCAGGGCTGTGTTGCGTCCGTTTTCGCACAAACAAGGCGGACAAATGCATGCACGTGGCGATGTCCATGCCCTGCAAAGTCGTGGATCGTGGTGTCGTTGAGATCTGGTCCCACAGCACCGTCAGCACAGTTGGAAAGAAGGCGAATATACATTCAGTCCACGCCTATTTTGCATGCTGGCGCAGTAGCATTTTTTCTTTTTTGCTTTTTTTTTTTTTGGTCAAACGGACGACTGGCATCGGCTTTACGATTCCGGCAAGCACCACGCATCGACAATTTTCGAAACGCTTCGCTGGCATCCTGATCCTGAGTCGCCATGCACGTCCGAGATCCAAAGTTCCAAACCCCCTTCAAGGTTCAATTCGTTTTTATCCAGGACGGAAATATGAAGTTTTTTGCATTTTAAATCATTTAATTTTGTCTATTTGCATTTTAAACCCCGAAATTCTCTTTGTATTTTAAACCTTGAAAACTTTGATTTCTTTACATTTTAAACCCTAAATCATAACCGCATTAAAAACTACAGTTAATCTAAGTAAAATGACATAAATATCCTTCAATATTTAATTTTTTTATATTTTAAACTAGACTATTAGGCTTTCTTTATTTTATTATTTGAGGCTCTAATAACATCTTCACCTTTAATATAAATTTTGATTTTTTTTAAAAAAAATATTAAAAGGTATTCACGTCATGTTGTATGAATTAACCATAGGTTTTAACGCCGTTATAGATTAGGGTGTAAAATGCAAACGAACCACAGTTTCAGGCTTTAAAATACAAACAGCTAAATTTCGGGATTTAAAAGGCAAATAAGCAAAGTTAGAGAGTTTAAAATGAAAAATACCCTTTAAGATTCAATTCATTTTTATCGAGGATGGAAATATAAAATGATCCTCATATTAGAACAGAATGACATCTTTCATTTAAAAAAATCATACTAAAAATAACAATATATTTTTTTATTTTCAATATAACTTTTCTTAATTTTAATACATAAGAACATTTTTTCCATCCCGTATTCTCATCTCGTCTCATCCAAAAGTTATAATTGTTTCAATTAGTCATACAGGTGACTATGTATAAATAATTTAAAAATATAATAATTGCAAAGAAAAATATAAAGAAATGATTTTAAAATATAGTAGTTGTAAAGAATAAAAAAAATTTAAAGATGAATGATCCCGTTAGCCCAGGCTAAACAGATATCCTGCTTAATCCACCTCAAAAAATTCATTTATAATGATTTTTTTATTTTTTATTCATAAGTTTGTCTATTTAAGTGTATTTAACATATAATCCAACTTTTATCATTTTTTGATATGTGTGTATATTTTTTAGATTTTTAAAGATAATGATATTTTAAATACATATATGCGCATAAATGTTTAAAAATATAAACATTTTGAAAATAGTAAAACTTAGTTTATATGTTAAATATACCTAGATAAATAAGTATATGAAGAAAAAATAAAAAAAATTATTATAAATGACTTTTTTGGGTGGGCTAAATAAGACATTGGCTTAGCACGGACTAACGGAATCATTCCTCAAATTTAAAATAAAAAGCTTTAGTTCAAAAATTTCTACATATAATCAAACATAACCTTAAATTAACTATCTGAAAGCTCAATTATTTATCTGAAAGCTCACAGGGGAAACAGTTGGTAACGTCTAATCTTAAAAGCATCAATTTTTATCAGCTTATATATAAATTTAGTTAGGCGTATTTATCAAAGCACTGGAATATAATAGCATTTCAACAAATTGTTAAGAAAATATTTTTTTTCGAGATTGAATTTCCAACCTTGTCAAAAAAAAAAAAACATTAGCAAGTATACATGAGACTTGGCTCAGATTTAAGCAAATGCCGAAAGTTTAAGCAAACCTAGTTTACATTATTTTACGAAAAATTATGAACGCGATACATAAGATGAGAATTCTAGAAAAGTTTGTATTTACTCTAAAATTATACTTATTTGGCGGCCCACTTATATCTATTTTAAAAATTAGATTAGCAAGATCTTGGTTAAATACAATATTTAAAATGAAATGGATAGAATGAATTTGATAAAATGTTACAATTGTGGCCCACTTTTAGCGGTTCGACTCAACCGATGTTCTGAAAATGGTCGGATTTATAACCAATTGTTGATGAAGGGTGGAAGCCCAGCTGAGTTCCGCTTTTCTTGTGGATGTGGGCTGCGTAGCAGCACTTACTGCAACGCATTGGCACTCGGCAGCCACTGCGGGCACTCTCTGACGAAACGGAGGAGAAGAATGCTGAGATCTTCTGCATCAACAGCTGCCCAAAGACATCATCTTCTTCTTCCATTCATTATCCAGGCGACATATTTTTCCTTTGAATCTCAAATGGTTCCGGAATGACTTCCGATTACTGACTTCATTTTCACTTGCTGTAGAGATGGATACACAGCAGAAACAAGAAAGCCATGGAGTTTATCGCAAAAGGGTGGAATGCACTACAGGAAGTCGACAGAGTCATCGATTACACACAGCCTAGGGATCCTCGTCTCTTCCCTTACCTCAGAGTAATCTCCACGGTTTTTTTTACAGTCTTCTGTTTTGATCAAATTAGCTTGGATTCCATTCATAAGAGAAAAGGCGAATTGTACTGATGTTTTCAAATCCTGCCATAAAAGTAGGGTTTAGCTTTCTTATACAAATAAAATGTGTTTTTTAGTATCCGAGGCACGCGACGTGCAATTAATTGAACTAAAACAAGTTAAATTATTTTTAGGAACTTACGAAAAAGGATGCAGGTTCTATTTTAATGCCCGAGGTCAGTCATTTTTCCACCGATAGGCTCGTGCATACATTCATGTGCGAGGTTTCCCTGTGCATGCCTTCAATGCTTGTGTACCTTCTAGAAGCTACTGAGCTTAAATTTTGTGAATTGATGGATTATTATTATCGTTGTTGTTGTTGTTGTTGGTATTATTATTATTATTATTACTAGTTTCATTTTTTCTCGAGGTAGTTACTCTGTTTGTGTGTAGCTGGCATCTCTTGTTATTTATTTTATCTTTCATCGTTTTGGGCATCAGTTGTCCCGGATTCATTTGCCTAAGAATTGTACCTATTTCAGACAACTTGAACATTGTCTTGATGTCGCTCGTCGCATTCCATTTGCTACTTATAATTTTATATGGCATTGTCTCTTTGTCTTCTGGTCCATTTCATTTGCCGTGTATATGTATGTGAAATTGCCTCAATGTCGTCTGGCCCATTTCAATTGCAAATTATATGTATTCGACATCGCTTCAGTGTTCTGTAGCCCATTTCTTTTTGCCATTTATATGCATGCGGATTTGCCTGAGATATGGCCTCAGGCATTCCAGTTTTCTGAGTGTCACTCCTCCCTCTCTCTCTCTCTCTCTCTCTCTCTCTCCGCATACTGCAGCTATATTTGTTTGACATCTGTTTTAGCTGAAGTAATGGGCTACTTTCCTGTAGTTTTTGAAACCAATGATTGTTTGCATGGTTCACATGCCTACCAAAACTGAATGTGAATGGACTGGGGTCAGACTATTTTTCCTAACGGTGGAACTTGAAGTGGAGTCGATAAAATTTTTTAGTGAGTAAAATTGTTTGATTGGTGTCTATCTGTGATTTGTTCCTCCTCAGTGACATGGATTTGCATGTATTTATATTATTTTGGGATGGTTGGGGTACCAGAGCATTGTAAGTTGCCTTTTAGACTGCATAATAGTTCTTAACCATGATTTGGTTCTCTTTGCTCAAATAATACTCAAATTGACACTTCTGTTTTTATATATAGTCAACACATTTTTATTTTATTTTATCATGAGCTGTATACAATTCAGTGTTACTTCACAAACCTATAAGATTTTTGCGCTGCCAATTTTTGGCCTTTTCATCAGGAATTTTCTGCTCTTCTGAGTTCTTTCACCTGAATATATGTTCCCCCCCTCCCTTTTTGCTGGTTTTCATCATGTCCAAAAACATACATAATTTGGCCTTCTGTTTTCAAAAATGTTTCTTTTGCCATGTCAGACTGCAAAGGAGAACTTTGAACTGGCTTTAGAGGCAGACAATTCAAATACTCATGCAAGATATTGGTTGTCCAGATTACATTTAAAGTATCAAGTACCTGGAGCTTGCCCGGCTGTGTGAGTAACTGTTTTCTCAATGTATTTACTGGTAGCTCTTTGGTTTTGTAGAATTTGATATCCAATAGTCCAATAACTTCAGGTTGATATGGGACATGGATTTTTGTTTCCTTTTTCTTTTTTTTTTCTTTTTTTTTTAAAAAAATTCAGTCAACTTTCTAAAGTCAAGTTTCATATCTAAGATCAATGTGCAATTTTTTTTGGAATTCATAAAAGAAAAAAAATTTCATTTATCTTTTCTGTCTTTTTGCTTACTCTCACTTTTGCAATTTACCTAGACTCTTTTCAACAATAAAATAAATGAAGGGAAATTTTACATTAACTGAAGCAATCAGTATATCTTATTATCGGTCAAATGCACTCGGACCTTTATTCACCATACTGGGATATATCATTTCTTTGATACAGAGAAATTAAAAACATGAGAGAAATATATCTTTAGTATCAACAGAAAATATTTTTATGAAGAACTTAGAAATGGATTAGGAAAATGGTACGACACTGTAGTCGATGCCAAAAAATACTCAAAAATACATATTTTTATGATTCACAAAAGGATATAAAGATCATAGACTGCTTAAAATATTCAAAATGTTATGAGATCAATAGAAAAAAAATAGAAAATTTTTATTTGGATTAAAATGATTTGGAATAATGAAATTTGTGGTGTCATAAGTGATAAATGCTTTGTTATTCATTCAGGGTGTGTTTGGGAAATGATAAAAGTTTTAAATGAAAAATTTTTCGTGTAAAAGTTTTTCAAATGAAAGAAAATGATAGGATAGGATAAAAGTAATAATGAGAATAAATAAAATAAATTTAAAATAAATAGGTTAGTTATATGGGTAGTTGCTAGTAAAAAAAAAGTTATATGTATAGTTGTGTAGAAATGATTAAAAAATAAGGTTGTTTATATAGGAAGATGTGAAAAAATAATTAAAAAATGAGGCAGTCGTATAAAGTGAAAAGTTTTAGTTGAGAAGTTTTTTTGAAAAACAAATGCACCCTCATTTGACACTTTCTTGCTTCTTGCTCATAGTGGAGCTGCTTTGCTAGTGGATGCAGCAAACATGG
Organism: Annona cherimola; assembly: GCA_030490835.1. NCBI lineage: Eukaryota > Viridiplantae > Streptophyta > Magnoliopsida > Magnoliales > Annonaceae > Annona > Annona cherimola. Next base: position 5,203,857 of record CM059977.1, on the reverse strand, counting down.
GTGACCCTGATGCACAATATGAACTTGGTTGCCGCTTGCGAGTTGAGGTATATTTTTTGGGCCAGCATGGTTTTCCCTTTGCATGGTCTTCAATGTTATTGAAGCTGTTTTGTTTTAGGGTGTGTTTGGAAAGTAATAAAATTTTTAGATGAAAAATTTTTGGTGTAAAAGCTTTTGAATTTGAAGAGAATAATGAGATGTGGTAGGGGTAATAATGAGAAGTAAATAGAACAAAGTTAAAACAGATAGGTTAGTTGTATAAAAATGATTAGAAAGTAGGGTAGTTATATTGGAAGATGTGAAAAAATGATTAAAAAATAAGATAGTTATAAAGATGAAAAGTTTTAGATTGAAAAGTTTACAAACGATTAGAAAGTAGGGTAATTGTATTGGAAGATATGAAAAAATAATTAAAAAATAAGATGATTATGGAAAGTGAAAGTTTTAGATTGAAAAATTTTTGCTTGACATTTTTTTGTCATTGCCAAACACACACTTAGTTAATTACTTTTTGGTGCCCTTGGTAACTGTTTTGTTTTGCTTCATTTGAAGACCATCTAGTTTCAGTATTTACTTTATTAATATTTATATCATTAATTTATTCCTTCTTAACTGTTTTGATGATTATATTCTGTAACTCAAGATAATGTTACTACTTCAGTGTGCACCCACTTACTTCACATTTTGAAGTATATGTTGCTTTGATAACACGCAGAACATAAATGCAACTGGTACTGCATGAACTAGGTGCAATGATAAGTCGATGGAAATGGATTATGATAGTGTGCCCGCTGTCCCAACAGAACAATGGGCACACAAGGGAGGGGGCACGTAGGTGGCTGGCCCCTTAAATGAACCCTGGAGGAGTGCAAAGGGGCGACGTGGTGGCAGCAGGGTGATCACACTGTTCCCTGGCAATAGCGTGCCTGCTGTTCTAATCCTCATTTGTGAATGATCAGGCATATTAGATGTGTTGTAGTACAGTAATTACAAGAAATATACATAATAGACAGTTTTCTTAGTTAAAATGTGGTGGAATACAGTAATTTGAAGATTCATACATGATAGTTGTATGCTGCATAACATATGTAAATGACACATAATTTTGGAAATGATTTGATAGAAATATTTCTATGGAAACTTATTTTGTCTTAATATCTATTTTCTAGTATTTTCTTGTTATTTGTCATTCAGATCATTAATTAGGATGGCTTTGGGATTGTTGTAAGATGGTTGATATAAAGTGATGTGGTTTTTGTGTATTTCACTCAATCATCTTGTTGGGACCAAAATAAGCATTCATGTGGAAATATTCTAAATGAATCATTTCCATGTGTGTGCATGGTATGAAGAAAAAGTAGGTTTCGCAGAGTCTGTTGCAAGATCTATCGATTATTCATTTAATGCTATACTTATCTGATGGATGGTGGATCCATAACATATTGAGAAGGCATCTTCAGTGTCTTCCTTTTCTTCACCGTTTAAGTGTGGATGTCACTTGTGTCTTCTACTTTCAGGCTTTCACCTATCTTTTGTCCTGTGAAAATAGGGCTACAAATAACAACAGTTGTCAACTTACTAATTGCTTTTGTGCAGCTTGTCCTCCAAAGCTGGTTCCATCTGTGGTTTTTATCTATTAAAATTGTCACCTATGGATATAATTATTTTTAAAAAAATCAAAACCAGTCATGAAGATCTGAAACTTGTGTTGAAAGAAAACATGCAAATAGAATGAGATTGAATTGCTGTGATATCATTTGAAGCAAACACTGAAGCACCAGTCTGAGTAACAGATTTGGTTGAATATTGATAAGGAGGCTTAACCACAAATAGATCAAGAAGTGGAAGCAAGAATACTCAAGCAAAGCATCCTTATTTTTATCTGTGAATTTTCCCCTTTGCTTGCTATGCCAAAGTAATGTTGTTATCCTGTTGATTCTTGCTATCACTGATACTAACAATCTGTAATATGTTTTGAAACAGAATCCATATGTGCAGTCGGACCAGCAGGCTTTCTATTATTTGGAGAAGGCCGTTGACCAGGTACATTTCAGACTTGGTGAAAACTCCATTACCTTTCTTGAAATCACCAAGTTTTTTTTTTTTTTTTTTTTTTCTCTGACCCATATTGTATATTCAGTCTTTGAAATAACTACCTTAAGATGTTATCCAAGTCAGATTTATCGGCTGAAACAAGTCTGTAAAGATGTCAGTTGAATCAGATGAGTTGCTGGTTAAAGGGCTTGCCCAGTGCATGAGGCTACTTCCCATAGATTGAGGAGGAAGAGATGTACAAGCTACAGGGCATTACCTCAGTTTTCTGGAGAGGTGGTTTCCATGAATTGTATCACTACCAGCAAGGACACAAGCAAAGAGCCTTACCATCACGTCATTTGAAAAGAATTTTTGAAAGATTCTATTTGAATTCCTTTACTTACTGAAGCTTTGTGGTTTTAGTTGCATCCAGGTGCTTTATATCTGCTAGGTGCAGTATATTTAACGGGGGACTGTGTTAGCAAGGATATCAATTCTGCCATGTGGTGTTTCCATAGAGCATCCGAGAAGGTAGCAAAGCAAATCATGCCTCATTGCTTTGATGATTTAGGCATATGAAGGAACTTGTGTTTTGTTCTGCCATTCGAAATAAATGTTCTACATAATCTGGAGTCTTCTTTCGCTAATGAAGGGACATTTCAGTTTGAGATTGCAACTTGTCTGAGGCAAATGAAATAGTCACCATTCTGTTTCTGGAATCAGTGGATTCTCACCTGGGTTGATTTAACTGAATTCAAGAAAGAGGAATACCTGATGGTATTTATATAATTTCTGGAATTATGATTATGATTCTTTTGAGGATTTGAATGAGTGATCATGTTGTTCAATCCTTAACATCTTGTTGACTAAATTGGTTTCATGAGTATCCAAAACTGCCTTAGTGCTAACTTTTGGGGACACAGACATTGGAACATTTAAAACCAGGAGCAGCAAACCTAGTTTTTGGGCATTTGATATGATTATAATCTAATTAGTTTTGTGTCTGGACTCTGGAATTGAAATGTGTCAACCATTATGGACTATGTAGCATAAATGTAATCTTTCAGTTTTGAGTGGCTTTTCTTCACTTGGGCCATTTTCATGCTACAGTTCAAGCTGTTCTGGTACTCTGAATTATTGTTCTGATTTTAGATGCTAGTATGACATATTCCATGTTTGCTTATTTGTCATTGCTATTGAATCTTCATACCTTTATACCAGTCAAATTTATGTGGCTCTGCCACTGATGCTGGCGTAAGATCCATTAATTGCATTACATTTGCATTTTCATCCCATTTTATTTTATAGCATGAGATCATGTTGTGGTGTATATTGTACAATTTGTATCCAGAACAGATGCAACTATTTTCTCTATATGCTGGCAGGGGCATGTGGGTGCAGCAATCGCATGTGGGTCTCTTATTCTTAAAGGCAAGCTTTACTACCATGTTATATTTAATTGCTGCAGTCTTCATGCATTTTTTCAAACTGAAATTCCATATGCGCTGATTCATGTCTCTTGTTGACATGAAGATTGCATTTACGAACCCAATTCCTAGATCCATTGTGCTGTTACTGCACATGAAGAGTGTTGGTTACAAAGAATGGCTTTACCTAAAAAGGGTGGATGAATTTGGTATTTAGAAATTTAATTACTTTGCTTAGTCCTGAGTTGCTAATCCCCTTGAATGAATAATGATGCTAAAGAAGAATTGAACAGATGCAAAGGAATAAGCAGTCACATAGAACAAACACGATAGTGGTTTGGGTTAACCACCTTACTTTACTTTGCCAAACACACACTATTGTGTCTTGGCCTCTACTGCGTGTCACCAAATAGAACTTGGAGTGCACTCTCTCTTCTAGATTTCAACTCTATGAGGTGTCAATATAATTAACAAAATAGTTTGCGAGTAACACGCCAACAGCCTCTATTTAATCAAGATGAAGCATATAGAAAAATAAATTCACTAAAATGAATATTACACTTTGATGTGTTTCTTTGAAGTGCAGTAGTCAGTAGAAGCAACTCACTCGAACAAAAAAGAAATGCAAGCTTTTATGATCTTGGAATGAGGAGCATTTGGGACAAGCTTCTTGGAGAAATTGAATGCTAAAGAGTAATGGTAGTTGGAAGTTTGAATGCACAACAAATTTTCTAACTCTTGGAAGTTTGAATGCACAACAAATTTTCTAACTCTTGGTCATTGAATGCAGTCCAAATAAATAGGCAAAGGTAATTTTCCCATCATCCAACTGTTGGAAGTTTAGGGTCCGTTTGATAAGAGGTGAAAAATGAGAAAAAATGTTTTAAGAAAAATTTGAAAAAGTGAGAAAATGATGTGATGTAATAGAGATAATGATTAGGAATAAAGAGAATAAAGATAAAATAGATAGAATAATTGTATAGAAAAATGTGCAAAATGATTGAAATGTAGAAATAATAATAGAAAAGAAAAGATAGTTAGGTAATTAGGTAGTTTAGAAGTCAGATCATATAAAAAAAAGTGCATATGGAGTTGGAATTTTTTTTTTAAAACCTGTTACTAAACAGACCCTTACTTAAGCTATAAAAGATGGGTGGCTGCATCAACGGTGAACCATTTCATATTTTTGTTGATGCAAATTATTGTTTTTTGATGCAACTTCATCCGTTGACACATTCCATTGACATCTTTAAAATTTTGTTGGCTTCCCCTCGTTGCTATATTTGATCTATTGACACTTTTGTTGATGCATGCGTTGTCAGAACCGCTTTCTGTCAACGTTCTGTCGATGCTTCTATTGGCAGAATTTCCACATTGGATTCTTTAATCTTGCTGAGTCATTCATCAACCCAAGGGTTGCTGGAAATCCTGACTTTCGAATTTGAGACATTTTTGTGTTTTTCCTTTTAACTCTTCCCGCACACTCACCATTAATACTTTCTAATCATGATTTGTTGTAATTAAAACATAATCAAAACATGTGAGTTTGATTCATATTTCAATAAAGAAAGCTGAGTTATTCATCATCGCAACTCACAAAACTTGCCTCGGGTTCTAAAACCTTGTTAGATCTATTCATAAGGTAGCAACACCCAGTTATGAAAAATCAGTGGTAGGACATGAATATTGGGACTTGCTGCATTTGTGGCTATCACTTGCCATATGTGGTCTACATGATGAAATCGACTTGATCATGTACCTATGTGTACATCTGCAGGAGAAGGCTGTGACATGTGACAACATATTGTGTCTGCCTCTGATATTATCTTTTCTGTAAGGTGACTGATCTCTAGTAATTTTTATCCCTAATTTTCTTTCTTAACTCCCAAAGCCTTTTGGTATTCGAAGGGTTCCATTATGTGTTCATGCAAATCGGTGTCTCCATAAGACAGCCTTTCTCCTAGCAATATAATATATGTTGCATCTGACTTGTGGGAACATGACATCAAGTGACATGAATTAAAGTGTTTCTTTTAGACATTCTGGAGTCTGGACCGGCAATGCTGATTTCAAGTTTTTTGCTTAAGATTTCATTCAGAAATGCTAGTGATGTTTTGATAACAAGATCGGTATTTTGTAACAGACTCCCATGATTTCAGGTGCCAAGGTCCCTGAAGCTATAACCAAATTTAATGCAAGAAGGCTTTCTAGCAGACAAGGGAAGAGGTGTGATGGCCCTGCGGATGACCCGGTGGAGAAGGCCAAAGAACAGTTCCAAATTGCTGCAAATGCTGGATGCGATCTTGGCCTGCAATGGCTGAAGAGACTTGCAGAGAATGAGAAGATGCTTCAAGCAAGCCAATAAAGAGAAAAGACTTGCATGGCTCTTTGAAAAAAGAGATGCCGTGGGGCCATTGGTTCTAGGATGAATCCATTCCCGCTGATCATGGGGCATGGTTGATCATGAGTTAGGAGGGCGTTCAAAATCGTTGGCTTGATATATTGGGTCTGTGTAAATTGAAAGTTGGTATCCAGAATCTAAAGAAAGGAGGTTTTATTTTTATTTTTAATGTTTTACGAGAGCAGCAAAGGTGTCTGGGCACTGGACATGGATGGTATTGACAAAATATATTACATTGTGAATGTGTTTAAGAACTGATAAAATTTTTGATACGAAAGTTTTTGAAATGAGAGAAAATAATATGATATAATAGAAGTAATAATAAGAAGTAAAAAAAAAATTAAAATAGATAAGTTAATTATATAAGTAGTTATGTAAAAACGATTCAAAATATGGTAGTTATATAAGATGATGTAAAGAAATAATTAAAAAATAAAGTAGTAGTAAAAAATTTTGAAGTGTTTTTGGATAAAATAAAAAAGTTGTCAAATTAAAATTTTTCGCTTTACATAATTAACTAGTTATATATGTAGAGAGAGATGAGCCTTTTTCGTGCATTTGCCTATACTGTACTTAACGGTGCATTTGGCCTAAAATGGGCTCTGTATGTGCTTAAATGTATTGATATTTTATACAATCATTTATTCATATATAAATTTTATAGTAAATGATTTATATGTTGAAAAAATAATTTTAAAATTGTTATTTACATTAAACTATTTATTAGTTAAATTTGTACAATTATATACGCACATTGGATTGAGACGAAATTTGGTATGGTAATAGAGTACGTAATTCTAAATACAATTAGTGGGGCCTATTTTGGGGTAATTATATTGTAATTTTGATGCAATGAAGTTGTACCTGAATATTTCTCATATGTCGGAAATGCTTCTATGAAACCCTTTTTCTATGTCACTCATTTTATTTTGAATATTTTGATAGTTGACAAAAAATCTACTTCATATATTGTATTTAACATCATTTATAGTATCTTAAAAATTATTTTACTTGTTTAGGATCATTATACATGGGACCCATATGTAAATGTGTAAAATTAATGTAATAAAATGATTTAATGTAAAATATTAATTTTAAAGTTATATTTTTAGCATCTAAACCGTCATGCACAGACCCAGAAAAGCGACCATTGGGCCTGACGCACAGAGTACACAGACTCAGAAAACGTCCATTGGGCCTATGAGCTATGGGCCTCAAAGTGTGATATTGTGCGTTCTGGTCTGGCAGCTTAGCCGCACGGCTTTAAAACGTGTCACACCATATTGAACTTAAAACCCACTTATAAACTACCAGGAGCTTTCTCCCCTTTTCGATATGAGATTCGGTTCTAAGTTATTACAAGACCACATCTACTAGAGGGGGAGTCGCTCTTATACCACTTGTCACACATAGACCCAAAAAAGCGACTATTGGGCTTAACGCACAGAGCACAAGATCCAGAAAACGTCCATTGAGCCTGTGGGCTATAGGCCTCACAGTGTGATATTATCCGCTCTGGCTTGGCGGCTTAGCCACACGACTTTAAAACGCGTCACACCATATTGAACTTGAGACCCACTTATAAATTACTAAGAACTTTCTCCCCTTTTCGATGTGGGATTCGGTTCTGGACTATTATATAAACTTTTTAAGATATAATTATATGTGAATAAATATTTTTATAATGTATTATTATATTCTAATATTTATGAAAATGGATGTAAGTATTTTTTTAGTTTACATATAAATATATTATTTTTGAGCAAATATAACCATGCATATATTTAATTTAGATGAAGCTCATAAATCAACACAATGAATGAATTAAATTTTACATTAAATAATAAGAATTTAAAATTTAAAAGAGTTTTGCTTTTATATATTATATAAAAGTGGAATGGATACATATTACCTAAAGAAAATTAGTTTTTATTGGAATAAAGTTAATATACCAATGATTAAACGAAAGCATAATCATTATGTAACTTCCGCTCCAATTAATATGTCTATTTATGATTTAATCATCAAATGATTTGCCATCATGACGTCTATCCTTTTCATGACCCTCAACTCAAAATCTAATTAAAAATGTCATGGCGGAGTGAACCTGGTAAAAATCATAAAATTCCCGCTGCCTGCGGAGTCGATTGCCAACGTCCTATTTCGGCGGGGCGTCGCAGGGACCATATCACTATCGACGGTCTAGATTGTCTTCGATGTAGATCACTTCATTTCAGAAACCATGAAGAATGGTACTGATGAATTACACGTACGCCGCACTACCACGTGTATAGTGTGTTCGCCGTGTCTCACGTTCACTTCACGTTTCACCCTTCAGCCCTAGCGGCAGCGGTTCTCTTCCCTTTTAAACAGGCATTTCAGATTTTTCCTGCGCTTCTTTCCAGCTGTTGCATTGCTTTTATCCGAGATAGATTTCTAGGGTTTGGTTTGGATTTTGTTTTCCGTTCGTTCTTCGGCGATGGAAGAGATTACCGAGGGAGTCAACAATATCGCCATAGCTGTCGGCGGAGATTCCCACAAGAAGAATCGTATTCAGGTCTCCAACACGAAGAAGCCTCTCTTCTTCTACGTCAATCTCGCTAAGGTACTTGATGTTGTTTTCGGAAAGTCTGGTCTTTAACTTTTGGGGCTTTTAGGGTTAGGGTTTGAATCTGATGCAGATTGGACTATTGTGTGCAGTAGACAGGGTTTTTTACGGTTGTCTGCTCTGTTCTCACGTTGGGGTGTTGTGTTTTGTTCGTTTTTGCAGAGATACATGCAGCAACATGATGAAGTTGAGCTTTCTGCGCTGGGAATGGGTGCGTTTCATTTTCTGTCACTACCGCTCTCACTTTTTTATAGTTTCTGTTCTCCATTCGACTTTTCGCTGCGTTTGAAATCTAAAATTTATTGGTTAGGAGACTGAAAAGTTGGAGATATGCTCGTAGCTCAAGGTCCTAGGTCTGGTTGACTGTTATGCCGTTTGTGTTTTCGGAAGATGTGTATTGAATTTCTTTTCAGTGGAGGAAGTATCATTCTTTTTCGTGAAATGGTCGTTATTATGTTGGTTGGTATTATTGGAAGAAGTCAGTCTGAAAGTAGCTTGAATCTCATATTCGGCAGTTTTTTTGTAGCTAATTTTCACGTTAGAATTCTGAATTTAGTCTTTATATCAACATGGGAGAGGGTCGAGACAGACACCCTTGAACTCTCCATTAGAACCTTGTTGTTTATGTGCTGACTTTCTGTCCGATACAACAGAACGATAGATAAGATAGGGAATAATGATAATAAATAACGAATAAATACAAAATAGATGGTTCTCTTTTCTTTTCTTTTCTTTTCATCATGAGATGAAAAGATGGTTTGAGGGCGTGGCGGTGGGGGTGATTGAAAATGTTGGAAAAATAAATAAATTTAAACATACTGTCAATTAAAAAGAGATCATTGGAGATAAAAAAAAAAAGATAAGGGGAGAAAGGAAATTTTCCTTGTTCTGAAAAATACTGGAACTTCATGGCAGAAGTCAAATTTTTTTTCCCCCACTCGGAGAAAAGGAAAACACAAGAAGAAAATTCATGCCATTAAGATACAAATATCTATTGAGTGGTGCGAAAGCTATTTTCTTGTTACTGGAAGGTACTTTATGGACATGCTTTCAGTTTCCTGGTTATAGAATTCTGATATCATCTGGTCCTCTAGATAGCCCAAAATGTTGAACCAACGTACTAGGACTTAGCTCGGACTTTCTCGAAGTAATTGATGAGGCCTCTTGATCTGTGGATGTATCTAATGGTTATTGATACTTTACCAGCTGGGAACTTGGTATTATCCAAAGTAGCTGTTTGCTTAACTGTTGTCTTTATTATTTCATTTACTATTTCTGTACCTATATTGGATGAATGCTTGACTGTACTCACTATACATGCTCGGATGCTGCATCTTTATGGGACGAGAAAATTTTCATTTGTGAAACTCCACTCATGTGTCCTAATTTGTGATGTTTGTACTTTTGTATAGACACAAACAAGTATGACACAGTTTTTGAGTTAGGATCGTAACAGAGAGAAGTTGCTTCTGAAAGAATTTTGCATTTCGTGGCAGATTTTTTTTTTGGGTCTAGATTAACTTAACCTACTACAACTCATTCCTTTATTAGTTTCCTTTGCTGCTGCTGTGGTTCTCATTTTATCGATTCTAACCTGATATAAATTTGCAGCTATTGCTACTGTTGTTACCATAGCCGAAATATTAAAGAACAATGGGTTGGCCGTGGAGAAGAGTGAGTTTTTCATTCTTCTATTTGTTCCAAGTAAATGGGAAAAGCTAGATGTTTGATTTGTGTTCTGGAAATGTCACGTACAGAGATCATGACATCTACAGTTGATATGAAGGATGAATCAAGAGGGCGGCCCATTCAGAAAGCAAAGGTAACTTGCTTAGTGCATGTGTGTGTATTACTTTTTAAAATGCGAATGGCTTGAATATATGTGGTAGTGGGGACAGAAATTGAACAAAGAGTGGATGAATGGACCCTTTCTCAAATGCAATCATACTGAACGTTGGTTTCATGCTCTTTAATCTCTCTCGGCTACAGTGGTCCCATGGTTCTTTGGCTAGACATCATGCATTCGAGGTACATGTTAGCATATGCGTGAGGAAATATGGATGGTTTTCCCATCATTCTTTCCTTTTTTATGATGGGTAGCCAAAATTGCAGATAAGCTGTGCAAATTGAAACCTATGATTGTATGGCTGCCTGATGAACAATATATTTTCAGTGCACCTGGAGAGATCTGTGAGGGCCTGCTTTGTGTGATAATACTTTGATGTTGTTTGCTCAGTTTATTTTATTTTATTTTTTCCTCTCATGTGAATGAATTGCCTCCCACAGTTTTTTGACTGCAAGAGCTTTTTTTTAATGTTTTGTTTAGATCGAGATATTGCTCGGGAAGACGGAGAATTTTGATGAGTTAATGGCTGCTGCAGCTGAGGAAAGGGACGTGGGTGATGCAGAGGAGCAGAGCTGAAGAAACCGTTCAGCAAGTTTTGCATTTGGGTTTGTTGTTTCATGGGTCTTTGAGGACTGCTAGTGGCACTACAATAGTCAGTTGTCATCAACATTTTGCGTAAATGCTATGATTGCATGAGCAGTTTTCATTAAATGAGTTTCAGAATGTGATATGTTGTAGGGTAGGTGCGTTGATGTTGATGTAGAACTCTAATACATTGCTATTCAAAATTCGATTATGGTGTTATGCTCCTCGTTCCCTCTTTCATGAATGAATCGACCAAAACCAAGACGTCTTCTGTATCACTATGTGATTTGCGTGAACGTTGTGCTTCCCGAAGTTGGTCATGAAAGCTTTCCGAATTCTGCTATATAAGAACCGGGAGCATCATCATCATATCATATACTCTTTTATACTTTACTACGCTAATGAGGTTGACTATTTTTACATTCTCCCCTAATGCGACGCAAATTAAGGTATGTTTGGGAATCAGGAATGTGAAATGAGAAAAAATAATGGGATGCGGTGGTAATAAATAAAGAAATAAATATTTTGAGTAGTGTGTGATTGATAGGAAGTTATAGAAATAAAGTTGGAATAAATAGGTTTAATAGAGGGTAGTTAATAGGAAAAATGATTAGAATATGAAAGTAAAAGTGAAAAAATATTATTATTATTGGTAGATGGATAACTGCCTTCGAAATGTGTGCTCTCACACATCACCGTTCCATACCACGATTGTGGAATGCCAAACGTCCCCTCAAATCTTGAGTTCAATCATCCTATTTACCATCACCAACTGCGCAGTCTTGAGTTAGGTACTTACAATTAACATAACCATGCCAATGGATTCGTTGCATTACGAAAGGCTTCATCTAACACCTATTTTTTGAGCAAGACATCAGGAAAGAGCATGGTGGCACGGTCAAAGAACTCACTGAGGTCTGCAGACTGCTGAGGAGATTTTGGAAGATGAAATCTTCAATTCTAACTCATCAAACAATTTACAGCTGGTTTCGGCTACTTCAGCCATACGCTAGATTTGGAAGACAAAAAATAAATAATAGTCAAAATTAGGCTATCAGGAAAACATATTCTAGCGAGCGTCAAAATCCTCTAATCCGAATCATTATTGATCATATTTCATTGTAATTTGAGAACAACCAAAGCCCAGCTGCTGCAAGGGCCTGTTTGGCGTAGCTTTGTAGTGCAGCGCCAATGTAAAAGACACTATAATGATTAGCCTTATCCTACGAAAAGCCGTACTTTCCAATTTCGGCTAAATAGTAATAAAATTTTGGGAGATACTCCCAAAGAGGCAAAACACAGCCAAACACGCCCTAAGGGGACGTTTGGTGAGTTGAATTTTCATGGAATTGTAATGCGAGAGTGCAGTGAAAAGTAAAATATTTTGAAAATTGTGATACCAATACAATATAATATGGGTAAAGTTAGAATAGATAAAATACTTGAAAGAAAAACCCAAACCAGGGATCTGCAACCTCCGCTCGGCCGTCTTATGGCGTAATCAAAATCCAGGCGCTCCGATGGACATCAAGTTCAATACAGACGGCAAAAGACTGGACACCTACTCAACTCACAAACGTTCCTGTTATTTAGGTTCTTAGAATGAAATTTTTCAAAAACGATGAAAATGACATCTGAGCAGTCAAGAAAGATGTAGCTATCTCTATCCCTCGCTTATTTCTTCACTTTGTTATCCCTCTCTCACCTTCAATTTTAAGCGTCTTTCTCATCCTCTACCAAAATCCTCTTGCACGCCTCATAGCACATGAATGAAATTCCGGCAGCAGGAACCAATTTCAGGCAGCTAGGCCCTAAACCTCTGTAGAGACCAGGGAGTCCCTCATGTTCCGAGATGCTCACCAGGGCATGGAGCATGTTCTTGTACGCCTGCCCACTTACAGCTCCAGCTTGCATATGCTTGCGTGCAACTTCAAGTGGGAATGTTGCACTACTTGAGATGGCTCCAGCTGCCGAACCAATCAATAAGGTTGCAACATTCCCAATTTCCTCCTTTTTGAAGACCTTTTTGTAACTTCTTCGCAACATATCATAGGCGAAGTAGTTGGTGGCTGCATAAGGCACCACTCCTATCAGGCTTGGAGTGAGGCCCCTGTACAGCTCTGTTGGTCCTTCCTCTTGGACAATTTTCAGGAAAGCATGTAGAAGATTGTCATATACACCCCTCTGCAATAGTCAAAGAGCAAAAAGTAAAATTAGGAATGTCATTCAATGACATGAAGCTATTAATAAGGCTTAATCATGCTGGAAGTAGCGATGGTGTTATGCATGAAGCATTTGGCCTCATCGAGTACGCTTTGCAGTGGTTGCATGTATCAAGGACTGGGCCGCAAGCATTTATATAATTTTTCCCATGTGTCATCTAATCTGGAAATACGTATCTGGTGATCCATCCAAGTCGATATAGCACATGGAAAGTCGGCCAACCTGGTGATTGACATCGGCTGTAAGCAAATGTTCCACGAGAGAAACTGTAGACAAAGGGACCAAACCCTATCTTTGCTGTGTTTGCATTTGTTTTAGCATCACACTTGCAAGTTGGAGATTGATGATTTTGCACAAGCATGCATGAGCAAAATATTGTTGGTCACCCGAAAAAAGGGACTTCATGCCTTCATGGTAGTCTAAATAAAAATCACCTGTATGGTCAGTCGCGTTTTGAGTAACTCTAGAGGATAGGTAAGCAAGGTGGAGCTGACACCGGCACAAGCTCCCGCAACCAATGAAGGGGGGACGGGTATCTTGCTTGGCTCCCCAGCCAGAGGTGTCAGCGTCTTTCTAACTGTGTCATAAGCAAATAACTGCAACAAAGAGAACCAACGAGTACAGTTAGCCTATAGTTTACTGTAGATGATATTAGCTGAAACACTGAAATTTCAGTTTAGCCAAAATATAGATAACTTTGCAACAACAAACAAGAATCAACCACAAAACCCAACAATCTTTGAAGACCCAAAAACAAAGAATAAAATTGGAATATAATTCAAGAACATTTAGGAATTATGAAACCAGCAATCAATGACCATAACGCTCTTTTGTTATCAGAATATTAAACTACAAGTTTAGGTAATGAGGTCAAGGTAATTTTGGATGACCTTTTTCTGCTCACTAGATTTCCCAAAATCTGCAATTGATTGACCCAACAAAGAAGGTACCTCCTTAACCAAGATAGAGATGTCAACCTATTTAGCAGTTCCAAAATTTTCAAGAACTCGTGAACCTTAGCAGTTCAACCGGATGTTCATTGACCATATTACCTAACTCTCAGAGTTGAATACACATACCAAATAACATAAACTTGACTCAAGCGTACAACTAAAACCTACAAAAAGTCTTGTCATCCCCCCTTTTATTCCCAAGAAACCAAGTATAATACGAAGGTAGATCTGCAAAGAATTGTCCGAATACCATACATCTCCAATGATTACTTACGAAAACTAGAGAGTTGAGTTGACTAAACCCTAATTTTGATTGAACTTCCACCGATAGGCAATATCAATATCTTAAAATCATTTGCATGCTCTTACAGTGAAAAGGTGACATAAATAAATATTACAATTCAGAACTCATCGGAACTTGTGATGGAACACTACGGATCTGGTCTGGCAAACATCAATGAAAAAACTGTCTTAGAAACACTCTTAGAATGCAAGATGTAAATAAAATCTTCAAAAAAGAGACAATTCATCTTCAATGAAAGATGTTCTCCTTAGATCAATGCTGTTTCTCAAGCCGCAACGACAGTTTCATTGATCATCTTTACCATAATCAGCAGAATAAGATATTGTCAAGAGCACCAATTGCTCCGGCTTCACTGAACATTCACCACTCTCATTAGTCCTGTGTGGGCTGATCTAGTATGCATCATTAAATTTCTGAATGTGAGACTGATGAAGGTACAAGCCTTTTGGGTTTTGTTTTCACTTTAATCTCCACAACCAGCTGCCTGAAAGATTAACCCAATTGTTTGATAATCCTAGGATTTGAGTGAATCAATAAGTGGATGGGATTTTTGGCATCAATTGTCTATCCTTTCTTTGCAATTGAATACCATTTATCTATTGTACATTTTTCTCAATTGAAAGCATCCAGATTCTTGTTGTTCTAATACAAATTTTCACTTCTTTCAAGGACTTTCACTTCACCACATGCAACCTACTTACTAATTTACTGGTAGAAGATGCATGTGAATGTGTGGTTTGTTATAGATTTAAAAGTGCTGCACTTTTCCTTGTAAAGGAAAGTTATCTAATGGCCAAGGGTTTGAACCTAGGAACTATGCATACATATAGGATTGGTGTCCGTCACTGAGCTGTCTCCTTGATTGATAATAGAAATCGCAATAAATAAATAAGATACAACAGATGAAAGCAGGATGCACTAACAAGAAAACAGAATGAAAACTTTTGCTTGGGTGCAAAATCTCCATGTGTATTTTGACCAGGTGCAACATCTCCTGCACCCTCTGGTCAACATGTTAGCTGCCACCTTGACCTCTGTCAAGATACTCATGGAAGTAATGTCCAAATCATAGGACATGCAATATAGTACAGTTAGGGCACCAAGCAAAATCTGACAAACAATATTCATTCACTTCTATAGTCCTCACATCAAATTCATACTCTCCAATTAATCAGTTATACAAGATACTGACAACAAGACTCGGAGCAATCATGTGGAAAAATATTGAAAAGACTGCTTTCTATAGACATGGATGATCTCCACAAGATAAGTGTAGTTCTCGAGAGTTAATTTTTACCCAATCTTGATCCAAGGTCCCATAGTTTCATCTATTTACATGAAGGTTACCAAATGCAATCATCTTGATGCAGTTTGAGGAAAACCTCAAGCAACACTTCATTTTCTTTCTATGACTTGAGTACAGAGGACAACATGTCACTCATGGAAAGCCTTTAAAAAAATGATAATAAAGATGACCTAGGGGAGATAAATCCAGCTGATTAACGGTCCAATGAAAGCTCTGAGAAGGAAACCCTGATAACTCTATTTATCCATAATCCACAGAGAAATCCTCAAGAACCCAGCTTTTGAGGAATGAGCTTACTAGTACACCTCTTTGCAGATATGCACTTCTTACCATACAGGATATGATTGAAACATATTCTGGAATTTATTCTTCAAGATCACTTTACATGCAGTGAGGCCGGGTGACAGCCATTGGATAAGTTAGCAAATTCTCCAAAGCAACTTGGGTTAAAAAGCTGTAAGACAATGACTTTAGAAAATTGATGCATAACTGCTGCAGCCCATACAAGAGTAGAATCCACAATAGAAACATAAAGAATGTAGGGACCCCAACAGTTTTTGAAAATTTTCCCAATATCTGCAGGGCTAGATTACTGATAGAGGTCTACTTAATATTAGGCCTAATATAGTCCAACATGGGAAGATCACCAAGAACCATCAGTGGTTGAATCGGAGCTCCATTTAACATTAGGCCTATCCTAGTCCAATGAGGCAGGAGACTGTTAACACCAATACCTCCACATTCCAGCAACAACAGAAAATTCCATGCCAATTAGCTTTGATCTGAAAGCATGGAAATTGGTTATCATTTCACCCCGAACGATTATCACACGCTCAGCTGAAAATTCTCACCCAAGGACTTGGTCACCAGATAATCCCAAACAGCTGCAACATGATCAGTCGATCAGACATGAAACGTTAATGCCTGAAGAAACGAGGTGCATTTTTTCAGCAAAAGCACAAAGCAGTTGGGTACATGACTCCCAAAAAGAAAACCAGCTGCATCATCATCATTTGCGGACCTCCTATGCAATGAGACAAGACCATTTTCTAGCAATCTATTCACAGAAATAAAGAACTTAGCCCTCCCCGATTCACAGTTCAAATAAGTTAAAAGGAACCACATACACAATGTTTGCCGATAGATTTTTATCCTAAAACTCTCGAATGACATCAAATGTCATGCATAATAATGCCTAATGAAAAAAATCTCTGCACTATGAATTCCATCACTAAACATTCAAGAATGTATCAGAACTCCCAGGCAACACTGGAGAATCACATGTACAATGTCCCACTCACTAGTTTTATGGCTTATCAGGTGTATATAAATAGATGGTTCGAGAAACCAATATCAAAAGATTTCACTTGCCAGTAGACACAGTATCGAACTGAAGTTATGATAAACAAAACATTGAATAAAAGATTTTCAAAGTTTTCAATTAAATTACTCTAAATCAGAACTAGAATTTGATGAATTACTTGTGAATAAAGGAAAACTAAAGAGAGATATAAAAGACTGATTTCACCATTGTAATCCAACTGAAGCTACTGATAAAAACAGTTCACTACCACCAACCAAGCGAACATAATAGCTTAAAGGCTGAATTCAACCTACCTCTACTGCCTTGCTTGGTGCAACGCGAATTACATTCACGAAATTGCCTCTGAACAATCCTGTCCATCCCTCAGTCTTCATTATATTGTGAAACACCTCAGTTGTTGACTGACCATTGCTCCCAACCATCAGATGCGTCCTGATTGTCTCCAGAGGTGCCACTGCTGTCCTAGATATTGCCCCAGCAATGGCGCCACTGATCAACCTCCGTAATGAAGGATTCTTAATCTTTACTCTAAGTTGAACACCACCCATCCCCCCCTTCCTCAATTCCACTTCCTCCATTCCTTCCATTACAGCCTCTCGGGGCCCTCCCAAAATCCGGACACCAAGTTCAGGCGCCGGCGCATACTTTGCATATAAATCAGAACCAGGAACCTTCCCGCCGTTATCTCTCGGGTTAGGAGGATTCGGCGTGAGGCCGAACCCAACGCCCACTTGCCCGACACTGGCGAACAGGCCGCCGGGCGAGAACCCGCATTCCTGGAAATTAAGCTGGAAGCCCATTTCAGGATTAGAAAAGAACCCATCTTTCTTACCTTCAATAGCTTGGAACCTTCTTCCGGCCATTGGATTCTGAGCTTGGAATGGATTCTCTGTCTTCTAGGATTTCAAGACATCCACATGCTATCCTTCATGGCTTCCGATGAATGAACAGGCGAAGACAGATGTTTTTTCAAAAAAAAAAAAAAAAAAATCCGGCAAATTTTATGAAACAACAAAAAACAACGATTACGATTTCTCGAATATGGGTACCAAAACTGACCCTTAGAAAATGGCGGTTGAGAAAAGCCCGATTCGGCCGGGGTAGATGGGCAAGGAAAATGCTATTTTGGGCGTAGCAGCATAGGGGGAAAAAAAGGAATGTAAGGGATAATAATCAAGGCTATTGCCGTAGTGGGAACATTCGATATGCTCCAACGTCCAAGCTATGGGTAAGAAAGGAGAGGGATTGCGGCAGGGAATTCGAGATGGCCCTCCACCGATGTGTGACCAACGGCAGTGTTGGTAGTTTTCTTCTTTCGTTGCTGCGTTCGTCTCACCAGAGAGAGAGAGAGAGAGAGAGAGAGAGAGAAGAAGAGAGACCAAGAGCGCAGCGAATACCTCTATTCGCTCCTGCGCTACACGAGGCGAGCGAGCGGCCTGGCCTTTGAGGTTGTGCAGACGGCACCATAGTATGGGATGCAGCGAAGTTACAGAATGACCATACTACCCCTCCGCCTCTCTGTCTTCCTGCATGTACATGAGTGCATTTCCGTCCTTCCACACTTTTTCTTAGATACTACCGTCGATCTGAGCCGTCTATTTCTCCTAGATATGTTTCACGAGCTATGTGTTCCTTCTTTGGAAATTCATCCAGCCATTCCTTTCAAGAGATGGTGAAACCCTCTTTCACAAAATCTAAACCGTTGTTATTATTCGGATGGTTGGAATCGGGTATAGCTATGGATTCCATCTGGATCGTTTGAGCCAGCAACACAACTTTCAATGTGAATTTTTGGTTTTTTGCATCCGATACTGGATACTGGAGACCGGAGACCGGAGACGGTGTTTAGTTTTTGTGCGAGTAAAGGTGTGTTAGAAATAGATAAAATTTTTGAAAGAAGAGATTTTGGTGTAAAAGTTATTAAATTGATTGAAAATAATGTGATAGGATATTGATAATGATGAAGAGTAAAAAGAACAAAGTTAAAATAAATAGATTAGTTGTATTAGCAGTTGTGTAGAAATGATTGTCAAGTAGGGTAGTTATACTGAAATATGTAAATAAATAATTAAAAAATAAAATAATTATATATAGTGAAAAATTTTAAGTTAATATTTTTTCTTCATTGCTAAACATATCTTAAATATTTTCAAAGTTGCAAGTGGGGGTGCATTTTGACAGTAACTTATGCTAGTTTATTGTTGGCCGGGTATTAGTTGGGCAAATATTTTTAAAAATTTACTCAATTACATGAGAATTATGTGCTTAAAGGTAATATAAGTTGTCATGAATCATAACGTATATAAATACTTATTAAAAAAAAATCGTGTAAGTCTCGTGGAGTATTTCATTTTTATTTTTATTTCCTACGCGCGTCCAACGTCGCGCACGCGTCCAACCGAAATTTCAAAGACAAAATCGCGTCGCTGCTGGGTTACCAATTGCGATGCTTGAAGTCTGCCGGCAACTGTGCATCACATTTATAGAAGCATTTTGCACGAGATGATTTTTACGAAGAAAACATCTAAGTGGTGTAAACTCAAGATCGACTGGACTGCCTGTTCATGAATACGTTTTCCATGCTATTTTATATTCGATAAAGCTTTTAAAAGAAAAAGTTTTTAATATAAAAATTTTTTGAAATAAAAAATAATAATGTGATATCGTATATATTATAATAAAAAAATTAAAAAATAAAGTTAAAGTGAAAAATTTTAATCATTACTTAACGCACCATAAAACCTCTTAACATTTTTTTTTCTAATTCCGAACCACTTTTCTCGATTCTCTTGCCACTGAATCTACCATAACACCTCTTTTTTAGTTTTTTGGCCCCGCATTCCACGTTGCATTCCATACATGACAGCGCGCTGCTGTCGCCCCAGATGGACGATTGAGATAAGGTCACAACAATTCTAACTGTAGCACGGTCTCACATGCTTGGTCTTGCAGCCTTCAAGACTTGGACCAGGAAGCCGTTGGTTTGTCGATGGCATGCAGCAAGCAAACAAAACAAAACAAAGCAATCTTTCTTTCTTCTTGACCTACCGTTTTGTTGGTTGGCGATGTGATGGTCCATCAAGATGGATGGTCCGGATCAATGGATGGATATCTTTGCTTGCTGGATATGAATACTTTTCGTGCGAGGGTGGAATTGCACGCTTTGGAGAAAAGATGTACGCCAAATAACTATCCGTACGATGTGGCCTTGTCAAAACTTTCAAAGGAGATCACCCGTAAAGGGTGCTCTTGTTTATACTTAAAATTTTTCAAATTATTTTAAACAAAAAAATTTCAAATTAAAACATTTAAATCTATTATTTTTCATTCTCTACGATTATCTTATTTTTTAGCTATTTCTTTACATATTTTTATACAATTATCATATATTTTTAATTATTTCTACACAATTAACTTATCTATTTAAATTTTATTTTCTTTACTCATCATCATTACCTCTAAGTATCACGTCATTTTTTACATTTCAAAATTTTTTACACAAAAACTTTCCATCCAAAAGTTCTTATTACTTCCTAGACACACCCTTAGCAAGTTGACCTTAATGTTGTAAAATTTTCAAATATATCATGTGTTTTTGTATTTAATCCTAAAAATACTCATTCCATTAAAGTTTTTCTTAACTGCTCAAAATACTAATAAGGTGAATTTGGAAAGTGATAAAATTTTTATATGCAAAGTTTCTAACATAATAATTTTTAAAAATGAAAGAAAAATGATAAGATATAATAGGAATAACGACAAAGAGCGAAGAAAATAAAATTAAAATTAAAATATTAGTTGTATAGATAGTTGTGTAAAAATAATTTAAAAATATGTAGTTTTATAGGAAAATATTCGAAAGTAATTAAAAAAAAAATTATGAAGATTGAAAAATTTTGGTTTGAAAATTTGTATGTATAACCAAATATGTCTTTAGTATAAAATAATAAAAGATTAAATTAAATAAAAATAATAAAATTAGGGCTCTACAAATTTAAAGCTTTTGTTTAATTAAGATAATGATGAATTATGACATTCAAATATCTTAATTAAGTTCTAAATTTGATGAGCATATTAGTAATTTCACATATAGGCTAACGGTTTTACTAACATTTATTTCAAATTGAATATTTTTGAATATTTTTAAGATTAAATGCAAATGAAGTAAGTATACTTGAGATTTCTAAAATAAGTGGCTTTTTTAAAAATTAGTGTCAAAAGAAGTGGGGTATATTAAAGTTGAGAATAATGTGTGTGTGAAGCTTGGAGTTTTCATAATTAGACAGATAGAAAAAAGTTGAGAATAGACAATATATTTGCATGGAAAGATATAAAAACGGAAAAAAGTAAGATAATTAAATAACGGATCCTTAAATAATTAAAATATTTTACTTTTTCATTCTCACTCATTTTATTCCATTTGCATTTATCCAAACACTACCATCTATAATGTTTCTAACAAAACACACACATATATATAGCGATACCGTGACCAGTAATAAGAATTGAATTGGAATGGGCTTCCACCGGATGCAGCTAGCCACAGCTGCTCTACCCATTTATATTTTTTTATTTTTTAGTTTTTATAAACGTGCATGTGTGCCTCAGCGTGATCGATTATTTGCCGAATTTCATATTTTTTTTTATTTTAAACATATATATATTTTAAAAATAGAAGGCATCCTTGTCAAAGTAAATTTTGAAATTAGAAGGCTCCGTGTGGTAAAAAGTACAGTTGCAAAGCAAATTTTTTCATCTATACTCAATCACTTTTTAAGAAATGAGTTTACATATTAACTACTTAATTACACTACTTTTTTCATCTTTATCATTATAATTTAATCGTTTCCTTACGTCACAACTATTTTATTTATTTTTACCTTATCCTTATTATATTACACCACTTCGACACTTTTTAAAAATATTTTTTTTCACTACCTTCCACCTACTCACTACATGCATTAATAAATGGGGGCATAAATATATGCATGTTAAAAAATATAAATCATCCAAATCTTATAAAGATATTTTTTAAATGCAGAAGGAATGGTTACCCAGTTAAGTAACAGCCCAGTGGCAGTAGGGGTGTTAATGGTCATGGTCAACCCGTTAACCCGCTCGTTCAACCCGTTAATAAATGGGTTTGGGTTGGGATTTTTGAATAAATGGGTTATGATCCGCCAACCCGTTCAACCATTTAATTAAATAAACGGATTAGGGTTGAGACTTCGCAACCCGTCAACCCGTCCAACCCGTTTATTTGACTCGTCCAACCCATTCAACCCGTATAACTCATTTAATATAATATATTATAATATATATATATAATATTTATAACAGGAATTGACATTAAAGAGATGACTTGAGATTGGGGCTGATGTTTTCAAGCTAAAATAAATTAAATTCAGGTACATTAGCTTCGAATTATTTAATTTATTTAAATTTACAAATTCTATTGAAGATTTTTAGCATGAAAATTAGTAACAAACACAACCCGTTAACAACCCGTTAACCCATTTATTAAATGGGTTGTAAATGGGTTAGGGTCGAAGTTTTTTAAATGGGTTAATAAATGGATTAGGATTGAGATATATTAAATGGGTTAGGATTAGGATTAGGCTCCAACCCGTTCAACCCGATCCGTTAACACCCCTAAGTGGCAGTGATCCTATGCCTTGAAGAAGAAAGGCTGGATTTTCTCGGATCCTTGGGAATAAGGGAACGCGGAACACCTGCAGAGGAAGGTAGGTGGAGTTGGTGAGAGCGAGAGAGAGCTGCAACGGGGCCGTTGGTTGGTAGGTTCTGCAAGG
Source organism: Annona cherimola (assembly GCA_030490835.1). Taxonomy (NCBI): domain Eukaryota; kingdom Viridiplantae; phylum Streptophyta; class Magnoliopsida; order Magnoliales; family Annonaceae; genus Annona; species Annona cherimola. The sequence continues at coordinate 5,181,036 of CM059977.1, read as the reverse complement.
GGAATAATATTGTTGCATGTTAAAAGGAGGAAATATATGAGTAATGGAAATCCGCTTTTTTCTTGTTCCTTTTTCACTCATCATCTCAATTTCCAAATAAACTCAATTGAGCATGCCTGCTGCCTCTACACGTCTTTTTTTTTTTTTTTTTCTCCCCTCGATCAGTATCTCTACATGTCTTTTAATTACTTAGCTAGGTGAGCAGCTTCCATTCTAATTTCTTATTCTTTATAGACTCCAGAGATTAATAAGAGATTCTCTCGTCTTCTAACCTTTAGAAGACAATTTAAGATCCTTAACCACTAAAAGAAGGCCCGGTATCAGAAAGGGTGAAGGGGGGGAAGAAAGGACACCAAACAACAGCTCCTGGAATGCTTCCATATTCCTTAAAAAAAAATTTAAAATTTTGGCAATATTCTGCCATGTGCATTTTCGAGGCTTAAAGAAGGAGGTGGTGCAAAAATCAATTGAGTCTGACCGCATCCACAGCACAAGAAACAGCTAGGAAAATAACATTGACCATAGAGAACTTCAATTGGGACGTTTACGCGTGCGCGCGTCTTTTGTTCCCCTACGAAACTCTCCTGCTGTCAACAAACGCCACTACTGACGTTTGACTAGATTCCCATGGCTGCTGTGAACCAGTGTTTTAAAAGCCGGACCGGACCGTCCGGTCCGACCGTGAACCGTCAGCGGTACGGTTCGGTTTGGCTACGGTTTTCCATTTTTGATGACAACCGTTTGAACCGTTCGAACCGGGCGGTTGGACCGTAAAAACCGGTCTGACCGCGGTTCGGTTCGCCACTATTAAAAAAAAATTTTAATAAATAAAAAATATAAAAACGAAACTTCTCCTGCTGGCCCCGCCGCAGACCTTCCCTGTTCATCATCTTCGTTTCGCAGCAGCGGCTAGGGTTTGCTGTGGACCCACCATCGGCATCTGCGACAAGGGATCCAAGTCGTTCAACCGGCCGGAATCGACGTCCGGCAACAGTCACCGGCATCTGGTCATCATCTATTGCTCCGACAACTCCTCACAGCAAGCTCCACCGCACTTTCGGCCTCCATTCTTCCGGTTACAGCAACTGCCTGCGTCAATCGGAGCTTCTACGTTTTCTTCCCGGTCGTCCTCTTCGGTTCCGGCGACCATCGCGGAGACTGATTTCCCACAGCAGACAGAACCGGCATCTTCCGGCGCATCTGAGCTTCCGGCCATAGAATCCAAGCTAGCAAGCAGGCAGCAAGGTTCGGCGACTATTGATTCGGAGCTTCCGGCAGCAAGGTTCGGTTTTCCGAGCTTAAATCCATAGCATCGAGCTGGCAGGCTAGCAAGGTCGGCGATTTCCATCTTTCAAATTCCAGCCTTTGCAAATGCAATGGTCTGTTTTCTCTCGGTGTTATTTTTCTCTAACATTTCGTCGTCTGCGTTGTCTTTTGGAACAGGAAATGTTGCTGCTCTGTTTCTGTTCTTGGTTCCCACGTGAGTAGCAGATTCTCAGTCCCTATCTCATCGATTTTAGAGTGCTCATCTTTCTGCCACACATGAATATGGGCTTTTCTTTCGGGATTAAAACGTCAGAATCACTCTCTCAGAAGTTAAGAATCCGATTATTTAATTAAATATAATCCACGTAACTAATCGTTAATCACACTATTTGCCTATTCGCCTCTGTATTTACCTCATCCACACTTGAAAGTTTTGACTGCTACTATACAATGCCTATCATCAGTGAAATAATTTCCAGAAAATTCACCCGCAGTAACCTACGAAACCGGGCACTCAAGAGCCAAAATGCATTCTCCGGGCATTCTTCTTTTGCTTTCTTTGCGAACATTATTCTCGTCTCTTTTTTTGCATTTTATTAATTTTCACCTCTCCTTCTAACTGAAAAATTAAAATAAATCATTCTTTACATAATAACATTTTGGAGGATCATCAAGAAGAAATCAACTAAGGATTTTTCAGGTGTTCCATACGTTTCATGCTTGCTCAACAATCTCCTCTCCGCATGGTACGCAGTGATTTATATAATAATTTAGAATTTTTATTTAGATATTTTAATTATATGATATGCATGCATGATAAAATGTTGTTTATAATTTGGCTTGTAGGTTAATTTCTTCAAGTAAAGTAAATTTAATTTTTTTCTAAATATCTTATATCTTTCCATTAATATTTGAAATTTCATTGCAGATATTCTGATCAACCATATAGGAACAAAACAAGATGAAAGAATTGCACCTATTTCAGGTCAGTGCACTCTTATTTTTTTTCTTGATTTGCATAATAATTTTAATATGATGTACTTGAATGTATTGTTGATGCCAAGTGTAATTTTTATATTACATAGAATTTATATATTTAATTTAATTTTGAAATAATTAAAATAAATTAAATATAATTATTACGTCATAATTATGTCATGCTGACGTCACGGTTCAAAACGGTTTGAACCACAGTTGAACCGGTTGGACCTGAACCGGTCATAAAACCGGTTCAGTTCCCGGTTCGGTTTTTAAAACATTGTAGTGTCAAAATGGCAGACTTGCGCTAGCATTCAACCTTGACATGAACCAAACCGATCCTTCAATGGCAGTCGAGCTCAATTAGGTGACGCAAGTGAATGTGAATTTTACTATTTCAGTGGCATTCTACCATGTAAATTTTCTTAGAATTTTGGGATGCATAATACAGGGAGTGGGAAAAAATATTTTGAAAATTATATAAATAATATGATACGATAAAAGTAAATTGAAAATAAATAGAATGGTTAGAAGAAAAATGATTTAATCATAAAGGTAAAGTTAGAAAAAATAAAATGGTTATGGAAAACCATAGATGCACCCGGACGACGAATATCTCAAATTCTCAGTCAAATATATGATTCAAATCATATCTCATAACCTGCCGTAGATCGATGGCTACAACCATGTGAAATATTAGTAGGCTGATCATTCCTCGTTCAGTAAAGTAATATCGCATGCATCTCTTGGAACAGTTATACAGATTATAACCATTGGCACGAATATTAATTAGGAGTTATCATCGGCAAGGCACGAATATTAATTAGGATGGAACCAATATAAGGTGAAACTTTATATTTTCAAAAAAAAAAAAAATCTTATTCTTAACTCAGAACAACATATTTTTTTAATTTTGCATACAGTATTTTCTTATTTTTGCACAACTTTTTCATATGATATAATTTTTAAAATTTGAAGACATATGACTAAGCCTATTCATCGTTGTACACAGTGCGTTCAAGCTTTAAATAGAACGGAAATAGGATGCAATTTTCCATTGTCAAAAAATCTTTTGTTATTATTATTCAAAAAGAGTCTTTTGTTATTTTAAAAAAGTTTTCTTATTTTTTTTTAAAAAAGAGATAATTCCTCTTATGTTTATAACAATTGCACATAATTCCTAATATACCCATAATATTTTATAAATTCCTTTTATACCCACAACATTTCATATAAATTTCTCTCATACACACGCTGTTAAAACCACCGTTATCTATCCCATCGAAAAGATGATTTTATTCATTTAAATTTTTTTCTAATTAAAATAATACAATCTTAATATGACTTTTAAGTTATTTAATATCTTGTACTAATGATTTACTACCATCAATTGAGTCACGTTAAGGTTAAATTATCTTAATTAACAATTTTAAATGGGCAAAATTGTCATTTCAATGAGGTAAATAATGATAGTTTTAATGGCGTGAGTATAAGAAGAATTTATGGTGAAATGTTTTGAGTATAAAAAAAATTTATGAAATGTTGTAGGTATATTAATAATTATGTGCGATCGTTACGAGTATAAAAGAAATTATCTTAAAAAATAAATAACGGTAGAGAATGAAAAGTTTTTGTTTAGAAAATTTGTATGATATCCAAACACGTGGTGTTATATTTTTAAACAGGTCATTATGCTTAAACGGATGAGATCATTGTTTGACGTGTGCCCACAATTCGGTCCTTTGCAGTAGGTATCCGTAACATCATAAACTGTCCAACCAAACAAAAACAAGAACTAATTAGATTTGCTGCTTCCTTGGAAAACTTTTGCAAACAGGGGACATCCGGCAATATGAAATTCACACGTGATGCATACCTTCTGCATTAAATCCACGGAAGAACAGCTGCAATTAATGGAAGAGCTTTTGAACCTCGAGTTACTACAGATCTATATTTGTATTTACATTCCATTGGAGCTGGTCGTGATTAATTGACAGGACGGTCGAAGCTCGATTTGCGACGACACACCATAAAACCATAAATTAATTAAATTAGCTGTGTTTTAGACAACTTCTCTCGTTTGTTTATTTGGGTTGGTGCAACCAGCGGCAGCGGGGGCGGTCGACACGAAAAGCAACGTTCCACTTTCCACGCGATTGTTGACTTGGACTCGGAATTGTCCACAAAATCTCCGCTTTTGTCACGCCCATTGCTAACGTCCGCCGATTGTTCCCGTCCCATCGACGTTTGTACTTCGTCCGCTGAGAATCAGACGCACGTGCATCACGTGATGGAGTTGGTGGTAGGGAGACGACGATCAGGCGATATATACCATATGCTGATCGTCGGTGTGCATTTGTTTAACACTTTACATCCAAAATTTTTTGTTTTTTTATTTTTTTTAGGCATGTTTGGTGATAGTTAAAAGTTTTCAAGGGTGTGTTTGGTTGGAGATAAAACTTTTAATGAAAAGTTTTGAGGGTAGAAGTTGTTAAATTGATAGAAAATAATGTGATATAATAGGGGTAATGATGAGGAATAAAAAGAATAAAGTTAAAATAGATAGGTTAGTTGTATGGGTAGTTGTGTAGAAATGATTGAAAAGTATGGTAGTTTGTATAGAAAAATGTGAAAAAATAATTAAAAAATAGAGTAGTTATGGAGAGTGAAAAGTTTTGGGTTGAAAAGTTTTAGTTGACATATTTTGGCCCAAAACAAACACACCCCAAATCAAAACTTTCAGACAAAAACTTTTCACACTCTACGGTTATCCTATTTTAAATTATTTTTCTACATATTTCTATACAATTATCCTATTTTTCAATTATTTCTATAAAATTATTCGTATAGCTAACATATTTATTTTAACTTTATTTTCTTTACTTTTCATTATTATCTATATTATAAAACAACATTTTATTTTATTTCAAACATTTTTACACTAAAAATTTTTCATTTACAAATTTTAGCACTTCTCATGCATATTAGTGTGCATTTTTTTATATCAAAAACTTGTCGAATAAATTTTTTTAATTTAAAATTTTATCTTTACAAATATCATATTTTTTAATCATTTCATTACATTCTATGTACAACTACTCATTTTTTAATCATTTATTTATAATTTTCGTAGAACAACTATTCGTTTCATTCATCATCCAATAATGAACCCATTTCCTCCCAGGTGGGCTATGTTATTGCGGAAATCAGGCATATTCTGAGTACTGTTGACTCTATCTCGGTCCATCATGTCCTCCGGCAAAGAAATAATGTTGCTCACTCTCTTGCTGAAATGGTCTTGGTGTCTATTGTAAACAATCTCTGCTGGTGGGGCAATCCCCCCCAAGCTATTCGTGGAAAACTTTGTAAAGACAATTTTTTGGCAATGTATTGCGGGGACTACTCTACCCCTAATCCCCCTAATCTTGGCAGGGAATAGGGATAGAGTGACTCCCTTTTATCAAAAAAAAAAGGTAATTTTTATTTTATTTTATTTTTCAGTTTTATGTGGGCCGGAATATATTTAGTTTATATATCAAAATTTATCAATTTTGAAATCTTATACCTATTTTTAATACTTTCCAAACATACACTTAATTTCGAATATTTTTTCTTTATTCTATTTTCATTTTTATGTTGATTCAGTGTATTTAGTTTAAATATCAAAATTTATCATTTTTGAAAACTTATACATATTTTTAATTAAATTTTCACCATTTCCAAACACACCCTTAGCATACCACTATATTTTTCATTCATTACCCTTTCTATGTCACATCATTCTCTTATTTGAATTTTTTTTGCCCTCAAAACTTTTATCTCAAAGTTTTACTACTTTCAAATATCTTTTTTATTTTATTTTCAGTTTTATGTGGGTCCAAGTATATTTAGTTTATATATCAAAATTTATCACTTTTGAAATCTTATGCATATTTTTAATACTTTCCAAACGTAACTTTAATTTCAAATATTTTTTCATTTTTTCATTTTCATTTTTATGTTGGTCCATGTATATTTAGTTTATATATCAAAATTTATCAATTTTGAAATGTTATACATATTTTAATTAAATTTCACCCTTTTTCATATGTGTGAGACTGAGAAAGGTAAATTTTTAAAAAATTCAAAATCTATAAAACATATGTACAGTATTTAGAAAATGGTAAACTTTGATATATGAACTAAATACACTTAGATATTTCTAAAACTATTAATTTGGAGATTTGGTAAGGCATAGTTGAGGCAATGTCAACTTAAAATGGTCACATTTGGTGCTTATATTGAAATCCAACCTACTCACAACATTTAAAATTATTTATCTAAGTAGCATGTCAAAATTTATCCAAATCAGATATCTTAAGGGCATAGGATAGAAAATTTAAGATCAATATAATAAAAGTATTTAATTTAAATATCACTTTCAATGTTTTATTTTCAACATCTAAACCATTTAAAACATCATTTGTATACAAATGAGTTTTAGTTAAAGTATTATTATGTTTAATGTTGGAGATTTTTGCAAATATGTCTGTAACATTTGATCAATATTGCTTCTATATACTTAAGTTTGCCGATATTGTAAATATGACACAAAGTTTGCATGAAATTTCAAGTATGTCCATTCCACTAGAATCCTATTGAATTTTTTATAAAATGCCAATAATGCCCTTTAAGCAAAATAATACACTTACATTTGCAAATGTTTGCAAAAAAATTAAAATAATAATATATAGAAATATATAAAATAATAAAATAGTAAATATGTCTACAAAATTTGAAATATTGCAAGTGGATCACTTGGTTTAAAGGGAATTATTGTCATTTTATAGAAAATTCGTCCTAACAGAATGGACACACATGTAATTTTATGCCAATTTCGTGAGCATATTTGCAATATCAACAAACTTGAGGACACAGATATAATATTGGTCAAATTTGATAGATATATTTGTAAAAATTCCTTAGTGTTACTAATAAATTTAAGTATTTTCATGATTTATACATAATTATATGAATTTTTAAGAAAGATGACATTCTCTCAAAAAAATTCATTTGGATATTGGAATTGATTTTAGATAAATAATGAAATAGATAACTTTAAACAAAATAATATGTGTTTAGGAAGTGATAAAACTTTTAAATTAAAAGTTTTGGTGCAAAATTTTTTAAAACAAGAGAAAATGATATCATATAATAGGAGTAATGATAATAAGTAAGGAGAATAAAGTTAAAATAAATATGTTAGTTATATGGATAGTTGTATAAAAGTGATTGAAAGTAATGCAGTTGTATAGAAAGATGGAAAAAATAATTAAAAAATAAAGTAGTTGTGAAGAGTTAAATATTTTGAATTGAAAAATTTTAATTTAAAAAGTTTCATATGTAGCCAAACATACCTGAAATTGATTGGATAAATTTCATCATCAATGCGAGGCTCATTTTATGCTAGCGCCACCCTGACTAGGGTGTTCATTGTTACACTGCAATAGATCCCATTAATTTGCACATATAAATATATATATTTGTCAACATATTTGCATGTTAAAATTTTTTTGAAAAAGTATTCCTCCAACTATGCAGTATGGGTGCAACTTAGTTTTATGAAACTCAGCTTGCCTCAACTTTGAATGTAACAGTATTTTTACATCTAAACTCTAGAGATATCCTAGCCACTGGCAACACCACTAGTGTGGACCCATGGTCTCAACTATATTCATATATTTAAAAAATACTTATTTTTTATTGGGAAAATACTTATTAAAACTAACATTTATAATTATATATGAAACATTAAAGTTGTTGCTAGACACAGTCACACAAATATATCTTCTACAACCATAAATAAACACGAGATGTGATCATATGCGGCTGGGCTAAGTCCTGCTTTCTCCGTCCGCTCCTCCGCGCGCTGCTGTGCGCTGTTGGATCAGGCGTTGCTGTGCACAGCCGTTGGATGGAAAGAATGCAAAATGCACCCCCCGTGTGGACCATTTGCAGTGCCGCCCCTGCGATTTCAAATCACGCGCCAGCACCCCAACTCTCTCTCCCCGAGGCCCCTCTCTCTCTCGCGCCCTCTCTCTCCTCTCCAGCTCGGTCTCCGCCCGCTGTCCTCTCTCTCCCCTCCGGCTCCCTCTCCGGCGCTGCCCCTCTCTCCCGCCGCCTCCCTCTCTCCCCGTTGTTCCTCTCTCTCCACGACGCCCCTTTCTCTCTCTCTTTCTCTCTCTCTCTCTCTCTCTCCTCTCCGGTGCCCTCTCTCCCCGATGGCTCCCTCTCACCCCGTTGTCCTCTCTCTCTCTCTCGCGCCCTCTCACTCTCCCCTCCGGCTCACTCTCTCCCCGTTGTCCCTCCCTCTCTCCCCGACGCCCCTCTCTCTTGCGCCCTCTCGGACAAAGATGGCGGACTTGAGGATGGGATTGTTGATGCAGTTACTGCAGTATCGTTGGAAGTTAGGGATTTTAGGGATGGAATCATCGACATTGAGGAGCTTGCGTCGATTTACAATTTCCCGATTTCCCAATTGATAACTTTCAAGTTCGACATTTCAAGCCTCTTCTTTTTGTTTGCTTTTTCTGCCCGATGTTGTCGTGGTTTATTGCAAATTGATAGGTTTTTAATGCTTTAGCTTCATTAGAGTATGAACCGAACGTTTGGGCTCTCTTTTCGAGCCTAAATTTCCTTTCAAGCTTAAAAATGTAAATTCGAACATTTTTTTTTTGGAAGCTCAAGGCTTCCATCGATCTCTGGATGTTTTTGTCTAGAAAGCCATGGTTTTGTGCTTGAGTGTCAGAGAGGTGCATAGATAAGTCGAGCTGGCTTGCATAGAGCCGAATCCAAAATTGAGCTCGATCCCTAACTTGGAAATTGAACTTAAGCCAGAGCTTTTTGAAGCTGATCTATGACAGTTGGCTATGGTATGGATTCATATGAATGATTTTTGAAATGGTCCTCCCGTGAATTATGTTTCCTCACATTGTTTGCACTCAAATATGGTCTTTTTTTCAAGCATTTTTTCATACTTGAAGCTTCTTAATATTTCAACACTCTCTGCTAACAGGTTGGAATTTTTTTTTTCATAAGTGATTAGTTTAAGCTGTTTTCTCTGTGGTGGATTAGCAATCACTTGAAAACTGTTGGAATTGGAATTGGCGACGAGCAGGGAGGAGGAACTTCCAGCTTTCATCTATGAAGCCCGACCGACCACTTCAAGTAATGCAGGACGAAACAGGGCAATGGCGTTGGATCCCTTGGCAGGAATTGTGGTGACTGGTACATCTGACCCTCCTCACAATGCCAGTGCTGGAGGCGAGTCCTCCTCAAGCCTGGGATTGAATGCATTGGGCGGTGGAGCCTTGGTGTTCTCTGCAGTTACGGAGCCGGATTTGAAATGCTGGAATGCAATGCTTGGCGGGTATGCTCATCATGGAAATCCGGAAGAGGCATTCAAGCTGTTTGATGAGATGGAAGGAAGAGGCCAGAGGCCGGATAAGGTCACCTTCATCTCGCTGCTATCTGCTTGCAGCCACTGCCACCTGGTGGAGTGGATTGTTGTCGGCAATTTCGGTGATGGGTTTCTGCTGCTAATGTTGAAATTGCAGAAGTTCAACCATCATCTGGTCGGATTCAAAAGCAGATGGTCATTATATGTGTCGTCGTCTCATCCATCGGAGCTTTTGTTGCCGCATGGCTTAATTGGTAGACGATTTGCAACTTTCAAACGGAGGAGCTTGAAACCGATGATGCTTGAAATCCAAAGCTGCGACCTCGGTGCGGCAAACAGATGCTGATTTCATCGATTTTTGGAAAGGAGAGAGAGGGCGAGAGAGAGAGAGAGGCCTCGGGGAGAGAGAGTTGGGGTGCTGGCGCGCGATTTGCAATCACAGGGGCGACGCTGCAAATGGTCCTCACGGGGGGTGCATTTTGCATTCTTTCCATCCAACGGCTGTGCACAGCAGCGCCTGATCCAACGGCGCACAGTAGCGCGCGGAGGAGCGGACGGAGAAAGCGGGACTTAGCCCAGCCGCATACGATCACATCTCAATAAACACTATCGTAAGACATATGAATTAACATTTGCATGTTATAGTTATACATTAAAAGTATACAGAAGTCAACTCTATTATACACTATTTGGACTTCTAGAGAAAATGCAACTCTATAATTAATTAATATACCATACATATCTATATATTATATGATTATGCATACTTATATTCCTAGTTACCTATTTACCTGAATACTTATATGGGCCGGGGTTCCAGTTATCCAACATATTTACTTTATCCTTACTTTATTTGGAGGCGTGTAATATTTTGTAATTTATTTATACCCGTGGATAATGTTTACTTCTCTACACTATCGAAATTAATATCAAGTTGGTAGGTACTCATAGATGCCCCACCCCAATTGCCCGTGAGATGAATACGATGTTGTTGCTAGTAGCATTCCACATTGCCATTGCTATCTTCGAATATTGCTTGCTTTTGTTGCTACTAGGCAGTTGGCAGACAGATTTCTATTTGGGCTAATTGCTACTTACTACTGTAGTGGTCCCATCCATTGACACGAATCCGATGGCCGAGGCATCATCCTCCCCATGTCTACTCGTTCATATATATATATATGTGATATATTCAGGTGTAGCAATGCTGCACCCGAATTCCCGTGCAGGCGCGCGCTCCGTGCAATCCAGGTCGTCCGTTCCAGCACACGTCATCCAGGCCGTTGAAGGGTGCCGCGAGTAGGCCGTAGGGAGAGCAGGTGAGGGCGTGCATCTCTGCGTGTATGAGATCCATGTGTCAGGCGGCGGCTGCAAAAAGCAGCATTCAATGTTGGCAGCAAGCTTGCCGCATTCCACGTCACTTACTTGTGCATATAGCATGCTGATAAGCAGGTATAACATATAAACACTTACTTGTGCATATAACATGCTGATAAGCAGAGATGAAACAGATGTCTTGCAATTTCACTTTACACAATGCAGGTATAGCATGCTCATTCAACCCGAGAAGGTATAACATATAAACACTTACTTGTGCATATAGCATGTTGATAAGAAGAGATGAAACAGATGTCCTGCAATTTCACTTTACACAATGCAGGTATAGCATGCTGATTCAACACGACAAGAAATTAATAGTTACAAACAGATGACCTTCAATAGCAAATATACACTGATTTTTGTATATAGCATGCTGATCCATCATTTAGCATGCGGATAGCTAGAAATAGATGATGTGGAATGCAGCAAGCTTGCTGCCAATATTGAATGTGCAGCAGCTTTTTGCAGCCGCTACTGACACATGGATCCCATACACGCAGAGACGCATGCCCTCACCTGCTCTCCCTACGGCCTATTCGCGGCACTCTTCAACGGCATGGATCACGTGTGCTGGAACGGACGACCTGAATTGCACGGTGCGCGCGCCTGCACGGGAATTCGGGTGCAACAGTGCTGCACCTGAATATATCCCTATATATATATATCTTATGGAGCCCACAGATCCATATCCCATTGCCTTTGGGATACCTAGCTAGCAACGATTTTTACAACCCATCTTTCCCAACAGTTACCAAGACCAAGCTGCTACCTGACATTAACAAATAGTAATAATGAAGTGTGTCAGAGGATTCAAGATACTTAATGAAATTTATATCTAAAATATAAGAATGTAATAATATATATTAGAAATAAGAAAAGCTGTGTTAAAAATTAAAAAAATTATCCTCGAAATAAAAATACATACCTTATAAAAAGGATAGATATATTTTCTTTGGAAGTTGATTTCATGTACCTGGATGCACTTAGCTTTCGTACACCCAGGTGCAAATATCCATTTTCTTAATATTTTTTTGAAATTTTTTTTACAAGATCATTAAATTAAATATATTTAACTGCGTATAAATTTTTAACATTTTTGGATTTTTTAGATATTTATTTTCGGTTTTTTAAACTTAGTAGCATTTTAATAATTTAATATGACTGAAAATGACACTGATTTTAAAAAATAAGAAATAAATATTTAAAAATCTCCAAAAATAATAAAAATTTATATACATGTTAAATATATTTAGATTAATAATTTTATAAAAAATTAAAAAAATAAATTAAATGCACCAAGGTACACGGAAGATAAGTACACCAAAATGTATAGAATTAATTTCCATTCAGTTTTCCCGGGTTGCGACAGCGGGCCGTGTGTGCAATCCGACATTATGTCTTGGCAAGTATTTTTATGTTTTGCCAACAACGGAACTGTTGACTCGTTGATGACAAAATGACTCAGGAGATTGAAGCTGCCTACTGACGCCTTGGCCTTCTCTTGTATTTTATAACCCGAGGCAAAACGTTTAAGCATGAAAACCAGCCACTAGATATTAAGAAATTGTAACCAACGCGGTAAATTTGTGGGCAATCAAATAAATCATTTTGCGGGCTTGTACATGTGTGGGCTATTACTACTACTATTATTATTATTTCTTAAAAAATACATTTGCAGTTTAGTTTCCAAAAAACGAATCCTTAGACAAGTGTTCTTTTGCATCAGTGGTTCACGTCAAAAAGGACAGAACAAAAAAGAAACATTGGATGATGATCCACGCGCTGAAGTGAGCATCATTTGCATAAATCATGGGGCTCGTTGCAAATAGAGATGGTGGAGTTAGATGCTTTGAATAAGTAGCGTAAGACAGTGTAAGAAAAGAACATATTCTAATTTCATAATCCATCTCTGCTTCTCTCTCTGCACACATGAATGACATGGTAGAATATTATTATTTTCTATTCCCTTCCATTAATTACTTCTTCTCCAGTGGCTTTAAAATAAGGATATTTTAGTCATTTAAAATAACCAAAACTCCTTTATTTTAGAAATAAAAAATATAAAAATATCTAAAAATAATAAAACTTGCTTAACAGATTAAATATACTTAGATTAACAATTTTATATAATTTAAAAATTAATTTTATACTCAGCTGGATTAAAATTTTAATACATCTGGATCCTACATTGAAACATTACTTTATATTCTACGTAGGATCAATTATGCATGGACTACTTTACTGATTACACCATAACAAAATTTCTTAACCTGTTTGGCAAATATAAGGGGCATGAATGGCACGTCATTGAGGTGAAATTTTCTATTTTTATTTTTTCTAATCTCCAATACAATATTTTATATGTTAATATGCATATGTATTATCTTTACTTTTTATTTTCTATACTATTTTTTAAATTTCAGTATAATTTCTCATTTCTAAACCCATGAGTGTGGACAACTTTTGTCGCTCAGGGCATAAGCCCAATGACATTCACATTGCGTAAGTGTAGTTAGGGGTGAGAATCAGGGTGGGCCATACCGGGTCAAGGTTTGCCCAACCCTGACCCTACTTTTTAAAAATTGAGTTTGACTATCTTTTTATACCGGGTCGGGACAAAGTCGGTTTGACCGTCACTTTTTTTTAATAGGTTCCGGGACAAACTTCGGGTTGGTACCGGAAATGTTTTGGGATAGCGGGTCGAGTAAAAAATACGGATCGAATAAGATAATTTTAAAAATTTATATACCTATCAAACATAAGTATACATCTATACTAAATTTAAATATTATATGCTTCAATATTTCACTAATTATTAAAAAACACATAATTAAGAAAACAAAACGTTTGAAAATAAAGTATAAGTTTATTAAAATAAGTTAATATACAATTACACATAAGAGTTATTTATGTACAAATTCTTTTTATTGATTCTTGTATTGCTTTCTGAATAAATTGATTTTTCTATTGTTGATAGAATTGAATATAAAAAAATGAGAATTTTGAAAGAAAATAATAATAATTTTTAAACATAGGCTTATAATTTGTAATAAATTAGTATATGCGGGGCGGGTCAGACTCTTCGGGTCAGGACATGGTTGACTCACCCCGACCCTATTTTTGAATTCGGGTAAAAATGTCTGACCCATCCCTATACCGGGTCAAAAATATATTAGTTTTATCCGGCCAAAAACGGGTCAGGTCAAAGCCAGGTCACGGGTCGACCATCCCCAATTCCCACCCCTAAGTGTAGTTCTAGTTTCGAACTCGCGCAATACAGCCAGTGTTGTCAGAACCGAACCGGTGATTGAACCGGTAGAGGAACTGGTTTGGTTCGAACCGGTTCGACCGGTTAATCAAACCGGTTTGAACCGGTGACGTCAACATGACATATTTATGATGTTATAAATATTAAACTATTTTTTAATTTTAAATAAATATATTGATAAAATTATATTTTTATAAATCCTAAATATATATGTTAAAGTTTAAGAACCACAATATAACCACAAAACATGCAGGAAAAAATTAATTTAAGTATATTTAATATATGTATTAGGTTTTACATTTTTCGAAAATTTAAATATTTTTTGTTTTTAAAAATTAGTAGCATTTTAGTATTTTAAATTACTAAAATGTTAAAAAATTAAAAAATTGAAAAATATTTAAAATTAATAAAACCGAATACACATGTTAAATATACTTAGATTAACAGTTATATTAAAAATTTTAAAATTAAATTAATTAAAGCATAGAGTACACTACATTGCTACCCATCAACTTCCTATTTTTATATACTTAACCCATGTTCCATTGTGGATCGCATTAGCCTCGAACAGTCAAATCCCACTTCACAAAAAAACAAAAAACAAAAGACAAAATGCAACGCGTTTCACGGATTCACAGGATTTCGCAATTCTGCCGCTTCTGTCGTCGTGCGAAAGGATGTGGGCGGCGGGCGATCAAGCAAGACAGTCAGCGGCGAGCTCTTGCCGCGGCGGGCGATCGGGCAAGAGAGGCAGCAGCGGACGTCGCGCGATCGGGCGAGAGAGGTAGTGGCGGGCGTCATGTGAACGGGCGGCAGGCGATGGGCAGCGAGCGGTGGGTGGCATGCGATTGGGCAAGCGAGGCAGCGAGCGTCGTCGTGCTAACGGGCAGCAGGCAGACAAAATAGGTGAGGTGAGGTGAAAATCAATGATTGAATCTTTCGAATTCTGCTGAAAATTATGGAGACGGAAATGGAAAGGAGGCAAAGCCATGGTTGATTTAGGGCTTTTGGGCAGGATCTCGGAAATGGAAATGAGGGAAGAAGAAGGTGGATGGAAAGGAGAAGAGATGACACAGTATCGTGATTCTCATCGCCGATCGGACGAGAGGAAGAAGAGGATGAGCTAGGGCAGCAAGGCTTCATTTTGGGGGGTCGTCGATTTGGGGGCTCAAGTGCTCGATGGTCGTCGACGACAGCAACTGATTTTTTTTTTTATATGCGTCGAACCGGTCGTATTCGGTCCAACCGGGATGTCCGGTTCAACCGCCGGTTTGACGGTTCGAGCGGTTTAATGTAATTCAACCGAACCGTATGTAATCGAACCGGATATTAGACCGGTTCCCGGTTGGACCGGTCGGACCGGCCGGTCCGGTCCGGTTCTGACAACACTGAATACAGCTACATTAAATATTATTTTTGGTTTCATTTAATAGAAAAACGACTATATTTAATCAAATGTTATCAATCTAAGGCAAATAAGTATTTGCAGCTAAATAATCACTTATGATCAAAATATATTTAATAGAGCCAAATATATATAATATGTTGTGTGCCACAAAAAACTTAGCTACATTCAATGAAATCTGCTCTATCATGTTATTTAACAACCCAATCCTGGCCTTGTCTTATCAAAATAATAATAATAATAATAATAATAATAATAATAATAATAATAATAATAATCATCATCATCATCATCCTAGCCTCCGTTAGACCTTTATAGGACACGGATGAGGTCAGGTATGATGCCATACAACGGATTTCGTTAAACTGTTTAGTTGTTCAGTCCCATTGAAACAAGTTCAGTCAACGCATTATTTGGATCTGGAATTGATACGTAATGTTAGATATTATGTATAAAAATGTCATAACTTTTCTACAAATTTAAATTATACAATTATCAAAATTTATTGAAATTTTCTAACGTTATGCTTTAGATGTTAGACTCATGATGACGTTATGAAACAAACAAATCCTAATCTATATATGAATAAATAATCAAGGTGACGATGATAATAATAATGACAATAATAATTTCTATTTTTATAAATATTTATTTACAATAGTTATATTATTAACAGGTAAATTGTAAAACGAGCCCAACTAATCGTTTTTGAGACTGTTCTGGGACGAAAACTTTGATGGAGCTAGATCTTAGGGGCTCTTATACAAAGAAACACAGACGCGACAGAAGAAATTTTCCAAGTGGGTTCACATGGCTTTGGACTGCATGTTTGATTTAGGCCCAAACAAATGGACCTGACCTAGAGATTCGGGGCCCAAGAAAGGAAGTAAGTTGCGCTTCATTTGGCGAAGCTCATTCTGGAGCCGCAAGCCCTTTCCGACACATAAATTGGAAATCCGTTTGGCCGGGCTGTGTGGCTTTTTTGCCGATATGCGTTCTTCCAGCTATTTTTCACCTGTAAAAGCGCCGGGATGGAAGCGGGATTTTCTCTCCCGTGAAAAAAGTTGCTGATCATCGATCATCGCGCCCATGGGCGTGGCCAAACTAGCCCTGAATTTGTTTCAGGCCACGGTGCTCGTACCAAAAACTCAAATTGGCAGAGATGGATGATGCTGTCAATAGCGGTGCACGGTTTCCGATCTTTAATTGTGATAAGAGTCATGAACCAACAACTACCATACGGTACATATCATTGCTCTCTCCCACCTCTTTTGCCTATCTCGGTTTTTATTTATTTTTCAGGGTATGTCAGGCAAATCATAAAACTTTTTTAACTAAAATTTTTCGCTCTCAACAGCTACTTTAGTTTTAATCATTTTTTCTCATTTTTCTATACAACTACCTTATTTTTAAATAATTTCTATATAATTACTTATACAATTAATCTATCTATTTTAACTTTATTCTTTTTATTCATCATTATTATCTCTATCATATTACATCATTCTCTCTAAATTCAAAAACTTTTCCATAAAAAAATTTTCATCAAAAGTTTTATCATTTCTCAAATACACCCTTAATATCTTAATAGTTGATTGAAAATATATCATATTTATTATATTTAACATTATTTATATTATTATATAATTTTTATATCATTATACACGAGTTCCATCTATAAATATACAAAATCAACATAATAAAATATTTTAATACAAGATATTAATTTTAAGTTGTATTTTCAATATCTAAATTATCTAAAATATGATTACTATGAGGATAAATAATTTTATAAAATATCAACATGTTCTAATACGTATATAAATGAATTGAAGTATTTATTCTAATTACCATAAAAAAGCATTTGTTCTAATATATATAAATATATTTATTTTTGACAAATGTGACTGATGCGGATATTTGATTTGGATGAAACTTAGTCTTTTAGTTCAATAAATGATATTAAATATAATAAATAAATTGAATGCTATTTTATTGTTAGCATTTTATAAACAGATACGAAATCGCTTCTGTATACCGGGACCT
The DNA here is from genome assembly GCA_030490835.1 of Annona cherimola. Lineage (NCBI taxonomy): Eukaryota > Viridiplantae > Streptophyta > Magnoliopsida > Magnoliales > Annonaceae > Annona > Annona cherimola. The sequence goes on along the minus strand of CM059977.1, from coordinate 5,163,255 downwards.
CAAATATTTGAGAAGCAAGCCTTGATATGGTTGACACTAAAAGCTAGTTAGATCACAGATGTTCAAAAATCGCTTTTAATCTATCCTTTGTTGCTCTTGGGTTTTGGGTTTTAGAGAAGATTTATATCGATCCAATATGCATTCCTCGGATCAGACTCTAACCCTTCTCTAATGGATTATTGGCACACCCTCAACAGCACCCAACTCGATCTCTTTCAAGATTTTAATTATGTTAGAGGTAATTCCAATGAACATGACAAGTTTTATTATTATTTCCAAATATGACTACACATTTATAAAAATAGCAACCTAATATGGTTATATATTTTAAATATATTTTTAAAATATGAAATGTGGTTTTTTTTTTTTTTTTTTTTACCAAAATAACTTTGCCTAAGCCTGAAATCATCTTCCCATTTCTTATGTTTTTTAATGCCCGGCTGTTATCTTAAAAGGTGACAAAGAGATAAATAAAAAAACATTGAAACGTCACCCACTTCAGAAATTAAATATAATTAACCTTTCGTAAGTGCTTGAACTTTACTATATACTGACCTGGAGCACTTTTTGGTGCCACCAATATATATACGGCCGTGTCATTAACAAACGAAAATCCGGGTTTGATTCTGATAAACACATGTAATTACTGCTTAATGGGCAGCAATATGCACGCGTGTGTTTGGCCGTTTCTTAGAAGCCTCCAAGAGACTGATGCATGCAAAGATAAGAAGATAGAAATGGGATGAAATGAAACGAGTTTTTTTTATTCCAAAAACTTGTTAAAAACCCTAGTTTTCGATTTCTAACACTACTTAAATATACAATAATATTTTTTTTTTTCCGTCGGATCTCACTATTCCATCCCTATCTCATTTCACCATCAGGGGAAAAACATTATAAAAAGAGAGGCAGGAGATAAACAATTAAACATGCATGCATGCCAACAAGCAATTAATGGGCTGAGCATTTAGAATTATTCGGCGTAGCTTATCCACACAGCAAACACATTCATCTCATGAAAGCCTTTAAATGATTGTACACTGATCACAAATAGATCTACAGGTTCCAGAACGTGGGTGGGTGCCCATAGGCTGTCGTTGGCTTTGAGTGTTGGCCGCATGTTGCAAAGGGGAATGCCCACGTGCTCATCAATAGCTAGATTACGATCATGGTCACGGGCTAGGGGTGCAACTCGGGTTCGTTCAATTTGGGTAGTAGTCTACCTTATCCGTACCCTATTTGTAAAAGGTTTATCCTATCCTGCTCATTTGTTGGTTCGACTCCTAGTATACTCTACCCTACCCATTACTCATAGTGTCGGTTCCGATTCCGGTTTCGGTTCCAAATCGGTTCCTTCAATACTCAAATACAATATTTTTCAAAATTTTTTATGTTATTTTAAATAATGTAAAACAATACTCGTTTATATTTTAAAATCATAAGTACATATATTATTATTTATATTATTATAGAAAAATATGAAGTATAGACCATCATGGCCCAATCATTAAAACTATTAATATATTATAATCATAAATCTCAAGCGTATTTATAAGAGTCTTTCAGAGTCAATGACATATATATAAATAACCGAACTAATTTTATACTTCACAAGGTACAAAATTCATTTAAATTTGAATTTGTTAAAATATGTATGCACATAAGATGTCAAAGACAAAACATAATACATATTATATAATATATATATATATTATACATATATATAATTATACACCTAATTAATTACCTTTATGAATACTTATGCGGGTCAGTTCTGGGTACTCGACGTATCTACTCTCTCCGTACTCTATTTGAGGAGGCCGGTAATAATATGTACCTTACCCATATCCATGGGTAAATTTTCTATCTTACCCTATCTAAATTAGAGTCGGGTCGGTGGGTACCCATAGGTACCCTACCCAAGTTGCGCCCCTATCACTAGCTCAATATATGTATTATTTATGTGGACGTTGATGTTGTGAGACAGGTATAAATTAAATGGGTTCATCCCAATAGTTAAGAAGCTTAATTAATATAAACATCCTGGGCAGTCCTGGCCGTTCTTATTGATAGGTATGGTACAAGTCCCGAAGATGGAGGATCTTCACAATGATAGTGAAATCTTTGCATTTAGGTAAAATTTTCAGAAAAAATTCTTTTTAGCTGCCCATTAAAAAAAATATCTGCAAAATTTATGAATGTAATAGCCCAGAACCAAATCCGACATCTAAAAGAGAAAAAAGTTTTTAGTGGTTTATAAATGGGTCTCAAGTTCGATATGGTGTAATGCGTTTTAAAGTTGTAAGGCTAAGCTGCCAGGCCAGAGCGGACAATATCACACTGTGAGACCCATAGCCCACAAGCCCAATGAATATTTTTCTATGTCTGTGTCCTCTGTGTGCCAGACTCAATAGTCACTTTTCTGGGTATTAGAGCGATTCCTCCTTCAGTAGACGAAACTTGGTGGGCTTGTAATAACTCAGAATCGAGTAATAATCCAGAACCGAATAATATAATATGATTGGAGTATATGAGTAAGTAATAATGAGGAGTAAAGAGAATAAAATAAAATAGATAGTTAACTTGTATGTGTAGTTGTTTAGAAATAATTGGAAAATAGAATAATTGTATAGGAATAAATAATTAAAAAATAGGGTAATTGTAGAAAATGAAAAATTTTAGATTGAAAGAAAAGTTTTAGTTTTAAAATTTTTTAAAGTAAACAAATACACCATAAAACTTTTTAATCTCCATAATTATCTTATTTTTAATTATTTTTTCATTTCTTTCTATACAACCACCCTAGAGAACCCAACTAACTAATCTATCTATTTTTTAACCTTATTTTCTTTACTCTTTATTATTATCTTTTTCATATAACATATTTTTTAATTTAAAAAACTTTTATACTAATCCTCAGAAAAAACTTTATATTAAAAAACTTTTCATCAAAAGTTTTTTTACTTTTTAAACACATGTTGAGTAAGAAGTTTAGCCATGGTTAATGACCAAGACGAGTAATAGAAATTCTCATATTCTTGACGTACAACTTAAAAATGGCTTTAAAATTGTTGTAATAAAAAAATATGAACAATATCAAAGAAAATTAAAAATAGGAAAGCCAAAATGAATTTCACTTCAAGCATATTAAAACGTTATTTTTCTTAAGATATTTTTGCTATTTTACTGTAGCTTAATACTTCCAAAATATAAAAAGTGAATCTAAATAAAATACGTGAATCAGCTCCTCACTGATGTTTAATTGCCTAAAGATAAATTAATATCAAAAGCAACATATCACTACTTGGATGATTAAGTAATAATATCAAAAGCAACCTATCACTACTTGGATGATTAATTGATAATATCAAAAGCAATATATCACTACTTGGATGATTAAGCGATTAACATGAGTGTATATCTCTTTCTTAGAAAGCATCATTAATTATCTGTTCATCCAATGCAGGTGACCCAATTAAAAAAAATAAAAAACAACGTTCCGTTCCAAAGCAACGTCTACACATTCATGTCCAAAGCAATGTTCACATGCAAAGTTCATAAAACAGATATAAAAGGCCCAAGATATGATAACGTGATTATAAATAGGATATGCTATATTTGTATTAATAATTTAATATAATTTATTAATTTTGAAAGTACTCGACATGTGTCCGGGAGCATAGCCTGGTGGTACATATTTTGGCTTGGTACCAGTTAGTCCATCCAAAGGAGAAGAGGCAAATGAAGCAAGTGCTTCTATTCCATTTTGAACTTTAGACTCAACTTGCACACCCTTACATACAATCATATCAACTATTTGGATGAACAATATTAATGGCATACATAGTTATCAGGAAATTATGTCTAAAGTTTGACAATGGAATTTTTTATTAAGTTCTTTGGATGAGAACCAAACTGCTCTTCCCTTGTAAATTTTTTCTCACATAGCTTTGGTATTGATCATATTTGGTGGGAAAGGCCGCTTGAATGTATTGTTGAACCATTGTCTAAGGACCAAAACTTGATGAATGAATGAATTTTAGGTGCAATTTTTTCCACTCTTCTTCAAGAGATGATGAGGTGTGATTTTTTTTAATGAGACATCTTATTTATAATGAAGGGGTATTTATTTACATTAAAAAATTTCAAATTAAAACTTTTCACTCTCCATAACTGCCTATTTTTAAATATTTTTCATTTATTACTATACAACTATTTTACTTTTTAATTATTTTTACACAACTACCAATATATTTAAGATTCCGGATCCCTTGCAACCGGCCATGGGAACCTTTTTATTTTTTATTTTGAATTTTTTTATAAACATGTAGAGTTATGTGTATTTAATTTAAAAACCAAGTTTTATTATTTTTAGATACTTTTAAGTTTTTTATTTTTAAACACAATGGTATTTTTGTAATTTTTTACTTAGACATTACGGTATTAAAAATGTCACTCTGTTTAAAAATAAAAAATATTCAAAGTATTCAAAAATGGTAAATTTTGATTTTTAGATTAAATATACTTAACTCTACGTGTTTATAAAAAAAATCAAAAAGATATTTTTGGGAGAATCTCATGGTCGGATGCATGAGATCTTCCTTTATATCTAATAAATCTATTTTAACTTTATTTTCTTTATTCTTCATTATTATCCTTATTACATTACATTATTTTTTTCTATTTTAAAAACTTTTCATTAAAAGTTTTATCACTTCCAAAATTTAAGAGAAAACTTTAAATGATTTTATAGTGTATTATTTTGAAAACAAGTGGGTTTGCATGTTTACGTCATTTGCAGTAGCATGACATCCAGCATTAATTGTCCAACCCACTACACTAGTGCATGGTTTGAATTCTTCAAAAATCATGCATGCCACTCGGCAGCTAAAACTTCTGTGGTAAGCGCCAGTCTGATCCTCTGGGTGGAAGAGTCAAAATGATAATGGCGAAAGAGAGAGAGATGAGTATTTGGACTTTCATATTTTGCTCGACAATAAATAATCAATTTGGTAATAAGAAAGAGGAGTAAAATTTTCTTCTTCTTTTTTACCGGTTTTTTAAATCAATAATAACTGCTCATTTGAAAATCAATTTTAATTAAATCATCATCTACTATTTGCAAAGCCCAATCCAATATAGCGTATATTTTCCTGTCGACCTTGCCAAATTTGATTGAGCACCGATCTTTTCAGACCGGTGATTTCCGACCGGTCAAAAATTTTTTTTTTTTTTATTTTTTTTTTGAAAATAATTTTATAAACTTGTTAATCTAGTTATATTTAATTTATAAACCAAGTTTTATCATTTTTGGATATGTCTATATATTTATTTTGGATTTTTAAATACAGGGGTATTTAAAAATCCAAAATAAATATATAGACATATCCAAAAATGATAAAACTTGGTTTATAAATTAAATATAACTAGATTAACAAGTTTATAAAATTATTTTTCAAAAAAAAAATAAAAAAAATATATTTTTTGACCGGTCCGACCGGTCTGAAAAGATCATTCGTCAATTTGATTCGCGGACATATATATAATCCATATAATTTTATCTTTGGAATTACTTTTAAGCTTACAAATTTACGTTTTATCCATTTTAAACTAAGTCTCTCGAGTCATATCCTAAATATTATTATTTCACACGGTTAGGATAATTAGTGGACGGGCGGCCTAAATGGCTAATTTTAATTTGGCAGTGATCTTCACAAGTGGCTGATCATCTTCTAGACAGCTTGCACGCGTGGATCACATTCAAATACTAATTATTTCAAATGCGCTCGGTCATCGAATAGATAATCACAGGCCACCCAATCACATGTATGCGTGGTTTAGTGACTGGACGAACCGTATTAAGGTAAGTCTTCGCAATTGCATCACATGCTAATAAACTTAAAAAATCGTAGTACCAGGTCTCATCAGAAAAAATAAAATAAAATAAAATCTTAGTACCAGCATCTTTTTTCTTCTAGTAGGCAAGATAATATAACTAGGACTGCAGCATTTCATGAAGGCCAGTTGCATGCCCAGATGAGCGCCACTTGGATGTAAAAACTAATAAGTGGAACTAGGTGCTAACATAGTGCGACTAGATGCTTTCAGCAAACCTATCTTTTATATACTTCATTTATCCAAACAGAGAAATAGCAGAATGCAAAGGTCAGAGAGTTTGCTTCTAAAAAGCTGGTAAAACGAGCATTATACCCACTTAAGCCTGCGAATCTCAACGTATTTGTGGCTCTCTCTGCTTTTGCATTCTGAAGTTGCGTGGCTCACATGCCTACTGATATCATGGCCGGCGTACTGGGGTGTGGGTCCCTACGCCCTCTTCCCCCACTAGATGCCGGCTGCAGCTAGCCGGCTATTAGTATAAATGATGATGCCATGCATGTAAGCAACCAGGGAAGAAGCAAGCAAGCAAGCTAGCTAGCTAATGCTGTTGTGTTATACAATGACGACGAAGAGGAGACAAGTTCTTTTGGCAGCTCTGGTGCTGGGATGGTTGTGGGCTGATGTGATGATGGTCTCGGGAGATGTTGGAACAGCAACATCTTATGACCCTCCTTATCTACGTACAGTTCTTTTAAGACAAGAGCCTCATAATATTCCTTTGCGTCATGTCATTGATAACAAGGCTGTTTTCTATATATATATTTTTAAATATCCTAATTATAAGCACAGGCAGCAGTATCTAATTACATGGTTATTTTTCCTGGCCTTTGATGCAGCCACGAAGTGCCCAAGCTACAACTCAGGACGGTTTCCAGGAGATGGTTTGTTCGCGGCAGCAAGCGACGGGGTATGGGACAATGGTGCAGCTTGTGGTCGAAAATACCGAATAAGGTGTTTGAGTGGGCTCAGGCATCCTTGCAAATCTGACATCATAGTAGTTGAGGTGGTTGATTTTTGTCGACAAAACCCTTGCCCATCCACGCTGGCCTTATCCAACAGAGCCTTTGAAGCCATTTCTAAGATTTCCAACACTAGAGTCAACATCGAGTTCACCCAGTTAAGTGTTGACGCAATTTAAATTCATGATCATTTAGTAAGCATCAAACAGTCTCAGCTGTCCTTTTCGAGATAAATGTTGTTTTGTTGTACGCACCAGAAAGTAATTTTGACTCCGAAATTGGTGTACAACATGTTTACATTCAATATTAATGTAAAATCTTCTGACTCCTACCCTTCTTCAATGACCGCAGGATGTGATTGTTGCAGGCATCTCCATGGATTGGGTGACAAAAACAGTTCTAACATTTACCACCAATTCACTGCAGTACAACATATACAGTATTGTATACCACTTTTTTGTCCATCCGGCAGAATCTAAAATCACAAACTGATGAAAGTTAGGTGCAGGCAAATGCAAAAAGCTGGAGCTAGCTGCATTATGTAATTCGTTAGAGAAACAAACCAGACAAGTTGAAAGGATGTAATGCTTTCACAAATATAGTTGTTACTTCAATTATAAGCTCTGAGCCAACTAAGAACTCCTCTTTCTTATTTCTTCTGAGAAGCACCTAGGAGTTGTAGTTGATACAACCATATCAAAGTCCAGGAGGGCTTGGAGATATCCAAGGACTGGAATATCATAGCAATCGAGATTCTTTGTGGTAGCCCCTGGAAATAACGCCTCGTCAGATTAGATAGAGATGAACTCTCCGTATTTTACTGAGAGAGGGACCCGTAATTTGTGAGTTGGCCAATAAACTGCTGTCATTGCTTGAGTAATACTTCTCTGTTTTTCCTTGAGCAAATGATAATTGTATGTCATGCAATTCTTCCTCTAAAGTCACAGTACCTAAACTAACATCTCATACAATTTGAAGAGCAACTATCGAACTCCCAAGCAAGAAATGGGCACATTTGATTCTTTAAGAGGGCCATACATGGTTCAGGAATGTAAACCAAAGGCTTGTTGGAACACATCATGATGGATCATTCTCATCATCAATTTAATAATCCCAATTCCCGATCTGTTAGGCACAAATATACAAAAAATTTAGGTGGCCAAAGGACAGTTGTGAAGGCATCCGTAAGAAAAGGATGAAAATTTTTGTTTTGCTTCCATAATCTCACAATCATTCCTTTCCCAACCTGTGAGGCCTACGTTCACGTCGTGAATTCAACCCAAGACATCTGAAACGGTGATACCTGGGTCTTCCGTTAAGTGGGTGCCATGAAGATCGTCCCATGATTGATGGGCTTTGATGATTTCGTAAAGCTTGTTGGCCAGGCGGCGGATTCGAGCTTGGTAGTGAGGACAGCGAGAATTGGGCTTGTTGCAGGGAGGAGGTTTGATGAGAGAAAGGTCTTTTTCGATATGGAAGGGAGATGCGGCAACAGCAATTGAGCTCATTTGTCCGCATGGAGAACGGATTATCTGAACCGTCAACGCCGTGGCCTGCTGGCCCTTTCATTTACAAACGCGGTTCATTTCCATGCAAAATAGGAGTGGCTCCAGCTTATACTAGATTGCGTTTTCTTTCTTGAATTTTTTCTTCCTTTTCCGTATGGTTGGAAACGTACAGGTTACATGCACTTGGGTCTCCTCATCTTTCCTATGAACCATATTGGAGGGAAATGTTTACCCCAATCCAAATAGGCAAATATCGAGCCGTTCGTGGTTGTAAATGACATGGGCGATACAAACAGTTCCAAAATTTTTATTCAAAACAAAAATGAAAGATCTAACTTCGTGGGATATATCTTCAAGCAACAACAGAAAGTTTCAGAGTGATTGTGGCAAGTTTTGACACTGGTAAGCTTCGTTATTTGGGGCCCACTTAGGATTGTAGTGGGAATTGAAAGCCCAGGCGAGAATCTGAAGTCCGGTTGCAGCTTTATCTGGTCCAATAATTCGTTTGGCAAAAATAACACCATCTAATATCAAGAAGAGACGGCGGGATAACTTGGAACTTGACCAGCAATGATGATAGCCGAGCTCTGGATCCGGTTGTAACTTCAATTCACTGCCTGTGTACGTGCCTGGGCCGCCGGGCAATTATATTCAAGGTCCGGGTTAGGCTTTGGGCACAACTGCGCGAGTGTTGCCGGATAAATCCTTTCGGCAATTCAATGATCTTCCTCTGCTCAAGGGTAATGATAATTGATCGAACTACTATAATATGGGCCACTGTGGAGATGAAACGGTCCATATGGGAGTGACTTCTCCAACCCGTGTAGTAAGGGTGTAGTCAGGACTCAGGATTATTTTCTTTCTTTTTTTTTTTTTTTTAAAAAAAAAAGCTTTTTCCATTTTTGTTATTATTATTATTTTTCCATATAATCTCTCGTTTCTTGGAATATAATATTATTATTTTTCCCGCTGGCAGTGTAATTGCTTATTTTCCGATATACAACCTCTCCTCATCCAAATCTCATTCTGATAGAGGACTCCAAACAAGCTGAGAATGAATAGAGAGAATCCTACTTAATATGCTTGTTTATGGTCTGTGCATGAACATGAGTCCATTCTGTTTTCTTTTTCCGAATGAGATTAATTGTTGACACTTTTCAAACAGTTGCACGAAATTTACGTTAAGATTTGTAACTGGACGACACTACCGTGAGCATCAAAATAAACTTGTTAGAAGATACATGTTCCTACACATCAATTTTGGTTTTGAAGCCTCATGTATCATGCATATTGTGGCAGCTGAATTCTACCACCGCTTCCAAACTGATTATCGAACCCTATTGGGCTGATGACCCAGCTCTTGGCTTATAATGCTTTTGACTCATTCAATCAAGGCTCATGACGAGCCTGATTTTTCAAAATGAGATCTCACAGCTCTCGATCCATGTCATAGTGACATTTGGAAACAATGAAAAAGCCAGGGAAAAAAGCAAAACCGTCTTTCGCATGTTGCCCTGAATCGAAGCACCTGACCATTTGTAAAAATCTCCGGCCCTGGGACCAAATGGAAAATGCAGATTGGGAACTTTGAAGTCAAATGAACAACATAATTATATTCCTTGGCACTGGGAAAAGCATGAACAATCATAAGACAGTCGTTTTCGTATTGACCAAGAACATATATTCGAGTATCAGGGCGATATTATATATACCATTTGTCAAGGATAGGATGAGGGATGGAAGAATTGTTTTGTGTTGGAAATAAAAAAATTATATGCAAATGGAGAAAAATTGTATGAGAAATAAGAAAAATAAGCTGTTATTTTGTAAGAATGAGAAAAATACTTTTAAAAAATAAAAGATTTTATCTCATTCTCGTCTCACCTATCAACGGGCAAAGTTTCGTTAAAAGAAAAAGAATGGTTCCTGGTTACTGCCTAACAGACATCATAAGGTGCAGGTTCTTTAGACATCATAGGAACCGTCGAGATTCTCCTCACCCACCCTCTGAGAGTCTTCCAAGTGATGATGAAGACCACTCATATATAGCAGAGAAATTTCATTTCAGTCATTATCTTGAGCCAATGTATTGTTGATTGCACATTTGCATATAGAGATCCAAGTCCCAAGATCATCACTAAATCGAGAAATTAACACCACATCCCCAGTAGAGGCTCCGAATGCAAGGGTCAGACAGGCTTCATAGTTGCAATCTTGGTACAAAAAATAGACAGCCAAGATGGCACCACTTCCTGAATGAATAAAAAGTCTTCGTTGTTGACTACTACATCTTCAGAGAATCGATTTATACATTGAATCCAGCTTTTCTTTTCGAGCATGTATGTTTGTTTTGGTACAAAAAAGATCTAAAATGGGTACACTTCTAAATTTTAAGTAGCTGCGTAAACATTATTTTTTCCGCATTTAATGCAAAAAAGATTACCTTTAAACAAATTGCACCACTTGAAATCAACGAGCATTTGTAGCTAAATAATAAATTATAGCTAAAGTGCTTCTAATACAAACAAATACATAACTAAAAGGTTAGCTACGTAAATTCAGTGTTCCTAATATCAGTATTGTCTAATATAATATCTTAAATACTATTTTTGTAATTAGTAAACCGATACGATAAATAAGTATAAAATAATATTTCTCTATTTATCTATTTTATCTTTGATAAATACGATAATACCTACTATTTGTTAATATTATTTTCAATAAATACAATAATATCTCCTATTTATTTTTTTGAAGACGCTATTTATTAATATTATCTCTGATATTATCTTTTTTATTTTATTTTAGAAAGAATGTTAAATTAATTTTTAGTTTGTTAATGAGTGTTTAATAAATGTAAAATAAAATAAAGAATTATTCGAGTATCCATTAATAACTATATAAATTTTATTTTATTTTTAAGAAGGTTAATTAATTTTAAAATTATTAATATAATTATTTTTAGAATAAATTAATATTTGAGAATATATTATTTTTTATTGCATACACATTTTTATTTGTAGTGCTTATTTTTAAATAAATGTTCAGAAAATTGGGGTAAATGTATGTTTAGATTTTTTCATAATTTATAAGAAAGGTTCACTAAACTTTAATATTTTAAAATTTTAAAATATTTTGTTTGAACAATAAAATTGTGATAAAAACAATGTTATCTCTGATAAATACGATAACAATGTTTTCTCATTACCTGATAAGATAAATAGATATTTTTCGATATTAAGAACATTGCATCAAACAAAATTTATTGCAGCAGCAAATTGTTCACTTGTACGGTTTGTATGATTTTCACGATCACTAACACAATAACACCTCACATTCATTCATATCTCAATAGCGATTGAGACTTGAGAGATATGATGTCCGCGTCTTGATATACCTGTAACGTGATATTGGGGTAATGTCACATGCACCCTACTTAGGGTGTAGCGGTTTCATATGGCCCCCAATATCAAGTTTCATCAATGATATAAATCAAGTTTCTAGATTTTTTGATTTCTAGATGAGCCCAATATCATTGATGTACATCTTTGAAAGATGTAGGGTGTCGCGGTGATAAAAAATCAAGTTTCATCTTAATCAAAGATGTACATCAATGCTTGGGCTCATCTAGAAAGCCGATAAAACTAAATTAACAATATAATTTGATTTATAGTCAGTTTGAAAGTTGTATATTTTACATCTAAATTCTATAAAATATCATTATTATATATAAACAATTCTTTGAAAGATTATTATATTTATTAATATCTAGATGATTAGGTAATTTGAATAAGTTAGTTTGTGTGCATGTGTAAGAGGTTTGAGGTTTCAACTCAAATTGAGGTATTATCCTCCATCCATATCAAATGTTTATCTGAATTTACACATAATTATATATGTTTTTAAGCAAGTGTAACCTACCAAAGAATCTATTGAAATAATTTTGGTATAGTAGTAAAACAAATTATGCCAAATTTGAATAGTTAGATTTTGATGAGTGATTTGCAAATACACCTACTTAGTTTGACCATAATTGCATATATACACATAGTTTTAGAAATTGTAAATAATTTTGGCATAGTTTGACCGCAATTGTAAATATACTTATGTTGTTATGATACTATTACTGCACCGTTATGTTGTCGGGATATTTATAAAAATGTGCAACTATGTGAGTATATTTGTAATTTCAAAATGAAGTGAATATATTTAGTTTTTGAAAATATACTCATGCCATGACGGTGTAACCATGACGATGTAGTAATGAAATTATAACGACATAGTATATTTGCAATTATGTTAAAAATGTATAGAAGTTATTTGGATTTCTGAAACTATGTGGGTATATTTGTTAAACTAAGTGGGTATATTGGCAAATTAACGATGTTGATATTATCACTAATTATGCTAAATCAAACAACCAGTTAGTTAGATTAATCAACTGAGCCCAACTTGGTTGGCCAGGAGTGTTGAATATCAAAACCTTTACGGAGGTTCTAATAGAGCCTCATGAGAGTAGAAGAAATTATTTTGTAATAAAAGTGAGAACTGGTTGTTAATTTTCTTTGACATTAAATAAGATTTTAATATCTCCTTTGTGAATAAGTGAAAATTTGTTGTCAATCATGTGAATGGGCTTGTACAGTACTAACTAAGAAAAACTACCACTACCAGTTAAATTTTGATATTATCAGTCTATCACCAATGTTGGCCTCATTTACGGCCAACTGCGCATCCTTACTAGGTGCAGCTAGGGGTGCAACTTGGTCCGGGTACCCACGGGTCGACCCGCTGGGTACCCGAAATAGGGTAGGTTCGGTTCCATTGTAACTACCCATAGGGTCGGTTCGGTTCTGGGTATTAAATACCCGTTCGAATTCGGGTTAGGGTCGGTTCCAGTGCTGGGTACCCGGAACCGACCCTGATTTCATATTATATTCATAAATATATATAATATTATATCAACATTCGGCAGTCCTAAATCCCTAATGCATGCGATCGACACCCTAAACCCCTCTTCCTCGTCTACCGTCTCCAATTCCGCCGTCGTCCGCGTCCCCCCACCTAGGCACTCGAATCGGACGGCGCTGCATCGTTGGCCGCTGCCTCTTCTGCTACTCCCTCCTCTCTCCGTCAACGGCGTTGCCTCCTTTACTACTCCCTCTTCTCTCCATCGGACGGCGCTGCCAATCTTGTCTTCTCCTCCGCGCTCATCGCTCACGATCAACGCCCTCTTCCAGTCGTCCGCCCTCATCTGCTCTAACGCCGGACGTCCTGCGGCCTCGTCCGCTCCCTCGCTACCTCCAATCTCCACCTCCAAAGTCCAAATTCGCCCTCGTCCACCACCCCCACCAACTCTCATCAGTCTCGCCTGCAGCGCCTCCCCATCTGGGACTGTGCGGCCTTCGGTAGTTGGCCCTCGATGACGACGATGACGAGTTGACGCGCTCCTCCCCTCGACGGCCGACGACCTTCCTTCTCATCTCGAATCCCGTCGCCCGATTTCACAGCCAACTAGAGCCGTTTGCGGCTCTGCCTCTGTAGCCTTCGGCAGTCCACCATCGACGACGAGTCGACGCGCTCCTCCCCTCGACGGCCGACGACCTTCCTTCTCATCCCAAATCCCGTCGTCTTGGGCAGTTTTTCTGTTCTTCTTACTTCATTTCTTTCTTCTCTTGTAAAAACTGAGTGAGATTTCCTCATATCGATTAATAAAATTCCTTGAATTGTTCCTTTTATTAGATCGGATCCTAACACTGATGCTGCGAGTTTATCATCTAGCATCTCAGCTTGGTTCTGTTTAGAGAAGGTGAGTACCGGTGAATCAATGCATGGTTGGGAATTGATTTGGTTACAGAGAGACTTCTTCTCTTTCCATTGCCAATGCACTCATATCTCTCTACATGTAATATAGAGATTTCGTTGCTGCAGAGGAAATTTTGGTAGATTGAAGGTTAGAGATGCCGTCTCTTGGAATGCAATGATTGGTGGGTTTGCAGCGAGGAAGAATTTCAGAAGCACTGGATCTGCTGCGTCAAATGCAGTTAAAAGAAAGGATCCAACCTAACCTGGTTACATCTGTATCCATTCTTCACCTTTACAAAGATTCATTTCTGGATAATTAATCATTCAGCTGTGATTTATTTTGCTGTGTTTTATGCATGAGGACAATTAAATTAACAGGTTATTCTTTTTCTAGTTCATGTCTGTTGCATAGTGCTTGATAATATAATTTTTTAGGAACCGATTTGGAACCGGAACCGGAACCGACCCGCCCTTAAAAAAATAGGGTAGGGTAGGCTCCGAACCGACCCGGCCTAAAATAGGGTAGGGTAGAGGTTTTCTAAAATTGGGTAAGGGTAGGTTCCACCTCTACCCGGACCTACCCGGACCAAGTTGCACCCCTAGGTGCAGCCTACCATGTCCCATCTATAATTAGCAGATTCAATGCAGCGGGGCACATTCCTGTGCGTCAAACGCTAATGAAGCAATAAAAATAGTAGAGTGCAACCCTACAAATCAAACCAACATCCAAATATTTCAACCAATTTCCATATTATAGTCCTTTCCTTTTTTTCTCAAGTGGTTGACAAAAAGGTCCTCTCTCTTAGAAAAACATTTTTGACTTACTTACTTAATTAGGTGGCATTCCCATAGCGTGACATGTGTGTTGGGACCTTTATGAATATTTAAATGCCAATTATTAAAGAAACCTATTATATTGTTTGCCTCCTCTTATTAGCAGAATGTTAACAGTATTCGAGATTGGAAATGTTTAAACTATATCAAAATCCATCATTAATTAAGATTCTTGGGAAAACGTTCATTGGTTAATAAATGAACAGTTATATGTACATTAAATTTTACGAAGGGTCCCTTGGTTAATAAATATACGTGGGTGAAATTCCTTTTCTCCATGTTCTTACCATTTTAATTGGTGATGAATTTAAATTATTAATAAAAATAATAGATATATTTTTAAAAAATAATGTTCGTGGTGAAAATGAACTAGTTCCATTTTCAAAAAAATATAAACATCTTTAAAGATGGTAAAAACTTAGTAGATTATGCATATATACCTACATAGTTTAACACTAATTGCAGGTATACCTACGTATTTTCACGGAATGCATATTACCTCTACATAGTTTCACCAAAATTGCATATTACCCCAAACCGTTGCCTGCCGTTAATACCTGACGTTATATTTTTAAAAAATGACGAAAATGCCCTCATTGGTATATATAGTTTCATGGGGTTAATATGCAATTTTGGTGAAACTATGTGGAAGTGATATGCAATTCGTGAAACTATGGATGATGATATTTTCGTCATTTTTCAAAATATAACGTCAGATATTAATGACAGGTAACGGCGTAGGGGTAATATGCAATTTCGGTGAAACTATGTGAGGGTAATATGCATTTCGTGAAACTACGTAGGTATATCTGCAATTAGCGTCAAACTATGTGAGTATATATGCAAATTACCCTTAATTAAATATACTTAAGGATAATAGTTTTAGAAAAATTTAAAAAAGATTTTATAGTGTAGGCTAACCAATAAAACTGTTAGCCTAATGGCGCCTATACGATTATAGATTTCAAAGCATCACATGACGAAATTAAAATCCAAGCAACCATATGATTTAGCGCAACTTATTCTACTATAGTACCGAAAATTATTTTAATTAGATCGTTGAGTGCGTTATACTTAAAAATATTATAATCGCGTGTAAATTAAAGAAAATAATTACATGTATTTATAGATAATTAGGGTATAATAATATTTTATAAAATCGTTTTAGATGTTAAACATATAACTTTAAAATTGATATATAAATCATCCATTGATTTTACATATTTTCTAAATTGGGTGCATTTGCATCATTAATTTGGATGAAACTTCTAGTTAAGTAAATGATTTTAAATGGACTGGATATGCTTCCATAACAGGAGAGAATAATAGGGGAGCTACGTGCGTGTAAGTGAGAGATCCTTTTCAGAGTTAGCATCTTAATCGGTCTCCCAAAATATGATCACAGAAGCAACACTTGGCTCGACGGAATAATAAAAAAATTGAAAGTTGAAATTGGAAGACCATGTGGGGGAAAGTGGGGGGAATTTGGATAATTATTAAACATAAGGCATTATATGCTGCTACATGCATAGCATGTGAGAGACTGAGAATTTGGATAGTGTTCAAATATTCAGGGATAAAATATTGATATGTATCTGAAAGACTGATACAGGAGCATGAGAGGAGGGTAGGGGAGCGTATTGGATATTCTCAAGCAAATGTCCATGTGTTCGATCGATAGCAATTGTGGGCAGGGATGCATATTCCAGAACATGCGTCAGGGTAGAGGATGAGGCTCTCCGGATAAACATGAGCGGGATATGGCTAGGTAGGAGGCAATTGGAAAATTACTAAAATATTATATATCGAATCGGATGAGATGAGAAGCCAGTCAACATTAGGCGGTGAATTGTGATCAGACGCAGGCCTGATCGAATTGCCGCGTGAGTGCAGTGGGTACAAGGGGCCATTCGCTATTGAGTGGAGCACTTGTTGATGTTGTATGTTGCCTGATCATGAATGATTGGCGTTGACTTGCGTCGTGTTGCCCATATATAATATAATATATTTGTATATGATGATATGTGCGAAGAAGTGAGCGGTCGGCTAGCTAGTGTGCTCATGTGTATGGGCCCCAGAGCTCAGGCATCACGTGCATGCTCGGTCACATACACCTGTATGCTTTGTTTGAAAAACCGATTGGACCGGGAACCGGTCACGTTTAGCCGGGTAAACGAGAAAGCTTGGAAACAGGTGGGGCAAAGCAGTGCAGCTCCGGGTCTGTTTTTGAAAAAACAGCCTCATATATGCGTTTTCTCCCTCTGCTGTTGTGGTATATTAATTACATGGCTATGTGCTACGAGCTAACGCTTGGCCAAATCGACCTTGAAACCGTGCTGAATTTTGCCATGGGCGATCCAACTGCATTGTCGGTGGCATCCTTTGATGGTTGTTGAATCCCGCAGTTGGGACTTGGCAGGCGCATATGCAAAGCGACATGCGGAGAGTATTGAAGCGGAGTCGCTGGACCCGTTGACTTGAAGCCATTGCCGGCCAACATTTGCAAATTTATGGATAGACGCCTGTTAGAAAAAAGAAATTTTAAAAATGATAATTTCAACAACATTAGAAGATATTAGATTAAAAGAAATTATAAGTTTCTAAAGAAATTAATTTTGGCGCGGTTGTTTTCTGCCACATCACATCATTTCTTCTTTCGTCGCTGTCTTATGAGGTTGCGAGAGTTTGAACCGGCGAGCCCATGGGCCATATTCCGGTATTCCCTCCACCAGCCGCGATGCACTGAGAAGCAGACCCAAAGGCAGGAGCGCATGGAACGCCGACCCGACCACCAGCACTCACGCCCGAAGCAATAATGCCAAGAAGGTGTGGGCATGTTTCCCGAATTGAAGGATTATAATGTGCTCAGCTTATAAACATACGGAAAAGAATAACTTTCCAAGAACAATAATGTATTATGCATCGTTCTGTAATGTAGGTTGTAAGATCGTGGATTTCATAGAGGTCTGTCAGAGAGCAGAGCCGAGCTCGACGGATCCTAACAGAGGACTTGGGATGAATCCCGGAGAGTTAAGATGAATCAATCTCAATGGGTGTGAGACAAATTTCAGAGGAGTGAGATGAATCCTAGAGAGACTTGTTAGAGGAGTGTATATTCTCAGGGAGAATAAGCAAAGGGCCAAGAGATGTTGGGCAATTAGAGGCTCTCTCGGAGCAAAGAGTCCTTCTGATTGGAGAAATGATCTCCTTTTTAAATCTACTTTCTAATCCCGAAAGGGTCAAAACTTCCCTTAAGGATCACACCTAACCTTTACGAATTTCGGAGATATTTGTAGGCTTGGTGAGAATGTGACTTTCTTTATTGATAGAGGTTTGAATTAGTCTGTAGGTCACGTGTCATGCCACAAGGCCACCTAGGGTTAAATGAATTAATATTTTGGAAAATAAATAATTACTAAGGGTGGACACTTACAAAGGTAAAGAGAAAAGTGGGAAAGTAGAAAAGGAATATTTTCAAAAAAGTGCAAGAGAAAATGTGATATGGTAAGGATATAAAGTGAGAAGAAACAAGATTATTGTATGACAAAATGATTAATTTATTAAATTATTTTTAAAAAGTATAAGAGAAAAAAATGGTTTTCCCCATAATCATTACCAAATGGTGCATTAAACTCTTCAAACACTTGCCAACACATTCACGAATAACACGTGCAATTGATCTCTTCAATTATCTTTTTCTTTCTAATAATATCTATATTAAGGGTGTGTATGATATTTAATGAAATTTGCCCGTTTAAAACTTTTCACTTTCCAAGAGAATTCTATTTTCTCATGTTCAATAATTACCATTTTTATTTTTGAAATTCTTTTATAAAATTATTAATCTAAATATATTTAATATATGTATCAAGTTTTACAATTTTTTAAAATTTATAAATATTTTTTTGAATTTTTTAAAAATAAAGGCATTTTAGTCACTCGAAAATGAAAAAAAATAATAATTTTGGGCCTAAGTGCACCAAAGGTGCATTTAGGTGTGCAGCATTGGAATACTTTTCTTATCATTTCTTTATATTTTCCTATAACATTATATTTTTCAATCATTTCTGTGTAATTTTTCATGCAAGTACCTTATCTATTTTAATTCCAATCTCTTTTTCATGCAAGTACCTTATTTATTATTCAAAAAAATTATCAAATATCAAATACACTACTATAAAAAAAATTTTAAAAACCTCAGATGAGGCAAATCATGTGGGCCTGTCGACCCACCTTACCCTGGATCTACTGTAGTGACAAGCTCCTAATGTGTGGTCTGGCATCCACAATACAAAGGAATCTCAAGCAGCAGAGCGATTTCTGAATCATTCTCCTCCTTTTATTTTATTTTTTTCATGTTTTGAATTGCACTACTCTAAAACAGAAAAGAATATATCGGTCATCCAAAGTCAATAAAGATAATCAATTATCCAAGTTTTGAACTTACAATGAGTGTGTACCCGGAATAAAAATGGATGGTCCTGATTTTCTTGCAAGGTTTCAAAATTGAAAATCCCACATAAGATGGGACGTCACCAACCATAGAATGGATTTTAACTGTGGATACGATTCCGATTCCGATTCAATATGTTGTATGTATTGAGTCGTTTGCGCCGATGCCCTGTCTGCGCCATTGGATAGGGCTGGTTTAAGCCTTCAATCCAAGTCGTCTGCATTTGAATGTCAACGAAGGGAAAGCTTTGTAGGAATAAGGAATGAATCGTGTATCCTGTGATGCTGTCCAAGATGTAGTCTACCAACCACAATTCGGATGAAATTTCTTGGTCCACTGGGGTACACATTATTAATAGTGACCATTAACTTTTTGATCAGCTGATTCATTAACTGATCATCGTATAACTGAAAAGAACTTAATTACGAAGACGGTGATCAATAAAGATTCTTCAATTAGATTGTAAATTACATATTTTAAAAAGTACGATACTTATTGTTGGGCCATTAAAATTATTAAAATACAAATTTTGATTAATTAATGATTCCAATCACCCAAAACCAAGTTGCATGCACACAGATTGTGGACACACCAGTTCGCACATGAGAGCTGTCGCTAATATATTTTAATACAAGGATAATTCCTTTTATATCCATAACAATTGTACATAATTCTTAATATACCCACAACATTTTGTAAATTTCTTTTATACCCATAACATTTCACCTTAACTTACTCTCATACCCACGTCGTTAAAACAATTATTATCTACACTATTGGAAAGACGATTTTGCCAATTTAAATTTTTTTAATTGAGATAATTTAACATTAACATGACTCAATCGATGGTAGTAAACTATTAATAAAAGATATTAAATAACTTAAAAGTTATATTAAGTTTGATTTATTTTAATTAGAAAAAAAATTTAAATGATAAAATCGTCTTTTCAATAGAATAGATAACGGTAGTTTTAACGGTTTAGGTATGTGAGGAATTTAGTGTGAAATGTTATAGGTATAAAAGAAATTTATGAAATGTTATAGATATATTAAGAATTATATGCAATTGTTATGGATATAAAATAAATTATCCCTTTAATACCCTATAAACGGAGCAGATCGATCCACAGATAGAGCAGTCTACAGGCTACAGTGTTTGATTGATTGAAGTCAGGCGACAAGTAAACGACCCTTATCATGAAAATGTGATTTTGGTTAAGAAGCGAAAGCAACCATTCCTCGATCCAGAGAAAATCGATCAAACAATCTTGCCTCTGAGAAAACGAAAGGAGATGGGATTGCCTGTGGGCCAGGAAAAGCACTAACACCAGAGCATAGTGGTTCACAGCGTTCATGCTTCCAAATACCTATCCATCCAAATTCCGAAAAAGGGAGCTGAGATGGTGTAGGCAGATGCCACGATCAGTGCATGTTCAAGATTCTCTTATTCCTCTTGGAGAAAGAGGGAAATTTTTTTTTTTTAAATCTCGGCTCCTTTCTTTAGGCATTTAATTTAAGGTATGTGTGGAAAATAATAAAACTTTTGATGAAAAATTTTTAGAATAAAAGAAAATGATGTAATATGATAAGGGTAATGATGGAAAGTAAAGAAAATAAAATTAAAATAGATTAGTTGGATATATAAGTAGTTGTGTAGAAATAATTAAAAAATATGGTAATTGTATATGAAAAATGAAAAAATAATAAAAAACACGTAGTCGTGGAAAGTGAAAAATTTTATTTCGAAATATTTTTAGTATAAACAAACATTCTTATAATTTATCATTTTTTGTTTGAATGGAAGCTAATATTTAGTTCAGGTTTGAATTCCAAAGACACACATGTGAAGAATTTGCGCTTAAACCCTCTAACTTTGCGTGGTATTTTAAACTTCAAAATTTGCATATTAGTATATTAATCCTTACGAAATTTTAGTCTTTGCATTTTAAACCGTCACCTTTTATAGAATTAAAAAATACTTTATGCCCATGTGTAATGTTGAAAATATCCTTATATCTATACGAAAGCAAGGCAACAATGACAAAAAATCAACATCATTTTCCTGAACACTATCACCTCCTTAAAATTATATGAGTCCATCGCATAGACGATGTTGATTTTTGGTCATGACTGTCTTGTTTTTGGTACAGATGTGAAGATACTTTCAACATTACACATGAGTTAAGGGTGTTTTTTAACACCATTAGAGGTAGGGGTTTAAAATGCAAAGACCAAACTTTTGCAGAAAACATAAATATTACATTATTTTTTGAAAAAGATAAATATTGCATCATTAATTTCAAAATATATGTAAATCAGATAACTATTTACAAAATAGTAAACCTAGAAAATCTATGTTTAATTAATACATTTTACTTCTTTGTAGACAATAACTATGGAATACAAATAAAAATAACTGCAAAAAAATATTATCTTACCAATATCAAGACTAGATGTTTTTTCTTAACATATATTCAACTTCAGGTTCAAGTTTCGTATTTTAGAGTTGGGTTACCACAATTATTGAAACTCATCCCAAATTGCACCCCTAACTACCGTTGTTTATTTAGAAATAAGATAAGATTGAAATTTTATTTCATGGCGCTCAATTTAAACGAAACTATTTTTGTGTTGGGTCTATTGGGTTGAGGTTTAACCTAACCAGGGAAAATATCTAGCAAAGGAATATGATTTAACCATGGAACAGATGGCATAAAATAAAATGACAGATGCGGTTTAGCTCTGATAAGGGTAGGTACGATTTTCAAGTCATACGAATTTCGTAAGTGGTCGACCAAATTTGAACAGCCATCAAATGTGTGTGCATCCACATGGACGGTAATCAGGTGAAATGTATAAGGTTCCCCACCGCTTTGAAAATGATAGCTAACTATCAATATGATCGGGCCCAGTACAAAATTTAGCATATTAGTTTAAATATTCTAAGGAAAATCCATAGTCTCAGACTGGAACCTTCCAAACTTAATTACAAGATTGCAATAAACCCAATCGCCTACCTTAGCGGGGCAAGTTGTGGTGTATCTTAAAACCTTATAGTGAAGGCTACTGTTGAGGGGCTCGGAATCTTGCCTATAAAAAGGGAAGATATATACTTGTTGCTGTGAGTTAGCAAGCACAAGTGAGAAGCAGAAATACAGAGGAATTCATTTTTGTAGGTGCTCGGCAGGTTCTCCGCTTCCTTTGACCATTCAGGCATTGAAAATGGTATGGTTCGCATGTGGGATCGTATTATTTTCTCCAATTTCTTTGGGTGAATGCTTTTCCCCATATTTCTGGACCTTTGGATTTTTGAAGATGAATTCTTCTCTTTTGCAGGAAGGGAAGATAGGTTTTACTGTGGCGGATGCTTTGGACTACCACGGATATCCGGCCGACAGAACTAAAACCGGGGGTTGGGTCTGTGCAGCTCTCATCCTAGGTCTCTCTCTCTCTCTCTCTCTCTCTCTCTCTCTCTGTTATTCTCTCTACCAAATAATTTCATTTCCTCTTCTGAGTGACTCTCTCTCTGTTATTCTCTCTACCAAATAATTTCATTTCCTCTTCTGAATGACTCATCAAAATAAAACAAGAGTAACCAAGTGTTTTTTTAAAAAAAAAAAAATTTTAAAAGGAAAACTCAATCTGAGGATTCCCAACAAGTAGCCCATACGTAACTCATTTCAAGAGAAAAATGGGGGAAAAACAAGGCAGTAGAAATCTCTTTCAAATCCCTTCTATAATAAACATCCAGCTAGTCATTTATATTTACTTTTGATGTAAACTTCCTCTTGACATGTTTGGATTTGTTATTGGATCCAAAGAAATTGCTAAAGACCCCCCTCCACACGTAACTGAAGGTGAAGCATTGTGGGTAGGAAGGGGGTGCAGACACATGTGGCACGTGGAGCATGCATGCATGTATACCATTATTGAGGCATAGTTGTGCAAGTATCATTCTTATTTCGTCGTTCTTGGTGGGTCATATGATGCATGTTGGCAGCCGGTGTAATGGCCTGTAAAAATAAGTTGGCAGCTCATGGCAGACCTGTGGGAGTGGTTCGGCAGTGCTATAAGGTGTTTTAAAAGCCATACCGGAGTCCGAACACTTTTTAACTGGTGAAACCACCGAACCTTGGTATGGCAATCCGGTCCGGTCCGGTTGTTAGAAGAGGGAAACCATCCCTTAGATTGATAGGCCTAGAGATTAAGCCAGTAACCAGATTTACATTTGGAAGCGGTTAGCTTGCGACCCAACCTAGTGGTCCTCTTGTTTTTTATTGAAAAAAAAAGTGGTCCTCTTGTTAGATGACGGAAACCATCACGGGTTGACTAGACACTTTCAATTAGAAAAGGAATTTCTAACCATCAAATGTAAATCTGTGGTGGGGCCCATCATTTTGGAGTCTTTTGATCATTTGAAAAAGCCCTCACCTCCGTGTCCATTTCTTTTTTTTGCTTTTTTTTGCTTTTCTTTTTTTTTTTTCTGACAGAACGTGTCCATTTCATTGGTACCAAGTATTCTTACCTCTTCAGCTTTCTTTCTTCGGACTGCAGCTGTACACCCACGTGTTTTGTCTGTCTTTTGCCTTTGCCCTTTCCACTCTCTCGCTGGTTGTGCTCATTATAGATACGTATGGCTGATGTGGACAATCTGATTCATGCATCACAGCCACAGGTGGTACCTGGAAATAGCCCGCCCTTCTGTCGGTTGCTTTTGAAAATCTCCAGAAGGAAATTCTGTTTTTAGGGGGCAAAAAAAAGAAAAAAAAGAAATTCATAGATGCTAAGTAAACCATTGAACCAACGAATAATTCACAGTTGAGTAACATTCCGTTCTGATTTGCCTTTGAATTTTGCTCATGATCAGGGATTGAAATATGCGAGAGACTTACAACCATGGGAATCGCTGTCAACCTTGTCACTTACCTGCAGGGCACGATGCATATTCCCAGCGCCGCTTCGGCAAACATCGTGACGGACTTCATGGGCACGTCATTCCTCCTCTGTTTGCTTGGTGGCTTCCTCGCCGATTCCTTCTTGGGTCGGTACACGACGATAGCAATCTTCGCGGCAGTCCAGACTCTGGTATGTATACATGTCCTAACTAGCTACTGCTTGCTTCGCTGCGGTGACGTTCAGCAATTGATGGCGATCTATGATTCGCCAATAAAATATATGGCAGGGAACGGGCACGCTGGCGATATCGACAGCAATTCCAAAGCTTCATCCTCCACCATGCAACGAGACAGCCAACCACAAATGCCAACAGGCCAGTGGTTCACACATGGGTATATTCTACCTATCTCTGTATTTGATTGCCCTGGGCACCGGCGGTCTCAAGTCGAGCGTCTCCGGGTTCGGGACCGACCAGTTCGACGACAAGGACGAAAAGGAGAAGAACCAGATGACCTACTTTTTCAGCAGGTTCTTCTTCTTCATCAGCACCGGCACTCTCCTCGCGGTTACGGTTCTGGTCTACATACAGGACGAAGTGGGCCGATCTTGGGCGTATGGGATTTGCTCCATTTCTATGTTTTCCGCAATCTTGCTGTTTTTGTCCGGGACAAAGAAGTACAGGTACAAGAAGAGTGTAGGAAGCCCTGTGGTTCAAGTTCTACAAGTTTTGGTGGCTGCAATCAAGAAGAAAAAGCTACAGCTGCCTTCCAATGTGAATTACTTGTACGAGGATAGGGTTGGGCCAGCTAGAATCAGTCACACGGATCAATTTCGGTAAGTTTCTTTCAGTTGTCAAAGTTAAACTCCAACTCTCCGTTCCATTCAAGGCCGTTGAAATTTACGATTTTGAATTCGGTGGTGGGGCAGTTGCTTGGACAAGGCAGCGATCATCCTCGAAAAGGACAACGAGATGAGCGGTTCATCAGCTCCGAACCCGTGGAAGCTGTGCTCGGTGACTAAAGTGGAGGAAGTGAAAATGATGGTGAGGTTGCTGCCCATCTGGGCCACAACCATCCTGTTCTGGACTACGTACGCCCAAATGATAACTTTCTCCGTGGAACAAGCTGCCACGATGGAGAGATCAATTGGGAGCTTCCGGATTCCCGCAGGGTCCCTCACCGTCTTTTTCGCGGGGGCCATCTTAATCACCCTTGCCGTCTACGACCGCGTTGTCATGCCATTCTGGAAGAAATGGAGAGGAAAACCAGGTTTCAGTAGTCTCCAGAGAATAGCCCTCGGCCTCACCTTCTCCACGCTTGGAATGGCGGCTGCGGCGCTCTCCGAGATGAAGCGGCGGTCGGTGGCAAGAAGAGTCGGCCTCAACTCGACGGACACTCTCCCAATAAGCGTCTTCCTCCTCATACCGCAATTCTTCATGGTGGGTTCGGGCGAGGCGTTCATATACACCGGGCAGCTGGACTTCTTCATCACGCAGTCGCCTAAGGGCATGAAGACGATGAGCACCGGCCTTTTCCTCACCACTCTATCGCTTGGCTTCTTCGTGAGCAGCTTCTTGGTGTCGGTGGTGAAGAGCGTGACGGGAAGCGGAGACGGAGAAGGATGGCTGGCGGCAAACATCAACAGGGGGAGGTTGGATTATTTCTACGGCCTGCTCACCGTTCTCAGCTTCATCAACCTGGGAATATTCCTCATCTGTGCTGCGTGGTACAAACCCAATGAAGTCGGAAAAGCAGCAGATGGCATGGAGATGCAGGATGCGGCGGCCGCCACCGCCGGCGGCGGCGGGAGTGGTTCTTCCGCGGAGGACCGCTGCTAAGTTATTTGTATGCGTCGCACGTGTAGTTTTTTAGGCCCTCATGTGGTTAGTGTGATGATTAGTGGCTCAATTGTACATTTAATGGTTGTCGCATGTCAAAATCGACGTGGTTTTAGCAGCTGTACGAGTGGTCCAAATTAAGTTTGTCAATGAATTAAAGATTATCGAATGGATACTCTAAATTTATATTTGTATTTTTGTAAAAATTGAAATTAAAGCCTATTTAAGAAATGTTTGGTAAGTTGCAAGTGTACTAAAATATAATAAAAAAAAGTTAAAAGTTAAACTTATTAATGATCCTTCTATCTTACATTTTCCATTTATGTTTTTATAGTTTAATTGTTTTTTTTCCACACTTTTCTATATAATTCTTCTATTTATTTCCACTTTATCATAATCACATCAATTACATTATACTGACTCATTTATATCTTACAAACATCTCCTTAGAAATAATATACATGAATAAATAAAATTCATAGTAATATATAATTATTAAAAATAAATAAAATAGATATAATAACCAACAAGAAATTTGATTTTCGCAATGAATTTCATTACCGAAATTGTTGGTTCTACTATGGACTAAGTGAGTGTTTATTAACACTTAAAATTTTTCAATTTAAAAATTTTCACTATTCACAAATATTCTAATTTTTAATTTTTTTTACTTCTTTCTATATAATTACACAATTTTTTACATGATTACTTATATATTTAATTTATTTATTTTAACTTTATTATTTTTACTCTTTGGGTGTGTTTGGTTGAGGGTAAAACTTTTGATGAAAAGTTTTTGAGATAGAAGTTGTCACATTGATAGAAAATGATGTGATATAATAGGAATAATGATGAGAAGTAAAGAGAATAAAATTAAAATAGATAGGTTAGTTGTATAGATAGTTGTGTAGAAATGATTGAAAAGTAGGGTAGTTTGTATAGGAAAATGTGAAAAAATAATTAAAAAATAGAGTAGTTATGGAGGGTGAAAAGTTTTAGATTGAAAAGTTTTGGTTGACATGTTTATATCCTAAACAAACACACCCTTTCTCATTAACTTTACCCTCATATTTCAAAAAAAATTTCATCCAAAATATTATCACTCTCAGAACACAGTATATCTTGTCTCCAATGAGTGTCATCACACACCATCGGCAGTCATTCTGGCGACAAAGACATTGTTGCCAATATATCTATCTTTTGGGAATAAAGGTGACAGTGACCGCGCGTCGTATTGGCTGCCATCTCCCTATGGCGTCAAACAAGGACCACCACAACAACGTCGATCGATGGGCAGTATGCCCAAATCCCCAAATTCAAACTAAGGGTGCCTTCTAACTAAGGGTGTGTTTGGTTGGAGGTAAAACTTTTGATGAAAAGTTTTTGGAGTAGAAGTTGTTAAATCAATAAAAAGTGATGTGATATAATAGGAGTAATGATGAGAAGTAAAGAGAATAAAGTTAAAATAGATAGGTTAGTTGTATGGGTAGTTGTGTAGAAATGATTGAAAAGTAGGGTAGTTTATATAGAAAAATGAGAAAAAATAATTAAAAAATAGAATAATTATGGAAAGTGAAAAGTTTTAGTTGACACTTTTTTACCCTAAACAAACACACCCTAAAACTTTTCAACCCAAAACTTTTCACTCTCCATAACTACTCTATTTTTTAATTATTTTTCACATTTTTCTATACAAACTACCCTACTTTTCAATCATTTCTACACAACTATCCATACAACTAACTTATCTCTTTTAACTTTATTCTTTTAACTCCTCGTCATTACTCCTATTATATCACATTATTTTCTATCAATTTGACAACTTCTACTCCCAAAATTTTTCATCAAAAGTTTTACCTCCAACCAAACACACCTGATATTTTTTTCTTGAGATGTTTTGTAGGCATCAACGTTATTTTCGGGCCAAGTTTGGTAATCATTTTTCATGCTTTTTTTTTTTTTCTTTCTTCTCGGCACGTTTTTCATAAGCAATTTAATATCTTAACTATTTAATAATTTTATTTTTTCAATTTTATTCCTACCGTTCATTTATTTTTCTCATAATCACCTTGCTTATTTCAATTTTATCTACATTATATCAATCATTCATACATTTTTCAAAAAATTTTCTTTTATAATTCTCACATGCTATCGCTATCCCATCATGTAACTACACTACCAACTGCCACTTTAACCACATTGATTAAAAAATTTTTTGATCAACACCATTAAGTGTCGTGCCTCAATGGTACGCGCTTTGGCCCTTTTTTTGCCGACACATTCCCATCTCTGCCAGCTGCGGATGATATTTTACAATTTTTATCCCGTTATCTAGAGGTTTTAAAAATTCATCTATGGGCAGGGGTATTTATAAAAATGTCTCTTTATCTGTTAAGATATTTGATTGTAATATCAAATGTGATGATATATACTCCCAATCAAAAATAGTTTTTTGGTCAACGAACTTATTTATATTACTAAAATCATTTCAATCAAAATGTTCAAAAGTTGACTTAACAACTTTAAATATATTATGGAAATCAAATAATTTTATTATATCAACAATATACTTTATTAGATGACAACCTTGCACAACATTACATTTGGATAAAACATGATAAATAGTTAAACAAATAATTTTAAATGGAATGGATGAATTGAATTCTGATTTCATTATCAAATTGGCCAAAAATAGAGTCATACCATTAAACTAACCCTCTCTATGTAGGTCCCATGGGCTTATTTAACTTCAATGCCAAAAGTGGTTGCCGTTCATACTAGCTATTTCTGTGCCCCCACGTATGAACTTAAAGGTGAAAAAAACGTTCTTAAAAAACAAAGTATATGCATAATAACAAAAAATAGTTCGATTACAAAGAAATAAGAAAAATCTACCCAATCTATCATAAAGAAGTTTTGTCTTCCTTTTCCCAACCAGTGGATGAGTGGAATTCTCTGTCAGTAGATGCGCCAAGAGGATTCGATTTTGAGAGAGAATTATTGTCCAATGTCTTCTCTGATTCCTATTGAAGGTGCCAAGCACTTGCATCGGAACAGGCACCTAATGTTTAATATGATTACCTTATTGAGAAATGGTCAAAAAACTGCAAATCCGTGCTATTGCGATGTAAAGAGGCATCTTAAAGATTTGCCAAGGCTCATGTTTGCGGTCTCAGCAGTTCAACGCATCAATCATATATTAGCTACAGGTTTGCGCGGTGTTAGTTTGCATCTTCTTTACTGTTAATTATCTTGGCCGCCAAATCTTTTCGTTTCCATAATCATTTTTTATTCATTTGTAAATTAAAAAAGGACGGTCCATTTTTATTAATTCATTCTTTTATGAATTTTTTTTTTTGAAAAAAAAAAAAATCGTTAGATGCCAATAAACGAAATTTCAGTGCTCAGGGTCCTGTTATGAGTCCCGGATTTAGCAGTCCAGGAAAGCTGACGGATTAAGTTCGCTGCAAACTCAGATGTGCTTGCGTGTAACATCAAATGCAAAACAAGATAAATATTACTATTTAACATAAAAAGAAAATATTGTTTACAGCAGAAAATTTGTCCTTATTTGCAGACAAATGAATACAGCTATTATGAATTTTTGGCTGCGTATGAAATAAAAATAAATAAAATATTGCACTCAATGCCGCCACTCTGAAATAGTCAGGTTTTTGCAGCCGAATAAATAAATACAACCAAATAAGTATATAGTTGTTTTGCGCCTTTTTTCATCTTTTAAATTTTCTTTTTATTTTTATGTAGACCCCTTGTAGAGTTCCTTTTCGAATCCCTTTTATAATTTTTTTTTTTAAATTTATACAGAGTTATATATATTTTTAAAGTAAAGTACGGAGTTATATCTCATCTTATATTATAATCAAGCTTGATAGAAATATACTAAGCTACCATCTATTTATATAGGAGACAATAAACTCTTGCTTATCTACACAAGAAATTAAAATTCACTATTTTTGAATATACATATTATAATATACAAATAACGTTTACACTTCTATAAATGAAGGTGAAAATTGTAAATTCTTGAAGTTAAGCTATAAAATTTATAAATTTAAAATATAAATTTTAGCATATAAACTAAATACATATGGAGCCACATAAATGAGAAAAAGGAAAAAGATATAAAACAAATTTATGTATTGAGAATTGTTAAATATATATTTGTGGAGTAGGGCTCCCCTACAATATGGATAAATAATTCTATAATAAGTAATCTCCTGCAACTCTCTTCAATTTTAAGATACTAATGACTAATGTAAAATCTAATCTATTATTATATTTAATATTATTTGTTTAGTTAAGAAACTAAGTTTCATTCAAATCAAATATATACATGGGTCACATTTGTTCAAAATATATTCATGTGTAAATTAAGAAAAGTACTTAGATTCATTCACATATATATTAAAATATAATAATACTTTATAAAATTATTTATCTACATGGTAGTGACATTTTGAATATTTTATATGTTGAAAATACTATTTACTGATTAATTCTTTTAGCATTAAATAACTTTATTACGTTAATTTTATATGTTTATAGATAGGGCTCCTATATAGTAATATTAAATAAATGAGAAAAATGCTATGATAATATAAATGATATTAAATATAATAAATTTTTCATTAACCATTAAGATATTAAAAATAAAGAAAGAAAATATCATAACCTTGCTATACGCAATCAAAATAATAATCGACTTTGATGCAATGAAGCCGGCTGCATGGTTGTTGGCCTGGCTGGCTTCACAGGACCATGCCGCAATAAAGGGTGTGTTTGTTAATGAGTAAAAATTGTCAAGTTAAAACTTTTCAATCTAAAACTTTTCACTCTCCACAACTACCCTATTTTTAAATCATTTCTTCACATTTTTCTATACAGTTATTCTACTTTTCAATCATTTTTATACAACTAACTACACAACTAATCTATCTATTTTAACTTTATACTATTTACTCTTCATCATTACCCTTATCATATTACATCATTTGACAACTTCTACTTTCTATAACTTTTTCACCAAAAGTTTTATTCATTACCAAACACACGCACATTGGATACATTAACATTTGTTCTAGTGGTTTATAGGTACCGATCAGTCGAGCATCAACGATGTATCATCCACCAGTCAGAAACTACAGTACATGTGGTTGTCTTATCGCAATGTACTTAGCCCATTCATGCGTCATTGCGTACTGTGATAGAACATGACCATGATGTTTAGGATATTGACATCCGCAAATAGGACCGCAATGAGATGATGTTTCCGAAGACCAAGATGAGTGGTCGAGATCAACCATCATTCTTCCTGTAGGAAATGAAATTGATGACGTGTTAGGATAGAGCTAGGAGAGGATGGAATTAAATCACATTCATTTCTTATCAAAAACAAAAAAAACAAAAAGCACATTCATTTCGAATAAACGTAACTTTCATGGCGGGGCTCACGGTCATTCTCCTTCTATTCTTGGAAGGTAGACATGTTAGCCGGTACATGGCAATTTCAATTATTCATGGAGGGGGCCATTTTCTTTCTATTTTTGGTTGGTTGGGCCAACCGTTGTTGCCTCCATAATTGGATTAAGGTCAACTAATAAAATTCGGTTTAAGGGAAAAATTATGAGATTTTCTAAACTACTAACCCTTTTATATTACATATTTAACTTATTTAAAAAAAATTCCTACATTATGTGAGGGTTACGAATGTGCTTAAATGTAACATGAGCTGTCATAATGTATATAAATACTCATAAAAAATAATAAATGAATTAGTCAAGGATTAAGCTTGTAGAACTCACTTAAGTCATCAATATGCACAACTTATTTACAATCCATAAAATAAAAAAGTTAACATTTTTATGAATATTTCAAATGTGTTTTGGAAATGATAAAATTTTTAGTGTAAAAGTTTTTAAAATAAGAGAAAATGATACGATATGATATGATGTGATAAAAGTAGCGATAAGGAGTAAAGTTAATAAAATTAAAATATGATAGATTAGTTATACGAGTAATTATGTAGAAATTATTGAAAAGTATAATAGTTATATAAGAAGATGTAAAGAAATAGTTAAAAAATATGGTAGTTATGGAGAGTAAAAAGTTTTAGATCGAGTGTATATTTAGGAAATTACAAAATTTTGGGATGAAAAGTTTTTAGTATAAGGGTGTGTTTGGTTGAAGGTAAAACTTTTGATGAAAAGTTTTGGGGGTAGAAGTTGTCAAATTGATAGAAAATGATGTGATATAATAAGGGTAATAATGAGGAATAAAGAAAATAAAGTTAAAATAGATATGTTAGTTGTATGGGTAGTTGTGTAGAAATGATTGAAAATAGGGTAGTTTATATAAAAAAATGTGAAAAAATAATTAAAAAATAGAGTAGTTATGGAGATGAAAAGTTTTGGGTTGAAAAGTTTTAGTTGACATATTTTGGCCCCAAACAAACACACCCTAAAAGTTTTTAAGATGAGAGAAAATGGCTTGATGTGATAGGGGTAATGACAAGAAGTAAAGAAAATTAAATTAAATTAAATGAGTTGATTGTATGGGTAATTATATAGAAATGATTAAAAATTATAAGAGTTGTATACGAAGATGTAAAAAAAATAATTCAAAAAGAAGTTTTTTGTGGAAAGTTAGAAGTTTTAATTTAAAAACTTTTGAGTGTAAATAAATGTATTTTAAAAATTCTAATTTGAAAAATTTTTAGTGTAAACAAATATGCTCTTAGTTTATAAGTTATCCATAATTATTAGTAATATATTGAATGAAGCGAATCTTTCTTTGTAATCTTTTTGTTGGGTATCTATGTACTTTCTTGATCACAAAAGGTAGGCTAGCACATGAGGTTTTTCCCTTAGATTTATAACTGAACACACAACTCTTTCTACAACCGACGTGTGTTTAATATTTAACAATGAACCTGTTTTCTCATCTCTTGGGTAGAATTATTTCATCCTTAGCTCTCATACAAGTGGTTGGAGAGTTGTTTTTTCCTCTTGAGCATTTCGTATGACGATGATTTTACAAGGACTTCTCCGCAAAGGCTGATCCAGGATCATTGTTCCGAAAGATTTGGAGAAAGAAAATCTGTGGATGCACATATATAGACGGCGAATCAAAGTCAACAATGGTCATATCGATTTTGTGCACGCTCGATCAGCCACACCTTTTAGCTAGCAAGGCAAGACATGATCTTACTTTTCTGTCCCCATCATGGAGGGGGTCGCCGATGCCATACATATGTGATGCGTTTGATATTCTAGCTATCTCTGATATAAATCCTTTCGAATATTCAACTCTGGTATATGCTTTTAAAAGCTTTCTTCAAAGTTCAAATATAAATGCTAAAAAACTTTCTATCAGAATGTTCTTATTATTAGTGGGCTGTAGAGACTTTCCATGTTATTCTCTCACTGTAGTTTAGAGCTGACAAGCTAGCAGATGAGAGTAGCGCACTGGGCCCACTTCGTCTTTTGATCGGTGCTTGCATGCATGAGCACTTGTTTGGTCCGAAATTCTTGGCTGACAATACAGATCGAAACAATTATTTGTAGAGAGGTTGAAGGGATTTGAAAAAGGGAAATAAATGCATGGCGGCCTTGTCCCTCGAACGGTCGCACGCCACTCGTATGTTCCCCGGAAGCATCAAGCCAGAGAGACATTCTCCTAGTTAGCTATAGCTAGTGACTGATTTGTGCGAGAGCAACGTAGACGCCAGTTGGTAGACTTGCATTTCGTTGGCCCTCATGAATTGACATCTAAGAATGACGGTAGCACTTGATATAAATTGGCCCACGGAATACATAATCAGATTGGAATTTCTCGACCACTCCCACCCTAACCAATGTTAAAAATTCAAACGAGCCTCTTTTTGTTTTCTGTTTATCTTGCCTCAATATTTTGAACACTGTACTCTGCTTTATTCTCCCACATGCATGAAAAATTCCAAATTCGATCATTCCATCATTTGATTTTGCCTAGTATTTAAAAAACTTTAAAAATTAAATAGAGTTAAAGACTTTAATTTCCACTATAATGACTCCTTGCCAGCCGCCCTCCATAGAAAAGTGAAATAGGAATTCCTGACTCCATATCATGAGAATTACAGTGTTATGAAAGTGGAACCTCTTTCTCAACTTTTTAAAAGATGGCATGCATTATTCAAGACCAACCAATCCTCCATTGATCCCTGCAATTGGTCCTCCATCAAATGAAGCCAACGGCATCTAGCAATCATGGCCCACGGGATCATATATTGCTTTGGAAAGCGAGGATGACTAGCACGACATCTTATACATGCACTTGCTATTAGGGGTGTTAATGGTCATCATCAACCCGCTTGTCCAACCCATTTATATATGGGTTTGGGTTGAGATTTTTGAATAAATGAGTTATAATCTG
The DNA here is from genome assembly GCA_030490835.1 of Annona cherimola. NCBI lineage: Eukaryota > Viridiplantae > Streptophyta > Magnoliopsida > Magnoliales > Annonaceae > Annona > Annona cherimola. Next base: position 5,128,635 of record CM059977.1, on the reverse strand, counting down.
CAAACCCGTTTAACAATTTAATTAAATAAATGGATTAGGGTTGAGGTTTTATAACCCGTCAACCTGTTTAGTTACACATATAACCTGTTCAACCCGTTTAATTCATTCAACCCATTCAACTCGCTTAACTCATAAAAGTTATATATATATATATATAGGATTCTGTTCCGGTGCAGCGTCACTGCACCGGAACAGCGGTGCAGTGGCCCCAAAATGGGGCCCACATGATCATGAAATCATGATCTACTCCACCCATTGTATTTAGAATAATGTATTCTATAATCATACCAATTTTCATCCCAATCAGATACTTTAAAGTTGTTATTTACATTAAATTATTTTATTAGGTTGGATTTGTACCATTTTCAGATGGGGCCCATATACATATCTGATTGGGATGAAAATTGGTATGGTAATAGAATACATTATTCTAAATACAATGGGTGGAGTAGATCATGATTTCATGATCATGTTGGCCCCGTTTTGGGGGCACTGCACGGCTGTTCCGGTGCAGTGACGCTGCACCGGAACAGGTCCCATATATATATACCCCTTGGTTATTTTTCTTCTCTAAGTCTTCCTCCAGTCACCTAATTTTTATTTTTTCACTGCTGCCTTAATTTGATTTTCCTGTTACTGCCCTATTTCCATTTCTCCTAAGCCGAAAACACCCCCTCGTCTCTCCCTGTGAAATCATCATTTACTAGAGTCTACGCTTTCAGATTATTTGTTATACAACCCGTTAACAACCCACTAACCCGTTTATTAAACGGGTTGTAAATGGGTTAGAGTTGAGGTTTTTTGCTGTACATGCACTCGCTATAGATCATACTTAAACCCAATTGATTAGATTTTCAATCCTGCAAATACTCATACAGGAGAAAATGATGCATGATCTTAAAAAAGTAAAAAGTATGAGACCCAAGATGTAATGAATTGGACCCGGTTTTATATTCCAAAAGCTCTTAATTTTTTTATGTTGTCACAAAATCAACAGCCCTGGAAGTAGCTGTCTTATAGGACTTTGAATCCTGGACTTGGAGAACTCATGCCCAGGCGTATGCCACCAGACTAAAGTACGGTCATGCCAAAGTCCTTTTCTTTGATGAAAAAATTTCTTAATTAAATACATAAATATTTTTACATCAAAAATACATAAATATTTATTATTTATATCCAAAAATTTGCTTTACCACCAAATTATATTTGGTGTTTTTTGCAAATTTTCTTAATTATAAATTAAGCCGACAATCTATATATTTGCAAAAATAACTTTGTATGTTTGCATATTTTGTGAAATTGATGAAATATACTCATTAGATTATTTTTATAAGTTATTTTTGCATATTTTGTGAAATCGACGAAATATACTCACTAGATTATTTTTATAGGGGCATGATCATCTATGGCTGGCCTAAAATTGGTAGAATTTAGGCCGGCCCAAAAATACATTTTGTATTTTTAAAATTTTTTTAAAACAATCAATCTAGATGAATTTCATCTATAAATCAATTTTCACTATAAGAAAATGCATTTCGCTAACCCTTATTAGCAAGAAAAATATTTATTGACAAGAAAAATGCATACGTAAGGAAAATATTCTTGCTTATGATGATGCTTTTATAGATAAGAAATTTTTTTGCTTATAGTAGCACTTTTATAAGTAAATTTTTTTTCTTGTAATAATATCTACCGACCAAAACAAAACTTCCTTACTTAAACACAAAAATCATAAACTATTGATGACTAAATTTCTGTAGAATAATTACTATATGGAATGTGCCACAAATTAGTAGCAACAAGGTTTTCTTTAATAACCAAATATTGACCTTTTTCCAAGAAAATTTTTCTTGCCAAAAATTAAAGATTTTGTAGTGTTTTATTATTTTTGGATACGTATAGGTATTCTTGTAATTTTCAAGGGTGGAAAATGACTTGAAACTAATTAAAATACTCTTTTGTTTTCAAATCTAAAAAATACCTACACATCTCTAAAAAAGATAAAAATTAATTTATAAATTAAATACAACTAGATTGATAGTTTTATAAAATTTTAAAAAATAAAAAATATATTTTTTAGGCAAGCCATAGATGAATCCCATTTGTAGCCGATCACAAATCATCACTCCACTATTTTGTAAATATGCAAGAACATGAGGTATAATTTGCAATTGGCAAACTTATAAGTTCAGTTTACAAAAAGAACGCATAAAAAAACTTTACAAAAAGAAAACCACTAAGGTAGTACCAATTGTGCAACTTTGTTTACCAAATTCGAATTTACTACAATTTTAAAATTAACTCTATTTGTAAAATTTAAACTATTATTCTAATTTAATTCTATTTATAAAATTTAAACCTTAACATTATTTGTGTGGATCACATTTGGATTGAAAGTTGTGTTAACAAATTTTCATTTTTGTTAAGAATAATAAGTTTAAAATTTAATATGAATATATAATAACAAAAAATCATGTATGAAAAAATAATAATAAATAGGAAAAATTCCATATAGTAATCCATGAATTTTTCCTCTAATTCCATTTATACCCATGAATTTTTAAAAATTTCTTTTATAACCACAAATTTTTATCCTTATTCCACTTATACTTATGTCATTAGAGATCCATTAAATGGTCGCTAGCTCTCCTGTAAAATGACGAATATGCCAAAATTTTAATGTAATTTAAGATAATTTTTCTTAAATTTAAAATTTCATATTCAAATACTATATGATTTATAATTGTAGAATTACTAAAAATTCATTATAACATGACTTTTCAGCTATAAAATCATAAGTATAGATGGACATATTCATCATTTCTAAAGGCAATACCTCACCCTTGAGGTGTCACGAATAGGGTCTACTAAGTCAAAGTTGATAATACTATAATAATTAAAACCTCCCAAGATGGAAATAGATAGTAAGATGCAAAACTATGTAAATTTAACTAATACATCTCAAGTCCGCTTCTCATAGAGTCATTATTCATATTTAATTTCTATCATCAATACAAAAAGAATTATAAGGTTATTTCAATAAAATCTAAACTTCTTTGTCATTTGCCTTATTAGTTTTACCTTTTTCCCACATTGATAAAGGCTCTTTTTTAGCCAGGTATCTCTGTGTTTCTACTAAAAACAAAACTATTTGAGCTGAAAGCTCAGTAAGTAAATATATAATTTTACTAAATTCATTTTGTAATCATTTTAATTTTTTAAAAATAGACACAGCATATATATTGTATTTTATGCACTACAAATTCTAATTTATAAAAAATTAAACATCTTGATGCATATGCATACCTATGTCAATTCTAAATCACGCATTCACACTGCAGACATTGTCATTTGCATGTGCTCGCGTACAACTGTACTACACATTCGTGATCTAATTCATCTTCTTTGGTAGTTCTAAGGTCACTACCTAGGTACTACTATACTGCTTTACTTCTTGGCTGCAAAGCCCAATATGCAACTATACACTATGCTCATGCACTATGATTAATGCACCACTTAGATTCATTATTTAACATGATTAAAGATATTTTAAAATAATCATGCTTATATTTGAATAAACCAACCTGAAAGAAAAGTCCTGAACTTAATAAATATCATATTTCATAACAAATCATAATATCAAACATAATATTTTCAAATTCATACATTGGTAAAAGTTTACTTACCTTTAAGTAACTTTTAAACTTTCTTTTTTCAATATCTTGGAGTAGTATCAAGTCTCTCTCCCTAATTTTTATCACAACATGTTCATTATTACATCTTTTTTTTCATAATTATTACTTAAAATGACTTTTTCTAAAAAATTTCATAATTTTATTTGGTCAAAATTAATTTTTCTCCTTCTTATTCTTAGATTATTTCACCTTAAAATAACCTTATTTCTTATTATTTGCAGAAAAATATAAATTTGAACTCATATACTTCTTTAAATACTTACTTTAAAATTTTCATAAATTTTCATAATTTTTTTAGTATCACATCTTTAATTAATTTTATTTCTTATTATTATTTTCATAATCATAAGTTTAAGCTCACTTAAGCTTTCAAATACTAACTTTATTTTTTCCAATTTTTCTATTTTTTATTATTTTCTTGGCCGGCCGACTGGCCGGTCGCCTGCGCTGGCAGCTAGCCGCTGGTGGGCCGTTGTAGGTGGGTCATTTGATGGGCTGGGTGAAAGTGGGCTTGATGCTTGCTTGGAAGTTCGGCTCGCTTGTTTATGTGGGCTAAACTTAGTTTTGTGAGCTTGGGTTATGGCTTTTACTAAAAAAACTTTACTTCTGGGTTTCGTGGGTCACAGGGCCCTTGCTAGATGGGCTTAGCCCAGTAGCCCAAAAGTATTTTGTTTTATTTATTTATTCTCAACGGTCCGTGTTCTCCAAATAAAAATGTCTTTTTATCTGAAATTTTTAGAGTAAGATTATAATATTATGTTTTATAATCCGGATGGTTCGTTTCTCCAAATAATATCTCTATCATAAGATTTAACACAAGGGATTTAATAAATGGTTAAAATTAAATATCGCTTCAAATAGCTATCTAAACTAATTTTTGACAAAATCTATTCATCATACACACTGAGAAATCTCTTAAATAATGTTTGTAACGAGTTAAATAAGTATTTTTATATCTGTATTTTCCTATAATTATTTTTTTGTATTTTATTCTTAACATACATATTCACCACTTCACATTATGTGTAAAAATTACTATATCAGAAATTCTATAACTTTGATCAAGTTGAAATTTTGCAAGTAATCTAAATAAATAATTTTCTTGTTATTGTACAGTCAAAATTCTCTAATCATATCCGAAAATATGTTTATTTCATTATATCATATTTTCTACTCTTTATTTGCTACTCTTCTTTGAAATAAGTAAAATTGCAATACCAAAAATTTCAATAACACTCTTGATACTAATTAACCATGCTAGAAATATTATGAACAGATTAAATTTGAGAAATGAGTTGCATATGTTGTAAAATGAATGAGATTAACAAAAGAAAAATTCTACACAACGTACCTTCAAAAACTCCTTCGTCCTTCCTTCTATTTGTCTCATGCACAGTTTCTCTCCTTTGAACGACGCAAACTCACATCTCATTCTCCCTCTTCTTATACTAATGGAGTTGTTAAATGGCTAGGATTAATTGTCATAAATCCCACCATTTTTTAAATATATTTATTTAAAATGGCTCTTCTCCTTTGACCATGTTCGTTACACTAAAAAAGTTAATGGTCTCTTTGATAGAGTCACAACGGCGTTAGTATAAATGAAGCTAAGATGAAAATTCATGAGTATGAGAAGAAATTTTGAAAATCCGTGGGTATGTAAGGAATTTGCCCTAATAAATAGCTTAACTAAATTTTAAAATAGTAATGTAAATTTTGAAATAAAATAATGGAAGAAATCCAATAATAATAAAAGTAAATAATATAAATATAAACATAGATGAAATTAAAAAAATTAATTTGCCTATGACATAAGTTCAACATGATAAACATGTATTTAAGCGTAAATATAAATAATATAAAATATGTAAATATGAACAAATATTGTTTAGTTGTTAGGTATATAATATAATTTATATTAAATATAATTAGTTGTTATGTATATAATATAATTTATATTAAGTATAATTAGTTGTTATGTATATAATATGATTTAGATTAAGTATAATTAGACGAAGTCTGCCTTGGGTTTATTTGAATCCTAATCTCATTTACAAATCAGGATCATTTCTTTGGGCTTAGCTAAATCTTTAAAGTGGCTCGAGTTCTAAAAATTAAGACCCAAATATGGTCAATCCAGCCCAATGTGCCATGGGGAGAGAAAACCCATAATCAGACCCCGGAACCTTCCAGACGTGCATGATGGAGATGAACATAACTCCATGTATTGCAATAGCTGTGCATTGCTGATTATTTTTTCTTGTAGTGCTATCTGGTGCATTAGAAAACGTGTAGTGGAGGGCCAGAGCTGGGGGAGGGGGACTTGGAACCCTGCCTATAAAAACGGAACATACTCTGACAGAGAAAACACAAGTGAGAAGCAGGAAGAAAGAGCTGCTATTTTCTATAGAATTTTCTCGGTTTTTCGACTTCCCTTGGCTAGTGAGGCATTGAACATGGTATGGTTTCTCATGGCGGCATAGTCGGAACTAGGCGGAGAGTTAGGGGGCAATTAACCTCCTGAATTTTGAAAATTAAAATGTACTCCTTGAAAATTTTTAAAACTTTTGCCATAAATCATAATAATCATAATATAATTCATTTTAACATGGTCGCGCACTCTTCAAATAATATTATGCTCCATCTGTATGTAAAATTGCCCTCTCTTTCCAAAGGTCCTATTTACGCCTGATGTTGAGCTAACATTATTCTCTCCAATTAATTTTCTTGTATCAATGGTTTTGTTTTTCCCACTTTTGCATTTTTTGGATTGATCATAGGATGGGGAGATGGATTTTGCTGTGGAGGATTTTGTGGACTACCGCGGATTTCCAGGCGATAGAACCAAAACGGGGGGTTGGGTCTCGGCTGCTCTCATCCTTGGTCTGTTTTTCTCTCTTTCCGTTACTCCTTTCTTCCCGAATGCTCTCATGATTCTCCTCCACTTATAACTGACACGTCAAAACTGGTAACCAGACTCATACCCAGAAAGAAAGAAAAAAGAAAGAAACGAAGGAAGGAGAATAAAAATTAATATTAAAAAAAAAAAATTCAGGGTGCTGAAAGTCTGTTTTCTAACTTCCTTGAAATCTGTCATATACTCATACCTTGTGTGAATCCGCAGAAGGCTATCACTTCTTATTCGAAATCACCATTTGAGGCCAAGCATGCATAAATAATTGCACCCTGGATGCAAAGACTTGTGTGCTTTTGTATACACGTGTGGCATGTAAAGCATTAACATGCATGTGTGCGATTATAGATGCATGGTTGTGAGTGCGTCTGTCATCAAATTAAGACTTAAAGAGGGGTCGCTTCCGCAAACGGCTTAGGTGGGATTGTTACTTTTATTTCGGAGACCCGAAGTGATTCCGTCTATTTTTACAACCTTGCCGATTATTACTTTATATTCAACATAACTTGCTTAGCTAAGACATCAGTTTCATCCAAATAAAAAATTTACATTTCCATGTAGTAATTATATTTTAAATTATTTCAATGTTGAAAATATAATTTTAAACTTAATATTTAGTTTCAAACTATTTTATTACATTAGTTTTACACGTTTGTCTTTGAGAACCATACATAATAATATTGATAAATAAAAATTTTCATGATAATATAAATGATGTTAAATAATAAATGAATTGAATTTCTTATCAATCATTAAATTGAAAAAATTGTATACAATAAGTTGAACTCTTTATGCTATTTCAAAAATTACACAGTACGTAAAATTTAAAATAAATTTTACACCATTATGGTGAAAATCATAACAATTAAATGATGTTAATTAAAAATATGTTAGAAAAATTTTGATCGTATATGTTTTTAGTAAGCAAAATCGTGATAAGATATATATAATCTCAAAAATTATCTATTTTTATCCGGATGAATATAAAAAATTATCTAGATGAATCTAAAAAAAATTATATTTTTGAAAGTATTGTGCATCCTTTTTTATTCTAAATATGTAAATTTTACTTAGTTAAGATTATATAAATATTTAATTTGTATGATTTTGCCTGTAAACAATTCAAATTGTGTTTCAAATGACATGTATGTGAAGTCTTGGAAATAAGGGCGTGTCTAAAAATTTTGGGGAAATTTTTTTTTTTAAAAATGGGAAAATAATATGACATGTAAAAAAATACAGAGGAGGTAACTGGCTCGTAACTAGCTGCTTTTTGGCAACGTGCTGGTGACTTTTCCCCGTGTAAAGCTTTGTAAAAGTGGGGGAGCAGTAGTTAAGATGAATGTGCGGAAAACCGAAATTCCCACGTTTTCCCGGGCACTTTATAAAGAATTAGTTTGTTACTTTAATTACTCAAATATTTTACTTTTTCTTTTTAACCCTGCACTATATATAATCATTTTTTATGTAACTACCTTTTTTTATTCCTACTTCATTAATATCATATTGCTTTACTTTTGAAATTTTGGCAGGGCCATCATTTTGACTTCTTTGATCATTTGAACAAAGGCCCTTACCTCCATTAACATCATTGGCCTCCATTTTAGAAAATGTGAAGTTCTTCCAACTTGAGCCATCTTTCTTCCAACCAAAGGTCCGCGAATTTTATCTGTTTTTGCCCTTTTCCTCTGCCATGTTGATTCTTCCCACGACAGAAGTTCGAATGGCTGATGTGCATACCATCCATGCAAAAAATAAAAATGCCCTACGCTCGTGGTCCTTCGAAATAGTGGGTTACATTCGAAATGTCTAACACAAAATTCTGTTCATGAACAGAAAAAAAAAAAGTAAAAGAAATGGTTGAACATTTGATTTATAGTTGAGTAATATACCGTTCTGATTTTCTAGTTTTTGAGTTTTGCTCTTGATCAGGGATTGAAATATGCGAGAGACTTTCAACCATGGGAATCGCTGTCAACCTTGTGAGTTACCTGCAGGGCACGATGCATATTCCCAGCGCCGCTTCGGCAAACATCGTAACGGACTTCATGGGCACGTCATTCCTCCTCTGTTTACTTGGTGGCTTCCTCGCCGATTCCTTCTTGGGTCGGTACATGACGATAGCAATCTTCGCAGTAGTCCAGACTCTGGTTTGTATATGTGTACAAGTTCTAACTAGCTACTGCTTTCTTCGCTGCGGTGACGTTATGGTGATCGATGATTCGGCGATGCAGGGAACGGGCACGCTGGCGATATCGACGGCAATTCCAAAGCTTCATCCTCCACCATGCAACCAGACAGCCGCCCACAAATACCAACAGGCCAGTGGTTCACATATGAGTATATTCTACCTATCTCTGTATTTGATTGCCCTGGGCACCGGCGGTCTCAAGTCGAGCGTCTCCGGTTTTGGGACCGACCAGTTCGACGACAGGGACGAAAGGGAGAAGACCCAGATGACCTACTTCTTCAGCAGGTTCTTCTTCTTCATCAGCACCGGCACTCTCCTCGCGGTTACGGTTCTCGTCTACATACAGGACGAAGTGAGCCGATCCTGGGCATATGGCATTTGCTCCATTTCTATGTTTTCCGCAATCTTGCTGTTTTTGTCCGGGACAAAGAAGTACAGGTACAAGAAGAGTGTAGGAAGCCCTGTGGTTCAAGTTCTTCAAGTTTTGGTGGCTGCAATCAAGAAGAGAAAGCTGCAGCTGCCTTCCAATGTGAATCGCTTATACGAGGATAGTGTCGGACCAGCTAGAATCAGTCACACTGATCAGTTTCGGCAAGTTTCTTACTTCCCAAAAGTAAACCCTAGCTCTACAGGTAGATGTTAATGATTTTGAATTTGGTGATGGGGCAGTTGGCTGGACAAGGCAGCGATCATCCTCGAAAAGGACAACGAGATAAGCGGTTCATCAGCTCCGAATCCATGGAAGCTATGCTCGGTGACTAAAGTGGAGGAAGTGAAAATGATGGTGAGGATGCTGCCCATCTGGGCCACGACCATCCTGTTCTGGACCACGTACGCCCAGATGATCACGTTCTCCGTGGAACAAGCTGCCACCATGGATAGATCGATTGGGAGCTTCCAGATTCCTGCAGGCTCTCTCACCGTCTTCTTCGTGGGAGCCATCTTGATCAGCCTCGCCGTCTACGACCGCATCGTCATGCCTTTGTGGAAAAAATGGAAAGGAAAACCAGGTACGGGCAAGTTGGGCTCGTAGACGGAGATTTCTCCTTAAGAACTATTTCATTGCACTGATATTTACGTTACGTTATATTGATCAAAGAAAGTTCACAGGTTTCAGCAATCTCCAGAGAATAGCCATCGGCCTCAGCTTCTCCACAGTTGGAATGGCGGCTGCAGCGCTGGCCGAGATGAAGCGGCTGTCGATGGCCAGACGAGTCAGTCCCCAGTCGACTGAAAGTACTCTCCCAGTAAGAGTGTTCCTTCTCATACCGCAGTTCTTCATGGTGGGCTCTGGAGAGGCGTTCATATACATGGGGCAGCTGGACTTCTTCATCACGCAGTCGCCCAAGGGCATGAAGACGATGAGCACTGGCCTGTTCCTTACTTCTCTCTCCCTCGGCTTCTTCACGAGCAGCTTACTGGTGTCGGTGGTGAAAAGCGTGACGGGAAGCAGAGGCGGAGAGGGATGGCTGGCTACAAACATCGACAGCGGGAGATTGGATTGCTTCTACGGCCTGCTCACTGTTCTCAGCGTCGTCAACCTGGCCATCTTCCTCTTCTGTGCGGCTTGGTACAGACCCAGTGAAGTTGGGGAAGCGACAGGTCTTGTGGAAATGCATGCTGAGGCGGCGGCGGTTGCTGCTGCTGCTGCTGCTGGGAATGGTTCGGAGGATAGCTGCTAAGAGATTTGTGCGTTTATGACTGTTGTATGAAATGGTCTGTTTGTGGTTCATGACTGGTGTATTAAATGGTTTGTTTGTATTGTCTTGGGTCCTTTGATTTGTGTGGGGACCTGTAGTTCAAGTATCCTATGAAAGGGTTCGTTGCATGTCCAAATTGATTTAGTTTTGGTAGAAAAAGCAGCTGGTCCAAAGTCCACGAATATTCTGAATTTAATATTTCTCTTTTCTCTAAAAAATTATTTGGATTTTTGCTGTATGAATTGTCAGTGATATCAAAATTTATTTAGATTTTAATAAAATTTGAATGATAGACTAAAAACTTTTTCAAAAGATATAAAATTGGCATTTTTCTGAAATAAACAGGATAATTTGAAAATATGCCTACAAGGTTATAACATAATTGTAAATAAATACACTTAATTTTAAAACTTATAAATAACTCTATATAGTTTGACCATTTGTATCAATATCAGTCATTTGAAACAAGAGCAATCACGGTAACCGTGTGGGTTACATGCGTTTATATGATATTATCAAAAATTTATAAATATATTTAGAATTAGGGTCATATATTTGAAATTTAATTATCTAAGAATGTTGTATCCCAAAAAAAATCCATTGGTTAGTTTTTATTTTAAAAATAATTCATATTTAAAAAATCTTCAGTACGTTGTATAAAAAATTCATAATATATAAGCTCGTATCACAAAAAACCCCATTTTATTGGCTAGTTCTCACGTTAAAAATAATTAATACTTAAAAAATCTTGAGTACGTTATATGAAAAATAAAAATGTTAAAAAATCTAAGTTGTTTTATTTTCAGGCATTTTTTTATTAGTATTATACAATGTGATATTTTCAAAGATTTTTTCCATGGAACTAATCCCACCCCACGTGCACTTTCCCTTGCATGTTCTTAGGATACGTTTAGTAACTGTGTTTTGGGTTTACTATATTTTTTCCTCATACATTCTTATAATAGTTTAATATTTTAACTATCTAATAACATCACTTTTTCCAACTTTATCTTATACTCTAATTATTTTTTACCCCTACTTTTTTGTTTCAACTTTACCCTTGTATTCTAATAATTTTTTATTAATTATTCTATTTATTTCAAATTTTTTATATTTATATTTATTCTAACTTTACTCCAGTATTATAATAATTTTTTCTTACAACTACTTTAATTATTACAATTTTGCCTGTATTATATCATGTCACTTATGCAATTTTTGAAAAATGTCCTTTCTCACCTCCTACACTTTCCCAAGTAACTTTCACATTCTCAGTGTACTGCAGCACTTTGTTTTGTCCAAGTCCACGTTCCATCCTAATCTAATACGAGTCTCACAATCGACACAACCAGGCGCCCATCGGCCATCAGCCTAAGGACCAATACCACCTTTAATTACTTTCGCACTTGGAGAGACTAGCCAGCCATCCAATCCGCGATTGACGCTTTTATAAGTCATCCAATCCACAGTTCAAAAACAGCTGAGCCATCGCAATCGTTTTTTTTAAACAATGCCTCGTCATTTGAAAAGTTGCCGTGGCTTCGAGTGTCGTGACTGGAAATGAAGTTGCTGCCGTGCTACCGGGTAACATCACAAGCGTTAGCGACAGCTGCCAGAAGGCCCACATTCATCGTCGCCAATATGCTGAGGTGCTGCATTGTTGCCATGTCGATAATATCGACCATATCATCGGCGATCCTATGTTTTTTTTTTTGTGTAACCGGTAAATTAGCAAATCGGAAAACGATTTTATAAAATTTACATCGAAATCGAGGTTATCTCATAATATCGGTAAAATGGGCTACGGAAACGATTTTATCAGGCAACACTCGATTTCGAGATCGACAGAAAATGTAGAATAGTGTTACCATGTCAATAATTCAGTGGATTGGTTCCTCGTGTGGCTTTGCATAGTATTTATCGATTTTGGGCCGGTTTGAAAATGGCAGTCGCGACAGCTAATGGGTTCTGCAGCTTCTGTTGCCGAAAATCGTTGAGGCTCTCGATTAAAGAAGATAAAAGAGTATCTGGCGATGCTCCAGTGGTGCACATGTATTATCAGTTCACATGCGGTCCTCATTTAAATGGTGAGGATGAAACATGATAGGTTTTTTAAAAAAAAAAATTATTATTTATAGAAGCTAGCAACTAAGGGTAGAGACATTATCATCTTTCTTTCGTGTTTGATAGAGGCTCGAGCGGTCAGCTGTCTTAGCTTCCTTTCCTGGGAATCAATCGTCAAATCTTTGTCGTTGAAATGAGATGATGGGTGTGGCATACAAAGAATGCCAACTTTTTTGTTTTTCACATGCAAACACCATGACGTGTTTGATTTTTGTTGCGTTCTTGTTGTTCTCTCTCTCTCACTTTTTTTTTTTTTTATTCTTGTTGTTCTTGGTGTGACATGCTTTTTGAAAAAAGGAATTCTCTCTTCTTCTTCTTTTTTTGACGGTTTATTGGTTCCTTACCAAGGATTTCATGATAGAAGTGACTGTGTACTCATCAAGAATAGCAATTTTTTTTTTTTTGGTTTTTTCTCTTCTTTTCTTGGTCAAATGTTTATTTGTCTTAATTATCTTTTGCAAAGTTAAATCTATTTATTTGTACCAATCTTATCTTGTATTGGAAGCATATTTGAAAACATAGAAAGACATAGCAAAAAAATTGAAAAAAAAATGAAGAAAGAAAACTAATAATTTCATATGACAAGATAGTTAATGATTAAAAATAAAATAAATACTACGGAAACTGGTTAAACTGCTTCTGCGAAAATAAAAAATATTAATTAAAAACTAGATAATAAATATTATTTGAGAATTTTAGTTGTTTCTGTTACAATACTAGTGTAGCTTACCTCAAAACTTTATATGTGTCATTTAATTATTATGTACTCCTACCATTTTTATATTTTTTGAATTTTTCATTTTGTCAATAAATTTCTTTTGCAAATTTAATAATATCTCCAGTAAAGTACTTTTATCTTTTTCTATCCAACGGATAAATTGCATTTCGCCAATTCTAACAAAATTTTGATTTTTGTCAAATAAAACTTCCTTACAAAGATTAAATTTGGTTGTTAAAGAAGATTTTAGCTACTAGTAATTTGTGGCATATTCCATATAGTAATAATTTTAAAAAAAATTGTTACTAATATTTCATAATTTGTGTTTAGGTAACCAACTTGTGTTTCATTGCAAAAAATACTATTATAAGCAAGAACAATTTTTCTTGCCGAAAGTATCATCATAAGCAAATATATATATATATATATATATATATATATATATATATTTCTTACTTATAAAAGCATTATGTAAGTAAAAAATTTTCCTTACACATATATTTTTCTTGCTAATAAAGAATTTTCTTACTAATAAGTGTTCAAAAATATTTTTTCTTACAGTGCGAGGTGAACACTGATCAGTGTACTACTAATTTCTTATTAATAGCAACGAAGAATTTTGTTGCAATTGCGGCTTTTTTTTTTACATCATGATGTGCTCTATTAATTCCGTACTAATAAGTGTGACTACATCAACTAGTTTTGTTAAAAAATTCAAGCCAGTCATTTCATGGATAATGATCTAGTACCCGGGTTGCATGATAAAAAAAAAATTCCAAACCCAAATAGTTTATTATCTTTACCCACATGTATTTTTTTTATAAAAGAGAGAAGGTTTTTATGAAATACAAGTTTACAGTCAAAGTGATTTTTAGCATTAAGAAAAATTACTCTTGAATAAACAAAATAAGCAGTTTAGATTTAAAAATACATATTTTAAATTAAAACGATCCCAATATAGTTGATAATAATAGCGGCTAAAAATTAACATTTTGGATGATTAAGTCTTTTTATCTTGTTATTAAAGATATTGATTGGTAATTACTTAAAGAACTGTTATTGATAAATATAATAAGAAAGGGAAAGAATAATCACAAAAATACAACTTTTAAAGTTTTAAATTTTAATCACACTTTAAAAAATTATTGTTAAAACAATGACTTCCCTGAATGAGTTAAAAACATCAATGCAAATTTACGTATACGCTGACGTTTGGTTAAAAATTCAATTACCTTCCTAAATGCGGAGGGAATATTCCATATTAAAAAAGACTCGCTGTCAAATATCTTTTCCGATTCCCGTTAAAGGTGCCAAGCACTAGCATATATATGATAAAATAGCAGTTGGCCAACCAGTGATCAGTTGCATGAGAACCGTATTGTCGGTGGACCCCTACAATTTTGAAGAATAAGAGCATAATATATGGTTGATATGACTACCACGTGGATAAAAAGTCCAACACTAAATTGGTTCTTTAAAAAAAATTACCTAATTTCAAAGAAAATACTATGATCCACACAATCTAGAAAGGAACGAACTCATGATTCTAGCTATGAGGCCGGCCAACCTATTTACATTTTTTTAATTTTTTTCTTTTATAAAACTACTATACTAAATGCATTTAACTCGTATACGAAGTTTTATCCTTTTTAAGGTGTGTTTTTTTAATTTTAAAAAATCAGAGGTATTTTAGTCATTTTAAGCCTTTCAAAATGACTTGATACCCATTAAAAAAAGACGTATGCATCTCTAAAAACTTGATATATAAATCAAAAACATTTGGAATAACAGTTTTGTTGAAAAATATTTTTTTAAAAAGTAGGTAAATGAGCTGGCCTCATAGAGTTCCACAAGGCAGGCTTTATAGGATCATCACTCAAAAAAGAATAAAAGTTAAAAACATATATCTTTTGTCCGCCCTTAAATTGCCTAATTTATCTCTTGGCCAGTGCGTGCATGGTTGCATGCATTAGTACTCGTTCTACCGGAAATTCAGGCTGATAGGACTGATTGAAGCAACCATATATGGATGGGAGGTTGAAGGGAATTGAATCTGAAACAACAATGGGAAACAATTAACCACATGATAACTAGTTCACACAAGATAACCATGCCATGCACCGTCTAATACAAAGTTTACACAAAAAACAGATAAAACTATTACAATGACTACCAGCATACTCCAAAATACATTCAGTGGAACATATAGATCACCACTTTAAGTAGAGACAATTCAGACAATTAAACTACTCGATCGGTCATTTCATGAAGTACCCGGAAAATCTACTACTCCAAGTTCATCCCCCACCCCCTCCATAAAAAAGGACTCGACACCTCATCTTCTTCTGCTGCTTTCCACCAGACCTCTTACCACCATTACTCGTCCTGAAACACAGGCCACGGAAGCAAAATCATCTCCAGCAGAAGCCTCTTCTCCTTCTTCAACCTTAAAAGAGATTGAGATTCAGCATTCGTAATAGTAAAATTAGGAAACCTGCATCAAGGGACATTTGCTAATATCAGAGCATTTCAACTTCAGTTATTCTAACTTTAAAAAACAAAGATCACTATTCCAATACCTCATTTGGTTGATAAAAGTCAAAACACGCACCAAATGAATAGGACGTTGATATAGGTTGTAATAATTCATGCACTTAGGGGTGAAAATACCCGCCCAATTTTACAAATGGTCGAGGCAGGGGTTTTAATCTAGTAGAGTGGGGCGAGTTAGGATTTACGACCTATTCTTCAATTCCAGAGGCAGCGACCATCTCCGGACCCAAATTGACCTGCCTTACCCTGCAAGGTCCAAATTATTTTTATAAACCATATATGACTTAGTCATGTGAATGAATTTTATTGAATAAATGTATTTAATTTTATGACTTATTAATATGAATATGGTTTATACAAATGTACATTTTAACTCTATAACTTATTTATATGGGTAAATTTTTTTTATTTTTTTTGAGCGGGTAAATTTTTATTTTTGAATTGCATATATGTTGTCCGAGTTACGTTTTTCACATGATTTATCAACGAAATAAAATATATCATCTATGTTGTTTATATCATTCAGTAACGACTATTATTATCTTACAATTTAGCAGTTTTAATTGTAATCTAAAATTTACATCTATGTTATTTTTTTGAAAGTTGACACAAATTTATTAAGATCAAGTCGCAGATAAAATTATTTTAGAAATTTTACTAGTTCTTTGTTATGACAATTTTATTTTAATCCACTAAATAGTAAAATATTGAAACATTTAACCTTTAAATTTATCATAAATGTGAATTTCTATTGATATGCATTAAATTGTTAAAATTATCACATTTTGGCCCACCTTTTTAAGCTAATTTGTTGTCCCAATACCAATCCAAAGTTTGTCTCGAGACCTATTAAAGAATTGTAAAGGTCAGACTAATTTCGTCTTGACCCGGTAGAAAAATTAGGGCAAAAACAAAAAAAATTTTTAGCATGGAGTCAAGATTGGGTACACCCTAACCCACCCCGATTTTCGCCCCTATATGCACTCCACACGCTAGTTTGATGCAGCTAAGCTAAAAACCTATCATGATTGCACATCCAACAACTATTCTTGAAAGGCATCATAGAAATACAGTCGTCTGAAGCGCAAGTTAATAAGTACTAATGTAGCACGAGTAGGGAGAAGAAAACAAAGAAAGGGGAGGATCTTCTCAAGAAGAATGTGAAGGGAAGTGAGAAAAGAACACACACTCAATAATTAGAAATCCGAGAAACATAATCAGAAGTATAATATTAAGAGACTTTTGAAGAACTTGTAGGTATAATAGTAAAAGAATCAGAAGTATAATATTAACAATCTTTACGAAATCAAATAATATAATTACCTCATTAGTTGCTTTTCATTTATAAAGCCTTTACAATAAATTTGTTTTCTCCAATCTCATATTTAGTAATATTTAAAAGTTGCATAGTTTCAACTAGTATTTTATGCTCTTCTAACTTGGATAATAGATAATTTTTTATTTAAACTATTCTTCAACAACCAACTCTTTAGGTTAATGATAAGCAATTGTCAAAATATAAAAGATGTTGAATGGTCTACAACAGAATTCATGAGACTTTAATTTTTTCCTCAAATGAAACATGTTCCATATCGTACTCTTAAAAATCAATTATTTTTCATTAAAATGTCTTCTAAATGCATAACTCTTCAATTTATTTATGCATTCATCTCATTTGTGAAAGTTGTCGAGTTTGATGATTCAATAGGAGAAGTGCAAGGTCAATTCTAGAACTTCAAGATTAATAGATAACGTTAAAGAAAGAATTATATTATTTAAAAAGGAATTATTTGCATACCTCTTGGTTTGTAATTCTTTTTTTTATTTCTTAGTTCTTCTAAGCCCGCATTAACATTTCATGAACTTCATTAAGCTTTTCTATTTCATGCTTATCAGCTCAGACTTTTTTAAATCACAATTTAAACATTCATAATGGTTTACTACTTATTATAAAGAAGACATCTCTGTCACTTTTATTTCTTCACCTTTTCTCTTACTATAATACATGAAAGATTTTTAAAAACATATTTTATTCTTCACATAAAAAAATTTTATTCTAAAATCACTTTCAGTTCCAAAGAATTATTAAACACCATGAAATCTGAAAAATTAAATGTCATAAGTTCCTTGACACTCGGTTTTCAATCTGGACTCGGTTATCAATTTCGACCTTGCAAATTATAGTTTTTCACATTTCCTCATCTGACAAGCAACAAAGAAATACTCAATTGATCCTACCCAATTTTATAAAATAATTCATATATAGTTTAACTGACCAGTGTAGTAAGGAGCATAACCAGCACAAAACAGAATATGCCAACATATTTTTTCTTAGCAACTCAGTAAATCATAATGAAAGTATTTTTCACTTCAATAACTTGAGGATTGATAACCATTTAATATCTCTAGAAAACATTAGAATAAAAGTAAGAAGATTTCCTCATTGAATAAAAGGGGTCATTTGCATTTGCCAAATCAAATGTTTGCATGTTGCAATTTTTTTAAGCTCACAACTAAATATTTTTCCAAAAAATTCAATTTATAAACTTTGTTTGCAAAAATTCCCTATTGTCAACTTTAAAAGAATCCGTGACTCACATAAATGTATTTAAATTCATGCCATGGTAACCACTTCATCCTGTGACAAGTGGGTCTGCTTTGACTGACAAAACTTTGGAATTTTGTTTGAAATATAAACAACTATTGTTTTTGCAAATAGCTTTTCCAAAAAACTTCGTGTGTTAAATGAAATTTCTTTTGTTTTTAAAATGGATTTTTTCTGAAATTGGGATTTTTAATTTTAAAAATTTTAATTCTTAAAACAGGAAGTCTGATATCTACACAATACTTGTGCATATACTTTTTAACAACAAAATTTCTTTATACGTTTGAAAACGGGATTTTTTCTACAATGTTAGAATACCTGTAGGTTTTTCATGTTCTATAAAATTCCAATGACAGATTTTTCTGTGAAATTCAGGGCTGAAACATCTGGTAAAATTTCCAGTACCAGTCTGCCCATAGGATTCCCATTAAGGGACCGGCTCGTAAAAATCAAGATTAAAAAATTGTTTCGGAAAAACCAAAAAACTGTTTTTGAATCAAAAGTGCAAAACAGTTCATTTCACATAATAGGAAAATTTCAGTTTTAAAAAAGCACTTAAATCCTTTTTGAAAAAATAGAAATTAACAAATGTGTTCAGAAAAAGAGAAGAGTCTAGCTATCCAAAAAGCTTAGGGAATGGATTACAAGACCGTCATATGGAGACAGTCCAGGGCACAGCTGCACCCACCTCATGCACATGCGTGAATTTCAAGAAAAGTGAATGACTGTCAGCAATGTGGGCAAATCGGTGCCATTGACTGTCCCCACAGGACAGTTGTACTTTCTTAATCCACTTCCAAAAGTTTAGTAAAGTACTTCTCCATCAAAAATACCAATTTTATAAAATAAAAATTTTGAGACAAATAGATAAGGAGATATTTTACTCTTATTCTTATGTTTTCCACAGATATTTTATGGTTATCATTCCTCATGTCATTAAAGCACAAAATATTATGACTATGATTGTCCAAGTTGCCAAGAAGAAAGACATAAGTAGATTCAATTTCATGTTAGCGTTGTTCCACATTGGAAGAATCTTTTCAACATTGGGTAAAATCCATTAAGAATTATTTTACATGATACCATGTGAGTGATGATGAAAAGCCACAATTTTCAACATCACAATAGATAAATAAGTCGAGGAACCAATGACGAATTTCAAGGTTTCATGTTCTGCAGCATTGGATGGAAGTTAAAGTAATTTTGAAATGCAGATTCTTTTCATGAATAGAATATAAATTTGCTATCAAAAATATTTCGCGAATTACACCAATGAGACAATCAAAGTATTTAGAAAATACTAAAGAATATAATCGGTGAAACTTAAAAGTAAGACAAAGATATCTGCTTTGCAACAAGTTGAAACTATTGGGAATATTTCAATTGTGATTTAGAGTCAAAGTTTATAAGTATGGAATTGAAAAACTTGAATCCGGCAAATCAAATGGAAAAACAAGTTAAGAAGAAATAAGAAACAAAATAAGAAAACTAGAAATCAAGAGATACGTAGATAATTCTTTGGCAATAATACACACCGTACTTTAATGTTGTTGATTAATTTCATAATTCTACTAGCCAACTTCACATTCTCCTGCTAAATTATCAATTTAACAACTTTTATTAATGAGTTAAGTACACAAATAAATCATAGGTTTACAGCAATTGAAAGACATTTCAAGAAAGAAACAAGTAATTTTCAAGCCAAAATGTGGTATATAAATTTCAACTGAATGACAAAATTAAAGTCTCGTAAGTTCTATTATTAACTTCCAAGCATCTCTTACACTTAAAGAGTAATCAATTGCCTATTCTTAAACCTAGAGGGTTGGTTGTTAAAAAGTTCATATAAAATAATCCCATATCTAATTTAGAAGACAAGCCATATAAATTTGATTGATAATTAAAAAACAAGTATCTAATAATCAGGGTTGAGAATACTGGAGGTTTTCATAATAAAATGATCGTTCATGAATATCAAAAAAAATCCGTTATTATGAGTAAAGCAACTGTTCAACCTCCAAATATTCCAAAAAGGTGAGATTAAAAAAACAAAAAAAAAACAAGTACCTAGCAAAAGCTATAAATGAAGAAGCAACTAATAAAGCAAAAAGATTGTTTGCTGTTGTAAAGATTATTGATGTAGAATTCAAAGTGAACTTAAGGCAAACAAATTCATCACTAAAATTCAGTGTTCCTATATCAAAGAACAAAGAGGGGGTGGTTTTTTGGTTTTGGGTGGGTGGGGGTTTATTTGCAAAAATAACCCTCTCAGTTTGTCTAATTAGATTTTAACCATGTGGTTTAAATATTTGTAAAACCCTTAAATTTTTGGAATTTTGCCATTGACCTTAGACTAGGTGTGAAAATCGATATGGGTTAAGGCGTGTCCAACCCCGAACATATATTTTCTGTTTTATTCTACTTTTTAAACCAGGCCAGGACAAAGCCGGTCCAACCCTCACCTTTCTTTAATAGGTATCAAAACAGACTTCGAATTGGTTTCGAGTGGAGTTGAGAAAGCAGATCAAAGTTTAAAATTTTATATACACATCAATCTAAACTCATATCTATGATAAATTTAAAAATTAAATGTTTCGATATTTTACTATTTAGTTGAGTAAAACACAATTGTCAAAATAAGGCAGTAGTAGAATTTTTTTAATAATTTCATTTATAACTTAACCTTAATAAATATGTGTATCAACCTTTAAAAAGACATTAACGTAAATTTTGAATTACAATTAAAACTGCTAAATCGCAAAATAATAATATTCATTCTCATAAGATATAAACAACATAGACAATATATTTTATTTCATTGATAAATCATGTGATGAGATGAACAACACATATGCAATTAAGAAATAAAAGTTTATCCATGTAAACAAGTTATAAAGTTCAACGTATATCAACATAAATCATATTCACATTAATAAGTCATAAAATTAAACATATTTATCCAACAAAACAACATTCACATAAGTCAGTCATATGATTTGTAAAAATAATCTACACCTTGCGAGGCGGTTCAAAGCAAGTTTGGTCATGCAAGGCGAGGTAGAATGGGTCATGGGTCGGCCCGACCCTACTTTCACCCTCTTAGACACAAAAGACAAAAAAAAAAGACGTTTTATTTTTTATGGTAAAAAATGCCCTAACACAACAACAAGAAATGCAAGGAGGCAACATGTAAGCATGCGGTTTTGACACCGCCAACAAATTTTTACATTCATTATGGTGGGTTCTGACCTGTGGTAGCAATTGTCTTTTTTATGGGCTCTCATCGATACTAAACAAAATGGCAGTAAGCAACGGCATCAACTGGTTTTGCCAACACAAAGAAACAAGCCTATGACGTCAATGGAGTTCGTTGGAGTTGGGGAAGAGGCGGAGTTGCAAATCTAGCAAAATCAAGGGGAGAAAAGGGTGGCAACAATGGATTTTTGCTAGTTCAAAGCAACTACTAGTGCGATTGAATAGTGGAGATTTTTGTACGGATTTATGATCCTTGGCATCAGAAAGGTGAGAGGAAACCATTGGGTGGCTCCAACTTGCGGTGTAGTGGCTACCAATGGCGATGCAAGGGGGTGATTGCGGTGAAAGTTGAGAAAGATGAGCCGCTAAATGGTGTGCAACTTGAGGAAGATGAGGCGGAATTTGTGCCATAAATCTTCTAACATTGCGCATTAGCGTTTTGGACGCCAAAGTTTGTGTATGAACATATTAGACCCTGCGACATTTTGACCTTTGCATTTTAAACCTTCACCCCTAATGGCGTTAAAAAACACCATTAAACCCATGTAGAATGTTGAAAATACCCTTATATCTGTACGAAAAGCAAGACAGTCATGGCAAAAAACTAACATTACCTTCTTGAATGTCATCACCTTCTCAGAATCATGAGGCTCCATTGTGCAAACAATGTTTGTTTTTAGTCATAATTGTCTTACTTTTCGTAAATATATAAGGGTATTTTCAACTTTACATATGGGTTGAACAGTGATTTCAATGTCGTTAGGGATGAGGGTTTTAAATGCAAAAACCGAAACTCCATAGGGTCTAATACATAAACTTTGAGGTCCAAAATGCTAATATGCAAAGTGAGAGAGTTTATGAAACAAATTCCCCTTGAGTTGTGCTAATACTACGCACCGATGTCTCATGCATATGTAGGTCATATTTGTTATTACATTAAATTTTAATTTTCCTTCAATTTTTTTATGGCCCAACAATAAATAATGGACTTTTCTCTTATGCAACTAAGCACAAACCATATCTAATTGCATTTTTTATTTTTTACATATAATGAGTTATTCAATTCTCCCTTCTATTTTGATCATCCAACAATTTTCTATTATATGTTAGGAAATTAATTTTTAACATTATTTATTGTGAAAGTTTTAAAAAAATTTAAAAATATTAGACTAATAAATTACCTAAAAACAACTTTTATTTTCAAAAAATTCTTAAATTAATTTTTAATTTGTTTTTGCTAATATTTTAAAAAATCTCACAACAACTAATAATAAAAACTAATTTCTAATATTAAAATGGACAATAAAGTAAATATCTTTAAAATATAAAAATCATATTATAAAAATATTTCTCAAACATTATATTTTAAAGATGTTCTTTTACATAATTACAATATTAGAAAAATTTTTAATTATTCATCATGACAACCTTCAAAATCTTACAAATAGGAAGCTAATCTATTTAAAATTAATAGAAAATATTAAAATTTTAATATAAAATATAGTAAATACATTAAAATAGGGATAATTCTTCTTATACTCATAACAAATGCACATAATTCCTCTTATACCCATAACATTTCATAACTCATTTTATACCCACAACATTTCATAACTCCTTTTATACCCATAACATTTCACAGACATTAGTAAACGATATTAGCTCATTTGTCAAATTACCCATTTGCTTATCCAATTTAGGGTTTGATTTGAAAAATTGAATATCATAACTTACTGCTACCATAATTGCACAAGATTTTTAATTTTAGATAGCTCTAATTTCATTCCTATTTTATTCATTTCATCTTTTATGAGTTTACACCATGGGTATTTTAGGAATTTATGAAAATATAACTAGCATTTAAACGGATGATTGTTAACTAACTTAATGGTCTTCAATGGAATGGGCATTTTTGGGATTAGGTGCAAATGCAATGGATATATCAAAGATTTCTGAAACGGAGTGGATACATTTGATATTAGGATCAAATGTAGCAGATATATTTAGAAAAAGCCATTAAGAATATCCTTCCTCTTTCTTCTATTTTTTTACCTCTATTTGTGTTACATGCAATGTACACACCAACTAACATTCCTCAGTAGATCAATCTATGAAGAATAAAAAAGTGAAGGATTGGTGGAACAAGGCCTAAATTTATTGAAGTAATGTTTCTATTTTCTTTTCTTCTTTTTCAAATTGTTCTTTTGATTGTGAACGGACCAATTCAATCTATCATAGCTATTTTAGGCAAATAATAGTAAATCATGCAAATCATCTAATGAGACAATACGCGATATGGGTATGTCTAGTATATTGTCGATGCATGGTATAAAGAGATAATGGTGTTGCGAGACAAAACTAGGAACATCATACAGATGCATGAGTTTCTACCAGTTGCACTGGTGACCTACTTTAGCACAATTGATAATGTTATAGCACAAAACTAGGAACATCATACAGATGCATGAGTTTCTATCAGTTGCAGTGGGAACCTACTTTAGCACAATTGATAATGCTATAAAAGAAGCATAAAACTTTTGAGGTCATATGCACATAGCAGCACATGAAAGTGAACAATTATGGTTCTAGATATAGTTTTTATGGGTTTAGCAAACCGTTTATCATTCAAATTCATATGACATCAAGCATTGAATTAGACGGGAAAAAAAAAAAACTTTTGTATGTGTAACATGCATGATTTGAAATTCATATACAATGATACGTAAAATCTCTTAAATCATTGAGCTGAAAAAAAAGGAATACAACGGAAAAATAAAAGAACAAGAGAAATAGACTCACTTTTGAAGAAGTCAACTGTTCCTGCAATAAGGTAGATTGGCCCCTTCTGAGGTTTTGCATTGCTATGCTTTTTGTTCTTCTGTCTACAGCTTTGATTGTATTGTTCCAAACGCTTGTTGGTCTCTGGAAGAGATGTTATTTGGTACGAATTCAGATCAAGATGATGAAGATTAACCAGAGGAAAAGCACCAATAAGAAGGTGTATCATCCCTAAGGGCAAAACAATGAAATGACAAGAAACTTTGAGGACCAGAAGTTCAGATGCACAGCCTCAGAGCAACATGATAATAAGATACCCTGATTAAGATATGCGAACTACTGAAATTGAATGTGTCACTCATGGATATCCAAGTTCTTCACCAATTAATAATCAATGAAGCCTTGGGTTAGAAGATCAGGATCTAATTAGAGATAAAATCAAGTTGGCCATATGGGTGTGCACAAGCATGTTTTAGCTACATTGCTGTTAAGGGTGTGTTTGGTTACACATAAAACATGTCAATGAAAACTTTTCAATCAAAAACTTTTCACTCCCCACGACTACCTTATTTTTTAATTATTTTTTCACATTTTCCTTTATAAACAACCATACTTTTCAATCATTTCCACACAAATACTCATATAACTACCCTATCTATTTTAACTTTATTCTCTTTACACCTCATTATTACCCCTATCATATCACATCATTTTCTATCAACTTGACAACTTCTACTCTGAAAAGTTTTCATCAAAAAGTTTTACCTCCAACCAAACACACCCTAAGTAGACAGAAAGACCTGTATTTACAAGTCAAGACTAGACAAGCAAGACGCATTTGAACTGTGTGAATCTGGGTCTCAACTCCCAATCTAGCACCTAGACAATGCTTTTAACACGAGTGCATCACAGTCCTAGCAAACGTGTAAGGTTGTTTATTGCATTGGAAAATGGGGGAAGGCATAGTTAGCGCAAATTAATGTACTCTAATGCAACAGCTGAACCTAACAAAGCAGCTAATCCACGGGAATTGCGCATGCAATCAAACTGATCCCATGAAAGTAACTGCACCAAGTACGCTGCAATATATTACATATCCTTTACTAATGACTTCCTGGATCAATTAAGATGTGATAAAAATCACAAAATCCGAACTAACATGCCGAGTTCATTGCATTTATTTTCCAAGGATTTTAGCATATCCCAAAGCGTCCCCTGCTAAAGAAAGTAGCCTTTTCCAAGCTTTTGTATATACTCTGTCATCTCTGCTCGCGTTTTTCCATGAAACTTGCTGAAAAATCAAATACATGAAGCTTTCCAGGGACAAACCACTCATGCACAAAACTCCCATAGAAGAAAGACAGCACCTTGTCATGAAACGATTCCACGCGCGGTTGGTCGTCGGATCGTCAACCACGGATCTTGATCAGCATCCCTCGACCTTACCAGCCACCACAAGGCCCTCAGCTTCTCTACCCTAACTGGGCGCAGCTCCATCAATAAGCTTTTTCTTTGTTTTGCTGCTCTTCATGCCTGCCTCTTCTAATCCATCCTCCGTCATTGACAAAGAATACACGATGCTAATGCATCGTAACTCAACCCTAGTTCAAAGAGACGCTGCAGTTCTCCATTGCGTGAAGAGCTCACAAAGGTCGCTGGCCAAGACGATCGAGCAGATAGAGCACCGGCTTCGGCTGATGGCCCCTGGCGATCGCTGCCCGTTTATCAGTTTAAGTTTCTTCATATGGCCGCGATGGAGGGCGGAGTGAGATTTCGACGAAGAAGGCAGCCAAGAGAGGGCAATGAACCCCGTCGGATCAATGCAACCTTCTCGAAACGCCCTCTCTCCACATTCCGCTTATGAACGACAGCAGGAGTTGGGTATTTTGCATTCTAAACTCTCTAGTTTTGCCCATTTTCATTTTCTAAAGTTTGGCTATTTGCATTTTAACCTAAAAACTTTAGTTCTTTTGCATTTAAAACCTGGCACATAACAATGTTAAAAATTATTGTTAAGTTATACAAAATAACATTAATACCCTTCCGATATTTTTTAAAAAAACTCAAATCTGTATTAAGGATAAAGATATTGTTGGAGCACCTAATAATAAAATAAAAAACCTAATAGGCAAGTTTAAAATATAAAAAAAAAATCTTTTAAAATATTAGAGGGTATTTACGTTATTTTGTATAGATTAACGGTAGTTTTTAATGTCATTATGGGTCAAGATTTAAAATGCAAAAGAACCAAAGTTTTCAAAATTTAAAATGAAAAAGGCCAAAATATAAGGATTAAAATAAAAATAGACAAAGTTAGAGAACTTAAAATGCAAAATACCAGCAGATCTAGAATTAGGTAAAGCTCAAGTAGGTGGTAATGACGTAGTTTATCAAAAAAGTAAGGGTATTTTCGGAAACTCATGTTGCAAGGTCATCTCATCTTTCCGGCTGGAACAGCTCTCGTTGGGGGAGAGATTCTGTGTCGCCTGCATTTCACCTTCCTCGTGCCTCGCCAGAGTATCCTTGGCTTAAGACCATCTTCTAGCCATCTGAACCGTTCATATGGATTATCAGGGCATGAATTGTGCACATTGAACCTGCATTTCTTTATTCTCTAAATTTTTTTTTTCGATTGGTTATTCTCTGAAATCGTTGATGTAACTTGTTTTCCATTCTTGTGGGGTCCAAAATTGTGGCACTTGATTTCGGCTGCCTCCGAGGTCCAAATGAGATCATTTGTCGCGGTATGTACCGCTTTTCGCGCACCTAGATTTCCACTGATTAAACAGGCGTAAAATTCTAAAATCCAAGTAAAGAATTAAGATTAAAAATTTACGAATGAAACATAAATAATATCTTTCAAAAATCAAAAAGCAATTTTCAACATAGGAATTTTGAAATAATATTTTCGTGAACTGTTAAAACAAATTTTAATTTTTGAAACTATGTTTTTCATCAATTTTTTTTTGCTTTTAAGGCTTGAGTTAGCGCATTTGATGGAATGTGTATCAAAAAGTTTTTTTTTAAACAAAATTCTGGTTTGCGGCATTTAACTATTTATAGTTTGTGAATGGAACTAATTTATAATGTCAGATATTATAATATATATAATAACAATGGAAATTTTATTCATAATGTTTTGATGCAATAACTTTCCCCGCGAGGAAACCACATGAAAAACGCACGAAATAAACATTTAAGAGTTCGAATAGTCGACTTTGAAAAATGTTAATTTCCCGTTGATCAAGTGGTGCAATATTATTGTTTTATTGTGCCGAGATTGATTTTAATAGCCAGTAGATCATATGATGGATATGGCCTACAAATTGACATGGCAGGATTGGTTAAAAACTACTTCTTTCCTTAAATGTTGATTTTTTAAGTTCATAACCATTGTCCAACCCAATGACTCGAAATAAGACAATATATAATTTAAAGAGTATTATATATGAGTTATAATTACAGAGGAATGATTCTATTAGTCCAGGCTAAACAAATGTCTCACTTCGCCCGCCTCAAAAAATTTATTTACAATAATTTTTTTTTATACACTTGTTTATCTAAGTATCTTAAAAATATATATATACAAATAACTTGACTTATATGTTAAATATACTTAGATAAACAAATATATGAAAATAATTTTATTGTAAATTGGTTTTTTAATATGGGCTAAATAGAACATTTACTTAGCACAGACTAACAGGATCATTCCTCATAATTACATACAATATATTGTATATATATTTAAGTTATAATATTCATATGTACTATATTTTTATTTTATTTTTTGATTTTCTTCATCAATACATTTTCCTAAGTTATTTAACTTATTTACCAAGTTTTGTTATTTTACAATATTTTTACATTTTTATTTGTATTTTTAAAAATCAAGTTTTCTAAGGGGTAAAAATGACCATATGCCCCTAAAATTGATAATTTTCAAAAAAAATATATGTAAATGTATGGTAAAATAATAAAACTTTGTATATGAATTAAATACACTTAGAAAAATAAGTTTTATGAATAAAAATAAAAAATAAAATAAATATAAATATTATAACTTAAGCATGTATATTAATCAGGGACACTTTTATAAAATCTCTTTTCTATGAAGCCCCCTTCATTTTTAAAATCTTTATGTTTGATAGAAAATATACTTCATCTATTATATTTAGCATTATTTATAGTATCCTGGAAACCCTTTTATTTTTTAATTTTACTGTATATGAGTCTCATCTATAAATGTATAAAATCAAAGTAATAAAATGATTCAATATTAAAATATCAACTTTAAAGTAGTTTTTTCAACATTTAAACCATCTGAAATATCGATAATATGTAGATAAATGATCATATAAAATATTGTTACATTCTAATACATGCGTGAATGGACCTAAGCATTTTTCATAATTTACACATGAATGCACTTATTTCTGAGCAAATGTAGTCTATCACATATTGGATTTGGATGAAACTTAGTCTTCTAGCTAAATAAATGGTATTAAATATAATCAATGAATTAGATTTTCCATCAAAGATCAACATTTTAAAAATGAAAAGAGCTTCACAAAATCACTTCTATAAAATCCGGTTTCACAGAAATATTTCCGTACATCGATATACAATATATTTTATATAATTAGACTTCATTACATATTGCATGTCATTTTCAAAATTTAACAAATAATAGGATGTGTTTGGCTATAGAGAAAGAAAAAATCATTTTACCCAACTTTTTTCATGTATTTTTTTGATACAATTCACATATTTTTCAATACAATTATCATATTGTACGATCATTTTTCAAATATTTCCACATAATTATCATATATATTCTAACTTTATTTTTCTACTCTTACTCATTATACGTGTCATATCGCATCACTTTATTACTTTTTTCAAACCTTTTATTCATAAACTTTTTTCCTTTTTTCCGTGTACTGAAATACACTTGGGTGCTCTTACAAAAAATGGGGTATTTTACAAAATTAAACATTTTGGAGGAAAATGGAAAATTAAGAAATTTTGGGACAAGCCCAATAATTGAATATAATTTGATTTGCTGATATAAAGATCATCAAGCTCAGATATGCATGTGGATCATACTATATTAAAAATCTCAAATCTACATATTTATTACAAAAATATTATCAAGACCTATTCTATTAATACAAAATGCATAAAAGTTGTTGTATTTTTCAGTATTAAAAAATATATTTAATAATTTAGATAATAAAAAAGTATTCATCTATATGCTTGAATAATCAAATAAAATTTATAGTTTACCAGTGGTCCGCTTGTTATAGATGCACGTACTGGTTGCCTTGTAACAAAATAATGCTTCTGGCATGCCTTGTAATTCACTACAAAGTAATACTTTTGGGCACGCCTGGTAAATTCTCTTATAATTAATTCAGCTCACAATAAAAGTCTAATAAATACTTTAAAAATTAAAATAGTTTAGAATTAAAATATTAAATATGAATTATTTAGAGTTATCTTCTTTATTCTGTGATATTAATGAACCTCTAATGAAAATAAATTTTAATATCTAAATAAAAATAAGTAACATTAAATTATTATGACTCAAATATTGTCAGAATATTACAGCGGGCTCACACAAAATATTCCATTTCCTATGCTGACATCCATTTCCCAGCAATGTTCAGTCAGCATAATGCAACTAACCACAACCAAAATCATAACCCTTATCCCCACATCAATGGTTATTGATAATCAAGAAGATAGACAGATCACTGTTATCGGACAATTTTGTGATCTAATTTTACCAGCAAGCAAAAAAGGTAGATGTTTTTTATAAAAAAAAAAAAAAAAAAGAAAAAAAAAAAAGGTAGATGTTGTAAAATAGAGAGGAAACCGATAGCATTCCTCTCGTTCTGCGTCATGAATAATGCCTTTTTCAATTTTCATGGAATGTCAGAAATGCATGTGAAGATAAAAAATAAAAATAAAAAAAAAAAAAAAAAAAAAACTGATCCAAGAAACTTGCGAAAAGAAAAGAGAACCGATCTATAGCAATCCAAAGAGGTAAATACAGGGAAAAATTTTCAATTTCTTCAATGGAAGACACTTAATTCGTACATCCATGAATACATTAACGATCAGTAACTTAAGATAAAGAAGAAATAATTCAACCATACCCGCTTCGAAAGCCTTTTCCGCATACCACCACCGAACCGACTGCAACGCAACCAATGGAGTGAAACCCAATTACCTCAGGAACAACCAAACGTCAGAATCCCAAATCTCATTCACAGGGGGCTTAAAAGAACCTTGATTTTCAAGCAGGTTAATCTATCACGCCTGCGATCCACTCTTCCTACCGGCTCCTTCACCATCCCCCTCCAACAACGATCCGCCTTCCTCCTCATCCCCTTGCGGGCTCTTCCTCTGGGACTCCTTTGCCTTCATGACTTGCAGCTTGGCATGGTTGTAATATGCAACCCCCAGAAACGCGAGTGCGTACCCGACCAAATTCACGGGCGTGACTGTATCTCTGATCACCGTCCACGAGAACGCAATGAGCAGCCAGTCCTTAACAACCCCAGCCACGTTCATCGTCAGCGCCGACGTCTTCCCAATCAGCAGAAAGACAGCCAAATTTAGCGCGAAAGCGCAGAGCGAATTAGAACCAAAAACTACGAAATCAAGCCTGAAGGTGGAGGTTTCCCTCAGCACAGGAAATTCAACAAACATCCAAGGGACGAAGAGGAAGACCATACAGCAGGGCGCGACGTAGTAAAGGGAGGTGATGGGGTTGAGGTTGATGCCTTTGGAGGTGAGGAGGATCTGAATGAGGACGAGGCGGGTGGCCTCGAAGGCGACGGCGCCGAGCTGGAGAGCGACGCCCCAGGAATCGAAGCGAGCCTCGCCGTAGGCGGCAATGGCGACGCCGAAGGAGATGGAGACCATATTGGCCATGGTGTCGGAGCGGAAAGTGTCCTTGCGGAAGGCGACGGAGATGGAGTAGACGGCGACGGGCATGAGGGCCTTGAGCATCTGGATGAACGAGACGGAGAGGTAGATGTAGGCGGAGTTGGAAAGCCAGAGAGAGATAGAGTAGAGGGCGCCGATGGGGACGACAGAGGAGAGGTAGACGTAGCGGGTCATGGAGGGAGGGAGGTCTACGATGCGGAAGACGTGGACGAGAAGGAAGGCGAGGGAGGTGCAGAAGATCATGTGGATGAGGGTGAGGGAGATGGGGAACGGCCAGTTATAGAGCTTGCGATCGAGAATGTATTTGTTGTAGACGATGACGGAGAAGGAGAGGAAGATCCAGATGGAGACGTAGGCGTAGGAGAGGAGGATGTTTTTCAGGATGGTGGGATTGATGGCAGAAGAAGAAGAGGATGTGCCTTTCCCCATTATTCTATTCTTTCGCAGATCCAATGTTGTGCTGGTGGATCCGGCCGAATTCAGGTGAACTGGAGATCAGGAGAGGAGATGGCGGAGTGTAAGAAACTGCAGCAGCAGCAGGAGGAGCCGAGGAGGAAGAGGAGACGAAATTTTAGATTTTTCTTTTTTATTTAATTTCGAGATAATATTTGAAAATGAGCCCTGCCGGAGAATTTTACGCGGCCTTTTTTTTTCATGTGTTTTTGTACGACACGCAAACTGATATTTTACTTGTGTGCGTTAGGTTGGGCTAAAATTTGTTAATTTAAATTTTTTCATAAAAAACTTTTCATTCTTCATAATTTTATCATTTTTAATTATTTTTCACATTTTATTATATAAATTACTAGATTTTTTAATCATTTTCAGATAATTAATCATACAATTAACTTATTTATATTAATTCTATTTTTTACATCACATCATTTTTTATCAACTTAATAACCTGTAACTCAAAAATTCTTTGTTCAAAAGGTTATATCCCCAACTAACACGGACTCTGGTTCAATGCACCCGAGTGTATTTCACCCTTTTTGTTTTATTTTTTTTTGAAACTTTTTTTTATGAAAATATTAATTTAAGTGTATTTAATATGTGTATAAATTTTTACTATTTTTAAAAATTTTTAGATTTTTTTTTCAGATTTTTTAAAATCAGTGACACTTTTAGTAACTGATTTTAAAAAAATACAAAAAAAATATCTAAAAAGCTCCAAAAATGATAAAAATTTATACACATGTTAAATATACTTAGATTAACAGTCGTGTAAAAGAATTTTCTAAAAAAAATAAGAAAAAAAAAAGATGAAGTACACCCAGGTACATTGAACCAGGGTCCAACTATCACACCCCTAAGTATAAGTATATTTTTTATAATATTGAGAAAAACTTTCTACAAACCTTATAAAGAAAAATGATAGTATTTACAACTCAAAAAAACTACATGAGAAGATAATAGAACCTTCAATCTTTTAAGATTTTTTGAATTCCTTCTATTATCACAGGCTGCCAAGATAATCTCCGCAAGTTATAATGACTATTACCATTTAATTAATTTAAAGTGAGTTACTAAATTTGGTTTTTAAACATTGCTCATGTTAACATTTTAATCGCAACAATAATTATAATAATGATATTGCCATAGGATTTTTAGTAATGTTTTCGTAAGATATTAATAACGAGGAGCGTGGAAGTTGGAACCAGAGTCCGGGGGATTGGGCTCTCCTGGCGACGACACGTGGTCGAGAATCATTTTGCACTAGCCACGCTGGCGATTGACCGAACCCGTTACGCGATTCACCATTCGAGTGGGTACGACTACGAGACGATCTTCGGGCTTTTGCTCCGTCATCACGTCTCGAGGTTGTCCAAACGGCCTTCGCAACGATATCAATCCGGATTCGAGAGTTATTATCGGCGGATGACGGAAATGGGCGGTGCAGATCTACCAGCGCATAAGGGTCATGGTCTCGGCGACACGTGGATACCCGATGCTTACCGATAGATGAGGACAATACACGCGGCCTGAAATTTTAAAAGTTTGGACAGAAGTTCCACCAGCCCAGCAATCTAATCATCCAGATGTACTGTCAGTGGATTGACTCAGTCTAATATGGAGCAGTCAACTGTCACTTTATTCACGGGCACGGTCGCATTCACGCTGTTCCGGTGGGGCCCACTAACGGCGCATGCAGACGTTTCTTGAATGATAATTAAAATGGCATAAGATAGTTTCTATTATGAATTGCTTTCGTTCTAATTTGATCATTGAAATTTACGGACCCAAAAGGGTCAGAAGATATCATAAAATCAATTTATTAGATGGTCTCACCCGTCTGACTTCCGCCATTAAGTCTGCATAGAGTTATAAAAGGAGTTACATTATTTCATCGCACGACAAATGTAACTATGAACATGCCGGGATTGGAATGCTCTAGCACATATACAAGGAAATACGTAGAATGTCAGAAAGGTAAGTGCTTTGGCTTATCACTTTTTGTTTTGGTTGAGAAAGGTGATAAACAGGGGGGAAGACAGCAATGAGAATGATGGCAAGTACTTGCCTTGTGTCTCCCACTCCTTGCAGCTGTCAAGGATGAGTGACAAACCCACCACAACCTTAGACATGTCTGGCCGCCGGTGCCGGTTGTCGTCCACGCAATCCTTGGCCAAAAAAGCCATCTTTTTTCCACAAGAAAATCAAATAAATTAGTAGAAAAAGAACTTTTTTAAGGATGTGTTTGAAAATTGATAAAAATTTGGATGAAAAGTTTTGAACAATAAAAGTTGTTAAATGATGTAATATAATAGAGGTAATAATGATAAGTAAAGAGGATAAAGTTAAAATAGTTAGATTAGTTTTATGGGTAGTTACGTAAAAATAATTGAAAAGTAAGATAGTTGTACTGTAAAATATGAAAAAATAATTAAAAAAATATGATAATTCTAGGAAGTAAAAAGTTTTAACTTAACATTTTATACTTATTACCAAACACACCTTTAAAAAAAATTATATTGCTACAAACATTTCGCCTACTCATCACATATTAAGAATTGAGAGAGAAAAGATGTACCTGAATAAGAGACTCTCTGTGGTAATTGGTGAGACAGGGATCAACGCATTGCATCAGTCTCTTTTCTGCATCCTCGTCCTCTAATGCTGATAGTACCTAGATAAATTAATTTCAATTTGATTAGGTCATGAACTCACTCTAAATGAGAACTAAAAAACGATGTCCTTATTGTTTGAATTTTTATATGAACAGAGGAGTGGAGGTTCAGTTAGCAAGCAAAGAATGCTTACAAAATTAACAACACATCTATCTTCAGCATATAAATTATCTTCTATAAGGATATTTCTGCTGAGTGCTGGTCTGCCAGTAATAAGCTCCATAAGAACTACTCCATATGCATAGACATCACTCTTTGTTGTCACACGTCCATCTCGAACGTACCTGAATGCAAAGATAAATTAAGTTTTAGGTGTGTTGTTTTGAATAGACTATTGAACAAACATCCAATAAAAATCTCACTCACTCACTCTGGAGCAAGATATCCAAATGTTCCAACGATTTTTGATGTTGCATCTCCAATTTCCGGTGAATGCTGAATTAATTTAACCAACCCAAAATCTGCAATCTGCAAATATCCATTTGGACTTAACAATGATCTTCCCAGAATATTTTACATCTTTGATTGACAACCAAAAAAAACAGAGCTTCTAACCAGCAGAAATTACAAGAAATGTAATTGTTTAGCACCTTTCCAATCGACAGTGTTTATGGTCTGGAATTTAGGGAAAACATGTTACAGCTAGTGGCAGCTCATCAAATTTTCCGTTAACCTGTCGCATATCTGATAGGCTGTAAACAGTAGCAACACCTTCCATTTCGCTATATATCTCTTCATATTTCATGACTATAAGAGTATGGTTTCTACATTGTAGCACCGTTTGATGATACATGTTTTGGTTTTGTTAGTTCCAGAAAACATTAGTAGCAAATACAATATGTTTTTATGCACAATTTGTATGGTGTGCTCACCTTTGCTCGCAAATTCGAATCTAACAGTATGTTGCTTGTCTTCACGTCTCGATGAACATAATAAGGTTTTGTGTGCAAATGTATATACTCAAGACCTCTTGCTGCATCAAGTGCAATCTGGACTCTGGCTAGCCATGAAAGAGGTTGATGTCCTGTAACAATATTTGGATCCAACCATAAGTCATAAGATTTTGGCGTGTTCATGATTTCAAATAGAAGTGTAAGCAGCAACAGTACCTACCAAAACATCCTGAACCATGACTTAGCTACAGACTATAAGAATTCACTTACTACGAAGATTTCCCTGTCAGAAGCAAGTTAGTAGAATAAGTACCTTTTGCTGCGCGATAATGTAAATGATCGCTTAGCGCACCATTTGCTGCAAATTCATATACAAGAAACAGATAGTCCCCTCCAGCTGCATATCCAATGACCTCAATCTATGAAAAGGAAAGGAAATGGGTGAAAAATATTGGAAGAAAGATCTGTAGCGAAAATCATTAAGTTCTTATCGAAAAGAGAATATTTAAAATTGAGGTGCATTAATCCAATACAATGTGTCTTTTCATCACTTTTCCGAACCAAGTATTGAGTTATTGGTTGTGCAAGAATGGATGACGTTATTGGTCCTCAAATTCATAAGAAAGATTCAACTTCATGGGATTTTCAAGCAACAACAGAAGTAGTGAAACAGATGGAGCAGGTCATTCCTTATGTTTCCAACTAATTAAACGTTCCTGGGGACGTTCAATATTGTCCGCCAAATTCAGATCCCAGTCAAAGTGAGTTGCGTATAAGGATCAAGAGAACCACCTCAAGTGCATAAAACTGCTAATAAGAAGGCTTTTTCGTACCAAGTTCGTATGATGCACTCTGCAGAGGATATTGAGCTCTGCCAAGAACTCTTTTGACTTAGTATTCTTCATCTGCTTTACCGCCACATCCTACATAAAAACCCAAGATGCGTAATTAGCACCACAATCATGAACTTTTTTCACTAGCCATTTCTTTTAAGGCCTTAAAAAGTGCCAAATGCAAGTGCATTACAGCTCTAAAGTTGTCATTCCCTTTTCACAAGCCAATTACATCCAAGCCCCTAAGAATGCGAAATGCACATACTCTAAGACGGTTAAGCAGTCATATTGCAGTATGGAGTGAAGCGATGACTGAGAAGTGAGAATCGAAAAATGGACTTACTCTGCCATTTAATTGTCCAAGATAGACGGATCCATATGATCCTTGACCAAGCTTCCGAGATGGGCTAAAGTTTGAAGTTGCATATAGAACTTCAGAATACTGGAAAACAGTAGCTTTTTCTGAGCTGAAGAAAGAAATGGCACTTCTCATAGATTCTGCAATGGAAATTCCAAAGTAAGATGAGGAATTTGAAAAACATGAGTTTTCAGTGGTAAAGAATCAAGAGAGCTGAATGCAATTCAAGAAAATAAACTGCTTTGTTTATGGAAACAATAAGTACAAGGATGAAAATGAACCTATAGATAAAGAATGAGGATCGCTTCCACTTAAAAAAACGCGTCGGTTTGTTCTCTTAGCTGATGATTCTGATAGTCCGCTTTGCTTCCTCTTGAGAACATAGAACCAGAAAAGGAATGCAGCTAGTACAAGTAAAACTGCAGAAAAAGCCGCAATGATTCCAAAAACCCAGTGCCTGTGATGTTTTGATGTTTTCTTAATTATTGGACCAGCTGTATCTGGAAATTTTTCAAAAAAAAAAAAAAAAAGGATCGCAGCATGAGACAACACTGAAATAACAAGGCCTCGCAATAAAAGGAAACCACGAGCAAGATGGGAGACGATAACGATTAACTAATTTAGAAAGCCATCTAGCGAATTGTGGAGGACCGCAATCAATCGTGTGGACCTTGCAGTCTAATTGTCGAAGTCAATCACTCAAGTAATAGAAAACACCTTATATAGATTATAGCTCACTGTCAAAAAATTACCATTGCTTTGACAAATCTTAAACTTGCAACATTTACTGATTTCATATGGAGTTTGGCTATATCTTTCCTGAATATATGTCTGAATTCAAAATGCATTCAAGGGTACTGAAAGGAGAAAAATAAAGGAAAGATTTGACTGACCTATATCATCAAGAAGAAGATTTCCAATGTCTTCACGAATCAGGCAAAACAGAAAAGAAAATATAAGTATGGAGAATTCACTCAGCGAAGATCCAAAAAAACTACAAATTCAGTCAAATTGAGGATTTAATACAGGAAGATTAAAGCCTTTTTAAATTGAAGAAACAAAAATATGCCCAAGATAATGGGCCAGCATGAAGATCAAATGACACTAAATCAATTCTCTACCTTTAGTCGGTATGAAAATTACATCACCAACGTGAATTAGAGCAGAATTATCTATCCCATTCAGCCTCTGGATCTCACGTACATCACATTCGAAACGGGAACAGAGTGTATACAGCGTGTCCCCCGCATCAACGACATATGTCACAATATCTTTGCCTTCTGAGCAACCACAGAGAATATCTAATGTCACATTCAGCAATGGAATCAGTTGCTTCTCTGGCTTCTCCATCACCATAGATCCAAACTCGGATGAGATTCTTCCCCATGTGTCTCCACGTTGGATCGTATAACCCACGTGCCATACGAACTCATCATGAGCAGCAGGACAACTGCAGTTGACTAAGATCAAGAAACCTTTGCTGGTCTTGTTAACCGAATTGGTGTTGACATTGAACAGAGAAGCTGTTTCTTCAATAGTTTTTGGTTCTGAGGGTATGAAATTCAATGAAGCAGGACATGTGGAAGATCGTGATGCATTGCATGACATTCCCATCAGATGGAAACTGTGACACACATATATCAGATATGCAAAAGCCAACAAACCTGCTTGAAATCTTACCATTTTCATCAAAACCTGGTTTATTTCAATATCTATGGAGATTGTAGGAGAAGGAAAATGGAAAAATATTGATACCCAATCAAGTTGAAATGTCCAAAGAAAAAATAGATTCAGTCTGTGTTGACCAATATCTAAATAAAAAAAATTACAAGTTATGTTCTACAATTAAAACGAAATAATGTTAAAGGCACAAAAATCAGATTCGATTACATAGAAATGGAAACGTGAATAAAACCTGTTGACTAATTCAGGCAACAGAACTCAGAAGATTTTTATTGTGATTTATTGCTCCGGTCTAATCTAGAAAACGTAAGTCACCGATAAAAAATAAAAAAAAATCATCTAACATTTCGTGAATTCTTCTCCAATGAGTACTGAAACAACAGAAACGAACGACAAAATCTTGGGGTACGTTCTAATTCGAGAAAAATTGCACGTAAAGGTGATATCTCGTAAAAACTGAACGTTTGAGTAGTGGAAGTTTCAGAAGAGAAACATTTTCGTTCTTTTCCGGGGCAGAAAGTGCAAGCAGTGCATTTGAGAGTGAATTCGGAACTTAGTCGAAGACCTGAAAAACAAAGCGAAAAGAACGAAGCCGAAAGGAAAGAATCTGAAATGGGTTCGTCCTGCATCTTCCTTCTTCTTATTAATCATTATTTTTTCTTTTTTAATAGATGAACGGGAAATTCCGGCGTCGTTTACTAATCCGAATTTTTTTTTTTTTTTTTTTTTTGAGGTTGTTTACGAATCCGAATTGAAGTGGGAGAGAACTGTGCGTGAGAGAGACAAATGGCTACATTCCAAAAAACAACTCCGGGAATTGGTGAAGTTTGGAAAACGCGTTTTCGTTCTCTGGTTTTCTGGAGCCGGGTGTTTTCTAGTTAAAAAGAAACAGGAGGCAGGCCGGCCGGCTGAGGCAGGCGGGAGGACCGAAGCTAATAGAGCCCGGACGCTGTGGTGACTTCTCTCTCTGTGCATTCTGTATGACACACACCAGCAGATCTTTACTTTCCTGCCCCTGCTCAGAATCGTCCAAGATTGGATTTTGTGAGCATCTAGCTGAAAAACAAAGGTGTTTTTCGAGTGACACGGGTGTTTTAATTTTAAGTTGTGTGTGAGAATAGATAAAACTTTTGATGAAAAATTGCAGAGAGTCGAAATTGTCAAATGATGTGATATGATAGAGGTAATTATGAAGAGTAAATAGGATAAAGTTAAAATAGATAGGTTAGTTGTGTGGGTAGTTGTGTAAAAATGATTGAAAAGTAGGATAGTTATATAGGAAAATGTGAAGTAATGATTAAAAAAATAAGATAGATGTGGAGAGTTAAAAGTTTTAGGGTGTGTTTGTTTAGGGCAAAAAAGTGTCAACTAAAACTTTTCAATCTAAAACTTTTCGCTCTCCATAATTATTCTATTTTTTAATTATTTTTTTACACTTTTCTATACAAACTATCCTACTTTTCAATCATTTCTACACAACTACCCATACAACTAACCTATCTATTTTAACTTTATTCTCTTTACTCCTCATCATTACTCCTATTATATCACATCACTTTCTATTGATTTGACAACTTCTACTCCAAAAACTTTTCATCAAAAGTTTTACTTCCAACTAAACACACCCTTAGATTGAAAAGTTTTAACATGACAATTTTTATTCATTAGCAAACACACCCTTGTTGAAATTTTTTTTATACATAAAAGATGTTGAAATAAGTGAAATGTGTAATGATGCCAGTGGAGTCGTGGTAACGTCGTAGGCTCGTATGTCAGCGTTCTGCGTTTCAATTCTGCTGGTGGTAGGTACAGTAATATGATATTTTGAATATTAGTCGCAGCTTTTACAATTTCCCTGGGTTCCGGGAAAATTTTACTCCATGCTGTGAGGGTGTGTGAATGTGCTTCATCGTAGATCAGATGTCATGATATATATACAAATATAAAAAAGGGTGTGGGTGTGTGAATGTGCTTCATTGTAAATCAGATGTCATGATATATATACAAATATAAAAAAGGGTGTGTGTGAATGTGCTTCATTGTAAATAAGATGTCATGATATATATACAAATATAAAAAAAGTAAAAATAATGTAATATAATAGAGGTAATGACAATGAATAAAAAAAATAAAGTTAAAATAGATAGGTTAGTTATATAGATAATTTTATATATAGAAATAATTGAAAAATATGGTTGTTTGTATATGAATACGTGAAGAAATAATTAAAAATAAATTGTATGTTTGGCAATTGACAAAAAATATTAAGTTAAAACTTTTTAATCTAAAACTTTTCACTCTCCGTAATTATCATATTTTTTAATCATTTTTTCACATTTTCCTATACAACTACCCTATTTTTCAATCATTTCTACACAACTATCCACACAACTAACCTATCTATTTTAACTTTATCCTCTTTACCACTCATCATTACCCCTATCATATCACATCATTTGACAACTTTTACTCTCCAAAACTTTTCATCAAAAGTTTTATTCCTTACCAAACACACCCATAGTAATTGTATAAAGCGAAAAGTTTAATCTTTTAACAAACACACTCGATAAAATTTTTGGATTGAAAAGTCCTTGATGCAAAAATTTTTTAATTAGTAGAAAATGATGTAACAGAAATAATAATGATGAATAAAGAGAATAAAGTTAAAATAAATAGATTAGTTATTAGAAAAATTTTATAGAAAAATTTTGTAGAAATGATTGAAAAATAGGGCAATTGTATAAAAAATGTAAAAAATAATTTAAAATAGAATAGTTACAAAGAATGAAAAATTTTAATTAAAAATAAACAAGCCCTAATTTTAAAAATAGAATTTGGCAGGTTGTTTTGTTAAATTTAGAATTTAGCAGGTTGTTTTATTTTTTTTCCTCGGTTACATTCTGAGGAGGTGGGACCGTGGGAGGCAAAGCTCTCCGGTAGGTTCCAACCTTAATAGGGTAGCAGCGGCTTAATGTATGTTACGAGCAGGCTATGCCTGGATGTTAGGACATCAAATGCATAAAAATGAGCGAGGAGAGATGGTAAACAAGTTATAGAAATTTTTTAAAAATATACAAAGTAATAATATAATACGATAAGAGTAACGATTAATGGTGCGTTTTTTGAAAAAAAGTTCTAGTTGGAAAAATTTGTATTGTAAATAAACATATACAATAAAGTTGAAACGAACTGAATAATCACATGAGAAAATGTGAGAAGGCGGAGAAAAAAGTTAGAATACTTTTTAAAATTTTCAAACACAACCTTTGGCAAGTTTGACATGTGGTAAAAATGTATATATGAAAAAATATATCTTATAATTGTACGTGAAAATATAAAAAGTAATTAAAAAGAAAAATAATAACAAAAAGTAAGATCCCTTCGTAATAAAAAAATAAGATAAATAATCAAGAGGTCACATCAGAGTAAAATGTGTACATAAATAAGTATAAAAGATTTTTCCTCTCTTATAAGGCAGAGACTTCACTTAAACTCAATAAATTTAAATGCAAAAAATAACAAACCTATCGTTCCCATGGAATTTCAATCTACACGAAATAATTAATGAGTAACGTTCTTTTCATACCGTGTTTTTTTGAAATTTTTTTATAAACATATTAATTTAGTTATATTTAAATTATAAGCAAGTTTTACAATATTTGGGTACGTGTATATATTTATTTTGGATTTTTAAATACATAAATATTTAAGTCATTTTAAATTAGGGTATTTGTTGAGAAATAATAAAACTTTTGGATGAAAATGTTTTGTGTAAAAGTTGTTAAATTAAAAAAATGACATGATATGATGAGAATAATGATGAAGTGTAAAGATAATAGGGTTAAAATAAACAGGTTATTTGCGTAAAAATAATTAAAAAAATAGATAATTGAACATAAACGTATAAATAAATAATTTTAAAATAACATAGTTATGGATGTTGAGAAATGGATACTCTAAACTAAAATATTATTTATAAAAATAATACAAAAAATAATACACCCAAAAATAATTTTGAACACCCAATTTACTTATAAACTCTCGCTAATAATACTAGCACTACCCATAATATATCACAAAATACCCTACTCATTTCACTCAATTTTTGCTCACATGGCACATATACAACTCACCGATCCTCAATCTCTCGTTACCCACTCACCACCTAAGCACACACCCACTTTGCTCACACTGCTCACGTTGCATTGCATGAAAGCCAAATGCCCATTTATATAGTCACAAATCACCACCCTTGCAATTAATGAGATGAGCTGGCTACGTCTTCAATTTTCAACATTTCCAGCTATGTGCAAATCTGGAATAGTCCAGATACGGTGTTGATATTTTAATTACAGAGAGGGAAAAATTTTAGAGTAAAAAGTTTTAATTGAAATTTTCTCCTCCTTGCCAAACACACTATGATCAGTCTGCATAATTAAATTGATATTATAATGCTGTGCCTATTTGTTACCTTGCATACTCGCGATTCATGATCTATACTTGTAGGTGTTCGCTGCTAAACTAACACCATCATTTTTTACAAAGAAAATTCCTAAATGTGCCAATATAATCATGCACTTTCAATAATTTTTTTACTACCCGCAAATTTTACTCAAAATTATTTACATGAACACTATCAACCGTCAGACGCTCAGAGCTGCCATTAGCAGCGGGATGAAATTAGTAATTTACCCCTTAAGACTACCTCTGCGATCTCCGTCATTACCAAGCTTGGATTCCGCCGTCACTTGCATTCTCAGGAGCGATTATGGCGAAGACGGTGGTGATCCAGCAATGGGGAGACGACGAGTTAGATTGAGCAAAACAGCAATTTTTCTTTTTCATCCAAATACAGCTGAAGTCTTCACCTTTCCTCATCTCCTTCTTTTTCTATTCTCCAGCGGCTGCACAACAGCCTCCATCTCTCGATTCAAACAACAATTCACAATCTGCTTATCCTGCCAGCGTATAAGATTGTTGCAGCATCCAGCAAGCTTGCGCACTAAAATCCATCAATCCCAGCTCGGCTCCTCCATGAGATCTGGCAAAGTCGGCAGATTTAGCAGCCTATCAAGCAGCCACCTTCAGGGAGACAAAAGTTACCAGGGTATCCCGCACCCTCAATTGCAAATCCAATCAGCAGTCAAAGACTGCAGCACCGGCTCGAACCCAGCTTTTGTGTAAGAATTCTACTCTGTTGTTTCATAATTGCCCAGAAAAAAGATTTTAAGGGCTTGTTTGTTGTGTTGCAGTTATGGTATGGGTCTCAACTCAATCACTTCTCAAATTAATAATTAATATTTTTCACTTTTACCTCTATATTTTAATTATTTTTCTCATTAACTATCTCCGTCATACTTATTTATTCTAACTTTATCCTTACAATTTTCTATCAATTACATAAACTCTAAAATATTTTATTTTCCACTTCTCACCCCACCACATTACCCCTACAAAATTTCAGTTACCAAACATCTCCTGAGAAAAAAACTAAAAAAGTAGAAATTTGACAAGAAAATAAAATTGTTTAAAATTCCTATTTCCTAAAAACATGTAATAGCTATTTTATTTTCAATATATTTTTTCATAATTTGGATACACTTTTTTTCCATTCACATTGCATTTTTATCTTAAATTCTCATCATATCATTGTCTAATTCTCATTTCATCCAAGCTCTCAACAAAAAACAAAGCCGCCAGTTGTAGTTGAAAGTAGGTGTATAAATAGGGTTAGTTTCAACTCGAACCCGACTAAAAAATAAATTATATAACCCGATTAGAACCGACTTAATTTCAAAAGCGGATTTGTTTGGGTTAAATGATTGTCGACTCAACCCATCCCAATTTCACATATGAGTATTCAATATAATAAATTATTAATAAATAGTCTTACATTGACACATAACACATAAGAATTAACTAGATATTATTGATTTGAAATAAGATTATTCAGCTATTATATCATTATATAAGTCATAAAGTGGAAAGTATTAAAAAAAGATTAATTTTTATTCTTTCATATAAATTTATATTTTAAAATAGATTTAATTAAGCAAAATATTTCTAAATATTCTATATTTATTAACACAATTTTTAATCCGAATATTCTATATTTGTTAACCCAATTTTTAATCCGAACTGAG
Organism: Annona cherimola; assembly: GCA_030490835.1. Lineage (NCBI taxonomy): Eukaryota > Viridiplantae > Streptophyta > Magnoliopsida > Magnoliales > Annonaceae > Annona > Annona cherimola. The sequence continues at coordinate 5,084,104 of CM059977.1, read as the reverse complement.
CTGATTTCTAGATGGTTAAAATAGGATTGGATTCAGATATAAAAATTAAGGTTGAAAATAAAATTAAATTGAAATTTTATAATATAGGTTAAGATTGTGTTGACTCTTAATCCAAGAGTCAACGCCAGAGCCACTTTACACCCCAAGTTGAAAGCATGCAAAGGCATGCCGTTGAGCTGGCATTAAAACTTAAAACGGGCATGAATATGGCAATGCAACCCTTCAATTTCTTGAAAAATTCTTGAAAAAATATTAGGCCGAGGGCATAGATTCGAGAATCCACTAAAGAAGGAAGAATTATGATAATGCAAGGGTGCATGCTTTCCTATTCCGGTGCTGCAAATTAAAGTGTGCGGACCCCAACATTATTCCATTTTCCTACCAATCGCGGTGTGCGATGATGATGATGATGATGGGTCGCGCCGTTTCTTATTTTAAGTTATTTATTTTTAAATCCAAATCATTTATTAGTTTATCTATTATTTTTCTATAATGTCAAATATTATTACATAATTTCTTAAAGAGTAAACACACAAGTTTCCAACGAAAGAGAATTTTGACATATTGAATAAATAGCCGACTAATCTTGTCTGACAAGTATGAAATTGGATGATTTTAGAACGGTTCAAATACATATTTTTTATTTTTTAAAATTTTTTATAAACATGTTAATATTAATTTAGTTATATTTAATCTATAATCCAAGTTTTATGATTTTTGAATTTGTGTATATATTTATTTTGAATTTCTAAATACATAGATATTTAAGTTATTTTTACAAATTACAGAAAATTTAGTCTTAAATCGCCAAAAATGGCGCAACAGAATTCATGCAGCCGACCCCGCTTATGTGGGAAATGACTCATGATGATGATAATAGATATTTAAGTCATTTTAAATTATTTAAAATGACTTAAATATCTCTATATTTAAAAATTCAAAATAAATATATATTCAAAAATAGTAAATTTTGATTTATAAATTAAAAATAACTAGATTAACATATTTATACAGAAAATTTTCAAAAAAAAAAAAAATTGGACCGGAGGCCGGTCTAAAAAGATCGGTACTTGAATAAATATATATATGAGTAAATATCATAAATGAGTTGGTTCTAAATGAGAAAATGCACAATGTGTGTGTACATATTCTCGCAGCCTGGGGAGTCAGCTCATTACTGCCGTGGCACATCACCGCGCCATGTTCCACCTGTTGTCCACCTGTCGTGCTGCTGCTGAATGAGTTTGGAGGCTTTGAGTTGGCCTTCACCAATCAAAGAATCGTGGATCAGGCAGACACGACCCATAGTTAACTCCTATTATGCAAATCGACCGGGAGTAGAAGTTGCCGTAGAAAGAGAAATAAAAAATCATATTAAAAATAAAAAATAAGATTATTATGTATTTATAAATAGAAATTTATGTTGAAATAATGTTTTTAAAATCATTGATATAATCTCATCCCTTTCTCAAATCATATAAGATTTTTAAATGGAATTTGTATTTGAGATGATAATGCATTGATGTTTAATGAGAATAAGAAAAGTTGTTTTAGAAATATAAAAAGTTGTATTGAAAATTTAAAAAGATATTTTGAGATTTAAAAAACTAATTGGTGTTTAAAATACAGGTTAAATTCAAAAAAATTGCATAACTTGAAACAAAGGAACTCTGCGCTGCGCATGGTTACATGGATTCCATGATTGATATTAGCCGGAATCCAGAAAGGATATATGTAAATGCAATTTCTACGTGGGAGTGACAATCGTTTTATCGGAGAAGCTGAGCGAGCTGAGATACGCTTTCCATGCTGTTGTTATGCGATTATGACTGTTCAGGGGGATATGATCTGATGGTATGAATTGTGAATTAAAAAAAATCCCTATTTTAATACAATTTACACTTTTTAATATAAATAATTAGAAATTTCATTAGAAATTTTCACCTGATAATAAACAACCCCCACTTCTCATTTCATGTATGTCCGGGTCGGATCAAGATTCCTTACGTTCGATTACTCCCGCACTGGCCCGACGCTTGAAAGGTGCATGAGTGCGCAATGAGTTTCTCTCTCTTAACCAAAGATGCGACCTGTAAGGCAATCAATGTACCTGCTGCCCAGTGCGCCTTGCGTTCCATCTCACCCACGAAGACCTCAGCCCAAAAGCTTGTTCGTTGACATAGGGCGTCTACTTCGACGAAGCATTTATATGTACGGACATGCGTATGTGGATGAAATTTTTCGTTGAGTACGCGTTTGATGTGATGTAACATAAAAAAGAGAACTTTCCCACTTTCTCATTTTTGATGTAAGAATGTGCTCATCGTGATGTAAGAGTCAACCCAGGTAGGAAAGAAAATATTCTCACTTTTTTTTTTTTTTTTTTGATGAAAATCCTTCTCATTCTTCTACACAATTTTTTTACAGTTTAATATTTTAAATACTTAATTTTCTTACTATCTTTTGCAATTATGTTTATGTTGCAATCATTCTTTCCATTTTTCTATACCTAGCTACCTTATAAATTCAATTATTATTGATTTTATATCACACTACCATCGTGCATTTTAAAATTCTTCTTATATATTTTGTCACAAAATTTGTTTAACTTTGCCTCTATACCAAACATGCTTTTTTTATTTTTTAATACATAACTGTACTAGAGTTTGTTTGGCAACACATGTGGATGGAAAGAAAAATACCTCATTTCTCCTTACGCATTTGTTCAATAAATAATTTGCATCCTAACTACTTAAATTACCAAATTTTTTTATTATGTTATTGAAATTGTTTTATTACACAACTACTTTACTTATTCCTATTTTACTAATATTTTTAAACAGTTCCTTGCTTTTCTCTTTTCTAATATTACTTTTCACGTTTTCAATTTAATTTTTCACTTTTCCACTTTTTCCTTTCTAATTCTCCTTTAAAAAATTTTAATTTTGACATTTTTCAAATCAATTTTTTACTTTTTCATACACAACAACTTCATATCTAATCATCTCATCTCTAGCTTTCAAAAAAGGGGGAAAAAAAAATCTTCTCATCTCTTTCGCATTCATTCCCTACCTTCTTGTACTCCCGAACAGCCCCAATATTTTCGTTCGCCGATCTTAATTGCTTACGACGCATTAGTCTGATAGGATCCACTCTCCAGTGTTTGTACTTACAGCGCGGTCACGCGGACTGCCATACCTCAGTGCTAATCATCCGACTCGGTTTTTTTTCAGTGCTGGAAAACATTGGTTGGTCTGAAGCGGGTTCCTACCACGCGGGCAATAACTCCATCGATCGAAAAAGCCACGACCGACAAGGAGCAAGATTTCGGGGGCAGACCTTCCGAAACCGATTTCCACTTTACCCAATCGGCTAGTTCACCACGTGCTAGAACGTCCCGACCGCAAGCGTATCAAGCGTCATCCTTGACAGAGCATCGAATTCCACCCGATCCGCCCGCCAGCTCACACCGCACTCATTAATCCCAACGGTGGTCGACTGGTCGGTGCTCTCCTCCTCACTCTGTCGGGCTGCGCACTTCCTGCGCCACCAGCTGCACATGAAGAAGGCGAAAAAGAGCCTCTTCCCCGCCAGCTTACCCGCCTTGGAAAATTCCAATTTGTACCCTAAAAAGATGAAGAAATTCGTCCTCCTCTTTGCAGCTGCTCTCCTTCTCATCTCTCTGCTCATCTTCGTGTCATTCTTCTCCCCCGCCACCTCCTCCGCTCCCCAAACTCCGGAACTGCCAGTCTTTGTCGAGTCCAAGTTGCATTCCAAGCCGCCTTCTTCCAGCCCTGTTCCTCGCCTGGCTTATCTGATATCGGGCTCCACCGGAGATGGGGCAAATCTGAAGAGGACGCTGAGAGCGCTGTATCATCCTCTCAATCACTACATTGTGCACCTCGACCTGGAGGCGCCGGCTGTCGAGCGGATGGAGCTTGTAGAGTTCGTGAGGAGCGAACCGGTCCTTGCTCAAGTCGGGAATGTGAGAGTAATCTCCAGGTCGAATTTGGTCACCTACAGGGGGCCTACGATGGTGTCGAACACGCTGCATGCTGCTGCGACGCTGCTGAGATATGGAGGGGATTGGGATTGGTTTATCAATCTCAGTGCGTCCGATTATCCGCTGGTCACGCAGGATGGTGAGTGGTTCGGAAGTTGAATTTTGGGACGCGGATGTCTTGGTTTTTTGGATGAGAATTGGGTATTGCCTGTGATTTCTCTAGTCGTTGGCAGGGTTCATTACTGAGATTTTGGTTCCGCCTCATCAAAACCACTTCCTGCTCCGTTTTTTTTTTTTCATTGTTGTTATTTTTCGAAAAAAAGATGCTGGCACGAAAATGGATGGATTCGATTCTCTTACACAAGCTTAGTGGATGTTTGATTACCCTGTTTATGGTGGTGCAGATCTTCTTCATGCACTGATGGGTGTTCCGAGACATTTAAATTTTATTGAGCATACTAGTGACATTGGATGGAAAGAGTAAGGGAGCTGCTTCTTCTTCCGCGCCAGAATATTGCGGGTGATGTGTTCGGACGCACGTTAAATGGAATTGCAGTTATTGGTGGAAATGAATAACTCCATCCATACGCCCCAACATCTATCATGTCGGGTGAAGAACATTTACCCCAAATGTATATCCATGTTCTGGTCACTGAACAACATTGGGCAATGTTTGTTTTCCATTTCTTTTCCACTTGATTACAATAAATAACGCAATTCATTTCGTGTGCGTCTAAAAGCCTTATTGACACAAGTACATCTTTTGTAGTTTTGTTAGAATGTATCGAGCTGAATTCCATCTGCTGAACTATTTGTTTCTTTTATTCATAGGCACCATAGAGCCAGGCCGCTGTTAGTCGATCCGGGCTTGTACAGATTACAGAAGGCAGATGTATTCTGGTTGACAGAAACCAGGAGCTTGCCGACGGCATTTAGGCTCTTTACAGGTGAGTAGTACTTTGTTGGTCTTTGTTTTTTATGGAAGTACTTTGTTGGTCTTGACCAGCATTTGTTCATCGTATTTGCTTGTTTTTGCGCAGTCAAAAAGGATGGAACAGAACTGATAGCAAGTTAGTGACATTTATATGGCACTCCAAATTTGATCATTACCATTTTGATTTGTGCTATTTATCTCCTCCCTGTCTAGCATACTAACTGCTTTTACTTTGTATGTTTGATAAAGATGATTGAAATGCCAATGTGCCATTGCCTCCCGGGCTGAACTATTTACAGGATCACAAATGAGTCCTATTAGTTTGATGCGATATGCTTGCTGTTTGGTGGAAGTGGGTGAGCTGCTTGGATTTCAGTGTCTGGAGCGTGCAGCAATTTACGTGGATACAAACAGCCACCATGCCAGCGGCATGTCAGCTACTGCTCAGAGTTCTGAAAATGCCTAAAGTGGCTTGCCGCCATTATTAGAAGTCACGGCATGCATGATCGGTTCAAAATGTCTGACCGGTGGCCAGTGGATGGAGTTTTCAAGGTCATTAATCAGTCTAACCATCGGAAATCAAAAGCTAAAATTGTTGCATGCGGGTAGTTCTATTAAACGAGTGCAGGTTCAAGCACTTCCAAAGCTAACGTGCGCAATTTTATGCGGTAGAGTGATGTAGGATGGGTAAAGAGATAGAAAAAAGAGGAAGGAACCTCTAAAGAGATGAGAAGAGAAGAAAGAAGATAAGAAGAGAAGAAGAGAAGAATAAAGGGAAAGATAAAAATAAGAATAAGTAATGGGGAAACCAAATAAACACTTCTTATAAATCTCAAATTGATGCTCCTTAGTAGGGGTGCAACTTGGTACCCGGGTCGGTCCGAACCCGCCCGACCCGACCCGGTACCAAAACTAAAAATGGGTTTTATTTTTAAGATTTTTTCCAAAATAGACCCGGTTTCAACCCGACCTGTAGAAACCCGAAACCAAAACCGGGTTCGCACCAACCCGGTACCAAAACCCGACCCGGTCCGAACCCGGTGTAGTTTATATAAATTTTTCATCAATTATACATGCTTTTTTGTAATATTAATATATATATACATGTTTTAGGCATTACTAACTCTAATTCAGACAAATTACATCTTTCTTCATTATCAAAGCATACTTGAGGTAACTTAATTTCTAGGATGATTTTTTATAATTATTATCTTTTTATTGTTAACAGTTGCATGTATTTTTTCGTCTCGGTTGATGCATATTATTTTCAAATATGTAAATCGAGGATGAAGAACTTGACATTAGAAATGTAGATGAAAATCAAGGGAGAATTTACTTGGAAGTCTTCGAATAGTTTTTTAGTTTTTTTGGAAACTTTGGAGACATGAACTCATTTGAAATTTGAATTTGTTTAAAAGTAGATATAAACTTATTTAAACTTGAAATTTGTTTATATTGTCATTTTAAATTTGGATTGCACTTAAATTAGATTGGAATGTTGAACCATTATGCTTAATGTATTTAGATTTAGTTACTTTGAATAACTGTTATGTGAATTATGTTTGAATTTGAGTTGACATGATAATCTATTTCATATTATGTTTTCTATTAGTATGAGAAATCTGTTAGTTTGAATTTCAGATTGTAGTATAAATTTGATTCATATTTTAAGTTTATTGGTATGACAAGTGGTCAATTTTTACTTTAGGAATTTGTATGATAAATATTCAATTTGAATTCAATTTCAGCAATTTGTACAATAATGTTTAGTTTCAACTACAAAGTTGGTATGATATGTTCATTTTCTATTTGGTATACTTGAGTTATTTCCATTAGCTATTAAATAGAAATGATCAACTAGTCATAAAACTAACTAATTTGTCATTTATTTGTGTCTATAGGGTGCTGAAAAATTGCTTGCAGAGTTCATTCAAAGAATATTGCAGAATTCAGCATGATGTTGCAGAATTCTTTGAAAGTATCTTGTAGAATTCAGCGTGAGGCTTGACTTCATAAACACATGTATGTATATTTCAATAATTTTCTTTTAAATTACAACTGAATTTGGAAAAAAATAGTTTATTGGTAACCCGAATTCTAACCCGAAACCAAACCAAAACCAATGCGAACCCGACCCGAACCCGGTCCGAACCCGAATTACATTCTTAGGGTTTGGGTTTGGGTTTACTCCAACCCGGTTGGCTTAGGGTTTGGGTTCACTCAAACCCGGTATAACCCGACCCGAGTTGCACCCCTACTCCTTAGAGCTTACAAGACTATATATAATATATATAAGTGAATATGCCACATTATTTTAGCAACATTTATTACAGAATAATCTTTCACAAAAAGAAATTGCATATTTTAAGTAAATTTTTAGAAAAAGTAAACTTAAAATATTTATATATTTACTTTAAACAGATTCTAAGATACTCTAGGACATCCTCTAGTATCTTTCAAACATTCTAATAAATACAAAATAGAAATAAACATTCTAAAATAATCTAAACTCCAATACAAAATAGAAATAAACATTATAAAATACTCTAAAATCCAATTTATAAAATTTCTTCCATCCGCATTATGGAGCTTCTCATGCATCAGATGAACTGGCTTACTGCAATTCCTGCAGTTCTGTGCATAGATCATTGAAAAGGACTATTACGTTGCACTTTTCCGTTCATATTGTACCTGGTGCACTGGATGTGCACTAAACGTGACAATTTCCTTGCAGGCTCTGCGTGGATGATGCTTTCCCGCCCATTCATAGATTTCTGCATATGGGGATGGGATAACCTTCCTAGAACTGTCCTGATGTACTATACAAACTTCCTCTCCTCTCCTGAAGGTTACTTCCATACGATCATCTGCAATGCTGAAGAGTTCCGCAACACCACTGTCAATCATGATCTGCATTTCATTTCTTGGGACAACCCACCCAAGCAACATCCGCATTTCCTCACTATTGCTGATTTCGACCAGATGGTGGACAGCAACGCCCCATTTGCAAGGAAGTTCGGTGAGAACGACCCAGTGCTTGATAAGATTGATAAAGAGCTGTTACGCAGGAATCCCAAAGGGTTTGTGCCAGGTGGATGGTTCTCAGGAGACATGAATGCCAGTTATGTGCACTATAAAATAGGCAACATAACTGATTTCAGACCCGGGCCTGGTGCAGAAAGATTCAAACACCTAATAAGTAGTTTACTTTCCGAGAAAGGTTTTGATGAGAAGCATTGCCTCTGACATGTATACTTTCCAAACTACACTAAAGTTACTGAAAGCATTGACTGGGCTTGATCGATTAAACCTCGTCGTTGGTGGGAGCCTGAAAGGCCCTTCATATCAGGATAATGGTGGAAGCATTGTCATTTAAAGGATGTAACCAATATGTGCTGATCATATGTATTTCATTGTTCTCCGCGTATTTTCCAGATACTGTCTACATGTGAAGAGGCCGCAAGATTGCTTGTGCTTGCATGTAAGAAAATGGGTATCTTTAGTTATTGTTTTCATTACTCCTAATTAGGCTGCATTGTAATATTTGAACTGTATTGCAAATTCCCTTGTGGAGCGGAGCACTCGAATTTGGGAAACCTGACTGCATGTCTTCAAATGGTTGCATCTAGTCTTCGCTTGGCCATGCATTACTCTCAATTAACATGAGTTACGTTAATAAGCTACAAACCAAAAATGGATTTCTAAAAAGAAAAAGCAAGTACGAGTAACTGTAGGACGTTTTAGTCATCCGATACACGAACCATCTTCTTCCCAACGTTCTGTCCACGGAAAAGCCCTACAAATGCAGAAGGGACACTCTCAAGACCATGTGAGATGTCCTCAAGTGCATGCATTTTTCCACCGCGGAGGTGCTCCGAAGTAATCTTGAGGAACTCAGCCATTTCATGCAAGTAATCAGCAGCCAGGAAGCCCTGAATGGTGATTCGCTTGTATACAACATCTAGCATGTCGGGTGCAGCTCGCCTCCCTGCATCCGTATATTCCGAGATAACACCACATACGGCAGCTCTGCCGAATGTGTTCATATTGGCAACAGCCGCTTCTAACATCTCACCGCCAACGTTGTCGAAGTATATGTCTATACCTTCAGGAAAATACCTGCAATTAATCACAGCGTGGAATTTTGTTTGAAAGAAATTTAAGAACTGATCTTGCTGTGTTCCTCAAAAAACATGATCCATGCAGTTTGACATATGCTTGTCTTCCTCTTGAGTGAGTGTGGGAGTGGGATATTCTTACCTTTTGAGGGTGGATTTGAGATCAGATTCCTCTTTGTAGTTGAAAGCATCATCAAAACCAAGCTTATTTTTAAGAATAGACACCTGAAGCACGGATGACTTTGACATCAGAACATGCCAGCCAGGCTTGAATTTGCAAATGCAGGTGAATTGGATTGAGTAACCGACGTGACCGTCTTTGCTAGTATTCCAGCAGAACAGTGTTCTGTTGAATAATTCCAGTTGTCTCATGTCATGTCCGCATCCACTTCATTAGACTAGATAGTTTGATTTCATCATGACAATAGATCAACCGCCCAACAATGTAAGATTGGATTATTGGAAAGGGTTTACTTTAATTTGACAGCCTTGACTCATAAGCCAAATCATGGTTTCAGATTCACAATTAGAGATATATCATGAAAAGTTTTGAACGAAAGATCTGAAGTTGATGACCTTTTCATTGCTCCCAGCACAACCAACAACAGAGCAACCGGATAGCTTGGCAAATTGTCCGACAATGTTGCCCACCGAACCAGATGCTGCTGATACAAACACTTTTTCCCCTTTCTTGGGCTTACAGACGCGATAGAATCCGCCATATGCGGTGAGCCCACTAAGCCCTGCAAGAGAGAGTACATTTTCTTAACTCTTCTCCATACACAACAAAGTCGACAACGGTTTTGGTTTTACCTGTGTTTGGAAAGTGATGAAATATTTTTATTAAAAGTTTTTTATGTACCTTTCCAGAAAATTTTATATAAAAGTTTTTAAATTGGTAGAAAATGATATAATATGATAGGATAATGAAATGAGCGAAGAGAAGAAAGTTAAAATAAATAAGTTGGTTATATGAGTATTTGTATAGAAATAGTTGAAAAACAATGTAGTTATATGGGAAGATGTAAAAAAAAAAAAATAGAAAAATAGGATAGTTATGAAGATTGAAAAGTTTTGGTTGAAAAAGTATTTGTGTTTTCCAAACATACTCTATACTTCTTAAGGATGTGATTTGTTACACCTCGATGCACTTTGGCTCAGTGCACTCAGGTACATTTAATTTTTTTGAAAGTTTTTCCTACAAGTGGTAACCTAAGTGTATTTAACGTGTGTAGCAATTTTTACTATTTTTGAAAGTTTTGGATTTTTTTGGATTTTTAAAAAATCGAGGACTAAAAATCTAAAAAAAAGACCTAAAAATCTTTCAAAATGATAAAAATTGATACACATATTACATATACTTTGATTAACAGTTATGTAAAAAAATTTAAAAAAAAAAATTAAAAAAAATTGGTCTTTGCACTCGGGCGCACTGAAGCTAAGTGCATCCGTGCGTATACAATCACGTTTCTACTTACCACTCTTAAAATCAACCCAACAAGCTAGGTGAGGTTGACTTAGCCCTTGATTAGACTAAACAACTTTTTTTCTGTTAAAAAATTAAATAATTGTAAACTCACCTAAATGCTTTCAGAAAAAAGAGTTTTTCTAAATATGTTCATTATGTTTAATTTTAATTCCAAATATATCCATTACATTTTAGAAATTATAAATATACTTACTATATTTGCAATCAATCCCAAAAATACTCACGCTGTTACAATTGTTAATAAAGGTCATTAGCTTTTTTATAAAATTACTAATATGTCCATCAAATTTAAAATTTGATTCAAATAATTGAGTATCGTAACAAGACTTTGATTCAAAAAATTGAATAAGAGTTTTAAACTTGAAGAGTTAATTCTTATTTCATTCATTTCATTTTTTATTATTTTACATCATGAGTATTTTGGACATTTATTAAAATATAATTTAAATTTTAAATGGATAATTTTTAACTTACTTAACAATTTTTAATGCTATAAATATTTTCAGAATTATAAGCAAACGTAGTATATTTGGGATTAAGATCAAACACAGTGGGTGTACTTGAGAGAAGGGAAAAAAAAAAAAAAAAAGGAAAGCACACCCAAATTCCAACATTGTATGACAAATTGACAATGGGAATTAAAAACTCACCCAGAATTCCAACATGGTAAGACAATGGGAATTGGGCAGCATCGATCTTCCTCAACCACGCTCCACCCTTCACGACGCTGTACTCTGTCCAGCCAATCAGCCCAACAACAATATCATCTTTCGCGTACTCCGGATGGTCTGATACCACAACTCTACCAATCCCATATGCATCAACCTCCTGTCCCCAAAAAAAAAAAAAAAAAAAAAGGAAAAACACAAACACAAACACATTAGGAAATGACGACCTCCACAGGATGCATTCATTTCGTATCATCATGGGCGATGGGCAACGGAGCCTACTTCCCCTGCATTTATCCGAGTTGCAAAACCGGCGATAAGCTGAGAAGAGCTGTAATTCTTCATGCGGTTGAGCTGGTAGGGATCGATGGAGACCAAAATGTTCTTCAGGATCACATCCCGCGAACCTTCATCCACCTTCAGCGGAAGCATCGCGCTCTTCATCTCGAAGTCCGCCTCCGATGGTGAACCATCGATGCAGTGTCTCATTGTCACGTATTTGTTCTCCACCTCCATCTTCTTCTGCTTTTTCCTCCCCCTCTCTTCGACCTGCAGTCTGCAGACTCCCCGGTAATAAAACACGTTATCCGAGGGCGACGGGTAGCATCCGTTGGGTCTCCAGCGTCACGACAAAAAGCCGGCACTAAGGATACAGCCGGCAACCGATGCTTTCATCGAGGATAGTCGCTGCCACGTGCGCCCGTTTTCCGATTCTGATTCGCAAGTTCCCGCGTGTTGAGTGTCCAACGTCCTGAATCTCGAGTCTTAACGATGAATTTTCAACGGGTTTTTGCATTTCAAGGGTATGTTTGGAAATATGAAAGTTGTGGAAAATATAGTATTTTGTGAGAATAGAAAATAAAATATTTTAAAAATTGTATGATTCATATGAAATAATAGGGATAAAGTTAGAATAAATAGATTTGCTAGAAGGTAGTTAATAGGAAAAAATGATTAAAACATAGAAGTAAAAATGGAAAAATATGATAATTAGTTGTGAAATGATGGATCTTGAAATCCATGACACCACATTTTTCCTCCTACACTACCCACGCCATGTGCCCAAACGTCCCCCGAACCATTTTTCATTAGCCTATTATATGTGAAAAATGAAAATGCTTGCAGCCTTAGAAAAATTACACCCTTGCGTGTATTTTGTCTAAGTTAGGACTTAATTTAGGCCGGTTTAAAAAAAAAAATTTATAGTTTTTTTAGAAAATTATAAAAATATTACTGTGTTTAAAAATAAAAAATAATTTAAAACATTCAAAAATGGAAAAACTTTAATTAAATACATCTACCTTATATGTCAATGAAAAAAAATTCAGCCCTCGTTAGTCTATTGCTATTTGCTAATGGTTTTTCATAAAATACACCTGCTCGAGTCCGGGGGGAATCCGCCCAGCAGCCGCCCTTTTTGTCATGTGATTGCTGTGCCTAGTGCCTAGAGGTCGTTATTACCAAGCGCCGAACCACTGCTTGCTTCTATGGAATCGACACAATTGGTCTTCTATATCGTCCATCGATGCTAACCAAGATTAGGATACATTTAAGTAATTCTTGGTGTTCAATATGATAATCTCGAGCTTTTTATAGGCTCTTACCCGAATTCATTTTAACTCCCGCTATATTCCTTCGTTCATGCTACTAAAAATTCTTTTCACACATCCTCTATCATATTTTTGTCTTTAAATCAATTATTTATTGGAGAACAGAAATTATAGATAAAATGCAACAAAATTAAAATTTTATTGCAATTAAGTTCTAAATGACTTTTACTCCACATTCCTAATTGAATAATAAGAAATAAATATTATGTTATTTATCGATGTATGCGATTTGTATTTTCTACACTTCTCGTAAATATTAGAGGACGAAAATTTTATTTTAAAATTTGTGAGATAACAAATGCATGTTCTCCCGTAATTGATTGGCCCGCCAGTAACAACGACCGACTAATAAATTTCTTGTCTTAACATTTAAGTAATGCGACAATCCGAAAATCTGAAAACATGAGAACTTTAAGAGAAAATCAAATAAAGAATGTCATTAAAGCAAAATTTCATATATATATATATATATATATATATATAGCCATCTTTTTGCTGTCAAATTAAATTTCACTACATTTAATATCAAGTGAAGTTAAAAATTACTTTAGTTCTTGCACTGCACCAAATACTGTTACGCAGAAGTAACTAGGTATTTGCACAAGTCAATCGCAACAAAATTTATTTATAAAGTTTTCCTTTTATGAAACTCTATTTTTATGTAACCCAAGTGAAATTGGCTATGTTTTGGGATGCAAATTGATATTGTCGTGTTGTGACAGTCGTCTTTATTGATTAGCAGACTACATTTAACATATTAACTAGTGTAATCTAATAATCAATACTACACAATATTGTTGCTCGATAATGTCAACACCATCATGATCCATGACCATGTTCCTGCCATTTTCTAACGCTAAGATCGTGCTTAAAAATGATAGCTAAGTTGAAGTCAAAAGCACCATAAATAAAGTAAAAGAAGTTAATAAGCCACCCTTATTGTGAAAGACTTTTAGAAAACTTTGCTATTAAAAAAATTACAAATAAAAATGGATCTTCATCCCCACAAGATAATCATTCCTCCACTATATAGGAACCTAATTGATAGGAATGAGAGCTAGTACAGGGTGACAATCACGAGCAGGGAGGTCCCAAGTGGACTTCATCAGCTCCTCCGGCGTCGGCACTAGTTGAACCAAGTGTGCTCAAGTCACGTGAGAGAATTTGAACTAAAGAAAGACTCATGGGGTGTTTGAAAAACCAAAAAAAAAAAAAAAAAGTTAAGTCAAAACTTTTTCAGGATGTGTTTGGGAAGTGATAAAACTTTTAAACAAAAATTTTTTTATATAAAAATTATTGAAATGAGAGAAAATAATGTGATATGATAAGGAATAAATACAATAAAGTTAAAATAGATAGGTTAGTTATATAAGTAGTTATGTAAAATAATCGAAAAATATGGTAGTTTGTATAGGAAGGTGTAAAAAATAATTTAAAATATGATAATTATAGAGAATAAAAAATTTTAGATTAAAAAGTTTATGGTGAAAAGTCTTATTTTTAAACAAACTAACTAATCTAAAACTTTTTAATCTCTGTAATTATATTATTTTTAAATTTTTTTTACATTTTACTACACAATTACATATTTTTTAATCATTCCTACACGACTACTCATACAACTACTCTATCTATTTTAACTTTATTCACTCTACTCATTGTCTTTACTTTTATTATATCACATTATTTTTTACTAATTTAAAATTTTTCATCAAAAATTTTATCACTTGTCAAACGTACATATGCGAAAAGTTGGCTCTCACTTGTGGCGAGTGAGCTAGGATTGCCGAGCTGTAACTCTTTGTAGGATAAATAGGTGCTAAGTTGGTGAGAGGGTCCGGTCTGAGATTTTAATTCTTTATTGTCATCCAACTATCCAAGAAACCAAAGGAGATGTTCCCTCCATAGAGGAACCCCGTTTGATCAGAAAGCTGTCGCGGAATTGAAACATCAATGCGGACTTGTCATTCCGCAGGCAAGTTCATATCACTCATCTACCATACTGAAGGCTTGTCTCTCCCATAGACACTTCAGACACCGCTGAGCTAGTGTTGGCATTGGAACCAAAGGCTTTCCCAGAAACCGCCGGTGACAACAGGGGCACGTAAATAGCTGCGGGGCGTGACTCGGGCAGCTCCATCAGCGCCTCTTCTGGGTTCTTGAAGATCTGGACGACCTTCCGCATGGTGGGCCGCGTTCTCGGGTCTGGGTGCGAGCACGCCAACCCCACCGTCAGTACCCGCTTCATCTGTTGCTCCTCCAGCTCGCCTTTTAGTTCGAGCCTCGGATCAGCTCCTTGGAGCAAATCCCCACTTTCATACAGCTCCCAAATCCGGTCCACTAGACACCCCTCCTCCTCCCCACAAACGGATCTCCTGCCGCAGGCAACCTCCAACGCCACGATTCCAAAACTAAAAACGTCTGAATCCGTGGTGGCCTTCCCCGTGTAGCTGCATTCAGGGGCCATGTACCCGGGCGTGCCGGCCAGCTTGGTTGTGATCTGGTTCGCGTTCTCGACGAGCCTCGCCAGCCCGAAGTCGCCGAGGCGGGCGTTGTAGTGGGTATCGAGCATCACGTTGCTGGGCTTCACATCCCGGTGTATAACAGTCTTGCCGCACTCCTCATGGAGATAGAGCAGAGCCGAGGCGAGGCCCGTGAGGACTTTGTTGCGAGTGGCCCAGTCGAGGAAGCCGTGGGCTATCAACCGGTCGAGGCTTCCATTGGGCATGAATTCGTACACTAGGAGGTGGTGCTGGCGCTTGTGGCACCAGCCTATAAGTTGCACTAGGTTCTTGTGTCGCAGGCGCCCGATTGTGCAGATTTCAGCGAAGTACTCCCTCTCACCTGGTAATAACAGGCATAAAATAGTTGTTGGATTTCAGTTACTTCACTTGTTAAGAAAAAAATTTAATTTCGAAAATAATTTCGATATCTCTGTACCTTCCGACGATGTAGCGGATATGCGTTTTACTGCTATTGTGAATGGGGATTGTTTTATGTCGCCTCTGTAGACGCTCCCAAATCCTCCAACGCCCAGTAGATTTTCCCTACTGAAGTTTTTCGTGGCCTTGGAGAGCTCCTGGAAAGTGAACATCTTAGGAGCATCCACGGCATCCCTGGACCTGCTCCTTATACCGTCTCTTCTTGCCTTCTTTACTGATCTCTCCCTCCATTTCGTCCAACCAACCGCTACACAGCTACACCCGAGGCCCAGGAGGCCAGCTACTACTGGGATGGCGATGACCAGAGTTTTTTTGTTATTGCCACCGCCCCTGCTTCCCGTTTGGAGGGAGTTATGAGGCAATGGGAAGGATGTGAATGCCCAACTGACCACCTGGTGATTGTCGAGGAAGCCCGCAGAAGAGGCTGCGAAGCCCACGAAGACAGACTGGCAGAGAAGCGTCTCCAGGACGACCGAATGGTTGAGTACACTCACAAGAAGGTTAGCCGAACCGGACGCTGCGAAGACCTGAAGGATCTTGCTCCACCCATCGTACTTGATCTTGATCTTCACGAGCCGGCCTTGCTTGAGATCGACTCCCGCAGAATCGAGGTTGGCAGTAGCATCGGACATAATGCTCCAAGTGTTGACCCCAACATGGTTGCTGTCGGGGTCGAAATCATTCATGAAAGTGTCCAGTTCCACAGCAAATATTCGACGCATGCCAGTGCCACCACCTTGTGTTGTTCCGTTGAAGATGCCCATGAAAAGGCCAGAGGAATTAGCTGGATTCGGGCCGCTGTCCTCGGCCATTACGAAAGCCATTCCGTCGCCATCTAGACTGGAATTTGGGTTGCGGGATATCCTGACGACGAAGGTGGTGGTGAAACTTGCAGGCCATGCGAGTATGGGATGCCTGTACAAAAATCTGCCTCCGTTGTTGACTATGGAAGACGCATCGTGGGTGTCATTGCTGAGACGAGGGGTAAGATCCATGTGGCCGAGGTCGCTGGGAGCGGCAGAATCCCAGCAGATGAGATCGCCATCCCGACCACAGCTGTCGGGATCGAATGAGGGGAAGGTGAAGACTTGGGGCTCGACCATGTGCAGCGGAAGTATTGCTTGGCCAGGGAAGCTTAACAGGGCCAGGAGAACGATAAACATGATGATGATCATGGGGCGTGGCACGGTAGCAAGAGCAGCTAGCAAGCAAAACGTAAGCCTTGGTTTTAATTTGTAATTTTGCTTTGTATTAAAATGATGGTTGTAGGAATTTTATGTTGTTTTCAGCGGTAATGCATGTGAAAGAGGGTTGTTTGGAAGATCAAAGGCGCAAATGCCTGTAGTTTGTAGTATTGGAGACCTGATGCATGCAAGATTCATGTTTTTATCTCCAGCTAGCGTATCTGTACGACTAGAAAATGAGCTGCATGCCATTGACCCCTGTCAACAAGCTACTTGTTGCGTTCGAAGAATCAAAACCAAGCATCTGCATGCTTCTTGGCTTTTTAAAACTATTATTCTTATTAGTATGTCGTCGAAAATCACACCAATCCAAAACTCACTCTCGAGCCACGGCCAAAGGCCATATATCAGTGGCCCGGTCCAACGAAGCCACCGCAAAGTCAAGACTCGACCTCAAGGAGAGAGAACCATGCGGCGGAAATGGTTGCAGACAGAGGAAATGACGAAAAGATAAATTTAGATATTTCTTTCACGGACGGATGGGGCCATATTGGGAATAATAATAATAATAAAGTAAAAATGGAGTTTTGAAGTAATTAAAGGTTCAAAGCACATTAAAAGGATGTAAAAAATTTTAAAAAATATTTCAACAGTTTTACTTTTTAGAATTTGAGTATTGAACAACGAAGTGAAAAAAAAAAAGATTGATTTTGTCAAAGATTGATAGTTAAAATAACTGAATAGATATAATGAGTGATCCTGCTAGATGGTGTTAAGCAAATGTCTTACTTAGCTCACCTTGAAAAATCTATTTATAATTATTTTTTTCTTTTTTCTTCATACACTTATTTATCTAAGTATATTTAACATATAAACCAAGTTTTATCATTTTTGAATATGTGTATATATTTTTTTAGGATTTTTAAAGACATTAGTATTTTAAATATATATACGCACATAGATGTTTAAAATTATCAAAAAATATATACATAAATCCAAAAAATGGTAAAAAAAAAATTATATGTTAAATACACTTAGATAAATAAATTTATGAAAAGAAGTAAAAAAAATATTATAAATAAGTTATTTGAGGATAGCGAAGCGGAACCTTTGCTTAGCCCGAGCTAATAATATCATTCCTCAATAAATATAACATAAGTAAGTTATCTATAAAAATATAGAAATTCTCGATTAAAGAAAAGTAGAATTGTTAAAATACTTATTACCCGTTTCATGGTGGAGCTTCTTAGGGCATTCTAGATGGCGTCATTCTAGATGTCAAATGCACGATAATCAAAACACTAGTTGGTTGTTGAGCCTGTCCAAGTTCATTTCGTATGATGGAATGACGTGAGAATTTTTATTGTCGAAAAATTATTTTCACTTTCAATATAATCTCTCAAAAATTTTGAATTATTAAATTTAGAATCTTAGCTATAATATCTCAATTTAGAATTTAAGACTACGAAACCTTACAAATTTTCTGTAACCAATTTATATTAGAGTTGCGATACAATGTGCCTAGGTGCAAAAATCCTTTTTTTATATTTTTTTAAAAAATTTTATACAAATGTTAATCTAAGTATATTTAATATGTGTATCAATTTTTATTATTTTTAGAAACTTTTAGATATTTATTTCTGTTTTTTTTAATTAGTGGGATTTTCATAATTAATGAATTACAAAAAATACTATTGATTTAAAAAAAATCAAAAATAAATATCTAAAAGTTTCAAAAAATAGTAAAAATTGATATACACGTTAAATACACTTATATTAACAGTTTTATATAAAAAAAATTCTAAAAAATAAAAAATAAGTAAAATACACCTACGTGCACCGAGGCTGAACGCACTCGGGCGCATATAATCACGTCGGTTTATATTATTAAAAAGAAAACTAAAGTTCCTTGCAGGAAGATAGCTCCCACATGGAATACATTGCTCCCACTAAAATTCAATCTCAGACCGGCGAAGAGAACGCTCATACTCTCGTAGCCAGTGCCAACACGAGCATAATCTCTCAATTCTCAACACATAATAATTTTATGTATTTTTCGTCATGCCCGAGGCACAGCTATATAAGATTTGACAGTGTATGTATGAGTATAATCTCAACTTCAAATCAGAAAAAGTGTGGTAGTCTCATGTAATAAAAAAATTTCTACCTATTTTTATTGTCAATATAATTTTTCGTTTTTAGACGCATGCTAACTTGGCAGAAGTAGACGCAAAGGCTGCGGTTCCAAAACAGGAAAAATCCACGCACGTTTCCATGGGACAAATCAACCAGCTAAATGCTCCCATCAGTCATCGTCCAGCTCTGGATTATTTATCGACTAGAAAAGAAAAGAATTGAATGAGTTTGCACAATGCACCCTATGGGTTTGTTTTAATTTATTATTAAAATCCAATTCATGCCTTCGATTCCCCCCTTTAATACATATGTAATAAGAAAAAATCATTTTAATTGAAATTATACATAATTCACAACAAATGCCAATGCGTGTGGTGCTTAAATTCATATTTTTTAATATTATGAAGTAAAAAAAATTTCAATCCAATTAATATTTTATATTAAGGATGTACTTGGAAAGTGATAAAAATTTTAAATGAAAAATTTTTAGCATAAAGAATTTTGTAATGGAAAATATGGATATAATATGATAAAAACAATGATGAAGAATAAAAAGAATAAAATTAAAATAAATAACTGCACACAAATAATTGAAAATTAAGATAACTGTAAAAAAAATTTTAAAAACTAAGATAATTGCAAAAAGTATAAATTTTTTTTTATTAAAAAGTTATAGCCATAGCCAAACATGCCCTTAGATTAAATAAATCATTTTAAATAAGATAAATAACTTCAATTTTAAAAAAATCAAAAAAATGAAAACCCCAAGAGGGCAAATGGTGCAAGGACCACATAAAAATTGCCCCCGAGTTCGATTCTCAAGCCATTTGAAAGCAAGATGGCTTCCAGAATCAAGACGAGCTCAAAAGGGCAACCAGTTCGGCAAGTAGGCGGAATGACAATAGAACATGCAAGCGACGTTCTCTTTACAACATGGTAGAACTGAACATGCAAGCGTGGTTCTCTTTGCAACATGGCAGAATCGAACATGCACGTGAGGTTCTCTTTGCAACATTGTAGAACTGTACAGTATGAAAGTAGTGTGTGTGCCGTTACATGACTGTTCTTTGTCACAGCTCAATTTGAAGACATTGATCAGTCCACGAACGGTAGCTGCCAGAAAAAATTCAAATCCTTGGGAAGGTAAACTTCTGAACGCAATTTATCTACAAACTCCACTTTAAGAAGGAAAAAAAGAATAGTAACTTCTTGATAAACTACTGTTATCCCATATGATTCTTAAATTTGATTGCAATCTAACCACCCGATGCTTTCACCTGTAAACAGTTTTTCCACAATCTGGATTGGCTTCAGTTCATTCCCATGTGCGTATAGCAATCTTCATCTCCATCACTGTACATTCTTTCATCGACTGTAAATCCACTAGGTCTGCACTCAGCAGCTGTTGTTGTTGTTTTTTTATTTTTTATTTTTTAACGTCCATGCTCTGATCCACTGCAGTTGAACAGAAAGATGGATCAATTCCCGATTTAAGCGCCAATCAAAGTCAGTGAATTTGACATTTTGGAAGTGAGAAGAACAAAGGAAATTGAACAATTACAGAAACAGGAAAGCACAATTAATTCATGAACAACTGCTCATAACAATCAGTGAGACCCCCCCCCCCCCCCAAAAAAAAAGTCAGGGCCTCAAGCTGATACAGCCTCCATATTGATGGAGAGAGTCCGTTGGTGATAAGAGTTTAGTGGTGCAATAACAATTTTTTTTTTTTTTCAAGGTCTTTCAATGATGAAAGATATCATCACCAAGAATCTCAGCCACAATAGGAGACAAATAAGGACAGGGCAAAAACAGCAATAGGAGTTACTTAGCACAGCAGAATGGCATAATCAGCTTGATTTATAGTGAATAGCTCTATAATCCCCTTGATAGAGCTTAAGCAAGCCACCAACATACCTGCAAATTCAAAGAATATTGCATCATTAGCACAATCAAAAACGTCAGTGCCTCAAATGGAAAAATTAAAGCAACAGTCAATTGCTTCATAGCTGTGGAAAAGATGAACAAATCTGCATGATATGACGTTTGAGAGAAACAGGGGCCACTGGTTACCATCTGTCACTATTATGAGCAAAATCCTTGTGACCACGTGGATTAGAATGACACTGGATTGTAAAAGAAACTATCCAGACAGTTTTATTCGACCTACATTAACCAGTGCAGAATAATTCTAGTATGTAAACAATGTACACTGGTATTTGCTTATGAAATAGCTGTGAACAATGTATGAAACTCAGATCCCAGCTGGAACTCATTGATTTCTATTAGAAACTAGGCATCATCTAGTCAGCTCAAGTTTTAATGGATCAAGAATACACCAATAATTGAGAACTTCTGGTCTTGTTCACCCACCTTTTTTTATACTTGAAAATCAATTGAGATCATGCAACTAGTAACTGTACAGTTCCCAATGGTTCAGCAGTTACAGACATAGAAGAAGATTGTTGAGACCAACCGATAAATGGGACATGTTTGATACTCGATAAGCCACAATACTGGGAAATCCAGACTGGTGTACACGCATGCAGCAGGTACAGGGCATCAATCGGACAGCAGATTGCACAAGCCATCATGCATCCATCTCGAGATTATTAACAAGAATGCAATACAAATTTATATGGCTAGAAAGAGTCCTAGATGTGCCATTGAGCTCCAATATCCACTTCAGCCAAGGGTAATTTTTGCTCAATAGGACAAGGTTTATATGGTAACTACTAAATACCAGGTATAGCCTGCTTGCATAAGAATTCAGCTGCAGTCTGACCCAATTCTGCACCCATTTGGTAATGCCATCATTCAAGCCAAGGACAGGACTCCACCCTGCCTATTGAGTAGGACAAAAATTTTTGGTCGTGTGAAACACGCAGGTCAATCTGCTTCTTTCTTTCCCTAGTATGAGTTTGATGAGTTTAGAGGTGATCAGCATTGTTCTGAAATTTGATATTTGCGGGAAAAGGAAAATAGCATTTTCACGGAGCATGAATCATGATGCTTGATAAATCATTTTGGAAGGGGAATAAATGAAATGTAGTGGTTTACCCTGCCACCAAGAGGACAAAAGCTAATATCCAAAGCAGATACTGATAGGTTTTGTGCTTTGGTTTCACGAGGTCCATCTGATATCCAGGGGGTGTGTGTTTCCGGCTGACATAGCCAAACTGAGGACGAATCAGAAGAATAAATCCAAGGAGAAACCCTGAAATGAATCCTCCAATATGAGCAGAATTGTCCACATGGGGGACTAGCCCAACAGCCAGGTTGATGGCAATTATAATAACAAGAGTTAAAAGTGCTGCACACTGGAAAGGAAAAGACAAAGTCAACACAAGTGCAGATAGTTATGTTGTTACAAATCATTTTGAATTTTGATATTTTCGCAAATTGGAGATTTGTTGGGCTACACGTTGATTCATCAGCAAAACTCCTCATGCGATAGTTCTCTCTCAATGCAGGGAGAAACCAACAAATTAATAAGCATGTTGCTGCTGTAAAAACCATGCTACACGCTCTTACAAAAGGTAGGCCAGAAGTAATCTTTTTAACCTTGTGCTTTCTCTCATGCTCAATCCTGCATTTTCACAGTGGCGTCTTGCCAGTGTTCCAAATACTTCTCCTGAACATGCTGCTGATATGCAAACTGAAACTTGATAATTAGGTATCTTTGATTGAACCAGATATTCTTGAAACTATCAGAAATTCTATCTTGACTGACGCTGACTGTTTTCAAATTTAATAGTATTAATGGAATCATTGATATTAGCTTCACTTCTAAAACCTACAAAGAACAACATATTTCATCAAATTGCTTGATAAAACTTAAATGGCACCTTATTTGCATAGATTGACCAGTTTGTAATGAGCTCAGAAAGCATGCCTCCTAACAATCCAAAAAGTGCACCAGATGCACCTACTGATATAGATTTATGAATCTGAATAGAGAGAGAAGACGCCAAACTCCCACCAAAGCCAGAAAGTAAGTACAGGAGCCCTATTCTCACTGCAAAGTCAACAATCGTGAAGTCAACAATAGCTTGAAACTAAGAAGGCCACCTACAACTTTTAGGATTCTGATCCTATGCTCCCGGGCGCGTACACCTATTTTTATTTTTATTTTGATAATTTTTTTACAATAGTGTTAATCAATGTGTATTTAATCTGTGTATAAATTTTTACCATTTTTTGAGTATTTTAGATATTTATTTTTTATTTTTGAAAATCAGTGGCATTTTAGGTAATTTTAAATTACTAAAATGCCACTGATTTTTAAAAATCCGAAATAAATATATAAAAATCTCCAAAAATGGTAAAAATTGATACATAAGTTAAATACACTTGGGTTAACAAGTTTATGAACAAAATTTCAAAAAAAATAAAAAAAATAGGTGTATGCGCCCGAATCCCAACTTTTATGCCAATTTAACAAACGAGGATGAAAATGATGCATGATTGTAGGCATTTCTAAGGATGTGAGAGACTGAGTCTTGTAAAATGTTGGAAGAAGAATTATCAACAGGTTCATCATGCTTTTTCCCCCTTCCTTTCTTTCGACTTCTCATTGCAAGAAGCAAGCAGATTACAACAGGAAGAAAATTCTTGAAAATTAGGGTATGTACAAGAATAGCACCCCCAACACATGGCCTTACAGAAACCAAATTCTTGCTCAAGTCGAATGCCGATGAACAAAAGGCTCAACATGTTAGCAAGCAAATGAATGACTCCAGCATGTAGCCATATGCAAGACATAAGCCTCCATCCTTCGCCTTCATATACAACCTTCTTCCAGTCAAGAGCTCCCATGTCATCCAAACTGTGTCAAGAAGAAGAAGATAAGAAGAAAATAAGCACCCCTGTTTTATTACAACGTGAATGAATCATTTCAGATAATCGATTTTATTTTATTACCAAATAATTAATAATCTAACTCCCAACCAAAGTTCAACACCACCCGATTAATTTATCAACATTCTCTCTTGGGAATATCTAGATGTGAGAATTGTTCTCTTGGCTGCCAACAAAAACCGGAATTCTATGCATTTATATATCCTGATATGAAGTACTTCGGATACCCAGGTTTATGATGAGCTGGATTTGATTTCCCCACGCCCCGATAAGCTCATTAGCCGACGGGAGACAGGATCCTTGGAGCTATTGGAGGCCTATATACATTCATAAAAGGGAAGATGACTAACGTTTGGAGGGAAGGGCCGAGGAGGGGGTTGACGGAGAGGGGCTCGAAGGAGAAGCGGCCGAGGGTGGAAGAAAGGATGCAGTAGCCAGCGCCAGCGTCGGAGGGGCAGTCGTTGAAGTACATCGTGAAGACGAAGGTCATGATGTTGATGAGGAAGAAAACGGGGACAAGCCAGGAGATCCAGAGCTGCTGGGGTTGAGGGGTGTAAGGGGTTTGGTGGGAGGCCCGGGCGTGAAGGCCCAACTCGATGTCAGGACAAGAGGTTGGGGAGGGAGGTCGCTTCCCCATCGCTGGGAGGGGGGAGGGGAAGGCCGCTTGCAGCCCCGACGACGATCGGCCAACGCGACGGCGACGGCGACGCTGGAACGGGGAAGAAGGGGATGAAAGGCGGGCTGGCGGGCGGCCCCTCGTTCCCGGCCTTTTGGTATGGGGAGCAACGGACGAGGCAGAGGAACACGCGGAGCGAGTCCTGCGCGGGAAGTAGAAGGGAATTCTCTGGCGATTTTACAGAAGGTTCCTCGTCTTTCCATCCCTTTGCCCAGGGCCCTGGCATTGTTACTCGCCAATGTTCTGGGGCTCATACGCTGGCGGCTGGCCGGAATTGATCTCAATTGCTGCTTCTGTGTGGCTTCGGGCGCGCGCTGAGATTTTTGGATCATCCACAGCATTTTACATTTTTACACCACCTAGTTCCCATTGCATTCCTGGGCATGTTCGAAATTTGAAGTGTACGAAGGTACTGGAATAGGATGTTATTTTCTTATCCAATAAATATATTTCTCATTCTCCATACAACATCTCGTCTCGCAATGCATGAAATACTTATTTTCCCGTGAATAAAAATGATTAAAATGTTTATATGTTTAAAAATCTAAAAGAATATATACATTACAACAATGGCAAATTTTAATTTGTAAATTAAATACATATGGATTAACAATTTTATAACAAATAAAAATAGCTTTATGTAATATTATAGTCTGGATTAATTGTTGTATATGTTATCCCTGTCTAAGAAAATCATCTCTCTTAAAAAAAAAAATCTGTTTAGAGTTCAGTCTTAAGCACCCGGATGTATGGCATTTTAGTGTATTCGAAAGCAACAACTTTTTTTTATTTTTTGAAAATTTTCAAAATAAAACTGTCGACCTAAGTCCATTAAAACTATAGGCTGAGTTTTACAAATTTTGAAGATTTATATATTTTTAAAATATGGATATTTTAGTCATTTTCAAAGTAAAATATATATAATATTCGAAAATGGTAAAATTTAATACATATATTAACTACACTTTTATTGATAATTTTATTAAAATTTTGAAAAAAAAAGCTTTTGGACTCAGGTGGTAGTGTGGTATGCAGAATTATTTGTATCCGCGTGTATAGGACAGCAACCTGATAAGCATGGTGCATGGGCCGGGCCTAGGTGCTTCAGATTGAATAAAGCTTAGTTACGAGGCCAGACAAGCGCCGATCAGCATGGTTTATGCCCAGTGGGTTCAAAGAGGCTGTAGGCATATAGCGTTTTTATTCGCCGGGCCATATTTCCAAAGCCTGCTTTGGATTAGCTAGGCCGTGCATTGTTGGAAGGGATGAAATTACCAATTGGTGAAAGAAATAAGACAAGGAGAAGTTGCTTGTATTGAAAAATAACAAATTATATCAAGAATGAGAGACGTAGTATTCGAAATGAAAAGTAAGATTGTTGTATTACTAAAAATGAAAGGTTACATCGAAAGGGGAAAAAAAATTTTGTAATGATAAATCTTATCTGATGCAACTTGCCTCCCATTTAAGCTTCGGTGTACTCACTGACAACGAGTTCATTTGAGAACGTGAGGAGAAGTGAAAGTAGTGATAGAATATTTTTTAGAAATTTTACAGTGGCGCTGTAATATGATAAAAGTAAAATAAAAATAATAGTAAATTTTATATATGGCTATGAATTTACCAATAAATTTACTTATACATATGAATCTTTAAAAATTCATTTATACTTACGAATTTTCATCATAATTATAGTAATACTCACACTGGTAAAAATCTATTAAATAGGCTGTTAGCCCAATGGTAAAACAACAAGTATGCCCAAGCTCTAATGTAATTTAAGATTATTTTTGTTTAAGTTAAAAAAAAAAAATTAGATAATACATGATTTTATAGTTGTATAATTACATTAGAGCTTCTATCTTACTGTCAATCCCAAGCCCAGAAAAAGCGAGGATTGACATATTAGACCGGCAGCCGGTGCTATAAAAATTACTGTCACATCTCTTATAGATTTTAAAAGTTAAAAGTTGTTAATGTTAGGGCGTCCCCTGTAAGCGATACACTACAACAGAGCCCGCTACAGTAAGAAATTAGTAAAGGTTACTAGAGCATTTTCCCATAAGCGATGCGCTACATTGGTGCCCGAATTAGGGGTGTAAATCGGGTCGGGTTGACTTGGGTTTGGGACAAATACAACCCTAACTCACATTGTAAAATTCCAACCCAACCTTACTTTCAACCCTACTTTTTACACATTAACTCAACCCTACTTCAACCCATCTCAAATCGGTTCGGATTAGAAATCGGGTTAATAAATTACACATATTATCAATGCTAGTTAAGCTTTTGTTCACACAAATTTCTAAAATAACAAAAGTAATGATAATTATAAAAACAATAAGGGGCTCGAATGGAAAGTAAATAAAATGAAATATTTCGTTCCTAAAAACTTATTTCTGATTTTTAATACATAATTATCATACATTTTTTCCTTGATCAATGGAATATAATTTGCAAAAATGAGAGTATAGGATACAAGATAAGAATTTTAAAAAAATCAATATTAGCAAGCAAATACTATAAGAGGATACATTTTTTGGTAACTTTTATTAGTATCCAAAATTTTTTTATTAACAAGACAAATGCATATGCAAAAATCGGGTCGGGTCAACCGACCCGACTCAAACTGATTTTTCAAAACATCAACCCAATCATGATATAAATCAGTTCGGGTTGAACCCGACCCTATTTACACCCCTAGCCCGAATGTAATGAGAAATTGACAAGGGTTGCTATGGCGTCTCCCTATAAACGACGCGTCATAACAACATTCAGTTGTGGCAAGAAGTTGTCAAAGATTTTCATGTCTTTATAAACGTGGTTTAGGGAATAAGGTGATATCAAAACACAATGTCCGTTTTACATAATGGAATATTAGATTTCTTTCAAGGAAAAGTATGAAAGTAGTTGATGTTATGAAAATAAAAAAATAATAATGTCGTGTGCCTCCAAGAGACTACATGGAAATGAGATAGTGCTAAAGGGATTAATGAATTCGAATTATGGTATATCGGAAATAATGGTAATAGAAATGGTGTAGGGATAATAGTGAAATTTAAATTCATAAATAAAGTAATATCAATAGAATAAAATGATAAAATTATTCAAACAGAACTTGTATTATGTGTAAATGTCATAAATGTGATTAATATTTATGCACCATGAGTAGGATTAGATGATAAAATAAAAAAATAATTTTTTGATGACTTAAATAGTATAATGCAAATGATATATAACAAATAAAATGTTGTAATAGGTGGAGATTTAAATGGACATATAGAAAATGAGAACGTAAGATACGAGAGAAGTCATGAAGGTTTTGACTCTGAAATAAAGAATGAATTGAGAAATATCATTTTGGATTTTTCTACAGTATATGATTTGGTTATAACAAATACCTTATTTCAAAAACGATATGAACACTTGATAACTTTCGATAGTGGGAAAAATTCTAACCAAACATATTTTTTCACTGTAAAAAAATTGGATAGATGTCTTTGTATTAGGGTGTGTTTGTTTATGGCAAAAAAGTGTCAACTAAAACTTTTCAATCTAAAACTTTTCACTCTCCATAATTATTCTATTTTTTAATTATTTTTTCACATTTTTCTATACAAACTACCCTACTCTTCAATCATTTCTACACAACTACCCATACAACTAACCTATATATTTTAACTTTATTATCTTTACTCCTCATCATTACTCCTATTATATCACATCACTTTCTGTTGATTTGACAACTTCTACTCCATAAAATTTTCATTAAAAGTTTTACCTTCATCCAAACACACCCTTAATCGTAAAATTATTCGAGGTGAGAGCTCAGCCACGCAACATAGATTATTAATGATTAATATATATACAAAAATGAGTAAACAAAAACTAAAAACAATATAATTTTAAAAATTAAATGGTGAAATTTAAAGAGAAATAATATGAAACTTTTTCATAAAATAATGATGAAAGAAAGAAAATGAGACATAAGAAAACGAAGTAGAATCAATGTGAGATAAAATGACAACTAACATAAAAGAAGTAAGACAAAGTACTCTGAATATATATAAAAATTGTAGATCATCACATAGGAAAATTTGTTTGTACAATGAGGATGTTCAATAATATATAAATGATAAATGAGAAAAGTTTAAAACATGACAAAAAAATAAAAACGACATAAACTTACAACAATACAAATTATAAAAAAAGCTACTAAAAATTTATTAGCGATGCTAAACACAAATCTTATGATAACTTATATGACATATTATGGGCTAGACAAGGTAAAAAAAGATATTTTTAAGTTGGCTGAATTAAGAGAAAATAAAGAAAAATATTTAACACATGTTAGATGTATTAAAGTGAATATCAGAGTTTTTGTTAAAGACGATGAAATTAAAAAAAGACAAAAAATTTATTCTTATAGTTTACTAAATGATATCCTGCATGGACATTTAACATTAGATGTTAGTTTAAATATAGAATAAAATAGGAATATCAATTATTTCGAATTCGAATATCTAAAGTAAAGGAAGTTCTAAAGAAAATAAAAACAGGAAATGTATTAGGCCCATATAATATACGAATTGAGACATGAAAGTGCACAGGAGATGTAGGTGCAACATGGTTAACAAATTTATTTAATAAAATTATAAAAACAAGGATAATGCTAAGTGAACGGAGGATAAATATTATAGTCCCAATTTATAAAAATAAGCAAGATATCCAAAATTGTACAAATTGTGGTGAAATAAAACTAACGAGTCATATCATAAAATTACAGGAAAGAGTGATTGAACGTTAACTAAAATAGGAAATTAATGTATCTGAAAATTAATTTTGTTTTATGTCATGAAGATGAACCACTAAAGTTAATTTTCTTACTTAACAGTTATTTGAAAAGTATGTGGAGAAGAAAAAAACTCATTCATAATTTTGATTGATTTATAAAAAGCAAATGATCAAGTATCAAAAAATTTAATATGTTAAGTTATGAAAAAAAATGAATTAATAACATATGCATTAATATTGTTTTATGTACGGGGGCTACTACAAATGTGATGACCATAAGTGAATATACTAATACTTTCTAGATTTATATCAAGGTTCAACCTTGAGTCTTACATATTTATCTTAGTAGTAGATTAAATTATTAAATACCTCGAAGAAGAAGTACCTTGGTGCATGTTATTGTAAATAACACCGTTCCAACAGATGGAACTAGAGAAAGACTAAATTTAAATTTGAATAGGTGGACAGATGATTTAAAATCTAATGGTTTTAAAATTAGTCGCATAAAAACTAAATATATGAAATGTAATTTTAACAATAGTAAGAACCCAGACGATGAACCAATTAAGATTTTAGATCAAGTAGCAACAAAAACTAATCAATTTCAGTACATAAGATCAATAGTTCAAGAGAACGAAAAAATTGAAAAATATATAACACATAAAATTCAAGTACGATGGAATAAATGACGAAGTACGTCAGGAATTTAATGTGATAGTCAAGTTCTGATCAAATTTAAAAAAATTGTAATAAAATTGCGATTAAATCTACTATATTTTATGTGATAAAGTGTTAGACAGTTGAAAACAATATATACAAAAAATAAATGCAGCGGAAATGAGAATGTTAAGGTAAATTAGTTTTAAAAAAAAGATAAAATTAGGAATGAAATAATTTGAGAAAATCTAAAAGTAAGAGCAATTTATGATAAACTGAGAGAAAATAGATTAAGATGGTTTGGTCATGTTAAAAGAAGGTTTGAAATGACACCGGTTAGGAGGACAGAGTCTATCCATATAGAAAGTAGTAAGAGAATGAGAGGAAGACCAAAAAATATGGAAAGAAGTAATTAAACAAGATTTAAAAACACTACAATTTATTGAAAATTTAGTTTTAGATCGGCAATAATAGTGCAACAGAATCCATGCAGCCAACCCCACCTGGTGAGAAATGACTGATGATAATGACGATGAACATATTTGTTATTTTTCAAAGAGTCAACGGTTCTTTTAACTGATCTCCAATGACATGATGTAAGTGGAATTATAATGAAAATTCACGGGAATAGGAGAAATTTTAAAAATTCATCCGTATAAACGAAATTAAGAATAAAATTTGTGAGTATATGAGAAATTTAGCATAAAAATAAATAAAATAATTATGTTTAAAAATAACTGCAATACAAAGATAAAAATAAAAATAATAAGCACACAATTAAAATATCAATTCGAAAATTAAAAAAAATTTTACACCGACCAAAAGATACGACGAAGACGGCGACCCACTCGCAGTAACATACGTCCTAACGTTAACGTGCAAAGGAGGTAGGACGTCCGCAAGCCGCTCGCAAATGAAAAAAGAGAGAATCGATGGAAGCTCAACCACCATTAGGGCATAAGAGCGCGCATTTCATCGTTTTTTGAATCCCGGCTCCCGTCAAACACAAAAACCTTTCGCGCCATTTTAGGGTTTTCTTCTTAGCTCCGGCGAAAACCAAAGACGAGGCAAGACACCGAAAGATGGTCTCTCCAAAGGTGCTTCTCTCCACCATCGAAACGGCAGTGCTGGGAGCCTCTCCCCCTACTCCTTGGCAGCGGATCGAGCTAATGCACGCCATCCGATCATCTCTCCCGTCACTGCGCAACCTCCTATCTTATCCTGTCAGTAGAGCTTCCTCCCCACCTGCATTTCTTCAATTCATTAAATTTTCTTCATGCTTCTTCTCTTCTGATTATTTTCTATCCCTTGACCATGCAGACTCCAAAGCCATCAGACCGTTCTCAAGTTCAGTCGAAGGAGGTCAGGCTTCCCGACTCGGCTCCAATATCACTCGATGACCAGGACGTTCAGATAGTAAGTCCCTCCCTAGTCCCTTCTCACTCTCCCCGTTGTTTAAGTTCACCGTGCATTGCGTATTTTTATCCACGAAGATCCAAAATGGCAAAATATCAGTCTAGGTGCCATCTATTGTGCTCGAGCTCCGCTGGAGAAACCAAATCCACTTCACTTTACCTAAACGGCCGATTCCTAGGTTGAAACATCAAAATGAAGGCCCGAGCTGGTTAAGCGTTACCGAGGTCAATTTTAGTTTGGTACGGATTCAACCATCCAAATGACTCTGTGTTACTACAGTTTAAAATTTCACATTGTGCGAAGTACGGGATTGAGTCGGTTCACTGAACGCGGGTCTTTTGAAATAAAAGATTTATAACTGTGAGTCTTTGAGACTTCAATACACGTTGTCTCATATTCTAATTAGGGTACGTTGGTTAGTCTTACCCGTCCAATTGACATTACCAGGCTCTGAAACTGAGTGATGATCTCAATCTGAATGAAGTGGACTGCATTGGCCTTCTCATTTCTGCAAATCAGGAAGTAAGTTTAGTTTTTTCCCATTGTAATCATTTGGGTTTACTTTGTATCTTTGTGATTTTTTTTTTTTTTTTGGGTGCTGCTGAGTTGTTACATTTTACTTGCTTTCATCCAGTGGGGTTTAGCAGGGCGAGAACCGCTTGAGATTTTGCGTCTTGCTGCAGGACTATGGTATACAGAGAGAAGAGATCTAATAACAGCGCTTTACACTCTTTTGAGGGTATAGCATTTTCATGCTCCTTAGCTTTTGTGCATGTCCATGGATGTGGAGTTAATGTGCATGTTCAAATTTTTCCTTTTGTTTTTTACATGTATTTTTTGTGCATGAATGAACATGTACATGCCAGTGTGAATGCTTGGACATATGCACTTTCATGGTTCAACTATTTTTGGTTGGTAACATGCGCATGCTGTAGATTCACTTCACTATGCCTGTGGTTCCTTTAGGCTGTTGTTCTTGACCAAGGACTTGAAGTGGATCTTGTTGCTGACATTCAGCATCATTTGGAAGATTTATTCAGTTCTGGTCTTAGGCAACGGTTAATTATGCTTATCAAGGTTTGGTACTTCTCTCCACAAATTATAACTTTGATATTTTTGTACCTGTCATTCTTTCTATAGGAATTGTTAGCACTAAGCTGGTTTTTTAATGCCCATAAACAGTTTAGTGCTATAATTTATTTTGTGCAATTTTGATGTATAGGTTGCAATTTTGTTGCATATTCCATCTGTAGGCTTTTTATATGTTTTTGAATGATCATTGTTTATTTATTTTTCAGTTTTTGAATCTTTTGATTTTTGATTATTGGTTAAAGTGTTTTAGTCATTGTAGGAATTAAACAGGGAAGAACCTGCTGGTTTAGGTGGGCTGCATGCTGAGCGCTATGTTCTTGATTCCAGAGGTGCTCTTGTGGAGCGACGAGCTGTAGTTTCAAGGGAAAGGCTTAGCCTTAGTCATTGCCTTGTGCTTTCAGTCCTTATATTGCGAATGAGTAAGTTACGTTGCTAAAGCCTGAATCGTATCATTGGTGACTATATATGCTTAAAGATCTGTGAATTAGTCAAGAGTGCCTTAGGATCTGCATATTCATGTTTTTGGGAGCTCTGATTATCATTGTGGTTCCTTGCCTTCTTGGCTTTCTGATTGTGAAATAGTTCCGAGGAATTCTTTTGTATTTTAAATTCTAAGTGTTCCCAAAAAAAAAAAAAAATCTCATAGTGCATATGAGAATCTCCAGGGAAGTTGAAAGTTTGATCCCCATCTCCATGAAGCTAGAAAGCTCTTTGAAATATTATCAAAAGAAAAAGGAAAGAAAAGAAAGCTCTATGAACACCATTTCCATCCCTCTTTATAGAAAAACTGAATTATTGGTTACCTGAGTGTTCTAGCGTGGTTTATAGCGTTGGAATGTCCTTGAATAAAATTGATCCACCAATTTGATGGTTCAAAAGTTGCCCTCTGATGAAATTTGGTCTTTGTCATTTCTAAGTCCCCTTCAATGTTCTGGGTGTGTTTGAGAAGTGATAAAATTTTTAGATGAAAAACTTTTAGTGTAAAAATTTTTAAAATGAGAGAAAACGATGTGATATGATAAGAGTAATGAAGATGAGAAAAAGAATAAAGTTAAAATAGATAGGTCAATTGTGTGGGTCGTTATGTAAAAAACTATAAATGATTGAAAAATAGGATAGTTGTATATGAAAATGCGAAGAAATAATTAAAAAATAGGGTAGTTGTGGAGAGTGAAAAGTTTTAGATTGAAAAGTTTCAGGCTTAAAGAAACACACCCTATATTTGATGCAAGTATTGCATTTCTTTGTCTTGTTGGAGGTTAGAACTTTGGCTTTGATTAAGCATACATAATGTATAATTTTTTTTCTGCATGAATTTCCACCATGTATTCCTCAACAAATACCCATGACTTGTAAAAATGGTGCCTCCTTTTGAAAACAGAAGGATAATGTTTATTCATCTGCTGTTAAGTTGCATGAAAGTCAATATGCTTATTTTGCTTGATACTTGTCCTTTGCTTTGGTTAATGCAGTGCTTAATGCTTACTTTGTTGTGCTTTCTGTAGGTTCAAAAGATACAAAGGATGTGTTTGCATTGCTGAAAGATTGTGCTGCTGAAGCTAATGATAGTGGGGATATTCTAAAACTTCAGGTTCTTTTTTCTCCTTATTCCATTATAGGCAGACTGGTCAAATGGCTTTATGTTAAGGCTCATTTGTGTCGTTTTCAACTTCAATTTTTTTTTTCAATTACTTTGTGCTTCTTGTTTACTTTTGCTTTTTGAACTGTTGGCTAGTTTTCTAATTATGTTGTTGCTATGATTTCTTTTCTTTATGCAGATTACATTCTCTCTTCTGTTTTCGCTCGTGATTGCTTTTGTTTCAGATGCTTTGAGTGCTATCCCAGATCAAGCTTCAGTCTTATCCCATGATTTTTCTTTCAGACGTGAATTTCATGAACTCGTAAGCTGAATGATTTGAGGTGTCTGTTAGCGCTTCGGGCATACAATAATTTTGCATGAACACTTGCTATTTCTCCCTCGTTTTACTAGTTATTTATGACCTCGAAACAATTGCAGGTGGTTGCTACTGGAAATAATCAAATTGTTGAGGGTTTTGTTAACATTGTAAGATTTTCGTGGACAGTACATTTGATGTTAACACGAGAAGCTAAAACAGTGAGGGAGACTCTTTCAGGTGCTTCATCCAGTGATTTGTCAAATATTCATTCTTACTTGGAAGTCGTTTCCTCAGAAAATGTTTTCCAATTTTTATTGGATAAAGTGCTCCGAACTGCTGCATACCAGGTATGCTTGTTCAATGGATTCCTCGTATTATGGTGTTATGCTATTTATGTTCTGAAGATTGATGTCTTATTTTATGTCTTCTTTTTGTGCTTTTGGTTATGAAAAAAGAGTATGTATGCAATATGTTTAGAATTTGAGATGATTCGTGAGAATTTCTTGCATCCATTTTGGTTACTGTTTTTGAGGAGGGTACGTAGCTAAGATCGATGCTCATATTTCTTTTATTTTTTATGTACCTTGTTGTGTTGTAATTCATGTGTACACATGTGTATCTTATTTTGATTCTTTCACTGGTGTTGTGTTTGTTGCAATTATAAAAGAAACAAATTAGTTAATTCTGTCCTCGCAAAAAGTTTTGGATAGTTCTGTTCAATTCTTCAAAAGATTCAGTGCATGAGCATTTTGAAAAGTGAATGATGGGTTCTCATTTTTGTATTTCATTTGCATCCTTCGATATCCAACCTTCCACTGGTGAGGAATTACAATTTGTTTCGTCAAGAATGGCACAACAGGGTCCATGCAGCTAACACCATATAGGCGGGAAACAGCTGATAATCGTGGCGATGATGATGTCTATTCTTCTTGGAGACAGTGCTTTACTTTGCTTATTACTTCCCTATCTTTAATTTGTTTATCACTCTCCTCTCCTTGATTACTTCTTTTCCCTTTGCTTTATTATGGTCTCCATCTTTTCCGTCCATAGTTTTCATGGTCTCCATGTTCCCTGCTTCAGTTTTCTTTCCATTTCTTCTTTTCTTGTTGTCAGTGTCCTCAACCTAAATACTGTGGTTATTTCTGATTTAGACTTATAGCAGTGCTCACAATTTTGTAGTCTTTGGTGATGATACTGCTGATGGTAATGCTTTGTAAGGTGATTGAAAGTGAAAAAATGTATACGCCAATATTACTTCCCTATTTATCAACAATATTAGAGATAGTATTTATTATTATTATTTTTTTTTCAAATTTTACCCTGACCCAACTTGGGTGGGAAATAACTGTTGATGATGACAAATTGATAATTGCCTCAACCTTCCTATTGTTTCATAGTTTCTTCCTTTCTTTCATCCCAAATGGCTATGACAACCTTCCTACATTGTCCAAAATCCATGTGTTATTATATATTCTTTGCACATGTTGAGTCAATATGTGTTTGATTTTCATGCATCCCGTGAATTGCTATTTCTGCTGCTGCATTCTTCTGTTGGTTGTCCATGTTGGTATTGCATCTTTTCTACTTGTTACTTCAAAATTTCCTGCTTCATTCCTGTTCCATAGGTTTTTAGTAAAGTCTTGACATTTTCTCCTGTTAATGCAGAACGATGATGAGGATATAATCTACATGTACAATGCATATCTTCATAAGTCGATAACTTGTTTCCTTGCTCATTCACTTGCTAGAGACAAGGTGAGCCACTGGTAACAATTTATGCTGATTTGATTCCATGAAATGATCTGCATCTTCAAAGTGTATAGCAATACACAATTTTGCTCTCGTTGGCAGTTTTCTTTATGTAGAATCTGTCAGCTTTGAAGCACTTTTTATACTTTTGTCTTTTACTGTTGTTTCCTAACTATTATAAGTTCTTGAATTTGCATTGAGGATCTTGAGATGAAGTTGCGTTTGTGTTGAACTTCACCCCAATGTTATTAAAACCAGACTGGATGTTGAACTGGTTAAGCATCTGGTTCACGATTCAACTGTTTCATTTGATTCTTTAGAATCAATGTGGTAGTTGAACTGGTTCATCCCTACCCAGTAAGCTGCCGTACTATGCATTATTAATGTTAAACAGGTATATAGATGATTAATCATCTGTTTGCATTTGCTTCTTAACAGCACTTGCACTCTTATCCCAGCCTTGCTGCAATAAATTGAAATAGGTGTTTGGATTGGGTTGAACTTTAAGTATCACTTTTCCTTATGTTTTAGGGCAAATTATGATTAAGAAGTGTGTATTGTGGGAGTGCTAAAACATTGCTTCCATAAAACAGCGCTCATTTAATATCTCAGAAGTGAAAGT
This sequence comes from Annona cherimola, assembly GCA_030490835.1. Classification (NCBI taxonomy): domain Eukaryota; kingdom Viridiplantae; phylum Streptophyta; class Magnoliopsida; order Magnoliales; family Annonaceae; genus Annona; species Annona cherimola. The sequence continues at coordinate 5,047,256 of CM059977.1, read as the reverse complement.
TGTGTAGTACGAAGCCTAAATTCAGAGAAAAGCTAATTAGGTATATGCACAAGCATACGTACATGATAAAAAGGCGGATAATTCATGAAACTTGAAGATAATTCTTTTCTCTGGTTTCTTCAATCTTCCTACTGCAGATAAAACTATTACACTTGTTAGTTCATAGGATGTTGTTTTCTTATCTTGGATCCATCTCTTTTTTGATTTGCTTGAGGTGATTTCATTTTTGTAACTATGCAGGTGAAAGAAATGAAAGAAACAGCCATGAGTACTCTTAGTCTGTATCAGACAAATGGATCACATGACAGTGACATGAATTTGCAGCAGATGACCCAAGTGAAGTCTCAACCATTTGTCTCTCTTTTGGAATTAGTTAGTGAAATCTATCAGGTAATTTTCTATGAGATCATCAGGGCCCTTTCTTTCTTTGTCTTTTTTGGGTTTAATACTCAAAGTTAGTTAATAGCGAAATCTATTAGGTTATTTTTTCTATCAGATAATCAGGTTTCTTTTCTTTCTTTCTTTTTTTTTTTTAAATTATCCTTTTGTTTAATACTTAGCTAGTTGTCACAATCACTACATATTGTCATGGTAACTAAGTCGTTTAGTTGGATATAGTGTCATTCTGTAAATCTCTACTCTCTTCCAATCTACACTGAAAATGCTGGTTCATAAATAATCTATGAAATTCATGTACTGGTAAGTGCATAGGGCTGTTATAACTAAAGATTAGATTATCTGCATCATGTGTGTAGGATATGAATGGGTACTGCTGTGGAATTTGATATTTGAGTTGCTTACATTATTTACCTGCCTAATCTTCTGTAATATCCGTACCAGTTTCTTCTAGAGAGCAAGCTTTTTCAAGGAAATAAATATCCGAAACTTCCTAGGTTCACAGGCACATGATTTGTCTCATGCTGTGCAGTCAATCATTTCCCTTATTGGGTAGTAGTTCTGTAACTATGTTGACATTTTTCATTGCAATTGAAAGACTTTTTTCTTGCACTTCTGATTTGGCTAGCCATTGTAGGAATTGACAATGTATATCTGGTCTTGATCTTGACCTGTTGATATGAAGCTTGGATTTAGAAATGTTGCCAGTATGTCAATGTCACCATAGCTAGCAAGAATACTTTTGTGTGGAGAAGAATGATTGATCTTGAAACATCTTTATTTTTTAAAATTATTTTTGGCTTTTTTCCCTTGGTGGATGCTTTAGATTTGTTTCTTGGTCGAAGTAGTGGTAATCGAATAAATGAAACCGTTTCCCACACATTTGTTTTCAACAAATCTGCATTTGGAGGATTTATTTCTATTTTCGTTTTTTGTAATTTGTTATTTGTGTAGTTCCAGATGACAGCTTTATGCCATTGTTTCAAACTTACATGGTTTGCATGGTTTTTGTGCTCAAAATAAAAAATTACATTGTTGGATTTTGCTGATTGTTTGTTGTTTCTCAGAATGAGCCGGAGCTGCTATCTGGAAATGATGTTTTGTGGACATTTGTAAATTTTGCTGGAGAGGATCATACTAATTTCCATACACTTGTGGCTTTCTTGAGAATGCTCAGCACACTGGTATACTGAAATGCTCTTCCATGAATAACATTTTTAATAAGTTAATATATTGTTTCTATTTGTATGAGTTGGATGTATTATAATACAATACAATGGCTTGAATGTTTTTTTTCCCTTTTTTCCCCCAGGCTTCTAGTGAGGAGGGTGCTTCAAAAGTGTTCGACTTGCTACAGGGGAAAACCTTTCGTTCTGTTGGATGGAATACGCTCTTTGAGTGTTTGTCTATTTATGAGCAAAAGTTCAAACAGGCTCTCCAGAGCACAGGGACCGTGTTGCCTGAATTTCAGGAGGGTGATGCAAAAGCTCTTGTGGCCTATCTAAATGTCCTACAGAAGGTGGATTTGGGACCCCCAGCTATAAATAACTGTTGCATGAGCCATACTAATGGGAAGGAACTAAATTGATTGAATATAATCTTTTGGTTCTCAGTTGAGTCTTCCTAGAAGTTTGAGGAAAGCTTTGACGGCGCAAGTTGATTTTAAAATTTGCATATTTTACCTGTATCTGTTGTTTGATTATATTCTTTGTGCCCACTTTTGGATGCAGGTTAGCTCTTCCCTGCTATCTTTTGATTCATCCTGTGTGCTGCTGTCCACCCGTTTTACTCTGACCTCATTTTTGACTCTCCTTATCTCCCTGACCTCTTTTTTCCCTCTGCTTATCTGTATTCCTTCATTTTGATCTTAAGCACAATCACTCCTGTTGGATTCTTCTTCTTCTTTTTCCCAATGTCTTAAATCATATCTAATCAAATAGCTGCACCATGAATCCATCAAACTACTCTATATCTCCCAGTAGATGTCCTTCTGCAAATTTTCTTACATTTTTGCTCAAGGCTCCTAATTTTTTTTCCCCTCCCTTTTGATTATATTTTTGGTTCTCCTTGTCATTATACATTTGTACTCCTTTTTTGTTTTAAATTTTCATCAGTTCTAAACCAACACATCAATGTTTCCACTTCTTGAATTTGTCTTGGTTGCTGCTTTTACATCCTAATTGCAAGTTAAAGGTCTAATATATGAGCTTTTAACAATTTGATATTTACCAATTCAGAAAGAAAAGTAGTATTAGGAATTTGTCTTCCATTTGCTGATGAGTTTGCTAACGTGAACAATTGCATTCTGTACTTAATGCAGGTTATGGAAAATGGAAAACCAACTGAACGGAATAAATGGTTTCCAGATATTCAACCTTTGTTTAAGCTTCTCAGTTTTGAAAATGTGCCTCCATATTTGAAGGTGAGTACACTTAAGCTGTTCTTTCTTTCTATTTCTGAAACCTAATGCAGTTTTGCCATGCAGGGTGCTTTGCGGAATGCCATTGCGACTTTTGTACAAGTCTCTCCTCTATCGAAGGATATTATTTGGAGTTATCTTGAGCAATATGATCTACCAGTAGTTGTACCACCGCCAATGGGGACCAATTCGCAACAAATTGCCACACCAGTAAACATGCTAGACAATGCCTTGTTGTATAGTTGGATACATTGTGCTGTCTTATGATACAGTGACCATATTCTGATGTTTCAATTATGTGCTTGACAAAATACACATATTGCCACTTAGACTAAATGATGAACGCACATATGACAGAGTTGATGAATGGTGGATGCCCTGGATTAAGGACCTACAGTTTGTTCAGTACCATACTTCACTTCCCTTTAAATTAGTTTGTCTTTGAAAAGTGCTCTTGTGGTAAAGATGAATCCCTATATTATTTATTGAAAACTTAAAAATCACATGCAAGGTGAATTATTATTTCCATAAAGCATTGAGATCCTATTCTCTTGTTCTGGTACCATGTAAGCGATGCAATCCAGTTAGAAAGACAGGAAGAAAGAGATTCTTTCAAAATTGTGGGGAGAGGAGATTCGAAAGGGAAGAAGAGATGAAAGATGGAAGAATAGTTTCAACTCATTAAAAACTGAAGTGCCTGTACAGACTATCCTTTTATGCTGGTGATAAAAATCATTACTATGGGTGCGTTTGGTAATAAGTAAAAGTTGTCGAGTTAAAACTTTTCAATTTAAAACTTTTCACTCTCCACAACTACCCTATTTTTTAATCATTTCTTCACATTTTTCTATACAATTACCCTATTTTTCAATCATTTCTATACAACTACCAACACAACTAACCTATCTTTTTCAACTTTATCTTATTTATTCCTCATCATTACCCCTATCATATCACATCATTTGACAACTTCTATTCTCTACAACTTTTCATTAAAAGTTTTATCCATTCCCAAACATACCCTATATCTCCAACAAAACTATAAGACAATACAAAAATCATTACTAAATCCCTAAGGAAGGAGATAATCCTGATAAAATAAAAATCAACATCAAATCAAAATTTGGACGATGCAAAAAATGTAAAATAAATAAACTCTAATATATGCATCAGTCTCAGTGCACTTTCTATCAGTAAATCTATGCAACTTTCCAATTCAGTTCACATACTTGCAGCATGTATCACGAAAGCTTTGGACTAATTTGATTTCCTCCATTTTGATTAATAGGTTGCTTTTCTGTAAGATTCATTTTAATCCACTTTTCTCTGATATAAGCTAAAATTTTATTATTGGCATCTTCATGTTTAATGATATTTCAGCCTTCAATTTCACTCTGAAAATCTGTTTGTTGTTAGGGACTTGTGCTTGCATGGTGTGTTCTTTGCAGTGGTCATACTTGTACTGATTTGTTGTTTCATGAAGATAGTATTGGGACATGGTAGCGGGAAACTGGTAGTTTTGGCAAATATCATGATACTTCTGTATTCTGAACAGTTGTAATTTCAAACTGTACCTGTATTTAGCTCTTGTTTGGTAGTTTTCTGGGTGGTTTAGTTCCAATTCCATTGTTGCACAAGCATGATTTTTAAAAAAATTTCTTGTAAACATGTGGGACCAACTTAACTTGCGCCTCATACTAAATTTTATATTTTTTGATTTTAAGAATATTTACTGAATTTTGAAAATAAAAAAATAAAAAAATGTGAAATTTGGTATGGGGTGCGATCTAACCTGAGCCCATATGTTTATAAAAAATGCAAAAAAGGGTCCAGATTCTGCAAGCATGGAATCAGAACTCTTGTTTTAAAGCTCAAAGTTTGGATGTGCAATTGTGGTAATATATTTTATGCACGGTTGTTTGGATGATGCCGCTGAGGTGAGATTGATAAGTGAGTGCAGTTATATGCACCTGACTTCTTATCTGGCTGCTATGTGGCTTTCACCTTGTACCTACAATATCTATTGCTGGAACTTTTCTGGAAATATAACTCAACTTATGCGTGCCTTCTTCTAATACTGATCCAGTGTTCTTATTTATGAAATTTTTTTTTAAAGACATTCTGCAATCTATAACTAGTGCGTAAAACACAACAATTGGGAAGAAAGAAACTGCAGATAATGAAGAAACTGCAGATATTGCAAAAAATAAACAAACAATCTGATGTGATTAGAGGGAAATAGGAAATTTGAAAATTAGAGGGAGAAGTAGAGCAAGGACGGTCGGTGACAAATAGAAGAAAAGATGAAGATTAGAGGGAGAGTAGGATAGTAAGGCAAATTTGAGGCATAGAAGAAAAGATGAAGATTGGAAAAAAAAATAGAAGAGATTTAGAGGAGATAAATCAGTGATAGTGAAATAGGTTAGAATTCTTTCAGTATAACAGCTATTTTGAAATGACTCACAAATGCAGGTTTAAGGGACCAGTGAGCCCAGCCACAAAGAATAGAATAGCAATTGCATTCATAAAAGTCAAACGATAAAGTGAAAAAGACCCAATTTTGTATTTTGGAGGCTACCAATTTATGTCAATGTCAGGGCAAGAGATCGTGAAGCTGCGGCAAAATAGGAAAATGCTACTGAAATAAAACAAGATAAAACATTTATGCAACCCGGAATCAATGGAACAGGTTGAGACCATGATGTACCTGATAGGACGTGTCATCTGCCCTGATAAATGTCATATTCACTTCCAAAAGAAAGTCTTTTGAAATTCTGCCTGGTAGGTTACCGGTAGATAATCCTCTCGTTGATTTTGTATGTGAGATTTTGCTTCTGAAGTTTCCAACCAATTATTGCTTCCTACAGTTGCACTAGTTCTTTTTATTGATGACCATATCCTGCACCTAGAACATTATTTTAGTTTGTATGAAACACTCAACATGATTTTTCAAGTGTTGGAATGCCAATATTGGTAATAGAGTTTACCAAATACCCTTTTCTCATATAACTTACCTTTTGATTGGGGTAGTGACTAAAAGTGGATGTGCGCCTTTTTACAAAATTCAGTTAGTGTCCTCCTTCGGAATTTTATTTTTTTACAACACAGTGCACTGAACTTTAAATGGCAGGTTTATGATATGCGGTTTGAGTTGAATGAAGTAGAAGCAAGGAGTGAAACATACCCATCCACAATATCATTTCTCAATTTGTTAAATGTTCTTATTGCAGAAGAGACGGATGTTAGTGACCGGGGTCGCAGGTATGTGGAAGATTTTAATTTTTTTTTGTTAAAATTTCAATTACTGTTCTCATCATTTTAGGATTTCGTTAATTCAGGATTGTCTTTTCAATTTATCAATGAATGATTCAAAAGTAATGCATCTCTGATTTGCTTTCTTTGCCAGGTTTGTAGGCATCTTTAGGTTTGTCTATGATCATGTATTTGGACCTTTTCCTCAGAGAGCCTATGCAGATCCGAGTGAGAAATGGCAATTGGTTATTGCCTGCCTTCAGCACTTCAAAATGTCAGTATATTTTCCATCGAATCTCCAAATTTTGTGTTGTTGCTCTTTTCTATCTCAATATAATATGGACTGTGTATTAGATACACTATATGACAGACTTTATTTTATTTGGATAACCTGATTCGTCTCAACCTCTTTATGTTTTAATGTTCTGAGCTATGCTGCCACAATTGGACTGGTTGGTAGATGTGTTGAACTGGTTGAACAAATTTCAGTCAATTTATTGTAAACAAGTTAACTGAAACAAGTAAGATCCAAAATGATCTCTCCAATATACAGCAAAAATTATAGACCTCGATCAACTGATCTGATTTTATAGATGAAAACATGATTCAGAAAAAAATTATTAAACCAATCCAACCACTTGGCAATTGCTTGTTTGCTTGTTCAGTTGGCTTGCTGGACTTTCTTTTACATGCATATGTTTTGCTTTCAGAGAGAACTAAATCAGAACTGTTATGAAGTTTGAACCATCCATTTCCATCTGGCTCATGCAACTTGTATTCAGAGATCTTTCTTTACAACATCTATGAATCCAACAATCTTAGTGTACAATATCTGATGATCTAAACAACTATGAAGTGTTATGTAATCATTGTGCTTTTTAAGTGTTTATTTTCTGTGTTTTTAGATGTTTGTCATTATTTTTTTCCTTAAGTGAAATTTTCTATCATAGTTTGATTGTAATTGCAGGATTTTGACCATGTATGATATTAAGGATGAGGACATTGATAGTGCTTTTGATCATTCCCAACCTTCAAATATGGCGCGCGCAGTCCCGCTTGAAATGCAGCTTCCAATATTAGAGCTGTTGAAAGTATTTGCTACTTGTATCTTTGACTGTGAAAAATTTGCTTAAGCTTTGGTCCTTCTCATTCGGTCATGTGCTATTTCATTTCTGGTTCTTTTTTGACAATACTAAAAACCTACACCTTTTTGATGGATTTTGTAGGATTTCATGAGTGGTAGAACTGTTTTTCGCAACATCATGGGAATTCTTTTGCCAGGGGTGAATGCCTTGATCCAGGATCGGACTAGTCAAATATATGGGCATCTTCTGGAGAAGGCAATACATCTTTCTCTGGAAATTTTAATTCTTGTCCTGGAGAAAGATTTACTTGTTGCTGAGTTTTGGCGTCCTCTGTACCAGGTAGGTTACCATTTGACTTCTTGTTCGCCATTATCAATTTGTTCTTTAGTGATTTTTTTTACTTGCAGCCCTTGGATGTTATACTGTCTCATGATCACAGTCAAGTGGTTGCTTTGTTGGAGTATGTGCGATATAATTTTCTATCTGAAATTCAGCAATGCTCTGTCAAAATCATGAGCGTTCTAAGGTATTCATTTTATTTGAATTTTGTGGCAATATGCTTTTAACTTTTCATTTATCTTAGATCCATACAGTGCTCAAGATTTTTATCTGAGGTTCCCATTATAAGCCACATTTGCATATGGTAACTCATTAAATTTTTTGTTGGTAGTTGGCGTATGATTGGGCTTGTACAGTTATTGCTGAAATCAAGTGCAGCAAATTCTTTGATTGAGGACTATGCAGGTTGCCTTGAATTACGTTCAGAAGAATGTCACGTCATAGAGAACACCAAAGATGATATTGGTGTTCTTATTCTACAGGTTGGTTCACCTGCTAGTGTATTCCTGCAAAGTTCTGTGCAGCTTGAAGAAGGTTGTTCATTTAGCTTGTTTATTTCTTCAGCTTCTAATTGATAATGTCAATCGGCCTGCACCAAATGTTGCACATTTGCTTCTGAAGTTTGATCTGGACACTCCAGTGGAGCGAACAGTTTTACAACCGAGATATTATTACAGGTTTTTGTTGTAGTTTGCATTTTTCTAATATATGCTGTTTTTATGAGTGGAAGATTGTCTGTTTCTAATATTTTCTGCAGTTGCTTGAAGGTTATTCTTGATATTTTGGAGAAGCTTTCCAAGCCAGATGTGAATGCTCTGCTACATGAATTTAGTTTTCAGGTAAGTGGCAACCATGTTGTGGCCTCCACCCCCTCATTCCACATTCCAACCCTCATCGCCCCCTGCCCGCATCCCCTTTACTCCCACCAAAAAAACACACACACACACACACACACGCACAATTTTTCTAGATTCTAACAATGGGTTTCTTCCAGCTCCTTTATGAGTTGTGCATAGATCCACTTACATGTGGCCCTACCATGGACCTGCTGAGTGTTAGGAAGTACCAGTTCTTCTTGATGGTATGTTAAATGTACCATCACTTAATGTTCAATCTTCATTTCTTTTGTATATATATTTTTTACCTCCTTTGTTATTAATATAATGCTGTTCTCTTTAATTGCAGCATTTGAATACAATAGGTGTTGCTCCACTTCCCAAAAGAAACAGCAATCAAGTTCTTCGCATCAGTTCATTGCACCAGGTAAATGGCTAATAGATTATCTTCTATCCATTATAAATTGAATTATAGTGTGCACTTTTCCTTTTTGTGTTGGATTGTATGCTTGCGATAGTTCATCCAGGTTGCCCCTGGAATCTGAAACTGCCAACCAGAATTTGGATGGATTACGCCCCATTCAAGCTTATCTCCTGAGAGGGGGAGATGAATTGGGTCTTACCAATGAGATGACAGTCTTTTATTATATACATGAGGAAACCGAAGATTTTGTATAGTACCTCCTTCCTTTCTTTGTCAATTTCTTCAGTTAGCAACACTTGAGGTGTGTTTGGGAAGTGATAAAATTTTTGAATGAAAAGTTTTTTGTGTAAAAGTTGTTAAATTGGTAGAAAATGATATGATGTGATAGGGGTAATGATAAGGTGTAAAGAGAATAAGGTTAAAATAGATAGGTTAGTTGTATGAGTAGTTGTGTAGAAATGATTAGAAAATAGGGTAGTTGTATAGGAAGATGTGAATAAATAATTTTAAAATAGGATAATTATGGAGAGTGAAAAGTATTATATTGAAAAGTTTTAGTTTGACATTTTTTTCAAATTACCAAACACACCCTTGATTTAGAGTTGTTATATATTGATTGTATTGATGAATGTCTTAATGTCTATGTGCTTGCATAGTATCATTTTGTTTCTTGGCTGAGAAGGAATAAGTATTACTTTTCAGTTACTGTTCCGTATTTGCATCTTTTTTCTTTTCTTGTGTTTCTGCAGTTGTGGAATAGAGTCATGATTCTGGACATTGGAACTTGGATAAGAGGAAGGGTTGTAGTCATTTTTTCTTCCCTCTTGTTTTGCCTATAATTTGCAGATGCCGCATTCTCTGTTGTCAGCTGAAACAATTGTGGCTTAAGACAGGAACTAAGCTAGAAAGATGTATATCAACATTTTTTTTCCCACCACTTGTTGGCAGTTTATAAATTTTAGGGTTTTGCATAGCACACATTTTAGGAGATATTGTGGATATGCCATAAGCATTTTGTTGCTATCCCCACCTTTCTCATTTATTTCAGTGGAAATGTGGCTTTAAACCAGGTTGCCACTTTAATTGCAGCCTCAAATTCCATGTTAGTTTATATTCGAGTTTACAGTTTAACATCCAAGAATAAGGCACATTCTTTCCCATTTATTTTCACTGAAAAGGTTGTTTTCCTCAAGCATCATGTTAATTTAAAATAGTAAAGATCGAATCGTATCGGCACATAGGGAATCTATCCAATGAGAAGACAACTGTGTTGGGGTGGGAGGTGGCAAAATGATAGAAAACTATTAGAACAACGACAGTTATGTAAGAAAAATAGGGAGTGATGTTAGTCATAAAGTAAATAAAAAGAAAATGGATAAAGTGTTTGGGTAAAAATAATGCTTCTACGTGGCAGCAACACTGATGTCTTGGGAATAATTTCTAACTTGTTTTAGTTAGTTTGAGATTAGAAAAAATGGCAGCCATATAAAGAGCTACTGGGATAGATGGCATGCATGCAATATATTAGGCACAATTATTGTTACTTATGATGCATTCAGAAACCTACGTATTAATACGTCTCTCTCTTATAGTGATATGGAATCATAGTGCATCAGCCAGTGCAATTTTTATTGGAAGAATAGTCTATTTCTCGTATGGTAGTTTCTGATAACTACACAGGACTGCATAATGAATATGAAGACAAAATGGAGATTTTTGTGTGGTTGAGTATGGGGTTTGTGCATAATGAAGTGGGCCAGGTTTACACTGGCATTGGGCTGGGTTTGTTCTTATTGCATATTTGGTTTGTGGATAATAACAATGCCAATGGTTTCCTGTCCAATTCATTGGTAGGTCCTGCACAGGTGCAAGTCATGACTAATTATTTATTTGTAGACAAATAAAAATTGTCTGAGTGGTTGGTCCAATCTGAATTTATCATTACCTGATTATCTTGCTTATTACATGGTCTTCAAATGCAATTTATGCATTTTAAACCTCTGTATGATGGAAACATATTATATGGGTTTTTTTTTTTTTTTTTTTTTTTTTTTTTTTTCATATTTGCATTTCAAAAGTATAATTACTTTTGAAATTCTCTGAAGTTTTGTTCTTCTTCTTAATCTTTTAAAAATTCTCTGAAGTTTTGTTTAAAAATTCAAAGATTTCTCTTATGTTTACTTCCACATGTATCAGCTCCTCTATTTGCATATCCCCACTTGGCTATACTTCTATCAATACTGATATCATGAACTGCTATATCTAATAATTTTTTTTTCTAATTCTAGCATGATGAATTTGCTTAGCTGCAGATCCTGTGGAAGATTAAATCCTCAAATCCAACCTTTTTGTGCTTCACTGTGATGTTTTTGCAGAGGGCATGGTTGTTAAAGCTTTTAGCACTGGAGTTGCATGCTGGCGGCATGGATGCACCTGTACACCATGAAGTATGCTTGAGTATTCTTTCTGAGCTTTTTGTTAACAATGTTAGTGAAATTCCAACTAAGTCGGATGCCTCATATCCACTCCAAACTGGCCAGAACAGTAAGAGCAAGGTATCATTTTATAATTTGATTAGAATTTTTCTTATGTATCTGCATCTCATTTCAGTAATGCATTTGAAGTTCAATTTCTGTTGTGACAAAAGTTGGCGTAGTTGTTGAATATTTTCTTAGCTTTTATATTTGTCCCGTTAAAGTCTGGCAATTGATTTCCTTTTGAAATTTATGACGGTCATGTTCTTGTCTATGCATTAATGAGAGCTATCTAACAGATTCTTCCTACTAGTGGATGCACATAAGAAGATAGCCTCATGATGCACAACACAATTAGGCTTGTGTTAAAATTAGGATGTAGAGTTTATTTTATCTGATTCGATTTTATTGTTATTTTATTATTATTCAGGTTTTGTTTTTCTATTTTTTTTTAATCTCGGTAGCATTTGATTTCATTAGTAGGCTTAGGGAGTCATGCTATTTTTTTTTATTTCTATCATTCAAAGAGTGCTGTTGAATACAGTTCCTCAAATCTCTTGCTTGCTTTTTGCTTTTCTTTTCCAAATCCCTACTACTACTATCCCTAGTCCTTTTCTTCCCTTCTCATTTCCATGAGAGGAGGATAGTCCCTCTTTGTTCTATTTCTTTTTGCTTGATGCACATCACTGCACTTCCATTGTATAAATTGAAACCTCTTTGTCAGATCTGGTAGGCAATCTTTTCTTGTGCTTGGATCCACATAACTAGTAGAGGCAGAGAAATGAACAGGACAATGGATGATTGTTGGGTGCATCCAAGCATTGGTTGGTAATGTTTACTATGATTACTTTGCTGCACTGGGATGCATTCTAGCCCAACTTCTGGTCCTAAAAATATAGTCAAGATTAAGATGTCAGAAAAGTGCGCCTTGAGGTTATAATATATATATTTGGATCTCCTCTGTTTGGTTGTTGTTAATCATGGTATCCATTAGAAATAACTTCAAAGCAGTCATAGATCAGCGTATGTGATAATTTAAGTTTTATCGGGGACTTTGGGGTTTTATTAGGAGGGATGTTGTTTTGTATTACACTTTCCAATTTCCATTAGTTGTGATAGGAGGTATAACTTGGGGTTGTGTTTTAAGACCATGAGAAGATACGCTTAATTTATATTAATAAGTATTTTTAGGAGGGTTACTATGCATCTCTCTTGAAAATTATGTTTTTGAGGACAGAGAGGAGTAAAGGTAAGTATGACTACTGCTTTTTCCTTCCCACTTCTTGCAAATAAACAATCCAAATCAAATGTGGGCCATAACACGGCAATTTATAGTATGTGGCCTCTGATGGACTGTGAAAGTGTGTGCTTCATGCTTGGCTAAGGACTGAAGTTTGAGTAATTTTTTCGCCCATGAAATTTTGGATAGTTAGTGAGGAGCAACTATTTGATGACTTTTTTTGGTTTGTTTGGGGGGGGGTGGCGGCAGATCAGGCATCATGAGGAGTAAAGGAGATCATGAACAGAAGAGGATAGTTGAATTTTGTATCACCAAGGTTACTAGTTGCACCAGTTGTCCCACACTTTCATGGTGAATTTTGTCCCACACTTTTTCAACAATATGGTGGGAGTATTTTAAAAGTCAATGAAAGTTTGGCAACAATTCTGGAGAAGCATTTTCTTCATGGGCCAAAACATGTTGGGGTTGCCACTTAATTAAGTCTATGGGACCTGTGGGCTTAGATAAGCACTCCATTTATAGATTAATTTAACATTAAATGATGACGTTGGAGTGGAATTGATAGCATTTTCTTGTTTAAATACCATGACATTTTCCTTCTTTGTTCTTCTGAAGCAAAAGTTCAAAATCTACATTAATTTGCAGATTTTTCCTGTTCAAGTTTATGTGCTGACAGTAGTTTCACTCCAAAGGCAGTGAATACCTTAACTGTCATTTAAAATATTTTCCTTATGTATTTCTTCACTTTTTTTTTTCCTTGCTAAAATGTATTTCATTCATATAAAATTCATTCGCAACTTACCACAACAAAACATATTCATATTTAAAATTAAAAAGGTAGCCAATTTAAACTTTCATTTGTCAATTTCAGGTTTTGCAATTACTTGAAGTTCTCGAGTTCACATCTCCTGACACTACTATGAAATATTCTCAATTAATTTCTAGTTCCAAATATGATTTGAAGGTAAACTGAAACTTCCTGAAGCTTTTTTTCACTCATTTGGTGCATTGAACTGCTGTTATTTATGATTTATTTCTAATAGGTCGAAGAGATACTAGCAAACCCTGCAACATCTCAAAATGGTGGTGTCTATTACAATTCAGAAAGAGGTGACCGTCTTATTGACCTTGCCTCATTCCGGAATAAGCTATGGCAGGTTGGTTCATTTCATTTTTTTCTGGCAGGCATAAATAGCTGACGATTTTCCATTCCTTCAAAAAAGGTTTTTATAAATGAAGACAACGATTTAATGAATGAATTGCTTAAACTTCCATGAATATTAACAGCATCTATGCACCCTTTCTTTCTGATTTTGCAGATGTGCAATTTTCGTAACCAGCAATTGAGCTTGATCAGCAGTGAAGTTGAACTTGTTGAGCTGAGAGGATTGATTCAGCAGCTGTTAAGATGGGGTTGGAAATATAATAAGAACCTTGAGGAACAAGCTGCTCAACTCCACATGTTAACTGGATGGTCTCAGATGGTTGAGGTGAAAACCTTTCTTTTCTTTCTTCATGTTTTTCCCCTTTCCCCTTTTCATTTCTCAAAATTTTGCCTGTGTAGTCTTTGTTTTCGCATCAAATGGTATTTCCTATGCGCAACCTTCCATGTAAGTTTTATCTAGATTAAGGTTGTGTTTGTCATCACCTGTTTCAGGTTTCTATTTCGAGAAGAATGCCCATTCTTGAAAATCATTCCCAAATCTTATTTGAGTGAGTCAACTGATTATCTGGGCTACCTCTTGGTTACATGTTCTTAGATAACGTTATAATTTCTGTAATGTTCATGCTGCCAGGCTCCTTGATGCCTCTTTGAGTGCTTCTGCATCTCCAGACTGCTCATTAAGAATGGCAATAATATTGACACAGGTATTTATTTCTTCTCCATTTTTATCAATTCATCTTATTCTGCTCTTCGGATGTTTATCTCATGTCTTTGGTGTTTGGTACTGTGTGACATGAAATATTCTAAGGTTGCACTTACGTGCATGGCTAAGCTACGTGATGAAAGATTCTTTTGTCCTGGAGGTGTAAATTCTGACAATGTTACGTGCATTGATATCATGTCAACAAAACAATTGTCTAATGGAGCCTGCAACTCAATATTGTTTAAGCTTATCATGGCTATTCTTCGACATGATTCATCTGAAATGCTGAGGAGACGGTAAGGTTAATTGTCTTTTGGATGTCATTGTTCTTGCTAATATTTCCTTTTTCAAAGGATTGTTCACATTAGTTAAAATTTCCCGTTCTCAGCCAATATGCGTTAGTTCTTAGCTACTTCCAGTATTGTCGGAGTATTCTTGATCCAGATGTTCCAGCCACAGTGTTGCAATACCTGCTGCGTGAAGAACAGGATGATGAGGATGACCAAGATCTCCTGAAGGTTCTTGACCTTCTCTTGCCGTAATCCTTCTCTATTTAATTTCAGCATCAAAACGTGGAGAGAATAATTGTTCAATTATTCATTTTTATTATGTTTCCAGATTGATAAGGAACAGGCTGAGTTAGCCCACACCAACTTCTCCATACTGAGGAGAGAGGCTCAAGCTATTCTTGATGTGGTATGTAACTGGCCTATAACAATGGTCATCTGGTTTTTCCTTGTCAAGGTCCTGGAGTTTTTTCTTGTTAGATTTCTCTTGCATTGCACACTTGAAGATTGGGCTTCCTGGTAACTTGATACCTTCATGATCCTTAAGAATAGGGGATTCTTCAGCTTCCCATACATCTGCACTTGCTTACATTTGAAGCAGATCCAATGTCTGGTTTCCTTCATGCTTCATGCACCTACAAACTCTTTGCATGTAGTGTTTGATTAATTCCCCTATACACTAGCTTGGTGGATGTATGTTGCTGCAAGTATCCCACTGACATTTAGCTCAGTACATGCAAGCAGCTCTGTGGATCCCATGATGCCATTTAGACTGAATGTATGCTGCTGCAAGAATCCTATTATTCCATTTGAGTGCATGTAAGTACAGCATGAATCCCCAGTGTGCTATTTAGATCTATCATGTGCCATTTTTCGGTGGACACTCCTTACCAGATCAAACCATTGGCCTCCTTTTATGTAGTATGCACCATTCCAATTTCTTCTGTGAACTGTAACCCTCAATTCTATATTCATCACGTTCACAATTTTAAACTCGAATCAGCCCACTTCTTTCAATTTTCAATTCTAGGCCTTCATCTTGCATGTCGCCAAGCCTTCTAACTCTACATTCCTCATCCTACTGGCCGTTGGTAGTTGTCCTTCATTTCCTCATTTGGTTATACAACCATGTTGGAATTTTCATTTAAGCCACCTTATGTATCTTAAGTGTGTTTGGTAATGAGGGGAAAGGGCAGAAAATTTTTCCACAGTTTCCTTCCCTTTTTTTGATGCCTTTTGATGCAATTTGACATCTTAATTACTTTAGTATCAGGTCGTGCTTAGGTTTGACATGGCTTGGCATTAATCAATGCCACTCCCACTGCTCATTACTAGTTGTAGGTCACTATCTCATTTCAGGTGCATAGTAGGTATTACTTATTGTCTGTGCATCACACATTGTCATTGTTTCTCATGGCCATGAATTCATGATTTTTTGTTGTCGTCTATGAATGTGACATATATGGTCCCACTTAATTCATGCTTGCAAACAGTCATCCTTGCTATTATGCTGATGGATTGTGTTTATAGCTCCTTGTTCCATACTTACACTTTTGGTCATATATCTGGTCCTGTGCATCTACTGACTTACCTAGAATCTATCATAGTTCATTCTTTTAGAGTAGGACCAGCATGCTCAAGATCGAAAGCAGAGCTCACCTGATTTAAAAAGATTGATTGAAAAACTACCTAAGGTTGTCTGGATCCTGATATCTGGACAATCAGCATCAAAATTGTCATTTATCACTTTCAAAGCCTTGTCAGAAAACTATGAGTTCTCGTGATTACAAAAATTAGTGGCTGCATGACTAGCATCTGGCTGGAGTTAATTATAGAAACATGCTATCCATGTTCATGGAATTACTAATATTCCTCCCTTAATGGAAACTAGCAATGTGGATTAGAAGGTTGGCTCTCTTTGTCCAAAATCATTTAAGGCTTGAAGCCATCTTGATTGCTACCTTTGGCTTGAAGCAATCTTGGTTGCCACCCTTCTACACTTGTCCTTTAGTTGTCCATGTTGGCTCACTTTGGCCAAATTGCTTTCGTTTGAAGGATTTCTGGACTCCAAGCAAATTGTGCGAATTGGCATGTTCTGTTGGTCTCAGTTAAAACCTGTTTATGTCGTGGTTCTGAGCTGGTACCAGTTGGTCTGCTAAAGCAAGAGGAAAGGGAAGCTGGCCTTGAGTAAATATTGTTTTTCTAGGAGGTGTTGCTATGAAATAAATATTTGATGAGTTTGACTTCTATACATCCGGATGTACCAATTCACTTGAACTCCCTTCTAGTTTAGGCCTTATTTTGATGGTTTTGTTAAATCCAATCCATCTATTGTATTTAGCACTATTCATTTTATTTAGATACCAAATATTATCTCAATTCATAACGTCCATCATTCTCAAAATTAACAATCACTTAAGAGTGATTTTAAATCCATTAAAAATGATTTTTTTATTATAAGGGCTCATGAGATCTCAATTTAATATCCAAAACATTTCAAATTTTCATCCTACTTAGATTAATGATTCTATAAAATTTTGTAATGTTCTAAAACTTTGATATATGGATTCAAGTGATTTATAAATTTGTATACAATTTTATACATTTTTAGAAGGTGTGACATACACATACATCCAATTGATATGATTTGTGGTATCTAAATAAAATGAATAGTCCTAAATATAGTAAATGAATTGGAT
Organism: Annona cherimola; assembly: GCA_030490835.1. NCBI lineage: Eukaryota > Viridiplantae > Streptophyta > Magnoliopsida > Magnoliales > Annonaceae > Annona > Annona cherimola. The sequence goes on along the minus strand of CM059977.1, from coordinate 5,029,937 downwards.
TTAACAAAATCATCAAAATAAGGTCTAAATTAGATGGGAGTACCGAAGTGAATTTACATCCGGATGTATAGAAGCCGGACTCATATTTAATTGCCTAAGTATTTTAATTTTACATATCTTGGCTTCTATTCATGTTTTTAATAGTTTGGTGACACTTTAAGAAGAATATTTTAGAGGATTTATTTATTTTCAACCTTAGCACATGGTTGTGTTTCCACTTCTAAAAATGTTAAACAGAATTATTTCTTGGGAAGTTTGACTTTTTCCCTCATTTAGAATTTTTAGTGAGAATTATATTCCTTTCTTTTTTTGGAACTGATTATATGCATGTATCTTTTAATTTTCAGCTGACAAAGGATGCAATTAAAGGCAGTGAAGGTGTAAAAGCAATATCGCTTTATGTTTTGGATGCATTTGTCAGTGTTGATCAAGAGAGGTTCTTCTTAAACCAACTTCAGAGCAGAGGATTTTTGAGATTGTGCTTTACAAATATAAGCAATCTCTCTCATCAGGTGTGTGTATTGTTTCCAAAGTTTTCCATCACATTTTGTTTAAATTTTCATTTGTTAACTAGGCTATGGATGCACTGGAAGTAAACATTATTTGACCATCTGTTTTGACTGCACGATGCATGCAATGCTTTCTCTTGTAATATTCTCAGCAGTTCTCCTTCAAGTGTTCTTTTTTTTTTTTTGTGGAACTTTTCAAGCTATAACTCGTATTTGATCTTGCATGTGTCCTTTGATATAATTATAAACAGCTGGACTTAAAATTTCAAATGTATATATGGCCTTTTTTTTCTAATGGCCATTCTAAATTGCCTTAATGCTGCTTTGTTTTTGCCCTGGAAATGTCATAGTTGCTATCTTATGAACTACTTTGTTTATAACTGTTTGATGTTGGTGCTTCAATTTATATATTCTCTTGTCAGTATAGGTTCTGTTTGGCAATCTGTAAACAAAAGTGGGAAAAATTTGTTGTGAAATTTTTTGAAAAAGAATGATGTGATGTAATAAGGTAATGATTAGAAGTAAAGAGTAACAATAAAATAGATAGAGTTTAATGTGAAAAATGACTGAAATATACAGGTAACAATAGAAAAAGTAGGGTATTCAGGTAATTAGGAAGGGGTGGTTTTTCTTTTTTTTTTTTCAACCAAATGCCAAATGGACCCATGTTCTGCTTCGATGCCTGTGATAAATTATATCTTTTTCTTTCTGAAACTTCTTTTAATGTTTCATCATCTTTAATGTCTATTTACTTTAAAAAAAATTTCCCCTCTTTTTATTCCTCTAGAATGGTTGGCATTCACTGGATTCTGCGCAGCGGCTTTATACTTTTGAAGCCGAACTTGCCCTATTATTGAGAATTAGTTACTGCTATGGAAAACTTGGCGCTCAGGTTCTCTTTTCTATGGGCGCCTTAGAACACCTGGCTTCGTGCAGGATGGTAGGTTTGCAGATAAAGGTAGTTTTCATATTTGCATTCATCTCTTCTGCTGGTCTTAAACTTCATATATTTCTTCTGTTTTGATTCAAAGTAACACACACTGTATCAGGGAAGTTTCAGACAGGCCGATGTGAAGGTTGGCGGGAATGCTGCAGTAGAGATAGACCGGCAACAAATGATCAATCCTCCAATTTTGAGATTGGTTTCTTGTCTGACATCATTGGTGGAAACATCCGATTTCTTGGAGGTATTATTAAATATCATGTTAGTTATATAATTCTACAATATCGTTACTTTGTTTTTAGTTTTATAGATTTTTAGTATTTGGTAATTTTCCCCAGTCAGATTATAATTCTGCAATATCATTACTTTGTTTTTTAGTTTTACAGATTTCTAGTATTTGGTATTTTGTTTCCCCCTGATTGGAAGGTAAGTACACTGCCTGGATAGCTAGCACTCCTCCCTGTTGGCTTCAATGAGCCATGCAGCTGGGATGAGACTTCTGCTATTTGGCTAAGCACTTTCTTGATCTAGTCAGTTGTGCTTTATTAATTTCGGTTCAGTGTTGACCGTCATTAGTCCTATTTATGCAATAGTTCTTAGCTCTTTTCTTGAGGTCGTGACTTGCTGGTGATGGTGTTTTGAACCTTATGATGAGCTTTTAGATCCTTTAACTTGCTTATACTCCCACTTGTTTGTAGTACACATGATTCTCATTTTCTTTCCCTTATCTTATTACGTTCTGGTTTTGTTACAAAACTCTCTGAGATGCATGTGTTTCTGCTTATGTTTGATTCATGAGCAGTGTGATGATCACTATTGAAGTGAATCAGCAATGAATTTTGGTGTAGGAAGCTTCATTTTTTGCCATATAATTATGCCTAAAGTCAAATTTTGTTGGCAATGGCTGCTGATGGCAATGCTGCATGGGAACTTCTGATATACTTCTAATTATTTCATTAATGCTTTATTATTATTATTTTTTTGAACATCAACTGTGCCTCAATTAACTATCATAGGAAATGATTGTGGAGTTTGATATTTCATTGAAGCCTCAAGTTCTGTGGGTTGTTGTCTTCATGTTTTAAGATTGTAAATGTTGCTTAATTTTCATCTTAGAAGACTTGTCTATAATTTTTGAGTTAGGCAATGATTCATCACAGCTGGCTGCATAGAGATATTCATGCGGCCCTTTTTTTCCCTTAAAAAATCTAACATTTTTTTTGAGACCATTTATTTTGTCATGTTAAAATAAATGGGCAAGGGTTGCTGTAAGCGACACGCTGCAGTGGAGCCCGACTGTAGTGAGAAATGAGCAAGGGTTGCTAGGGCGTTTCCCTAGAAGCGATGCACTACATCGGAGCTCAGATGTAGTGAGAAATGAGCAAGCGTTGCTAGGGCGTCTCCCCGGAAGCGATGCGTGACAACAACGTCCTATTCTGGCGAGAAATTAGCAAAGGTTCCCATGCCTTTTTAGACGTGGTTTAGGAAAGAAGGTGGTACCAAAACACAATGTCCGTTTTGCCTTATAGAATGTTGTGACTCTTTCAGGGAAAAGTATGTAAGTAGTAGATGTTATGAGAAGGAGAGGAATTAACGTAGTGTGCCTTCAAGAGACGAGGTGGAAAGGAGAAAAGGCTAAAAAGATTAATGGATTCAAATTACGGTATATAGGAAAAGATGGTAATAGAAATGGTTTATGGATAATAGTGAAAAATAAATAAATAAATAAAGTTGTAGATGTTAATAGAGTAAATGATAGAATTGTTCAAATAAAATTTGTATTAGGTGTAGAAATGTGATTGGTGCTTATGCACCACAAGTAGGATTAGATGATAGAATAAAAAAACAATTTTGGGATGACTTAGATAGTATAATGCAAAAGATATCTAACCAAGAAAAGGTTGTAACAGGTGGAGATTTAAATGGACATGTAGTAAAGGAGAATGTAGGATATGAGAGAAGTCATGGAGATTTCGGTTTCAGAATAAGGAATGAAATGGGGAATGTCATTTTGGATTTTGCTATAGCATATGATTTGGTTATAGCAAATACTTTATTTCAAAAACGAGATGAACACTTCATAACTTTCAAGAGTGGGACCAATTCTAGCGAAATAGATTTCTTTCTTATAAGAAAATTGGATAGATTCGTTTGTATTAATTGTAAGGTTATCCAAGGTGAGAACTTAGCTATGTAACATAGATTATTAGTGATGGATATATGTACACAAAAAGAGTCAACAAAAACTAAAGGTAATATAATTCTAAAAATTAAATGATAGAATTTAAAGGGAAAACATGAAACTTTTTAGTAAAAGAATGATAGAAGAAGGAAAATGAGATATACAAGAAGATAGAGTAGAATCAATGTAGGATAAAATGACAACCAACATAAAATAAGTAGGACAAAGTACTGTAGGGATATATAAAAATCGTAGATCCTCACATAGGGAAACTTGTTAGTGGAATGAGGATGTTCAAAAAGTTATAAATGATAAACAAAAAAAGTTTTAAACATGATAGAAAAATAAAATGATACAAACTTACAACTATACGAACTATAAAAAAAAGCTACTAAAAAGATTATTAGTGATGCTATACAGAAAGCTTATGACAACTTATATGACAGATTAGGAACTAGACAAGGTGAAAAAGATATTTTAAGTTAGCTAAATTAAGAGAAAATAAAGACAAAGATTTAGCACATGTTAAATGTATTAAAAGCCAAGATAAAAAAGTTCTGGTCAAAGATGATGAAATTAAAGAAAGATGAAAAATTATTTTTATAGCTTACTAAATGATATCCCACAAAAACATTTAACATTAGATATAAGTTTAAATAGAAAAGAAAATAAGAATATTAGTTATTTCCTAAAGAAAATGAAAACAAGAAAAGTCTTAGGTCTAGATAATATACCAATTGAGGCATGGAAGTGCATGAGAGATGTAGATGAAACATGGTTAACAAATTTTTTTTAATAAGATTATAAAAACAAAGTTAATGCCAAGTGAATGGAGGAAAAGCGCTTGAGTCCCAATCTATAAAAATAAGGGAGATATTCAAAATTGTGCAAATTATTGTGGAATAAAATTAATAAGTCATACTATGAAATTATGGAAAAGAGTAACTGAATATAGACTAAGATGGAAAACTAATGTATCTGAAAATCGATTTGGTTTTATACCAGGAAGATCAATTATTGAAGCTATTTTCTTACTTAGACAACTATTTGAAAAGTATAGAGAGAAGAAAAAGAACTTATACATGTTTTTTATTAATTTAGAAAAAACATATGATTGAATACTAAGAAAGTTAATATGACAAATGATGAAAAAGAAAGGAATTAATAACAAATACATTAATGTTATTAACAATATGTATGGGGGGACTGTTACAAATGTGAGGACCTTAAGTGGAGATATTAATATTTTCCTAGTTAAAACATCAAGGCTCATCCTTGAGTAATTATCTGTTTACCTTAATAATAGGTGAAATTACTAAATGTCTCCAAGAAGTACCTTGGTGTATGTTATTTGTAGATGACATTATTCGAATAGATGAAATTAGAGAAGAACTAAATTTAAAATTGAATAGGTGGGTAGATGCTTTAGAATAAAATGGTTTTAGACTTAGTCGCACAAAAACTGAATATGTGAAATGTAATTTTAATAATGGTGAGAACTCAGATGAGGAACTAATTAAAATTTTAGATCAAGTAGTAACAAGAACTAATTACTTCCTGTATCTAGGGTCAAGAGTTCAAGAGAACAGGGAAATTGAGAAAGATATAATACATAGAATTCAAGCAAGATAGAAGAAATGACGAAGTGCGTCAAGAATTTTATGTGACCGTTGAGTTCCAATCAAATTAAAAGGAAAATTTTATAAGATTGCGATTAGACCCGCTATGCTTTATGGGGGAGAATATTGGGCAGTTAAAGAACAATATATACGTAAAATGAACGTGGCGGAAATGAGAATGTTAAGGTGAATGAGTGGTAAAACAAGAAAAAATAAAATTAAGAATGAAATAATTCGAGAAAATCTAAAGGTGAGACCAATTGGTGATAAAATGAGAGAAAATAGATTAAGATGATTTGATCATGTTAAAAGGAGGCCTGAAATGGTACCGGTTAGGAGGACAGAGTCTATCTAAGTAGAAGATGGTGAGAGAATGAAGGAAAAAAAAAACATGGATGGAAGTAATTAAACAAGATTTAAAAACATTATAAATTATTGAAAATTTATTCTTAAATCGCCAAGAATGGGGCAGCAGAATCCATGCAGCCGACTCCACCTAGGTGAGAAATGACTTATGATGATGATGATGATGATTTATTTTGTCATGTTACTAGAAATCACTATCATTGGAATATTATATATTGTAACAAATTATCATATTTTGGGGTGAATATACAACTACTTATTTTTTAAAAAATATATAGAATATAAAATTTTTCAGTGCGTATGATTTTCTGAATCATAAATTAATGCATACTGATAAACATGATAAATGTTTAGATTTGTTAAAAAACATTTCAAATAAGAAACAAGGGATGTCCATGCAGCCGGCTGTATTGATTCATTGCCCTTTTAAGAATTGCACTCAGAGAATCATCTATTGATTTGGAGACTCTAATATGATCCATCGTTGGTTGTTTCATGATTAGGTGAGGAACAAAATTGTCCGTGAGGTTATAGATTTTGTCAAGGGGCATCAATCACTCTTTGATCAAATTCTCAGAGTAGATGTTCCTGGAGCCGATGAATCTGCTTTGGAGCAGATTAATCTTGTTGTTGCAATACTAAGCAAGGTAAGTAAATTGATCTGAATCAGGTTTACTCTTGGGACAAGGTTCTTATTTACATTAAGAATGTAGCTCTTTGATGTATATATATATATATTTTGTTTTGTTTTAGGTTTGGCCTTATGAAGAGAATGACGATTATGGTTTTGTTCAAGGGCTTTTCAGTATGATGCGTTCTCTCTTTCCCCTTGATAAGGAGATCTTTAATCTCACTCAATCTATTGATGTAACCTCCCATCCTCTAAAACGTCACTGGTTTGAAATAAAACAACAGTTGTTGGACACCTCCCTCACCAGAAATTTTGTTCTGTGATTACCAGAAACAGAAGAAGTCCGAGTTGACTTTGTTTCAGCTGTGCTTTAATCTGAGCTGTTACCTCTACTTTCTGGTAACAAAGAAATCCTTGAGGTTGCAGGTATGCGAGCTGAGCCACTATTTGTGGCTTGTGAAAGGACTGTTTCCTCATTATTTTTCTCCCTTTTCTGTCTTTACAACTGTAAATCTATTTTGTTTCTTTGTTGTGACTGGTTTTTCTTCTATAATATTAGCAGCTTCAAAAATTATTTCTATTTTCTAGATAGTTGATGTAAATTTTAACTTTGTTTGAGTGGAATATTCTTCAACACTCATCCTTGATCTGAAGCATGGATGATTTAGCCCTATCTCACGATTGGGATTATTGCTATTGTCATCTATAATCAAATATCTGCTATGGCCACATTAGGGGGTGTAACAGTTAATTGGGCTAGGGCCAACCCATTACGTAGCCGACCCATCCCATCTTTTGCTGGAATAGGGTTGGAATTGTCAATCCATTAACCCATTATATAATAAGATGTACAATCTATTTGAATAAATGAGTTGTAACAGGTCGAGATTGTCCAACATGTCGCCCGTTTAAACCATCAACTTGCATACTCTGTTTACAACTCGTAAAATATAAAAGTTAATATTTTCTTAATGTGTATTTTACAAGTTATACATAATTATTGATGATAGAATTGACATTCCAATTAAGAATAAATATGAAAATTGATCTTTTAAATTCAAGCAAATCATTACTATTAAAAGATTTAGGTGGTTGTTTATAATTATATTTTACATAGTTTATCTTTTTTATTTTTAATTATTCAACCCATTTTCAACCCATCAGCAACTCGTTTTATCAACCTGTTAGCAATCCACAACCTATTCCTTTTATATTAAGGGTGTGTTTGGTTGAGGTAAAAATATTTGAATCAAAATTTTCAATCAATAACTTTTCAATCATTTTCACACAACTACCCATACGACCAACTTATCTATTTTAACCTTATTCTCTTTACACCTCATCATGACCTCTATCATATCACATTATTTTCTATCAATTTGACAAATTTTACCTCAAAAACTTTTTATCAAAATGTTTTCCCCTCAACCAAACACACCCTAAATGGATTAGGTACAGTTAAGGTTTTTATAAACTGGTTGTAAATGGATTGGTGTTGAGGTTTTTTAAATGAGTTAGGTTTAAAATTAACCTTTAACCCATATAACTTGATTTGGTTATTGGATACATCACGCGTTAGTGGTAGTCAACTTTGGCTAGGTAGTTGTTTGACACTTGTCAATGGTTCATGCTTCAGCCTCAACTCTATGTTGGCTTTTATTACAGCCCATGTCCATTTTTTGCAGGAAAATGCTTTAGGACTCAATTGCACCCTCGTTTTGCTTTAATATCATGTCAAAGGGTTTAAATAATTTTCTAGAGCTTTCAATTTTCAAGTCCTTGATCATGATTGGGCCAAAAAAATACTCTAATGATAATCATAAATTGGTATTTAACAGGACATTTTGTCAAGAACACTTCCCCTGAGGCCCTGAACGAACAGAACCAAAATGTATTGGGGGCTGATCTTCTATGACAAGTTGGAAACGGCCAGATTTCCGACAGGTCAAAAATGGTTTATTATTATTATTATTATTATTATTATTTAAAAATTTAGTTAAAACTGTTAATCTTGATGTATATAATCTATAAATCAAGTTTATATCATTTTTGGATGTGTGTATATATATTTGAAATTTGCACATGTTTATTGTGGTCATTTTCATAACTAAAATAGCATACACATCCTATACATCCAAAAATAATAAAATTTGGTTTATGGGTTACATACACCTAAATCAACAGTTCCATAAAAAAATTTAAAAACAAAATAAATACTTTTTTTGACCAGTTGGAAATGGGTTTGTTTCCAGCCGGTCGTAGAAGATTGGTTCCCAAAGGTATTTTTATTGCAGAAGTAATTCATGATATCTATGACGTGATTTTTTCCCTTATTCCTATCTAATGATGGGATCCCCAAAGAAAACAGCTAACTCTGATATGGAGTTTCTCTGAAGATCCTAGAAGCTGGCCAAGATGGAAACAAAATTTATTCTTACACATCAGAACTACCTAATTATGCTTCATATCATTTCCTCACATTAGTGATGTTCTATAATTTATCATTTTGGTTGTATTGATTTGGAATGCGATTTTTTATGAATCTCTGGATTTTAATGGATGTAGAGGTCCTGTTGTTAATATCAGTGCCACTGGTTATAAGTAGGTGATAGTTGCTGACACATTAATGGATTATTCTGCCAGGTCAGAGATGATCCCGATGATTATAAAGCCTGCGGTGGGCATCCACCGACGTTGACACTTCTTGTCTCTCTTCTTTGTGGTGTGGCTGTTGCTCTTGACAATGCTACTGAAGAAAAGTCACTATTACTTAACAAGGTAATTTGATTTTCAGGAAAAAGCACTTCTCCTTCCATATGATATAGGTTTATTCTTGATCATGCTTTGTGTAATACTCGTGGACTCCCAGATTCAAGACGTCAATGAACTATCTAGACAGGAAGTTGATGAGATAATTGCTATGTGCATGCGACAAGATTGTGTTTCACCGTCTGATAATATCCGGAAAAGGTATTGGGTTTATCTTAATTGGTTGATGGGATGGTTATTCTGTGATTAACAACGAAATTCAGATCCCGCAATTATTGGCAGCATTGTTTTTTGTGCTGATTTTTTTATTATTTATTTCTTCCATTTGATTCCTGTCCCATTCTATTTTTGTTTTTTGAAGTTCATCTTGCATATATTTGTACTAAATCCCGAATGGGATTTTGTCCTTTGGAACTGGGTGCAACTAGTGCCCCTTGGTTTACCATATTTTGATTTGTTTTTCAGATCCAAACCATGCATTGTTTAAAACTATGTGTTTAGTCTATGGGTGTGTTTGGCTAATAGTAAAAAATGTGATATTAAAACTTTCTACTCAATAGTTACCTTATCTTTTAATCATTTTTTCACATATTCCTATACAATTACCTTTTCAATCATTTTTACACAACTATTTACACAACCGACCTATCTGTTTTAACTTTATTCTTTTTACTTTCCATTATTAACCCTACCTATTCCCATCATTTTCTTTCAATTTAACAATTTTTCTATTAAATACTTTTCATCCAAATTTTTGTAACTTCCCAAACACACCCTATATATAAAAATCAACTTGGTTGAAAGCTTTTATAATCTGTCATGATAAAAAAATATGATTTGAAAGAACCTGAGGTTTTTTCACCTGATGTGGATTATATACAAATCAGATTAAAACGTCATAACATAACATATTGACAGAGAAATATGTGTGACACAGTGGCTTCGATCTATTAAAAAGAAAAAAATCAAAAAAGGGGAACTCAGGGGGGTACAGGTTGCTCTCGGTCCTGCAGGAGTAAATCTCGCCCTGCATAATGGTCTTTATATTGGCAAAAAGAAGCTGATGTGCTTCTTTTCTTGATCTCCATTTTTATTCGCATTTCCCATATAATGATCATCGTTTTACAGCTTAAGTAACTGTCATTCCTTCCTGCTCATCTCATTAATGGCTGGACAATTATGTATGTCTGTTCTTTTTTTTTTTTTTCCGTGGAAATTTAAGTTATATATCTTTTCTAGGAGGTATATTGCAATGGTGTAAAGCCCATCATCATCATTTTACAGCTTAAGTGACTGTCTCATTCCTGCCTTCCTGCTCATCTCATCGATAGCTGGACAATTATGTTTGTCCTTTTTTTTTGTGGAAATCTAATTTATATTTCCTTTTCTAGGAGGTATATTGCAATGGTGGAAATGTGCCGGGTAGCTGGTAATAGGGATCAGCTTATTACTTTGTTGCTTCAACTGGCAGAGCATGTGCTTAATATCCTTCTCATCCACTTTCAAGATGGGTATGACCTTTCCACCATAGCTGCGTTTGTGTGTGTGTGTGTGTGTGTGTGTATTTGTGGTTAATTTGCACCAGTCAGTTTGGGAAGTAGGAAAAAATTTTGAATTGGAGAAGGTGTGATGTGATACAATGGGGTAATGACTAGGAGTAAAACGAACAATTTTGGAAATTGATAGGGTAATTGTATGAAAAGATGTGAAGAAGTGATTGGAAAGGAGGATAGTCATATAGAGAAAGTTCTGTAGAAGTGATGGGAAAAAATGGAGTAGAATTTTTTTTTTTTTTTTTTTCCCTGCTTCCAAACAGCCCCAGTGGGTGTCCAAATAGCAGGAAAAGGTTGGTGACATGGAAGATAGGTATGAAAGAAAGAAGGGTGATATCAGCAGAATAAGGATGTCAGCGATACAATGAAGATAAAACTGATGGGCTTCTTAGATGTAGAGGTAAGCAGTGATGATTTAAAATATACACAATTATGAGAAAGGTGGGCTCCTGGCGTAGAAAAATTTCAGAATGAAGGGAAGTGAGAGGCTTTCGCCCCTCTTGGCTTTTCATGCTGTCCATTCACTCTCTGAAGAAATCACTCTCTGAAGAAACAATCTTTTGCTGTTTTTTCTGCAGTCACATGGTTCCAGAGTCCAGTGCCTCTAAGAAATATGCTCTTCGTGGCATGAATACTGACTCAGTAGAGGATGTTCCTTCTCTTTGCGGAAAACTGTTTTCAACACTTGAGCGACTGGAGGTCCTTGGTGAGGTATGCTTTTAACAAAATTGCACCAAATTGTTCTTGTCACAGTCGGCACTTCACCAAGTAGCATGCACAGGCCTAATGCCATGCTAGAGCAGCATGTTACATTTCATAAATATTACTTAATGAAAAAGAGGTGACATGATTGAGCTTGTGGTACTTCGATTTGTATAGGAGGCATAGAGTTGGAACAGTGTTCCTACACGTGATGGAATCATGAAGTTGCAAAATTTGTCCCTGCCCATTGGCAGTTGTTTCCCTCCATATTTTGGTGAAAATTTGCTTTGCATCTTTTAAAAAGTTAGAAGTATACGTAGTTTACATGCATGAGATGCTGACTGGCATTGGTTATTATTTGTGTGAGAATCTCTTCGTATTGATTCATGTCCTTTTAACGTTTCATTTCTGCAGGATAAAGCAGGACACAAGTTGAAGGTGTTCCACAGACTTGTTAGCACAGTCAAGGAGATGGCAATTAGGGAATTGACTCCATGAAGCATGACTAGCTATTGATGAAGCCCAAGGGATCACATGGTTTGGCTTGAGTAAAATTAGTAACGAGGAAAAGTGGCGGAAGAAATCCATTCTCCATGATGTGGCTAAAACCATGCAGGGAGTGCGCAACAAGTACCTGTAAAGTCATTTTGTGATTACGTCGTTTAATTTGATGCATTTACCGTACATGATGACATTGCTGATATGTCAAATCCAGTAGAAAATGTATTCGAAATTTTGTAAATCATGTAGCTCATATATGTTCCGTTCCATGTGTTACCTCTTCAGGTTTGGATGGCAAAATCAGGCATCCAATTCCAAATTTGAGAATCGATTGGAATATTTTTTTATTATTTAAATTTTTTTTGAAGGGAGATTTACACCAGCATCACCACAACCAACCGAAAAACAAGTCAACTGGAATGTTGATTTGCTAGAAAGAATTGCTTCTGAAGTAGGAAAGATAATATTATTGTGCAGTTCGAATGCACTTCCGAGTATTTTCAATATATGTATATATATTATTAATAATATTGTGTTTTGGCGGATGATGTGTTGTTTGAGTAATGGATTACTAGGGGAAAAAAAAAAACTTACCCGACTGTTTGGGAGGCAAATATTACAACCACAGGCAGCTGTATGACAAAATTTGAGGGACTTGTCTGTACTTTATTAGATGCTTATCAACATCTAAAGTTGCAACCGCTTCGTTTGGCTGAGTGGAAGGCTTTTGCGTCAGGGACTTCTTTTTTTTATTTTTTTTTCCCTCGCTTCATAATTCATGTAGAATCGATATTTGAACTCCAGTGTACAAGATGCGTAGTCCCATTATTATTATTTATTATTATTATTATTATTACTACTACTACTACTATTATTATTTTGACAAGTGCGGGCTCAAGCATGTACTTATTATACATGTGATTTTATAATTTTTGATTTTATTTAATATTTTGATTTTAAAAAATAAAAAATTCATGTTCATGAGCGGATTTTCGTGCTTGGGCCAGCGTGATTGTATGAAAATAAATGTCCGTGTACCATGTTCACTGAGGTTTCAGTGCACGCTTCAAAAGTGCACGAAGAGGGAAAGTTCCATCCATTTTCCTAATATTTCTTATGCCTTAAAATATAAAATTAAATGGCTCACCAAAATTATATGGCTAATGCTGTTTGGCCGTATGATGAGAGAGCAGAGGCCGTGGGAATCTGCTTATGCCTATAAGCTATCATAATGAATACGGTAGCTTTTAAAATTAAGTTTCTAGCGAAAGCTGTCTTGTAACGGTGCAGGAATACGAAGCCTAAAATGAGAATCGGAAAATTTTGGGCGCAAAGCCTTGGTCGAGCAGGGCTTAGTTTGCTCGGTCATTACCCGTGGATGTGTTTCAGCCACCATTGAGGTTTTAGAACGTCAGCCGCAGCCTAAGATAATACGTCGATTCGCTTCGAGCAAATTGGTTTCAAGCACGCAATCGAAGTTTTGGACCTTTGGTGCCTCGTGCCTGGCTCGCTGAGGTTCTGACTCCATGAGGCAATGGGACGAATTTCTCTCACAACCCGCCACCCCAATCATATCTAGTCTTTAGGAGCCGACGGCCATTTTCCTCGCACCAGGGGAATAACTGGGTTTGGATCAACCCATAAGCGGGACAGCCCAACCAATTTATAATTGTATTTTTTCTCCTTATTAAAGTGCTCCGATAATTAGCAATTGGTTTGATGCTTGTCCCACATCACTTTTCTCTAAGCTTAAATTCAGAACGCTACCTATCATATTCCACCCATGCCAACAATTTCGAAAAATCGTACTCATCCACAGAGACAGACGAGCTGGGATTAGCACACGCTGGTCTGGGCATATTTGCGGACTAAGAGAGGAGAACGCTAGGGACAACTGGAGGTGTAGTCTTGCCCTTGGCATCGAGGGTGTATGAGGTGAGTAGCTTCCCATTTGCTGAATAAAGCCGAATGTTGCTGAGGGTGATACCAGTGCAGCCTACCGTCTGGCTGCACGCCAGGCTGATTGGCACCTCCTCCGTGGTCGATCCATGAATGCCCGCGAACTCCACGTTGCTCACTTTCACCGCAGACGTCTATTTTAATTTTTAACAGAAAAGAAACAAATTTTTTTTTATTTTAAAAAAAGTATTGCGAGTATTACTGTATCTTGTGTGGATCTACTGAAAATGCTAAACGAAACACAAGAGAAGTCGATTCGAGTCTTTACCTTATTTGAGCAGCCGTGGGCGCCGTTGCAGTAGTATTGGTCAATAACTATAGGTTTGCCCACTCCCGTCATAGTGAGCTGCTGGAACGAGATATCTCTTGCAAAACCCGATCCTCCCTGCCAAACACATGAAAACAACCAAAAGAGGCCCAGGCATTCCTTGAGTATGACTTGGGAGAAACCCATCTGAATTTCTCGACTTTTAAGTACATGATCGGGCGCAAATTTTTGGGGATATTCTTGTTTACCTGCCAGGTCTTGATCCGTGCTCCGTTCGGGGTTCCGATGAATTGGCTGTTGGTGACATGGATTTCGCTGACCTGATCACGCGCACCATCCATTCCCAAGCTTCCCACACTGACTCAAAAAACAATTACTATGAATATATATATTGTATATGTACGTAGCCACGTATCTCAATAAAAAAAAAAAAAAGGAAAATTTCAATCATTCACACGGCCTCGAATTAGTCTGGTTGGAACCTTATCCCATGGCCGGGGCCACATATAATTTTGGTGATATTAACGTCCGAAGATCCTCCCACAACTGCAACACAATCATCACCTGAAAAATGAAATGTAAAATTAAAAAAGTATGAAAATCAAGCCCACAAAAAACTCTAAAAAGAATTCGGAGGGTAATGGAAATTAACCTGTCCCAATGTTGGAGCCAAGCACCGACACGTGCTGGGAACCTTGGAGGACGATGCCATCCGTGTTAGGGCTATCTTCAGGCGCTGTAATGGACAGCTGAGATATCTTGACTCCAACAGTGTCATGTATCAAGATGTGTTTACCACCACTATTCACGAATTTCAACCCCCTCATCACCACGTTCCGGCAATTCAAGATCCCCAAGGACTATGTGGCCAAGACAGATACAGGTAAAATAATGCAATTAATATGTCCATATATTATTTGTTTTTGGTAGCTTAACAAAACAAGACGCGATGGCCACGACAAGGGCTTACATTTTTTTTTAAAAAAATATTTAAGAATAAAAAATCTGGACGTGTCGATTCATTACTTAAAATGTTATATTCCTATTCCTTTTTACTATGATTATATATTTTGCAAAAAAAGAATTTTATTTGTAAAAAACTAAATTATTACATGGCTAGACATATTTAGGTCGGTACTGAAATTCAGTTAAAAGTTGATAACTGAGTTTCTTTTCCCAAAAATTTTAAAAAATGATGTGTTTTTGCAAAATTAAGAGAGATAAGATTAAAAATTACAAAATCCACAAATGGCAGGGGCAAATGCAAATCGCTTATATATATAAATACAAAAGAAATTGTGGAGTTGGATGACGACTTACAGTAGGCGCCGCGGAGCATTGCTGCAGGGGACGACGAGGGAATGAGGTCATTGTTAGTGCATGCATGTCCCAATAAAATTAAAAAAAGAAAAAAGGAAAAGCTGGAAAGGAAATTAAAGAAAGGTGCTGCAGTGCATGAATGCTTACGTTCTTCCGTCTACACCCCCACCAGGTGGCACCTTGGCCGTCGATCTGGCCAGATCCCTCAATTGTCAGACCTTGAACGTTTATGATGATGATCCAATGGTTCTGATCTAGTCCCTTCCACGCGGCCCTGTCACTGGGAGCCTTTATAGTTCCCGAAATCTGCACCCATCCGAATTTCATGCTAGATTGAGGCCTCGGGGAATCCGAACCCATGAATTTCAACCCGATTTATAATTGCGTGATTTTATAGTTATAGTATTGTGTAAAAATAATTTTTTTAGGTTATAAATAAATTGAACATTACTGTTTTAGTATTTATTATTGTTTCTAATTTTATCCTTTCCGTTTAAAAGTAAGTATTCTATTAAAAGCTATTTGTTTATAGTCTTCCACGTCAATCTCATTCTGAGAAACATTACGGGAATATTAAGATTTAGCAACGAAATCCAGTCCTTACTAAAAGTAAAACTTTATTCCTGGCAATCATATACTTCTATAGGTCTTTTCGAGAGCAATATTAAAAAAGTAAGCTTGTTATATACTTGTCAAAGATGTACTTACAACAAAAGCAATCCTATAAGCAGAGGACAGAGGTGGACCAAAGGTGTTTCTTTTGTAGAAACAAAAGGGAAAATGTGGACCACCCGTTCATGAATTACGTGAAGATAGCCCAAGTTAGGAGAAATATAGTTGCAGGCAGGAATCTCTGAACATCAAGGGAGGCAGTAAAGTGCATTTTTCACCACTAGCTCATACAAACAATGAAAACAAGCTGGAGAAGTTTTTAATCCAAAGCTGGAAAATGTGGAGCCAAAGAAACCATATGAGAGAGACAGAAGAACAACCACAGCTTGATAATGTTATAGAATGGAGCAAAAAGTACTGGTCCAATTATAGAAAAGCGCAACTAATGGGAGGCTATAGCAGTCTTGAAGGGGAATTAGCAATGAGATGGAAAAGACCACCACAGGGCTGGCTGAAATCAATGTTGATGGTCGAATTCACTGCTAACAGAGATAACGACAGTCCTTTTTGAAGTCAAATGGGGGGTTTTTTGCATGGTAAACCCTCTAACTTTGGCCAATTGCTTTCCAAACTCTGAAGTTTGGCCGTTTGCTTATTAAACCCTGCGAACTTTCAGCTTTTGCATTTTGAACCCCGGGGCATAACGGCGTCGAAAAGCACCGTCAAATGGAGTGAAATGTCCAAAATGTCCTTGCTAAAAAACAAAACGACACCCTAACAGACACCCCAGACGGAAGGACGAAAACCTAAAAAACCCCAAATCAAAAATACCCAAATCGAAACCTAGAATTCGAAATCCCTAAATCAGAAACCCCAAAGAAGAATCCACGAACAGATCGAGCTCCGGAGTGTTTCTCGGTGGGTCGTCTTCCTCACAGCCGTTGTGTTTCTCTGTGGGTTTCGCCCGAATTCTGAAAATAAAATACAAAATACCTGTTGGCATCCATTCTTGATCACGCGTCAGCAACTCCTTCTAAGTGCGTCTTCTGAACTTGGGTTTTTTTGCTTGGAAATGAACTGACGATTTGTTATAAGGGATGGGTTTTTACAAGGCCATTTTTGGGATTTCTAAAATATTGAACGTGAGAGCCCTTTGAATACACGTGTTCTGAAACGCCGTTATGTCCCGGGGTTCAAAATGCAAAAGCTGAAAGTTCGCAGGGTTTAATAAGCAAACGGCCAAACTTCAGGGTTTGGAAATCAATTGGCCAAAGTTAGAGGGTTTACCATGCAAAAAACCCTCAAATGGGGGAGAGAGTTAAACATCCAATGGCTGGCGATTGAATCTAATTCAATGATGTTGGTAGGCTTTCTAAAAAGAGAACACCACATTTTGTCTACTGTGGCCTCTCTTATTTAAGAGATCTTGTGTTTAACTTTATCAAACGTACGATTTTTACATGTGCTCGGATCGGGCAATTGATGTGCTCATAGGAAGGTTTTTAAATGCATCCAGATGCACCCAGTGTATTTAACTTATTTTTATTTTTTAATTTTTGTACAATTGTTAATTTAAATGTATTTAATATATATATATCTATGTTTCATAATTTTTAAAGATTTACAGATATTTTTTAGATTTATTAAAATCAGTCGCATTTTCGTAATTCACAACTTATGAAAATGTTACTAATTTAAAAATCTAAAAAAATATCTATAAATCTTAAAAATAATAAAACTTGATATATATGTTAAATACACTTAGTTTAGGAATTGTATAAAAAATTTTCAAAGAAAATAAAAAAATAAATTTTTGCATCCGAGTGCACTGAAGTTAAGAAGTGCACATAAGTGCATTAGATTAGCACTTGTGCTCATAACATTATAGACTTTGCAGCACACGATCATGAGTAGATTTTGATGTGAAGGGAATGCTTACCCAGATGCATTGTGAATCATTTATATGCGAATTTTTGTCTTCAATGCAAAACAATACATACCATTTATCAAAAAAAAAAAAAAAAAAAGAGATTGTGAGGAGAATAAGAAAAGAAAACTAGTTCCCTTCCTATTCCCTTAAATTATCCTGTGCAGGCCTTAAAAATGTATAGTCATTAACCAAATTGCCTTTGTTGTTAAATATTATTGATAAAGCTCAAAATTCTTGCATTGAGATGATCAAAGATGACCCTTTAATTATTCAAGTAATTTAGATTATTTTATACACAATATAACGCATCAAATGGGATGAATTTGGATCTCTCACGCATTGAAATTGTTCTATAGCGGCTGACCATATTAATCTGCCTTCGCTTAATTACCTGGAGATGGATATTGGAAGATTTACAGGGACCACTCAACGTGATTGGATTAACTGTGATAGTTTTTCCATCAGGAACCTTCACAACAGACAGGCCATGCTTGGCGCACGCGGCCTTCCAATCATTGACAAATGACTACAAAACAAAACAACATGAAATTAAAAATTAGCTAGATGTCTGATTATTAGTGCTATCTACTCACATGAAATTGAAGTAATGAAAAACAAAATAACCTAATTAAGCTAATATTTTCATCATTTATACATTTTTTTAATGAATTTCATAATTTATATTTGAACAATGAATAATGTTCATAACTCTTAATCTGAACTGTATGTCCAC
The DNA here is from genome assembly GCA_030490835.1 of Annona cherimola. NCBI lineage: Eukaryota > Viridiplantae > Streptophyta > Magnoliopsida > Magnoliales > Annonaceae > Annona > Annona cherimola. The sequence goes on along the minus strand of CM059977.1, from coordinate 5,011,340 downwards.
AATACCACTTAATCAAGAAATTATCCAATTAGACGTTTATAATATTTAATTAATTGGAGTATCTTACTTGTGTGTCTGAAATGGCATCTTGTACATCTCTACCCCAGCTCACTGAAGCCGAACCTAGCAAAATGAAAATCGTAAAAATGCCCTGGAAGTCAAGAACAGAAAACACGATATAAGTTACCACATACTACAAGTTAAACATACAGTAATACAAACTACAAAGTTCTATAAAAGTTCAGCCATCAGCTAGCTAGTCTGCTGTGGATTGAGTGGGTAAGGTTGTGAGGAACCAAAGCAAATGAAGATCTCTCATGAGACAAATCATTCCAACGAAACACGCATTCTTTTGCCAGCGCCAAATACAAAACATAAGTTCATTCATCTCACCATGGCAGCCATGAATGGGAATTGGGCACAAGCGCGCCTATATATATATATATATATATATTCCGCTACCTCAAGACTCCGAGAGCTGCTGGCTAGGGTTTTGCCTTGTCTGGGTTAATACCAACACAGATGCGGACCATATATGCATGTCAATACGCATGCACTATAAAAAGTTAAGAATCCGTCTTATAAATTCCAAGATCTCGGCGTGCTTTGGACCTCCGCGTGCTTTACCACGGTACCCTTCATGCTTCTTGTCATTTATTTTTCTTTTCTTAACTTGTAGTTCAGACAGTAATAATATATGGTTTCATTAATTTCGTGCTTAAACTAGAGCAACCATTAATTAACTCGAATCTTACCAGCAATATATATATATATGTATAATGCTCCTATATATTTCTCATATATGTATATATAGCATTAATCTATGGATTCCTTAAAAGTCTAGACGCAATCGCTTCTGTGATATTTATAGTACGAGAAGATACTGCTGCGTTAAGAATATTACACTAATGGAATGTGGATGCAAGGAGAAAGAGACATGGAGCTCTTACAAGGACTGCGTTTATTCGTGATGAAAACGGGAACCACATTGCGGCTAAGTGCTGGGGGAAACAGGGCAATTTCTGTTCACTCCGTACGCAAGCTATGGCCATCAGTTTGAGACTGCGATGGGTCGGCGAATTGCAGATGCATTGGGTAATCTTGGAGAATTGTTCGCTGGTATTTATTGATATGCTGGCAAATGATATGTTGGTGACTGCTCCGTTGGGGAGGACAACAAACGAGTTAAAGACGATGTTTTTTGAATTCAAGAAGGTAGTTTTTTCACGTGTTCTCAGGAGCTCATCTGCTGGCCGAATATGTATTAGATATGAGTACATGTGAACAAACCTTGGGGTATGGCACATGCAATTGTTGTAACGATATTTCTTTCAGCAATGATCAATTGGTGAACAATTTTTTTGATACAACAAAGTGAACGATTGATACACTAACAAAGTCAACAATTTTAAATACAATAGGTTGGATAAATTTTTCATTCATGATCATGTGGGGCCCACAGTGCATGGACTGCACACTGTAATATTTTCCATATATATATATATATATACACACACACACACATATAAGTGGTTATATTAGTCCGGCTAAGCAAATGTCTTACTTAATTCATCTAAAAAAACTTAGTTAAAATATTTTTTTTATTTTTCTTCATAAACTTGTTTATATAAGTGTATTTAACATTCAATTCAAGTTTTATCATTTTTAAATATGTGTATATATTTTTTGAGATTTTTAAAGATAGAAGTATTTTAAATACATATATATGCATGGTGTTTAAAAAGCTTGAGAAATATATACACATATCCAGAAATGTTAAAAACTTAATTTATATATTAAATACACTTCAATAAACAAGTACGTGAAGAAAAAATAAAAAAATTATTGTAAATGAATTTTTAAAGTGTGGTGAGTAAGACATTTGCTTTGCCAGGACTAACAAGATTATTCATCATATATATATATATATATGGGTCATGATAATATACAAGATATTGTGTATTAGCTTAAAGTACAATATTCCATTTTTATTTTATTTTAATTTTTTGATTTTTCTTCATAAACAAGTTTTTTAAGTGTATTTAATTCATATACTAAGTATTTAAATACGTAAAAATATATGTATTATAAAATGACAAAACTTAGTATATGAATTAAATACACTTAAGAAAACATTTTATGAAGAAAATATTAAAAAAATAAAAATAAAGTAAAAATCAAATATTGTACTCTAAGCTAATATACAATATATTGTATATTATCATGACTATATATATAGAGAACTCATCATTTGCAGACGAATTGCATCATAATTATGGTGCAGTCCACTGCAAAATGGGCCCCGCACATATTAAAATGTAATAATACTTTATACAATTATTTATCTATATAAAAATCATATTTTAGATAATTTAGATATTGAAAATATCACTTTAAACTTGATATTGTATTAAACTATTCTATTATATTGATTTTGTACCATTTTATGATGGGACATGTATACATGTTGAATTTAGATGAAAACTAGTATGCGAATAAAATAAATAAATTTAGATACAATAGGCGAAGTAGATTTCTTATTTATAATCAGGTGGACCCTATAGTGCATGGACTGCACGATAATTATAGTGCAGTCCAAATGCACTTGATTATTTAGTCCGAATGCATTGATTATTTTTCATAAATGTTAACAAGGCAACTTCATACCTTCAAAGAAAAGAATATTGCACTAATTTACCAGTAATATTGATAACACGGAATCTTTTGGGTTGCCCTCTTCCTTTTTTGGACCAATATGATGGTTAAATCGACATCAAATCCACTCATTTTTGTTGCATATTATTTGTTTATCCTGTCACTCAAAATCATTTCAATCAGAATTTTGAGTAGACCAAACCCACTCATGAAAATCATGTTAAACACTTAAATTCATTCATATATGTAATATAATATTATTATTATAGTTTATCAAATCATTTATTATATAAGAATTATGTTTTAAATAGTTAAGATATTTAATGAACTATTTTAAAAACGATATATAAACCAAATAATTTAGTAACATTTATTTTACACTCATTAGATAGGGCCATGTGCATATTTGATTTATATGAAATTTGATTTTCTATCTAAACAGATAATTTCATATTCTATGAATGAATTAAAGATCAGTTTAACTTTTGAAGTCGGACAAAATGCGCTCAACATGGAAAACATTACTCATTAAATACTATGTTATTAAAATTCGAATAATATTGGAGTAGAAGTTTATTAGAATCTAATTAATTTTCAATTCATAAGGTAATTTTGGTATTGTAAATTGAAAAGCATATGAGGTCAAATTTTATTGGTATTTGATTCTTATCAAATGTCAAATGATGATGTAAAATCAATTTATTACATCAATTACATTTGAAGGGCCTGCTTGTTTTTAAATAAAAAATTTTTTCTTCAAAACTTTTCAATCTAAAATTTTTCATTATTCATAATTATCTAATTTTTAATTATTTTTTCATATTTTTATATAAAAACTACTCTACTTTTCGATCATTTGTATGCAACTATCTATCAACTAAATTAACTATTTCAAATTTATTATTTTTATTCCTTATCATGATCTTATCATACCATATCATTTTTCTCATTTCAACAACTTTTATACAAAAGTTTTATCACTTTTTAAACACACTCAAAATTTATTTGATTAAAAAATTAAGTTTTATCCAAATTATGGATGTCTATGGCCCCTGTCCAAGATGCATGCAAAATCAACTTGATAAAATATTTAATTTATAGGGCTTTGAGCCATGTAGCTCTTTCAAAATTTAAGATTTTAATCTTTGATTGAAAATTCAATCCATTTATTATATTTAGCATTATTCGTTTACTAATCAAGTATGTTTGTAGGTTACATTTATTTAAAAATATATATTCTTGTGTCAATTATGAAAAATACTTAAATTAATTATGCATACATTAGAATGTAATAATATACTATAGAATCATTTAACCACATAGAAATGAGATTTAGAATAGTTTAGATGTTGAAAATATAATTTTTTATGTGAGAACATACAAATTTAATATTGATATTTAAAAACTAACTATTTTATTACATTAATTTTCAATGGAGCAAATGTACAATGATATTAGATAAATAAAAGAATTTCTAAAATATTATAAATAATACTAAACATAATAGATAAAACAAATTTTCTATCAACTATCAAGATATTAAAAATGGAAAGAGTACATAGAAAAGAGGTGCCATAGAAGCAAAACGGTAATTTGTATATGAATTTTAAAAGTATTAATATAATTTCTAAACCATCTAAAATATTTTTCTTATGGGATAATTCTAAAAGTTATTATGACGTTTTAATTCATGTATGAGTAGATTTAGGTGTATTTAATTACATAAAATTATATATTTTAAGCCATAATCGAAATAAATTTTTGGTTGCATAATAAAAAAATGATGTAAAACAATATGACGGGTTTAATTTAAATGTTAAACTAAAAGGTTCCAATAAATTTTAGTAGGGAAAAATATGTGATAAGTCTCAAAATTTTCATTTAATTTTATATAAAATTCGCACCGTTAAATATTAAAACATTAATTAAATGCATGTTTTAAGTAGAATTTCATGAAAATCATATTTTCGATAGAATCTTTAATTTTGCTATAAAATGGGTCATTTTGCAACATTCTTGAAAATATAAAATTATAACTCAATCCCTTAGAAAATTTTAATGTTGAAAGTTGTATTAGCTTATTAATATAATTTGGGCAAATTTATAAAATCATTTAATTGGAAAAATCATAAATATATGACTATAATTATATTTTAAAATACGGGAAACAAATTAAATTATTATATTTAGTTAAAATAAATTAAAGGATTAAACTAAGATGATATAGGACATTATTGAAGTTATTTACTAAAGAATTAATATTTAAATTTGTATTTAAATGCACTGCAGGCACACTGATGCGCATACACCATCGGAGCACCATATTCTGGTGCTCTATCATCCCCAAATCGATTTCCATGGTGTCCAGCTTTCTCCTTGCTTCAGCAAAAAACAAACGAAAGCAGTGGCCAGGCATGCTTCCCATCAACAAATCGCTAGCAAAAGGCAAACCGAAATCCCAAAACGAGGCAGTCGTTGAAATCGCAATCGAACCAAGCTTCAAAATCCACCACCGTGCAAGAAGCTTGATTTCAGAACTTGGTCTCCATTCACCCGATAGTAGCAAGGCAAACTGCCCAACAGAACCAAACAGACTTGCCCACGACCAACATTTTTCTCCAGCCATGATTCATGTCTGTCCCAATCACCGACAGCAACGAAAATCGGCCTCCATTCTCTCCGAGGCAGCCATTAAAATCTGACCGAACCACCCTACTCCACCGACATCAACCCACCGGAAAGCAACAAACGAACAGATCAAGCTCGCCACAATCTCCGCTGACCTTTCAAGAACCGGCCACAACTCCATCAATCCAGCTCGTCTTCTCCAAGCTAGGTTAGCCGTCAATTGCAGCAGCAAACTTCCCAACAGCCAACCTGTCGCACCTCATCTAAATCCCGCAACACCAAAAATCCGAGCTACCCCTCTATTGTTCATGAAACCAGAAATTTCAGCAAAATCCCACCTCGAATCATGCTGCCCAAATCCCATTCTTCATCTGAACTACCAGCATTCAAACGACGATTTTTGTTTTCTCCTGAAGACCAAAACTCACGCCCACTTGAAGAAAAGGGTTGCCCATCATTTCCACTGGCCTCCACCAATTACAGCAGCTCCGTTCATGGCTAAAGGCACCAAAAGAAACTAGCGATTCCAGCATGTTTTAGCAACCGAATTTAACAATCATCGATCAACCATCTCGATCGCGGTTTGCTGCAACCGATGAGAGTACCAGTTTCTCGCCCATGCAGCAAGGAAATGAAGAGGGCAGCTACAGTTGAAGGCGAAAGCAGCAATCCCACATCGGATTCAAGTTTGGTCATTGGGTCCCTCACACACCACTCATCCCAAGACACACAACACACTCTCCTCCCCTTGAAGTGGGACCCATCTCTGTGGGACCTTTGCCAAGTGGAAAAAGCTCTAAGGGCTTGGATTGCTTCTCAAAAGAGTAATCTTCGAGCAAGGATTGAGGTAAATAAATTTTCTGTTAATTATAGTTTTTCTTTAATGCTTTGTAGTTGTTAATTTTAGATTTGTAATATTTAGCGTAGATTTACCGCTTTATGCATTGTAATTTTCAAATTAAGTTTAATGCAATTTTCATTCCTATTTTCGTAGATTAAATTTTACTTCTGTAGTCTTTTAATTACTATCCTAATTTAGATTTAATTTTAGTTAATTGCAATTTCTCCTCTCCTTTCTCTTTCTCTTTCTCTCTTATTTATCTGCTTTCTCTCTCTAATTTCTTTTTCTTCTCTCTCTAATTTCTTCTCCTTTATCTCTAATTTCTTTCTTTCTCTTCTTTACACCCTCTTTTACTTTTCTCTTTTATTTTTGCTTAAAATAATTCAAAATTATATAGCCTCTTTGTGGATTCGACCCGACTCACCGTTATTCTACACTATCACCCGCATAGTGGTAGCTTTAATGTGTTTTCGGTTAATTTTAATTAAACTGGTGATCACAGTGCTCTTAACGACAAGCACTTGGTACGCATCAATAAAATTTCAGAAGAGGGAAGTGCTTCAATACTTAACATAAGTATATAGGCTCCATGCTTATCCTTTATTTTTAATTTTCACATTTTTTTAAAATATAAATTATTTATCATGTTTATCTTTATATTTATTTATGATTCTAATATTTGCACATAGTGTAAATTTTTATATACAATTATTTATAATGCATTTTCAAAATTTTGATAATGATTTAGTTCCGTATCAAAAGACGCTATCTTTGTACGAGGATAATGATAATGTATAATTAGTTGTTATTTAGCTGAATACCCAATGCATTTTATATTATTCTTTATTTTTAAGGGTTTTTGCATCTATACTTATATTATTTGAGCGAAATTGCAAACGTATCACTAGTTTTTAAAATATTTCTGCGTACCTGCATAACTTGTAAGAAATTGATTCCATACGGCTTCTGTTAGGGTTCAGTTAAATTTTTGATAAAACCAGAAATATACTCCTGTTAACAAGGGCACCGCTGTAACGCGCTTGATTGGTAGGTCAATTTGTTTTCTCCTTCCCCAGTTTGTTCCTTTTATACATCGCTCCCGCTTTTACTTAATCTTCTTAATTTTTGATATCTTATCGATTTATAAAAAAAATTACTTCATTTGTTATATTTAGCATCATTTACAGTATTTCGAAAACTTTTCTATTTGTTGAATATTACTATGTATGAGCTCCATTGAAAATCAACGCGATAAAATGATTTAATGTTAAATATCAATTTTAAAGTTGTATTTTTAACATTTAAACCATCTAAAATATTATTTTCTATGAAGACAAATGATTCTATAAAATATTATTATATTTAAATATCTATGATGCTTCTATGAAACCCCTCTTCTAGGAAATCCTCTTCATTTTTAAAATCTTGATGGTTGATAGAAAAACCACTCAATCCATTGTATTTAACATCATTTATAATATCCTGAAAATCTTTTTATTTTTTAATTTAACTATATACAGGTCCCATCTATAAATGTGTAAAATCAACCTAACGAAATGGTTTGATATTAAAATATCAATTTTAAAGTAGTTTTTTCAATATCTAAACTATCTAAAATATCAATAATATGTAGATAAATGATCTTATAAAGTATTGTTATATTTTAATATATGTGTAAATGAATCTAAGCGTTTTTCATAATTTACACATGAATGCACATATTTTTTAAGCAAATGTGGCTTATCGCATATTGGATTGGGATGAAACTTGATCTTCTGCTTAAACAAATATTGTAAAATAAAATAAATAAATTGAATTTTTCATCAAGAATCACCATTTCAAAAATGAAAAAGATTTCACGAAATCACTTCTATGAAAACTGGTTTCATAGAAGTATTCTCGTTTTAATATATATATATATATATATCTAATTGTTTTTTATAATTTATACACATTTCTCAATAAATGTGGCCAATGAACATACTAGATTGAGACGAAATTTGATGTCTTAAATAAACAAATAATATTAAATACATGAATAAATTAAATTTTAAATAAATTATTAATAGTCTAAAAATTAAGAGATTGCATCAGACCACTTCTACGGTAACCTCGTTGTATAAGCCTTTTATATATTTACGGCTCACTGGAGATATGAAATGTCTTGATCAATATTAGTGCCATACAGAAACATCGTGAATATGTCGCGTGCGATGGGGACGCAAGCATCCAACGCTTGCACTTTAGTCTCCATTCATCATGTGTGCACCGATGACCTTTATAATCATGCAAATTAACAAAAATGTTCACGAGAAAGAAATTCTTTTCATTTTTTAGAATTATTTATTGGGCCTTATAATTAATCAAATAACATTTCGAAGTTTATTAATGGTTTGGATCACTTAACTTGACCCTCATGTGCACGGATCGATCAATGCCGCCGGAGCACTATACAAACCATCTTCAGAATTCAGATCCAGCATTGCTGCTGCCGTCCTTTCCACCCTCGGCAACAGGATTCGCCATTTTTGTCAAAAGCGACGAACTGCCATTAAAAAGGAAAGAGAACTCATTGCCACTGCTGCAAAACCGAGTACCCACAAAAACCCAACTTCAATCCACCGACCGCCATTAAACCCGCTGCCAAGCTTATCCCTTTCATCGGCAAAACCACACGCCATCAATCAACCCCGTCATCGATGCTTTCGAAGACGACAGCCGCCACTACCATGACTAGTAGAGAAAATCCATCCACCTCGCTGTCCCAATAAGCATCCAATTTCCCACGTGAAAATTGGCTGAAATTCTAAATCCGGCAGTGCTCTCGTTCACAGGGACAGATGAACATAACGAGAAACCCAATCCGGTGTCCCCTTGCTCACGGCAGCCCTTTTTTAATTTTATTAACGATAATTCCTGTTACACCCATAATAAATGTACATAACTCCTAATATATCCACAATATTTCATAAATTAATTTTATACCCATAACATTTTATCCTAAATTCCTCTCGTACCCACGCAGTTAAAACAACCGTTATCTATCCCATTGAAAAAATAATTGCACCCATTTAAATTTTTTTCTAATTAAAATAAATCAACTTTAATATGACTTTCAAGTTATTTAATTATAATATTAATAATTTACTACTATCACTTAAGTCACGTTAAGGTTAAATTATCTCAATTAAAAATTTTAAATGGGCAAAATCGTCTTTTCAATAAGATAGATCACGGTAGTTTTAATGGCGTGGGTATGAGAGGAATTTAGGGTAAAATTTTATGGGTATAAAAGGAATTTACGAAATATTGTGGATATATTAAAAATTTATTTGCATTTGTTATAGGTATAAGAGGAATTATCCCTTTTATTTAAATAGAATCCTAACGCCAATCATAGCTAGCAATTTCATGAAATATAGTTGGGTATAGTTGCAATTTTCCGAAAACTAATAATATATCTGCAATTTCGCCCATAATACATAGATATAGATGCAAAAATGCTTTATTTTTATGTGGGACCTTAGTTTATATATTAAAATTTATCATTTTGTATCGTTGTATATATTTTTCATAAAATTTTAGAATAAAAAATTTCACTTGTCTCACTCTCGTTTACATGAAAAATGATAAATATTTATTTTAAAATTTTATAAATATATAAATTTAAAAATGGTAAATTTTGATACATAAAGTAAATACAGTTCGGCTCTCTCACAAGCGAAGAAAAATGTAAAATGAGTTAATTTGAAATATACTCTCAAGGTTTATCCAAAATTTAAAAAAAAAGGTCACACATTTACAAAAAATGGCAAACACAACGACACATTTTTACAATATTTCTAAATATGACATTGCTTTCATAGATTTTACCAAAACATACCAAAACAACTTAATTTTTCTCCTCTATTTTTCATAACATGTTGTTTTAGGATTGTATATTGATAATAACATACCCAAATGACTTATATTTTTTAAATCTAAGTTAGGTTTTAACCAAGAGTATTTTAGTAAAAAAAAATAGAGACATTATCGTATTTAAAAATATGAAGAAAACGTGTGGTTATATTTGAACATAAGGATAAAAATTGCAGCCGTATTTGGAATTAACTAAAATTTTTTTAAGAATATAAACTATATAAGATTATTAATTAGCTAAGTATCACCCCTTTTCATCAAAAAAAAAAAAAAAAAACCATGCCTTTTCGACTGTGGCTCGGTGGTACGTCAAAGTGGCTAGAATTTGGCAATTTGCTTGAGACGGCATGATAAAGTATCGAATCCCAGTCCCCACAAATGTGAGTGTAGAAAAATCCATAAATGGGCTTAACATGTTAAGGTTAAATAATCCCAGTCCCCATAAATGGGCAAAAATTTTAAGTCATGTGAGTGTACAACCTTAAGCACCCGTAACATTTTAATAATTCCTCCGCTGCCCACGACATTTTAACCTTCATTCCTCCCTCTCCCTCTGACACCCTGCTGTAACGGGCAGCCTACCTCCGTTGGCATGTGAACAGAGTCAACAATGGCAGATGAACAGAAGCAACAAATTAACACCAAACTCTGACACAGTTCTAAGCTTTCACCTCTTTTGATTTTTCTCCCTGCGAATCATACATTATCTCATCCTCTCCTCCTGATAAACAAAAATCCAGAAACCTAAAGACACATACACAGAGAAGACGAAGATACAATGGCTGCCGTGCAAGGCCGTAGCCTGTCGTCAACACCAGCAATGTCATACCGTGGGAGATTTCTTGTGGTTCTCCATACCTCGAAACTTGGAAGTAACGAGCTTCCTATTCCAAAGCTTCCCATTATCGAAAACGCGAACCAACTAAACACCCAAGTAAGAAATATTCCAAAAATTCCCCACTGTCGTCGAACCAGGTCAATGGTAGCCTTCCCACGGCGCCGCCGCATTGCCACACTCACCACTCAAGACCAAACCAACGGTTGGAATGGGAAACTCGGAGAAGAAATGAGAGACCTTGTTCCAGTTTTGAGGAGGAGAGATACTACAGAAAATGTTAAATTAAGCAAGCTGGTTTTGAAAATCAATAGGATTTTGGCATTCTCAGGGCCTCTACTCACTGGCCTTGCTGCCTTGGGGACCTCTTCTGCTGGGTCTTCTACGTCATTCGGGTCGTTTGCGGCAGTCGTGGGTGTGGCTGGCGGAGCACTGTTGGGATGAAATGAGAACCAACAGATTTGGGGAAGAAGATGCGCTTTCTGGTTTTGCTTTAAAAAAAACAAAGTCGTCGTTGGAGTTCGCATAACCAAGGTGATTTTTATCTGGGTGTGGAACTAGCGGAACAACGGTGAGCTCAGGAAACCCCTTCAACGCAAGAATCAGAGTGTTTCCAATGACTGGGATTGCTGAGAGTCCAGCCATCATCGCGGCTGTGAGAGTGATGGGGTTGATGGAGTCTGACAAGGAGGTTATTCCAGTTGTTCCTTTGCTCGTGGATGATCTTGTGCATCTTTGCCCTGTTGGCGACAGACTCCAAGATGGCATAAAGCTTCTCGACGCTAGTTTCCGGTTGACCAGCACCGTCCAATCCGAATCCGGTCACTACCTGCAAATCCGTCTTCTCCGGTGACGTGAAGGTTGCAGTTGGAGAGCTTGTGACTGTTCTAGGTGTTAGAGATATGGAGACGTAGAGGGCAGGGGGGGGCGTGGGGAGTAGGGAGAGATGTGGAGAATGCGGGAGTCAGATTTTTTGAGGAAGAAGAGGACCGAATAAGGTGATCTATGGGCAATTGCGTCATTTTAGGAAAAAGATGATGAAAATTTTTGTCTGTGTTAAAAGTAACAAAGAAGGTGAAGGCGTGCTATTAGAGGAATTATTGAAATATTACATGTATAAAAGAAATAATGAGTAAGTATTGTAGGTATTACAGAAATTTACTCTTTTTTTTTTTGATGTAAAAGGACACCAACAGAAATTTACTCTAAAAATACATTCTAGTAATTTTTAAATTTTTTATGAAATTCATTGGCATCGACGTAACAAAATTCGAAAATCTTTGAAAAGGTTTGCCAACATTTGGTGGGCTTTCAACGGCATAGGGGGATCTACGTAGAGCTAAGTGGGGCAGTTGTCCACTGAAATTTTGAAAATTTTGAGATATTGGAAAATATTTTAAAAATGTAGTTTATTGTCCCCGCTGGAATAATAATATGATACCCTCATTTCATATTTCCCTCTTCACCCATGGTCCGGGATCCGCGACTGTTCGGGGAGCTTGATTAATTACATTTTACAGTTTTTATAGATGCTGATGATAAATTATCAGATGCCATCAAACAGTAGCTAGCTTTGTCAGACATCGACATCATTTGATGGATTTTACAGGTTTAATAGTTTGTTAGGTTTTCACGGTTCAGCAGATCTCCCCCCTTACTAGACTGATGAGAACTGATCGCTGGAAAATGTAGGATTGCCAGTTCCCATAGAAAGCTGCAATCAAGATGAGTGTTTCTTTGACTGATCAATGCAAGTCATTTCCATTAACTATCAGATAAAGCAGTGCGTGCCATGATATATATCCATGGATCAAATACTTTAGTCTTGAGGTGAGACTACTGATTTGATAAATTAATGTTGCCATTGACATTTCTTTCTTAATTAGTGAAAACTCAACCTCACGGCAAGTCTGAGAGAATTACATGAAAAAACTATATACTGCTAATTAGCCATCTAGAGGATTAATCAATCCTGCAATTCAATCTATATGGGCTAAACTCGAAACAACCAAACCGTCAGCACTTCCTTGGGCATTAAGACAATAAGATTTGGACGATGTTCCAGGGACGGCTAATGTGAAGTTGACATTGGTTAGATGAATGGGGGCACAGGCCACAGTCTCGCTGCAACTGAGATTTATAGGCGCTTCGCTTGTAGAAGTCCCTTGCAAGTCAGCGAACTTCAGGTCGCTCACTTGGACAGCATCCGTCACATCGAATGATATCTTAATTCCCAGATGACGACATTTAGAACTTAAGGCAATTAAATGAGAGCTCTAGCTAACTAGTCAGAAACAGGAATGGATCGATATATGGTTGCAAGATGCATGCTTGGAGCGAGGGGAGAGTGATCCATCAGCTGATTTCATCCAAACTCACCTTATTTGGGCAGATTTCCGGTTCCAAACAGTAATATTGATCTATGATAAGAGGATTCTCCGCAGAAGTGAACGTGATATTCTTCTATGTGATGTTCCTAGCAAAACCGTTGCCACCCTATAAAATGAAACAGGCAGAGTGATTACAACACATTTATAGAAATTTCGAAAACTCTTAATTTCCCTAACGTGAATTAACTGTTTTTTTTTCTACTTCTAATTTTCTAACAGATTAAAACAGGCTTAAATATTTATGTGTAGACATCCCAATTTTGAGCCATTTTTAACCATATTAACTAAATATGAGACCATTTATGAAATGACAATATTTATTATATGTGTATTTTTTTGTCAGTTAAAAGATGCATCATTGGACTAGATCTACACTTGTAGGATCACTGCAAACTTATTAAATGATTAGCTCATGAGAATCAACGGCCCAGATTGCTGGACAAAGCCCGCATGCACGCAAGCTTTAGTACTACCGCGGACTACCGAAACTGAGTGCATCTTCCCCCAAACCGAGCTCCTCCCATGGCTGCCATTTGCGATCTCCTCCCACAGCCAATGGACGACAGATCAAAGCCGCTCATCGGGCTGACGGCGTGCGCACCACTGCTTATCATCTCCAGCGAAGCCCCACTTCCTCATCTCCGGCAGATCTACCCTCCTCAAGGTTCCGTTCAAAATCCACCTCCTCTACTGACGTCGCGCTGCCTCCACCCTGCCTCGATTCCGGCAGCAACCTCCATGGCAGCACCTGCTCCGGTTTGTCTCCAACAGCATCCATCACCTCTTCTCCAGATCTAGCACAGAAACCAACTGTTGCATGTAACCCATCTGCATCCGCCAACAGCCTGCACCTACAATCGCAAGCGCCATCGCCACGGCCGCACTGCTAGTTCGGTCGCCCGACGCTTGATGTAGATCCAAGTCTACGCCGGCCAAGGTCAAGTCTGCCATCTCTCATCCGATCCAAGCAGTTGCGAATCCATCGCTGGCGTCCTCCATTCAAGCAGCCCACCACTATTCACGGTCGCGATAAGGACGCACCATAAAACCCATCATCTGCAACGCTTCCTAGCAACAATCTCTGCCATCCAGATCATTGGTTGGAGACAAAGTTAAGGGAGAACCTAGCCATATCCAGGTAAGAACCAGTGTATAAAAAGCAAAACCAGGGGAGACAACCAAATATCCTACACATGCTACAGTCCCACACTACCAGCCAATGAGAACACGCCACGTCAGTAACCCCTTGCCAAACACCAATAAATATCGGCCCCCTCCAACGTCTCTACATAATAAGCCCCACTGGAGCAAGGGGGAGAGAAATGGCTGCCCTACCCAGCCTCTTTACTCCTCCGTCTCTGTCTTCGTCTTTTGGTCTTCATCTCTCTCCTTTTCAGCCACCCAAGCTTTATTAATAAACTGTTGCCTACATCAAAAAATCCAATGCCTGCCATTGTCATTATTCCAGCCCTCTCAAAATGCCATATTTATTTTTGCTATGTCATAGCATATGATTTGCCAATAACGCATATCTCTATTTATGTAAACTAGTACTTTATCCACTAATACAATATTTGGGTTCTAATCTTCCCAAAAAAATTAGTAGAGACTCCTCTTTTATATTATTATTATTATATTTATTTTTATTTTAATGCTTTAATCTCTATTTATTGCAATAGTATCTATCGTAGCGCCTGCCGCCTGCGAAAAGGACACTAAAATATGTATGAAGAATTATGATTAGATTCGTTTCAGATGTGCTAAAGATTTAAGGATTAATTAGATATTGTCCATAAAATGCCAACATACAAACGGGTACATAAGATTACACGACGGTGGTTGTTTTCTCAAGAAATTGAGGATCGGAGCGAACTAGCTAGGTAGAGGTTTATATGTATAAATATACTTGCCATGTTTTGATCCTGACACCGGTAGTAGTGTTGAAGATAGTATAAGAGCTAATATGAATGTTCATGATAGAACAATAACTGCTATCGAATTAAAGAAAGTATAGAAGTGAGAGATCGGGACCGTCACAATGCAAGCCGATTCACGATCTTCTTAACTAACAAAGAATTCCTCAACCTGCCTCTCCTTGTCTCAATGTGTAAGGAAACTGAAACTAGAAAATGAAACTAAAATGACAGAAATCATTGACACCAATACAGTCTCCTCTTCCTCTGTTTATTACTTTTCTGCTACGCATCAAGCAAAGGGTGCAAATTGGGCCAAGTTGAGCTCGAACCCGATTTTTAATAATATTTGAACTTGTTTTTTTTTCAACCCGAATCCGAAAAACTCAATTTATAAAATATAATAGGATTGGGGTTAAGCGAGCCTGAACCCTAGCCCGATTTTCCATTTTGTATTTATTAAAAATGTATTATATACATAATATTTAAATAATATTTCTTTATATTTTGTATATTTATGTTATTGATATTTATATTTGAATACATGTTTGACATATTGTAATTATATTATAAATAAAATTTATTATTTTAATTTATATTTATCTTTTATTTGTATTTTTTTACTTTTACATCCATTTTATTCCTTTATCTTATTTTTTATGTTAAATTTTTTTAGAAATATTCTTTATATTGCTATTTTTAAAAAACCTATAGTTGTACTATATATTATTATGTTTACTTACATGATTTTTATTATTATATATTTATAAAAAATTCTAAACTTATTACTCTTAAATAAAATATAAATTCATCATCGTGAATTTCAACCTAAAACTCAATCTGAACGCGATTTTTAAAAATATAGTTAGGATTAGATTTTATAAATAGGATTAAGGTTAAGATTAGGTTTAATAATTTATAAATAAAGTTAGAGTTTGGATCAAGGTAAACGCGAGTTCCAAGCCGAAGCCTCGATAATCAGCACCTGCACGTGTGACGTTCCCTCGCAATCTCTTGCTTGACGGGCTCCATGTGGGCCTTATTGGGCATCAATGACCGCCCACCGCCCACTGTATCCCCATCAGTTCTCCACAGACGCCACAGTTTGATTCGTTCCTAGGCTCCCAATGCTACGTACAGGCTCCATGCGCCATGATCATTAGAGCATGCATTAAAAATATTGAGAAACTTATAAAATTAAAGAAAAGGAATTAGCTTTCGTCAAAAAAAAAAAAAAAAAAGAAAAGAAAAGAAAAAGAATTAGCAGTGTAGCTAGGCCTGATCACCTTATGCCATGACCAGGTCGTCAGGTCACACCACGAACAATGACGTCTGAGGTTTGATCTACTATGGCAATGCAATCATCGCCTAATCATTAAAATACAGATTCACAAAATTAGTACCCGTGAATACGACCAAAGTTTTATAACATTCCGGAAAATCTAGTTAAAATAGAACCGAAACGATGCAATGTTAAACTTGAAGAGTGAGCTCTGATCGGTATGCGTGATGAATGAAGTACTTAAATAAGAATGCATATGCATGACGCACCAGTTCCAACATCGACGGTGTCGATGATAGTATGGCTGGAGTGTCGGAGGTTGATTCCATCTGTGTTGGGGCTGTCTCCCGGTGCAGTTATTTTCATGTTTGAAATTGTGGCATTCGTCCAGTTCTACATATGAAGATGGATCTGTCCACTGTTCAGAAAAGACGGACCGTTGAAAACGACATTCTTGGACGACGAGATGCTGAGAATCTGCATATATCCACAAGACAATCCTCCGTCAACATCGATCGGTTAAAACAATGTCAGTGAATATCTAAGCCCATGCATGATTCATGGGTTAGGCACGTGCTTACGTAAATGGGAAGTTTTCCAGCCAACAGTTAGGACCTGGCCGATCGAATCAGGTAGCAGCACATGAAAGAAACAAGATTTGAATATCTTGCGAAGCGTTTTCTACAAATTTATGTCAGTAATCATGAAATCATGATGGGAACTAGCACAGTAAGAAACTTTTTTACTTTTGTTCCCCTTCAACCGGTTCCATAAGCAAAAAACAGACCTTACTTTTTATATCCATACAAACTTGTTAATTTGCATATATAGGTAGTGTTTTCGATGTCAGCCGCAAGATGTTAAAAGCCAAAATATTTAGGCTGTTTTTATTTCTTTTTTTGTTACAAGTCATTGGCAATTCACTCTACGATTTTTATCTTGCATATTTAGCAAATGTCCAAAATACTCAGTATTAATTATATGATGATGTGAAAAAAACAGAATTCTTGTGACGAGGATAAAAATCGATCAAATGAGGGTGACAACTGACAGAGATATACGCCCGAGGCCCCGGAGCTAGTTTTGTGCATCCCCGCAGAACACCACCCCCCCCCCCCCCCCCCCCCCCCAAAAAAAAAATAAAAAAAAGAAAGACATATTATCATAGGCGGAATCACTGATGTAAAAAAATCTTGATAAAAAAAAGGATGTAAAAACATCTTATATAGGAAGTTAGTCCACTGGTGTATATCACAATCTCATACATAGATAGACAGCCCTCATAAAAAAACGTCCAAATATATTATATATATGACTTTGGCATTCTAAATTATCGGTTAATCAAGGACGATATCTCTTGTTAATTATTTTAACATTTTTCATCTCTGCATACGTATTTACCGGATTTGGATTGTTCCTACATGCTTGAGCCCACCACTTGGAACCACAAATACTATCAAGGACATCAGTACCGTTGAAGTTTAGATTGTTGGCTTGTCAGAACGTTAGCCACAGGTCCGGTTCAAGCCCTTTCCATGCATCAGGAGAGTCAGGAGCTACTATAATCCCATCAATCTGCACTTGCAACGTAAAATAGTGTTTTTTTTTCCAAAAAAAAAAAAGAAAAGAAAAGAAAAGAAAAAGGACTGCATCAATTCATTTACTGTGGGGAAAGAATCTGAAGTCAGATACACTGTTGAATAAACCCGTAGAAATATATAGTACAATGAGACCTTATACTGCTATACCGACCAAAATAAACAGATCTTAATGATACATGGCAGGGGAATTATATATACACCTGAAAAGTGATACTGACCGGCCCTCCATTTGGATTGGTGGTTTAAGCTGAAAATTCTTTCCTCCAGGGACAATCATTTGCAGATTCTGCAGTCCCGTTGCAGACGTCTGCCCACCTGTCGATATATACATATACATCCAAGAAGAGACAGTATTTGAATAAGATCGAGATAATCATTTTCATTAATATTCTAGAGAAATTTGGGCGGGTGATGGAAGTTATCTTGCTTGGGTGTCATCTGCTACGCCGTCACCAACGGCTCCATAGTCGATGACACTGAATTCTGTGGGAGCGGGATTAGAGCTGCTTAGTCGGGCCAGCTCCCCTGGACGAGCTAAGGTTAATGTCAGTATCGTCAGCAGAAGAAAAGCCTGCAATAAAAACATATATTAAAAGATTGACCTAGAACGTGATAAGTGCACTCGAGTATAAATATACATTTTTAATTTTTTTTACACAACTATTAATATAAGTGTATTTAACATGTATATCAATTTTTACTAATTTTTGAAGAGTTTTAGATTTTTTTGGACTTTTAAAAATTCAATTTTTTTTTAAAATTTGTAAAAATAGTAACAATTGATATACATATTAAATATATTTATATTAACAGTTTTATGAAAAGAAGTTTCAGAAAAATGAAAAAAATTAAATACATGGGTGCACTAAAGATAAGCACACCGCCAGAATACATGTAATAATATCTAGGGTTGAAGTATGCAAGGGATATCATAAAAAGAGAATGACGACCAGGCGATCGGGGTATGGGAAACTTGGATGCATCGATTTAAAAACACTTCATTAGTAATCTAATCATTATATTTTTCCACTTTTACCCATATATTCCAATCATCTTTCTTATCAATTACTTTCCAACAAAATTATTTATTCTAATTTTATCCCTATCATTTCATATCAATTACATAATTTTTAAAATATTCAATTTTCTACTCCCACCAAATACCACATTTCACACGACTTTTCCTATTTCAAGCATCCCCTTCGCAACATACGCAAGCAGCGTTCTCCGACAATGGTCGTCATGTTAGGGTCCACAATAGCCACGAATTCTAGAGCTTTTCTCGGTTTAAATTACAAGGTGCATCCGATCAGGAAAAAAATAAAAATAAAAATTACAAGGTGCATGCAAAGCATGATGGATATTGGATAATCTTAGGTGTGCAGGCAAATAAATGAATACCTGCGGAGTATGTTATCCATCCGCATCCCGTTCACACACGTCTATAATCCACCGGGTTCACGTGGCAACCTAGTGAAATCTACGCAACAGCTATGCAATTTTTGAACTCTAGCTAAACATGTGCAGTCCACGCAAACTGCACGACCGCATAAGTGCCACTTTATAATATATTATGTCTTTTTTATTTGGTAGACTTCAAATAACATTATTGAATTTGTGTTTATCTAATTGAAACTTGCATATCAAATTCTAAAGGCTTATTTAATTGCTGGCTTTTATTTTTCGCTTATCCGTTGTACCAAAATGATTGGTGACATAAAAAAAAAAAGAAAAAAAAAAGATGATTTGGGTTTGCACCTCTTGTGCAGGTGGTCAAAGCTTTGAGTCCGGATTTGGGTGGTTAATATTAAATTTTCCGTAATAATTTGCCCCTGGAGTAAGAGACTAAAAAATAAGAACTTGAATTGAGTTGTAAATATGCGATTTAAACATTTTAAATGGGATATAATAATGTTGCTGAGTAACTGAAAATTAATGCCAAGAAATTAGACAGGGATTTTGAAATGTGCTTATATAAATCTTCCGTTTACATACACAAACAGATGAATTCCCAAATGTGTCCTAAAATCCGCTGTCTGCCGTTCGTCCTGGGATTGTCGGCTTGGATCTCCGTTGCCAACTGTCGCGGGCCTCCACAAGTTACCAAATTAAGCAGTCACACATCAATTCACTCTAGATAATGCATTGTCATATATTATATATATATGTTCTTTAAGATGAATTTCCTTAAGCTTCAAATGGCTGCTGGGAGCGCGCATGATCTACTGAAAATTGCATTGATAGCGCTTTGGCGTATTAGTTGCGTGCGTGTTTTGCCAACAAGAAGATGGGATTGGTTTTGCGGGCATCAAGATAAAAATCATTCGATCGGAAGATATAGGCGATATATTGTCCAACATATATTTTCTCAAATGGATGATATATAACCCAAAATGAGTGCAAGTGCAAGAAGGATGAGTCACGAGAATTCCAAAATGGGTCGATAAATACCATGACAAACCTTTAATTTAAAGACAAAATTTGTGGAATGAAAGTAAAAGTAAACAATTTAAAAGAGGGAAGTGATCTTATTAGTTTGGGCTAAGTAAATGCTTCATTTAGTCCACATTAAAAAGTCTGTTTATAATATTTTTCTATTTTTTCTATGTACACTCGTTTATCTAAGTATATTTAATATATAAACCAAGTTTTATCATTTTTGAATATGTGTATATATGTTTTTAAGATTTCTAAAGATAGAGATATTTTAAATAAAGAAGTGATCATGTTAGCCTAGGTTAAGTAAATAGGTCACTTAGCTCATCTCAAAAAATCCATTTAAAACAGTTTTTTAGCTTTTTTTTTCCTTTATACACTTAGAGATACACTTGTTTATCTAAGTGTATTTAACATATAAATCAAGTTGTATCATTTTCGAATATGTGTATATATTTTTTGAGATTTTTAAAGATAAGAGTATTTTAAATACATATATATATATACATAGATATTTAAAAATATTAAAAAAATATATATACGTATTCAAAAATGGTAAAACTTGGTTTATATATTAAATACACTTAGATAAATAAATGTATAAAAAAGCAAAAAAAATTGTTGTAAATGAATTTTTTGAAGTGGACTAAGTGAGCAATTTGCTAGGCCCAGGCTAACAAAATCATTCATTTTTTAAATACATATATGCACATAGATGTTTAAAATCACAAAAAATATATACACATATCAAAAAATGGTAAAATTTAGTTATATGTTAAATATACTTAGATGAATAAGTGTACGAAGAAAAAATAAAAAAATTATTGTAAATAAATTTTTTGAAGTAGATTAAGCAAGATATTTGCTTAGCTCAAGCTAACTAGATCATTTCTCTTTAAAAGAAATTTTATCGTGACTTAGATTTGTAAATCAATAAACGGGAGGTTGATATTGCCTGCTTTACATAAACATTTCCTACTGGGCTATTTATGACCAGCTATAAAGTCCATTTTTTGTTGTTAACACGTGACTAGTATGACTAGCAAAGAGTTTAACTTTTAGTGTAAGAGGTCTTAGCTTATCTTCCATTTGTCGAACCAATGTCTTCATATCTAAAGATTGAAAAATATAGACTTGAGTTGACTTGTAAATGCAAGAATAAAAAACTCATGTTTTATTTTTTAAATTTTTTTATGAAACTATAAATATAAATGTATATAATCTATCATAAACAAATATATAATTTCCAAATCAAGTTTCACCATTTTAGAGATTTGTATATATTTTTAAAAAAATTCTAAATATAGGAGTATTGCCATTTTTAACCTTTGAAAATGACCACAATACTCTTGTATTTATAATTTAAAAATGTATACATATTTTCCTTGGTGAAAGTGAAACTTCATTTACGAATTATATATACATTTAACATGATAGTTCTATATATAAAAAAAAAGAACGCAAAATACTCTTTATGACTGGTGGTAGAAGATGGGGGCCTTCATATTTTCGGAAGTGTATAATTTATCGATTTATTGCAATACATGGAATTTGCTTGCTGATTGTCTATTGTTTAGAAAACTATTAAAACAAAATCGTGTCTCTTCTACCCTAATAATCACAATCATGGATTTTCACTCCAAGTTATAATATAATTTTATCTGATATTATCAGCGCGATGTGACTCAAACATATATACAATTGAAAAAAGGGTGGAGTGATTGGCGACGCTCTTGCAAACCAAAATATTTAACATATATCGACAAGAGGCTGGAAGCTAGCCTACCTGCCCAGCCCAATCGACGTGAACAAATCCGAGTGCAATTTGCATTCCCAACCTTCTAAACTTTGTATATTTGCCTTTTAAATATAGAGGTTTTGTGTATTAGCATTAGCATTTGAAACCTTGTAACGTTTGGTTTTTTCATTTTAAACCTTCTGCCCTAGTGGCATTAAAAATTACCACTAAAATCTTATAAAATATCTAAAATGCCCATTATATTTTAAATCACGCGAAATTTAATTTAAACTCTCTGTCATCATAGTGCTCAGGGCATTAAAAATACTATTAAAATCTTAATTTGTTAATTAGCATTTTAAGCTATATGAAGTTTGGTTTAAATGCAAAGAACATCTTAAACATTTTAACAGTGATTTTTAATGCCAATGCAAAGAGCTAAATTACGGTTTAAAATATTAATATGCAAAGTTAGAGGATTTAAAATACAAATTCTCCTAAAATCTGATAAACGTCATAACCAGGAGAGAATATCTAAGTAAGCTTGCCGAATAATTTTCTTGGTAGTTTCGTGATTGATTATAAGCACGAGACAGTCCCTCATTAAAATATGCAAGATTTCCTTGGAAATAAAATGAATTATATTATAAAGGTCCGTATGCATAGAAAATTCCTAGTAGTTTGATATATTTCTACTAAAAAATTGACACAACAAAATAATTTAGTACTAAAAAATTTTAAGCTGTTTTTCAACATCTAAACCATCTAAAATAGTATTATCATGTGAATAAAAGATTCTATAAAATATTATTACATTCTAATGTATACACGACAAGACACTGTTTTTTAATTTACATATGAATATATTTACTTTAAGCAAATGTAATGCATGCACATATTTTTTTGGTAATGTACAACATGACAATTGATATAAGAAATCAAACTCATTCATATATGAGAGATACACACTAAGCTTCCCAAATTCTCTCTTGGAGACAAATCTCCACCTATATTAAGGGAAATAAAATTCTCCAAAGTTAGATCCCCACGACGGGAGAAAAATATTTGGAACTCCCACACTGGGGAGGATGGAACCCACGCGAGCATTATAGCTATCTAGTTGGCGACCCATGCATATATTTAATTTAGAATTCAATTATATAAAGTTAAGCCCTATATAAAAAAAGACAAAAGTGATTTAATGCACTTGAGTACATTGAAACTTTTAGTGCACCTATGTAAAAATCCATTTCTAAAATTTTTTGAATATTTTTTTTATAAAACTATTGATATAAATGTATTTAATTTATTACTATTTTTGGACAAATGTATATATTTTTAATTAAAATATATTTACATTTCTCTAAAAATTATAAAAACTTAATGCACAAATTCAATATACATAAATTAATCATTTTATAAAGAAATTTTCAAAAAAAATTAATGGATTTTTTGCTCGAGCGCACTAAAATTTTAATTCACCCAGGTGTATTGAATCACTTTCTACATATATATAGACATGATTATATACAATTAGTTGTATATATGCTTAACTTACAATATTCATTTTCAATTTTAATTTTAATAATTTTATTTTTCTTTGTAAACATATATTTTTCTAAGTGTATTTAATCTATATACCTAGTTTTGCCATTTTACAATATTTTTATATATTTATCTTTTATTTTAAAAAAATCAAATTATTAAGAGGTGAAAATGACTTATATACCCCTAAAATTAATACTTTTAAAATAAAAAATAAAAAAATAAAAGTATTATAAAACGATAAAAATTAGTATGCAGATTAATTTAAATATGCATAGGAAAACATGTTTATGAGGAAAAAATTAAAAATAAATATCATAAGTTGAGCATATATACATATATACTTAATTTATATAATTGGGCCTATATATATATATATATCTTAATTGGAAATATAAGAAAAGTAGAAACTTAGAATAAGGAGACTGTTAATTTGTAGGGTTATGGCAAAAATATATGTATATTGGGCCCACATGAAGCAATTACAAATCGCCCTTTCAAATTTTAAGATTTTAATATTTGATAGAATCATTTATTATATTTAACATTATTTATTTAGTTAATAAACCAAGTATCATCTAATTCAAATAAGTGTATAGGCCATATTTGCTTAAATATAAATATATATATATATATTCATGTATAAATTATGAAAAAAGCTTAAATCCATTGACATATATATTAGAATATAATAATACTTTATATAATCATTTATCCATATATAAATAATATTTTAGATAATTTAAATGTTGAAAATGCAACTTTTAAATTGGTATTTAGTATTAAACTATTTTATTACTTTATTTTAGACAATTGTAGATGGGACCTATGTTTAATGATACTAGACATATGAAAAAGTTTTCAAAATATTATAAATGATATTAAATATGATAGATGGAATAGATTTTCATAAAATATCAAAATATCATAAATATAAGAGATTAAATACAAAAGAGTTTCATAAAAGTATTGTCATATATATATATGTATATATATATATAGAGAGAGAATGTATCTCTTGCAGTCAGACTATACTATAATTACAGCGTAATCAAATGTAAAATGAGCCCCACAAATATTAAAATATTAAAATACTTCATATAATTACTTATCCATATAAATAACATACTTGAGACGGTTTAGATAGTGGAAAATTACTTTGAAATTGATATTTATGTTAAATGGGGCATATACACATGCTAGATTTGGACGAAAAATAATATAGTATCAAAATAAATAATTTTAAATAGGATAAATGTTAATTTTAATACATGTAGAGCCTATTTTGGGAGGACTGCATTGTAATTTTAAATAGATATGCTATTATGCATTTATATTCACTATAGCTTATGATATATTTGGTTCAAAATGGGCTTTACATGCATTTAAATGTATTAATACTTTATATAATCATTTATCTATGTATAAGTTATATCTTAGATAGTTTATATGTTGAAAAATAAATTTAAAATTGATATTTACATCAAACTATTTTATTAGATTGATTTTGTACCATTTTTAGATAGGACCCATATACATATCCAATTTGAATGAAAATTGGTATGTCAATAAAAGAGAAAATTCTTAATACAATGGTAGGGTAGATGTACATTTTATGATATGTGGAACCCATTTTGAACCAAATGCACCATAACTTACAATGCACTTATATGCATTAGAGCATATCTCATATATATAGAACATATTTAAGTTCATTCAAATTGCACTGTGTTGTCCATATATTATTGGGACTACTAGATCATGAATAGAAAATTTATTACATCTATTATATTTAGAATTATTCACTTTATTAGTATATTAAATTTCATCCTGATTGAATATATATGATCCCCATTTGAAAATGGCACAAAACCAACGCAATAAATAATTTAATATAAATAACAATTTTAAAGTTATTTCTTTAACATCCAAACCGTTTAATATATGTTTTTATATGGATAAATGACTATATAAAATATCATAGTTTTCTAATACATGTGGAGCCCGTTTTACAATAGACTATACCATAATTATAATGAAGTCCGCCTGCAGATAAATGATTCTCCATGCATGTTGGACCATCGATTCATGTGGGGCCGAAGATCAATAATATTATTGTGTGCTAGGACGTATGTATTTATTATGTATATATATATATATCTAAACAAGGGGTGTTAGGATAGGAAAACGAAAGCCTAACCTAAACACATATTGGAGGAAGTGAAATGGGGAAAAAAATCATAATCAACATGTATCGATGCATGAAGTGCAAGCTACTTCAAACGGCAGGTCAGACCAAGTATAGCCAACCCATCACGTCGATCTAGTTTCTACTCTACGTACCATTCATATATAAGAATGCCGATAGGGCCCAACTTGATTTCCTCAAAATTCGTTGCACATCACCATGATGGCATTTATCTACCATGTTAAATGTGCTAATTTTAGTCCACTAGTTTAACAAGTTTTTCTCGCATACGTGAAATATTTGGCAAGGGTCAGTGCTCCAAAATCCAAATCATGACAGATACACGAGAGTGTTAACATGCCAAAAGAAGAAAGACTAGCTACACCCGTCCGCCATTTAAATGGATTTCAAGACTTTTCTTTGAAACTTCAACATCTGTCCACGGCAAACATTGTGATTAATTATTATTACTATTATGGGCAGAAACTTGGCAATTAATTTTGTCAAATCCATATCGACGTATAATTAACCACCCACCCATTGGTTGCAATCGATGCCCCAAATCATAGTAATAATTAACACGTCTAATAATTAAGTCATCCATACAGGTTTATTGGACAATCCAAGTGCACAACTAGCTTCATCTTCTGCAGTGCATGTATGCTTAAGACATGACTCAGAAGCTGTTCACGAACTCCGCCATCTTCTGCTGAAGAAGGCGAGTCGACTCAGACTGAGGATGGAACAAGTAATACCCATGATATTCCCCTTCAAACACCACAAGCTCCACCTTCTTCACCCCTTTCCTCTTCAAGAATTCCACGTACATCACGCTCCTCTCTTTCAGTAGATCCAACCCAGCTGCAAAAACCAACACCAGCGGAAAATCGCTCCACTCCACTGCTTCAGGCAATGATGCCTCTTCCTTCTCGAAGTTGCATGCGAAATGGTCACGGTCGACCCCCGCCGGCAAGCTCAAACTCCACATCATGTCGCTCAGCTTTACCACAGCAGCAGCCCCCTCCGCCGCCTCGCTCTCCGTCCTCCTCTCGCTTCCGAAGTACGGATCCATGGCCAGTAACCCCCTTATCTCCAGGTTTCTCGGCGCCGCCACCCCTCTCCGCTTCATTTCAGCCATGATGTGGTGGACGATGTTGCCCCCCGAAGCATCGCCCGAGAGCAAGACGCGCGAGGGGTCAGCTCTTCGGAGCCAAGGCTCGGAGTCGACGCTGTGACTCAGCCACCGAATTGAGTCGAGGCCGTCTTCGTAAGCGGCCGGGAGCCGGTGTTCCGGCGCCAGCCGGTAGTCGATGGAGACCACGATGCAGTGGGCCTTCTTGCAGAGGCCACCGAGGAACTGGTGGTATCCCACCCAAGTGGTGGATGCGACGCAGAAGGCGCCTCCATGGAAGTAGACGAGAAGTGGGAGCAGCGAGGAAGAACCCAGAGAGTCGTCGGGGAAGAAGAGCCTGGCCGTGATCGGCTTGGATAGGTCGACGACTACGTCCTTGGATTTGAAACCTCCGTGGGAGAAATCGGGTGATTCATCGGAGATAGGGAGAGGCAAGCGCTTGACGGAGCCGTTGGAGAAGACCTGCAGGAACCCCGGAGCTTCGGCTACTACCATCGACGTCTCCATCCGCCAATGCAATCGATCTGTGTTCGAAGCTTTTTACGTAAAGCGCCATGGCTTTATCATCATGCATATATAATTGACGGAGACTTTTTTTTGTTGTTGTTGTTGTTGAGATGAAGAGCTTTGAGACTTGAGCAATGATTGACATGGGGTTGGTGGACACGTGCAAGAGACACAAGCTCGCAAAGAATTTTAAAAAGAAAAAGAAAAGAAGGATGAAAAAGCGCGCCAGGTAGGGGTCGAACCTACGACTTTCTGCTTAGGAAACAGACGCTCTATCCACTGAGCTACAGGCGCATCAATTTACAATTTCGCTAACAAAATATTAAAAGTTAAATTAACAAAACCTTCCTCTCGCATGCATACAGGTCCTTGATCTTATGTGGAGCATGACTATTTGGTCTGGGCCCTTGGGTAGGCGTCCCACTACGGCACTACCCTATCGTAACCTCCAAGCCAGCCTCATGAGCAATCATCAGCTTAATTTTTGGAGCTATGCGATAGACAAAGAGGGAAAACGAGTTAGATCCCTTGGATTTAGATGGTCTATTAGAAAACATTTCACCCCAACGAACCAAATCCTGCTGCATTGTTGAGACAGGACATGCCTAAACCACAGATTCTACGATCACAGCTCCAGTCGACCCAGGCAAAAACTGCTTTTCTTTTCCACATAACGCTTTATGCAGAGTCCATATACAGAAGTAAGACGTCGAATATTTTATGCAGCAGGCTGTGTATGAAATCATGGTAAAATCAAGTTTCTGTCCCACTCTTCGCAACAGCATGTTCAAAAAAAATTATGAAAAAAATATATAAAACGATGAAGTGCCTATAGCCGAACAGACTGATGGTTAATAGCGAAGCTAGTATTCAAGTTTAAGCAAAGTTGCAAGATGGCCTAAAAGTATCTGGCCAACTTGTTAAAAAATGGCAAAAATGATATTGGTGGTAAAGTCTAGTTGTTAAATTTGAACCATTGCCATTTCAATTTCAATTTCAGCGTAAACTTATGCGTTGAAGATTACTGTTGCGGATTGCTAAATAGTAAAGAAGTAGGAGAAGCCTCTCAATTATACTTGAATATCCCGAAAAGGATAAATTTAGTCGATTGGAGACCAAAATTAGATTACGAAATTCAGATTCGGATCTGATAGAGCTTTGAGAGAAAGCAGTGCGTACAAGCCCAGCTGGCAACATGTGTACATGTACGTGCTTGTGTTAACTTGTTGGCTCATAAAAAAATTTTAATTCTGTCAAACCCATTGTCGGCAAGTAATTCCTATCTAAATTGATAGTTTTTTTCCCTTTGATTTGTTGTAAAGAGCTTGCTTCTTCTTCTCTTCCCCACCAAAAGTTCATGTCCACGAAAAGAAATGGGTAAGAAATCATAACAGCGAAAGAGGAAACTTGTCCACCCATCTTCTAAAGTTCAAACAGTTTCAGAAGCTGCGGCAGTAGTGAATTCCTTTCCTCGAAAAGGAAAAAAAAAAAAATAAAAAAAATTGAGAACAACATGGAATTTTACATGTCGAGTTTTTGGCGCCGGCTAAAGTTCTAGAAATCCCCCTTCCAGCAATATCTTTTGGGGTACCGAGCCTCTATTGTGGCCTCATTAATTGAAAACTTTAGACTTAAAGCAAGGTGAAACTGGATGGCATCACCCAACTGAAGAATCAATGCCTTTATTTTTCTCATACCGTCATAAGTGGTTCCTGAAAAACAGAGCAGCACCAATTCCACTGAAATATTGCGAATTCTCGACCCAGACTGACAAAAACCCCATGGTTCGAGCATGCACCCCACAATAATAATAATAATAATAATAATTATTATTATTATTATTTACGGAAGAAGCATTTCTCATGCATAATGTTCATGGTTTCACATGATGAGGACAGCATTATAAATATCTTGATATTACATAATAGCCTCAAACGTGTGACAGGAAGTTGTGATCGGCACCAAAATCAGAACCACCACCATTGCAAAGATTGAAGCCGTACCAAACGCCATTGGGAAGGAACTTGTTGTATTTAAAAGTAATCCCCCTGGAATTTCGAGGGTAGACTTCAACCGACTCAGGTTTCCAACCATCTGATCCTCTCCTCAAGAGATACAAGTAACATATTTCATAGGTACAAGGCCCTGATATGGTGAAGGTATCCGTTGAACATCTCTCAAATGTCTGAGAATATGGATCGTCCAGCCTTGGCACATATACCTGTTCAAACCCATGATAAATGTCTTAAAATTCCAACTGCGTGTGTGCGTGAGAGAGAGAGAGAGAGAGAGAGAGTTCAGTTCAAGCATAGGCAGCTAACCAAGTCCCAACCTTGCATGGCTTTCCTCCCAACTTTATCTTGTACAACCTGAACCTGACAATCATTTTGCTAACTGTTTCATAGTGAAACAGCCTCCTAGCTGATTTCACAATATACCGGCTACTAGAAATGTTGCTTTCGACTTCCTATGGATGCTTTACCAGCATCCAAGTTAGCAGGGTCCACTCGTTTATCTTTTATCTTTAGCCACTAGACCTGGATCTTATGAGCAGAATGATCTCGAATTTTCCATTAGCTTAATTATCTGCTCCACCTTACATGTTGTATTTACTCATGGAATAGTGCTCCCAACTAATGCAGCGATTGGTTCCACAGGCAATTGATTAGGGGATTTAGCCAAGTTAAACCCTACCAAGGGGAGACAGAAAACAACACGAGAGCCTGCATATGTTGGGACTTGCACATGCCATCTGTCAGGAAATACAAGAACATGAACAATGAAATCATCACAAGAACACATAGTCCATGTTTGTATCAGCTGGATCCATCAATAATTCACTCGGAATGAGAGAATATGGATTGGCATCCATGAAGCAATAAACTCGAAACTAATGCAAATGCATGGGGCCCGACACCTAAGTAGACGGGGTAAGCTGCCCATACTCTGGAGCTTTTCAATATTCCCTTCAGAAGATGGGATCAAAAACAGCATCCGTGAGATAAACAATTTGAATAGCCAAACATCAAAAGGGCCTACTTCCACACAGCTGGAAGATTTTTGGATTATACCACAAAATTATCCACAAATTCAGTTTTTTGCGTGTGCGCGGGCAGGGGCGGGGGCGGTGTGTGTTTGTGGGCAAATTCGGGGAAGTTATTCGAAGTGACTAAATAAGACTACAAATAGTGCCAAAATATCTTACAAATTATCAAACTACAAATGTGGAAAAAAAAAAAAATTAAAAAGGAAAGTAGGGGAAAAGGGATAACATGTGTGTAAGTACCTCATTGCCGTACGCATCCCCAAAAGCGAGACTGATCATGTCTCTTGTGAATGATATTGAAGAGCAGCTGGTCCTGATGCTCACTACATACGAACAAGTCCTCGCACTCTGTCCAAGCAAGCGCGCACACAAGAATTTCATTCTTGGTTATCGTTTATGATCAACGAATTGGCAGGAAGCAAAAAACCTCTTCATTTTGGGGGATCGATTACCTGGATGGTTCGTATCTTGAAAGATATCGACTCTTGGGGCTGCGTTGCATCAGTCGAGCAGGCTGTCGAAAACAGATAGGGGAATACGAAGAAGAGGAAAAACCAAACTTTCGTCTCCATTCGTTGCCGGAGATGCTGGTCTCTAAATTTGCTAGTGGGAGAGGCGCAGAAAGAGGACTTTTTTGCCCTATTATTTAATGGGAGCGCAATTCAGTGCACCCGGGTGCATTCAGCCTCAACGCACCCGGGTGCACTGCACCTATTTTTTTTTATTTTTTTTTGAAAATTTTTATATACAATGGTTAATCTAGGTTTATTTAACATATGTATCAATTTTTACTATTTTTGGAGACTTTTAGATATTTTTTTTAGATTTTTAAAAATCAGTGGCATTTTCGGTAATTTAAAATTACGAAAAATGCCACTGATTTTTAAAAATATAAAAAAAATATCTAAAAATCTCCAAAAATAGTAAAAATTGATACATATGTTAAATAAACCTATATTAACAGCTTCATGAAAAAATTTTCAAAAAAAAATAAAAAAAAATAGGTGCAGTGCACCCGGGTGCGTTGAGGCTGAATGCACCCAGGTGCACTGAATTGCGCTCCTATTTAATGAGGGCCGCTTCTATGAAGCTTATCTTGTACATAATTTTTTTTATTTTTAATTTTACGATGGCTGATGAAAAATACATTTCATCTATTATTCTTATTCTTAGCATATTTAAGAAAAATATTTTATTTATTTAGTATTACCATATATAAGTTCTATCTATAAATATATAAAATCAATGTACTAAAGTAATTTAAGAATAAATATTAAATTTTAAGTAGTATTTTCAATATCTAAATCGTTTAAAATTTTAAGTAGTAACTTCTTTGCTTTTCTTCTTTTTCTTTTCTTTTTTAGCCCTTGTCTCCTATTATTTGGCTTCCTCTTTTGTCTGAGAATGACATTACCTTGATATTTGTGCCGCATAGTTTTCCATTTGACAGATATTGCCCCCATTTTTGTAATATGTTTTAGTATTTTGATAGCTCCTCCTAGTTTTGAAATCTTTTTTAATATATTGGTAGTTGCCCTCAATTTTGTAACTTTTTTTGATAAATTGGTAACTGCCTGGAGTATATTGGGACCTTGCAAAAATATGATGCCCATGCTGATTGAAAGCATTCTTTGCAATGATGATAAAGCCTCATTTTGAAGATTAATTCGATTTTTGGATAAGTACCCTACGCCTTTTGTGACCGTATGGGCTAACTTATCCAATGTCTGAGTAATAAAGCTCCCTACGCTTTCTGCGGCTTTACGGGCTAGCTTTTTTGATAATTGAGTAATAAAGCTCCCTGCGCTTTCTGCGGCTTTACGGGCTAGCTTTCCCAATGATTGAGATTTGATTTTATTTGAATTATTTAAAATGAAGAGGCTTTGATAAGGAGTCGCAAATGCTTTGGTTTGATTTTCTGGTTGAGTCATGCTGCATGAGCTTTTGGTATATTTTGCAATAGTAGGATTTGTTTTTGGATTAATAGCTTTAAGATTCATTGGTTGGTTAATTGGAGTATAAAATTTTTCTGGAGAAATATCTTTTGGATTGAACTTTTCAAGCTTTGAAGATGAGATGTCTTGAATCAAAGATACATGAGAGTTGTCTTTTGGTTGATTAATTGGAATGAGAATTTTTTCCAAAGATATGAAGAAATTATCGGTTTCCTCTTTAATAAAGGTGAAAATTTCTTCTGAAGGAATGAAAGGTGTTTGGGAAAAATTTGTTGAATAACTCACTTTTGATATTTTATTTATATTTTTAGATAATTTACTAACTGATTTTCTCGTAGACGTAGGAGGAGAATTTGACTTTTTAGATTTTTTTTTTTTTTTTTTGATTAAAAGATAGACACCTATCCCACCAACCTCTGGCCGAAAAGACACTCAGAGGCAGAAGGGATAGGGCTATCATCAACTAACATTGCCAAAAAATTATCTATACAAAGTTTTTCCTGAAGAAAAAATGGTGGGTTATTCCTCCATTCATGTTCAGGCAAAAAATGAGAAGATACATAATCAGCCAAAAGATGAGCGACCGAATTTCCAGTCCGTAAGACATGGTGAAAAGACAAGGCTCGGGCCCGACGGGCGTTTTGGCGGATAAGGGAGAGAATCGCGCCAACAGGAGCCCTAACAGAACGATCGCCAACCAAAAAATCAATAAGATTCAGATAATCAGATTCCATCTGAAGGTTAGAAAACTGGCAATCCAAGGCCCACTGCAGCCCCTTCCACATAGCAGTAGCTTCCATCACAAGCGGATCCAGTAGTTCACGCAAACGCCAACCCTTTGCCGCAACAAAATAGCCCGAGGAATCCCTGATAACAGCTGCCAATCCCGTGCTGTTGTTTTGGAAATTTCTTCTTCCATCAATATTAACCTTGAGAGCGCCCGCGGCAGGTTTAGTCCATCTGGCGACCATGGGTTTGTCAAAAAAGACTGACTTGCCAATATCCAACGCGGTCCTGTACTGATACAAGAAATTGATGCACCACTCCCTGACATCAGAAAACACTGGTTGGGTGCCATCTGCCCAAAGTTTGTTTCGCATATGCCAGATACGCCAACAGTACAGAAAGAAGAGGAGGAAAATATCCATGGAATTTTCAGAAATAATAGTCCAAAAAATATCCAAAATAGAGGTGTCAGAAGCGGAAAGAAGCAAATCACCCATAATGTTTCTGAAAACCGGATGGGTGGCCGTGCAGTTGATAAAAAGGTGGAGAGAATCTTCTGGGGCCCCCCTACAGAACAAACATGTTGTGTTCATCGTGATGCCACGCCGCTGTAAATTTTGAAGAGTGGGGAGGGCATCCCGAAGCAGCCGCCAACAAAAAATGAGTATTTTACTAGGGAGTTTAACTTTCCATATAAATTTGAATATCTCCCAAGAACGATCACCACCCCCATTTCCATCCTCCACAGGTTCGTCAAGAATTTGCGTGAGAATCCTATATGCAGACTTCACAGAGAAATGTCCGTCCGGTTCCGGTTCCCAAAAACAGAGATCCTCCTCCCCCGCATTTGGAAGCCGGTACAAAGATATGAT
The DNA here is from genome assembly GCA_030490835.1 of Annona cherimola. NCBI lineage: Eukaryota > Viridiplantae > Streptophyta > Magnoliopsida > Magnoliales > Annonaceae > Annona > Annona cherimola. The sequence continues at coordinate 4,977,132 of CM059977.1, read as the reverse complement.
ATCACGGCCCACCTCCCCAGCCGCCTGCAACACGAGGGTTTCCTTCCAGTTTCCATCACGCTCATCCCGGAAGAAACTGACCTTGGCGTCATCGGGAATATGAGCAGGTAAGGGTCCGGCCCTGTGAATTGGAGAAGAAAACCATCTATCCTGAAAAAATCGCACCTGATCCCCCGATCCAACCCGCCACCGACATCCCCGACAGATCACATCTCTAGCTTGAAGGATGCTCCTCCAGGTGAACGAATCAGATGGCTTCGCCTTGCAAGCCCAGAGATCACTATGATGAAAGTATTTAGCCTTTAGAGCCGAAAAATAAAGGGAATCCGTGTTTGAGACAAGCCGCCATACCTGTTTGGCCAATAAAGCAAGATTGAAGGAGATCAGATGACGGAAACCCATTCCTCCAGCAGCCTTAGTCTTGCACATGTCCTTCCATGCCACCCAGCTCATTTTACGTTTTCCATCCTTCTCACCCCACCAGAACTTGCTCAGCATACTATCCAACTCATTACAGAAACTTTTGGGAAGGAGGAAAATACTCATGGAATAAATAGGGATAGATTGCGCGACGGCTTTGATAAGAATCTCTTTGCCCCCCCATGACAGAAGCCGCCCCTTCCACCCCTGAATCTTTCGCCAAACACGATCCTTGAGATCCTTGAACATATCCTTTTTTGATCTCCCCAGCCAGATTGGTAGTCCCAGATAAGAGTGGAGATCCAACGCACAAGAACCAAACACCCCCCGAATAGAGCTTCTCAGACCCTGGTTTGTATTGGAGCTAAAGAAAAGTGCCGTCTTGTTGATGTTTATGATTTGTCCCGAGCAATCGCTATACGTTCTCAGGACGGATAGAAGGTATCTCGCCTGATGGTCCGAAGCCCCAATGAAGATGAGAGCATCATCAGCAAAGAAAAGATGTGATAGAGTGGGTCCCCTGGGACAGAGTCTGATACCGTGGAGTGGCCCCTGGATATGAGCATGAGCAAGAAGAAGAGAGAGGCCCTCAGCACAGATGAGAAAAAGATATGGTGAGAGTGGGTCACCCTGTCGAAGTCCCCTATGTGGAATGAGAAGAGGGGTTTTGTGCCCGTTCACCAGAACCCTGTAGCGCACAGACTGCACACAATGACGGATCCAATTTATCCATACAGTACCAAAATTCATAGCTCCCATCATATCGCAAAGAAAGTCCCACTCAACCCGGTCATAAGCCTTTGACATATCAAGTTTAACAGCCATTTCCTTCTTGTTTCCCACTCTTCTCCGCCGGAGAGAATGAATGACTTCATAAGCAATGAGCATGTTGTCAGTTATGAGGCGGCCCGGAACAAACGCACTTTGTTGAGGGGAAATGACATCATTTAGGCATCGCTTCAGACGATTCGCCAGTACCTTCGCCAAAATCTTGTAGGCCACGTTGCATAGACTGATGGGACGGAACTCCTCAAGTTTTTCTGCACCAGCCTTTTTCGGGATTAAAACAATGTTGGTATGATTGAGTTCTTGGAGTTGAAGGCACCGATATGGCGGAGATCGAGCCTCCATGAAAGCTTTGCACATTAAGAACACATCGTTCCCAACGGTACTCCAATGTGTCTGGTAGAACCCAGCAGGGAGCCCATCAGGCCCCGGGGCTTTTGAGGGGTTCATGGCTTTTAAGGCAGTTGACACCTCCCCCATGGATAAAGGTTTAGTGAGCTGGTCTTGTGACTCCGATGATATCTTCCTGGTAACAAGGCCCGTGATACGGTGCAAATTAGAAGGGCTCGAAGAAGAAAAAACCTCCCCAAAATAGGATAGAGTAAGATCTAACATGTCATGTGTATCCGTGATCCGTGATCCCCCATCATCAATAAGAGCCTCAATGAAATTGTGTCTTCTACGGTTTGACGCTACACGATGGAAAAACGAGGTGTTTCTATCTCCATGTTGAAGCCAATGAACTTTTGCTCTTTGCTTCCAGATTAACTCTTCATCCTCCAGTAGTACTTGGATGTGATGACTGATCCTTTGGATGGCGTTATCCCTTTGGTCCGACGGATTCTGAGAGTTTAAAGAATGCAATTCTGCCTGCTTCCGCGCAATAAGCTTTCTCAACCGACCCCCATTATTTTTGCTCCACCTTGCCAATGCCCCAGTGCAGTTCTGAATTTTTCTTAACAATCTCTCACAAGGGAAGGATTGAGAAGCATGTGTAGCTGCCCACGAATGACGAACAATATCATGCGTGTCGTTGTCCCGAGCCCAAAAAAGCTCATACTTGAAGTCCCGTTTGGGTCTTATCTTGTGCTTCATGGGGTTTAGAATGAGAAGGATTGGGTTATGGTCGGACGAGGCAGAGGATAGATGATAGACCTTAGCAACCGGGAACATTGATAACCATTGTGGGGATGCCAGCCCACGATCCAGACGAGCTTCAACTCTCTGAGATCCCCTTCTGTTGTTTCGCCAAGTCATCGGATAGCCGATGAAACCCAAATCCAAAAGATTGCATGTATCCAAGATATCTCGGAAAGAATCCATTTGATGCTCAGCCCTTGTCTTGCAACTACGATATTCGGAAGGTCCCACTACCTCATTGAAGTCCCCCATGATGAGCCAAGGGGCATGAGATTGACCATGGAGAGTTGCGAGAAGGTTCCAAGTTTCCCCCCTTCTACGAACCTCGGGATGGCCATACAGTCCCGTAAACCTCCAGCCCCGAATTTCAGCATCAATGTGATGTTTTGAAAAGCTTTTGATTGTAGCCCCAAAGTTTTCATTCCATAAAAGACAAAGTCCCCCCCTTCTTTCCTCAGAATCAACCGCAAAACAGCATTCAAATTGGAGTTTTCGTCTTATACCTTCCATCTCCTTACTAGATCGCTTGGTCTCGCAAAGGAAGACCACCGTGGGAGCTTCACGCTTGACAAGATCAAGCAAACACCGAATTGCCCGCGGGTTCCCAAGCCCGCGGCAATTCCAAGCTAAGGCCGCCATTTACTGGGGGTGGGGCCGAGGGGTGTCCTCAGCCTCCACCAATGCTTCAAGAGATGTCTTGCATTTCTTCATGGGAAATTTCAGGTCACAGCAATCCTCCTCCACCTCCTCTCTGAAAACTCTCTTTGTTATAGCTGGATGTTCATGGAGTGAAGAATCAACTTCCCTTGCTCTCCTCTGCAATTCACGCGCTTTTCGTTTCCAGCAGCGCCTTGACCCCTGGCCTAACACTTGAGAATGAGCAGTTTCATCCATTCCCAACTGTTGTTCCAGCAATTTCATTTCCCCTTCCATTCCTAAGCCAAACACCGCCCCATCCTGCCCGTCATGCAACTGTGGTTTGCCTAATATAGACTGAGATGTAAGGGAATTGGTCGCATCCAAAGTAGTCTCAGATCTGAGCTCATGCTTTTCCAATTCCATCAGCATAGAATAACCCCCACTTGCCATAGCCTGCCATTTGACGTGAGCACAGTCAGCCTTGGGGGAAACAGCCACTGCTATGGGTCCATTACCAGTGGGCATATCTGATTTTCTGTCCCGAAGAGGAGACACTAGAGAACCATCGCAGATGATGCCTCCTGTCGATGTGGTCGTGGTCTGCCCTGTTGTACCCAACACCTCCGAGGACTGCAGCACCATCAACGCAGGCGTGGACAGGTCTGGCGTGGACTGCATAACATGGACAACACTGTCATGTACTGCATCTCCCTCAGCACAATCACAGACGGCATCACCCACAGGTTTGGACGTGGCCTGCTCCGTCATTGCAATCTCTATCGTGGACTGCATGCATTGTCGGGTAGCTGTTTGTGTTCCCACAGATGCCACACACATTCCAGAGGAAGGATATCTCACACGATCCAAAGAGACACCCGCCACCACCCCTGTTCCAAGCATATTCTGCTGCATCCATTTGTCTGTTTCATTTACAGGTGACGACACATAAAGCCACTTCTTTAGCCTTTCTGGGTGCGTGTCATTAGGAGACAGAGCATGATCAACACAATCTGTTGACGTTGATGTAAGAGATTTATTGCCGAAAAGGTCTTCATGCGGCTGCATCCGGGCTGGCTGAGACATGGGCAGAGCATCCTCCAGCCGTCCATATAATCGTGGGACACGCTGTTGTCCCTTACCTTTTCCCGATGTCGCATGCAGATGATGGAAACCTGCTCTCATGTGGTTGCCATATGGAAGATCTTCCTCCTTCACATTCTCCATAGTTTTGTTATGAAGCTCGCAGTCCTTGAATGTATGGCCAATCCTACCACACGCATAGCAGAATGTGGGTAATTTTTCATACTGGAAAGCCAACCAATGTCTATCCGAGTTGTCTATTTGAATGAAAATTCCCCTTCTAAGCGGCATGGTAAGATCCACCAGAACAAGAATTCGGATAAGGTGATCCATATACTCAGTTTGGAGACATTGTTTAAAGGAAGCCCCCACCGCTGCTCCCAGAGACCCTTTATCGAGCAGGTAAGGAGCATTGTTTATTTGGATCCAAAGAGGTGATTCGGCCATCGTCACCTCCCCCAGCGAAATGGGTTGAAGAAGCTCCTTCAAGACCACCAATTGCCTATCGTAATTCCATGGTTTACCATTCAGCACCTTCTCACGATCCTCTACTGTCTCAAACTACAGCATAAAAAGATTATCTTCAACCTGCATGATCGTCACTCTTCCTGACGTTTGCCACACCTTCCTCATGGTCGCCTTAAAGACCTCCCTATTGTAATGCTTCCTTGTCCAAAGTGAACATAGCGCTGCCGGTTTCTCGCCCGGATCGATTTTCCGACAAGTTTTGTCGCTGTCCAACTTTAGAGTCTGCAGTTCATCCCCCAGAAGATCAGCCATCGCCACCCCCACTTCCCCTTCTCTGCTCGAGGTTCCCCCACCCGTCCTCCCCGATCGAATCTGAGGATATTACACCCTCCTAGATTCGCACTCGGAAAAGGACACGGCTACGGTTTCCATCGCCAGACGAGAGAAGTTTGTTCACATCCTCGACTTTTTAGATTTAGATTGACTGGAAAATGTAAAAAATTCTTTTGAAGATAAATGAGGGATTTTTGTTTGGGAAGCTGTTTTTGGTATTTCAAAAATATTCTCGGAAAATTTACTTATCATACTTTCTGCAAAGATAGAAGATTCAGATGTCGTTAAATCTATAGGCTTTGATTGGATAGTTGAATCGAGAATCTCGTTTGAAAATATGCGGGAAGGGTCTACTTGGTTGGTCATTTTTTGTGCTCTATTTGTGCTTTCATGGAATATACTAATTATTTCTTTTGTAAAAGTAGGTGACCGGGGAGTCGACTCTGTAGACTCTTTCTGAAAAAAGATTGGATAATCCATAGGTGGTGTCGGGGGGATGATAGGATTAGAAGGTTCCCCCTTTAAAATAATAATTTTTGATTCGTCAACAAGTTGCTCTGAAAATATATTAGAGCTAGATGACGTGCCTTTTAAAACAATAGTATCATTTAAGCTATCATGCTGTTTTTGAAAGACGACGGGATTAGAGAGTGCACCTTTTAAAACAATAGTATCGTTTTGATCAACGGGCTTTCTTTGGAAAGAAGTGGGTTTAGAATATGCACCTTTTAAAATCAGAACATCATTTTGATCAATAGGTTGTTTTTGAAAAGCAATGTGATTAAAAGGTGCACCCTTTAGAACAAAATCATCCGTTTGATCAATAGGTTGTCTTTGAGAAGAGATGGGGTTGGAGGGTGTATCTATTAGAACAAAAACTTCATCTTTTATATTTGGGTGAAAAGTTTGTTTATTGGGCATGCAAGGGTCATGACTTCTATCTCCTTTAATCAAATAAACTTGTGGGCTATTATCGGACACTTGTGACTTATAATCCATTTTTTCACAAAAAGCGTTCCCTTGATATGGCCAAGGAGAGATGGTTCTTCTTCTAAATCCATACTCAATTTGATCACCTACTTGTATTAGTTGTGCAAAGCTAGTGAAGGAGTATGAGACTAAATATCCAGAAATGCTAGGATGTACGGTCTTGATGATGATAGATATTTGATCTTCTATGGATAAATTGATCTTTAACTTTGCTGCTAAAGCTCTCCATCTAGCTATATACTCAGCAAATGGTTCATCCTCTTTTTGCCGTAAAGCTTCCAAGTCCGCTCTTTTAGGTGCAATATTTAATCTATAGGAAAATCTTTCTAAAAATGCTGAGGATAGTTCCTCCCATGTTCTAATTTGCCTGTAGTCTAATGATGTGTACCATTCTAAAGCGTCTTTCTTCAAACTGTGTTGAAATAAACGTATTAAAATTTCCTTTTTTTTTACTAATGGGTATAGGATTCCACAATAGGCTTTTAGGTGGGCCTTAGGACATGAATCTCCTTTATAGTGGGGTAAAGCTGGTATTTCAAATTTATTGGGCAGAGTAATATTAGGAAAAGGACATAAATCTTCAATTTTTGAAGACGGTAATCCTTCTCCACCGTGTAGCCTTACTTTGTCTTCTAATTGCTTTAATTGGGTTTGGAGAGTTTCTATTTTGTCGGTAGTATATTTTAAAATTGTTTCTTCCTCTTCATAATAATCTATTTCTTTTTCTTTATTTGTATTAGTGGATACACCTTCTCTGTTGTCCTCTAAATTCCTAGATGGATGTAAATTTTCTAATTTTTTTAGGATGTTGAGCATCATTCCTTCTAATCTATCTACTCGCTGTGTCATGTCAATGAGGTCTGTAACCGGATGATTTGAGGATGATCCTCCCCTATTCTGTGTTGCTTCAGTCATTTTTTATTTGATTCGTTTTGGACCTGATGATTACTCGACTACGGGGTAGTAATATATTTTTTTATGCGCTATTCTTGCTATGTAGGTAGATTTTTAACACTGAACAGTACCTAACTTCTATGTTTCTTTCGTAAAGGGCTAAAAAAAATTTATCTCCTTTTTTAAAAAAAACAAAACAGAAAGGGCGTTAGAATCCTTTTCTTCTTATTTTTAGCCCTTTTTTTTAAAAAAAAGAAAAAGAGAGAAAAGAAAAAAAATAGAAGAAAATACCCTCCTTGAGCTTTTACTAAAAATGGAAATTAGCACTCCTAGTCGTCCCCAGTGGAGTCGCCAAACTGTAGCACGTGATTTTTAGCGCGCTACGATGGGCCGGCAGATGGGCCTAAAAAGTGTAAGGTAGGCTCAAAATACATATAACCACGAACTAAAATGTAAAAAATAAAATATGCATACATCAGAGAAGAAAATAAGTATGAGATGCAAGTTAGCGAATTAGCGGGTTAGACATGATGCAAGTTAGGTGCAGAAATTAAACGTGCAAAAATAAAAATATGAACGGTGTAGAAAAGGGGTTCAAGATCAGAAATGGAATAAATATAAAAGGTGTAGACATGGGGTTAAAGAAGGGAGATGCAAGCGTTAAGACTTTTAGATGATGCAAGTTTTTAGAGGTTTTTAAATGATGCGAGTTAGTCAAACGCAAACATATATCTCAATTAGACGCAATTAGCAATTAGTACTATGCGTATAAATATTTAATATATTAACTTTTGGAGTCGCCACTAACCATATAACGGTGGTTAGTCCGTGTACAATAAGGCACTAAAACACAGAGATATTCTGGGTGAACTTACAACTAGAAAAAAAATACAACTTTATTTTCCTAGTATGTTGGTCCTAGGAGTGCAAAAAGATTAATATATATTTTTTTATGTAAAAGCTCAGGAGGGCGGGGACGGAAATTTAATTCCTAGGCTTTTTATGAGGCCCTAACTCAGTCCATAAGAAGGTATAGAAACTTCGTTTCTATAAATGGTGTCTTTTTTACTTTTATAATTTTAAGATTTTTTTTAGATAAAGTGACTGATATTTGTTATATAAATGCTTGATTTAGATAAAATGAACCAAATCAAAAAGGTACGTTACCTGCGGTGAAATGTGGCTTAATACCGTGAAGTACTGGAGCTTCGAGTTATATATATATTTTTTAAAATGAAAAATAACAAATGAAGGATAAAGGAGAAAGGACGTGCTGAGTGCTCGTTTTTTTTTAAAAAAAAAACGAAATGGCGAATGGAGGAGAAAGGGCGTGTTGGAGCTTTTGATTTTTTTTTTTTTAAAAAAAAAATAGAAGAAAAAAATACAAAGGGCAGATGGATAGCGTGCTGGAGCTCTCTTTTTTAAAAAAAAAGGAAAAAAAATGATAGAGAAGAAAATGGATATGCTGTAGCTTTTTTTTTGGAAAACGATAAAACAAAAAAAAAAGAAAAATGGAAAGGCGGTAATGCTGGAGAGAGAAAAAAAAGGAAACGGGCTGAAGTTCAGTTTTTTTCTTTTAAAAAAAAATAAACGAAAAAAAAAAAAATGAAAAAGGAGAAGAATGGGTGTGCTGGAACTTGCTTTGGAAATAAAAGAGAGGGACGGAAAGGATGAACTGGAGATTTGTTGCGTGTTTTTTTTTTAAAAAAAAAAAAACTGGAAAAGAGTATGGAGGATGCGATGGTGCAGGAGAAAAAAAAAAGAACGGGATGGAGTTTTTTTTTTGTTGGGCACTGTTTCCGTTTTTTTTTTTTGAGAAGGAAATGAAAATCTGCCCTTACTGGATTTTTGGAGCAAAAGAAGAGTGGTGTTTTTTTTTAAAAAAAAACGAAAGGTGGAAAGGAGAAGAAGGATAACAAACAGAGAACGGGCAGATATTTCTAATCTTCCGTTCTTTTGTTTTTTTTTTTTTAATAAAAAAAAAATGGAAAGAAGAAGAAAAATAACGAGCAGGTGGTTTTGGGCACTCGTTGATTTTTTTTGAAAAAAACGAAAAATGAAAACTTGGCAGAGGAAGTAGCTGCCGTAGAATAGAAAATGGGTGGTCGTTTTTAGGGATGGAACCGGCGGCCTGATGGAAGGCAACAGTTGTATGGGTTTTTGGGCATTCACGGCTGAAACTGACTTCTGACGGTCGGCAGCACATGGAGGGATTTTGGGATAATAGGCAGGGGTTCCGAGAGGTGGAAAATGGAAGGGATGGACGGCGAAGAGGCAAAAAAAATGTCCTGAACGGAAAGAAACGGGATGGGCAAGCTGGGGTATATTTGCAGAAAAAATAAAAGGGGCTCGATGAAGGGGAAAAAATATCTCCCCCACGTTGAAAAAGACGATGGATTTTTTTTTTTGGGTCCGTTTTTTAGTCTCCCTCTATGAGAGAGAGGGCCCCCCTTTTATAGCTTTTTAAGTTTGGTAATTTGCACATTTGTATTTTCTTTTAATTTTTTGCACAACTCCATTTTTTTTTCTTTTTCTTTTTTTTGCAAAACTTTAATAAAAGTGGACCTTTTGGTAATTTTATGTGTGGTTTTTGAAAACCACTCATGGGGCCCATGGTTTTGTTTGAGTAGTAAGTCGAATCTTTTTTGGCCATTGATTTTGTGTATTTTGACCTTTTATTTATATCTTGATTATTACATGTTTTTCCTCAATTCTTGATAAAACCCACATTTATTAACGTTCTTTGTTTATTTTAACGGTTCAGATTTTTACTTAATGAGTTAGATTTATCGAATTTATTTAGCACTTGAAAATATTGCAAATTCCCCTCTTTCTTTGGTCAAATAGGCTTTGACTATTAAAATCTTCTAAAATATTAATTATTTGTTTAATCCGAGCCGCTCATTATGTCGATTCTACTCCAATTGTCTTGAGAAAGTATCTTCCATTTCATCCTAAATGCGAATTGCCCGTGATCTGCCATATGGATTAGTGATCGTCACTTGCGTAGTGGCTTTGAGGCTTCGGAGGCTCATGGATCCTACACAAATTTTGGGCTTGCAAATATATGGGTTAAAAATCCAAAATGAATCCACAAAACCAAATAATAGTAAGCCCATTTGAAATTTTATTATTATTATATTATATTATATTATTATATATATATATATTTTTACGTTTTTGTGGAGTGTCAACAGGCACATGAGCCTGATGACAACTATTCTGTCAAATCTGCTTACAGACTCCTAATAGGTTCTAGTGGGACCCCCAGGATGACAGGGACAACTCCATCCACGCCGACACATGCATCTACAAAGCCATATGGAGTATCATACTTCCAAGTAAAGTGCTTGTCTTTGGATAGCTCCTTTTTAAAAATGTTTTACCAACGACACACAATCTTTGCAAGCGCGACATCCCTATTGATCTATCTTGTATATTTTGCCAAAAAGAGCCAGATGACGTTCATCATCTTTTTATCTAGTGTGACATGATCAAGGAGGAACATGCAAGGCTATTGGGCGACGAATTTTCACAAGATGATCTTTGTTCCGTGCTAAACATTTTCAGGTCCATGACAAAAGGTCCATGACAAAAGATAAGACCAATGACGACCTCACACTTTATCTCCTTTTCTGCTGTAGTGTGTGGTACATGCACAACAAACTCTGGGAAGAGGGCACCACACCCACCTTCTCTAATATAAATGAATGGTGTGCCACCTATTTGGATTAACAACGACAGGTGAATAGCAGGATCGAATCAAGTTTTTTGGACTGCACTTTGGTTACTTGATGGACCAAACCACCTTGTGGTCAATTTAAGGTGAATGTTGATGGTAAGTGGAATGCTGGGAAAGATTGCATGGGACTTGAGGCTATTATCAAGGAATCTAGGGGCTTCTTCATTGCTACAAAAGGCTAGGTCTTACAAGGCCACCCGATTGTTATGGAAGTCACTGGTATTTTGATGGGTATCAAATGGGTTCTAAAAGCAAATCTTTAACACATCTAGGTTGAATCTGACTCCCTCCTTGTTGATTTCTTGCAAAATGACTGGCAGGTCTTATCCTCGGTCGGGAGTGACCTAATTGAGATCAAAGCTCCCACTTCTCCTATTTCCAACCTCTCTTTTTACCATGTTTTGTGATAAGGCAATACTGTGGCACATACTTTGGTTGATTTTGTGGCTTGTCAGTTTCTACAGGATCAAGAGTGGCGGGTAACCCCACCTTCTTTCATTTTGGAAAAACTATGTACAAATAATTTTTTTGACAATAAAATATATGGACTCGTTCATTCCCTCTCCCTCTACCGCTTTTCAAGACTCGAGGGTGGAGGGATAGAGAGTGTCTATTCCTGTTTCTATCAAAAAAATAACTATGTTCTTAATTAAACAAGTATAATTGAACAAAATAGACCGATGGAATTTTGCAAAACCATCCACCATTACCAAATTTAGTAGATTCCTTGAAAATTTTCAAAGAGTTGATTCCCCTAGATCACTGCCGATAATAATAAGAGGATAATGTAGTATGGTTCCTATTTTCTAGTATCAGAAGTATATATATTCTTTTAATAAAAGAAGAATATATTTAATTATTATTTTATATTATTAAACATGACAACATGTTCAGATCTATGTGGGCTTAACTTATATAAGGCTTATATCCTTTAATTGGACCCTTAACAAGATTCATTGACAGTTTTCTGACAAGCATATAAGATTAACTAGAAGCAAGTCTTATAAAAAAAATTTTATTGTTGCATTTTGAAATCGTATTTTACAATATTTTATTTTTTTCGCTTGATTATTATAAATCGAGCTCGGAAATCTTTACAACTTTTCCTTACAAATTAATTTCATAATCCAATAAATTCTTATAAATTTTCTTATAATATTAAGGAGGAAACTAAAGCTCCTAATAGGGGAGACTATTGCTCTCACACAAACGAGCGTGACACCCTCATTAGAACTCTCGTTGGGATGAAATTTATCGTCATCCCTCAGTTGGATATTATAAAGGTTTATTTGGGATCACTAAATGCATTCCGCTGCCACCTTCCCCCTATTACATGCCCAAGACTAGGTTAGAGGGGGGAATCGGGCTGGTTAACCCATGACCTGATCCAACCCTATTTTATACTAGAGTGGGAATTTAAGATTTGTCTGAAATTACTGATCGAGGCTGAACCTTGGACTTTCCTATACCATTTCTGACCCACTTAACTTGGTTCTAATATTCTTGTTTTATTTAAATAATGATATTCTACTCCGACTAATTATTAATAAGTCAACCTACAATATTTAAGTTTAGCTCCTATATATTTCTATACTTAATATGTTCATAAATTCTTAAAATCATGCTACTTGACTCGCATTTTTTGCCCGATTCACTATCCTGATACTAACATAAAGTTTGTCCTGAAATCTACTTAAAAAGGGTTAAACCGACCTTGTCCCAATCTAGTATAAAAATAAGAGTCAAACATGATTTTTAAAATGTAGGTTTAGGGTTTGGGCACACCTTGGCTTGTTCCAACCCGCCCTAATTCCCACCCTTAGACCAAGAGGATGGGGAGCTCAATGACGCTTATATTCTAACTTTTTTTTAAATTTTTTTAAAAACCAAACCATTTAATAGACTTAAAATATAAATTTAGCATTCATAATTTTTTTGGCGAAGAGATAATACATAATTACAATCATAAAAATTAGATGGTATAAATTAATAAAAAAGAATTGAATAAGTTTGATATTATATACTGTTGACTAAGGTTGTGTTTGTAAAGTGATAAAACTTTTATATGAAAAATTTTTAAAATGAGAGAAAATTATGTAATATAACAGAGGTAATAATAAGAAGTAAAAATAATAAAGTTAAAATAAATAGGTTTGTTATATGAGTAGTTACACGGAAATAATTGAAAAGTAGAGTAATTATACAGGAAGATGTCAAGAAATAATTAAAAAATATGATACTTGTGGAAAGTGAAAAATTTTAAATTGAAAATTTTTAGAGATAAATAAACACACCCTAAAAGAAACATATAATATAATTTGTATAATTTAAAACGCTATATATAATTATTTTACTAGGCAAGTCTTTAGAAATGTTTATATTTATGTAACAAATTGTATGGTTTTTAAATTTGTTGCTTATTTAAGATCATTTTAGGGTGTGTTTGACAATTGATAGAAAATGTCAAGTTAAAACTTTTCACTCTCCTTAACTATCATATTTTTTAATCATTTTTTCACATTTTCCTATATAATTACCGTACTTTTCAATCATTTTGACACAACTATCAACATAACTAACCTATCTATTTTAACTTTATCCTCTTTAATACTCATCATTATCCCTATCATATCACATCATTTGACAACTTTTATCCTTCAAAATTTTTCATCAAAAGTTTTATTCATTACCAAACACACCCTTAATATTTGATTCTTATGTTTTTAACCATGAATGGTTAAAATTATATTTTAAATTTGATATAATTTGATTTTAAAAAAACTAAAAATGGAATTTTTTTATGGATTGCCACCAAGATCCCAATGTGGTTCCCACTAAAGTTACGAAGCAAGGTATTTTTGAGGATCTGTTTCATAACATGCATACATATTGTTCACAATCTTACCGCAAATACAAAGGTCGTAGACTATAATATATAAATACCGATTTACAAGGAATTCAGGACATAAGAAGTTTGATTTTAACACTTATGTTAAACACGCAGAGAATAAAATGAAAGAAAAGAAATAAGAAAAGAAGAATGTTGATTTTAAGAATGTAGAATGATAAATTAAAAGTCAAGGGATGCGAGTACCTAAGATCAAAGATTTTACATATGTCTTTTGCAACGGATACATGGATTGCTTATTTAATACGGATTATCATTGCACATTATCTCAAAATCTGCAAGGCGTAACCTTAATACATTCTTAACCACATATTCTCATGAGATTAAGTTAATTAGAATTTATTAAGTTTTGTGGCCGTTTATGGGATTCCTCAACATCATCATGCCCGTTTTTATGATTTTAGATTTTCATATTTAATATCTTGATTATCGTATATTAGACTTCCATCTTTCGGTTCCATCATTTAATATATGATAATTATTATCAAAGTGTAAGCTTTCACACTAAGTGAACATTAAATTGTAAGATACTAAATTAACACAAAATATCTTAAATAATCAAACTATAATATCCGCTACATTTGATACATGCTACATCTTAAACACTAGATAATGGGTTTAACCTAGCATGTTTATAATAAAAATTAAGCACCAAATAATATTGTATTCAATATCCATCATAAACAAGTCGATTAAAATTAAAAGAAAAAAAAAAGAAAAGCTTATTGATCGGAAGCCCCGATGGTGTCTCCACTGCTCCGAGCAACTCGCCACTTCGCTTCTTGCCTTGTGGTCTTCACTCTTCTAACTCCTGGACCTCAACCCTAGCTCCAAGGACGTTCTAGGATACCTTGAGACGTTCCTAGGAGGTATTTATATAGAGATCTCGCAGCCCCTTGAGCACAAAATCCGAACTAAGCATGATTCTGCATAACCAAGGGTACACACAATTTGAACCGTGTGAACCTCTGAAGTGCTCAATTTGCTCTAAATAGTGTACTGGACCTAATAAGTTCTTAGGTCCCATGTGAAACATGTTTTAGGTTGCTTTGATCACTATTTTGCCCCCTTTTAATCTTTCAAAATCATTCAATTGAGTGGGTCTTGGTTATCATGATTCAACTCTCTAACAATTGCATGAGTTTTGCACCAATTTCACCTAAATTTGCATATAGTGATCAATTGTGAGTGTTTTGTGCTAAAAAAAAACTAAATCAGTCAAAACATTATTCAAATTATCTTAAACATTCAAATTCTTACCAATTAATACTCAAAATATATAATATAAAAGTGACTCAATGACTAATCACTTTCACACTTCTTACTCACCCATTTTTCGAAAAAAATTAAACATATATCTTTTTTTTTGAGAAATTAAACATACATCTTATCAACGTAATTATTTTATTTTTTATTCTTACTTATACCTATCATATTTCACAACTCTTAATTATTTTAAAAATATTTTTCCGACTTCTCTTATACCGATATTATCATTAGTAAAACTTTTTACATTGTACCCAATCGAAGCAAAATTAACGTAAAAAAGCAAATGTAGATCAATGTTGTCAGAACCGAACCGGTGATTGAACCGGTAAAGGTACTGGTCTGGTTCGAACCGGTCCGACCGGTTTGAACCGGGTGACGTCAGCATGACATATATATGATGTCATAATTATTAAAAAAATTTAAATTTTAAATAAATATATTGAAAAAATATATTTTTATAAATCTTAAATATATATGTTAGATTTTAAGGACCATAATATAAGTACAAAACATGTAGGAAAAAATTAATAGTAAGTTTTAAAAAATCTTTGAGCATGAATTTTAAAAAAATTAACTACATTAACTGAAAGCGCATAAAGCATATCGTTAATTGAAATAGTGGCGTATATTTAATTATTTACGCAAGATGCGGTATCATTTAATTAAGTATAATATTTTATTAGCTATATTATAATTTTTTTGCTATACAATTAATTGTGAGAGTAATGTTAATTACGTGAGTTGCACGCACAAAATTAGGCAAAAAAAATTATGTATTAATTACATGAGTTGCACACACAAAATTAAATACGCACAAAATTAGGCAAAAAAATATGTATTAATGATTTAATGTATACCTAAATAAAAATTGCTAAATAAATAAATGGTACTCAAGCCCTGTTGCTGCTGATCGGAGAGACGGCCACCGCGAGGCAGCGGTGGGCGCTACCAGAGACGGCGAGCAGCGAGACAGCAAGCAGTGAGTGGATAGCAAGACGGCAACCAGCCTGCCGGCGACCGGTGAGACGGCAAACGGCAGCTTGAGGCGAGCTCGGCGGACGGCGAGGCGCACAGTGCGGCGGACGGCGCAGGGGCGTGCTGGGCGTGCAGTGGCGGCGAGTGCCGATGCTGAGGAAGAAATGCAGGCGGACGGCGTGGGCGCGTGTTAGGCGGGCAGGCAGTGCCGGATGATACGCGGATGACGGTGCAGAGGCGGACGGTGCGATGGTGGCCTGTGCTGGTGCTGAAGACGAAGCAGGCGCGTGAAGGCCGGTGCGGCGGAGGGCGCGGGGGCGTGCTACGGCGGCGCGTGCTGACACTGAGGACGAAGCTTGGGCGGACGGCGAGGCGGAATCGGGAGAGGGCGGCAGATTAGGAACTTAGGGTTTTGAGCAGTGCGGTGAGGAAGAGGAAGGCGAGCAGGGGCGAATCGGCGATTCAATTTCGAGCATCCGTGGGTTTTTTTTTCATTCGTTTTTTCGTCCGACCGGTCGAACCAGGTTGGACCGGAAATTCCGGTTCGACCGTCGGTTCGCCGGTTCGAACGGTTTTCTACATTCAAACCGAACCGCACCGAACCGAACCGGGATCTGGACCGGTTCCCGGTCGGACCGGTCCGACCGGCCGGTCCGGTCCGGTTCTGACAACACTGATGTAGATTAGCATATGGGTCCATGCGACTGTCGCGGCAGATGTGAATTAATGGGAACTTTAAAATTTTATTATTTTGATTTTATTTCAAAAATCTCACCATCCATGTTATTTTTAATACAATTTTGAGTGTTCATTGCAAAAATCGTACAAATGAAATAGTGATAACCAGAAAACTATGATAAAAGAATATTTATGGTATATATATTTTTAGGTTATAAATAATATATACAACAACATCTATATAATCTGAATGGCTATATGATGCATTTCATGTAAATAATTCTAAAAATTCCCTCGTATGTTGATAGAAGTATTTAGTATCATTTCATATGCATATATATTATTTCTATAATTTTGTACTTATTTAAAATTATACCAATATCGGTTTTTTATTTTCATTATAAACAGTCTAAATTATATATTTTTATGTTATTTTAAATAAGATATATGGTTGCATTTTGAAACAAGAATAAAATCAAAATTTTTTTTGGGATAGATCCAGTTCCCACCGAAGCCTTTCTCTGAATTAATAAACATGCGAAA
The DNA here is from genome assembly GCA_030490835.1 of Annona cherimola. Classification (NCBI taxonomy): domain Eukaryota; kingdom Viridiplantae; phylum Streptophyta; class Magnoliopsida; order Magnoliales; family Annonaceae; genus Annona; species Annona cherimola. Next base: position 4,960,267 of record CM059977.1, on the reverse strand, counting down.
ACGATGTGATTGGCCAGGTTAAAGTTGGGTGGTCGAGTGCTGCTACACTACTCCACGTGACCGTTGTATATGTGGTCCTCGGAAAGCCAGCAGAAGTGTTTTCTTTCTGGCGCGTGACTAAATGCAAGCTAGCAGAAGACTTTTCTTTCTCGCGCGAGAGCATAAGATAGAAATCTTTCTTTCTCATCCGAAGACTCAGTTCAAGGTCTTCCATATGCCCGATGACTTCGGGTTCCTCTCAGCCTCCCTCCCTCCCTCCCTCCTTGCAGTCTCTCCTTAATTCCGGGAGGCATCAGGAGAAAAAGGAGGAAGCAGATCCATTATTCTTTAGGATGCAGCACGCAGATCCTCGAAGGCCATGGCATCAGTGTTGGCTGCAGGTACCCTTCCCTTGTGCTTCCTTGTTGGTTAGCTTCGAAGATGCTTTCCTTTGTTATGATAATTTTGGAAGCTGTATTAATATTGCTGGAAGAAATTAATGTTTGACATGATTGAATTGCCATCACATGATAAGAAAAGTCCACATAGTTTTCATAATTTTCTACCTAAAAAAAAGAAAAAAACAAAACAAAAAAAATAAATGGGTCCCGATTTGCATATATTGATTACTAAAAGGGCTCCGGCTTTAAACCGACCCTGGGAGAACCAGTAACAGGGGATTGGCTTCAAGTCTTCAACACAGTCATGGAAAAAACTGGACCTCGTCAAAACGGAAGAGTGCCTTTTTAATGCGCTTGCCTCTTCCACCCTCAGAAAGTAATTTGGTCGCTCGTCAATTTAATACTTGTCCGATCGGAAGAGTGAAGGCAATGACCCAATTTATCGGAGCTGTAAGTAATATTAGAAGTCTTTTTTTTATATATATAAAAGTATTAAGTCATATTAGAAGTCGTTAAGTAATAGAAAATATATTGAGAGGTGATTTTTTGCGTCCAGGCTAAGTCACGTGCGCTTTGCGTCCGGGCTTTCTCCGTCTTCAGATTAGGCAGAAAAATTGATGGCCGTGCGATGGAAAATTTGTTGTTTCCTCCCTACGACTTCCAGTGATTTAGAAAAAATGAAATTAAGAAATGTCTCGTTCACCCGTTCTGTCACATTCTGTCTGTTATCTATTTCTCCTGCTCCCTTTGGATGACAGCATGACTTTGGTCTCATCTCTCTTATCTAGCAACAGGCAGCATATGTTCTGACGACGAGCTCTTTCGCTCCGTTGCTAGATCTTGGCACAACAGATTTCCAACTCACGATGACTAATTAACTTAGTTTATCAAGGCGGAATGGGAGAGAGATATAGATAAGGAAAGGGGTTCGGGCCAAATGGGTGAAGGTAAGAGACAAAAGGGGGCGTTCGAGCAAAATGGTCTAAGTGAGAGTTTTTTTTTAAAAAAATTCTCTTATTGATCATCTGTCGCAGGTACTGATTTGAAAAAGTTCTAAAATTCCATCGCACTGCCAATCATTCTTCCGCCCAATCCAATAGCAGAGAAAGCCCAACAGAAAATATATGGTTTTAGCTCGGACGCAAAAAAAACCGCCCTCTTAAAAAACTCATTTATAATATTTTTATTTTTTTTATACACTTGTTTATCTAAGTATATTTAAGATATAAACCAACTTTTACCAGTTTATAGATAAATATATATATATTTTTTGATATTTTAAAACATCTCTATGTATGTATTTTCAATACCTTTATCTTTAAAAATCTAAAAAATTCCTTGTCTACCCGAAATATTTACTCATTGTTACATTTTATAAAGGTGTGCCTTTTGTCTTTAAATTCCTAAGATGCCCAAACAGACTGGTTCTGACACTTCTGCCACTGTTGTCTTCATCAAGTCCAATAGGCCGAACACCCCTGTCTTTATTCACCATCACCAGGTCCGTCACACCCACCGTACCGCTCTTGATGTGGTGAAACTCCTTCCGCACCGATGCAACCTTCCGATGATGCGATTCCATGTTCTAGTCATCTTGCTTTTAATGTCGGCACTTCTCTATCTTGATTTTTCTCGGAAAAATAGCAGCTGCCACAGAAAATCATCTTCCCCATTCGGCAGCCATGAACTACTATAATCGGGTCAATCATTTCAACCTACGAAATATCGTTGCTGATGCTGAGAAAACCAGCAACCATCCCCATTGAATTCGACATTGCCTTCTTCATTCCTGGAAAAAATTCCGTCCTAAATCGGTCACCTGTATTAAATTCAACATTCTCTTTATCGCAGCCACAGCCTTTTTCCGTGAAGCTAAATCCAACTGTTGCTAAAATCTTATTGATTAAAACCTTAAGCACTCCAGTATACTCTATGCCAAATTACTAAGAAAAATAAATAATAAGCAGAAGCGTGTCTGAATCTATGGAAGCAGTTGTTCTTAATCTTACGGTTTCTTGGTTTTTTAAGTTAATGCTTTCGTTTTTCTGGAGAATGTGGCTCCTCTTTTCTAATGATGTGATGTTAGAAAAGAAATCTAATCAGTGTATAACCTAGAGATTACAACCGTTTATATAGGAAGTCTATTTTTCGTATTTTTAATTTAGTCCATCATCAAAATAAAAATTAGAAATTATGTTGCAAGGTTTATACGCATAAACCGCATAAGAAACATATACTTTAGTAGATGATTTAAATTCATAAAACTAACTTTTAAAAAATTGGACATGATAACATATATATAATTAATATATAGTGCGTCTAAAATTCCAACACCGCCAAGGCAGCCACGTCATTGGTCATTGTAAGCCATTGCTTTCATTAGAGCCAGATGAAAGCCACAGAAATTCCATCTATTGTAGCAATAGCCAAGCAGGCATCAATCCATACAATGAAATGGCATCCTTCTAACATCTACCCAATCATCGAAATTGCAGCCTTCAACCGGCAGCCTCAAATTTGCAATGAAATTTGCACCATCAGACTCCCATCTAATTTGACGACCAAAAGGGGTTCGGATTCACAACACCGAACGACGGCAGGGATGATCTGTTTGTCCATCAGACTTCCATCCGATTCAACGGCTATTGGAGCTTGTTGGAGGGCGAGGTGGTGGAATTCTAAGTGGAGCGCGATGACGATTGGAGGACAAAGGTCATTGATGCTGGCAGTCCGAATGGCAAATACCTCTTAGGTGGGGGCGGCAGCGATGAAGAGGAGGCGACAGGGGATTTTCCAGGAAAAGGTGAGGGAGGGGTGGCGGCAATTATAGATGTGAGTATGGGAGAGGAGAGAGAAGGGTTGATGGCGGCAGTGACCGCAAATGAGGTTGCCGTGGTGGTGAGGAGAACAAGAAAGATGAACAGAGTGGGCATTGTCGATAATTTGGAAAAAAAATAATGCATGTATCCAAGGAATTACTGGTGAAATGTCGCGGGTGCACTAGAAATTATTAAAATGTTGTGGGTATAAGAGAAACAATAGGTAAATGTTATGAGTACGTGGGAAATTTTTCTTAAATTTTTTTTAAAAATATATACAAATATCTAAAAATGGTAAAACTTGATTTATATGTTAAATACACTTAGATAAACAAGTATATAAAAAAATAAAAAATATTATAAATAAATTTCTTTTAAGTGGATTAAGCAAGATATTTACTTAACTCGAACTAACAAGATAGACTTCTCTTTATAATGAATATAGATTACAACACTGTGGGCATCGTTCCAAGTGCAACGGTGCCGATGCACTCATGCCATTCATCTCCACTTACCTAACGCATCTTGTATTTTGTGCTAACCATCACTTGTGGCATTAGCATGCGTGCACATAATTATTATGTAATAGTGTGGGCACTTTTCTAATCTGGGTCCATTTTATTGTAGGCTGAATTGGAACCTTGGCCTTTAGTAAAGACTGAAACCGTGGACATAAGGTTCAACACCATGTTTGTATTGAGGGATGGGGACTATAATTTAATACTTATGTAAACAACTAAGCAAGGAGTTTTTATTTTTATTTTTATTTATTATTTTAAAAAGTATTTTTAAAATTTAAAATTATTATATTGGGAATTGATCCTATGCATATGAATACATGGTGTGGTTCATTATAAACCAGCTCAATTTGACCATAAAATCATAATCTATCTCATCTCACACATTGTATTTAAAATTATTTATTTTAATAATATACTAATTTTCATTAATGTATATGCCCCATTTAAAAAGGTTATAAAATCAACGTAATATAACAGTTCGACTTAAATAATCATTTTAAAGTTATATTTTCAATCTAAACCATAAAACATAATTGTTATGTGGATAAATGATTATATAAAGTATTAATATATATATATATATAAATATTGTGCACTCCATTTACAATAGACTATACTATACTAGATCATATCTCTATTACGTTTATGTATATGTTATTTATTTATAATTTTAAAAAATTATGCGTATTACAGACTTTTATATATAATATTTGTATTATACTTTTTAAAAAATTTTAATACTTATACATTCACTTACAAAAGATGTTGTTTTTTACAAGATATAAGTTTTTAATGAAAATTATTTTTAATGACATGACAAAAGAATAACTATTAAATCTGATAAGTGGTTTAATTAGATTTTAAAATACATTTTAAAATGAAGATCAAGGATAAATATAAAGTTTTATGCTAACTCTAAGTATCGAATCATTATTCTCCATTACATACAAATGCGTTTAGATTTGTTACTTGAAAATTTTTAAATCTAAACCTTAAAAGCACACATATCCAGTGATTTAGCATTGACAATTTGGCGTTCATCATCTCTAATTTCTTACTCTTTAAGTGGTATTCAGTTAGGGAATATATCAGAGGGCACTACAAGAAAATTTAGGATATGTGGTTAATTTTTTGCGGCCAAAACTTTAAGTTGGCTTTATTTGATCAAATGTAACAAAAGATTTAGCTACAATTGATCAAATAAAGCCAAATCATACGTTGTTACAAATAAAAATTTTATTATTATTTGCAACCAACTTTTAATGGCTACTTTAAATGTATTTTTGGTTGTATTTAATGTAAAATATGACTTAATTAAAAATTAATTGTAGCCAAAAATATATTATATGTAGTAAAAAAGTTAGTGACATTAAGCGAAATTTGTTGTAGTGAGAGAGGAAATTAAAAAGAATTCCTAATATAAAAATTACTAAATATCAAATCCAATTTTATGATTACAACACGCGCAAGAACATATAGTAGAGATGATAGGGAAGGAATTGAACCACTGGAGGCACATGGAGTGTATAAATGTTTATATAAAAGCTTGGTAATTTTCAAGAAATTTTAAATCTTTTGTGATCTGGCATATATAATTTCTTCTACTCTTCTATTTACTTTTTTTTTTTTATGTAATACTCTTCTATTTACTAGCATAATAAGTAATTAATGTGATAGAGTTGAGACTGTCTAGAAATTAATTGAACTCAATCATTCTTCTTCGAGTAATAGGACTTCATGCTTTCTAATTCCTCCAGCAGCTGGAAGCATTCTCATTGTGAGGTCAGCCATTGATTGTCTTCCTCATTCAGCTGTTCTTGGAAGGTCTGTAATGGATCCTCATCATATACATAGGCCTCGGATACCTGTTGCCCAAGGTTTTCATTCATCCAATAACAATAATCTACTTCTGAAGTATCTGTAACTTGGCAGTCGATGAAATGGCTTGATTGCAATATGCTGCTGCTGGATGAATTCCCAGGTGTAGAAGGGAGAGCGGCATGTGCCGGGAAAGGATCTTGCACCAGCTGCGGATACTCCTCATTCATTGCAGTCAGGTAAACATTTCCTTCCATCGCTTGAGGAGCGTTAGATGGCACAACTTGGCCAAATTGAGCTGAAAATGGGCTTCGGACTGCATTAGCAACATTGCAATGCTCTGCTTGGTACGGTGCAAAAGAAAGATTGGCATCAGAGAACTCTATGCTGACTGTGTTTGTGTCATCTACATTGCTCGATTCGGAGACAAATAGGTCGTCATCGTCATCGGAATCTTCGCAAGATCTCCTTGAATTATACAGTTTACATAGGACTATCATCTTCTCATGCTGCAGAAAAAAGAACAAAGAGATTGTAGGAAAAATATTTAAAAAGAGTAATTAACAATATTGTCTAGGATGCTTGCAAAAATAGACAAAAACAGAAAAAATTATATTTTTTCTCACCGTCTGTTCCCCATCCAGTGCATATTCATGCATGATCCAATCAGTTTTTGTCTTTTTATCCTTATCATCACCCTCATAAAAAGTAAAGACCTTCTTCTTTCCGCCACAAAGGCTAGTTCTTTTCCAGTGACCACATTTGATTGAGCGTATTATCCGTTTATCGCTGTCACTCTTCTTCTTCAGTTCTGAGAAGAAATACGACTCGTTTGGACGGAAATACTTGAAATAGCCTAAGGAGCAACGTTTTTCATCCAGTATAGCTGTAATGAACACAAAACCAAAGAAACACTTGGTAGAAAGGAAAAAAAATTTCTAAGAAGAAGAAGGCGCTGCTGAAATTGTAAATAAAAGAAACTATCGAACAGCAATTGGTTTTGGGTAAAAATGCTTAGGTTCTTTTTATCGAGTTTCTTGAAATTTGCATGTATATGAACGTATATAAATGAATGTGGAGTGAGCTAATCCATGTTACAGCATACAGAGAACTTAGACATATCAATGTTTTAGCAGTTAGGACTCTATGGTCGAGGCGCAGGAGCCATCGATCGAAGTAAAACCTAGAGTTCCTAAACACTAAAACAAGTTCCACTTTTTTTCAATGATAGTTTCCAATATCATTGTTGTCTTGTTGCAACTGAATTGCTAAAAAGCTTTGTGATTACGTTGATGAAGAGGTGTTCAAGTGTGTTATTGGTAATGAGTCTGAAACAATCTAAACTTGAGGATGAGACATTATAGAGAATGAATGTGAAACATTTTGGTTGCATTTTTATGATATGTGATTTCATAATCGATTATTATCTTTTCGTGTTCTTTCTCTTTTTCCTTTTGGGTCAAGAGATTCTACACGAATCTTGTGTTCTAATCAGTATGACTGTGTACACTTATGACCTATATATTGATTACTTTGTGCTTGTAACCGTGACGAGCTTTACTAACAAGAAAAAAGTAAAGATGATCGGAATCATTGGTAAAATGAAACATTTTGGGGCCGAAATGAAACTATTGAGAGAAGAATACAAAATTATATTCTAGGAAAAAAATAAAACCCAGGCAAGAAAATTAAAAGAGCTTGTAAAGAAGCAGTAGCAGCTTACTCTTGAGATTGTTGGGGTGTTGATAGAGATCTATGAAAGGAATTATATTTAAAGGCCGTTGATCACCGTTGCAAAGCGGCTGCAGGAAATTTTCTATCAACTCCTCATCTTTTGGATCAAAAATGAAACCAGGAGGGAGATCATTTTGACCCATGGGTGTCGTTTTTTTTATGGATATACGGGAATTGAAGGAGGGAGGGAGGGAGGGAGGAGGGAGAAGGTAGAGAGAGTATGCATGCAGATTGCTTCCTTCCAAAGAACATCATTTATAGCCATAGGCCATCGTTTGAAGGTAAAATGCACTTTCCCAACCCATTTGGGTTTATGCAATTGGCAAAGATGGGTAAGTGCCTAGCTAGAAATGAAATGAGACGAGAAGGTATACGTGTTCTCAGGGTTTGTGTGCTACCGGTGTAAAATTAAGGAAAATGGAGAGAAGATGCACCTCTCCCATTTTATCTAGATTTGCGACGCAATTAGGATGGTTAATTAGCAACTTCATGCAAAACCTCAAATCAAATGAAAGAATCCGACAAATCAAGCACAGAATGCCCTGAACTAGCCTAGTCAATTTCATCGGAGCCTGCTCTTGGGTTTATTGACCCACCTTCTACTACTGACCTTGTAGACCACCCCATGCACTAGCCATATTGCTATGAGCTGTGGTAAGATGGACCCAGAACGCGATGGTAATCTTAATTCTGGCCGTGGATAAATGCCCTACATCTAGCTTAGCGACGTCCGTTGCCAAATTGACGTGATTGCATGCGTGCTATTGAAGGAAGCATCCCCTTACATTACCTTATAACTTCCATATATAAACTTTATTATATGCTTAGAAATATTCAAGTGCAGTTTCACTGTATCACAATTATGGTGTAGTTATCTTAAAGTAGACCCCTATGATCATAAATTATAATCCACTCTACCCATTATATTTAAAATTATATATTCTATTATCATACAAATTTTCATCCCAATTGGATATATGTATGGACTCCATCTGAAAATGGTACAAATTCAACATAATAAAATAGTTTAATGTAAATAACAACTTTAAAGTTATTTTTTCAACATGTAAACTATTTGCTATAAATTTATATATAGATAAATGATTGTATAAAGTATCACTACATTTAAGTAAATGTGAAGCTCATTTTAGGCCAAATGCACCGTTAATTATGGTGCACCTTCACTTCACGGGAAAAGTTCTCTTGTATGCCTCTAACGATTATTATCATATATGCTACTGGATTTTTTGTGCAATCATTAACAATTTGATGGGACAGTACTTCTATTCAACTAAAACTCCAACTTCCTCTTTAATTTGCTTTTTTTAGAAACATTTCACTATTTGAAGGGGCAAATCACAATTATGCCTACCAAAGCCCGACCCTCACGAAAAAATTTACCCCTCAAATTTAGATTTTTCTATCTCTAATATTGTAACATCCCACATCCGTTAGGATGAAGGAGGGAGTCTGGGCTATCAGTGAAGGTCGCTGGTAACTCTGTCGAGGCGCCTTTTGGGGTAAATTAAGGGTACCCAGAAGGACAAAACCGTGCGGGCTAAGGCCCAAAGTGAACGATACCTGCTATACCTGCGAAGACATTGGAGCCTCAAGGAGGTGGATGTAATATCTCATATCGGTTAGGATGAAGAAGAGCTATCGAGACGCCTTTTGGGGTACATTCAGGATACCTGGAAGGACAAAACCGTGCGGGCTATGGCCCAAAGCAGACAATACCTGCGACAGTTGGGCCAGGGCGTTGCAAATATCAAATGAAACTAAATATTGCTATACTTATTTTATATTCAATCACAAATTTTCTATCATAACATTCTAATAAAATTGTGAACGATTTTAAGTTATTTTTATATTTTAAATTTGATTATAAATATTTTAAGAAAGCACAACCTACTTAAAACTTTGATTGAAATGGTTTTTAGTATCATAATAAAACAGGACAAGTATATTAAAGTAAACTAAAAATGGGACAAGAATACTCAAAATTTAAGTAATAACGACAATGATCAAGTACTTCCCATATTTGTATGTGCGCGTCATGCACGGTCATACATTTTAAGGAAGCTATCCATTAAAATGCTAGAACAAAATGAAAGATAATGTAACTCATTAAGTCCAAAAAAAGGTCACACGGGGTGTAAGTTGTGGTAACTCATGCTTGCTCATTGTTGGCTGGTCTTGAGTTAGAATCTTCCTTCCCCTGTTTAGATAATGTGAGAGTTTTTTATTTGTTTTCTTCCTTTAGTGAAGGTATTTACAATTTCCTCCTTGTGTGGGATGTCATCGAAAATATACATGATAAAAAGCAAAGCAATTTCCAAATATACCCACGAATTTTGACCATAATTCCTTATATACCCATCAGTTTTCAAAAATTTCCCCCATGCCCATGCATTTTTTCCATTATTCCTTTCCTACCCAAGCCGTTGATCATAACTGCAATTGTCGTTAACATTCAGGTGAAATGACTCAATTGTCCTCCCAAGTTAGGGCTCCAATAGCGGTTTGCGTATGGCTCCGACTATCTTCTCTACTTGCTCGTTGATAGCGATTTACGTCGTTTTTCACTTCTCCAATAGATCTTGCATGTTTGGTTCATGTTATCAATGGTTGAACAAATTAGATTTCTCTAAATCAATGGGTCTGCACGTTGAATTTTTTCCTTTTTTGTTGCCAATTATTATTACTAGAGAAGCCATTTGGCGGCCGGTAGAAGAAGACTACTTAGTCGTTGACGTTTGAGAGGAAAGATGCCAGCAGTTGGGTGGTTTCATCCAATGACCGGTAGCTGGCCATGGGGCAGCCATGAATGCTTGAAACCATGATGATGGAGTGCTAGACTCTCATTCTCTGGCGTTGCAACCTACAACTATATGTACATGCAACCTAACCCATCGTTTTCTAGATCGATCACTGGCGACTATCATCTTCTGTGGCAGCAGGCTAAGCCTAATAGACAGTTTTTCACCTCTCCTGATCGGTCACTAGCAAACATCATCTTCTTCGACAATAGACGAAGCTAAATAAAAACATCCCCATCATTTCAACTTCAAAATGGTGAACCAAGAAAACCCACCCGCTACTATTATAAAAACTCACCTTCTAGGTGTAAGATATTTTTAATCTATCTGATTCTTAAGTTCAACTGTAACTACAACACCCATCATCATCTTCAACCCCAAATTAGCGGTTCTATTGACCATCCACAAGGTACTGGAGACAGGGTCATAGATAAACAACTTGATGCATTTCACGAATCATCCCTTCCTTTGGAAACAAACCTTCCAATGGTCATTTCAAAAGGCCAACATCGTTAAGAGAGGAATCATGGTCCGAGTCTTTAAAAAATTCAAATTCAGAGAAACACGAGGTGGAGGCCTGCTTAAATTTGGTTGCTTTGAGCTTTCTTAATTGAAAACAACCATGGCATCATGGAATGAACTCGCCCTGATGGATGGGTACCATGGTCATTTTGAAAATATTAAAAACAAAAAGTTCAAAAATTTAGAAACCATGAAGTAGCTGTTATATTGTGGGTATAGAATGAATTTTGGTAAAAATTTATAGGTATGAGAGAAATTTTTGAAAATATGTGGATATAAAAGGAATTATGGTTAAAAATTGTGGGTATATTTTTGGAAATTTTCCTAAAAAGTAACTAGATATATTTTTGCTAAATAAAATTTAAAATGTTTTTATCTTTAAAATCTCTATGTAGAATTGGAATTTAAAATATTTTTTGAATTTTGTGACATAAACTCAAATATCTTTAAAACTAGAAGTGAAAAATTTTGCAAAATATAAGAAGAAAATATTTGTAAAATTGTTTTTATTTTAAAATTAAAAATTGAAGCTATATAGATAAGAAAGATCAAAGAATACTAAATTTTGTTAAAAATTATTTAGAAAACTTTTAAACTTATTCATAATAACCTATAAAAACATGGACCAATTTAGAACAACCTGAGCTTTGATCGGTGCTCTCGTGTCTACATGGAAAGAAGGTTCAAGATCGATGGATCACTTCCTATCTTAGACTTCAAGAATAAGGATCATGAGTAAGTACCTAGACTAGGGTATTGCAATTTGCAACACACAAAGCACATGGTCATTAACTTAAAATTTGGAACATATTTAAATGCACTCAGGTGCACTTAGCCTCAATGCACCCCGCTGTATTTAACCCATTTTATTTTATTTTATTTGAATTTTTATATACAACTATTAATATAAGTCTATTTAATATGTGTATCAAAATTTACTACTTTTTTAAATTTGTAAATATTTTTTTAGACTTTTAAAAACAGATGCATTTTCGTTTCGTAACTCATAAATTACGGAAATGCCAATGATTTTAAAATTTTAAAAAAATATTTACAAATCTCCAAAAATAGTAAAAATTTGTATACATGTTAAATACGCTTAGATTAACTGTTGTATGAAAAATTTTAAAAATTTTGATATACATGCACCGAAGCTAAGTGCACTCGGGTGCACTAGATTACAACTCCCTAAAATATTAGTAAATAAGTTAATTATGTGGGTCAAACAAGTTGTAATCTAATCAAATCCATTGCATGGAAATTTTCACGCTATCCTTTCCTATTAAGTTTTCTTTTATGTAAAAAAAAACCTCCATTACTAAGAAAACAAGCTGTCTAACTGATCCGAAATAAGACTCGGGGGCAATCACACTATGTCAAACAAGAAACTGAAGCTTTTGACGCAAGGTCAGCAAGACGACGTGTGTTTAGTTCTATGCACTATATTCTGAAAATGTTAGCAAAATGTTTTAGTTTTACATTTTTTTTAGAATAATATTTTAATTTTATATTCATTCTCAAATGATATTAAATATTTAAACTTCTCTCAAAAAAATATTTAAACATATAAGTTTATAATAGATGTGATTTTTGACACCATAAATATATATCCGACAATAAAGATTATATTGATTTCAAAAAATAATAATAACGATTCTATATGGTTTAGATTTTTTTAAAAATATTTTTAAAATAAAAAATCGGAGGTTGCGTAGAAATTTTCATGAAATAGGTTGTACAAGATCGCTCCCAGAAAACGTGGTGGATCTTGATCGAGTTACATTTGTCAAAGGGGAAAGAACTTACCTTGCAAATTGCAATGAAGCAGGGCCGAAAGAGTCGAGCTTTAATCATCCAATATTCGATCGGCTGATAAACCCTAAAGGTTCGCTGGCCTTTGTAATTGTATAGCTGTTTCGTTACTCTTTTTTTCTTTTTTTTTGCTGTTTGCGTGCTTGTGGTTTTTCTTGGGCGAGAGTAGGTATGTCATTTAATGTATCGATGGTCTGGTGAGAATGCTTTATCCATGTTACAGTGGATAAAGAGACGAGGAAGAAAGGAAGGGGAATCGAGAAGAGAGTGCAGAGCAGAGAGAAAAGGTGGAGAGCTAGTCCTTCAGTCCTTCCAAAAGCCAAGAACAGAAATCACGCGAGAGAAGGAGGTGGATAAAATCGAGGTTCAATCACGGCCATGCCAGCGCAATAAACGTCTTCTCGTGGCTCCAAAAGAATCGAATGGCAGTCAATAATTACAGCTCGTGTTTCACATGTGCGCAGAGTGACAAGCAGTTGGGTTCCCCAATGGCGGGGCCACGCTTGAGCGCACTGTCGACAAGCTTTCGTTGCAAGGACGACGCTTGCGCGTGTGCTGTGGTTAGGGTGCAATTTGTGTCCGACAGGGAGGGTTGCAACGTGATTAGAGTACCCATAAGTACTCATAAAGTCAAGACCAGCGCAACAGCACAGTAGTACTCATTTGGATTTAATACCCGTTGGTTCAGGGTTCAGCCCTGAGATTGTGAAATTTGTCCAGGGTCATGAACCGTGTGGCTGCCTTGAAAAAAAAGCACTCATAACTAAACCCTAATTTGGGTAGCGTAAAATAAATAAGATCAGTCATAGGTACCAGTAAGGTACAAATAATTATTCGTCTCATCAAATAAGGTATGAATAAAATAGATAGTTTGGTACGTGGAATCGATCTACATAGATACTCATATGGGTAATTAATTACGTATATAATATATTATATAGTATAAGTTATGTTTTTTATATGACATCTTGTGCATATATACATTTTAACAAATTCAAATTTAAATACGTTTTGTGCCCTTCGAGATTATGGATTGTGAAATAAAAAACTAGTTCGATTTCTTATATATATGTCATTGGCTACCTAAAGCTTTTTATAAATAAGTTTGTAAATTGTGAGTGTATCATATTAATAATTTTAATCATCGGATTGTTACAATGTACAATTTATATTTTTATATAATAACGCAAACACTATGATTTTAAAATGTAAATGAGTTTTTCTTTATATTTTTTAAAGTAACATAGAAATATTTTTAAAAATATTGTATTTAAGTATTAAATTAGGTGGTTTGGAATTGACACCAGAACTAATCTTATAAAATACCAGTCCAGAAAAATGATCCTAGCTCGTGTATTTAATGCAATTTTCTAAGATCAATCACACATTTATGACAAAATTAATTATTATAATTTCATAAATAGAAAAATTCAAAATCCACTTTCACTAGTTATGTTCCCATTATTACATTTAATGCACAATAAAATAAACTACATATCTATTATTTACAATACATGCCTTAAACAATTTTAAACAAAATAAAATAACTGTTATTAAAATCTTCATGTATTCTAAAACTCTAGTATCCCACTTGATTTGGTCCACCTATAAAAATAATGGGTTAGTCCCAACATGACTAGTAAGCAGAACATTATTTGAAAATGGATAATGGTCCAATTTAAAACCTTATTAAATGATGAAAATAATCATTTAATTTAAGAACTTTAAAAATTAGGCCTCAAATGCAAAATCAAACCATTGCATTGAGTCTAAAAACTTCAAAAACATAGAGACGAACTATTTTATCATTCAAATCGGGGTTAGAATGGACAAATTATAACAAAATGGAATGAACGGCCCACATTAAGCCACATCATCACAGTCTTTACTGTAGATGGGCCCCACCAGGGCCTCTCTTACTTAGCACTTATTGTTGTAATGGGCTACACGTCAATTTCTAAAAAAAATACCTAGACATTAGAAGCATCAAAAATCATTAAATGTATTAAAAAGTACAAAAGCAACGAAAAAAATTTCGTTACAATAAAGAATTCCATGTTGTTAATCATAAGCTTACTTTAAGAAAAATTAATTGGTTTTGATAATTAATAAACCATTGAAATATCATTAAAAAGAATCTAATGAATTTGCGTAAGTGTACGTAGATATTTTATCTCTAATTATATGTATGAAGATGAAAATGTGAAATAATTTAAGTTTCAAGAGTTCAAGTCCTTATGTTGCAAGTTCAACAAAGTGAAGTCTAAACCCAAGTCGACTTTACCCATCCCAAGTCGACTCCATTTGCAACTTCACCCTATTACAATCAAAAATTCAAATGTTAGAGCATTAAACGCACGCCAACCTCTATTCAAACGGCCAGATCTTCTTTTTCTCTATAAATATCATTGAAGTATGAACGTGAAGGAGGTTGAGAAACACTAGATGAGCTTACACTTTCAAATATTCAAGATTGTTGACATCATTTGAATAAATATTGAAGCTTCAAGTGCTATTACTTCAAGTGAGCTTACAAGATCATCTTTTTTACATAACAAGGAGCTTCCGGAGCTGATTGATTACACGTTGTAAAAAGTGTAAATTCTCTTGTCTATTTTGTTTTGTGTTGTTTCCTTAGATTAGTGTTGGAGACCGAAATTAAGAAGAAGCAAAACAGGAGGTTGGTTTGAGTTTGTCTCACTAACGGGTTTTGGTTGATTGATTTGAGTTTGTCTTACCGATGGATTATACTTGGTTGGTTGGAGTGGATTGTTGGTCCCGAGTTAATGACAATTATCCAAGAGGGGAGGGGTGAATTGGGTATTTAAAAATTTACAACTTAAACAGAAACTTTACCCCGGATTAATCTAGTCCCCTTTATGAAAAAACAGAATGGAAAGCAATATAATGTAGAGAGCAGAAATATAAATCAATACACAAGATTTTATAGTGGTTCGGGCAACCTCCCTGCTCCACTCTTCCAAGCTCACACCCCTTGTGACTTGGGTTCCACTATTGTATTTCACAAATACAACTAGAGTCTCCACTCTCTTCTAGATTCTAGCTCTAGGGGGCATATACAACCACAGCACAAGTAGGTGATGAGTTCCACTCCAATCACACACTACTTTGCTTACACTTGATCTTAGTTACTCAAACTAAATCAAGTTCAATACAACAGGAAATAACAAAAGAAAGTTTCTACATATTACTGTTGTGTAGACGCAGATTTGGCGTAGAGAAGAACTTGTAGTGAAGGCTTAGAGATTCAGCAAGTAGCTCTTGGCAGTTTGAAGCAAAGTTTTTCTTCTAAATGTTGGCTTGATCACTTAATGCTCTTGAAGGTAGGAGTTATGCACACTTAATGATTTTCAGCTCCCTTCCTCGTTCATATTGAATGCCTTTTATAATTGTGGAGGGAATCCGAACGTTTGGAGGTAGGTGGCGCGCATTTAATGCGCCAACGTTCGAAAATTTTTCGACCGTCGCGACCCAAGTCGCAGGTGGAGTCGACTTCGGGTGAGACTTCGCCCAAGTCGCAGATGGAGTCGACTTCGGGTGCGACTTCGCCTGTTCGCAACAACTCCAAGTTCCAGTCTGGGTCGACTTGGTCCTCAACTTGACCCAAGTCGAAGGTGGAGTCGACTTCGGGTGCGACTTCACCTCGGCAGCTTGCTTGATGAACTTAAACTCCTTGGAATGTCTTGCTTGCTTGAATCTTTTTCATGTTTGGTTGTTCTTCCTTTGATTATACTTAAGATTCTTTAATTTTTCTGTCTTAAAGCACATTTTACTCCATGTCTTGAGTCTTGTGTCTTTGAGTGTTGGAATGCATAAGAGAGGTCCAAATGCATGATCTAGATTCTCCATGAGAAATATGCAGCTTTGCTTTGGTCTTTCACTTGATCCTTATTTGATCTTCATATTCTTTTGAATCTCTTCAATCTATCATTGAGTTATCTTGATCTGCATGAAGTCGAAGTCAGAGTCGACTTGATCTGCGACTTCGCCCAAGTCGCATGCGGAGTCAACTTGGGATGCGACTTCGGTAGTTCTCGTTCTCGATTTCAACTCTGAAAGGAAATGACGTTTCAAAGTCGATGCTGGAGTCGACTTGGTCTGCGAATTCAGCCAAGTCACATGCGGAGTCGACTTCGTTTGCGACTTCGGCATCTGTGCTTCTCAATTTCAACTCTGGACGAAAACGGCGTCTTGAAGTCGCTGCTGGAGTCGACTTGGGGATCGACTTGGCCTAAGTCGATGCCTGAGTCGACTTGGAAATCGACTTGACTTGCCATGCTTCATATTCTTCAAATTTATAACCTTTAATCATTTCCACAAACATGTTAGTAACCAAGACTTACTCAAATTGATTTGTTAATCATCAAAACATAGACTTAGCTTATTTTCCACATATTTCCAACAGATTTTACCAACAAGTGATTCTTATATATGCCCTCTTAGATTGTATTGAATATATAATAGTGGAACCCGAGACACAACAAGTGTGTGCTTGGAAGAGTGGAGTAGGAAAAGTTGTCCGAACCACTATATATTGTTGTCTATTCTGTAGCGCCCCCACCTCTGACATCTTTATACTTTGAGTTTGTCGTAAGATTTCATGTCAGGAATTTTTTGAAAAGTGGTGAAGTCCATAACTTAACTTACATTTATACACCAAATAAGAATAAAAGTGGACAAAATTTTATTTTTTGTATATATTTATAAAAATTTCTGCACCATCCCGTCTGTAACTAGGACGTTTTCTAAATACAAACATTCACCATATAATTATTTACATCAAGAAATAACCTATATTACTTCATCATAACCACAAACACCCTATTTTCTTTACAAATTTATCATGATCACACCATAACTCCTATACTCCAATATTTTTCATCATACACAATACATATATTCATACAATTCACACAATGTAAAAGAAGTAATACTACAAATATCTTTCACACCATATACACAAAATATATATATATAGGTCATACACACATC
Source organism: Annona cherimola (assembly GCA_030490835.1). Classification (NCBI taxonomy): domain Eukaryota; kingdom Viridiplantae; phylum Streptophyta; class Magnoliopsida; order Magnoliales; family Annonaceae; genus Annona; species Annona cherimola. The sequence continues at coordinate 4,942,829 of CM059977.1, read as the reverse complement.
TCATAAATCAAAAGAAAATCTAGCACTTATAAAATTAATCTTATTACAAAACACACTCAAACATACATAAGAGTCTCATATGACTCTTCACCTCACTGCCCTTCTACCTAGTGAAGTCTCCATAGCTGTTGAAACCAGAATATTCTGCAACTGTTTAATAAAATCGGTGAGTTCAAAGAACCCAATAAGTAAGCTTTATTTAAAGGGAAAAACCATGAAAACCTTCATAAAACATCATATATTCATGAGGATGAAATGCAATCACAACATGCATTATTCAATAACATAATTTCCTCTTTGGCAGGTGACACTTATCAAGTGATCACCCACACCCATACGTCGGATGCACCAACTAGGCAATGTCAAGGATGGACAACCTGTCCAATTACAACCTTGGCGAAACGTTACATTCATTTCCATGCATGAATTATATTCACACAAATGGTCAAGTTCATTTATGTCATAAAAAGGAGTTTGCTCGGCTAATCATAAAGAAAAGGTTCGTTTCCAAAAATCAAGTTCAAAAGCCTGCTTTAACAATATAAATATATATACAAAAATAAAGGAAAATAGGGTAATGGTCATTCCCAAAGATTTTTTAGGGTGTGTTTGTTTGGGGCCAAAACTTGTCAATTAAAACTTTTCAACACAAAACTTTTCACTCTTCATAACTACTCTATTTTTTAATTATTTTTTCACATTTTTCTATACAAACTACCCTACTTTTCAATCATTTCTACACAACTACCCATTCAACTAACCTATCTATTTTAACTTTATTCTCTTTACTCCTCATCATTCCCCCTATTATATCACATCATTTTCTATCAATTTGACAACTTCTACCTCTAAAACTTTTCATCAAAAGTTTTACCTCCAACCAAACACACCCTTAATGTTTGTATAAAATTTAATTAGAGTACCCGCGAAAAATGACTTGATTTGCAGATATTTCTAAGGAAACACATAAAAGCGTAACATGAATATTTATGACAAACATCCTTTTTTAAAATAAGTAACAAAATAGAAATTTTATCATAGTAATTCATCGAATTTGAAAAACTTGCTTACCTTAGAATCTAAAGATGTGTCTTGCACTTTCTCTTTTCTTTTTTCGATCAAAATTAACGATTTTGGCTAAGCATTCGCTTAAATCACAATGTATTGCATTCTAATTTTTAATGTTTAAGAATGCATTGGTTTGAAAGATAATTTTTAGCTTTTTTTTTCAAAGAGAGTTCCTGAGACTCTTTTGATGAGGAAAACATTCTCATTTAAACTTCCATTTTAATGATATACTATTTATTTTGCCTCGAAGAGTATATAGACCATTTAAGGGCATTTACTCCCTTGTATTTTATTATTTTTTTCATTCATTAAATGTCCACTTAAGATATATATTAGGCATATTAAAATCTATCTAATCATTCTTATACTGTATGAATTGGCTACCTATCAATTTTACATAAATTTCTGACACCCGTACTCTACCTACAACTTAGCATAATACCTCCATAATTTTTTTTTTATTTTCAACACTCCAAAAATCTTAAAATTTGTCCATAAATAATATATAAGTTAAATACTCAAAAAGTTCCATGTTTAACCCACGTTTTTGGGGCTGCCCAATTTCCACGGGTTATGAAAAAATCTAATTTTTCTCCTTTTTACCTTAAATTTACCATATTAATCTATAACTAATACATCCTAATAGCGTTTGCAACTATTATATCATGATTTGGAATAAGAAAATTTGGATACACCACTCTTGAATTTTTGATTTCACACTTACATTGATTTTAGCCTTCCATTTTCAGGATTTGGGTTCTAAATATCCTCTTATTCACGAATTTATCAAAATTCTCATAATTTTTCATCTATTTTTGGAGGTAAAAATTAAAATCCTATCTATTTCAACTCTTGAATCCCTAAGTAATCAAATTTATTACTCAAATTGGTGTAATTTACTTCCATACATGTTTATCTAAGGTATTTTAGCAAAATCCCTATATTTATATGTTGGGCGAAATTTGAAAAAAACCAACAAAAAAACTATTTCTTCTTTACCTCCAGTGACCCAGCAGCGGCTGCGTGGACGACGGCGTGGGCAGTGGCGACGGCGAGTTTCCTCTCCTCTCTTCCCTCTCATTCTTCTTCTTTCACCTCCTCTCTCTTTCTTCTTCTTCTTCTTCTGTCTTTCTCTTCCGTTTTTCTTCTTTCCTGTTTGAACGCTCGTTTGAACCCTCTCTTACACCCCTCTTAATTAATTCAGTGCTCTGCATGTGCACCAAAAATGTACACATGTAGCAGCATATATATTTTTAGAATGGGTCGGGCCTTACACTTGTGTAGTTGATTGCTTGCATTTTATATTTTATTTGAACCCTCTCATTCTGTCTCTTAACACATTTTATCAAGGGATTAAACTCACTGGGGATTAAGTTTCAAATTTACCAAAGAATTTTTTGAGAACTTAATTCACCCCTCCCTTCTTGGATTTTGCCATAAACTCAGGACCAACACATGCATGCCGAAATTCCTTTCCTGGACAAATTCTCCCCAAACGAGTTATCTTTGATGTCCAACAAACTTGGATTATGCTTTGGTCTTTATATATTATTCTAGGGATTGTTTCCACAACTGGTATTATACATAGACAGTACTATATATGCAAAAATTAACCCACATCATTAATATAATTTCAATATCCATATATATTTATTGCATAATAATTTACATCATCGCATTTATAAAAATAAAATGCATAATAAAATGTTACAATCTCAATGCATATAATTTTAGGCATAAAGTTCAGACATGTTTATTTGGATAATTTTACATCCTAAAAACTTAGAATTATAAAATTTAATTATGTCAAATATAGCCTAAAAATTATAATATATAATACACATCATGTCATGCCCATGTACTCAGAAAAATTGTCGCACTTAAACAATTTAATTAATAAAAAAATTCCATAAGATATGGTTAGCTCATAATAATTTATCAACTAACTCAACTCAATTAAATAATTAAAGCTAAGAAAATATATATTTAAAAAAGAATTTTTTGACAAAAACCTCAAATAAAACATCCAAACCATCACAAGACATTCATGCCCATAACAAATAAATATTCATGAACATCCATGAGCATCCAATAAAAGCAGAAAAATTCCTAGTTTCCTTTTAAGCAATTTTCTAAATCTCCAACTTGCGCTCTATAAAATCTTAATGTCCCTTTTCACTTTTAATCTACATCCGAAATAATAATAATATCTTTAAATAATATTCTAAAATTTATTTACTTAATTCCATCCTCAAATACTCTCATTTTCCAAATTTTAAAATTCCAAATACCCATTTGGAGATACTCGTTTTCATATTATCTCAAATTTTCTAACATCATTGTTGTCTTTCGTAATCGAATATCATTCTAAAATTATTCATCTAGGTTTTAAGCTCATTTTTCATCTCCATGGAAAAATTTCCACTTTTGTACCTTGCTAGGTGTTGGAATTTCTAATCCTAATATCTTAAATTTATATTACATTTCTTCCGTACCATCACAATATATATTAAATAATGTGGTAAATGAGATAAACAAAGAAAAATTGAAAAGAATTTTCTTACCTTAGTTTCTGTCCACTTTTCCAAATCTTCCAACTTCAAATCCATGACAAAATCGAAATCTACTGCGCCGGAGAATCCTCTTCCTCCTCTCTCTCTCCTCAGTTTTTTTTTTTTTTTTTTTTTTGCCCGTAACTCTGTGGCTTTTCTTCCTTTGCTTCGGTTTGTCATTTTTCTTTTTGTCTCTTTTTCGTTTTTTTAAGCTACCGGACAACCAAGGCATATGAAACGTTACTTTGCAATATTCATAAACAAGTCCCTCTACTAATATAATTTATAATCAAATACTTTATGCATAATTATATTTAGGATTTTACAAAAGCATCCTGCAACTGAGAGTTAATAGCTGGACGTAGCAACTTTAATTTATTCAGCTCTATCATCAAACAAGAAATAGCTTCGGTTTGTCAGTTAATAGCTGGAAGTTGAGTTGGGTGGCGTGGATGGATATGTGCAAACCTAAGAGGGCTGGAGGGATGGGTTTTAGGGATTTTCATAAGTTTAACCTCGCCCTACTGGCTAAGCAGGTGTGGCGGCTTGTTTCCCACGAATCGACCTTATGCCACAAAATCCTCAAGTCCAGATACTTTCCCAATTCAGACATATGGTCATGCAGGGTGAGGCCGTCTGATTCTTACACTTGGAGGAGCGTTTTGAAGGCCAGGGACTTAATCCAAGCGGGGTGCAAATGGCGCATTGGCAACGGTCAACGGGTAAGGGTCTTCTCCGATTTGTGGCTAGATGATGTGGTGCGGAAGGCGGGGCCCCTCCCGGCCTCAATTCCAGAGGACGTTACGGCAGATCATTTCTTCGACCGTGCAACTAATCGTTGGCATCCCGATCGGGTGGTGGCTGCTATGGGGGTGGCGAGGTGGCCTGAAGTTGCTATGATCCCAATCCCCGTGGATCCGGTTGCAGACAATGTGTTCTGGAAACATGAGCCCAATGGTAACTATACTGTTAAGTCGGCATATAGGCTTTTGTGTGCGGATGGTGATACTCGGGCCACCGGTGCTTCTTTCAAAGCGGTATGGCGACTTCATCTCCCACCAAAAGTAGCCATTTTCGGCTGGAGACTTTTGATGGATGTGCTCCCTACGCTACTTAACTTATGTCATAGAGGTGTGGCTGCGGACCCTGTCTGCCTTTTTTGCAAATCGGATATTGAAGATGCGAATCATCTGTTCCTGGGTTGTGGTGCGACGATGGGGGTTTGCAGAACCGCCGCTAGACTCTCCTCCTCTGTGGCTACTGTGCAGGAGGCTTTTGACGTGCTGGTTAGGGAAAACCGTCTCGACGATCTCACTCTATTTATTCTTTGCTGTTGGAGAGTCTGGTTTCTACGTAACGTTTTCAATGAGGAGGGATCCCGCCCTAACTTCCTGGACTCGTTGACTTGGTGTGTGGAATTTCGTTATCATCATGGGGCGGCCAAAGCGCTTCTTCCGTCTGGGTTGCTGGATAGATCATTGGTGCCCCGCTGGGTTAGGCCGCCACCGGGGTATGTGAAGATCAATGTTGATGCTAGGTGTAGGAGGGAGATGAACGTGTTTGGCTGTGCTGCTGTCATCAGAGACTCGGGGGGCTCGTTTATTGCGGCGTGCGGGTGGAAGCGCAGAGCGTGCAGGGATCCACTCTTCATGGAAGCTACTGCCTTCCTCTTGGGACTAAAGTGGGCTCTCCAACTAAATCTCAAACATGTCCTCTTTGAGACTGACTCCCTCAACCTTTGCAGTTTTTTGGCTAATCCGCATCACATTTCATCTCCCGTGGGCTTTGTTGTTGATGAGGCTAGATCGATTATACTTGCTAATGTTTTTTATTCGGTCCATCATGTATTGCGGCAAGGTAATGTTGTTGCGCACTCTTTAGCCGATTTGGTGTCCGTTTCGGCGTCTGACCACCAGCTTTGGTGGGGTAACCCCCCCAAGCCATTTTTTGGAATATCTGTACAGATACTTTTTTGGCAATCAATTGCTTGGATTACTCCATTCATAACCCCTTCCACATTGAAAGGGGTTAGGGATTGAGTATACCCATTTTATCAAAAAAAAAAAAAAAAGAGCCCAAGAACAGAAATCATGCCAGAGAAGAAGGTGTAGAAAATCGAGTTTCAATGAGGGCCAAGCCAGCCCAATAAAAAAATGTCTTCTCATGAGAGTGACTCCAAAAGAATCCAATGACAGTCAATAATTACAGCTCTTGTTTCATTTTCATTTACAGTCATGTGCGCAGAATGACAAGCAACTGAAGCAAATGACAAGGAAATATTTTAAATTTATTTTTTTTACTAGAACTTTTACATCGTACCCAATTGAAACTACACTAACCTACGTGTAAACAAGCAAAGGTAAATAGCAAATGATTCATTCCGCGGAGTATTTGAATTCATAAACATGTGAAGACGATGTTTCTAGTATTCGTTAGCACTTAAAGTTTTTTAAAATAAAACTTTTCATTCTCAACAGTTATATGTTTTTAAATTATTTCTTCATTTTTTCTCACATAATTATTCTGTTTTTTCTCATAAAAAACTATTCTGTTTTTTAATTATTTCTACATAACTACTCATATATCTAACATATCTATTTCGACTTTGTGATCTTTAATCTTTAATCTTTAATCTTTAATCTTTAATCTTTAATCTTTGTAATTATCCTTATTATATCACATCATCTACTCACCTTTCAAAAAAAACCCTTTCGAATTTTGTCGTTGTCCAAATGCACCAATAAAAATTTTGCTCCGAGTGCCGAACGTATTCACATGACGATTATATATGTAGTCCTAGGGACGCCAGTAGAAGACATTCTCAAACCATCAACAGTGGTAACGGATAAGAAGAGACCAGAGCGCCCAAGTAGAAGGTTATGACAATTAAATAGGAAAATTCTCAAACATTTATATGAATAAAAAGGGCAAAAAAATTAAATAGGAAAGTAGAAGATGATGACATATCGAAAAGTGTATACACTGACAAGAGTCGGCCGCAGAAAAGCATCCCGAGAGGGCATAAATTAAAATGTCATGACCTTTTCTTACATATTAACTAATAATTAATTAAGCAAAGTCGCTAATTCTATTGTCCTAAGGATGCAAAAAGGTCACAACAAATTTTACTCCATGTAGCCAATTTTTTAGCTTCATGTAATGTGTATTTGGTTTCATTAGATATTTTTTTAGCTGTAATTAAATATTTAGTTAGAAATAATTAACTACTTTTGAGTGGTGGTATTTTCTTAAAAATGCAATTAATTTTTATATCAAATATAATAAAAAGTAGCATTTAATATATAAATGAATGATCTTGTTAGCCTAGGCTATACGAGTATCAAAAATTCATTTAAAACATTTTCTTTTTGTTTTTTTCTTCATATACTTTTTGGAGAAGTGGACTCATATAACTTCTTCAAATTTTAAGATTTTGATCTTTGATGGAAAATTTAATCCATTCATTGTATTTAACGTTATTTTTTTATCTAGAAAATCAAGTTTTATCCCAATCAAATATGTTTATAGGTCACATTTGTTAGAAAATATATATCTTCATGTATAAATTACGAAAAATGTTAAAATATCAATTGTTCAGAAAACTTAATGTATAAATCAAGTTTTACCATTTTTGGATATGCATATTTTTTTTAGATTTTTAAACATCTATGTATATATATGTATTTAAAATACACAGATATTTAAAAATCATAAAAAATATACACACATATTCAAAGTGTCAAAACTTAATTTATATATTAAATATACTTAGATAAACAAGTATACGAAGAAAGAGCAAAAAAATGTTTTAAATAGTTTTTTTGATAGAATTATAAATAAGTTTTTTAAAATAGGTTAAATGAGTCATTTGCTTAGCCCCGATTAATAGGATCACTTCTCTAATATATATATATATATATATATATATATATATATATCAAATTTTGGCTACAAATAGTAATTAAATTTTTGTTGTTTCGATCAAATGTAGTCATATATTTTATGACATTTGATCAATATTAGCTACAAAAAGTTAGCCGCATATATTACTAATGTAACTACAATAACGATGCCTTGAGTGCCAGTATTGGGTTAAAGGCATTCGATCTGCTGCACAAATTGGGTGATCAAAATTAATATTACATGCCTTGCTACGAATTAATTAGTTGGCTTCCCTACATCAATTAATCTCAAAGGATCCTATGAGCTCAAAATGGAAATTAAGATTCCGCGCAACCATTTCCGGCAACCCCACAAAGAATTAAATATAAGTATGATTAATTATTAGTTAGAAAGAAAAGACGCTAGGAATTATAATCCAACGGGGTTTGAGCGTGTCATTTGAAAAATTGGAAATTTGCAGTGGGTTGAAGCCGGATTGAATTGGTTCACCCAACGGGTCGACTCGCATGCTACGGTAGGGTTAAGGCTGACTTGGCTGAGTTAATAAATGACCATGTCAATCCAAGTTATTTGCATGGTGCATTCGGCTGGGACTTGGATGGGATTTGTGTCTGCAGGAGCAAGGAAACCTTTTCGATTTTGTGGCCAAATTACATAGAAAATGCAAGTAAATTTCTCCAAAAACTCCAGTCTTCTTCTTCTTCTTCTTTTTTTTTTTTTCAAAAAAAAATTGTACTTCTTTTTTACGGGAAAAAATATTCCTAATCGGTCTGTCTTCCACCGCAAATTTAGCATGCTCTAATTTTTTTCTCATATATGGCCAGCGTGAATCAATCTTTCTCTTCTCCTTCTCGATTGCCGCCTGGTTTTCGTTTCGTTCCGAAAGACGAGGAACTGATAATGATACTCTTTACATTTTTGATTGATCCTGGACTAGTCGACATAGATATACCTGAGTTTGATGACTTCTATCGGCATCCTAAGAATCTTGCATGTAAGAGCTCTCTCTCTCTCTCTCCCTCTCTCTCTCTCTCTCTCTCTCTGTGAACATGATGGACTACTCAATTTCCCTTTTGGGTTTGTTTTGATCTCAGCACATGATTTGCCTCTCAATTTCCCTTTGGGTTTGTTTTGATCCCCTTCACTGATAACCAACAAATTCACTTTTTCTTTCTGAAATTCTTCGTTCTCATTACAGTACTATCTTGGTAGGGAACTCCAGAATTATTTCCATCTTTGACTTGGCTTTGAAGGTACAATGATTATCTCCTTGCATGATGGGAGCTAGAAGAGAAGGGCTTTTGGTCGGCCATCAAATCACCGCCCGTGAAAATCTTGCCTGTCTACTCCGCCTGAGATGGAGTCATGGGCCATGAGCTTTTACCCAATCGTTTGTAAATAATATTTATGCCATGTTTTTCCCGCTGCGCTAGATTTGAGTAATTGAACGATGCTAATATATGTTCCACTAGACAAGATTAATTACTCTGAACAGGACTTGCTATCGTAGTCGATTTCAGAACATTCCTTTTGTTTCTCTTTTTGATTTTAATGAGCTCAATATTCTAGTATAAGAATTTCGGTTTTTTGAAAAAGAAATGAAGTGTGCTTGTTTATTATAGTAGACATCCCCCTGGTCGCATGTGCCCGCAGAAATTATGGTAGGCATCCTCTTTGCCAAATGGACAGTTACAGGGATTATGGAAACGCACTTATTTCTGTTCAATCACAGCTTATCTTCCACTCTGGTTTGGTCTTGTTTTGTTGTGTGTGTGTGTGCGTGTTTTTAGCAAAAAACCTGAAACTAAACAGACGCATTTGACTTTTTTCCACAGCGGATGCTCCTAATTTGCCAATACCTTCAAAAGGTCTTAAATATTTATTTTTTAAAAATTCTTTGAACTGCTTTCTCAGTATTTTAGGCATGCTGTTTAATTCCTTTGCTGTGAGGAACACTGTCTCACTATTCACGTTTATAGATAGCATATACTAATTAAGTACCTTGTTTTGCAGACAAATTCGAGCATGGAATTGGGAGCGAGTGCTATTTCTTTTGCAATATAGATTTTAAGAACAGCGCCGGCTCCCGCAGAAATCTCGAGGTAGGCGATGTGGGGTATTGGAAAGCCACCAGCAAGGATCAAGAAATTCTATTTGGCAAGGATGGGATAGGGGTTAAGAAAACATTTGCTTTTCATGAGGGGAAGCAACGAAAATCTAAGCCAACCGGTTGGATTTTACATGAGTATCGGTTGGCTAAGGCTTCTCCCATCGCTGATCGCGTGGCAAGCAACAATCGGAGCAGGGTGAGAATCTTTTAAAAAATTTACGTAGTCAGCGTCTTATGAATTATATATGCACAACTCAGTCAAAGCATCCGAAATGATAAGATATTTGTTCCTGATCCCAATCAATTTTTTCTTTAAATCCATAAATCACATGATCCAAGTCTTTAATTAGCTATAGGGCTTTATCGCTATGTCGTAAACATGTAAAATCACTACAAATAATACAATTTTTTTTTTATTTTAGCAATAAATTTTGCAAAATTCTGTTACAAATTTTGTCACAATTGAACTGTCAAATTTCACCTTGGAGAACAAAATTTTCCATTTTTTTCCATGTTGCCATTCTTATTTTATTAGACAACAAAAATTGCAACAATTTATTACTAAAAGGGAAATGTGACGCAACGGTGGTAACAAAATTTGTTTTCATTTTTGGTTTTTGAAATAAAATTTCTTGTAGTAAAAGTTCATATATGCAAAATTCGTGTCATATGTAATAAAAAGATTGGCTGCGTTTATTGGCATTTGTCGTAAACATTAAGGAGAAGTTTAAGTTGAGTACGCTAATGCACTCTGTGTAAGTTGGAATTCATTAGCATGCATATGCACAGTGGTTAGACCTTTGGAGAAGTTCACATTGACTGAGTGCATTGAGTGATTAATCTAAAATAACTAAATTGTGAGGCATATATGCTTTCCATAGTTAGAATTCATTAGTTATATGTTATTAAGTTTTTACCTCGTAGGCTATAATTTTTTTACTGTTACATCTTCGATATTTCTTGTTTGATGATAGAACTAAATAAAGTTGCTAGGCCCACAGCTATTAACTCTCAGTTGCAGGATGCTTTTTTCAAATCCAAGCACTCAATTGATATATATTGATTTTCTCACTTGGTATATGCGTCACATCTCATCCTCCTTTCATTCTTACAAGTTTTAGCAAGAATTAATCAAATATTTATTTTCTTACTCATGCTAGCGTACCTTTTTTTGCCCTTGTTTCTCTTGATCAGATGGTTCTTTGTCGATTGCGTTGGAATGCTCCGCCAACCGCCGGTGACATGGTTGCCCCTCATGGCTCTTGAAGATGACCTCAGCTCAAAAGAGAATGACCGGTTTAATTTCATTAGGAGTAGATATATATGAAGTGGCCAGCCACCAATTTCCACTGATGATATGATTAGTGCTCTTAATATATACCCCACCATGCATACAGACACCTTAGTTATTCAATGAGACAATCGATCTTTGATGATTAACTTTTTTCAAGACAACTTACGTCAATAAGCTATAAATTTTAAGTGGTAAAAGTAGGCCTGTTTCAAAGCATGCAAGTCTATATTCTGCTTCCAAAGACAGGTTTTTCGATTCCAAAAACAGCCTTTTCAATTTATAAAATAATTTTTATCTTTAACTGCAACTTTTTCATTTCTAACGTACATTATTATATTCTTATCTTAGATACAAATTACATTTAAGGATCTCGTATCCTTTAAAACACCTTCCACAATCCAAATTTAACAATGGGATGGACAAAATTAAGGAATGAGATGGAAAGGTAAGGAAAAGGAAAGGAAATAATATTATATTATTAATAAGAGTTTTTTTAGAGGATTCCTTTTCATTGTCATCCTACGTATGAAGATATAAATTAGTTGTTTTCTTTTTTGAGAATGAAGATGTAAATTAGTTAATTAAGAAGAAAGTACGGTGACGTCTATGCTTGCTAGGAATGATGAATGGAATTGGATTTTGATAAGTAACTGGAAATGAGATATTATATTGGAAATAAAAATACATTAATGAATTAGAAAAAATATTATTATTAAATATTAAAAATAAAAAATTATACAAAGAATATGAAAAGAAATATTAAAAATAAAAGAAATTTTCTTTAGAAGGGAAAATAAAACTCATTCCATCAAAAGTGCTGGTATTGAACATGCACCATATATTCCACAATAGCTAGGGGTCCATACTGTTGACCCTATTTAAATACTCTAAAATTTAAAGGGTGGGTTTCAAATAAAAAAAATTTAGTGTAAATAAGGTAGGGTAGGTTCTAAGCTTTGGGTACCTGGAACCAATATGAATGATTAATACATATATTCAATATTTGTTTTATTAATATATTATAATTTGAAGATACAAACTATGTAATTTAAAATATAGAAGCTTATTTAATTTATTTATTATTAGCATATCTAATAAATGCATTTTAAACTATATCATTATCTTATTAATTATAAGTAAAATTTATATTAGGATTATAATTTTTAAATATAATATGAAGAATAATGTAAAGAATAAATTTGGAACCAAAATCAGAGCCAAACCAATCTTAAAAAATTGGGTAGGATACATTTAGAATCCATACGATTTAAAATAGGGTAGGGTATAAATTTTTGAAAATAGAATAAGAATAAATTTGACTTCGAACTAGACTATCAATAGGGGCAAAACCTGGGTTGGTTCGGTTTGGACTGTGGTCTATCCTACTTATATCTTATTTGCAAAAAGTCTACCCTACCTCACTCATTTGTAGGTTTGACTCTTAAAGCACCCTACCGTACCTATTACCTATAAGATTAGTTCTAGTTTTAATTCCAAATCAGCTCATTTAATACTTAAATACAATATTTTTAAAAAATATTTCTATGTCACTTTAAATAATATAAAGGAAAACTCATTTACATTTTAAAATCATAATGTTTACATTATTATATAAAAATATAAAGTGTAAATTGTCGCAATCTGATCATTAAAATTATTAATATATTACACTCACAATTTACGAGCTTATTTATAAAAAGATTTTGGAAGTCGATGACACATATATAAGAAATCGAATTAGTTTTTTATTTCACAATCCACAATCAAATAGAGCACAAGATTTATTTAAATTTGAATTTGTTAAAACAGATATACGCACAAGATGTCGCAGACAAAACATAACTTATACTATATAATGGATTATATTCCTGTGCAGCATCGCTGTAATGGGCCCCACATGATCATGAAATCATGATCTACTCCACCCATTATATTTAGAATAATGTATTCTATTACCATACCAATTTTCATCCCAATCAGATATGTATATGGGCCCCATCTGAAAATGGTACAAATCCAACGTAATAAAATAGTTTAATAAAAATAACAACTTTAAAGTATCTGATTGGGATGAAAATTGGTATGGTAATAAAATACATTATTCTAAATACAATGGGTGGAGTAGATCATGATTTCATGATCATGTGGGGCCCATTTTTGGGCCACTGTACCGTTGTTCTGGTGCAGTGACGCTGCACCGGAACAGCTCTCCTATATAATATATTATATATATAATTATATACGTAATTAGATTAATATTTTTCGCCATGTCATGCATATAGGCCACTCTAAAACAAGAATGACTCTTTATCAAAATAAAGGATATGTTTTGAAAGTAATAAGGCTTTTAGATAAAAAAAATTTGATACAAAAATTTTTAGAATTTGAGAAAATATTGTGATATGATAAGGAATAAAAAGAATAATGTTAAAATAAATAGGATACTTGTACGGGTAGTTACGTAGAAATGATTAAAAAGTAAAGTAGTTGGTAAAAAATAATTTTAAAAATAAAATATTTATAGAGAGTGCAAAATTTTAGATAAAATTTTTTATCTTGGAACAAACACACCTAAATTTATTATTATTTTTTTTAAACGAGAATGGAACATAACAACACTTCAGTTTCACATATCGTGTTGGACAAGAAGTCCACGGTACTCACCGATTCATGGAATCTGCCGTCGTTCTTGTGATGTATTCTGATTCACACGCCTGGTCTTTTTTTTTTTTTTTTTTTTTTTTTTTTTTTTTGATTGGTATTAATTACATCCATCTCAATACATATTATACCTGAAGATCTGAGACATTCTTACAAATTCGGGGACAGAATAACATCCCAAAGAAATCTTGAAGACACAACTTCACGAAATAAACTGGAAGATACAACTTCCAACAGCCAACAGAGAGACCACAAGCTCTCACACCCCCTCACCCGGGAGACCACAAGCTCCCACGCTATTTTTGGGCCGAATATCCCACACGGGATTCGAACCCACGTCGACAGCAAAGCGCATTTCTGCGCCGCTGTCGACGACCAACCGCGCTAGCCGCGGTTGGCCACACGCCTGGTCTTTTTGAAAGTTGGCATTATGCAAATTTGTGTTTGCAAAGAAAATGGTCTGATGGAAAGTATAGAAATTTTTTACAATACGAATTTACAAATTAGACAATAATTTTTTGAGAAAAAGAATATTTTATATGGAAATTTGACTAATAATGAAGGTATAGAATTATAGTCATGAGAAGCCATCTTTGTTGGGCGGTAATCGAGACCTTCCATCATCTAATTAATAATCACGTGTCTGGATTCTACATTTGAATACATCAACCAATGATTTTAAGGGTCGGAACCTGTTCCAAGTACGGAATATTTATAAATTGAAGGCCGATCACATGTGGTCTGCCCAAAATCATTTTTTTATTTTTTATTTTTCATAATTATGCTAATCTAAATGTATTTAATATATAAACCACATGTTATCATTTTTTGAGATATATATTTTTGAATTTTTAAAAACAGGATTATTAAATCATTTCCATAGGTTGGATATGACTAAAATACTCCTGTGTTTAAAAATTAAAAAATATATATACATATAGTCAAAATTGTAGAACTTATTTATAAATTAAATACATTTAAATTACATATTTATAAAATCTACATACATTAAAATATATATTAACTAGTCGAACGCAGTATGCTCAACTACAGCCCGCATAGGAGATCGCACCTCGTATGTGTATATAAGATGCGTCTGGGAAGACATAAAAAAATGGAGGATGTTTCACTGCAACGGCATGCATTGAAATTTCAATGCGTTAGGCTAAAATTTTCATTTTTTAATATTTTTTTGAAATTTTTTATAAAACTCTCAACCTAAATGTATTTAATCTATAAACTAAGTTTATCATTTTTAAAATTTTTATATGTATATTTTGTTTTTAAAAATAGGTCGATTTTAGTATTTTTCAAATGACTAAAATAGCCATGTTTTTAAAAATCTAAAAAATATATATGAAAATTTTCAAAAATATAAAAATTAATACATAAGTTAAATACACCTAGATTAAGAGTTTTATTTTAAAATTTTAAAAATATTAAAAAAATAAAATTTCTAGCCAGATAAATTTCTCGATGCATCCAATTACATTGAAACAAAACCTAAAAAATAGAGAAATTTATGAAATAGATGAAGTAATTTATGATATAATAGGCATACTGACCGGGATTAAAAGGAATAGAGTTGAAATTGATAAAATAGTTGTAAGGAAAGATTTTAAAAAGTAGGAAAAATGAAAACATTTTTTTTTTTTTACTTTCTCAGACACACTTATGGCTAGCCGCTACACTTCTATCAGACGGTTTGTGATGTACATAAAAGTGAAAGTACTTAAAGCCAGTTTCAACATAGCGTTTGATGTTGTTCAGGGATGAAAAAAACCTACAATGGAATTGAAAAAAATTATATTGAAAATGAAAGAAGTAGACTATTATTTTTTGGAAAGGGAAAAGTGCTTTAGAAAATGTGAAATTCTATTCTAGGATTATCCCATTTTAGTTATGAATATTTTAAAAACCTTAAAAGGAACGACTGTATGTCTGTTGCAAGCAGGCGCCGTTCAACTGGCTTAAACTGTTTTGAACTATAATATTAGAATATTTATAATATGCTACTTCTATTATTTATTTTAAATTTACGCATTAATTACATAATATGATATTCCATAAACATAGAATAAAATACGAGCGATTCAAGATAATTATTTCAGGTATTTAATAATGAAATTCAATATTTAATATCACTTTTTACATTTGGTATGTATTTGGGAGGTGACAAAATTTTTAACTGAAAATTTTAAGTGTAAAAGTTTTTTAATTTGAAAAAAATGATGTGATAGGTAGGGGTAATGATGAAAAGTAAAAAGAATAAAGTTAAAATAAATAGATTAGTTGTATACATAATTGTGTAGAAATAATTAGATAGTATAGTAAATGTATAGAAAGATGTGAAAAATAATTAAAAATAAGATAATTATTATGAGTGAAAAATTTTAGATTGGAAAAAAATTTTGAAATGATAGATTGAAAAATTTTAGCTTAATATTTTTTTCTTATTTTAAAATACACCCAAGCAAAAAGTCATTAAGCTCGCATTCAAGGCACGCAGAGAACGCACCCATCATGCCTAGGTAGAAGCCACGTTTTTAAAACCGAACCGAACCTTTCGGTTGAACCGGCTGGATCATGGGCCGTGAAAAAATCGGTCCAGTTAAGCTACGGTTTTAAAAATTCATCGTCGAAACCGCTTAAGCCGTGTTGAACCGAGAACATTGGTTCAACCGCGGCTCGGTCTAAAACCTAGTAAGAACTTGACGGGCTTCCTAAGTTCACTGCCCGCCCATTTTTTATAATGCTATTTCAGGCTGCAGCACACGGTAAGAAAGTTAATTACATAGACTATTATGTGATTTCACCACAAAAGGTCACAAGGAAAATGACGACTAATCTGTACCTTTTTACTACATATGCTTTTAAGATGTCATTTTAAAAAGCATTTTTTTTAACTTTTGTTTTTTTTATGTATATATCTACAACTATCTCAATTTGTATTACATTTAAGCTTGAAACATTCTTATAATTTTCTGGCATTGAAGATCCGACCTTGCCAAACGGGCGATGAATGTTACCACAGGGTAAACCCCTGATGGCTTACTTTTGTTTGTTGCATATATTATACCTCAATTTATAATTTATTCTATTCTGTGTAACAATTTAAAATTAGTTTATTTTTAAAAAAAATTTAAATTAGTTAACAAAATCATTATATCCGGACCATGAACTGAGCATAAAAACAATTAACGCACTGTTCTATTTTTGCAACAATAGGCAGAAGTGGTGCACGGGAAAGCATGCCAGGGGTATTAAACAGCTGCATTACTAGTATTTGGCTTTTTTAAACACTGGAACCAGACCACTGTTGGACCGATTTTCATTGTCCACCCAATGGTCCAACCGGATTTCACCAGTGATTATGAACTTTAGAAAACCGTAATCCAACCGTACAGGATTTTTTTTTTTTTTTTTTTTTTTTTTTTTGTAGGTGGGGTGTGTGTTCCGGTTGGACCGGTCTGTTCCGGTTCCCGTGAAAACTCTATGCTCTCAGCGCTTTCCGGGCTTGACTCCACTTCCTGGCATCCGTTCACGTCCCAGCCCAAGTCCAATTCATGGGCCTGCAATACTACCGATGAGAATGAATGCATCATGGTTTTGTCCTCAAAAGGAATATATACGCCGTACTCAGTTCCCTAAATTATCGAAATTGATAACAGCAGTACTGACTTTTGCTAGCATGCTCAGTCCCCGTAGACATGCACCAACTCATACACCAGAGTCAACACCTGATCATATGATGAGGTGTTTGACTTTCTTTTCTTTTTTTTTTTTTCTAAATTGTAGCAGAGCTGATTTCTCTTCGTAGAAGCAAGACAGTTTTCTGATCCATCTGGCGGTTGTTATTTTCAAATAACGTCCTTTCTTTATCACACATCCGACCCGGATACATACATCATACATACACCCGGTTTCATAATGATTTAAAAGAGTAAACCGCACCTGTGAAAACTCGCTCTTAGTATTTCTATGGATGATATGACATGACAGCGGGTATTAAACTGTAGTTCAATTGATTTTGGAACATATCTTCCTGATCTCTCCCTGCATCCCAGTCTTCACTCCAATATTACCCATCTTGATCATCGCCTTGGAAAATTCATGCTCAAATGTTGGCCCCGAAATTCCCCTGACGCTCCCTGTGGCATATTTCTGGACGATTCTGCGGGTCGAATGGTCCCCCCAGAGTCTCTGGTCTGATTCAATGACGCCATATCCACCCCCAATGTTCTTGAAGAAGCTGATATCGAATTTGGTCTGGCTGCCTTGGTCCAGCGCCACCCTTGTATTGTTGTCCCCTAGAGGACACAAGTCTCGTAGTTTGCCCAAGTAGTCCTGCTTTATGCTTGGATCTGCGTCACCTGTTGTTGTGTAGTTGTACAGCCGGTAATTGAAAAACAGGCAGTCTGCCTGCCCAATCGTATGTGCCCCTGCATGTATAAACACGTACATCTCATCCATGAATAAATATTTATTGCCCTTACAGAAATCAAACATCTAATCTAGTGCTAGAGAGAGTACCAACTAGAGTGACGAGATCATGATCATTCAAGCCTTTATCTGCGAACTTCTGCCTTTGAACAGCGATGGAGTCTTTGGGAGATGGTACGCTGGTGGTATCTTTGGATGAAGAAATCCGACCATCTCTTCTACCAGTACGCACTGACCAACTTGGCCCATCACTCTGCAAAAAATACAAAGAAAATTAACATGCTATTATTATGTATCGAGAGCGTACGTAATTACCACGCACGTGTTCTAATGTCCCTGCATGGGAAGTTCTCCCCAAGAAAATTTCTTATTCGTCCATGTTTCCCTATATATATATATATATATTCGCATGATGCAATGACTGCAATCATTGCAAGGAAACGAGAATGCGAGAGCAACTCGTAATTGACAGTCCGTTCATGCACGTACCAAAACCACGGCGTCCCGAGCAGCGAGAGCTAGTACGTCAG
This sequence comes from Annona cherimola, assembly GCA_030490835.1. Taxonomy (NCBI): domain Eukaryota; kingdom Viridiplantae; phylum Streptophyta; class Magnoliopsida; order Magnoliales; family Annonaceae; genus Annona; species Annona cherimola. The sequence continues at coordinate 4,924,268 of CM059977.1, read as the reverse complement.
CGCAAGAGACGATGCCTGGACACTGGGCCTCCAGCTTTGTTTTGGCATCGTCCACTATCTCGAAGCCTCTCAATCCAAGGTTTTGTATAGCCGTGCGCTCCGCTGAATCCCCAGATATTAAAACCGAACCATCGCAGCCCTGCGTTACATCGCACAAAAAAAAAAAAAATCATAATAAGCTTCATAGAGAGAGTCTGTCAAAAAAAAAAAAAAAAAAAAAGCAGCTTCATATATATATAGAGAGAGAGAGAGATTACGTACCTGAACAAAGCAGTCATGGAAATGCAGTCTCAAGAGGGCAGGTGCAATCGTGGGGTCTCTGTTGAAGTGCGCTTCAATGGTGGACGTGATAATGGACTCAGCATCAGGACAAGTTGGCGAATAAAAGCCTGTTTTCAAGCCGCTATGAGCTTGGACGGCCAAGGGCATGATGACCAATATTGTCCCAAGAGAAAGCGATAACATGCAGTGAATGGATGCCATCGCCATTGATCTTGCAAGATACGTGCAGTTGCCGTGTGCTCCTCCGACCGATCCCATCTGTATTTATAGGGGCTTTCAACGCGACTATTTCAAATAACTACACTGGCACGAGAATAAAGTAGCACAATTAGACAATCGAAGCAATGCTACTTACTTTTCTCCCTTTTGGATGGTTATGATGGGTCTTATGTTGTAAGTTGCATGTCATTTATGATAATTGGCCAGAGTAATATATAATAGTGCTTTTTCTTTTTCTTTTTTTTTTGCGGGGGTTAACTTTATGAACTTTAGGGCTTTTGGGGAGAATATGGAAGCGTGTGGGGCCATGCATGAGACTGCTGATCAGAGACATCACCCTTTATTGACTCGAGGAAGAAAACTCGGTCCTCGTACGCGTAAGCGATTCGCAAGCCTTGGATTCCATATTGATTTTGCCACCATGCTCCACACACCTCAGGTACAAGAGATTTTACGAGCAGGGGCAATATTGTGATTTCACATTTACGTACACCTGTCACCCGAATTTTGCATCAAAAATATTTTTAGACCACCGCAGGTATTAACATCTGTCCTATGAATTCGGTCGGGCTGAAACGGATTTGTAAAACTGGATTCTGTTGAGCGGATTTTAAATTAATTTAGTCATAAATATAAACAAGCCTTATTTCTACCTGTGAAATTAAGGACTTCGTTATAGAAGCATTGCAGTTCTTAATTGGGCTTGACAAGGTTGTTGGATATTAGCCCATGGGCTTGATCGGTCTTTACGGGGTCATTTGATCGGAAATTATGAAATTCGGGTCATCTTATGTTGATAAAAATTATGAAATTAGTTTTTAACATGTTTGATATGTTTGGTCAGGGTTTAAAATTTTGATTAAGAAGTTTTAGCAAGCTTGAGAAGCTTATTAGGCTTGACCAGAGTTGATGGCAATATATGAGGCTATGACATTGAAATGACTATCTTACCCCTGTGCATTTCTACCGTAAATTCAATCCATGGAACGCTGCGAGCATTTGCAGTGAAATGGCTGTCTCCAGATTAGATATTTGACTGGTTCCGCAGCTGGCTTTACTTTGTTCTCTTGGCGTGTAAGTGAGAAGCACGCGTGTTTGCTTATCTTTCCTTTAGTTCTCGCTTTTTCTTAAAAGTCTACTTAATTCGCCCATTGCCTTTAACATCAGTTTACGCGAGCCACGCTGCTTGAATCCGCGTAAGACGTCCGGGCTGTGCATGCCCACGCGGGACATGTTTGCTGCAGCCGGCTGTAATGACTCCCTCGCTCTTGTGCAAGATAACATATACTAGCGGATGTACCACCCAAGGTTTGCTCAATCTTCATTTTACTTTTTAGAAATTTTAGAATTTTTTCCAAATACGTCAATTACAATTTGGCTTTAATCCCAATCATATTCATAACATTTTCAAAATTCTAAATATATCTGCTTTGTTTATATTTAATTCCGAAGGTGCTTCTTCTGTCGAAAACCATTAGTTAAATTTTTATAAATGCCAAAAATGTCCCTATTATAAAATAATAAAAGATTAATTGAAATAAAAAAAATTAAATTATGACTTTTCAAATTTAGATCTTATATTCGATTAGAGCATTAATGAGTTGTGACATTTAATTTTTTCAATCCTATCTTGAATTTGATGGGCATCAACTCCATATATTAACTAATGACGTTTAACTCACGACATGGATTTTTTTGGAACTAAATGTAAACTTAACAGGTATATTTAAGATTTTAAAACTGTTATGGGTATATTTGAAATTGGGATTAAATATAATGAATATATTTTTTAAAAAATCTAAAATTCTATTTAACTATATTTTTATAATGGGGTCGTTTTACTCTCATCTTTTTTTAATAAGCCTTAAGACAAGTTTCGAATTGATCTCAAGATAGTTAATAATCTGATAAAAATGCAAGTCAAATAAGAAAATTTTAAGAAGTTATTCACCTATCAAACAGAATGATACATCTATGTTAAATTTGATTATTGTATACTTCAATTGTTTACTAATTAATAAAAATAAACTTCATTATTAAATAAAATATGAGTAAATATAATGTAATTTTATTAAAGTATGTTAATGAAACATGCCTCATTTAGAATGAATTTTGGCATTTTAAAAATATTTTTCAAAAATAATATTAATTTTCCACTAGTGTTTTCAAAATATTACAGAACTATAACTATGCATAAGAGTAATATGTATATGTGTAAAGGTCTTTTATTGATCATTATATTCTCAACATAGTTCGTCACAAATAACGTAAAAATTTTGAAAGAAAATGAGAATAAGATTAAAAAATAAGATTCTTATTTTTAATAAATAAATATATGCAAGGCGATGTGAGATTTTTTTAGTCAAGACGCAGTGGACTCATCCCGGTCCTGAATTTGTTAAAAAATTTAACTCATTCCTATACAAGGTTATGAAAATGTTAGCTTTACTCCATCAAAAATAGATGGAGTCAAAAACTAGTCACGAGTTCACCCGCAACAATTCCCACCCTCAGTACTTGAAAGTGATATTTTGAAGCTTTCACATTACACACTTCTTATTTTGAATTTATCACGTGGGAGGGGAGGATATGCACGTAAGGGCCACTTAAACGCAACACTATCCAAACCCTAGGCGAATGCTTGTAAGCTCTTTTACCGCAGGCATTTTGGGAGTAGTTACATGGTTGAGGTGGTGAATTGCATGTCCACAACTCTACAACCGACATCGGTAGGTAGAAAGTACGACTTCGGACTTCCTCTTTTTTCTCCTCCTCTCTGTTGTTGACAGTTTTGTTCTGCGCCCACCGTTGGACTTGCTCGGCCTTTAATCAGCTGGACCGAAAATCTTGTGCAGGGTATCCAAGTCCCTGCCCAGCCATTAGCAGCACCAACTTCATAAGTGCGGTTAATTGCTGTGTCTGATGTTACATCAATGCAGAAGGCAGATAACAACCGTTCCCTTGCGGATGGGTGTTTCAAGGATCCAGATTCCAAACTAACATGCTGCTGCTGCAAGTTACTAGCCAAAATCAAATGAACTCAAGACAGTGCAATCTCACCGGTTCCACAATATTGACATCCAGCTCGTCAAGCAGAATCAAAAAGAACCAAATGGAAAATAAAAATTAAAAAGGAAAGAAAGAAATTAAGGAACTGACACTTCTCCTATTCTTTTTCGTTTCTTTTTCTCACAGTAACAATTGCTAAAACATTTCCAGCCAAGCATTACCCACATGCCAGCAACATCTGATGGCCAAACCTGACCAATCAAACCTCATTTGACGGACGCATTTCTGGCCACGTTCCAATCAATCATAGGAATAAAATTCAAGCATCTCCACAGAGCCAGCGGCCATTCTCTTCAAACTTGAGGAATAATAAACAGGTAGTGAAAACAGAGATGGAGAACTTGAGGAGAAAATTGAATTTCACTTGTTTCAGGCATCCATTACATCTAAAAGTCCAACCACTTCTTATAATAGACACAGTTTGTTGGCGAGATAATACCATCGGGCGTGCATTCACTAATCCGAGGACAAACACCGCAAGGAATTGATGCCATGACACCAACTCCTGCATTCCTCCCATCCACCCGTTGGTAGCACACCGTCCCTGGCTGCACAAGACAGAAATCACCCACCCCAGTGCTAATCACCTCTTCAACCTCGTTATCCAAAATCAATGACTGCACAATTTCATCAATTTCTCCCATACTGAATTCAATTTTGAAGGCACCAGACATGCGGATGGAGTCAGCAATCCCCTTGAGGGTTGCTTTTGACTTCTCATTTAACCTGTCAATGTGCTTCAAACACAATTCTTTCATTATCTTTATAAGTTCAACATCATGCTTTCCACCCGTATACCATGAACCACCACTAACTGCTTTTGAGGGCTCAAACTCAACAGCCATGTAGTGCCGTTGCCCTTTGTTGTGAATATTCGGGACATCTTTTATCAAGTTCTTCATTTGGAGAGATTTTAGGGACTTTCTAGCAGCTGCATCTTGAATCCCCAGTTGCCGTTTGATTTCAAACAGAGGAATTCCCATCCCTTCCTTGCTTTTAATAAGGTCATAGAGCTTCTGGTCAGCATCAGAGAGTGCTCCAGAAGAACTTGAGGCAGGCCGGCCCCGTTTTACACCTACGGTTACAGGTGTTCGACCCATGCCTATATACTGCAGATTCATCCAAAAAAAGAAAATAAAACAAAAGTCAAATACAGAATTGATCTAGGAGAAGAAAGCATTTCTCGTGAAAGCTCCATTCCCAGTAATATCAACAAAATAGCGAATATCAGACAGAAAATTATAGAAGCATGCTTTTCATAATCCTGAAAGCTGTAGATTCTGGTTTTTTCCAATTACCTTTTGATAATATTTTTCTATCATTATTAATGGAGAATCACGATACAGCAAACATGTACCATAAAGAAGTCCCTGGCAAGTGTCCTGAAGAGGTGGTTCACCTTAGCTAGCGAACTGGAAAGTTCAAGAGTGCCATTGGTCCGTATTGTGCACTCCCATCCACATTCATTCAAAAAAGACAACGAGTTACACATGGAGTTGAAGAGTTCTACTTCTACAAAACCCATTTCAGTGAAACCCATTCATTTTCGTCCATATTGATTATTGGATGGGATCTATCCATTATATATAACATCATTTATTTAATCAGGGAACTTCTATCCTTCGTCCAGTATCATTATGCATAGGCCTCATATACAAATGTGTAAAATCAATGTAATAAAAATGATTTATTGCTAAATATCAATTTTAAAGTTTTATTTTTAACATCTAAACCAAATACCATTATAATGTAAAAAAATGATTCCATAAAGTATGGTCCCTGTTCTTGTGCACCCGAGTGCACTTAGCTTCAGTGCATTCATATGCAAAAATTAATTTTTTTTTTTGGAAAATTTTTTTATACAAATGTTAATTAAGTATATTTGAATTACAAAAAATGCAACTGATTTTTGAAAATCCAAAAAAATATTTACAAGTCACCAAAAATTGTAAAACTTGATACATATGTTAAATATACTTTGATTAAAAGTTGTGTAAAAAATTTTCAAAAAAAAAATAGAAAAAAAAGGTTTAATACACCCGGGTAAACCGAGACTAAGTGCACCCAAGTGCATTCAATCAACTTCCATAAAGTATTGGTATAATACTATAACCTAATACATGCATACATGATTCTAAGCATTTTTCATAATTTACATATATGTCTTTTGGAAGCACTTCTATGAAACCCTCTCTTTATATAACCCCTTTCATTTTTAACATCTAAATGGTTGATGGAAAATCCACTCCATCTATTATATTTAGCATCATTTATATTATCATGAAAATCCTCTCATTTGTTTAATTTCACTGTATAAGAGTCCTATCTATAAATGTGCAAAATCAACGTAATAAAATTATTTAATGAAAATAATATTTTCAACATCTAAACCATCTAAAATATCATAAATATGCGCATAAATGATTCTATAAAGTATTGTTATATTCTAATACATATGTGAATGGATCAAAGCATTTTTCCCAATTTACACATGAATGTACCTATTTTTGAGCAAATGTGGCCTGTGCACATATTGGATTTGGATGAAACTTGATCTCCTGACTAAACAAATGATGTTAAATACAATAAATGGATTAGATTTTTCATCAAAATGTCAAAATCTTAAAAATGGTGGGGGCTATATGAAATCACTTCTATGTAATCCAGTTACATAGAAGAGTGCTCGTATATCTTTAAGCAAATGTGACTCATGCACATCTGTGATTCTATTAAACCACTTCTATATAACCTAGTTATGTACGAGGAAGACTTGAAGTTGAAAGATTTCATCTTTTTTATTGTTCCAATGTAATACAACAAGCACAAGAATTTTAAAAAGAAAAAAACAGAAAATCAAAAAATCACAGGTTTAGAGGATTCAGATCATACTAACTCTATAAAAAATTCAGTGGGAGAGGGAACCTTACAGTAAAGTGTAAGAGGCTTTTAACCTCCTGCTGCCACTGCTATTTCTTTTATCCAAAAAGAGTAGATTTTTCCTAGTAAGATGAAGAGCAGGAGAAAGGGAGGCATGTGGCATACTGGCAGGAGGAACTCTGGCAGCAGGAGGAACTTGATGAGCACCCACATGACTATCATGTCCCAATTGACCCAGTAACTCACATCAAACATCAGTACTACCTTCGATTTTAGAATTTTAAGGTCTTACGCTGGGACAGATTAGGTAGTCTCATTCAGGCCATTGACAATACAGGTTGCAACTTAGCTTCCCAAAGCAGTTAAATGGACCAACTTGCCAATTGTCAATTATCAAACTTGGGATGCAAATTGGATCTAATGGGGTTGAGGTCAGCCCAATTCTAACATATTTGTAAGCAAATCTAACCTAGCCCAACCAACTTGTTACTTGGGTTGGAGTTGAGGTCAACCCAACCTTTTAAAATGTAAAAGCATGAAAAGAATGCCATCTCTGAAATAATTTAAAATAAAATTTCAAAAAAAAAAGAGATAGCAGTGGAAGGGCATTAATAATTAATAGGCCTATAATCAAAAATTCATAATAATTAATAGGCCTAGCTCAGATGTGTCAATCACCATATAAGATTTTAAACTATAAGTTATGTCATAGATTAGACGCTAAGTTGCTTATTTCAACTTCTCCATTCTCTTATATAAAAGGATGGCCACCGATCAGAGGACCTGTTCAATTTTTTGGGCAACACAGTAATCAGCGGGCACTATCAATGTAATTGATCACGTCGGAAATTAAACAATAAAGAAGTTCTCTCTGTGCTGTTTTGTGAAACAACTCTCTGCAATTAACATGCACATGCACACCTATAGAATTGAGTAAGACCCAAGCATACAAATGGAATGTTGCACACAGGAAGATATGAAGACAGGGCAAGGGAGTAAGAATTAGTTTTAGAGTAAAGCAAAAACGAGACCATTTTGGTTATTTGTTTCCCATGCTTTCCCAAACAGGGCACCTGCAATTTGGTAAGCTTAAACATGAGCGAAACCGCCACAAAACAAAAATGTCAGATTCTAAAAATTGAACGTTTTTAATGAACTGATAAATTTTAAGAAAGGTGAAAAGGACTGAAGCAGTAGATCAAAATCCTCCTCAGCAACTAAATTAGAGTACTTATAATTTTCCCTCCCCATTCCCAATTCCTTATCCCGTTTTTACTTATTATTACTTCATTAACACATCACCACATTCAACAACCATCCAAGTATCCATTCAAGAAAATAGAATACAAAATCTCACGTTGTATTCACAATATTACTGTTCAATACTTGGAACACAAGAAATATTTATTTAAAAGCTTAAATTATAACTGCAGTAAGGCTACCCAAACTTGGCAGCAAGGTTTCTCCTGCTTTGACGAAAAGAGTGGCCAAAACTTCCATGGCTTGATTTAAAGCTATGAAAGTCGCCTGATGACAACTCTTCCCAAATTGACAGCAAAGGGGTATCTCTTTGCTTTTATTTCTCAAAAAGATGGAAGTTCTTGGGTTTCCAAAAGAAAAGAGTTTGGTTCTTGGAGAACTCTGCCCAATTCCCAATAATGAACCCGTCAAGGGACTGATTTGGTTGAACTGATTCAACCATTTGTAAAACCAGATTAAACTGATGTATTAGCAATTTACATGAGATCTATGGTAGATTGATAAGATAAAAGCCTAAAAGTTTACATCTAAAAACAAAGCAATAATCGAATCATGGTTTTAAAATTAAGAAAATGTTGTACTTACCTCAGATTTTATCCAATGTTTTTCCTACTATGTTGTACTCGTTTTTGTCCATTTCTAAACATGATTCCGTGCAATATCTGTCATTCCTCTAGCAGGAGCAGACTAACTACTCTTGGGGTCAAAGCAGGTATAGTGTTTAAAACTGTGACGGCAGTATACCGAACAGATGACATTCTTTACGACCTACAAGATTTAATTTTTTATAAGTCATAATTATAAATATCAATTACTTTTTCCGTAATTACAATCATTTGGCCATTGCAGTATCAGACAATCATTCAATCATTGTAGTAGTAACATCGATTATCAATGTTTTTTCTGTAATTACAATCATTTGACCATTGCAGTATCAAAAAATCATTCAATCATCGCAGTAGTAACATCAATTTCAACATCGCATAAAAATATTTAATCTACCATCTGCATCAGAATTCACGAATCACAACATTCGTAATTTATTCGATTTTTGCAATTTTGCTAAATAAATAAAGAATCAAATACTTCTACCTTGTAAGCTATGAAGTTGAACAGCGCGAATGGCTTGCGGCTTGCGGCTTGCGGTTGTTCTGTTCGTGGCTTGCAGCTTGACCTCTTGGAAGAGGAAAAATAGACGGTAGGTGCAGTGGCGCGAAGAAAAGAGAGGGATGAGGATTTCGTTCGCAGTTGCAAAAATCGTAAGAGGATTTCGTGCAAATTTTGGAAGAGGAAAATCGAATAGACTGCTGCAAAAAGGTGCAAAAATCGGAAGGGGAAGGAAGAGAATTTCGTCGCTGCTGCAAAAATCGGAAGGGGGAAAGAGAGAAATGGAAGAGGAAAAAGGATGACGAAGCCGGGATGCCGGTGTCTTCAGTCGCTGGCCGGAGGGAGGGAAGAAAATGAGGATGTTGCCGATGAATGGGTGCTGCGGTGGCTGGACTCGGGGCCGGAGTGAGGAGGAAATAAGACGGCGGTGTTGCTGAGTAAAAGCAGACCAGGTTTAGGCAGTCCGATGGAGATTTCGCGCCAGGTTTCTCATGTGGGGTACTGCTACTAGGGTCCGTTTGTTGCAGAAGTTCGAAAAACGGCGCCGATCCCATGCGGGCAGCCGGCCACCCGCGGGCATAAAAAAAAAATTTATTTTTATTTTATTTTTATAAATGTATGGATCCCCTTAAATTTTTTTCATAAGATGTGTTAATTTTTAAATTTACTTACGATTTTATTATATTTTTTGAAAATTAACAAAATATGGATGCATGTATTCATACTCGTCTGTTTAATTTTCAAAAATTAAAATAAAATAACAACTAAATTTTATATAAGGAAAAATCCATGTACGGACACACGTTTATAATAAAAATAAAAAAAATTTGGCCTCCTGAATGCGAAGGATCAACTCTTTTTTATTTTATAATTTTTGAATTGATTTTATGTTTTTATTTTTAAAAACGAATGTGGTGGGCATGGATACATGTGTCCCTCCATGTCGATTTTTAAGGAAAAAAAAATAGATTTAACCAAAATTAACAGCGTGGAAGATCTAAATAAAGCTTACATATTTATAAAAAAAAATTAAAAGTTTTATGATCTCCCTAAAGCACTGCATTTACGAGTAACCGTATGAGATTGTAACATTTGGATTAATTGAAGATTCAGTATTTCGATTTCAAGTTCGTATCTCAAATGAGCGCCCAGTTTGAGTGATTTATGGGTGGTTGAAAAAAAAAAAAAAATTGTTTTGAGGTATGTTGATTTTATAGTGTGGTAAAGTTAAGTTTTCATAAAGTTATTTATGTCATTAGAATTATCCTAGGGTGTGTTTGGGAATGGATAAAACTTTTAATGAAAATTTTCGAAGAGTAAAAGTTGTCAAATGATATGATATAATAGGGGTAATGATGAGTAGTAAAGATGATAAAGTTAAAATAGATAGGATGGTTGTGTGGGTAGTTGTGTAAAAATGATTGAAAAGTATGGTAGTTGTATAGGAAAATATGAAAAAAATAATTAAAAAATATGATAGTGATGGAGAATGAAAAGTTTTAAATTGAAAAATTTTAACGTGACACTTTTTAACCATTGCCAAACATACCCCTAGTATGTTGTGATCACACATTGTAAGGAGTGCTGCCTGATGTTTTTTATTATATGACGTTATTATGTGAGATATTCTCACGAGTAGCATCAAGTCAGCATCCTAAGTTACTCTTGTTACATTCCTGGATCCAGGTGACAAAGAAACAAACATTGTGACGTGAATAAGACCCTATCGAATTCGAGTAACGATCAAGTCTTTCAAGCAAGTTTTGTGCTCTCTCGTAAGTCTGCGTTATCAAAAACGAAAATCAAAAACAAAAACAAGAAGTCTTTCTGAGTAAGTAAAGTTTGAAAACCTCCATATTTCTTAATGCGAATACAAACTCAATGCTCTAAGGTATTTGAGACATGGGTGTGTGTCGAGCGGATCCAAAAAAGTGACCGTTGAGACCAGCTTTCGTCGGGTTTGTCTTTGAAGCACAACTAACCCTAGACTTCTGCTTACAACACTCTCCGAACCACATTTACTAGACGGAGAGCTACTCTGATACCAGTTGTAATAAATAGACTTAGAAAAGTGATCATTGGGTCTGACGCACAGATCACACATACCCAGAAAAATGAACATGGGCTTGTGGGCTATAAGTGAGCAGTGTGATATTATCCGATTTGGCCTGGCAACTTAACCGCATAGTTTTAAAAAGTGTCACACTATATCGAACTTGAGACTTATTTATAAATTACCAAGAACTTTCTCCCCTTTTTGATGTGAGATCCGGTTCTGAACTATTACATGGTATAACTTAAAAATTTTATACTCTTTATAACTACTTTATTTTTTAATTATTTTTTTTACATCTTTGACTACCCTACTTTTCAATCATTTCTACTAAAGTACTCATACAACTAACTTATTTATTTTGACTTCATTTTTCTTACTATTCACTAACTTATTTATTTTGACTTCATTCTTTTTACTATTCATTATTACTCATATCGTGTTACAAAATTTTCTTTTATTTTAAAAACTTTTATACAAAAAACTTTTTACCTAAAATTTTTATCACTTTTCAAACACCGGATCTGATTTTATGCCCCCAAGAGCATTGAGCCTCAATACTCCCAAGTGCGTATACCCATTTTTTTTATTTTTTTGGAATTTTTTTAAGAAACTGTTAAACTAAGTGTATTTAACATGAATTACTAAAATGTTACCGATTTTTAAAAATTCGAAAAAAATATTTAAAAATTCTAAGAATGATAAAAATTAATACACATGTTAAATACACTTACATTAATAGTTGTGTAAAAAAAATTTCAAAAAAATATAAAAAAATGAATATATGCACCCGACAGCATACAACCTGATTCCCCCAAACACACCCTTCAAAAAAGGTAAACTAAACTAATGAAGCTAATAAAGAAAGACGGAAGATTAGATCTCTGATAAGAAAGATCAAAAGAATCGTACTTTTCTGCACGACGTGGCAGCGGAAGGAATTTTTATGTAGTTATGTGGATATTCTTAGCCATTAACATGATATATATTTAAAGATAACCTTCATATCTAAATTCAACATAACTGAATTTTAAATTATTGTCCTTGAGGAGTAGTTCTATTTCTTTTATTAGCATTCATATTTACATTCATCTTAATTTATATTAAAATTACGCCCTAAAACGTTCTTACAAACTTTCCTAAACATTCTTATGCATTTCCTTATTTTCCTTTTTTTTATTTTTATGAGAACTGGATGCTACACGGACTGAAGCCGAGCATGCAACAGAGGCTTTTATTCTATTTTCGAATTTAGGCAAATTCAGCCACCAAAGAAAATATTTTAAAAAAAAAATTGATCACAAAGTGTACAGTCAGTGGCTGACATAAAACAGTTAATCACCGTATATTTCATGTTTAAACATTTTACATCTCTGTTAGCTAGTACAGGTAAGCGTGTACGCAAAAAAAAGGAAAACATCGTTTGAGCAGTGCCCCACAGGGAACTATGGCCATCGCACCCAAGCAGAAAAAACGCGAGGAAGAAATTAGACAACACGTTCATTTTCTTCTCATATCTACCTACTTTGCTACTTGCTCTAAGATTGGAATTTTGCTCCAACTCTCTTCAAGTCCGCCCTGCAATGGTGGCAATGAGAAGACACTGACAGTTGAGCTCCTACTCCTAATCTCCTTCAAAACCCTCAATGCAGACACAGTGCTCTTCATGTACAAGCTTTCCATGTATTCTATCTCTGCCAGTTCCTTTGGGCCCCTAGAGAGAGAATCTCTCTCTTTTGTGGACTTCTGTTCTGGATCGGCTTCTCCATCCCCCGAGACAGAGGGCTCACTTTCTGGGAAAAGACTGTCCAGCATAGACTCACACTCCTTCACAAGTTTTTGAAGTAGATCAGTGGTGAAGAATGGCTGTCGCAAAACTTTCTGGATGAAGGGCAAGCGAATTAAAGCTCCAGTTCTCTTGTCGTACTTCTTTAAAATTTTCACTAGACCTGTCAAGAGCACAGCCATTAGCTTGCTGAATATTCAGACTAACCCATATATTAGATTCAACCTACAATGCAGGATTACAAAAAAGTCTTGTAACTGTGAAATTCCACTGAATAGAGTTCCACACACCTAAACAATGAAAAAAATATTATCCCAGTCAGCCGCTATCATGCCCAAAAATTAGAGAGATGTACTACAAAATGCAAGAGCTAAGGATCAGGCTGGACCATAAGGTCCAATCAGTTAAGCTGTGAACTGGTTCCAGGTCCAGTTTAGTTCCAAGCAATTTGCCTTTAATGTAAAAAAAAAAAAACCCCAGTTCAAATACTCCTCATTAATTTCGTTCAAAAAAATACTCCTTACTAACATTCAGAGAACAAGTAGCCTCCCTCACATGGATGGACAGAGCCACACCGGTGTAGAATTTATCCATACAGTCGTGAAGTTAGAACTTAGAATTACTCCAATGTACTTCTTAAATTTAAATATAATTTTACCACTAAAAAATGCTACCCTGTTCAAACAGGGTTCAAAGACAGGAAAAAGCTACAAAGTTCAAACCGGGTTCAGGAAAAAGCTGGCAGTTTCAAAGAAAAAATACTTCCTGGTCATGCTGGTTTTATGCCACAGCATAGCTAGTTTGGACTGGACCATACAAGAACTGTTTGTTTACTAGTCCAATTTCAACAATATTACCCAAGTGATTGATAATAACACAGTTGTTATATTCATTTCAATAACTAGAAAATAAAACACAGAAGTGAATTTCATCAATTTTTTTTAGTCACGTGTAAATTCTGATTCACTTAGTAACAGAGATTTCAAAGAGGTAGACAGATCAAGATTATAATTTGCTTGGTGTATTTTGGGGAGAATCGCACAGAGCAACAGTCCAAACAAAACCAACCAATAATGTCTCGTCTTTTGTACTAGATTAGCAAGGGTGGCAAAAATATAATACAGAAACACCAACATCTACAAAGTGAGATTTTCTCAAACAACATGAGATCATTCCAAGAATAACTTCCATTGAATCTCAGATCAGCAGACAGGTCATGGCTACAATTTGGCTTCCGACGAAACTAACCAAAGGACAGTTCAGCTTACTAGACGAATCGTGTTCAAAAAAAATTATATACAGATGGAAAACTAATGTCTTGTAGGATGTGAGATTTTAAATTGTTTCTTTTCCCCCTTTTTCTTGCCTTCGTGATTCCTTGGCATTTAATCTGGCCCATATAACACTTATGGATATAGAATACCATTCTTGTCCTTGAAAAGGAGTTTTATTGTTTATTTTCCTTAATCATTCAGTGGCAATATTAACCATAAGGAAAAGAGAGTTCCATACAATGAGGTTAATAGAGTAAGTAAATAACTAGAAACTGCTTATAAAGGAGAACAGAGTTGGAAAAGACAAGACACAGTCTGCAACATGGAAGAAAAGGGGGGGAAAAACTTTGATAACAGATACACAATAATCTGAAACAAACCAAGACATGAACTAATTAAAGGGGCATGAACCTGTTAGTTCATGAACCTGTCTCTTCTAGCGCTGCTTGTAGATCATAAGGATACAAATCATTCACATTAACATAGGATATTGTTCAGTATTAGACCCATCAAAGGTTCAAAATATGTAAAGCACACAGGATGGTATACCTGTATAGTTGAGTGCACTGTAATTCTCCAAGAGAACCATCTCTCCATGGAAATCAACGATCTCCTTTCTGACCTTTATCAACTCTTCACTGGACTCTCTTGCCTTTGCTACTTGATCTTGCAGCTCCTACAATATCCATCAACAAAGCCAAACACATTAGTAAACCAAACACCTGCTACTGTGCAAATGCGATGCATAAATTTACATAATCAAGGACTGTCCAGGGAAAAGTCTTCATAAGAAGAAAAAATCAGTAGAAAGAAATCTATGCATCTGACCATGTTGTGAATTTCCACGGAAACAGCATGAAATAAAATGAAAGATTACCATCAAAGAAGTGGTATGTACCACAACCATCAGGCAAAGTCCCACACCATTAACTGGTATGAGAAGGGCCTCAAGATCAACAGAACGAAAAATTTCCTGACCCACGTGAATGGAAACCATGGAGGAAGCACCTACCTTTTCTCCGGAAAGGTTATTTGTTTCTATCCATCCACTTATTATTTTCATCTGCCACATCATATGTACGTGATGGACGACAAGAATAAGAGAAAGAAGCTCGAAGTGCTACATCGTCACATAACGATTTTATGCATATACGTATTGTTCCACCTCTTCAATTAACTAATTAAAGATTTCTTTCCTTTCTCTTTCTACTCTAACAGCAAATTATATTAATGAACTCCTCACCCTCAAATAAACTCAGCCACGAGCATCTTCGCAAGCAGAACTAACTAGTACAGTGCGAGAAGATTAATAAGATCACCATAATCTCGTGCTACACAGCAGGATTTGTCCAATATGCCAGTTCAGAGGGAGGGAGGAAGATAGTGCTGGCAACCCAGCTCGGTCGATAGAGCGCAAGCTCAAAATCCAGCGGTGGGACTGGGAAGCAGAGTTTAAACCCAAAGTTAAGGTTCATCTAGCCAACAACACCAAGACCAATTCAACGTGAGCTTCAGATCAAAGCTCCGCACAAAACTGTACATATATGAATATCAGACAACATACTATATTCCGCAGATATGTCAACCAATTTAAGCTTGGTTTAGTTGAGACTCGAACTCGAAAGCCAAGCTGGCTCATACTTTCATCGAGCCAAAACACGACTCGACGAACTCAGTGGATCAGGAGCCTGCAAAGGACCGGGTGAAAGAAAAATAAAAAGACCGTGCTTTATGAACAGGCCGCTCACCCCGCGAAGCACATATATAACCTATCATCGCGCGAATCGCTCCCAAAAAAGAAAAGGGGCTTACAAGACGCACATTCGGGAGCAACGAGCGTTGCTTTATGGTGGCCAACTGGTAATATTCCTAATTTCCTATAAACCTCTGCATTCCACAGATCTTGATCATGCGGCACATTGGCAAAATGGATACAACAGAATCCAAATGCAAGACTTCCAAATTCTAAAGGGAAATGGAGGAGAAAACGAGGGGGTGGGGGGTACCTTTTGCCTGATGATATACTCTTCCTCCTTCTCAACAAAGAAGCTATTGAATTTCTCCAGCTCGGCCTCCAACAGGCTGATGAAATCGCTCTCCTCCTTCGTCATAGCGTCGCTGGAGGTGGCAGCCTCATCATTGTCCAATCTGCGCCGCTTGCTCCTGTCTCCGCCTTTCGGATCGATGAGCTTCAAGAGCTTCTTCAATTCCTTGTAGGAGAGGAACTTGTCCCTCCACTCGGGGAGCGTTTCCTCGATCTGATTGCTCAGACTCTTCCCAAACTTCATAATTTTTGAGTCTTGGAATCCGAAAACGAGAAAGGAATTAGGGAGGGAGTAACAATAAGAGAGAACGTTGTGAGATCTGTTCTGACGACGGTAATAAAATGAGGACGAGAGGGATGAGCAAAATATAAAGGCGAGGGGTGGGAAGAATATTCGCGGGAGAAGAGAGAGAATATCCGGAGTCGGGAGAGGATATTTCAGGTTTTATTCCTTCCTTTGAAAGAAGATGGTGCACGTGTGGAAGATCCCTGCGGCTCCGCGCGTGCTTGTAAGGCCTCGAGGGATACGTGCCTAGCTGGCCCCACCAGCGAGTCGAAGCGGCACGCTTCCGCGCTTGACGCGACGTACTTTTTTTTTTTTTTTCTCAATCAGCAGCTGAGGTGTCCACGTGTCTTGTTTTACTCGTAAATTCGAATAGCTTGGTTTTTGAAATATTCGAAATACAAAATTGTCCCAGGAAAAAAAATACAATAATTTCTATTTTCTTACAAGCGTCTACCTTTTTTTTAAAAAAAAAGTGTCTACCTGATTAAATCAAAATAAGTTACTTTAATTATCCCATTATCAAGCTGCCACTATCAAGCTGACTTCATCTTCACTTTCTTGACGTTGGAAGTCTGATATTCCCATTATTGCTAAACAGTCTTATACTTGGGGAATGTTTGTTAATCGTCAAGGTGTAGGAACCATGAGAAACCTACGGGATAGTCAATTATTGTTCAATTAATCATATTATTTTTTTCGTTTTTAACTTTATATTCAATCATTTTTTCTACCAACTATATACAATAAATTTATTTTCAATTATACTCCTATCATTTCCTGTCAATTACACATTTCTTAAAATATTTTTTTTTCTATTTTCCACAATTTTCCACAGTCTCATCATTCTACACATTACCAAACGTTACTATTTTCAGCGCAACCCTTTCATGCCGATGTGCAGCATAGGCCTGCAAATCAAAATCATGTGCGACCATGTAATGTATTTCAGTGGGACCGCGTTTTGCAAATGCGTCATTTTCTCGTGTTTCGATCGTGGAGCCCGAAGAACAGGCCAATCCAAAACAAAGATAAGCCCGGCCGTTAAAAATTTGAAACATAAAAAGCGACGGTTGACCAAGCAAGAATATGAGATGAAGTGGGCCATGGGATGGATCAAAATCAGGACCCATCCAAACACAGTGGGCCATCCCAATTATAGAATCAGGATAGGAACGCATGCATCAATGATTGTGGAGGCAGGCCGCAAATGTGCTTGCCATTGTGGAGGGGCAGAAGATTCGGCCACTCAAAATGAATAGACAGCCCCAAAAATGGCAATTTTTAAACCCGCCCATCTGAGTCGGAACTGTTGCAGGCAAAGTGGAAGTCATGATCGGTCCGTAAGCTTTACCATTCGTACCAGATAAGATCCACCGTAGGTGTAGACCTCTAGAAGCCCATACGCGATGTGTTGGCGCTTAGCAGTTAGCAGAGGTGGAAATATCTTTTCTACCCGCAAGCCTAGCCATTTTGGGAATTTTCACTACTATTTATATCTTAAGGGCTATTTGCATGAATTTCAACCTTTTTTGCATTTTGCAGATTCCTTAACTGTTAGTTTGACAAAAGTGCCCCCACTTATGTCACCAATTAAACTTAGATTTGATTGATCAAATTTAATTCACTTGTCTTCAAAAGCCATACAAAGGCATAATATAAAAATAAACATGGTTTTGATGTGAGGTTGAAGAGCCGGCAAATCAATTAAAATTAATGAGAAAAATATTTTTTCAAAAGAAAAATAAATGTAGACATTCTTGCAAAATTAATATGTATAGTTTGTTCATAAGAAAAAATATATAGTTTGAATGATCCCAAAAGTATTATACATATATAGTTTGAAAATATAATTTTTTAAAAAAATCCGAAGGCAAATGCAAATGACCATTTTCTAACGATTATTTTTAAATATTTGAATATAAGTATCTCAAATTTTATCTTGATTTGCGTTATTTAAATTGTCAATTGTCAATATTTTTTTATTAATTTTACCTTTTTGTAATTATCAATTGGGCACTTTGGAAAAAGATTTGAAAATGTTTTGCGCGCCTTTAATTTTATGTAATGGCATTTAATTAGTCTCCAGATTCCATTATAAAAAAATTAGTTATTTTGTCTTATCCGGAAGGAACACGTATTTATTTATGTTAATGGAAATAACATTTACCTGTCAGGTCGATAATGACCAAACCCCATTTGAAGGGGACATTTGCTAATGTATATTTTGTGGGATTTCCGGTGGAATGATGTATAAAATGGATGTGTTTAAGAATCGTGTAATTGATGTAAAATGGTAAAAGTAAAATTGGAATAATTATGATAGTTTAAAGGGAAAATAATTAAAATACAGGAGTAAAATTGAAAGAATAAAATTATTAAATTATTAAATAATGGATTGAAAATTGAGAATGGAACGGTTCCCACACCTTTCCGTTACCAAAATCCCAAATTTCTCCCCAGATGCTGGAAGTCCCCTTGAAACCAAAATGAGAAAAAGTGGGCAGTGCATGCTTCTTCTTCTTTTATTTATTTATTTATCATTTGAATTAGTGAGCCGCGTATGCTGAGGCTTCAACAATTCGAGAAACACCCAAGGCCAAAATCATCATGACACGTGTCATCAGGTCAGTGGATGCTGCTTTGACACGTGGTGCGTCCCAAGTAGGCGTTGTTCGTTGTTGATAAGGAGATAACAGCCAAAAGTAACCACGCATGATAAAAATTAAAAACGTCCCTATCCAAGCCTTGCAGTGTAAATAGGATTAGTCTTTGCCTCAACTCGACCAACTCTAGGATAAATATTTTGAAAAAAATAAGTTATTTCATCGGAATATTGGTTTGGGTTAGATTATCGTCAACTAGACTTGATTTGATTTCATATATTAGTATAAAATATAATAAATTATTAAAAAAAGTCATATATCAACACATAATATATAAGAATTAACTAAACATTACTTATTTAAAATAAGATTATTTAACAATTATTTTATTGTATCCGCCACAAATTGGAAAGGATCCTAATAGAAAGGATTAATTTTTATTCTTTTATATAAATTTATATTCTTAAATAGATTTAATTAAACAAAATATATGTAAATATTACATATTCATTAATTCAACTTCTAATCAGAACTGAATCGATTTTTATACGATTAAAATAAAGTCGGATTAAAGTGTGAAGAATATAATTAAAAATAA
Organism: Annona cherimola; assembly: GCA_030490835.1. Taxonomy (NCBI): domain Eukaryota; kingdom Viridiplantae; phylum Streptophyta; class Magnoliopsida; order Magnoliales; family Annonaceae; genus Annona; species Annona cherimola. Next base: position 4,904,810 of record CM059977.1, on the reverse strand, counting down.
AGTTGCGTTGAGATTTTACAAGTGCATCAAGGCAGTGTTGACCAACACAAGTTAACCTGACCCGATTTACACGACATAGAGGCCATCTGCGCGCTTGAGTCCGATTCGAGGAAGTCCAACTCTCTAGCAAGTACAAGCAGTGGTTGGCGCCGGCTAACGAGCCAAGCTACCGCACTGCGCGCGTCACGCAATGCACGCTGGGTATAATCGGGGAATATGCGCTCTCACCGTCCCCTTTGGTTTCCTTATTTTTCTCAACCACTTCTTTTTCCCAGAACAACTTGCGAATGCTACTGAATACGGATAACGGACTAATGCGGCCGCTGTTTGGAACGCATCCTCGCGCGCTCGCGGCAGGGGTGTAAATCGGGTCAGGTTGACTCGGGTGGGGATAAATACAATCCTAATTAATTTTGTAAAGAATGAAAAGTTTTATGATGTATTTGAAAAGTGATAAAATTTTTGGATAAAAAATTTTTAAAATAAGAAAAGATGATATAATATAACAAGAATAATGACAAGAAATAAATAAAATAAATTTAAAATAGATAGAGTAATTGTATGAGTAGTGCATAAATGATAGAAAAGTAAGATAATTTTATAAAAAAAATATGAATAAATAATTAAAAAATAACATAATTATGTAGAGTGAAAAAATTTATATTAAAAAGTTTTAGGTTGTGTAGGAAATGATAAAACTTTTGAATGAAAAATGTTTGGTCTACAAGTTGTTGAAATAAGAGAAAATAATGTGATATAATAGAGATAATGATAAAAAATAAAGATAATAAAATTAAAATAGATAGTTAGTTTTATAGATAACTGTGTAGAAAGATGTGAAAAAAATTAAAATTTTGAATAGTTGTAGATAATGAAAAGTTTTAAGTTGAAAATTTTTAGATGAAAATTTTTATTTAAAAACAAACACACTCTATGCGTTTGGGAAATGATAAAATTTTTAAATAAAAAATTTTTGACGTAAAAGTTGTTAAATTAGTAAAAAATGATATAATTCGATAGGAATAATGATGATATGTAAAGAGAATAAGGTTAAAATAGATAAATTAGTTATATGTGTAGTTGTGTAAAAAAAAATTACAAAATAAAATAGTTGTATAGAAAGATATAAAGAAATAATTTTAAAATATGTTAGTTGTGAAGAGGAAAAAGTTTTAACTTAACATATTTTCTTGTTGCAAAACAAGCTCTTAGATGAAAAGTTTTTAGTATAATTTTTTAAAAAATGGAAAAAATGATGTACTATAATAAGGGTAATAATAAAGAGTAAAAAAAAAAAATTAAAATAGATAGATTGGTCGTATCGGACAATGGTATAGAAGTAAAAGAAAAATACGTCGGTTCTATAAGAAGATGGAAAAAATAATTAAAAAATATAATAATTATGTAAATTGAAAAGATTGAAAAGTTTTTTGGGTTGCAAAACATAACCTTAAATTGAAAAGTTTTAGGTTAAAAAGTTTTTATGGAAAACAAACACCTCCTCATTTTTATATCCAAATATTTTTTTTTACCAATCAACGATATTTTTTCCTTGTTTTTAACTCTATAATATCACATAACTCTAATACTTTCTAAAAATATTTTTTTTCCTTACTCGCGCACTTCTCTTAGATTTCCAGCGTCTACCTATAATCTGATGCAGGAGAAAAGGTTGCAACTGTCGCCTTCTTCTTCATGTGGTCTCCAAATTCCAGGGCTGGCATTCCGTCCTCAGACACAAATAAGTAACAGCCGTATCTGGCGCCCGGAATATCCACGAATTTTCGATTTCGTCCAGCCAAGTATGTGAAGAAAACCACTCATTACGGCTTTTTCATTTTTGGACCAATTGAATTGAATCTCTAGGCTAAGATAACAATTGTGGGGCCAAAGTTTGGACGGTCCAAATGGATGATGCTTTGCTTGACAGCTATACACTAGCGTATGCAGACATTATATGCCAAAGCATAATTCCATTCCACTACCCACGCCATACTCACCACGCGTATTATAATATGCTTAAATTAGTCAAGATATAAACGGGATATATTTCTTTACCCCCAACTAAAATCTAAAAGTGATTTTGGCGTTATTAACTGCTTTTACGCCGCGACTTTTGTGTCTGATAAGCTCAGATGAACGCATAACCGCGCCAGATTTTTCTGACGATTTCAACGTCTGCCACTTGTCCGGTGCAGACGTCCGGATATGAAGCATATATTTTTATAACTTTTTTTCTTCTGAAGGGCCCGGGTTGCACAGAAGCATATCCGACCGTCTCAAATTTTAAAAATTTTAATATATGATAAAAAATTTAATTCATTTATTAAATTTAATATCAGTTGTTTAGTTGTAAGACAAAGTTTCAACTAAATTTAATATATGCATTGGTCACATTTGCTCAAAAATAGATAAATTTACTTACAGATAAGTGAAAATGTTTAGATCGTTCACATATATATATATATATTGGAATATAGTAATATTTTATATAATTATTTATCCATATGATAATAATATTTTTAGATGGTTTAAATGTTAAAAATACTATTTAAAAATTAATAGTTAATATTAAATTATTTTATTATGATTTTATATATCCGTAGATAGAACCAATATACAGTTATATTAGACAAATAAAAGAATATTCGTAAGTGAGGTTGAACATAACAGATGAAATTGATTTTTCATTAACTATTTAGATATTAAAAATAAACAAAGTTACGTAAAAAAAGAGATTTTATAACAGCATCCCGCCTTCCGAAAGTCAAGTTAACATTACATGTGCAAGCATCAAATGCCGTTGCAATTTGCATGCGGCATAAATCCTACCAGCACGTATTACACTCATTTTACCTATTTTAATTATCATATTTTTCCCATTTTCATCCTTATACTTTAATTAATTTTCTGCAACTATCCTATTTATTCTTATTTTAGTCTATTGTATCACATCATTTTCACAACTTTTATTTTTTTTTACTTTTTCACTTTTGCCTTTCCTTAATAAATTAACAAAGGCACCCCACCCCCACGTGTCTCGCTGATTGAAGTAATGAGAAAACTGGGTTTAAAAAAGAAAAAAGAAAAAAGAAAAAACCGAAACGGCAATTGTAGACATGCATGTGAGCTTAAAACCATGCAATTCAAAGGATATCAAGGTTTGATTTTAACAAATTAGTAATGATTTGATACGGCATCCCATTATTTTTAATTTTTACATTTCAAAATCTAAATAATTTATTTGTTTAACGTGATTTATTGAAAACTTACATTTTTGTAAAAAAAAATTAGTGTAGGAGCAATTATATAGCTATTAATTTTTAAAAGGTGTAACACACAGTGTATAAAAAATTTTATATATGTGATTTTTTAAATTATAAATAAATATATGAATAAATCTGATGAATAGTTTAGATTTAGGAAAATTTAAAATAAAAAAGAATTGCAGTCCCCCCATGTTGAATTATTGCCTATACATCAAGCCACCAAACTTTCATTGTTAAAAAGGGTTTGTTTAATCTGCAAAGATCAGAATCGTTCTGATATTTGAGATGAATATATGAAGTGTTTACTACAAAAGGGTAAGTAGTAATTAGGAAAACTCTTTTTTACATAATTATATGTAAATAATCTATTTATTCTTTTTATATAGAGATATGTGCACTTATATATGGTTTTTTTAAATAAATAGTATTTATGCGTATGCTTTAAAATTTATTGTAAAGATGCATATGAATTTTTAAAATATTTATAGCGACAGATATGACGATTATGAGCGTCTTATCTGTTTAAAAAATTAGAATATTTTCGTGATAAATCTAAACCATCTATTATATTTGTTAATGTGAATTTAATTAATATACCAAAAATATCATAATTAGATGCCTTAATGAGTCATAACCAATTTTAAAATTACTTATTTTTATGTGGGCCTACTAACGTATCTAATCAAGATGATTTTTAGCACATTAACTAAATTTACATCAATAAACACAATAAGTGAGTTGGATTTATCAAAAAGCCTCTTAAGTTTTTAGAAGCTAGAAGATTGACACTTGCTATAGTTGTCATTGTAAATAATTTAAAAATTCGTAAATATATTTACAATAAATTTCAAATCGCATACATCAACGTAATTTACTTAAAAATTTTAGGCATAAAAATAAATACCTCTTTTTTATGGAAAAAAAATAACTCTTCTATATATTGTTGCTACATTTAATTTTTAAACAGACGTGGCATCTCATTGGATTAGAAGTAATTAACTTGCTTTCTCATTTTTAGATTGATTTGCCATTTTGCATTTTTGTTTCTCTTGAATTTCTATTTTCAATGCATAAGAAATGCTCCTTGTTCTACACTGCAGAAGCATTAATGTCAAAATTTGGACTTTGGAGAAGCAGGGCCCCATGTTGCCAGATTTCCTAGTGAAAAGAAGCACAAAGGATCCACGGCAGAATATGCCCATACGTTCCTAATCGTTGCCGATGACTCACGCAGGAGTTGGCTTCCTCACGTCAAATCACCATTACGGCAACATATTTCTTATTAGCCACGCCTCATGTCAGGGGTATATTTGCATGGCTGCCCTGTGATTTGGCCTTGCCTTTGATACCACAGGTTTGCCCAATTTGCTTCGAGGTGAAGTTTGTTAAAATTCTGCTATATATGACGTTTACTTTTTAAAAGTTTATCCTTAAACTTTGCTAGAATTTTATACATCATACCTATAACGTTTGCATTTTGCAGGCGTGTCTCTGAGGTTTGCTCAAATGTTTCACCTCATACCCTGATGTTTACCAGTTCGTTGGGTGTGTTTCTTAAGTTTACTAAAATTTTGTGTGCCATCCCTTTGATTTTAGGATACGTCAATGACAGTCAACAAATATATTGAAAGTTATTATTAAACTTTTTAAGTCCCAATTCCCAAATGATTGAAGTACTCCTCCATAAGCCTTTTAAACATTATATTATTAGATATTTTCATATATATATATATATATATATGAATGATCCTGTTAGCCTGGGCTAAGTAAAGCGCTAAGCAAATACTTTACTTAGCCCACTTCAAAAAATTCATTTACAATAATTTTTTTGTTTTTTTCTTCGTACACTTATTTATCTAAGTATATTTAACATATAAACCAAATTTTTTCCATTTTTAGATATGCGTATATATTTTTAAAAAAAATTTAAAGATAAAAGTATTTTAAATACATATATCCACAGATGTTTTAAAATCTTAAAAAATATAAACATATCCAAAAATGGTAAACTTAATTTATATATTAAATACACTTAGATAAACAAATGTACGAAGAAAAAATAAAAAAATTATTATAAACAGATTTTTTAATGTAGGCTAAGCAGAGCATTTGCTTGGTCTGGGTTAACAGGATCAATCTTTTTATATATATATGCATATTAATCATCTTAAAAGGAAATTCTAGATCATTTTTCCTAAAAACATAAAATAATTATTTTAAATTTAGTTTTCTCCTAATTCATGATGTTTAATAAATATTATTTTTACAAGTATATTTTTGCATATCATAAATACACTTTCTAATTTATGAATATTAATAGTAGAATAAATTATTTTAAATATCGAACATAATATAAATTACCTTTGAAATTCCCGTAGAGAGTATTTTGGAGGACTTTAAAGGTCTAACAATGGTTTTTAAATTATTGCTAATTGTTGTTGATGTTTACCAACATCGGAGGTATAATACGCAAAATTTTAGTAAACTTTGGGACATACCTGTAAAGCGGTCAATGTTAGGGTAATACGCAAAATGTCAGTAAATTTCAAAGGCATATCTGCAAGGTACGATGTGCAAAATTTTAACAAACTTCCAAGGCATGCAGGCAAAACGAGCAAACTTGGAGTTTTAGGCGCAATTAGGCCAAAACACATAGGCATCCATGCAACTAATCCCTCACGAGTCATGATAGCTATATCTAGGAATTGACAATCATCCATTAAAAAGGAAGCATAATACACCATTCTTCAATTGCCTTTTCAACTTCCACTGTTTGTTTCCTTCAATTCCGTGAAAACTTCCACGGATCGTAAAGAGTATGTAGATTGATATTGTTAAACACTAATAAAAATAAAATAGATAACTTTCTAAAACAAGAAGTGGTGGGTTTCATTGATTTCAATCTCATAGAACATTTATTTACCAGGGGATGATTTGACATTAGCATAACAATTTTACAGAGTTGTTTAGAACTTGGTGGAATGAAGATTTGAGGTAAAAGTACATTGAGAATGAAAAAGATATATTGAAAAAGAACAGTTATATTAGAAATGAAAAAATACTCTTATTTTTTGAGAATGGAAAAAATATTTTTGAAAAATGAGATATCCCATTTCAGAATCATTCTATCCTAGCCATAAGCTGTCTAACCATTATCTATATTTTCAAGTATTATTTCTTATTTATTTTATTTTTATTTTTCTTTTAGCAAATATTACCGTTTGATGCTCCCTCTTTCCTGTTTTTCTCTTTCCTGCTCAACTGATTATGCTTGTGTTTGGTCCGCCGATAAGGAAACTCGAAACTTTTTAATAATGAAGATTTTTTTAAGGTATAACAGCAATAATTCTAATTTTTATTATTTGGTTGGCCCAGTAGCAAATGAAACTACCGTAGAAACTTTATCTTTTATTATAATGCATCTTTCTAATTGTCACCGCTTAACTGTCTTTATTTTTATAACAGACATCGTTCTTGTGTATTTATTTATTTTTCCACCACACATAAGGTACTTCCTCATCAAAGTGGCATCCTCAATGCAGTCGAAAGTGAGCCCAACAAAAGACTCATGCAATCCGTGATACCTTCCAATTAAGCGAACTTGGCTTTCATCTGAGCACTTTCCTTACAGCACATACCAGATAACAAACTCGATAACTAATTCAATGCACTAGGGTCCAAAAACCCCTTTTTTTTGAAATTTTTTTATAAGATTGTTAATATTGTCCTATTTAATCTATAAGCTAAAATTTATCATTTTTGGATATGTTTATATATATATTTTTATTTTTTTAAAAATAAGGGTAATTTAGCCATTTTCAAGTGACTAAAATACTCCTATTTTTAAAAAATCGAAAATATATATTTATATATCTCCAAAAATTGTAAAACGTAATATATAAGTTAAACCCACCTAGGTTAACAATCTTATAAAAAAAAAAATTAAAATAAAAAATGGAGTTTTGGACCCCGTGCATTGAAATTTCAATGCACCGAGATGCATTGAATCAGTTCTCAACAAACTCGGCTTGACAACATGTCATTGAATCGAAAGAATGGCCTGAATGGAGATTAGGCATGATCAATTCCATCGATTGCCATTCCAAATTTCCAATCTATTGTAAAAAAAGCCTTATGCCGTTCGTAATAAATTCCCATCTCCTACTAAAGATGTTTTCATCGTGTGTTCAATCTTCAAAGGCAATTCCAGGATCCACTTTTGAAATTACAACAAATTTTGGAAAATAACTCTTCACTTACAAAACATATTGGTGAAAGAAACAAGAAGGGTATCAAAGAAGAAATCCCAACAATGGCAGAAGGGAAACCTTTCTAATCAGAACTCAATCGGAGGTTTTAACCTTACAAGTCGTCTTATTCTATCCTTGTCTGTATTCTCCAGCATGCCCTTCACAGTACAATCATGGAAGAGATTAATTGTTATAAGAAGATATTTGTTTTATATCAAGGAAAAAAAAAAAAAGATATTTGTTTGTCCTGAGCAGAACATAAGAAAACGCAAGGAAAAGTTGCTTGCTATGCATTGAATGGGACTTAAAACTTGATCCCCAAAAGCCATCCAAATCTTTGAAAATTGACTTAAAACGGGCGATTGAGCTTTTCAAAACCTATCAAACATTTCTCCCTTTTGAGACAGGTCGCTGAATTAATGTAAGTGCTCACGAATGAACTCGAGATGAATGACTCTTACCTTCCACACAATTTCATCCAAACACAAGCATATCCTTCCATACTTGTCGAGTAAGAGACGCTCAGTTGGGGGCTTACCACAGACATCTTTCACTGAAGATGTGATCACAAAAATCACTTCTGCCACTGAATGGTTAACAATGAAAAATGTTAGATGTGTACATATTTTGAAAGAAGCCTCTAAGCCTCATAGAAACCCAACCTAGACAACTGCAATAGGTATCCAAAAGGTGTGAGAAGCCTCTTAGCGTCATGGAAGCCCAAACCAGACAACTGCAATGGGCATCCGAAAGGTATGTGAGGCGATGCCTCCAGCACAGATTGAGGCCTAAAAATTACAGCAATCAACTCATCGCTCATGCAGTGAGGTGTACACCTTCAAACTTGACAAGTGGCTGCAGATGAACAGAAAAAATTTTGTTCTTGCAATCACTAGCCAGATGACCCCAACTTTGCCATTTGATACTGTGAAGAGTTCTCTAAATTCTATGTTGAAACAGAGAAAGGTCGGTTCCTTTGGACTTACAAGCCAGTTCATCGTATTCATCCTTGCCGACCACGTAGATGCAGACATCTCCAAGCATGGTGTAGACAATATACACTGACCTGAAATTGGTAAGCAGTAAGCTCAATAGCCCTTGGGTCAACAGAAATTTTATTCTGAGTTAAATGACACCACTAAATGGCTTCTGCCATTCACACTAATGCTTCAATATTTGCGAAAAAAAGCAAACATAAAGTGAGAACAGCAGCACTATGCAAAGGCAACCTAAATGAAGCACTAAAGTGGGCCACTGATTGAAGGGAAATTCTAGAGACATCAGACATAGCCTGCTGCCCCTCCTTTACTCCTTCGATGAAACGTTGGCAAGTTGCAATCTGTGATGAAATTAAGAACTTACTTTTCTCATCAGGCATGTTAATTTCACTTAATTTTTCTCAAAGTCAATGGCCAAAAACTAATATGCTTATCCATTTTAATTTCTATAGTGTATTTCATTACCCATCAAAACCACCAGCACTAGGGTCCACTCCAATGATGCCTAATGCACATTCATACAAATATTGGTTTGGTCAGGGAACAAATTGACTCAGGAAATCTGTTCAGAGTTCAGACCACTTTTTCCCATTTTTAAATGTTATCTAAATTCAAAAGGCACAGAGAGGCCAAGCTCCAAAATATCGCTTCTGAAAGAAGTGCAGAATGAAATTGTCAGAAGCAGAAGCACCTCTCCCTGTGCAAGGCCAAATAGGCCCTAAACCTAGCTGGTCAATCATACGAAAAGTGAATATTTGGTACTTCATCTGCAAATAGCAAATACTAAATGGATTTTATTTTATTTATTATTTGATCAAAAAGCTTGAGCCATAGAAATGAGTAAAAGAGGCAGCATTAGCTGGAAATACATTTGAAGGCTAGATCCCTACAGGCATAGACTCAAAATAATCTAGTTCAGACAGATGGGAGATACAAGGGTTCATTTCTCGGTTACAATGAATTATTAGCCATAGAAATGCCGGAAACATATACAACAAACAAAAGCGGCAGATTGGAGTATTGCATACTTGTGTGATGCGACAAAAAGCTCCTCATTTTTGGCACCTTTGAGATTATCGGCTCCTAACTTAACAAGAAAGGATCGCCAATGCGATCGCTCCTCCGCTGGAACTCCATGAAATCTGCATGTTCACCTAAATCAATGAAATAAAGTTTGCTTGCCATCTCATAATACCACATCAGCTAGCTAGCTCTCCGTTTTAATCAAGGCGAACAACCGGGTTCCTTCGGTTCAACAACATGAACAACCAAATGCAACCATATGGCCAATCGAAGTCGCAGATCGACAGATGAAAGGTCCGCATTTCAAGGCCGTGTCGAACGTATATTTGGAGCTCCCTCTCCACAACAGAAAAAGTACACCTCGCAATCTCGCAGTCGCAGTTCCTTCCCATCTAAGGGTTCGACTCCGCCGAGATTTTAAGCAATAGGTTACAAATTCGAAGCCAGATCTAACGCTGGAGCAAAATACGAATCGAGATGTTGGATGTAAATGGGTAATTATATTCTAAGATCTGGAAATTTGAAGTCAAAAGTTGGTGTTTGTTTCCTGGAAAGAAAAGATGGAGAAAAAATAACAGCAAAGATTATCCTTACCGCTCTACCAGGATGTTGCCTTCGGAATTCGAGAAGAGGACCGCGAGCAGCATCTTTTCTTCTTCTGCTTCTTCTCCTTTGCTTTGGACTTGCAGTTGGGACTTGGGAGGACTGCACCAAAGGAGGCGCGAGCGACTCCTGTCCTAAAGGGTCAAGGAAGATGGTCACGTGACAACTATTCACACGTTATGCGACGGGGTTTTTCGAATTTTGCACAGATGCCCCGAGTTTCGAAAAGACTTCGATTATATTGTTTAAGGGTGTGTTTGAGAATGAATAAAATTTTTGATGAAAAGTTACAGATATGAGAAATTGTCAAATGATGTGATATGATAGGAGTAATGATGAAGAATAAATAGGATAAAGTTGAAATAGATAGGTTTGTTGTGTTGGTAGTTGTGTAGAAATGATTGAAAAGTAGTGTAGTTGTATAGAAAAATGTGAATAAATAATTAAAAAATATGGTAGTTGTGGAGAGTGAAAAGTTTTAGATTGAAAAGTTTTAACTTGACAACTTTTTGTTGTTACCAAACACACCCTAAGACAAAAACTTTTTAACCAAAATTTTTCAATTTGAAATTTTTTACTTTTTAAAATTATTTTATTTTTTTAACTATTTTTTCACATCTTCCTGTACAGCTACCTGATTTTTCAATCATTTATACACAGCTATTCATACAACTAACTTATCTATTTTAATTTTATTCTCTCTACTCATTATCATCATTACCTCTGTCATATTATATTATTTTCTCTTATTTCAAATACCTTTATATTAAATTTTTCATTCAAAAATTTTATAATATATACTCTACATTTTTAAAAACTCTACATATGTGTGTTTAACAAAAAAAAATTTTAATCTAAAATTTTTCATTACCCACAGCTACTATATTTTTAATTATTTTCACATCTTTCTATATAACTACCTTAACTTTTAATCATTTCTATGTGACTACTTATACAACTAACATATTTATTTAAATTTTATTTTTTTACTTCTCATTATTATCCATACCATATCACATCATTTTCTCTCAATTCAAAAGCTTTTACATAAACAAATTTTCATCTAAAAAGTTTTATAACTTCCCAAACACACCTTTTTACTAATTATATATTCACTTTCAGGAAATATTATTTTTTACAATATATAAATTTTCAATAAATTTTTTTTATTGGAATAATAAAATAAGATGCATAAAACATAATCTATAGTTTGAATTTCGAAAAATACATTTCAAAATTCAAAAATCAAAAGTGAATATGGGAGCTTACTTGTAAGTAGTGAAATCATTTTTTTACCAGGATTATAAACAATATAAATAAAATAAAATAGTCTTAAAAACTCATAACCTCTAAAATCCATTAAAAAACTTAGTTCTTCTCTTTTTTAATAGAAGTTTCCATTTATATGTTTCTTTTTCGACTTGTTATTTGAATTTTAAATTTTCATACCCATCTTGTTGTGACTTGGCAATGCATACTACTACATAACTATCGATTTTGCAATTATACTTATCTATAAACTTATTTGCAAAAGAGTCTTTTTTCCAATGCTTAAAGCAAGCTTTATCATTTTGAAAATTTATAAAAAGAATTCACATTCACATGTTCGAATAAAAAAGATCTTTTTACTGTCAAAATTCTACATTTTTATTTTCATTTATAAATTCAAAAATATTTAAAAATTAAAAACATGAAATTCAATAAGCAAATTTTTTTTTTTAGATAGTTAGACTCATATATCCATAACATACAAAAATTAAGGGTATGTTTCGGAATGGGTAAAACTTTTGATGAAAAGTTTTAAAGAGTAAAAGTTGTAAAATGATGTAATATGATATAGGTAATGATGAGTAGTAAAGATGATAAAGTTAAAATATATAGGTTAGTTGTATGGGTAGTTGTATAGAAATGATTGAAAAGTAGGGTAGTTATATAGAAAAATGTGAAAAAATAATTAAAATATGATAGTTGTGGAGAGTGAAAAGTTTTAGATTAAAAAGTTTTAACTTGACATTTTTTAACCATTGCCAAACATACCCTAAGTAAAGTTGTGCAAACATTAAAACAGAAATTTTTATGAACGCACTAATTTCAGCTTTGAGTGGAACTCGCACTAAAGGATTTGTGTAAATATATCTATAAAGTTTAATTAATATTGCATCTGTATTCCTAAATTTATCAAAATTATATATATGTCCACAAAGTTTGTATGAAATTGCAAGTATATTCCTTTCATTTAAACATTATTAAATTTTTTGTAAAAATTATTATTGTCATTTTATCGAGCATTTTAAAGATGTTATAATAGAAGGGACATATTTGAAGTGCAAACCTTATGAGTATATTTGTAATACTGGTCAAATTTTACAAATATACTTGAAAAATTCCTTTATAAAAATTAAGTATTTGGCATGTTTGAAGGTGAAAAGTGGGTTGGGTTGAGGCCCCAACCCACCAACCTTAGAAAAATTCACTTGAGCTTTTATATTATGAAAGTTCAAAGTTAAAACAGACATTTCAGAATTAAGGAAATCAATTTCCAAATAAAGTCAATGTAATAAAAAATTTGTTAATAATTTGTAAATGAATTTAACATTAGGGTTTGAGTGAATCTAAACCTAATTTTTCTTATTTATTTTAATATAAAATATTTTACATACAAGCAAGCTAAACAAGGTTTTGCATATTTATATATTTTTATATTAGTTATGTTTATATTTGAATACATGTTATCATATTGAAATTATATTATAAGTAAATTATGCTATTTTTGTTTACATTTTCATTTATATTTATATCCTTTACCTTTATATTTGTTCATTTTCCTTTTTATTTTCTTTTGAAAAGGTAAATTTTCTTTTAGAAATATATACTGCACTTTAATATGCTTTTCGCAAATTTAATTAGAAAATATGTTATTAATTTTTACATGATTTGTTTAGTTTTTAGATATTCATATGAAATATTAAATTTATCACGCACAACTAAAAACTTGTCAAAACTTCAACTGAATTCCAAATCCGATTTCGAAAATAGGATTAAAATTTAGGTTTTAAAAAAATAAAATTAGAGTGAAGATTTAGATTTTAGGGGCATTTGCATTCACGCTAATGAAAGATTAAAACATTTCATCCAGACCAATAGTTTTGAAACCCTTTCAAACATGTGAATAATTTTCAAAAATTAAATTACATCCATGTCAAACCCGTCAGTATCCATATAATAAGCTTTTAAGATTTCCAAAATAACCTAAAATATTCTCGTCTCCTTTCTCCTCATCAAAGGCCTTCGCCGCCACCTTCTTATCCCAGGCTCGGATCGAGGAAGAAATGGCTCTGGATTGATTTTGTACTTAGAAAAAGGCACTTCTAACTTCGGGGCTCTTTAATGCGCTGCTAAGATCCTCTTTCCTGCCAACACAAGGAATCAATCTCGTTACTCTGCTCTTTTGATCGCAGTTATTACGGGTGTGTCTGTGAATGTACAAAATTTTTGGTGAAAGCTTTTGGAAAATAAAAGTTGTCAAATGATGTGACATGATAAGGATAATGATGAGGAGTAAAGAGGATAAAGTTAAAATAGATAAGTTAGTTGTATGAGTAATTATGTAGAAATGATTGAAAAGTGTGTTGGTTGTATAGGAAAATGTGAAAAAATAATTAAAAAATATAATAGTGTGGAGAGTGAAAAGTTTTAGATTAAGGGTGTGTTTGGTTTGCACGGAAAGTTTTTGACGTGTTTTGGCTGAAAAACACGTCACTCACTGCAGCCTTTCGACGTGAATGAATGGTTATGTCCGAACGCATTAATGTCTGAGCAGTCAAAGGTAGTTGGAGAATTAACGTGAAATGGCATGTAACGGCAGCATCACCGTCGCGCGCGATCGTCCTCTTCCGCTTCGGCTTCTCCGCTGCGGCTTTAGACAGTTTTCCTTTCTCTTCGTCTGATGAAGGTCCAGCACCAGCTGTCGGCCCCTTCTATTCGCACAGCGGAGGAGGAAACTTCTGTTGTGGGAAAAGATTTTTGCACTTGCCCCTCTCTGTCTTCCATTATTGACAAGGAGATGTCCTCGCTGTTTTTGGCTTTTACAAATACCCTCCACTCTTTTTTCGTGGTTGTTCTTCGAATGGCGGGGGTTGCTGCCGCAAGCGCAGATCTTCTCTTCTTCCTTCCTCATCCCGAGGAGGAAGAAGAAGATGTCATCGACGATGTAATCACGGCCGTCGATCCCCTCCCTTTTTGGCCCACCGACTTCGATCAAGAAGAGATCTACGGTCCCGATCCATTCTCTCCGGATTTCCATGATTTCCCGCCCTCCCAACCCTCCCTCACCGTTCCCATTCTAATCTCCGACTCCAGCGACGAGGAAGACGGCGGCGTTGGCGGTCGTGAATTCCGGGAATCCGCCTCCGATTCGGATTTTTTCGATAGCGCGGAGGTGGACGAGGAGGAGGATCAGGTGAGCCTCGTCTTCGATTTGTTCGATCGGTGCCCGACTGCCCGCAACAGATCGAAGATGCTGATCGTGAATCTGTCGTGAATCCGTTTGCGGAAATGATTGACGGTGCAGATGTCATGGTTGGCGATGATGATTTAGGGGAAGGGTTTTTCGTCGGTCGGTGGAGTTCGGCACGGCAGCTCGTCGTGGTCGTTTTAGGCGTCGCCATGAACGAAATGGAGCAGGACGAGCAGGGAGCCATCGTTTTGCAGGGATCATCGATGAGTCATATGGCATGGGCTAGTGTCTGCCACAACCCGGCGCGCTCGTGGTACTGGTTGGAATCGGGTTCGATGAGCAATGACGTATCTCTTCTCGGCTTCTCTTCCCCATTCCTTCTCCCAAGAAACGGCCTCTGTTGGGAGAATACGGCCTCTGCTAACAGTACCTTTCGCTCGCTGAAAGACGTTTCATCCACTGTGAAAAGACTACTTCACCCTCCTGTGAAAAGTTTTCAACGAAAACAAAACTTTCGCTGCGAACCAAACGGACCCTAAGAGTGTGTTTGGTTGGGGGTAAAACTTTTGATGAAAAGTTTTTGAGATAGAAGTTGTCACATTGATAGAAAATGATGTGATATAATAGGAGTAATGATGAGAAGTAAAGAGAATAAAGTTAAAATAGATATGTTAGTTGTATAGATTGTTGTGTAGAAATGATTGAAAAGTAGGGTAATTTGTATAGAAAAATGTGAAAAAATAATTAAAAAATAGAGTAGTTATGGAGAGTGAAAAGTTTTAGATTGAAAAGTTTTGGTTGACATGTTTATATTCCAAACAAACACACCCTAAGTGTGTTGGCAGTTATTACGGGTGTGTTTGTTAACAACAAAAAGTTGTGAAGTTAAAACTTTTCAATCTAAAACTTTTCACTCTCCATAACTATCCTATTTTTTAATCATTTCTTCACATTTTTCTATACAACTACTATACTTTTCAATCATTTTTATACAACTATCAACACAACAAACCTATCTATTTCAACTTTATCCTATTTATTCTTCATCATCACCCCTATCATATCATATAATTTGACAACTTTTCATCTCTACAACTTTTCATCAAAAATTTTATCCATTCCCAAACACACTTTAAAAAGTTTTAACTTGACATTTTATCCGCATTGTCAAACACACCCTATAGGTGCAAAATCATGTCCAGGTTTTTCAAGATAGCCCCACAGGAGTGACTGTTTCACCATTGTACAAGATAGGGATTACTGACAATAGCCATCGGAATCTTGCATTTAACAATCACATGGCATTCTTGTAATCTTCAAGTGCCCATATCACCATTTCATTCTATGAACAAGGAATAAGATGCACGACACCTTCAGGTGCTCCGAACCATACATTTGGATACTCACAATTCACAAATTGATAGGATTTGCACAGCTTTTGGCGATGGCATTCTCCACCACATGGAAAAACCACAATATCCCCCTCACTAGGGGCTTCTAAGCCAATGCAAATCTGCCTTAAAGAAAACATAACATACATCCAAGAAACGACCAGCTACCCAATGTTGTTTGGACTCCCCCCAATTATCCTGCCCTGGAGAACACATCATGAACTTCATTTTCGTTGGTACATGTGCATTGTAACAGAAGTAGATTTGGAACACGTATAAAGGCGGCATTTTGGGAATCTTAAAAAATTATTATGCAGACAAATAACAAGTTTGACATAGATGCAATTTATTTTGAAATCTATTGCGTCTGACATTGTTTTAGAACGTTGGAATAAATTAGAAATATTTTACTTTTTTGGTTGACATGAAAGGAAATACACCTAATCCTAGATTTTATAATCGGAGTTAGGATTAAGATATAGGCGACTTCGAGTATCAAGAACTCCAGCAGCGCAAACTGCTTTAACCACGGATGGCACACGTGATACACTACGGCACCCGAGTTGCACGCGCGAGAAGTTGACGCGTGTGATCTCCTCAAAACAAAAACTACCATTCATAACCACCTCAACTACCATTCTTCCTTCCCATTCCCAGAAGAGAAGGAAAACAGATGGTCTTCCCGATGGAACCAGATCCAGCTGCTCTTTCCTCCTTCTGCCACCCTCCATGGCAGCATTTGATTCCACTGATACTGCTCAATCAAGCCATACCCAGATTTCTCTCACTCCTCCAATATGCTGAAAGGGCACCTGAAGCTTCTTGAGAAGAAGAACAGAGACAGTGATCAAGGACTCCTCCATTGCGCAGATGGATGGGATTTTGTAACTTTGCGATCCGAGTCAGGGGAAGAGCTCAAAACGTTTCGGTCCTGTGATGTCAGATTAGATGAAGCGGAAAACAAGAATGATTATGTGGACAGGAACGGTGAAGAAGAAGAAGAAAAGGTGATGTCGCAGAAGAAGGAACGCATGGCTGAAACCCAGAGTTTCCGTTTACGATGGGATGAGAAGCTTTTTCATGGTAGGAAAGATAAGCAGACTCTACAGACGATTCCAACTTCTTTTTCTTTTCTTGATGATGAAGAGAAGAAGTCAAAACTAGAATGCGAGGTGAGGGCCCATTTCAAGGCTAAGAGTATACATTAAAGTAATTTCTTCTGTTAGATGCCATCAGCTCTAGCTTTTGGTATTAATGTTCTTAGAGTCTAACAATAGCCTTAGAGGTACTCTGGAAGAGGTGAACCTGGAGGCCAACTTAGAGGCCATATTAAAATTATATTTGGGAATGGAGTCATCCCGGGAAAAAAGGATTGCTGTTAAGACAGTTGATACGATCAGCTCACTCTTTTCATAATAGAGCCACACTCTGGCCGGGAGTGGGCTTATCTGGGTGGAAACTAGAGTACTAGACTTTTGGTGATGATCGTTGAGGATTCTTTTGAGCTCTTCACTTCAGTTATGTTGTCGTTTGCGGCTAATCTATTCGTTTTGCTTCATGCTTTAATTATGCTACTCAGCTTTCTCGTAAGGTTATTAACTTGGAAGTACTGCAAAAGATTGCTAGTTCTGGTCTCCCTGATGGAGAAGGCTGGCGTCCAACGTCTTGGAAGGTTAAATATCTGCACCTGTACTCAATTGTATTTCCAAATCAGTCAATGCTTTTCAGCATTTGATGCGCTAAATATCTGTCACCTGTACTCAATTGATGGTGGTAACAGTTTTTTGTTTACTCTTTTTCTTTTCTCCAATTTATTGAAAATAATGTGAAATGGTTCCTCACAAGTAAAGTCAGTTCTTGGGGATATCCAGTCTGTTGCTGTTTGAAACAAGAATTTATTTATTATTTATTTAATATTTTTTTTTTTTTTTTTTTGCGTTGTTGCACACCTCTAGATTCTTCTGGGATATCTGCCCGCTGATCGAGATGCTTGGGAAAGAGAGCTATCTTTGAACAGATCAAAATATGTCATGTTAAAGGAAGAGAACGTGCTAAATCCTGTAAGATGTTTCTGGGCTGTGGATAAGATATTTTACCAAGTTTTGCAAGTGGAAAGTCTATAGATGTCATTGTTTTCCTCGTCATAAGATACAGTTCATCTTAATGTTTTATAGAAAGTTATCAAACATTTGATTTGTAGTATATGAAATGCCTCACTCCCGCACCAACCTTTCACAATCTGATCAATCCCATGTGATGGATTACAGCCTACAAGCCAACAATCATGGGGTGTATACAAATGATCATTGAACTGTGAAGAATTTGGCCGGCTATCTGTGGGACATTCTTCATTTTCATTTAAAATGACCACTTTTCAAACCCACTGACCAAATAGCCGCTGCAGTCTAAAAAACTTTAATACAGAAATACCTGCAAATGTAATATCTTAAACATTGATTCCGCTAATAATCTAGAAGCAGACAGCGATCTCTTAAGTCTTAATTCTAGTTTGTCCCTGCGACTAATTTGGAATATTGATTTAGACAGTCGGAACTCACAAGAAAGAAAAAGGAAACTGTGTCTTCTAACGAGAAGGAGAGAGAGGTTGATGCAGATGGGCAACTTACGAGGCATCAGATTTCCCAGGAAGATCACCCTCTAAGCCTTCGCAAGGCCAGCGTTTGGCGTCAATATTTCCAGGTAAATAAAATTAGCCCCACAAGCCGTTTCTCATTGAACATCCTGGGGAGGTTGAGAGCTTGGCTGCTAATGCATGGTAGCGTCGCATGTTTGCCAGGATGAGGAGATCGCAGAGCAGATTGATCGTGATTTGCAACGCACCCACCCAAATGTGAAATTTTTTTCGTCAGATTCACCATTGGGCCACAAGCGCAGGGTACTTGATGTCATAAGATCAGTTCCATTTTCCAACATGGGATATCATATCAACAAACTGGGGGTCTCTTCATTTTTTTTTTTTTTTTTTGACCACCTCTCCATTTTTTTTTCTTGGACAGAAAGAAATGAGAAACGTTCTTCTCCTATTTGCCAAACTAAATCCCGCCATTCGATATGTACAAGGAATGAATGAGGTCTTAGCTCCTCTTTACTATGTATTCAGTACAGATCCTGATCAGCAGAATGCAGTAAGAAATCATCACAAACTTATCCTTCTACTTCTTTTGTTTCTTGAAAGGATGAGAATCACTTGCATGTTTTTCTGCCCCTTTGTCTTTTAATTCTCTTTTTTTTTTTCTGTGAAATAAATGAGACCATATAACATAATGACCTGTTTTTACAAATTCTTTAGTAATGTTAACAGCAAGAGCCAGTATAAAATACATGATTCCATAAATAGTTTAAAGTTTAGACTTGAAAACATAAATATATACTGGGACTCCCTTTACCATTATTAAAAATTGTAGAAAAAGCCTACTCTTCTTTTATCATCGAAGGCATAAGAGTGCATATGCAGCACCGCCCAGGGGTAGGCTGGTTGGCTCGAGTGACTGGTGGATTTGAAGTAAGAAACTGTCTGCAAGTTGAGTTTTCATTATAGCCTTGTTTTAAATTTAAATTTCTCTTTTCCTTTTTCACTCATCATTTCTAGTGTATTGTAGTTTTTCTGTTGTTGTACTTCTAACTACAATGTGTCCTACATCTATACGTAGAAAAAGATTATTTGGGTTATTGCTTGATTCTTACATTACTTGAATGTTAACGTTTACAGTATTAATCTTGCAGTCGAACGCAGAAGCAGATAGCTTTGCCTGTTTCGTTCGCCTGTTGAGTGACTCTGTCGATCACTTCTGTCAACAATTAGATAACAGCTCAGTTGGAATTCTCGCTACTCTTGCACGTTTGGCAGAATTAGTAAAAGAAAATGACGAAGAATTATGGCAGCATCTCGAGATTGTTAACAAGGTAATATATATAGCTATGAATTGCATTGATGGATTCAGAATATTTGAATAAATTTATCACTGGGTGTTGCATATGTTCGAGATGGTCTATCATCCGCATGCATTGGTCCCATCATATGCGCATCCCGCAGATATTTATTCTGCACTTGTATAATTGTCGTTGTGTTAACTTAAGAGTAACTTGACCAAGGTCACAATCGAAGCAAACTTGAAATTAATTTTCAATCATGTGAAAGATAACAAGTGAAAATCAAGGATTTAGAAACCCCAAAATTAACAGCAGCAAAAGGTTGGATCTATAGACAGAGAACTCATTAGGCACTTGAGGAATCTCACTCAGTTCATAAAATTCTTATCACATTTGGTATGTCATGTTTTTTGGAAAAGAAAAATGATCCCTTTTTTCCATTTTTGTGATGTTGTCTGAAACCTTGATCTACGCCCGCACATAAACTTCTTGTTAATTGTTCAGTTGCTTCTGGTCAACCCTCAAGTGCAAATGTTGAGGTGTCGCAACAGTATCCTTAACAACCAGATGAATCCACACATGAAGTAAATATGACTAGAAGAAGCATTGTGCATAACCCAAAGTTGCTACTCATAATGCACTTTTTGCAGGTAGAAAACCATCACTGTTTGGACCTTTGTCATTACGCACATTATTTACAGCCATTCTTCATTGCCGGAAACCACATGAGGTGAATACAATCTCCTAAAGAAGTCAAAACGTTTGCTGCTTTTGATCTATATATGTTTTTAATGAAACACGTCTAACACCCTCATGAGCCATCTAAGACTCCTAGTCCCTTGTAATTCCGGCCAGTTTGGTTTCACGAACCTGCTTCACTTTAGAGAAAATATAATCATGCACTAATGTGGAAAACCTGCATGCTTATAGTTACTAGCCTATATCTAGATTGGGACTGAATTTCTCATATCCCTATATGCAGGTCAACCCACAATTCTATGCATTCAGATGGATTACTTTGCTTCTGACACAGGAATTTGGTATATATGACATCATGAGAATATGGGATTCTCTTCTCAGCAATCCTTTTGGGGTTCAGGTATTTCGCTAGCATGCTGATTCATATTCTCCAAGTGCATGTGCCTTTCTGGACAAATTCTTATGGAGGCCATTTTCACTTCCTTCATGCTCAGCTAACAACTAGCCCAAATATCTTGATTTTCGGCCAGATCATTGACGCAACACCATTTGAATTTGGATGTTTACACGCATGCCTAGTTGGCAACTTGGAATGTGAAACATGCAGAAGTAGACGTGGAATGTATGTTTAGACAAAGTTGCAGCAAGAAATGCATCAATCGATGTTTCTAGTCCTGATTTTTGCCGGCTTGTTCTCTCATTTTGAGTTCCTGTTAGTTCATAAAAATTATGTTATCTTCCAAGAAATTGAATACGTTTTCAATGGATAATTTCTAGTACTCTATTTTGGGTGATACAGGAGATGCTGCTTCGAGTATGTTGTGCGATGCTACTGTGTGTAAGAAGCGAGCTACTAAAAGGTGATTTTGCTGCAAATCTGAAACTTCTACAGCACTATCCCCCTATCAACATAGATTGCCTGCTACAAGTGGCACAGGAGCTGAGTCGACGGTCTAATCTTATTCACTTATCTCACTGACTCATTACAAGGTACATAAATGTACCACTGCGGTTGGCCTATATGGACTTAACACTTTGAAAAGAAAGAGGGAAAGGTGGAAATTTCAGCAAAATAATTAAGCATTTTCTCTGAGTGGCAGAAAAATTATCAATGTGGTTTCAAGTTTGAGGACAGTATCAACATTTCCATTTTGAAGAACTAATTAATTTCAACGAATGGTTGTTCATGCGGGCATTGAAAATTTTCTCCATTCAATGTTAAATGCCACCTTATATGTATCCAAATGAATAGATCATAGGACAATTTAATTCAAATGGCCTATCATTGCGGTTCTTACTAGTCAAAAGTGGTTGATAATGGACTCTAACCAAGGAAATGATTAATGGCGTAAATGTTCATGATCGGAAAAGTTCTATTGCGCCTTTGATTCTTGACACGCGCGATGTGTCGCACAAGCGCTTGTTTATATCTAAAATTTGCCCCATTTTCTAACGAAGCCTATACATGTCTCATTTGGATACCGGAGTAAATGAATCTGAACATAATGGATGAGTTAGATGTCAACTTTATTATCAATGTGTTGCAGCCGGCGTCAATACTTTTATAAATATTTTGTAAGTTGAATATTTTCTGAGATATGATGTGTTTGGAAAATAGTAAAAACTTTTAGACTAAAAGTTTCTCGGGTAAATGTTTTTAAAATTAGGAAGAACAATGTGATATGACGTATAATGATGATGAATAAAGAGAATAAATTAAAATAAATAGGTTAGTTATATAAATAATTGTGTAGAAACAATTAAAAAATAAAGTAGTTATATAGAATAATGTAAAATATAATTAAAAATAGAATAACTATAATTCTGAAAAATTTTAAATTGAAAAGTCTTAATTTAAAATATTTTATGTTTAACATACCCGGTATATGTTTAATAAAATATTTTTGTAGGCTTTTTCCATGAGTACCTTAAAAGGCATTTGAAAAAATATGGTGCAAAATTAAACAATATGTTACATCACCTAAGACACAGCCACATGAATCTTTATAATGTGAATTTTATTTTAATTGGTATATGTTTTACATTACATCTCAACTTGTATTACAATGGAGTTTTAAAATAATCCTTACAAAATTTCAAAAAGAGATCATAAGCTCCCAATTATCAATAAGGAAAATTATAAGCTCCTAAATATCACTGAGAAAATAATGCTTCCAAACTGTCTACACTCAAATACTAAGGATATGTTTGGCAATTTGCAAAAGTTGTCAAGTTAAAACTTTTCAATTTAAAATTTTTTAGTCTCCATAACTACTCTTTTTTTAATTATTTTTTTATACATTTTTCTATACAACAACTCTACTTTTCAATCATTTCTACACAACTACCAATACAACTAACCTATTTATTTTAAATTTATTCTTTTTACTCGTCATCATTACCCCTACAATATCATATCATCTGACAACTTTTATTCTTCAAAAGTTTTCATGAAAATTTTTATTCATTACCAAACATATCCTAAGTCGGAACTTTCTGCAAATATGACTTTTTTTTTATGGAGTATATTTACAACATATCTTAATTCATATCACATTCAAAGTTCTAAAACAATTTTAACAATGTTTCCAAAGGGAGACAACAAGCTCCCAAATATTAACGGAGAAGACCACTAGCTCCCAACCAAATAAAAAAGACCACACACATGCTCCTACAAAGATTTAATTCGAAATCCGCACCTGAAATTCGAACAGGCCGGTGGAACGAAAGCTCCGTTCCGCACCCGGCGACCAAACGAGTGCCGCTCGTTTTCTGCAAATGTGACTTTAAACGGATGACTTACCAAGGATGAGACATGGACCCCACCACTATGGCAGGATGTTGGGGCCACTTATCACGTGAATTTGCAATTGCTTGTGCACCCGAATTCAACAGAACACCGACGCCTGTAGATTGCCAAAAATGCTGAAAGCAAAAGTCAGCATATTGCCTCGTGAAGTGTGAAGGCATTAGACATGTAGAATTAAAGAAAGAGACACAGTTGGTTTAGCACGCGTTTTTGTTTATAGTGTGAACATGTGCGATAAGTTGGTCATAGTTTGGATGAAATGACCTTGGAATAGAAATTTTTTTAATTTTAAAAAACATTTTTTTCCATTTTCAAAAAATAAGTCTATTCACTATTAATATAATTTTTCTTAATTTCAATACATTTTTTTAAATTCTTAATGCATTTTATCTCGGATTCTTATTTCATTTTCTTCCCACTACAGCGCTGATGAACCGCGGCACATGCGACGCTCGAACCTAAAACGGTCGAAACTCGGAAAGGACTTGGATTTGGGGTGCAACTCTGGTCGGGTTATACCGGGTTGGAGTGAACCCAAACCCTAAGCCAACCGGGTTGGAGTAAACCCAAACCCTAACCCTAAGAATTTAATCCGGGTTCGGACCGGGTTAGGACCGGGTTCGCATTGGTTTTGGTTTGTTTCGGGTTAGAATTCGGGTTACCAAAAAAATATTTTTTTTTCCAAATTTAATTATAATCTAAAAGAAAATTATTGGAATATACATACCTGTGTTTATGAAGTCAAGCCTCGCGCTAAATTTTGCAACATCCTTTCAAAGAATTCTACAACATCATGCTGAATTCTGCAATATTCTTTGAATGAACTTTGCAAGCAATTTTTCAACACCCTATAGACACAAATAAATCACAAATTAGTTAGTCTTATGACTAGTTGGTCATTTCTATTTAATAGCTAATGAAAATGACTCAAGTTTAGCAAATAGAAAATGAACATATCATACAAACTATTGTAGTTGAAACTAAACATTATCATACAAATTGCTAAAATAGAAATTGACCACTTGTCATACCAATAAACTTAAAATATGAATCAAATTTATACTACAATATGAAATTCAAACTAACAGATTTCTCGTACTAACAGAAAGTATGATATAAAAATAGATTTATCATGCCAACTTAAATTCAAACATAATCCACATAACAGTTATTCAAAGCAACTAAATCTAAATACACTAACTATAATGGTTCAACATTCCAATCTATTGATACATTGGTCACCTATATATTAATATTACAAAAAAAACATGTATAATTTATAAAAAATTATATAAATTACACTGGGTTCGGACCGGGCCGGGTTTTGGTACCGGGTTGATGTGAACCCAAGTTTGGTTTCGGGTTTCTACGGGTCGGGTTGAAACCGGGTCTACTTTGGGAAAAATCTAAAAAAAAAAACTCATTTTTAGTTTTGGTGCCGGGCCGGACGGGTTCGGACCGACCCTGTACCAAGTTGCACCCCTTGGATGACGCCCTCCGTGGCTCTGCCAGTCTGCTCGTGCCAACAGGCCAGCAATAGCCGACTGACGCTGATCGCGACGCGCAAATACTTCTGGACACATGTAACAAGTCCAATGGAGCTGGTAAGACGTGACACAACATCTAATTGCCGACAGCCCCGACAGGAGGGACGCGGACCGTCCAGGTGGCCAACGAGGCGCAAATTCAGACCGTCCGGGTGGCTTCTCCACATGGGATGCAATAATGTTCAACATCGAAGAAGTCGTATTAAGCTAAAAGCTTGCCGATTGCAATAGATGAAAATAAATAATCGTGTGAGTTTTAGTTATGTCATAATTATTAGATTGGATTGTAACATGAATTTTTGGGGTTTTAATGGAATCATCAGTCACGAAATCGTAGATCTGTATGGTAAAAATTAGCCTACGACGCTGCTATCAGCAGGGATGCGTAGACGGTCTGCAACTACTGTGATCATAAATGGGAACGAATAGGGGCCCTAGAGGACAATAATGTTGGACTTTGGATCACTATCTCCACCGGGCAATTTATTTAATTGGACCACGTGTATCCTGCTGAGTCGTAAACATGTCACCACCGTAAAAGGGTCATGCGACGCGGATTGCCGACAGAACGTGTTTCCGACGGGCGGTTGGGGGTGGGATGTTCCGAATATTTTCAGTTTGTTAGTATGTATTTTATGAATCCGACGCAAGGATTCCGAGATCCGAAGCGAGTCAGCGACTCAGCGTTTACGGGTACATGTGCACAATTGAAGTCCCCCGATTTGTATGGTAAATTGCGTATTAGATGATTGTGATGTTTGTGCTTTATATTAGGGCGTCGTTAGATCTTAGAAGGTAGAACTTACAAAGAAGAGGGGAATGGAGGTTCATTGCCGGCATTACCTTTTCCTTTTCACATTTGCTTTTTTGGTGGCATGACCTGCCTCCATAGTCTATACGATGTGCGGTCGTGCGGAGCCCGGAAGACGGGGGTGCTTGTTGATTTCTTCTTCGTGATCCGTGAAATCAAGACGCGTGATTTTGAAGGTTGGATCCCACGCCCGTTGATGTCATGCTCATGCCATGCTTGCAAAAAGACTAAAAAAGTTGGTGTTGGCCGCTGTCCACGAGTTAATCACTGGCTCACTGCCACTACATAATTTATTGTGGATTCGGGATATTTTTAACATAATCATAGTTAAACTCAACGATGACTCGCTTCAGGAGCCTTTCTGCGATTTAATAATGACAAAATTAGTTAAAATCTAGGCGTACGTGTTTGGTCATGAAAAGAAATAAAAAAAATATTAACTGGTAGCAGAATTCAATAATATTTGATATATAGTTTTTTTTTCCTTATCAAAAAAATATATAGCTTTTTCCAAATATGTCCATTATTTTTTTATCTTAATTCCAAACATACCTAAAATATTTTTATTTATTGCGTAAGTTAACACCGTTAGTTAATATACGAAATTATTAATATATCCTTCAAATTTAGAATGAGATTGAAAAAATTGAATGTTATAACTCATAAATATCTTAGTTACATATGAGTTCTATATCTGAAGAGCTCTAATTTCATTTTATCATTTATTATTTTATAAATGGAAAAGTGCGTCAGGAATTTTATGTGACCGTCGAGTTCCAATCAAATTAAAAGAAAAATTTTATAAGACTGCGATTAGACCTGCTATGCTTTATGGGGGCAGAATGTTGGGCAGTTAAAGAACGATATATACAAAAAATGAGCGTAACGGAAATGAGAATGTTATGGTGATGAGTTGTAAAACAAGAAAAGATAAAATTAGGAATTAAATAATTCGAGAAAACTTAAAAGTGAGACCAATTTGTGATAAATGAGAGAAAATAGATTAAGATAGTCTGGTCATGTTAAAAGGAGGCCTGAAGTAGCACCGGTTAGAAAAACAAAGTCTATCCAAGTAGAAGGTGGTAGGAAAATGAAAGGAAGACCCAAAAAAATATGGATTGAAGTAATTAAACAAGATTTTAAAATATTATAATTTACAGAAAATTTCGTCTTAAATTGTCAAGAATTGCGTAACAGAATCCATGTAGCCGACATCACCTAGGTGGGAAATGGCTTTATGATGATGATGATGATGATTTATTATTTTATAACAAAGGTATTTTGGACATTTATAAAAAATTAACTAACATTTTTTTATGAAATGGACAGTTTTTATATTAAAGGTAAACATGGTGAATATATTTAGAATAAAGTTAAACATAGTGGGTATATTTGAGAAAAATCTTTTAGTATAATTTAAAAAAAATTGACTAATTTTGATTGAATTTAATAGTCATTAATAAAAGCTCGATAAAAGTTACGAAAGACTTTAGAGAGCTTCAAACAGATTTTATTTTAAAAGTTTACAAAACTCTATAAATCTGTAGAGAAATTAGTGAAATTTAATAAAATTTTGATAAAGTTTAATACAAGTTTTTTTATTACAAAGTTTAAAATCAAATACTATTAAACTTAGCAAAAGCTCGTTTATAATTATGAATTTTAATTCTAGTAAACTTCAATAAAACCAACAAGTATTTTAAAATTACAAATGTTATGCTTCGACAACCAATTATTATAAATTGTTACTTTTTTAAAGACTCCACTCTAGCAACATGGTCTCGAATAATCCAACTAAATCAGCCATTACAATAAAGAAATATGAGTAAAACAGTCCTTTCATCGGTATTTGCTTTATTGGTCTCTCTAACTATATATATTTGCTTTTTTACTAATGAGTTTCACATATTTACTTTTTAAACTCGGTAAATTTGTCTTTCATGTTTTAAATTCTGACGTTAATGTCAGCAATTAAATGAAGGAAAAATTTGTCAATAACTATCATATAAATTTTTTAACGATAATATTGCCCTTAAAACATGAGTCAACTCAACTTAGTCACAACAAAATTTATAATCTCGGCAAGTTTAAGTTGATCCATAAATATGAGTCGACTCAATTGAGCCATAAAAAGCTGTATTATTTACATATGTGAATCAACTTATAAACATAAGTAAACTCATTAACGTCAGTTAACTCATAAATATGAGTTGACTCAATTAAGTTATGAGAAAGTTTCAGATTTTTTACTTGCAAATAATAGCCATTGGTTGAGTGTCTTAATGGTGGTGTTTAAAATACAAAGTGAATAAACTTTCGGAATTTAAAAAGTAAATACATGAAATTCATAGATTAAAAAGCAAATTTGTATAATTAAAGAGATAAAATGCAAAAAGCTCGAAAATTTTGCAAAAGGTTTGTAATTTAGACCAAACTTGGAAGATGAAAAGTTATCCTGATCTGAACCTTGCATTGTGTGATATTTCTTATCGGATATTTTTCACTAGGCATGAAGTGATTTTGTGTAACCTCCTCTATTTTTTCAATGATGGTAGATATAAAATTTAATTTGTTCATTGTATTTAACACTATTTATTTAGATAGGAGAATAAGTTTCATCCAAATTTAATATGTATATAAGCCATATTTACTCAAAAATAGGTACACTCATGTGTAAATTAAAAAAATGCTTAAATTCATTTTTATATATATTAGAATATAATAATATTTTGTAAGATTATTTATCCATTTAGAAATAATATTTTAGACGGTTTAGAGGTTGAAAATACTACTTAAAATTTGATATTTAATATTAAATTATTTTATCACATTGATACTAAACAAATAACATGTTTTTTATGATAATACTGGTAATGTTAAATATAATAGATAAAGTGAATTTTACATCAACCTTTAAAATATTAGATTGGTCACCGGATGCCTGTCAGGAGTGTTTGCGTGCGCCGGTGCTGGGTTTGAATCCCGTTTCGGGATTTCGGCCAAAAATAGGTTGTGGGAAGTAAAGGAAGAATTTCATAGCAGGGCACCTTTTTTCACCCCATATCATCACACGTTCTCGAAACAAAACAACCTCAATGTTGATGCACCAGGTATTATTATTTCTGTTGTTTTTTATAATAGTTAGATAATGCGAACTTGAAAGGACTACCGTGCATATTATTTTTGGGCGAGACCGCGCAAATTGTTTGGAAGATGCCGCCCGTGTATCAAGGCGTTGATGCGTAAGGTGCAGTAGTGCTCGCTCGTGCCTCCCTCTGCTTTATCATTATCAAAATAATTAAACGCAGGAAAGAGACGACGTGCTAAATAGTTAATAATCAATAACCCAGGCCCACTCCACCTGCACACAAGAGGCGCCAAACAGCCCGAGTGCGTACCATACTAACGAGGAAAATCAACGGCCCCCATGAAAGCATCTTCGCCGATGTCACGTGGATTCATTACCGTGTCATCTGCACCGTTATGTATTTCGCTGCAACGAGGACATACCAAAATCAACCGTATCCACAATTCCTGATAAAAAAAAATGAACCATATTACTTTATATCTAACTATCCACTTACAATTTTTCATCTTTCAAGTTAGCTTTAGCGGCTTTACTAACTCCTTTTTTTGTAGTGGTGAGTGCGTACCATACCCCGTTTCAACTTTCACGGTCGCGATTACGGAACCTTTCGCGACTTTTTTAGAAATGAAAATCCGGCGCACGGAGTTGGCGGAAGCTCAACTATATTTTCTCCCGCGAAGCACCGCAGGCAGACGCTCCTTACCGGCCGTTTCCTTCCTTACTTTTAACCGCGGGCCAGCCTTTAGAGCCATACCACCACCTCTAATCCAAATCCACGGAGTCGGATTCTCTTCGCATTTTCATATTCCTCGCAACTTGAAGCCGTTGCCAGCCAGGGCCTGCTAAGGGCGGATCAGCGTTCTGAATCCAACGATCTAGACGCCACTTCTGCAGAGTAGGAATGGCTCAGATTCTACTTCACGGCACGCTCCATGTGACGATCTTCGAAGCAACCGCACCGCATCGTGAACAGGGCGAACATGGGGGATTCTTCCACAAGGTATGCTGGAATTTGACCTCCAAGTCCTCCTCTTCGGTTCCTGCATCCCTTCTTTTAAGATTTGGAATCGCAGCACTGCAACAGCTATGCCGGATTGAGTTTTAGCAGATCCTCCTTTAGCACACTATCCTTTTTCTTTTTTTGGTTATATCCTTATACTCTTCGGTTTTGCATTAGTAAAACGGAGTTTTTCACGAACTTCGAGGAGTTTAGGCGGATAGCACCATATTTTCGATAGATCTGCCTCTTTTTTCTCGGTTAATTTCAGGACAGTGAGCTTCTTCCACAAGGAATTTCATATAGAACATGCTGCTAGATTTGCGGAAATTGTAGTAGGAAGTTTATGATACTCGGCCCTCGGCTTCGGTAGTCGTGTTTTCCTTGGTATCTGTGGGCTCATGATTTGGAGATCTGGACCGTTGATCTACTGAGCTATAGTGTCATTTGTCTCTGCAAATGTCGATCGGATAACCCTGGCATTTCCATCGGTGGCTGTCGGTTTGATGGTTGACAATGGACGCTGTTGCCTATCCAACTTGGAAAAGGGTGGCGCTCGGTCGTAGATCAGCGGGCTGTATCATGAACATGGGCCCTGTTTTAGTAATGCTGTAGAGAATCCGAGGCTGATGTGCAGGGCTGAAATTCTAGACCCCTGCATTCACATATATTCGTAGAAAACCGACTTGTATTACGCCGTGATCGAATTGTTGTGCATGGTCCACAACAATTTCAAATTCTTCATAGAAAGTCAAATTACTAGTAAAATAATTTCCTGAGGCTTTCGATCCTTTTGCCTCTTGTATTATCAGGCCGCAGAATTTACTGATTTGGGCATGTTAGAAGCCTTTTAAACTGTGATAGTGGCAAATTTCCGTCAATTTCTCATGAGTCACTCTGGAAACAGCTTGATATTTAGAAATATTTTGTCAATAAGACAATCCTTTGGGCTTCTGCAGTTTGAGGATTCTTTTTTAGCATTCCACTTCTTATACATTGTATGATATTTTTTCTTGATTGGTATATATTTACATCCATCTCAATTGACATTATAAACTTTCGGAGACACAAGCTCCCCTCTTACATCCTTTCAAGCACTTCAATGGTTCTTCAATATCTGCATCACTGAACTGTTTCCACTGACAATTTCAATTGTTACTATATTTCTGTGTTCAAAAAGAAAAACTGTTATTACCATGTCAGTATCTGTCTCTGCAGATTCAGACAATTTCGATGGAAGCTTCCCAGACCATATTTTTATTAGAAATTCCTTGAGCTTGCGATTTAGACTTTGACTACTAGGAGAAAATAAAAATTACTTATCAAAGAATTTTGAAAGCTTGTATCGTTGCAAAGTTTATATTTTTCTGTTTTCTTTCGGGATTCGCAATGTTTTAGTTGTGGATATTCAAGCATGTTAAGAATATCATTCCAAGACTTCATCATATCTTGAAAGGTTTTGGCAAGTATTTGATTGTGAGATAAGAAGAGGACTGAGAAAGTATAAATCAATAGGATAGGCAAAACGCAAAATGATCTGAGGAGAAATGTTATCAAGAGTGGACCAGTGGTGAAATGTCTGGTTTTAATAACATCAGTAAGAAAAGAGAGAGGTGATGTTAGCTAAAACTCAATAAAGACAAAAAGATGAGTTTCCAGTGAAAAATGGAGGTTATGATTAGAAGTATTGATGATGATGGGAAGGTGAAGTTTGTTGTGTTTAAAAATATAAGGGGAGTGATTAAAACTATAGATAATGATGTAGAAAAGGTGATGTCAAATAAAAATAGAGGTCGGTAGATATGAGGAATGTCTCAATGCACCAGGGTGCAAAACTCCATTTTTTTAATATATTTTTTTGAAATTTTTTTTATAAGATTGTCAACCTAGATGTAATTAACTTATATATTAAGTTTTACCATTTTTGGAGATATATAAATATATTTTTTAATTTTTTGAAAATAGGAATATTTAGTCACTTAAAAATGGCTAAAGTACCTTTATTTTTAAAAAATAAAAAATATATATATACATATCCGAAAATGGTAAAATTTGGTTTATAGATTAAATAACTATCTTATAAAAAAAAATTCAAAAAAAATATATTAAAAAAATGAGGTTTTGCACCTTGGGCATTGAAACATTCCTTGGTAAATGTTGCATCAAACGTAGTATAAGGATAAGAGGATGATCGCTTATCCTATCACTTGTGTTTGTAATTTGTAACCAAAGAAAAAAGTGGTTTTATAAAAATATTCTTCATTTCTCCTTTGGGTGTATATTTCTAATGTTGCAAAAATTATCGGCCTATCGGCTTATCAAAATAATCAGAAATTATGAACCATCCGGGGATTTCATGCAAGTATATGAGATTACAGGAGGTGATTCACTAATACACAGGCAGTGTCTGTTGTCCATAGTGGGTGAAATTCTAAAAATTCTATGAATGATCAACTTCAAAATCATAAAAAATGATAGCGGTTTTTTTGCTGTCGTTCCTTTCAGTTGTTTACATGATAGAACACAAGTTACAATAGGTGTAGTGGATACACCAAATGACTTCCTAATTTTTCTCCACGTCTCTTACTTTTTAGTTGCCATTTGGACTAAAAACGGGTAAAACGCTTATACGTCCTTAACCACTTACATTGTGGAGATATGGAATAACCATATCCAAATCACTATAAAAGAGGATAATATAATCCTCAAGGGGATCATCTAGAGGATATTTAAGAAAGACTTCTCTTAACATCCAAACTCTATCTCCTTTCTATTTTTCAAACTTCCACAATCCTACTCAAAATCAACATCTGTGTGAGGACACTTTTGACCCTCTACGATGGGATATGAAGAAAATCTGCATTTTGATGGGTTCATCTTCTGTATTTTAGTTGGAATCTAACATAGTATTGGAATTATGCCTTTCTCACTCCACTTGAAATGCCGCAAATCAATTTTCTGAGGCGACAAGAACTTATCATCTGTTTGTGATATGTTGTCATTTTAGCCTGCACTTGATTTTTATCTTCCGCAGCTCTCGCGACAAGCTAACAGCCCACGTAAATTTATAACTTTCGAACCATTGGATGCTTGTCAATTTAAAGAATGACTTTGGATGAAATTTCCATATAGGGATTTTTCACATCTAGGATGGGATGATTCTCAATTGGAAGCTCTCATTTTTCCAAAAAACTTTTCCCGTTTCCGAAAAATAACAACCTACCTTTTTCATTTCCAAAACAACTTTTCACAATAACAACACGCATTTTCTTATTCCCAATGCACAATAATACCTTTTTTTATCTCACATCTTCATTCCATTTTCATCCCATCCACAAGTTTGTATCTTGTATGCTTTTACATGCATGAGTTCTCTTTGTTAAGCCAGACTTCCCTCTAAACTTGGAAATTTGTGGCTTGTGATATTTACAAAGGCAATTAAGCTGCTATTATATTTTTTTTTTGAAGTTTATTCTTGACCATTTGCCCTTACCGATGTGGATGACTCCATCAAGGTTTAAAACGCTGCTTCAAGTGTGCAAAGAGAGTGAAATTAATCCACCTGAAGACCTTTTCTTGCAGAATTTCATATTTACTTGTTCATTTTCTCATTCATCTTTTTTATCTTCTTTCACATTTACTCTTTCAAAATTGTAATACAGATAGTGGAAAACATTGGGGAGACTATTGGCATTGTGAAGGGGAAGCCCAAAGTGTATGCTACTGTAGATCTTGAGAAGGCAAGAGTTGGTCGGACTCGAATCATTGAGAAAGAGCCCACAAACCCTCGTTGGTATGAATCATTTCACATATATTGTGCCCACCAGGCTGCCAATGTAATCTTCACTATCAAAGATGATAATCCGATTGGAGCATCGCTTATTGGAAGAGCTTACGTTCCTGTCAGAGATATCTTATATGGTGAGGAAATTGACCGATGGGTGGACATATTAAATGAAGAACATGAGTCTATCGGCGAAGGTGCCAGGATACATGTGAAACTGCAATATTTTGGTGTTGCACATGACCGCAATTGGAGTAAGGGGATCCTAAGTCCAAAATTTCCTGGGGTTCCTTATACTTTCTTCTCTCAGAAACGGGGATGCAAAGTCTCCCTATACCAAGATGCTCATGTCCCTGACAATTTCATACCAAAAATCCCTCTTGCTGATGGGAAGTATTATGAGCCACACAGATGCTGGGAGGATGTTTTTGATGCAATTACAAATGCAAAACACCTGATATACATCACTGGATGGTCTGTCTATACTGAGATCAAATTGATAAGGGATTCACGGAGGCAAAGACCAGGGGGAGATACGACTCTTGGGGAGCTTCTAAAAAAGAAGGCCAATGAAGGTGTGAGTGTTCTAATGCTTGTTTGGGATGACAGAACCTCTGTGAGCTTGCTAAAGAAGGATGGCTTAATGGCCACCCATGATGAAGAAACTGAAAAATATTTTCAAGGAACAGCTGTGCACTGTGTTCTGTGCCCAAGAAATCCTGATGATGGAGGAAGCTTTGTTCAGGACCTTCAGATCTCAACAATGTTCACTCATCATCAAAAGATTGTAGTAGTTGACAGTGAGATGCCTAACAAAGGATCTGACAAGAGGAGGATTGTCAGCTTCGTTGGGGGTATTGATCTTTGTGATGGACGTTATGATACACAGTACCACTCTCTTTTCCGGACCCTGGACAGTGTTCACCATGATGATTTCCATCAGCCCAATTTCAAAGGTGCTGCAATCACAAAAGGTGGTCCACGTGAGCCCTGGCATGACATTCATTGTAGGCTTGAAGGGCCGATTGCCTGGGATGTCTTGTTCAATTTTGAGCAGAGATGGAGGGAACAAGGTGTGAAAGATGTACTTGTCAACCTCGGTAGTCTTTCTGATATCATTATCAGTCCTTCTCCCGTTATGTTCCCTGAGGACAGGGAAACATGGAATGTGCAATTGTTCCGGTCAATTGATGATGGTGCTGCTTTTGGGTTTCCTAAGAATCCTGAGGAGGCTGCTAAATCTGGGCTTGTCAGTGGGAAGGATAACATCATTGACAGGAGCATTCAAGATGCTTATATAAATGCCATTCGCCGAGCCAAGGATTTTATCTACATCGAAAACCAGTATTTCTTGGGTAGTTCTTTTGGGTGGAAACCAGAAGATGACATCAAGGTTGAAGATATTGGCGCATTGCATCTTATTCCGAAGGAGCTTTCACTGAAAATAGTGAGTAAAATTGAAGCTGGAGAGCGGTTTACTGTCTATGTTGTGGTGCCAATGTGGCCAGAAGGTTATCCAGAATCTGCTTCTGTCCAAGCAATATTAGATTGGCAGAGAAGAACCATGGACATGATGTATACTGATATTACTCAAGCTCTTCAAGCAAAGGGGCGTGAGGAAAACCCGAAGGAGTACTTGACATTTTTCTGTATTGGGAATCGGGAGGTGAACAAGGGTGGGGAGTACGTTCCTCAGGAGGAACCAGAGGCTGACTCTGATTATCATAGAGCTCAGCAGGCTAGACGATTCATGATCTATGTTCATTCCAAAATGATGATAGGTATGCAGATTCTTGGACACTTAATTTTTAATATTTCATGACTTAGATGATGCATGTGTTGGTTTTGTGTCCATGAAAAATCTGTAGGTTCTTTGATAATGTCTGGGTTGGCCTGTGTGGGTCTACTCTGCAGGCGGTCTAAGCAGCATCATGTATGCCTTCATGGAAAGCGTTGTAAATACTCACTATAATCTCGATCTCCTAGATAATTTGTCTGGTTTCCCAGACATGCATGGTTATCGTACAGACCAGTATACGTTTGAGAAGATTTGCACTTGTCATCAATTTTGTTTCACAAGGGTGTGGTAGCTTATAGGGAAAAGAGGTGAAGTCTCTTTTATGCCTTTTTTACTCTCTTTCAATTGACACGTCATTTTACTAGCCCAAAAACTTCTTTCCTCTTTTCACTTATTTAGTCACCATGTCATCGTTTCCCATCTTGCTGTATTAATTTCATGCTCTTCCTCTTGCTAAAATTTTCAAACTAACTATAAGTGGCTTAACCTGATTTGTTCACATGAGCTCCTGAACACTAGCAAGCCCATGATGGGTTCCTTGCATATTGCTTATAAATGTGCACAGAGAAATCAGCTTGTTATTTGGAGCAAAACTGTTATCAAATTCTTCTTCCAGTTGAAATATCTCATATATCATTTGTTTATTTATTAAGGAATGATCCTGTTAGCCCGAGTTAAGCAAGTATCTCGCTTAGCCCACCTTAAAAAACTCATTTACAACAACTTTTTTTAAAAAAATTTCTTCATAGATTTGTTTATCTCAGTGTATTTAACATATAAACCAAGTTTTACCATTTTTAGATATGTTTATATATTTTTTTACGATTTTTAAACATTTATATGTATATATGTATTTGAAATATCTGTCTTTAAAAATCTAAAATAAATATATATACATTTTCAAAAATGGTAAAACTTGGTTTATATGTTAAATACACTTACATAAACAAGTGTGTGAAGAAAAAAGAAAAAAAATATTGTAAATGAGCTTTTGATGTGGGCTAAGCTGGACATTTGCTTAGCCCGGGCTAACAGGATCGCTCATCTTATTTATTTATCTATTTATTGTAGGATCCCGATCCAGTGCACCCGGGTGCATTAACCCATTTTTTTTTATTTTTTTTTGAAATTTTTTTTTATACAAGTGCTAATCTAAGTGTATTTAACATGTGTATCAATTTTTACCATTTTTAGGGTATTTTAGATATTTATTTTTTATTTTTGAAATTCAATAGCATTTTAGGTAATTTAAAATTACTAAAATGCTACTGATTTTCAAAAATCGAAAATAAATATCTAAAATACTCCAAAAATGGTAAAAATTGATACACATGTTAAATACACTTAGATTAATACTTGTATAAAAAAAAAATTCAAAAAAAATATAGGTTAAAATGAAGCTAAGTGCACCCGGGTGCACAGGATCCAAATCCTTTATTGTAGTGGTAGTGGCTGTTGCTGTTGTTTATGATGATGAGTACCTCAAAGTAGAATGCTTCTTTTGTTTCCTAGTGCCTTTAACTATAAGAATATCAGAGCAGAATGCGTTCATTTTTCTTTTATTTTGATTTTAAAAATAGTATCTCAGTAGTATCAATGTTGACTAGTTTTTGAACCAAACATGAACCAACGGTAGCATGGATCATCTCAAATTTTGACTGCTTGAGTTTTAGATTTTCATAATGCAAACCTATAAACTGTCAATACGAGCATTGGTATTCTAATTTTTTAGTTAAATAAGCTACTATGAAGTTTAGATTTCCAAAATTTTCTTCAGAGGATCTAGATGAACCATAATCTATCCAAATAAGCCACATCTTAATTCTTAAACATCTATGCAGCTTGTGTTTTGGACCTCGAAATCTTAGATTTCATTATTTATGGTTGCAGTTGATGATGAATACATAATTATTGGGTCTGCGAACATAAACCAGAGGTCCATGGATGGTGCAAGGGATTCCGAGATAGCTATGGGAGCATACCAACCATATCATCTGGCAACCAGGGAGCCTGCCCGTGGCCAGATCCATGGTTTCCGGATGGCATTGTGGTATGAGCATCTTGGCATGCTTGATGATTCTTTCCTCCAGCCCCAGAGCGTGGAATGCATCCGGAAGGTGAACAAGATTGCAGAGAAGTACTGGGATCTCTATTCCAGTGAGACGCTTGAACATGATCTCCCAGGCCACCTGCTCAGCTACCCAATTGCTGTCTCAAGCGATGGAACAGTTGTGGAACTCCCGGGGGTGGAGCACTTTCCTGACACCAAAGGCCGAGTTCTAGGCACCAAAGCCGACTACTTGCCCCCTATCCTCACCACATAAACATGGGAAGCGAGTTATTATGATGAGTAATTTCTTGTTGTTGTCCTGTTTTATAATTAATAATGGCAGTAGTATAGAAGATCAAATCAGTGACGCAGTGACGACTCTTATTGACAACTGCTTGCATATTTTAGAAGTGGCAGCTTCATGTTGTGTAGCCCAAATCAGTTTCTGGTTTTGTATACGTACGTGTTGAGATGGTGATGACTACCTGCCTGTCGGGTGTTTGCTTGTGTACATTATCTCTTTTATATTAGTGGTTGACCTTGTTTCATTTATATGAAGCATAGAAGCATCCATCACGATTCCAACCATGATTGTGGCACCATTTCGGCTAGTTTAAGATGAATATGAGTCTGCAGAACAAGAAATAGCATGATTTTAGCATTTTTTTTTTCCCTAAAGGATTATCATGCGAAGCTTCAATATCGTCACCAGAATACTTCACTTCAACCATGTTTGATTGTGCAGATACTAATAACAAAATCATCTATTCTTTGACAATTTTAAAGTCTCTTTTTTTCTTTTTTTCTTTTTTTGCCAAAACTATTGCAATATTTATGTACGTTGTCCACTAACTACTGTATTTGGGTTCTGAATCGGCAGTCCAATTCACGAACCACACCGGTCACCTACTTCATATTTGGACTTAGTTGCAGCCTTGCAGGGCACCAGCGGCGTGAAATGCTGAACATTCCTGCATTTTGATGGGAAAGACTCTCACCCGGATCCACGGAGCAGTATGAATGATTCGTTTGTAGGTGGATTTCGTACTTGTCAAGTTATCAAGGGAACTAGTCCATCTATTCTACGCCACAATCGTGCAGTTTTGACATGAAAGGCTGGTGGAGAGTGACCTTTTTCGTTCTATTAAACATTTTGGGATCATTTTTCCATCCAAGCCGCTTTTGGATTTGAAGTCTTCAGGAATTCCCTAATTTTATACACATTTGTACAAGGTGACGTAGGCTTTTCAGTTTTCATTAACATAGTTTGAGATCTTATAATTAAATTAACGATAGCGTAGCGTAAATGTGATCAAATTATAACGAAGAACCGAAAACGAAAGGCATCGGCTACAGTTCCAGTAAAGCCCATCTCATTGAATCGAACCCCACTAAATAAAAAGTAAAAAATAAAGAAGACGACCAATGCTCGCACAGTAGGAAACAGGATGCAGAAGGTAAAAACTTCGGGTCCTAAAACAAATGGGAAGGAGACACAGCATGTGGTACAACTTGGGTGCACGTGCGAGCGTGGAACAGTCCCTTGAGGTTAGGGACGAATTTTCCACGCCTGCTCACCTTGGTGGGCTATATCGGAGGAGGAATTTGGATTATTGTGGGAAACCAGTCAGCTGCTGCTCCTTGCAAACAGACGATGGCTATCAAAGAAATTGCCATCCTTTGTCCAAATCGATTGGAACATGACTCCAGCATCTTCCTAGACATCTCAGCCAGGAATTCATTTAAAAATACAGATGATATTGAGGATGATGTTTGCAAGGCGGTGACCCTGTCGGCTGAAAGTCATACCCTATCTACTAAATGGTCACAAATCATCCTCGCCTTGTGCAAGTCAGTTTACCCAGTGACAGAACAGTCCAGGAGGAAGACGATAGGCCAATTTAGCCGCCCAATCCTCGACCATTAGATAAAATTATCAGGAAATATATGATCAACGGTTCAAATTCGATTAACTAGAACTCAAAAGTTCAAATTGATGATGACTATCTCTACCAAATATAATCACAGGAGAATTTATATCAACAGGCTGGATTGCCGCACATTCAGCTACGAACACAGCGGGTGGTCAGTTACAACTCTAACAACTGGTGACATACGCACACCAACCGCGAGGACGGAAGTGTAACAGCTTTTTGTGCACATTCAACGACCACTTTGGGCGGCAGCTCATGTCTGGCTGCTT
Organism: Annona cherimola; assembly: GCA_030490835.1. NCBI lineage: Eukaryota > Viridiplantae > Streptophyta > Magnoliopsida > Magnoliales > Annonaceae > Annona > Annona cherimola. The sequence goes on along the minus strand of CM059977.1, from coordinate 4,865,143 downwards.
CGCTTGCGGACCTCGATTTATTTCGAAAACAAAACGGTCTTTTCCGTTTCGTGCATTTGTAATTACGTTATTGCTAGTTCGTTTATTGGGTAAAAGAACAATAACCGATCCTTAAATACGTAAAAGAATATCTTAAACTTTTTTTCTTACTTCTTTTTTCGCAGTCAACCTTATCTATTTTCTCATTTTAATATATTTTTTATTTTTTACTTCATATATGCATTAAAACATGATAATACTTCATAGAAATAATCATATACACATATTAATAATATTTTAAATAATTAAAATATTAAAAATACAACTTTAAAATTAATATATAACATCAAATTATTTTATTATATGGATTGCACATAATTTTTTCAGGTGAGGCCATAGACGATAATGCTTTATCAAATGACGAATAAATGCTGCTAAGTCTATCACATGGGGTGAATTCCCTATCAATCATCAAAGTAAGAATTCGCATGAAAATACATACAAGTGAGTAGGATTTTATAAAAAAGAAACTCTATTTCTGACTTGAGATATTTAATATTTAGATTTGGACTACCCTTTTGGACAAGGAATAAAATCCAAATGAGAAGGTGGATGTACAAGGCAGACTCCTCTGCTGTCTAGGCGTGAAAATCCAGATTCTGCACTTGTCCTGCTATATGAATGAGAAATGATTCATTTCCTCTATTTATTATTTTATATAACATGTACGTTTCTTTTCCACTGGCAACAAAATCCTCGACTTCCAAAATCAAATGAGCCACCATAAGTCATTTGGGCACGGCTGGTTTCTAATTTGACTGAGACAAGAAGCCATTTCCACCCGTCTCATTCCTCTGAATATGGAAATCTTTCTCGGTGACCGCTTAAAATGCCAAACCGGTGCCTAACTGGCTAATATCACCCCCTCCCATCCCATCCAATGTATATCGCAAACACCTACCTCACTACGATTCCACAAAGATTTGTGGACCGTTCAATTCATGGCTGATATTAATTATTTTCAGGACATTACCGTGTCCTATACCGTGGGCGGGACCCACATGATGTGTGAAAGTTGTAGATACCTATCCATATATATATATATGGATACCCAGCTTTTTGCAAAATAGGCCGGTAACTTGGCATATTCAGTTACCAATGAGATGCTATATATGGTTTGGGTACTTGCCTAATAAATCTTCTAAATTTAAATACATTGCAAAATAAACTTAAAATTTCTGTTCGCGAGATGCGTGGTTCTAATTTTTTTTTTTTTTTGAATATATTCGAAATTATACCCAACTTATTTTTATATTTAAAATTGCTATGCACTTGTTAATGCATGGTTTAATTACTTTCCAACGTTTCGAAATTTAGGGAATTACATGATCCATTTTTCATGTAATCTTTGCTCCATTGCATAGTCCATACATAAGCTAATGCACCTATCCAAACACACGAAAATTTGCGAGCCAAGCAAGTGGGGACTGATCAATACACTGATGAGTAGCAAGTGGGCCAAGGATACTTCTCCGGCGGGATAAGCATGAAATGGGATAGGATCTCACATTTTCTAAAAGCACTTTTTTCATTTTCGCAAAATAAAATTTTTTTTTTTTTTTTCAGTACTCATTTACCCATTTTCAATACATTTTCATCCCAAATTCTTATTTCATTCTCATTCCATCCCAATTTTAAATAGAGGTCTGCTTAGCTCCGCTTACCATATGAGAGCTCATAACTTTCCACCATATGCACCACAATACTATAAAAAAGTATTTGAATGGGCAATGCTTATTAGTTCATGTTTTTCAATTTTTAGGCAAAATTAGAGCTTAAAAGCGCTTACAACGAAAGCATCAAAATGTTACTTCAGCAAATATTGCTTACTTAAATTATCTTTCACAAAAGTTACTTTGCATACATAACCACAGATATAGCCTAGATTTGTTCGATTCGACTTATTTTGGCAGTTTATAACTTATTTGCATAAGCTAAGTATGAATTAGAAATAAAAAGTACTTGATGGAGCTTAATAAAATGGCAAATTTTGGTATATGTATTAAATAAACTTAAGAAAAATATTTATGTAGAAAAAATAAATAAATAAAATTTTTAAAGAATAAATATTATAAATTAAGCATATATATAACGAATTGTACACAATCGGGTCTCTAAATTATTAGTCATAAATCTAAGTTCATAGTCAAATTTTACCCATTCAATTTCTATTTCCAAACATAACATTGCCAATATTGACTATTTCTCAAAATATGTAAGCTTTTCACCAGATTTCTACTACTTTCTCAAAATATATAAGTTCTGCATTTCTATCCAATACCACATCTCATTACTCAATATATATATATACACGCACACACGCACTTAACTGAATTTCCCCCCTTCATTGTATGCCCACCTCTCATCACTCACAAAAAAAAATATATATATATATATATATTACTTTACTGAATTTCCCCTTCCAATTGTATGTAAGCTTCGCTGTATCAAAAATTTTGTTTTAGAAGTTTCATATATTAATTTCATCTATTTTAATCCTTTGCTTCATTAATCAAACAAGAATAAGATATTTTAATATTTGTCTGCTATTTTAGAATTTAGGCTACAGGCGACTGCGTCAAGAATAACTGAAAATTTCAAGTCATTTATTTGAGCTATATCAAACCAAATTCCTGATGTAACTTTTTTTTTTTTACCTTCTGTTTGTTAGCTTTTGGCCACTAATAATCGAGATGCCAATAAGCAACAGGAGGATGAAAACAAGGCCTTGTCGATGGCAAAAACAGGCGGAAGAAAACATTTCTTTTGTTGGAATTGGCTTTTGACGAAGCTGATGTCGCTTTGAGTTTCCGTGCGGGTCACGAGCAAAAGCCGACCAATTCGGAAAACAACGAGAAATCCAGATGCTTACGCCAGTACTACAATAATAATCTTCTCCCATCCTCCCCCTCGTTATAAAAACAAACACCCGGCCAAAATGCAATTACACTTCTCTCCCTCACCATCCTCTTCTTTCTTTCTTTCTTTCTTTTCCCACCAAAACCCATTTCCCATCTCCACCTACTACTTCTCCTTGTTTCTCTCTCCATGTCTTCCCTCCTAAACCTTCAGGGAATGGTCTTGGCCACAGCCATGGCCGTCTCCGGCTCGGTGATTTTGTTCGCCCTATGCCGACAGAGGCCCTTCTCCGCCGCCCAAATCGCCGTTAAGCAGAATTCCACTTCTTCCAATCCCCGCCGTCTACGTTCTTGCATCTCTTCTCGTAAGTGGAATCAGATACACACCCCCATCGTTTGCATACCAACCTTCTTGTTCTGTTTTTTTTTTTTCCTTTTCTTCCATCTCATTAAATTAATTTTTTGTTTTTGTATGCAGACGATAAGATGAAAAGAGAAAAATCGAAAGAAGAGGGTGCACTTCGCGCTGGATGTCGTTGAGTCAGTAATCGATGAGAGCTCCAGCGAAGAAGAAGAGCATGAGGAGGAGGAGGAAGAAGAAGAAGTCTTAACGGAATTGAAGCATGTTCGCACTTCTCCGGAGGTCGAACGGCAGGTGGGGAAAATGCCAGCGAATCGGTTGGCCCTGTATAACGGAATTCTTCAGGATCGCATGCAACGGATGGCTTGTTCTTACTGATCATTCCCAAAATCCCAAGTCTCATTTTCTTGTTATTTCTCTTTTTATTTTGTTGGAGAAATGGAGAAGAAATTAAGGCTAGCTTAATTGATTCTCTTTTGTATATAGCATCTGTAGTTCCAACTTTAACAGCTAGCCAGCCAGCCAGCCAGCCAGCCACCTACGATCATGGTTCTCTAGTATAAAGCTCTGTCAACGGACGCTTGAAGGGAGCTGGACGAGTTAACATGTTTTTTTTTTTTCTTTCTTTCTTTCTTTTTTTTGTATTTTTAAGACTGAAATGAGAAATGCGCAGCCAATTTCATGGAAATTATATATACCTATGACCCATTTCCAGTAATTGGCCCTAAATAACAAATCGTACAAGAAATAAATACAATCAATTGTATATATGACAGCGCGTTGTTTACTGCGTACATGTGCACCCATTCATTTGGTGCTTTTATTATTATCCAAAAGGTTGGGGAGAGAAGGCATGTGCAGATCCAATAGATGCATGTTCTGTACTTGGGCTGCATAAGCGGGTGAAGTACAAGGCCACCCATGAATATAGAATCCACTAAATTATAAAATAACAAATTCTTGGTATATTATATATATAATGGTACGTCCAATGCTATATGTTATGCAACCTATTTTACTCCCTTTTTTTCCATTTTGCAGATTTTTTATATTCTCCTTGAAATTGTTTGTTAGGGGCGAATATTAGGTGAAGTTAAGTGAGGAAGAGGGTCAACTTAATCTAATAAAATCCAAGCCAGTATTCCCAATCCCAATCCCACCCACTTTGACCTATGCTTTCTCCAACGAACCTGCTTCTGACCCCTGCACAGTGGAATTGGGAATTTAGGAGAGTATTGTAGGTGAGGCATGAGTCGATGCATCCATCCATGGCCCCATGGTATTTGTCTATGCTAAAGAGAGATTTAGTTGTGCTAGCCAGGCCGGCATGATGGGAGTGAAGCTCGTCCTATAATTAGCCTTCTAAATGCTGGCAAAAGATAAAAAAAATAGGGGAGAAGACAACGAGCCTAGTTTTGGATTTCAACTAACATTACTAAAACTCCAAGTGGAAATACAGAGTGGCCCAAGCCAATCTAACGCTACTCTCATTGCAGCTATAGCCGGCAAATGATAAGAATGCTTTCGATTGAATGTACTGATGGGCGTTGAGGGTCCATTTATTCTATACACTTATTTAACATATATTTTCATTTATTTCATGGGTTCATTCCAAATATGACCATAACTTACGCCTTTGTTTCCAAATATGTCTATATATTTATAAAAAAGAAAAAATAGTATAGATGGCCATATATTTTTACTCTTAATTCTAAACATGGCAATAACATTAGGACTGTTGCTACAAGTAATGTGAAGTTACAAAGTACCCGTAGTAAATTTTTATTTTTTTTTAGAAAAATTATTCTAACTAATATTATTAAAAAAAAAATCTATGAGATGATATGAAAAACACAAAAAAAAAAAAAAAAATTTAGACTCAGCAACTCTTATACACATACGCTCCTCCTTTTAAACGAAATGGCAAGAGCGAATTTTTCATTTTTAGAAAATTTTATCATATTATACTAGTATAAGTCGTGGTGATTAATTTGAAATTAATCCTCATTTCATTCAATATACTTTTTTTTTATGAAATTAGTAAGTATACTTTGTGTCTAAGTTATTATCTCTTAAGCCATTTATTAATATACATTTTCAAACATTGTCAATTACATACCTTAATGTCTAATATAAATCTTTTTTTTTTTTGTGTGGTGTGTGTGATGTACTCTCTAATATCATACACACCTAAGCTAAACGTGTTTAATAACCACATACCAAAATCTAATTTCATATTGCGATTATAGCATAAAAGCTTATAGAAGAAGCAATTAAAAAATAGCCTTAAATGATTTAGTTAATATTAAGATATTTTTGTTGCATTTTCATGAATTTATTAAATAGTTTTTTTTTAAATAAAAAATAAAAAAGGGATTGGGTTTTTTCACTAAAGGTATTAATTCTTCTAGAAACACCCACGGCAACATCCGAGAGATAAGGCACGCCGGACGTGAGTACTTTTTGGACCACTAATAATGACTGGTGGATTTATGTTACTCGTCAAATGACAGATAATGAGCGTAGCAATAATTAAACTGATCGAAAGTGTCTGATGGACCCATCTATACCGAATAGAGGCAATCCTACGGCCTGGATTACAAGACAGATGACCAAGGGATAGACCCGTGGGAGAAATTCGGTTAACAGATTGCTTGCCGTGATGAAGCGGGACAGGCCTCTGCTGTCAAGCTCAGTGGCTGGTCTGTGGGCCATTTTCGTCGAGGTCTCCGTTTTGACTAGCTACGAACGCGGTGGTCTGCAGTACTGACCATGCGTCATCAAGTTTCCCCCTCCTCCAGATCGCTTTCCGCTTTTGCCTTCCGTTCACGAATCTATGTTAATTCAAGCATCTATTGCCTTAAATACCGTCTATCACAATAATATATGCACCCACACACCTTCTATCTATTTGTTGGGAGCCGGACACATGAATCACGCTCATTTTATTAATTCTTGGACGTTATACTTAGTGAGTGTGTTTGAAAAGTGGTAAAAAATTTAGATAAAAAATTTTTATTGTAAAAATATTTGAATTAGAAGAAATGATGTAATATAACGAGGATAATTATTAAGAGTTAAAAGAATAAAATTAAAATAAATAGACTTATTATACAAAATGTTTGTGTAAAAAGACGGGGAAGTAGCATATAAAAAGATGAGAAGTAGTATAGCTTGATAAGAAAATATAAAAAATAAAAAAAATTTATAGTATCCAAACATATACAATGAATTTTAAAATTATTGAATTCTACTGGCATAAGATCTCCACATGTCGTCATCACTTGTACGATGAAATCGATGACATGAGTGTGTGCATAGATTTGCACATGGTGAAGGCCCAAAATTTGAAGTTAAATAAAGATACTTGTCTGGTTCACTAGTCATCCTTCTTTATTAGTTGCCTAATCGTCCAAGAAGGTACATGGTAAAAAAAAAAAATCTCCAATCATTTAAAAAATTAAAAGGAAAAATATTTCCCGCAGATTATGCGCGCGATACAAACAATCTGGCCACCATATCAGATCGCTGGCATTATTTTTTATGTAAGTATATTCTCGAATGTTTGGCATTCCGTTAAAAAAAAATAGTTTCTACTCTTTTCTAAATTTCTACACATCCTTTGATCGAATTTGATATTTTAATTATTTAAGTAATTTATTTTTCTATTATTATTGCTATATTTGAATTTTTCATTATTTTTACTCATAATCCTTATCCTTATTACATCACATAATTATCTTATTTTTTCCCACATTCATCACATAATTATCTTATTTTTTCCCACATTTTTTTTACTGATCACAGATATAAGAGATTGTTTTGTAACTGCATGGAAAGGAGCCATACAGCGGAATTCAGCAGTAAACATTTAATTTTTAGTTGTTATTAGATTATTTTTATTTTTTTGTTGAATTAGATTATTTTTATTATATATGTAGTATTTTTATTTTTTTAAAAAAAAATTGTTTTTAGGCCCGCCTAAAATGGACCAATTTTAAGCCAGCGATCATTACCCTCTAAAAGTGTTTGTAACTGGGGATTGGGGTCGTAGATTGGGGGTGCATGGAACTCGCACTTCGCAGGGAGAATGGATGGAGATTGCGGCCATTCCGCGACTTTGGACGGTGCAAAGTTTCTCCCAATCACATCATGCCATGTGGCATTTCAATCGTACCTCCTTCAATCTTTTCATGGCACCTCAATGGCCGATCGCCTTATCCCATCCCACAAGAAATCCGACGTGTCGCTACCTTATCCGAATGAATAATTAGCTTGCCCATAGGAAAAGAGCAGAATGAGTTAAATCTTTTATTTATCCATGTGTTAAATTTTTATTATATAATTAGCAAATAAAATAATATATTCAATACAAACATTTCCCTCCACAATTTTCTTGAATCCAACCCCGCCTTCGGGCCTTGTTGACGTGAATGTTTCTCGCACTGACTACTGAGTTGAAAGTTGAAACAGGGGAGTGTTGAAGCTGCGATGAAAGATACAGGGGCATCCAAGAAGGCGCGTACAATTCAGCCGTCCAAAAAAAGAAGCGAAAATATGATTACTAATTTGAAAATGAGATTAAGAAAAGGCCAAAGCTTATTCGTTTGTGGTAGATATTTATTATCACTACGTGGAAAGAATGCAAACACCCCCCCCCCTATCCCCAAGCCCCAGGCATTTCATGGTCGGCTCTGTAGGCCACGTGGCAAGAAGAATGGAGTGTGAGGTAGCTTACTCCATCGACCTACTGCAAACGTGCTTTTTAGTTGGAAAACGACGCTATCAGTTAACACCCTCGTGATTGTTGATAATTTTGCCTCTCGTCTCAATCGGCCCCCACGAGAATGGCAGTTATGCAGCTGCCACGCGGTTTGCTTCGGTCCGACGCGTGGAATGGCGTGGGTGGACCACCCTCGGCGAGTGCCGACACCTCGACACTCCATGTGGCCTCCTCGAAACCATGGGAAACACGGGTATGGAGTCTGGATACTTCTTCGCCCGTGGAGCGGAACCACTCTCCCGAAAACTCCGCCAGAGCACTGAAGATTCTTTGCAGGAGGTTAGCACTTATCTGGACTGAAGAGTAGGGACCACCTGATTTTTCATAAGCCCGTTTGATTATAGGACAGTCAATCTGTAAAAGAATCATTGGAGGATTCAGCAAAGGTTGCTGCTCGGCTTTTGATGCGAAAGAGATGCTAAAGACACAATGAAAAAAGTAAAAGCTAAAGAAGGGATGGAAAAAGACTGAAACGATCATATATTAATATATTGATGCCAAATAAAAATTCATTCTGTTTAGATTATGTTTATTTAACATAAAAATAAAAACTTTTTCAAACTAAAAATTTTTAATTTAAAACTTTTCTCTTTTTGCCATTATTTTATTTTTAATTATTTTTTCATATTTTTTTATATAATTATCTTACTTTTCAATCATTTCTACATAATTATCTGTTTAAGTAATTTGGCTATTTTAATTTTTTCTCTTTACTTTTCATCGTTACCCCATCATATTATATATATTTTTTGATAAAAAAATTTTACATCCAAAAATTTATTACTTTCCAAATACATTATTATTATATTTAATATTATTTATATTATCATTGAAACTTTTTTACTTTTCTAATATTATTGCATATGCCCTATATGTAAATATATAAAAATAATTAAATATTAATTTTAAATTACATTTTCAACTTCTAAATTATCTAAAATGTTATTACTGCGTGAGTCACATGGATAATTTTATAAATATTATTATATTTTAATATATAAATGAATCTTTGATTTAGATGAAACTTCATCTCTTGACTGAACAAATGACGTACAGTAAATAAAATAAATTTCATTTATCTTCTATATACCTAGTTACATAAAAGTAAGGAATTTATCTTAGGGATTTCGATCTGCCACAAAGGTTGTGTTAATGCTTTTTGGCTATTTCAGTCGGGGATGGTGCGGGCAGTGGCAAGTCTTGCGTGACCTTCGAGAAGAACACACCGAATGGCCTATGGGATGTCAACACGTATTGGTGCCTCGGGTTTCACGAGGAGTTGCACTTTCTGGACGATTCGCGCTGTCTTCCAGGAATCTTCGTTCTAGCTCCATTCCCAGGAGGAGATGTTTACAGAGACGTGCTTGGCGCTTGGATTAGTTATAGTTTTTAAGACGCCGATGATTTTTAACTGGACTGATCAGTCGCGTCAAAAAGAGGAAGTTATTATAAACCTCTGAATTTCTCAAACTTGGCCGGATGAATTGAATCTGGCTCTGGATTTTTTTTCTTTTTTCCTTGAACGTAGGTGAGAGCGTGAAAAGCCTAAATAAGTAGTCTAACCCAGGCCGTAAAGCCTGAAAATGAGATGGTTGGCTGGGGCGACCCCAAAAAAGCATCTTTCTTCAGTGCCAAGCACAAATTTTCCATTTCCTCAGATTATTATATCATTGATTAGAAAAATTAGTAGCATCGCGGCGTATGAAATGACATTAATAGCGACATAAAGTAAACATTCCTCTTTTTTTTTTTAAAAAAAAAAAACAAATATAAGCCTTGCGCTGCAACGTACAACCAACCCAAGTTTTTTTTTTTTTTTTTTTTTTGATTAAAACCAACCCAAGTTTTAGACTGCTCTTCAACGTAAAATAAGAAAAGGGCTGCACTTTTATTTGATGCTGATTTCGTCAAACGACATCGACCCAACGAACCATCGGGGGGCATGCAAACCCAGCTGATTTGTCACCTTGCCTGGTGACATGAGCAGATCCTGTGGCTGCTCGCTTTGTGGATTTCATACGCATTCCTGATGTAATTCTGCATTTGCTTTTATATTAAGAAATCCTAGCGCGTATAATTGGTCAGCTAGACATATAATTTAAAATGTTCCAATCCATTCATTCTCAAGACACAATACTAGCCAGATGGGTTTCATTGGTAGATGGAGAGCTCAGATCTTGCATGCTATCCACATCGCTCGTGTAGAGCTGCCAGCTTTGGCAGTTTGCCTGCATTATTGATGCTCAAGCATTTTATATTTATATCCTTTTAGTGATCGTTCCTAAATTTCAAGCATCTTTAGTTGGTTTCTTTGATCATGACGACTAATGCCGGTCTTTTAAGAGTTTTTTTTACAATTTATTTTAACTAGGCTAATTTTTTTGTCGCTATGGTGGGGTGGGCTTACCTCACTAAGAAAAAGACTCATGGCATAATAATCATTTTAGCGACGAAAGGCCAGCTGCACCCGTGCGAAGATTGAACCGCGACAACGTGTGGCACGTGTGTGTGACCTGCAGACGAGACGTCGGGTGGATGAAAAAATGCAGACAGGCAAGTCGGATAATCCAGCCAAATCTATGAGACGGGGGTCTTTTCTGGTGCATATGTTGGCCGGCCGGAACACATTTTCAGATCCCCGTTCAATGCATCCAGGTCTACTTTACCTATTTTTTTATTTTATTTTATTTTTGAAATTTTTTTTACACAATTGTTATTCTAAATATATTTAACATATTAAATTACTAAAAATATCACAGGTTTCCAAAAATTCGAAAAAAATATTTAAAAATATTCAAAAATATTAAAAATTGATACACATGTTAAATACACTTAGATTAACAGTATCATGAAAAAAGTTTCAAAAAAATAAATAAATAAATAAATGAAGTTCATCGGGGTGTATTGAACTGGGTTCCCACATTTTCGCGTTGGCTGTGTCTTTGTAACTTGCTCGGATAATTAATGGGTCATCCAATCTCGTGTCACAATCGGGCCCATTGTGTGTGATGCGGATTAGGTTTGTGGATATGTTTTAATGCGAGCGAGTCTCTAGGGGTGGTCAAAATTCGGACCGCTTGCTTATTTCCCTGATGGGTGGGCTCACGTGCTTGTGATGTGAATTGTGTCATGAACTTCTCTTTCTTGGTTTGGAATTACGCGATTTGGGTGGATTTCACTGGATGAAAATTGAGAATGTCCTTGTCATTTTCAAGAACATCTAACGGTCTGACCGGCACAGGATAATGGAATGGAATATGATTTGGATGGGGCGGGATTTTCGTGGGAAAATTGCGCTATAGACCCTCTAACTATGCGTATTGGCATTTTGGACCCCGATGTTTGCGTATTAGCATTTTAAACCTCCGAAAGTTTCGACCTTTGCATTTTACCCCCCACGCCCTCACGGCGTCAAAAAATCAGCGTCTGACAGTCTGAAATGACAAGAATACCCATTGACTGTCTCTCTAGATTCCCCATTCACTGTCTATGAAGAGAGCGGCGACGGACATTAAAGTCAGCAGCTTCGAAGCTTCCATTATCTTCTCCTGTTGTATGCTTCCATATCTGGCCGGAATCCATGGTCAGAGATCACCGCAGGAATCGCTTCCTACCACAGTCGACGAACTCCATTTTCCGCATTCGGCTATGGCCACCAAACTACGAATTCGCGCCGGCAAAAAACCCATCTTCTCCGGCGGTAGAGTCCATATGATCGCAGCAGCTTGCAATTACGGCCAGATAAATCAGCTGTCAAAAAACCCCGTTATGCGTGTCCGCGATCATCCAAAGCAATGATCGGCTGAGATCGCAGCGGCCATTAAACTCCTCTGCGGCGACCGAACAGCCATCGTCACCCATCGATCCAGCAGCCGGCGATGTGCCTCCATCAACAACAGCAACGCCAACATCACCGACCGCAAGAACTGTTTAATCCGAACGCCCGTGCGTGCGGGATTCTCTTCTTCTCTTATGTCGCCGAATCACGGCTAGACAAATGAGGGTGGCGCAGCAATCGCAACTATGGGCGGAAATGGATTTTCGTGGGGTGCTTAGTGCCTAAGTAGTAGATCTCCACTATGTAGAGATAGATGAGTGATCAGATTTGTGGGAGAGTTGCTGCGATGGCTAAGACAGAAGGCTGCTGCGTGATCCTCTTCTTCTCTTGTGTGGTTAGATCATGGCTAGGCAGAGGAGAGTGGGAACGCAACAACAGATGGGAGGAAATGGGTTTTGGGCGTAACCTCGGTGAAAGTGGATCTGCCAAGGATGGGAAAATAGGGCTTTGCCGGAGAAGACGGATAACGTTATGCATGCTATCGACCTTGTGAACGGCTTCGATCAATTGTCCGGGGGTTGCTGGTGGAGATCACAAGTGGCAGCCACGGCTTTCCGTCGTGGAGAGAGAGAGCGCGATTTGGGGAAGATGACTTTATGGTGCTCCGACAGCGTATGAATATCTGTATACGTGCACCTCATTTACAAGCAATCTCAGCCGTTGATTCTCATATATTGACAGTTTAATAATTCCATAACAACCTCCACAAATGTAGATCTGGCCAAATTATGCATCCTTAATTGCAATTAGTCCAAACCACGTATATAATTTCAAATAGTGTCATTTCATAAAACGGGCCTAAAATTTCAGACTACGACTCATCCACTATATGGATGGAAACAGACAGTCAATGGGTATTCTCGTCATTTCAGACTGTCAGACGCTGATTTTTTGACGCCGTGAGGGTGCGGGGGGTAAAATGCAAAGGTTGAAACTTTTGGGGGTTTAAAATGCTAATACGCAAACATCGGGGTCCAAAATGCCAATACGCATAGTTAGAGGGTCTATGACGCAATTTTTCCGATTTTCGTGCACTGAGAAATAAAAAATCATAATAGGAATGGAAAAAACTATGATCGTTGTGTATTGAGAAATGAGCAATTGTTTAGAAAAAAATTTTAAATGATAATAAAAAAAATCTTTTCCCATTTTATCAAATGGTTGTGTTTTAGAAGAAAATTTTTTAGTGTAAAATCTTTTGAAACGAGAAAAACGATGTGATACGACATGAGTAATGATGAAGAGTAAATAAAATAAAGTTAATACACATATATATGTGTTAATTATATGGATAATTATATAAAAATAATTGAAAAATCGGGTAACTATATAGAAAGATGAAAGAAATAACTAAAAAATATGATAGTTGTGGAGAGTGAAATGTTTTAAATTAAGTTTTTTTGCTTAATCATAAAAATTTTCAAATGAAGAATTTTTACTCTCCATGACTATCCTATTTTTAATTATTTCTTTGCTTTTTTCTGTACAACTATTATACTTTTCAATCATTTTTATGCAACTACGCATATAATTAATCTATTTATTTTAAATTTATTTTTTTTACTTTTTCTCATTACTCATATTATATTATATCATTTTCTCTCATTTTAAAAACTTTAATACTAAAAGCTTTCGTCACAAAATTTTATCATTCCTCATAGACATCCGGTTACATGCAGACAAGCAGACCGTAAATCCTGAACAGGCTCATAGAAAGAAAAGAGCAGTCCGTTTTATCTTTCAAACTTAGATCAGGCACCAAAATTGGGCTTTCCATTAAAGGCCTTGTATCCAATGTCGCATTTTTGACTCTGTACATTTAAAAGCCGGTATATTAGCAGTGGCACAGCCCCGAGACACTAAGATGAATCGCCGAATAACGTGGACCAATAAATATAGCCTAAGATGATCATCCCTTTTACACCAGAATCGAAGCCGGGCTGGAGCTACGGGTGCGACTTGGGCAAGGCCCGAACCTAGCCCATCAAACTTGATTTTCAAAGCATTACAGCTGCTTTTTTTTACAACTTGCGCTTAAAGAATCTGAACCTAATTTATAAATATAATAGAGTTATGGCTCAAGTAAATCTTAACTTAAAGAACTCAAGCCAAATTTCTCATTTTATATTTGTTACAAAATATACTACATACATGACAATATTTCTTTACATTTTATGTATATTATATTTTTTATATTTATATTTTAATACATGTTTGACATACTATAATCATTATGAATAAAATATATTATTTATATTTATATTTATATTTTATTTCTATCATTTACTTTTACGTCCATTACTTTCTTCATTTATCTTGTTTTTATATTAAATTTTCTTTTAGAAATATTCTTTATGTTGCTATACGTCTTCAAGTTTTATAGTTTGGTTATATATTATTATTTTTACTTATATGCTTTGTTATTATTACATATTTATATAAAATTCTAAACTCATCACTCTTGAATAAAATGTAAATGTATCAACTTAAATTTCAACACGAATCCGATTTTTCAAAATAAGGTCGGGGTTTAAATTTTATAAATAAAATTACAGTTAATATTTTATAAATAGAATTAAAGTTAGGATTGAGGTGAAGCTGAATTTTATGATCGCTAATTGCCCAGGTAATCTATTAGTAATGAGGTATTCAGATGGTTTTAACCTCATTTTGAAAGCCAGAAGATGGTGGGATGGCGATCCACCACATTTCCCGTAAAAAAAAGTTTCAAGAAAGCAGTGTAAAAGAAAAAATGATAGTAATAACAGTATTAATAAACTAAATCGGATAACGTAAAATTATAATATCATCTTTGTAAAAAATACCGACTAAATGTAAATAATAAGTAATTCGTAGTATTTGGGAGCCGGGTGCGTTAATATCAAGTCAATTAAAAAGGCGAAAATGGAGAAAAATGTTTCATTGTTTCTTGTTAGCATGTAGTCCTTTTGGAAATTGGAAAACACGAAAAGAGTGCATTGTAAAAAAGTTAAGGTTGAAAAAAAAAAAAAAAAATTTCGTTTGATTGGCTGGGGTAAATTAAGGATATTTTGGTCTGTCCATATTCTTGATATTGGAACCTATAACATACTATTTCCAAAATTGTTTTGGTCTCTTTAGATTTTCCTAACATTTTCAAACGGGAATTAATAAATCATAGACGCGTTCTTGAAAAATCTTCCAAGCTAGCCAGGATTTTTCCACAGAATTTTTGTCCGTAACAGCGCAAATCTCTACAATCACTCTTATCTGTTTGCCACCAGATTATGGATTAATCCGTCCACTAATCGTCATGGAAATAATTCGGAAGCAATATTTTGATGAAAATTTCTATAGAAATAACTTATTTAGTGAGATCATAACGCAATGTTATGCATTGATTCGTCATGCTCAGCACCAAATATGGGCCCCGTGGACGTGGGACGACATGGATCCGATTCGAGTTCCTCCATGTCTCTCTCACTCTATCCCTTGCTTGTGAGGTGTCCTTTTTTTTTTTTTTTTTTTTTTTTGATGAAATGCTTGTGAGGTGTCCTAGGCATGAAGAAGTGTATGATTCCTAGCCCTAGCTAAATTTTGATCTCAAAGATATCGAATTTGTGAACATTTTTTCTTTTTTCGAAAAAGGAAATTCAGTTTTATCGATCGGCGGGTCCAATAGCCGGGGGGATGATATTGGGCTATCGTCCCACTTCCACAGTCGACCCACCTGAAGGTGCTGGGAGCTTAGGAGGTGCGTCGCCGAACTCCCGGAAGCTCTCAGAACCTTCTCTAATGCTCTTTAAAAATGCATATAGGGATTTCAACACCCGTTTATCTCAACAAAAGTCCCTCCATTTCTCCTGCAAAGGAAAAGTCTCCTTCTACTAAATGGCTTTGGCTCGTACGTATTTGAAGAACTTGAACCCGAGGGTCAATGATATTCGCCGCGGCTTGGGCTGCGGAATTGTGAACTACCCAAAATCATGCTCGGAGTCTGACATGATCCGTCGCCTTTCTGGGCAGGCACAAGAGAAAGTGGGCGATGACACAAAATCCAGGGGCCAGGATGTTGCGATCGCCGAAACAGCTGCTGGGAAAGCTAAGGCGCCTTCGAAGAGATCGCGTCGAGGCGGCCTATGGCGCAGTGGGAGGGAGCTTTTCCCATTTCACCTAAGTGGTGATCATTTTTTCTTCATATATAACAAAACTACATGTGTTTCATTCCATCTTCTCTTCATTACACTGCTCTGCTCAATTAACTCATGATAAATGTGTTGCCAGAAATAATGTTTCCCATAATGCGAAATGAATTCAATTCCTATAGAGACACCGTGGGCCTCTTTTAAGCTCTCTATTCGGTGTATTGTTGTGCAGCTTGTTTGGTATAAAAGCCCGAGTAGTCATCACAAACGAAATTCAGCAATATGTTTTCTCAGGCAACTTGGGGGCCTCGCTTGTTTGAAACTGAAAAATTAAGATTCGCCGCAAAATGATTGAATTTTATTTCTATTAAATGCGCGCGCCTCTCAAACTAACATGGTTTATCCTGCAAACTTCCAGACCTGATTCCAAGGAGGAAGCGAGAAAATCCTCTGGTACAACTATCTGAAAACCTCAGCAAGATCTTCGACAACTTGGCACCATCCCACCTGTTCGGCCGGTTCAAGGAGGATGACAAGGGCTACAAAGTACGGTTCGAGGTCCCTGGATTGAGTAAGGAGGAGTTGAAGATTACAATTGAGGATGGCTTCCTGGTTATCAAAGGAGAGAGCAAGGAGGAAGCTGATCAAGAATCCGAGGATGAAGACGATCCTTGGACATTCAGGAGCTACGGCTATTACAACACTCGGCTTCTTTTGCCAGAGGATGCCAAGGTGGAGGAAATAAAGGCTGAGCTGAAGGATGGTGTGCTGAATATCAAAATACCAAGATCGGAGGAGGAGAAGAAGAAAGATGTTAAGGAGGTAGAAATTCTCTGAGTAGTGTGCCAGAGTCTCATGGAACAGTACTGCAGTTAGCCTGTACAGGGAGATGCCAGTGTCGTGTCTCAACTTCTCCGTTGTCCCTTTGTGTTTTCTCTTCACTGTCTACCCGTTTGTTTTTTATTCTACATATGCAAGCTTTTGGGCTCTTTACGAATGCATTTTGAGTTTCGGCCTAAATAGGGTGTTGAGATGATTCAAAAATGCTTGGATCGGATCGATGGTTCGTGTAAACGCTAGCTGGAGCTGCATCTTAATTCGCCCGCTGAATTAAGGGCCAAGGGTGTCAGAGGCCTTTGGGCTTTTCTTGCTGATAAAACATCCATGACTCAGAAATCAGAATTTTAGATGGCCCAAAAAAATTGGGACAGTTGGCATGCGAATGCAGTCGTCAGTGTCTCGTCACCTCTCGTTTGCAGTGGATACGTGCACTGTACCCGGTGGTACACTTCTTGTTGTTCTTAGGTGTGTTTGTGAATGGATAAAACTTTTGATGAAAAGTTGTAGAGAATAGAAGTTGTCAAATGATGTGATATGATAGGGGTAATGATGATGAATAAATAAGATAAAATTAAAATAGATAGGTTAGTTGTGTTGGTAGTTGTGTAGAAATGATGGAAAAGTATGGTAGTTGTATAGCAAAATGTGAAGAAATTATTAAAAAATAGAGTAGTTGTGGAAAGTGAAAAATTTTAGATTGAAAAGTTTTAACTGACAACTTTCACCAAACACACCCTTTGTCAAATGGATTTTTTTAATTGTTTAAAAAAAAAGTAAAAATAACAAGCCGCCGCTTCGTATTCTGGGCAATCAATGCATCCATTCCTCCGCCGCCTATGCTTTCTCAGCTGTATGCGTTTCGTAATAAATAAAAAAATTTACGAAAAATTGTAAAGTATAAAAATTGTCAAATAATGTGATATGATAGAAGTAATGATGAGTAATAAAAAGAATAAAGTTAAAATAGATAGGTTATTGTGTGGATAGTTGTGTAAAAATGATTGAAAAGTAGAATAGTTGTATAGGAAAGTGTGAAAAAATAATTAAAAAATATGAGAGTTGTGAAGAGCAAAAAGTTTTAGATTGAAAAATTTTAATTTGACATTTTTTATAAATTGTCAAAAACACCCCAAATAGTCATGATGGTTTAGATAAATTTTCATTAGCAGTATGTAATATGGGAAAATTTTGGAAAACTAAATGAAAATCATTCTTCGAGTAATGGGATTTCATAGGAAAATAATTTAATCTAGAATTAAAGCATAAAACACTAATTTGAATTTTAAATTTGCTATTGTTTAATGTGAAAATTTTCTTTCATCAAATGGTCAATTTTTTGAATTTTTCTTATAAATGTTCGGGTTTTATATAGATTTTTAATTTTTTTGAAATTTTTGGTTATTTTTAAACAATTAAATGATTTTCAAACTTTACATGATAA
This sequence comes from Annona cherimola, assembly GCA_030490835.1. Taxonomy (NCBI): domain Eukaryota; kingdom Viridiplantae; phylum Streptophyta; class Magnoliopsida; order Magnoliales; family Annonaceae; genus Annona; species Annona cherimola. Next base: position 4,846,859 of record CM059977.1, on the reverse strand, counting down.
AAGAGAGCATAGTATTAAATATATTCATTACATTTCATCCTAAAATCAAATGTACCAACTATGTTTGTATTTAATTCCAAAAATATTCATTCATAAAAAAACCGTCAATTAAAATTTTTAAATACTCAAAATACCCCTCCTCTAAAATAAAAAATGACGAAATAAAATGAAAATAAAATAAAATTATAACTCTTTAAATTTAGAACTCATATGCAGCTAGGATATCACTACATTGCAACATTCGATTTTTACAATTTCATCCATAATAATAATTTTATATATTTACTAACAACGTTAACACATAGAATGAGTGTTTCTGAATTAAATGCAAATATAGAAGGTAAATTTATAATTTTGAAAACGCCGTGAGTATATTTGAGAGTATATTCAAAAGTAAAGGGTATATTTGGAAAAAAAACTACAAATTTTAAAAAAATCTAAGCCATTTGTGAATCTTTGTATAAGAATGCCTGGCTTCATCAAAATATTACTTTAAACAACTTTAATTTATTTTAAGGTCTACTTAATAACAAAGAAAATTTTCCTACTCTTTTTTTTAAAAATGTCTTTATATCATAGTTTCATAATTATCTTATCATTTTTATTTTTATTTCTATATACCAATCATTTTTATGTCTTTCATGCAATTAATCTATCTAGTTTCTTTTATTTTATTTTATTTTTAATTATTATTAGCATCGTATTTTACATCATACCCACTTTATTTTAAAAAAAAAAGCCATAAAATATTTTTGCCCCACCCTTTTTTTTAAACGTAACGTTAGTAACTATCCCTTTAAAAAGTTTTTCCTATCCCATGTACTAATTTGCTGTTCTCCTCCATTAATTAGATAGCTAATACGTGGTTTGCTTCCGCGAAGTTTCCTTCTTGTCATTTGGTAATGACGCGTCAATTGAAAATCCTCTCCTTCAATTTTCTTAATAGTAGTTATCAATCAAGTCACATTTCATAAAAAAAAATTAAATAAATAAAGAGGTGTCTCGGGAATTCAATGCAGGTATACATACCAATTCTGAAGGAGAAAGTAAGTGCCACCTTGCGGATGATGCACGCACCACCTTTTTACTTCCCTTCTTGCTTGCTGCGGCATCCATCAGTTCCATGATCAGGTCATGGTCTTTCTTCATGGGAGGGGGGTTGCACCAGAGACACCAACATGGAAAAGAAGCGTCTGGTTGAAATTATTCTGGAAGTTACATGCTGCATGTGGATGGCTGGATCATGCAACCCATTCGTATCTTCAATAGTTTTATAATCCAAGTGATGCGTGCACTGGAAATAAAAATATTGCATATGAATTATTCCTCACCATCATTCATGGAAGAAGAAACGCTTGGAACTTTTTTTATTTGAATTTTTCTTTTTGCATGATGGAAACATGTTCCGAAATGTGCACCCCAGTGCCCAAAAGTTCTCTCTCCCTTCGGTTGTCTTATTATCTTCAAAGTCAGCATTTCAAGCTCCAGAATTTTGGTTTTGACGTCGGCCGGAACACTTCTTCCCCAGCAACGTTACCCCGGTATTAACGGTCGATGATTGCCATGACGGATGGACGCCCCGGATACAAATCCTCGTCTGCTCAATGCAGATGGACCAATCCAAAACCTCCACATTCTCTCCCTTCTTTTTTTTTTTTTTCCCCGAAGATTCGTCTTTGATTGAGTCCAGAGAGGCCTTATCTCCACCACCACAAGTGCTGCTCACCGGTATCTTATCTTTTAATGCAATATTGCCGTCCCATCCATACATCCATCCATCCCTCTCTCTTTTCCTCATGTACTTATGGATTGTATACATAGGATGCAAGCATCACTCATACGCTTGAAGATGTCACGGGGGCCACGTTGGATCGGTGCGCACCACTCGCTAGGTTAGGTGCATTATCACTGTATCGGTGTGTGGCACTTCACGCACACAATGAATTCGTTACTGGTTTTGCAAATTTAGGCATTCCCCTTTGTAACTGGACTAGAACTGATTGATTTAATGATAACTTATTTTGGAAAAAATGAAGAATTTTATCCTTAGGATGCTTAAGAATGTCAAGTGCAAAAGTGAAAATAAAGATATTTAAAATTAATGTGGAAAAAGTCTCTCGGTATCGAGATATTCGCTAGAGAACCCCCGGCAGACACTCTCAAAGTCAAAATATATTGTGTCTTCTTGCAGAAACTATAAGTGTATTTAGAAAATAATAAAAAAGTTCATGAAAAATTTTTGTATACAAGTTTTTAAAATGTGAGAAAATGATATAGTATGATATGGATAATGATAGAAAGTACAAAAAAAAATAAAGTTAAAATAGATAAGTTAGATATATGAGTAGTTCTGTAGAAATAATTGAAAAAAATAGTCATACAAGAAAAAGTAAAAAAAAAAATTAGAATTTATGATAATTGTAGAGAGTGAAAATTTTTAGGTGTTAAAAAACACCTCGTATGTATGAAAGAGACAGTTGTAGTCTTACATAGTGACTAAAAACATGAAAAAGTATAAAATATAATTGTTAGATTTGGAAGTGTTCAAATCTCATGCTTCTCCTAATTGCTCCTTACATGGCTATGTGCACACTGTCTAGATTGGAGCTTCTAGGATGCAGCATGTGTGGTAGATCTTATATATCTGATGAAGATTTGATATGATTTTGTCATAAAAGTAGTAATACTATCAAGCAATTTTTCAAGTTCTAACATCTCTTAATTAGTAACAATGTAAGAGGGGTGACTGAAATTAGTGTCCAAATAAACAACCTTAGTTCAAAGAGTCGACCTACATTACTATAAAGAAAAGTAGTTCACGCGGCAATTTGTATGCAACGAAATAAAATTTGACTACATACAATATTAAAAATAGCAGTTGTTTGTTGTATATAAATATATCATGCAACAAACACTTATTTGTACTCTTGCTCGTTTTGGTATATATTTACAGGATTCCTTTCAAAAATAAAAAAGAAAAAATATATGAAGCAAGTTCGAGATAATCTTGATTGCTACCTGCTGCATTTAATAACATAAAATTCGTTACAATATAGTGATGTGGGGTACTTTAAAGACCCAAGAACCATAAAATGCCACACCCTGCAACTTAGGCCTTGTGTGAGATCACTTAGTTATATCATAAGGCTTCTAAATCTTTAAAGAATCCTCTGTTTAATACCTAAATAGTTTTATTCATGAAATTCAATTGGTTAAATGAAATTAACTTCCTTCTTTACCTTGTAACTATCATTTAAAATAAAAATTCTGATGGTTCATACAACTACATTCATAAAAATGTAATTTTACAACGTAATTTAAAGGTAGTGATTTGACATAAATGTTTTCAACTCTCTCAAAAACGGAACACCTGGTTTGGGCCCACTATTGTAATTTGTGAAATCTAAATGTCCACATGTTTGATGTATTATATTTGATTAGAAAATAAAATAATCATAATATATTGCGGAATAACAATATTCAATGAGATACATAAATTTATTTAACTTTCAAATCAAATTTGATGCGTGTACATATATTTTTTAAATAGTTTTATTGAAAATACAATAAACATTATTTAAAGCAATATAAATAATTTAAAATTGAGCTTATCTCAAATATACTAATTATATTTGATCCTAATTTCAAATGTACTAACTACATTTATATCTATTTCCAAAGAACGGTTATTCCATTACAAAAGTAAATAAACATCATTAGTTAATATATGAAATTGTCGACATGCACATCAAATTTAGAGTTGAATCAAATAAGTTGAATGTTATAACTCATCATTGTCCTAAATGCATAAGAACTCCGCGTCACCAGAGCCTAACTTTGTTCTATTTTTATTTTTATCTTTTATTATTTTACACTAAGGTTATTTTTGGTATTTACCAAAATACATTCGGTCTTTAAATGGGACATCATTAATTTACTTAATGGTCTTTAATGGAATAGGCATTTTAGTTTCTGCAATTAAATAAAAATCTCGTAAGTGTATTTAGAATTAGGATCCAACCTGTTGGGTATATTTAGAAAAAATCTTTTAAAGTTTATAAAATTACACTGAAGGACTTTGGACTAATTATTTCTACTTCCATAGAAAAGAGAAAAACATTTCCGCTGAATTGCTGTCTCTGTTCTAAATATATTCTCCAAGCACCAGAAAAAGTCACATCTAATTAATTTTACATCGAAAACATTAGGGTTCATTTAGTAACATCTTTAAGCTTAGAAGGTTTATCGTGTAAAAACAAAACCCGAGTATCATACGATAGTTCATTTCACAATTTCCCCAACCAAAAAAAAAAAAAAAACATTTTTTTTTTCAGATCAGTCAATCCCATGCCTTTGAGACTGATGCAACGATCCATTTCAGCATTAATTTCAACAAGTGGGTGTGGAATTCCGGAGTGAAATACAAAAGCATGGCTTCTTCTCGTCAAAATGACTGGTATTGTTCCGAGTGCCTGCTTGGCAGAAGGCACGTCATGACTTGGGAATATCGAAATTAGTGGCGGGCCAGATGATGTGAACCGAGAAAAGCAAAGAGACCCAAACAAATAGACCTTTAGGTCAAGGTCGGCCAAGGAAGCTTGAAACATGAAAAATGAAATGCATGGTACTAGAACAGCGGCTGCGAGCATTCGTTGGCGTTTCCCCATCTTAATATTTAATAATTAAAAGTAAGGATTTGCACATGGGTCCCCCAACTTTCTGAAATTTACACTTTTGACTCTAAAAATTTATATTTGCTACACATAGTTGAAGGTTTTGGAAATGTATAGTTTCGGTCCCTCCACTATGCGACATAAAAAAGTAGCCCCGAAAAAATGTCAACAAAATTGGGTAGATTATTACAGGTTTTTTTAAAAAAAAAAAAATTTAATCAAAGAGCATTTTGGTCATTTCAAGTAAAAATTAACAGTGTTAAGGCTTCATGTCAGTGGCGAGAGAAATTATATATTTTCAAATAGGCTGGAAATATGAAATTTAAAGTCAAAAAAGTGCAAATGTCAGAAATTTAAGGGCCCAATCCCTGGAACTTGTTGTCCGTATTCCATGTTACCCATTTCAATCCATCATATATACAACATTCCTACCGTCTAGATTGGTTTGAAAATATCTAATCTGATGGCTGAGATCTTGTAGTTTTTTTGAGAAATGGTCGCGTATTCTTACCGAAACACAATTAGCCTTTTAGATCTAATAATGTAAACTATTAAGCCATTAAATTAAGAATTCCTTACCGTTTCCCTTGAACTTTCCGGTGGATCCATGGGTTGCTCCGAACATAAAAGTAAAGAAATTTTTTTAAAAAAAATCACGTGCATTTCCTTGATAATATTATACACGTCCTGCGTGCAGTGCATTGTATATGCACAGAGAAGACCCAGATGCCTTAATTTTAAAACTAATACATGCACGTGCCTGTAGGTTCGACATATGATGCATACAGTGCTACGATATGAATTTGATTCGTTGAACCAGTCTCCACTCTTCATGTCCTCGCCAATAGTAATATATTGGAATGTGCTGTGACATCACACATTCACACCAAGATATTGGATTGAATGTTCACACTCTCTGATCCATATGAATTGGACCGTCCGTTCTGGTGGGAGTCAGAAATGATGGCGCTAATTGGGACAGCCAGTACGCGAGGAAAGTTGATGGCCAGTGCTGATGGAATTAGATTTTAACAAATTGCTGCCGTCCCTCGGGTGCTGACGCTACGCGACGCGTGCATTGCATCAGGCTGGGGTCCGCCACACGCTATCCCCAGCCCTATCACTATAAAGATACGGTTGCGTACGTCGCTGCAAAGGATCGCACGGTACAGGGACGTTTATCCGCGCCCGGCTCCAGTGCTCCGCCTGTTGCAAGTTGCAACTTGCATGCACCTACTGTGAATCGCCTTAGCCGGCACGTGTCTAGCATGCAATCCGTTCATCCGTCGCCTCCATACGATGCATTTGCTACTTACCGGACAACTAGGCAACCACTACCGAAAGTCATATCTGAAGAGGATCAGGAAAATGTGCAGTTCGTGATTATAATACGCCAGCCGGTTACTTCGGGTGGTTGTGGAGCGCACAACTACGTTGTTTTATTTTTGGTACGCTGGCCCTCAATCCGATTTCATCCCTGTAAAATCTTTTGAAATCGTCTATTTATGATGAGCTAGGAATCTGCGCCTCCTAAAATTTGGACCGCGAATACTCTGGGTTTGTTTGGTTGATGCTCAACGGACCGATCATGTGGACAGTCAAATGGGTTGTCGTGAATTTTTTTTCTCAGCGCGTGTGCGTTAAAAGAAAATTCGGAAGGATAGATAAATCCCATAGTTGGGATATTTCTGATCAATGTTCGATTGATATGTGGCCAAAGTATTCAACAGGCGCATCTCGCAAACAAAATCGGTCCCACCTTGTCAATTGGATGGGGCAAGGCAACATCCTCGGCCGAGAAGCAGAGCGGCGGTGCATTCATGACCGCTTTTGCTTGCGGTGCTGCCTGCTCTTTGTTAAATGCAAGTGGTGTGACGTACAGTATCCTCTTCAAAAATAATGCAAGTTCCATCAGAAAAAATAAAAAATTTAAAAAAAATGCAAGTAGACATGATGGACAGCTGTGGAGACCAAGGCCCCGGTGTCCGTCCTCACCTTTTCCTGCCATCCCCAGCAAATGTATTCAATGCACACGTTACCTGCCACGTTATGAGGCAGCAGGTGCATGCATTTCTCCAGCCATTTGCCCAAAAGAGGGCAGAAGCATGAATGTGCAACGGTGGGTCTCTTTCCGTTCCAACCTTTTGTGGGCCCCACGTGCTGGTCAGCAAACCCACGGCCCTCAACCCAAGGTCGAACTGGCCCTGAGCCCCTGACCCGTAGAGAATCCGACGCTTGCTTTTTCCATTCCATACCTATTGCAGCAGCGCACAGTCAGCGGTGCAGACGCATTTACCCATCGCAGATGGTCCTTTGATCGGCCATTTTCAATTGGACAGTTGAATCGCTTGTCACCAGCAAGCGAATTTCCTTTGTTCATTCCGGGTTCATTGGTGGCCCACACAGCCTCTTCGAAAATAAATGCATGTGTATGAATTGTAGTGGTTTGCAACAACAATACAATTCTGCAAGTGGGTCACTACTGACTTGCTTTGCTTAGCAACTAACCCAAGTTACCCAACCCCAGCTTCCGTCCAAATACAACTTAACCAAGGCACCAACTTTTCCAAATTCCACCAAAGCCTAATCACTTATCAGTAATCACATATCAAACCATGATTACCTTAACCATAAGAAAATGATTATACATATTTGCTCGAAACGCTATTCCTGGCCTCATGTTTGACCATTGACTCACCCTTCCTCTCTCCGAGATCTTTCCCTCTCTCTCTCTCCACTCTCCAGTGCCAACAAAATTATTCCCAGCATAGAAAAAAAAATACAAATTTTCTACCCATAACAAATGGACCGACGCACGCTAAATGGTGGGAAAAGGTCCGAATCTACCTATGCACTTTGAATTTCGGTCCCCCGTGTGATTGCCTTGTGTTTAAGATATGGCCATGTGGTGGATCCAGACCGTTCATCCACCGGTTGTGACTACGACGCACTCCCGAACAAAGCGTAATCTATGCATCCAGCAGGGGAATCAATTCTCCAATGTATTCGAGCGGCTGTTGGTGCATTTTGATTTCGGCTTCGGTGCTATTCCCGTTTTGTATCCTGGATGCAATTTTTCGACACTTGACACACCATGGTTGAATCCACAGGATGGGGCCGTGCCAACTGCAAGCGTCAGTCACCCCTATTATGCTATTCATAACTTACATGGGATGACTGGATGAGCGTGAGATAAAAGTTGAAATATATATATATTGTGTCTTGAAAATAAGTCTGAATTAGGAAATATTACATGAAAAAAGGAAAAGTAAATTATTATATTTTGAAAATTAAAAGGTACTTTGGTAAAGTAAGAAATTCCATAACATTATTTTCTTATCTAAATTGTGAATAGAATATGAGATGAAGACAAATCAAATTTTACATTTTCTAAAAATATTTTTCATTTTTAAAAAAATAATAACCTACTTTTCTCATGTTTACATATTTTCTTAATTTTTAAACAACTTTTATGATTGCTAATAACAAAATTTCTTTCCAACTCAAATCTTCATTCTATCCTTATCTAATTTAAGTCGTTAACTAAGCAGACGTTCTCAATTACTCTTAATATTTTAATCATATCTCTACATTTCTTAATCATCTTTGTTTATATTTTTAAATCATGAGTCCTTATTTTCCACTAATTAATTTATTTCTCATAATACATATGTTAATACCCTCTACTCATTATTTTATTTAGCATGTTGCACTCTTTAATATGCTCTATGCCATGACCTAAATAAACCCCATTTATTGTTTTTAGTTTTTAGTCAAATTTTGTGTTGCATTTTTTACTTCTTAGTTGTTAATCCCATTTATCCAATAATTTATCTACATTTTTCAATATGTTTTATCCATGTAAAAACACTCTATTGCTATAAAGTGTGTTCGACAAACGTGAACAGTTATCAATTTAAGGATTTGGTTAACCCCACTTACCCTGAATCAAGAGTATGGAAATCATTCACTTTTTACAGTTGGTTTAAAAAGTTAATTTATTAAGCCGACCAATTTGCATTAAAAAGATGTCATGAGCTCAAAATCCTTGAGCTAGGAATCTACGTTTTTCATATAACATGCAATTTATGATATCTATACAATATAAATAATATTGTCAACCTGCCTCAAAAAAATCAATTTAGAATTCTTTTATTTTTCTCTATAAACTTGTTAGTATAAACATATTTAATGTATGAACTAAGTTTTACCATTTTTTGATATATTTATATATTTTAGATTTTTAAACATATGAGTATTTTATCCATTTTCAACCATTTAAATTTGTCTAAATACCCTTGTATTTTAAAATTTTAAATATATATATATATACAAATACCAAAAAATGATAAAATTTTATTTTATATATTAAATGCACTTAGATAAACAAGTACACGGAGAAAAAAATTAATAGATTGTTTGAGATGTCCAGATTAATATGATCGTTTCTCTTTATATGATGAGGTCAAACATGCATTAAAACCTTTTATTATCTACGATTATCATACTTTTAATTATTTATCAATGTTTTCCTTTAAAATATCACACTTTTCAATCATTTTTCAATATTCACGCTATATATTTTAATTTTGTTCTCCTTACTCTTTATCATTACCCTTGTCATATCATTTCACTTATCTTATTTCAACAAATTTTACAAACAACTTTATTTCAAAATTTTCATCAAATTTTAATGTCAAGCACACCCATAGTAAATGCATTAGGTACGTATCCTTTTTATTAATAGTTTCTCACCTTCTTTTTTCTTTTATTACATCATTTTAAGTATATATTATGATTCCTTTAGGTAAAGGAGAAAAACATTATTTCTTCCGCTTATTTTTTATATATAATCTCACTCTTATCTACTTAATTATTCTTTTATTATTGTTATATTCACATTTTACTATTTTAATATTTTTGTACAACTACTTTATTTATTCATTACTTCCTTCCAAGGATACATTATGGCAGAGGTTAAATCATATATGAAAATGGATGAAATATAAATAATGACAATGAGAAATTCAGACACAAGAGCTTCTACCTGAAAGGAAATAATTTAAAATTTCTTGGATTAAAATCCAGATTTAAAGTACCCAAATAGGTATTTCTTTTAACTATGTAGGTATTTTAAGTCACTCATTTATTTTAATTATTTTTTTACATTTGTTCATCGTCATTATTTATATATCTCTAAATTGTAAGCACCTATTTCCCCACTAATTCCTCCACTTCTTTAATTATATACAAAGATATAAGGAATCTGATCTTGTACACCTCAGTGCACTTAGTTTTCCTTGCACCTGGTGTATTTAACTCATTTTTATATTTTTAAATTTTTTATACAATTGTTGATCTAAATGTATTTAACAGGTATATCAAGTTTTTTCAAATTTAAAAATTTGTAAATATTTTTTATTTTTAAAATCAATATTATTTTATTAAACGTGATATACATATTAAATACATTTAAATCAACAATTGTCTTAAAAAATTTCAAAAAAATTAAACATAAGTTTTTGGGCCCAAGTACGCTACATCAGATCTCTATGTATAATGTTGTGCATTTGCACATATCAAATGTCATGATATATTTTGACTCAAAATAAGCTCCGTATTCATTTTAATATATTGATACTTACATAGTTATTTATTCATATTTGTCTCAAATAGTTTACATATTAAAAATATAATTTTTAAAATTATTATTTATATTAAAATATTCATTTTGCACTGCTTTCAGATTAAGCTTATACACATATATAATTTGAATAAAAATTAACATATTAATAAAATAAAAAAGTTCTAAACATAATGTGCAGTGTAGATTATAAATTTATGATAACGCAAGGCTCATGTGAGCCAAAATTATCGAAACTTATGATACGTTGAAATGTATAATAAAAACTCATATAAATATGATTTTATGCATTTACATATAAATGCAACTTACATCTTGAAAAAATAACTTTAAATTTATTATTTACATCAAAATATTTCATTGTTGAAAAAATAACTTTAAATTTGTTATTTATATCAAATCATCTTATTAAGTTAATTTTGTATCATTTTCAAATGATGCTCATACACATATCCAATTTGAATCCCTTTGCTTGTTAGATTCTAATACACAAGATAATATAAAACACGAGTTAAGGCAAATATTGGTGTTGGTTTTTCGTCATTTTTTGCATTTCTCAGTTATTATTTACATGTTTAAGCCTTTTTGACTTTTTGTGTATATTTTATCTACTTTTTAATTATTCATTCCCATTTATTGAAAATTTATATAAAATTTTCGAAATACTTTATCGGTATAAAATACACTCTCATGCAGTTATAATAAACATATGAGCTACATATATATTGCTAACTAAATGACTTTGTTGCTTGGCTCCCTTTGTTTGGAGGACAAAAAAAATCTCAATTTTTTAATTTTAAACTAAAACTTTTAACTGTCTTTAACCAGTTCATTTATTTTATTATTTACTTGCATTTTCTTATGCAAAACACCATATTTTTCATTTATTTATACACAACTACCCATACAAGTAATGTATATTTTAATTTTATTATATTTATTCATAATTATTACTCATATTATATCACGACATTTTTATATTTCAAAAACTTTTGCACAAAAAACTTTCATCCAAAAATTTTATCGCTTTCAAAACACACCTATAATTTACCATATGAATATTTAATTATTTTATTTTTTATATCATTATATTTATATTTTCAATCATTTTAACTTTTTTATATATGACTATCATATTTTACCTCATACTTATATTTAAGAAAAATTACAAGCAAGCATTATGCGAAAAATTTTGTTTTCATGTTTTCTTACCGTTGACGATAATTAGAGCTAATTTTACGACTTAGGATATGAATGGGAAGATTAAAAACATTTTTTAAAAAAGTAAGACAATAATTAAAAGTAGATACAATAAAGTACAATATTAATTATATGAAAATATATGAAAAATTTTGAAATTAAAAACAATAATAAAAATAATATACAGGAAGATTAAAAACGTTTTTGAAAAAGTAAGACAATAATTAAAATAAAATAAAATAAAATACAATATTAATTATATGAAAATATATGAAAAATATCGAAATTAAAAGATAATAATAAAAATAATAGTACAGTTAAAATATAAAAACATGAAATCGAAAGAAAGTAGTTTTTTCATATATATAAAAAAAAAGAAATTGATTTTTCCCCTCCGTTTTGTTACGAAGCGGAAGGCTTAACGGCAGATATACAGCCCCCGGCAAACATCGGGCGGAAACTGGCAATGAAAGTGGTGATTTTGTACTTCAGCCGCATAGTACCTCACAAATCATCTATAGCTACCGTTCAAATCTGGGAAAACAAGGTTAGTTAAATTTTAACTCGAATTTCACAGTATTAATAAAATAAAAATAAAAATAAATAAATAAATATAACAGCTAGAAGGTGGTAAGGAATGGTTTTAGCAAGATCGAGAGCATATATCCATTCAAAACTGTCCAGAAAAATACCTCATAATATATTAACTAGAGTCAACGAATAAATGTTTTAATTTTTTTAACATGAAAAAATAGTGTGAGAACATGATATATCCGATTAGATTCTTCTCATCATGTAATATAAAAAAGAAGAAGGAGATCTTGCGTATGAAATCTGGGATCGCTCCAGAGTAACAAGTTGGATGAAGGCCAGACCGGACAAAATAACAAGCGGTTTCCGGTTTTTTTGGATTAGGTGAAGGGAATCAGGGCGAAGGAAAAGCGGTATTGGGACAGATACATTGCATCATGTTGCAGAGGGCTGCTTCTGGTCCATCCACTCTTCCATAGAAAAACAGGGCTGCCTATCTCTTTTTCGTCTTCGTTTTCGTTTTCGTTTTCGTTTTCCCCTCTTTTCCCCTACCCCCTTGGGCTTCTTCTCTTGTTCCGCGGTGATGAGCTTGGGTGTTCTTTTCCTGTGATGCATTCAGAAGCTCGTGGAGATCTGGATCTGGTTCTGCTCTTTCTCATCGTTTTGCTGGTTTTTGCTCTCGAACGAGGGTTTTTTGGTGGAAAGCGGTTCCAATCCGGATCTCAGCGGTTTCAACCATGTCGACTCTATTCAGCTATGGAGGTAACCTTCGGATCTCTTATGCTTGGACTTTGAATTCTTGTTTCTAGGCTTTTGGTTTAATTTTTGGACTACCTGTGGACGGCTCGTGGTTGGTTGAGTAGCTTTTCAGAGTTGTGCTTTTAGATGAGCATGGACTGTGGTTTTCCGCAGGTCGAATCAGTTTCGGCGATTTCTGTGTTGCTCTTATGCAGCTCTGTGATCGTCATATGTAGGTCTAGATTTTGCTATATATTGGATTGTTTCGAAGGGACGATCTTTAGAATTTCTGTGTTTTCCGGACTTTCGATGGCAGCTGTAGTGTACAATTTCAATTTTTGTTCTCAATCGGTGGATAAGGTCGCGGATTTCTTGAATTCAACGGGAATTTGTCGCTTTTTGTTATGTGGTTTGTATTGGCGATGGTAGGTTTCGGAATCGGATTGCTCTGATGAGGTTAAGCAAGTTTTGTGCATGTTTACTGTTTGTTGGTTCTAAATAGTTTAGATGGAACCTTTCTTTCTTAGGTAAAATTAGCAAAGGGCGAAAATTGAGCTTCGTTTGGATTTTTTTTTCAGGCGATGATGATCTCTGCTCTGCTGCTGGAGCTTTATACTCGAATCCCATGGATTCGAGTCTCTTCCTCTCTCTCGCCTCTCATATTGAGGCCTACTGCCCTCCTCGCAAGCGATCTCGCATGGTTGGGGCTTTTGCCTTCCAAGGAGATTGGATGGAACAAGAGAAGAGCTCATCCATTGATGAACTTCCTGAGGAGTGCCTTTTGGAGATCTTCAAGCGGTTGCCTGGAGCCCAGGAGCGTAGCGTCTGTGCCTGTGTTTCTAAGCGCTGGCTTATGCTTCAGAGCAGCATCCGAAGGACCGAAATCTGCATCAGCAAACCTGTTCCTTTGAACGATGCCGCCAGACCTGCTTCGGGTAAGGTCGAGGCAGTTTCAAAGGTTGAGGGCTTTTCCCCTATTTCTAAATTGGAGGGAGAGATCGCAGCTGCAGCTGTGGATGAGGAAGATGAACCTGATGTTGATGGATACCTTGACAGATGCTTGGAGGGGAAGAAGGCAACAGATATTAGGCTTGCTGCCATATCTGTTGGAACTTGTAGCCGCGGTGGTCTTGGAAAGCTTCAGATTCGAGGCAACAATTCCACCCGTGGGGTCACTGATGTTGGTCTAACTGCCATCGGTCGCGGATGTTCTTCTCTTCGAGTTCTCTCTCTTTGGAACATCGCCTCGGTTGGGGATGCAGGCCTCTATGAGATTGCTGATGGATGTCAAATGCTGGAGAAGCTCGATCTCTGCAGATGTCCTTCAATCTCGGACAAGGGTATAATTGCCATTGCAAATAACTGCCCCAACTTGACATCCCTGACCATAGAATCTTGCCAAAAGATTGGAAATGAAAGTCTGCAAGCAATTAGTCGTGGCTGCCCTAAGCTGAGTTCTATCTCTATTAAGGACTGCCCTTTGGTTGGAGACCAGGGGATCGCCAGTCTGGTGTCATCTGCCTCTTATGTCCTGACGAAGATAAAGTTAGAGGCTCTGAATGTCACTGATATTTCTCTGGCAGTCATCGGTCACTATGGCAAGGCTGTTACTGATATTGTTCTCACCGGCCTTCAGAACGTGGGTGAAAGGGGCTTCTGGATCCTCGGCCAGGCAATTGGTTTGCAGAAGCTGAGATCCTTCACTGTTAATGCGTGTGCAGGTCTTACTGACTTGGGCATGGAGGTGCTTGGAAAGCGTTGTCCTAACCTTAGGCATCTTTTCCTTCGCAAGTGCCCCCTGGTTTCTGACGAGGGGCTGAAGGCTTTTACTGGGTCTGCTGCATCTTTGGAAAGCCTGAATTTGGAGGAGTGCAACCAGATCACGGCGATGGGTGTTCTTGCATCTCTGTCAAATTGTGGTGACAAGCTGAAGGTTCTTTCCCTGGTAAAGTGCCTTGGAATCAAGGACACAGTTTCTGGTCTGCCTCCTCTCTCCCCCTGCAAGTCCCTGCGATCCTTGACCATTTGCAACTGCCCAGGTTTTGGTCCTCTTGGCTTGGTGATGGTGGGGAAACTGTGCCCACGTTTGCAGCACATCGACCTTGGTGGCTTGTATAGGATGACTGATGCTGGGTTCCTCGCACTGTTGGAGAGCTGTGAGTCAGGTTTGGTGAAGGTAAACCTTACTGGTTGCATTGGTCTGACAGATGCAGCAGTGACAGCTTTGGCCAAGTTGCATGGATGCACTTTGGAAGTTTTTAGTCTTGATGGCTGCAGGATGGTGACAGATAAAAGCATGGAGGTAATTGCTGAGAACTGCACACAGCTAGTTGACCTCGATGTGTCCAAGTGCATGATCACTGATGCGGGGGTGTCAGCATTGGCTCATGCAGTTGGGCTCGATTTGCAGATCCTCTCTCTATTTGGATGCTCTCTTGTTTCCGACAAGAGCATGCCATTTTTGCTGACTATGGGTCGATCCCTGGTGGGATTGAATCTGCAGCATTGCAACCGTCTGAGCAATGGGGCAGTTGGTCTCCTTGGGGAGCAGCTGTGGAGATGTGACATTCTCTTCTAAGCAGGAAAGGAATTAGAGCATCATGAGATGCACAAGGAGGGAAGGCAGGCAGCTTTAGCAGGTTGAAAAAGAATGCAAATAGTTGTAGCAACGTCATACAGTCGAGTCAGGTTTTTTAGACCCATATCAGCTATATGGGCTTTTGCTTCTCTTTTCACCTTGGACTAGGTTGTTTTCCAGGGACCATGGCCTCTCACCCCTTCTTTTTGCAGGCTTCCATATTTTACGGCAGCCTGTTTTAACACTGTTTGCTTCCCTGCTCATGGGAGCTACTTTTGAGGCCATTTGTTCCTGAGAATACAGCTACCAAGTCCTGGTATCTTTTAGGTTTTTCTACCTTTTTTTTTTTCCTGTTGGGTGTCGTTGGGTTGCCCAGTGTTTTAGCCAAGCCTCATGCTGGCGATGCAAGCGTGCGTGTTGGTTCAAGCTTTTCTAGGCCAGTCGTCTATTGTGTCATGTTTTCAGGTGTTGGTGCCTTGTTTCAAGTCGCAGGGTTGTGTCATGTTTGGTTGCTTTTGGGGCAGTTCTGTTTAGTGCCTGAGATACTCCGGGGCTTTGGCAACGGCAGCTGCTTTCAGTAGGGTCTGCCATCACTGCCTCTCGTTTGTATTTGGCGGGGGGCAGTTTTTTCGCCAACTCTGGTTTTGCAGGCACTTCTGTACCACGCAACTTTAATATCAGCAGTGTGACTACATGGTTCTTTTTCTTACGTTTCTGTGTATGATTTTGCTGTTCTTTTGTTTTATGGTTGGTATTCACAATGAACGATGCAGTTGTCGTTGGGCGTGAAAAATAGAAAATTAATTGACGACTTACAAATTGCGGGCCATGGGAAATGAAGTTTGTGATCGTCTTAAATGTGGCAGTTTTGATACTTCACCCAGCAAATGAACATCATATTAAAAATGGAAATTGGCAAATTGGGAATGACATTGGTTAAAAGACTTATTTCTCAAGCGGATTATCAACCGAAGGCCTTTCATTTCCCTGTAAATGAAAATATGAAGACCTAAGAATGAAAATAGAACTTTGGGGTCAGCAGGGAGCTCAGGATGTTTTGGAAAGAGGGAATGAGCCTTCAAGCCTTGCATTGGCATGTCGCGTGTAAGTCTTGGAAAGAGGGAATGAGCCTACAAACCTTGCATCGGCATGCCTTATGAAAGTTCAGGAGTCGGTGTTAGCGGATTGGATTGGATTGGATTGGACGGATCGGATTTTAATTTTAATTCTAATTTATTTAAAATATTTTAATTTTAATTTGTTGGTTAATTTATTTGAAAAAACTTGACTTCAATATTTACAACTCATTTAATAAATAGGTTAGTGGATTATCAACGAATTGCTAATGAGTTGTATAATAGAATTGCTAATGAGTTGTATAATAAATGACTTAAAAGACTAAAGATTCAGGTAAACAATGATTTAATAGGAAAAATGAGAGTATTTTTGGCGCAAGGAAAATGAAAGTAAGGCAGTAACGGGAAATGAATTGGGACAATAATAGGAAAATGAAAATTAAGCAGTAGAGAGAAAACTTATTGAGAAAAAATAATTAAAAAATTTTCATTTATAATTTTAATGGGGTTAATGAGTTAAATGAGTATTTTTTATAATTTTAATGGGGTTAACGAGTTAAATGAGTGGACAAGGTTACTAAACGTCTTGAAGGGTCATAAAATTTTAATTATTAAATAAATTGACGGATTATAATCTAGTCTAATTACCAATATTGGAATTGGTGGCGCCGCAAATGCACCGGCTAGCAGTGGCACTGGCACTTACCGGCTGGATTCAAAATAAAACCATGGTCGACTCCCATGTGTATTGCTGCTTTGCTAGCATGGCAGCAGTAATGCTTATGCAGTATAGACGACGAGAGTGCAGTGGCAGCAGAGCAGAGTAGACCGGCGTGGCTTTCCGTTTGAGACGGCCGCCATCGTCATGACTCTCTCCTCTCACAGACCAATGCTCCTCGTCCGTCTTCTCCGCCAAATCCAACGGCCCCACATTCCTTCTCCTCTTTCTGCACTCCTCCAAAATTCCATTGCAATTTCTCTCATTTCTTCACCATACAGATTCTTCTCTCACTTCTCGTCCTCCCCCCCTCCTCCCCTCCGAACCCTCTCCGATGACGTCAACCAAATCTCCCGCGTCCTCAGCGATTATCGCAGCCCGCATCACGATATCGAATCCGCACTCACTCCTTTCGCTTCCAGCATCACTACCGATTCCGTCGAGCAGGTCTTGAAACGCTGCCGACACCTCGGGGTTTCCGCCCACCGCTTCTTCCTCTGGGCCAGGAAGTTGCCTGGCTTCTCCCACAGCCCAGACAGCTATAACATTCTCTGCGATATATTAGGCAGCTGCAAACAGTTCCCACTGATATGGGATTTTCTTGCTGAGATGAGAGATGAGGGTGTCGAAATCAGGCCTGAGATTTTTTGGGTAGTCTTTCGGGCTTATTGTCGAGCGGGTTTGCCGGCGGATGCCTTGCGCGCTTTTAGGAAGATGGCTGACTTTGGCCTCCATCCGGCTGTCGACGACGCTGACAAGTTGCTTTCGTTTCTGTGCCGCAGCAAGCACTTGAGTCACGCCCAGGAATTCTTAAAGCGCGTGAGCTCCGATTTTAAACCGGGGCCGAAGACATTCAGCATTTTGATGCAGGGTTTCGGTGATTGTGGGAAACCGGACGAAGCGTTGAAGGTGTTTGATGAAATGCGGGAACAGGAATGTTGCATTGATGTGGTCGCTTACAACACATTGCTGGAGGCATTCTGCCGTGGGGGCAAGGTCGATGAGGCGAGTAAGAGGTTCCGTGAGATGGGTTCTTACGGTCTGAAGCCGAATTCTTGCTCCTATGCTGCTTTTATCTATGCTGCTTGCGAGGAGAATGATGTTCATTCTGCTTTGAGGATCCTAGATAGGATGAGACGGTACGAATTAATACCAAGCGGCCTCACTTACCATTGCATCGTTAAGCTGTTGTGTAAGAACAAGATGATAGATGATGCTTACAAGCTTTTGGATGAGATGTCTGCAAGAGGAGTGGCTCCGCATGTAGGGACCTACAATGCAATTCTAGAAGCGCACTGCAATCTTCGAGAGGTCAACAGGGCTCTCAGGATTCTAGTCAGAATGAAGAAAAACTGTTGCCCGCCTGATCGACATACTAATAATATGCTTTTGAAAATGTTGATTGGAGTAGGACGCATTGACCGTGCAGTGGAAGTTTGGGATGGGATGGCAGAGCAGGGTTTCTACCCATCTGTTACAACATACTCTGTCATGATCCATGGGCTTTGTAAGAAGAAGGGTAGGATTGAGGATGCGTGCAGGTACTTCGAGATGATGGTTGATGAAGGAATTCCGCCTTATTCTGAGACTTGTAATTTGTTGAGAGACCGTCTCTTGCAGATAGGGCTACGAGAGAGAGTGTACATACTTGCAGAGAAAATGCGTCAAAGCACTTCATGCTCTATTCAGGAGCTATCGGAGGTGATGATCTCATCTCAAGCTTTACCCAAGAAAAGAGAGAGGTGTTATTCAGAATCAATTGGAGAAGATGGAGCTTGAGCTAATACATACATAATTTGAAACGCGAAACGCCTGGAGGTGAATAAACTCAGTGCACTTTAGGAATTGATGATGGGTTCCATGTAAGTCTGTCAGACATGATACCCAAAGACATCTCTGTCTTGATATTCAATGGTTATGAATAGGATAGCGCTGTTAGGCTCTTGTTTACATGAGCCAGTGCTATGGCTGGATGTGAACTGTGAAGTGCAGCGAAAAAAGGCTAATGTCCAGGGGGACTTTTTTCTTATGTCCTAATTTATATCCAATTCATTAACCTTGTGGAGAGTAGACACCGATGGTGATACAAACTGGGAGACATTTCTGTGATATCGGAATTTGGACTTGACGCAATTGCTCTTTGGTACCGAAGGTGGTGCTCTATGGCAGCAATTACCATGCATGTATAACGATTAGAGCCAATTCTTTGTACTTTTTTTTGTTTGTTTGTTTGGGTAAATCTTTGTACTTTAATACTTCTCGAAACTGGAAAAGATCGCGTTATTTAAGACTTTGGTTGCTGTAAATTACGAGAAAGTTTTTATGGTTTCAATGATAGCATTTCATTCTCTTTGGTTTTGTTTGTGCCTATTGTTCTTTGTGTTTATTCAAATTTTTTTCCCCTTTTTTCTTTTAATAGGTTTTTAAAATCCGTTCTGCTTCATTTCAAAGTAAAATATATGTTGGTCATGAGCAGGGCGTGGATGGGTTGGCTTTAATTCCTACTTATCTCGCAAATCTGCCAATCGATCCTAGATGATGTTCAAGTCCAGCGACCATACATCAATTTAGGTCCTGCTTCCGTGTGACCCGGTTAGACCCAAGTTTTTTTGTGCAACCTTTTTAGTTGCGTTATCGGACCAAAAATCAACTTTGATCTGAGGTGTGGGTGAGCTACATTTGTTTAAAAACATATATTTATGTATAAATTATAAAAAATACTTAGATTCATTAGGATACAAATTAGCCTGTGACAATATTTTGTAGGATAATGTCCACGTAGGAGTGATGTTTTAAACAATTTGAATTTCGAAAACATAAATTTAAAAATGATATATGAAATCAAAAAATTTATTACATCCATTTTATATATTTTTAAGATGGGGCTGATGGATATTTTTGATTAGGAAGAAATTTTGTCTTTTAATTAAACAAGTGATTCTAGAAGTAATGAGTAGATTTCATCATGACGCATGTCTGCTGTTTGCGATGTGATCCCTGGGAAGTCTGAAGTGACCAGAGCAACCTTCTTGCATTCTTGCCTACACCAACTAACATGAAGATAAACGAGCGTAGATTAATAGAATGTTCTAAGAATCCCATGGAATGAGATTTGAGGAGGATGCATGAAGACAATCGGCTTTGGCCACAGATATTCGATGCAGGTCCCTCCTCTTGTTTGATGAAGAAACCTTATCCACCCATTGACCGAATCTTAGGTTGTCTGGAAAGCAACAACATGCTCTAGATGTTTCACCGTAGTCAAAGGCGAACGGGACCCCACGAGCTAATGCTTCTGATCATGCTGGGGGATGGGGTGGCAGGTTGAGGTTCCAAGTTCCAACAGCAGTTCCTAAAATCAAAGCGCTCTGCTTTTCTTTACCCTTCAGTTCTTCTCCTCAGCTGTCTAACATAAAAGCAGAAGAATATTCAATATTCAACAGATCAAAAGAAAGAAAGAAAGGGGGAAGGCCCATTTTCATTCTCTCATGGCATACTCGAAAGTCTCCTTGGTTCACACAGCTGGATGATCCAGGCCGTTGATCAGGAGTGAGACCATCATAAAAACCAAACCAGTCAGTGGATCACTGACTTACTGCTTTGTTTCCATATTAAAAATTTCCTTTGTAAATGCTATTCCTCTACCATGGGGTCCACCTTCTTTTTGTACCCACCCTTGCTTATGGTCTTTGGATGGTCATTCTATGGCACATCACTAACGCCATCTCTCTTTGCAGTCAAGAATCCAAGTCACCTCAGTCGTTCACTAAAAACCATGAGTGGGTTTGTAACAGTTCCCAAAACCAAGTACCTGTTTTTCTTTCCTTCGCCTCAATTACCTAGCCGTTAGTTTATCTCCAGTGCTGAATTGTGGTGTCACCATTCCCCTTAAGGCCCTAGCAGTGATGAAACATGGGCAAATCCAGGACATTCAGATCAACCAAACCATTTGCGATGAACAATTTTTCTTGGAAATTAACACTTAATTTGTCCAGCTCATCGTATTAATTGGACCACTAACTGTCTATATTATCACTGTGATTTTCAGTTTCAAGTTCCATCCCAGAAAGTAATGCAATCGCAGCGGTTTAGATTCACTTTCATGAGCACCATTTGTGGTCAGGATGATTCTCCACACCTTAGAAAAATGGCAGACTATCACCATATCTTTGATCTTGGATAGGAGATTAAGAGTGCAATGCCCATCGGCATAACAAGAAACATATCCCTTTAGCCGGCTACAGCCCCGTTACTTTGTCTCATTTTCTCCCGTCACAACCTGCTGTTCCTGTTCAAGATTACGAACGAGGTTGTCTAACCACAAATGTGCGATCATGCAATAGGAGTTCCTCATTTCAACCTTCCACCAGAGTTCCGACGTTCTTCGAATTTCTTCCCATTGCTCGGCTACCAATCCCAAAAAAAAAAAACAAAAACAAAAAACTTTAAATTTCCATTCCTTTGATCTCTCCTTGCTACTATATAAGCATCTAAATTCGACATTTTAGTTGCTATGGCTACAGCAAGAAAGAGAAACTGCCTAAAAGGCTTCACTGTTAGTTTGGCTCTCCTTGTCTTTTGCCTTACAGTTCTGGTGTTCATATCAGGTAAAACTTCCTTTTTCAGCCAAGAATCTTTCCATTTCTACGACAGAGATCAACATATATAAATTGGGTATTTTTTTTTGGCCCTGTTTCCTGTTTTTAACCATCACAACTTTTACTTGGCTAAGTACTCTTTGCTATTATTCCAGAAGCAAATATAGATGAATTAATAGGCCAAGGGGAAATTACTGCATTCCAACATTTGAGATGGTTAATTCCAAACCATGCTCTTTTGTTGCGACCATGACATACTTTCAAGATTCACGACAATATCCAAACCGCCAGTGCCGATCAAATGATACGAATTTTTCTGTTATCTTGTTTGGTAAAGACTCCACTTAGCCTTGTTTTGCTTGCTGTTACGTGTCCTGCGTTTTGTTTCAATCGTGAGTGTAGTTGTATCGGTTGAACATATCAAGCAAAAGAAACAGACAATAGGCTCGAGGCCACCTTTGTGCACAGACAAATGCTTGAGTTGCAAACCTTGCACTGCATTTATCGTGGTTGTTCCTTCACATCAAAGGAGCCCCGCGTCTCTGTCAGAGGAAGAAGATCGGCAAGGTGAAAGCTACTATCGCCTCTCATGGAGATGCAAACGTGGGAGTAAACTCTTTCACCAATGAGCTGTACGTATTCATTTGCCTGTTGGAGATATTACTGAATACTGACTATACGTCTATTTAACGGCTGAGCACTAACCATGGCGCTTGTTGGCTGCCCATTAAACTGAGATTGGGTCTTTTTGTTCGAGCAGTGAACAATCAAATTGCTCAATTTTATTTTTATTTTTCCTTTGCCAACACCAATCAAATATTCTACAAAATGGGTTCTGTAGTTTGTCTTATGTTGAGGGATGCTTGAGTCTTGAATCGATTATCCAATGGGATGTCTCATGTCTTTGCACCGTTGGTTGTTTCGGTGGTAACCGAATGTTTATTATAATCAAAATTCAAGAAATTATTAAGGAATACTTATCCACGCTAGACAAATCTAGAAAACCAATCCAGTTAAGATCATACACTTACCTCAGCACTACGCATTTTTGCGGTTTTTTTTTTTTTGTTTGCCTAGTACACAATGAATCAACCGATTATATTGTGGCTACAAAACCTAGTGATCGTGTGACTGAGAAGCAAGGGAATTAATGTAGCAGGCTCTGTAGGATCAGGAAGAATCACAGTAGAAGTCATCCAGCTGGCTGTTGCGAGAACTGAATTGCCCGCACCAAAAGCAAGGCCACTTACTTAGGTAGTGCTGGATGTACCAAGTATTTTGATTAGTCGGCGGGAACCTACTCATTCGGGTGAGCCAAAACAAGAACAAAGCCTAATCCTTTCCGTTCCCCGTTGGTATTATTTTTCCATCCACCTATCGCACTTGCATGTGGACACGGCTATTGGCCAAGGGATTTGCTTTGGTTGACTGATATGTTACCCATTCAGGCAACAAACCAGATTGAATTCCTCCAAACCGGACATGGATGCCTCTCCTACAAACTGAGGTCAAACAACAAATACAGGGCGACAATGTATCCCAACTGCTAAGCCTCTCCTCGATAATATGCTATGATGCCCTATCCAGCAACTCCAGAACGATAAAAGTTGAATGATTCAATTCTTGCCATAGGCATCCAAGCCCCTTGCTTGCCGTTGGCGTTTTAATTTAAATATATTTTTAAAATTTTAAACCATTTATCTTGTTTATTCATGTTATTTATGATTCTAATAATCAATCTTCTATATAATATATTTATATAATTTTGGCAATTAGATATTCACTCTCGAAAGAAGCTATTTTTTTACAAAAAGTTGGACCTTGATGTAACATGAGCTATTAATGCATCATTGAATACAAGAGGAGCCAATTTTCAGTGACCATTACACCGAAGCAGCAGCCCTGATACCGATTTGACATTTACTGCCATGAAGAGTGCACGAAACCAATGCGAAGAAAATCTACAATGGCAGTACAGGAACATGGATATGATGATGCATCGGTGGCCAGCATATATACAAACCTTCAGATTCCAAGGATATCATCTGTCCTGACGAGAGTCTGAATAAAATCGACCACCTGGGGCACTGAACTCTTGGTCTACTTCCACACTCTTTAAGCATCAGGATGGATGCATGCAATCTATGATAGGTCAGGCCCCATAATTCCTCGTAGCTGACAACTGCTGTGTGCTTGACAAGTTGCAACACAACAGCAAAACCAGATTAACAACTTTGAGCTTTGAGCAGTGAAGGTTTGGGATTTCCTTCTGGCTTCCAGATAATGTGCTCAAGCCTGCTGCAGAAATTCTTGTAGAACTGCAAAATGCAAGTTTGACAACTGCAGGTTCAGCAAGGGGCGTGTCGGTAAAAGACTCCATCTCTTAACTAGCCAAATCAATAATGAGACTTCATCCAGCAGTCACAGTTCAGAAAGCAGTCAATTTAGTCAAGGAAAGTACTGCTATCAATGCATGCAACTTTCTCATTAGATTCAGGCAAAACTGAAATGAGAATGCTGACATAGCAAAAGGATGCGTGATTGACCTTGTGGTACTCTCGAGTGTCACCTGCAGCCTTTCGAACATCAACCATAAAAAGAGATTGAGCAACTTCAAAAACCTGCCAAGGAAATCCACAACCATCATCCTTACCCTTGCATTTTAGTTAAAAAGCAACCTCAACTAAAATGTGCAGTTCAACCTAACGGCATCACCTGATATTTCAATTTCAGAGAGGAAAAAGAACTACATGCTCTTAGTCTGGTTGGTCCAAAGGAAACTTCAATCTGATTGTACCCACTGAACGAAATGCCTTGGTAGATCTGCCTTTGGTATATATTCTAATTAGAAGCGTAACATGAAAATACGTACCTCCAAGACAACAGCCAACTGGCCCATCTTATTTGCAGAGATGCCCTCAAGTCTCATCTGCACAGTAGCAACGGCACAGAGAAGGAAAAATCAGATGGAATATGATAGATCTCATGATCCAACTACCATTAAAAGGAGAATCTTATAGGTCTCCCCATTTAGGTATATTGAAGGGAAACTGAAGGTGGAGGACTCAGATCAACAAAATGGGCTTGGTCTTCCCTTGTGGCACTTCCCAACTGTGCTGTAGCCTGACAGGCATCTTTTAGTTTCTTTTTTTTCTTTTTTTTTAATATCACGTCTCCGAATGAAAATCTATAATCTAAACCCCTCAAAAGAGATAATAAATACTCTTCTAGCCAGCAGATGCCATTAAGCTTCTCTCTCTATTATTAAGTACAATAAGTGTGTGAACACAAATAGAATGCCCTTTGGGATTGCTAGAAATCTCTACAATACCATTTCAATTTTAAAGAGAGGCAGAGGTTTAATGTGTACACTGATTTTCCTAAGTCATACTGTGCATCTATCAAGTTTGCCAAATTATCCATCCATTTGTCCAGCATAAAAAAAGTGTACAAGGAAGGAAATGCTGAAAGAAGGACGTAGACAGAAAAGATGGAATAACATAATAAATATAAGAAATAAAATTAGTCAATGACTACCATCATGCAACAACAGCATCAATGCTAGTAAAATTCTTCACTCAACCGGAAACCTCCATTATCTAATGATAAATAATACTTGAACGTTCCTAGGTTTTTTTTCCATGAAAATCTTACAACTATGTTTCCAGAATGTATTTTGTCATAGAAAACAATGAGTGTGTTTGGTTGGAGATAAAACTTTTTGATGAAAACTTTTCAAAGTAGAGGTTGTTAAGTTGATAGAAAATAATGTGATATCATGAGGGTAATGATTAAGTGTAAAGAGAATAAAGTTCAAATAGATAGGTTAGTTGTATGGGTAATTGTGTGGAAATGATTGAAAAGTATGGTTGTTTGTATAGAAAAATATGAAAAAATAATTAAAAAATATGGAGATTGAAAAGTTTTGGTAGACATTTTTTGTGTCCAACCAAACACACCCAATATGTCACAATATATGATCCAAGCTCGGCAACTGAAACAGATTACCGGAAAGTACCATCGTACCTTGTAGTGACGTGAATGGACCTTCATCCCCATGGATTCTGCAATGACTTCTATATTTGATAAAATATATTTTGCTGGTTTTTGTGAGACAAAGCGTGTCTGTCTTTTTACATAATCCTGGAACAGAGAAGCTTTACTCCATGTTGGGTGATGTCTGAATGTTTATACAAGATGACAAAGGCAACAACAGAATCGCAGTAGTGCATCAGACTGGACATTGATCCTAGAAAGTCTAGCGTTTCCTATATGTGATGACTAACTTATTATGCAATTGCATTAAGGTTTTCTTTTAAGAATAGTTTATTTCCTAGTTCTTCCTTATGTATAACAAATTTAAGGCTCTGGAATGAATCACAACATGTCTGGGGATTTGGTAGCTAGTTGACTTGAAGATTAATGTGGCACAAATTGAGTTGCTTGTTCTTATAAATTGGTAAAGATGCAATCAAGTCATGTCCATAACCATCACATATTACCGTATATGATCAGCAGAATGTTACTAATAGAAGTCCTGAAGAACAAGTGTGCTGCTTAACTACTTGGATCGTTTTTGCAATTCTTCAAGTTGTTTGAAAAGGATGAATTTCAGTTCGCCTGAAAAAGGAAGTCAATTTCCTAAGCTTGACTAGCTCGCCTGTTTGTGGACAACAAAGGATGATGTTTTTCCATGTGAACAACAAGGGATGATTGAGAAAAGCAATGCAGGAAGGATATTCTTAATGGTTTTCCTCTCAGCTTCGTGTTTTCATTTACATAAAGAAATTAGGTTTCCTCAATCAAAAAGCCACTGGCTTCACCATTTCAATTTACTTCATGAAATTAGGTATCATCCAATTTAAACAGGCCCCAGATGTGAACCATTGTGGCTTCTCACAAAAGGAAATCTTCTTCATGTCTGATAATTGCCTTCTGCCTTTCTTCTAGCCAGATAAAAATATTTGGTTCAGAGTAAAAGGAAAGCAGATTAGAACAGTATCAACATTGTCCTTCTGCAACAGTCCTTGGGGCTGATTGCACCACATCACTCCTCTAGCACATAGCTGCCTGGTGTATTGGCAAGCATTCCTAGTTGTGGCGATGACGTGGTGGATTTTCATCCAGGGACTGCTGCAGAAGGACAGTGTTAACACTACTGTAATCTCCTTCTGAGTAAAAGTTCTTGACAAGGATTTCAAAATCTACTTGGCAATGAACTAAGATCAGCAGCATCTAAAAGATACCCCAGAAAAGAACATGTGATCTATTGTTTATCGAAGACATGAGTTCCAGAAGTTTTTCATATTTTATGATTCGATGCTGGCAGAAGCCAGTTCTAAATCAACCATCATCCAAGACCATGTTATGGAATAACAGGAACAAAAGAGAAGGCAAATGACAAGTTGCTCACAAAGATCAATTGCCTAATCTAGCAAAAGAACAAAAAGGCTACACCTTGATATGATATCAACAACAAAAGTTTTTCACTTCACAATATGAGCAGAAATATGCTAATATACAATTAACAGATCATAGGCAAACTGTAAAACAATCAGTTAAATGTTCAAAACACCATTTATGATTCTTATTTGGACAAACTGGGTCAAAACTTTGACATTTAATTCTTTCATATATCAATATTCAGATTGCTGAACTAACTCCTTCATATATCCATATTCAGATTGCTGAAACTGAGGTTCTAGGGTGGAGTAACTGTTGTGGTGCTTTAAAAATCAATCAAATTAGCAACATACCTGCCGCCTATCAAACAGGGCAGAAAGATTCAACCCCTGAGATAGTGTGATCATCTCAAAAGCATTCATCATTATTGGACCACCTTCATGATGTTCCCTCTGCTCACGTACATAATGATCCTGCAAGGTACACACAAATATGAACGGTGGGGACAACGGATAAAATTCATTATGGATATAAGTATGCTGTCTGCTTCAATGCAGGGAGATTCAGTAGCCCATGAATCATACTAGTGTCTGTAGTATGCTGTGCCAAGAAACTCAACAGTGAGAAAGCAGCCATAATTAAATGGGAACTTATCAGAGATTATGCAAAAAGGTAACCAAGAAGTACGTCAAACCTCAATGTCATTGAACACGGCATGGACATCATCTAAATTAACTTCTTCCTCCTCCCGATGTCTCACAGCCACATAGTTTGTCCAAAACCACTCATCTTTTCTGATTCCCTCTATTGTAATCCGCTGCAAGAACAATCAAATGAGTTCAAAAATGAAAGATGTCAAAGAGTATTCTGATTTTGTAAGTATGGTAGTGGTTGATCACACAGACAAACTCATCTTTTCTGATTCCATCTATTGTAATCTTCTGCAAGAACAATCGAATGAGTTCAAAAACGAAAGATGTCAAAGAGTATTCTGATTTTGTAAGTATGGTAGTGGTTAATCACACATTCATACTGAAAATGGACTGAATTGTGAAAATAAAAATTGCTTATACACTTGCAACTATGGGGATTTTTGGTAGTTTAAATTTTGTGGGGATTGTGGGATGGGGTAGAGAGTAGGAAAAGGAATATTTTGAAAATTATATGGTTGATAGGAAATTATAAGGGTAAAGTTGGAATAAATAGGTTTGTTGAAAGAGAGTTGGTAGGAAAAATGATTGGAATATGAGGGTAAAAGTGGAAATATGATTATTAATTGGGGAAATTATTGGCATGGGAAACTGTGCCCTCAGGATTTCCCTTCCATGCTACCCCACACGAATACCCAAACATCCCCTATCTTTCTTAAAAGTAGAGGAAAAACTAGACCAAATAAATGAATAAAAAATGGAAATCATCAATACAATACTTGAAATAACAAGTCATGCTAAGAAGTTTTAGAATTTCCTTTTTTTAAAGAAAAGTTATTGTTGTAGAAACAAAACAGATGAAAAATCTCTATTATGTTAACAACATCATGGGCAAAGTGAATTGTTCATACTCACAGTTTTGGGATTTGGATCCAGTATTCTACAGATCAATGATTTCGCCCCAGGAGAAAACCAAGGTGGACAGGAAAATTCTGCTGCATTTATCTGCAAGGCATTCAGAAATAATGGTTCATGTGAAGATATTGATATTCATCGCACATATTTAAGTCATCTCTCATCTGAGAATTATACTTCTCGTATGGTTGTCCAAATTTCAATGTATAAATCCGTTGACCAAAATTGGCATACTAAGGATACAGTCTTTGCAAAGGCTGCTTCACACCCATAAACATGTGGCTCACGAGTCTGTGCAGACATATTCAGACCATCCACCACATGGAATACACCATGGATTCAGATAAGAGCAACAAATAGCCAGGCTACTGTTGGACCAATGATAGGCTTGGGTGGCCTTAAAGCGTTAACCTTTGGCTCTTCTCGACTCTAGGTCTTAATGGGCTTCCAAAGTCTTAGATTTTTTAGCTTTTGAGAGATGAGTTGGGTTAGAGCTGTCTCTACAAGCAAAGGGAGTTTAAAATTTAAAGAATGTGGATAAAGCTAAATATAAGACGGTAAAAATTTTAACATCAAATTTTATGCTCATTCTGCCAATAAGGGCTATTAAGTCGATTGGATGTCCTCAATACCCATAACTTTATTAATAACAGAACAAAAATAAAGAAAGTGGGAAGCTGAACTAGCCAGGTGCACAGTGCGTGTACATTGTATCCCCTCCCTTTCCCTGTTATGGTGCTCTCTGTCGTCTTGCACACTGCTCTCTAGTTCTCGCACATCCCTCCCCTCTCTTCACGGCTTCACGAATACCTCCTTGCACATACCATTCACATATTCTATCCCATGCGTCACCCTCCCTGCGTGCTCTGATGTATAGGCATGGAAAGCCCATGCCAAACTTTAAACCATTTGTGCTAGCCTAAATTGAACCCCAAACACTTGGGCAAGATTTTCAACTTTCAAGGTACATCCAGTCTTTAGGCCACTGTGTAGGAAGTAGGAACACAAGCCTCAGCACGATTCCCTAGTTGGAAAGAGTTTAAACAGAACCCACAGCAAAAATGAACAGGCTTCCAAAGTGTTTTTTTTTTTTTAAATAAAAAATTACAAATGTCCCCCCAGTGCACTACCATGTATACAACAAATATGCATCATGCAATCCACAGAAACCATCACAACTACTGAACCTCGATACAAAATTTTGTATGCGTTTCTCTACAAGAACCTTGGTGGAACCAGATCGCAAATATTTTCCTGCTAAGATTACACATTGCTGAATCAGAAATCTGTCTTGCAATAAACAGGATTCTCTCCCATGTTACTCTAATGTCTGATTCATCTTTAGCAAACAGATACGTTAATGATACAATTTTCATCTTTGCATGTCAAACATAAACAAGTAGCGATTGTTAATCCCAGTGCAAAATTGCTTCTAAATGACAGTGACAGTGATGCTTCAAAGGTAAACCATGTCATAGCACCACTTCAATCTCTAAATCATCCAGATCCTTGAAAGAAAAATAAAGTCAACTTACCTTCTTATACAATGTTGCAAGATCAGTTTCATCAAATGGAAGGTATCCAGCCATTAAAACAAAGAGGATGACACCACAAGACCAAACATCTGCAGCAGATCCATCATAACCCTCTTGACCAAGTACCTAAGAATCCAGCAACTTGCCTTAGAATTGACATGTGGTAGACACTGAAAACTATAGGGAGCTATAGCTGCAATGCCTTGTTACTTAACATACAGGAACTATCGAAAAAATTAATGCAAAAGCAGGATTTGTGAAGCACAAAATAATAATATTTGTTGCCACTTTCGGCCATCATAGTATTAAGCAGGTATGCTAAAATGAAAATGAAACTCGCAATATAAACTGAAGAATCATGACAAGCTGGGCACAATCCTCCTTCAGCCTTATTAGCACCTTCAAAGTTGACATAGACAACTGAAATTCTGACCTTCAATTATAATCATATTACAGTTTCAAAGCATGCTTCCTGCCTACTGTTGTTGATTCATAAAGACTGCTAGAAAGGATATCATAGAGCAGAATATGAATGGAGGAGATATACAGAAGAGCTGTATATATTCATCAGCATGTCATTTGCAATCTTATGACTGACATGATCATTTCTAAAAGGTTTGAATTGCTACACAGTATCCAGTTGGAATTGAAGTATCAGATGATTCCAGATATCATCAGGACCATTTTACCCAGAGAATGGGTGTTTGAAATGCAGAAACCAAAATGCATTCCTCATTAAGGCAAGATGCAATTTCTCAAAGTGTGGGAAGCAAAGTCAGGAATGCATCTTCAAATACCAAGAGGATAATATTTTAGGGCTTGAGAATGGATGTCCTTGTCAAATTGCTATAGATCTTCCCCTGGGCATTCCATGTTTACTACTATACAAAAACATAAAAAAGTTCCACCAAAAAGCAATGAAATGAAAGTGTATTATTGCTCCAGTCATTCAGATAAATTGTCTCCTTTGTTTCCACATTGTATTGATACTGTAACAAAACAAGCAAGGAATGATAAATGCCCCAAAGATATAAGGGGCCATATATCTCTCAAAGAAAACTCATACAGCAACATATATGCAAGGGACCATCGAGTTTACCTAGACGTCCTAAATAGCAAACTATAAATTAACTGGCAGTCAGTAGACTCAGTACAGAAATCACAAATAAAAGAAGGTGACATTATGGGGCCAAACTCAAACATAATTGTATATCCCTAACTGATCAACTTTGGATGTTTGCAAACAGAATGCCCCCTCATTTACGGAACAAAAAATATGACCAGATTATATCAGATAATCAGTACAGCCCATTCTGAAACCATTTTCGTGGATGAAATTGTCCTGTATCTGATCAAACATTCCACATTGGCATGCCTGAGGTAAATAGACTTCAAATCCTAAGTATGGAAGGTCTGAGAAATGCAAACAAACATTTGCTTTCCAAATGATGGGAGGACCATTTAACTGTATCATTACACATAAAAGAAGAACCATTTAATTGTAACACTACTCATCTAAGGAGTACCATTTAATTGTAACACTACTCATCTAAGGAGTACCATTTAACTGTATCATTAGACATCTGATACCTCAGGGGCTACATAGTTTGGAGTGCCACATGTTGTATGAAGAAGTCCCACCCCCTGCAGATGCACAGAGTATCAAACATGTGACATAGTTGTGGAACTGATCAATGCTGCTTCATGCAACTAACACTACCATACTGACCTGTTGAGGCAATGCACTAAGGCCAAAATCTGAAATCTTTAGGTTGCCATCAGAGTCGAGAAGAAGATTTTCAGGCTGAACAAAAGAAACAAAAAGCAATTATCAAAAGTAATAAAAGGATTCACCGTCTCAAGAAGCATAATATAAGCACAAACTTGCAGCACACCTTCAAATCTCTGTGGTAAACACCCTTGCCATGACAGTATGCAACAGCATCAATAAGCTGTTGAAAGTATCGCCGAGATGTGTTCTCCTGAAGCCTTCCTTGATGAACCTGAATTCAGAGAGAGCAGTCAGTAAACGGCTCACAATGTATCAACCATCTAAGACATGTCATTGGCCTTTTAGTAAATAGAAAACAGTAAGTCGATATGCTCATAATTCAATTTGCCGGTCACAAGGCAGATCAATGTTTGCAGACATTGTAATATAATCCACTCTCTCACAATGGTAAGCAAAAAAGATTTAATAGTAGAATAGTCCACATGAAAACTCCCGCTAGAAAATACAGGAATTTCAAGACTCCAGTTTTCAAGATCACATGGAAAGTTAATTCTGTTAGCCTTACTATTTTATCAAATAGCTCTCCTCCTGTGACGAATTCCAGAATGATGTATATCTTTGTCTGACTGGCCAAAACCTGAAATGATCCTACCAACCAGTCTGTCATGATATCAAATAGAACTTCAATAGAACTGTGGCATAAACCCAGTCTTGTGAAAATGAATTTGACTCCAGTGAAAAACACTGATACGAAGCAGACATCATCCATACCTCATGCAATTGGACCACGTTTGGATGTCTGACAATCTTCATAATTGATATTTCTCTCCTTATCTGACAAACAAGCAATAAATGTGAAGTTAGCCCACCAGTCTAGGGCGATGAATTTTTCATCAACATTGACAAAAACCTTTTAACAGTATATCAGTATCTGCTAAGAACTCCCAACATATGAATCAATGTTCTAATACGCACCCAAAATGCATGGCCTAATCCTACTAGCATGCGCATTTCACAGATTGAAATAAATCTCACAAATACATTTCCAACAGCATGAATACTATGGCTTGGCCTCACCATAGTAATTTCAGGGCCTCATTTCGGGAACAGGTAAAAGTTATTTGTCATTCCTTTCTACTCACCATTACCTTTACATTTCAATCATTTTTTTTACATCCTTTTGTATAACTAACATTCCTATTTTAACTTTATTTTCTTTCCTCCAAATTATTGCCCTATAATATCATATCATTGTTCAATTTTTTAAAAATTACCATTTCCACTTTTACTTTCATATCTTCTCAAATAGATCCTCAATAGCATTTCTTACATTTTTATCGATTTCTGGGAGTAATGTCTCAGTTGCATAATATTATATGCATGAATAATTCCATGACTTCCAAGATCATAAACCATGGTAGAGGCAGTACTAATTATACATAATAATAATTGACAATCTTCAATTACCTGGTCTACCATCTTGTGCTTGAGAATTGTACTTTTAGCAAGCACTTTCATGGCAACACTCCCCCCAGTCTCTGAATTCTGTGCAAATTTCACCTTTGCGAACGTCCCCTTGCCGATAGTCCGGCCCACCTCATACTTCCCAACTTTCTTTGTCACCATTTTCAAAATCTCTTCACGCTCATTTTACCTAAACAAATAAAATAAAATAAAGTGCGAACCAAGATTCTCAACAAGGACCCCGATGGAGAGCAAAGGCGCCACAAAAAAAAAGAAATAAAAAAAATAAAAAACAAAACAAATTTTTTTTTTTGAAAAAAAAAAAAAACGAAGAAGCTAAAAACTTCGGTCACAAAGTTCGGCACTACTGACGGTCTCGTTGCATCCCCCCGTCATCAAGACATCGACCCAAACCGTCGAAAAAATGAGCCACGCTATGAACACAAGACAACCATCTAAGTCCATATGATCGTTGGCCACTAATGGACGGCTGGGATGAAAACCATCCGAAGTAGGAGTCTGGATCTAACTTGATGTTTGTAATGGCTGCAGAGGATGAAACGAGCAGGACCCACGCTGCGGTGCGAGACTACCGCGCAGCAATTTACTAACAATCGCGGGAACGAAGCCGGACGTGAAATTGTAGGGCGACAGAAAAAAATCGAGGAGGACAAAGATTCAAGAGAACGACATGAAGAAAACGGATTGTTCTTACTTGGGAATCCGTGATCATCTGCGTCTGGAGGGATAGAGAAAGGCATTTTAGAATTTCCAGAGGCAAGGAAATCGAATCCCGTTTGTGCTTTAAAAAATGGCAAATGAGATGTGGCATCAATCTCTAATCCCCTCGCTTCTCGGACATTGGATACATATATAGATATACAGGTTTGAGCACAAGGAGAAGGGCTTTTCCGTGCACGCATGGAGTGGAAGACGCAGAGCGAGCGTGGAATAGCGTGATTTAACCGCTAGTGCATTTGTACCGCGATCCTAAGTCGTAACTGAAGTATCATATCGCAGGGGACGTTTGGATAGGTGGTAACCATGGTTTTTCCATGTTATTTTATTTTCCAATACTAATTATTATTCTATCAATCATATTGTTTTTTCTACTTTTACCCCTACATTCCAATCATTTTTCCTACCAACTACATACAACAACCCTATTTATTTCAATTATACATCTATCATTTCCTATCAATCACACATTTTTCAAAAAATTCTCTTTTTCATTTCCCACCATTTCCCACAATCCCATCATTTTACACCTATCCAAACATCCCCGTATTCATCTCTTGACCTCGCGGCCACCTCGGAAGTAAACTGCGAGCGTAAATTGGGTTGGTTTCACCAACAGCCCCACTTTGTAATAAGATTAGGTTAGCTATTTTTAAAAAATTAAGTTATATAGCATGATTTAAATCATACTTGATTTCAAAAGTAGATTAATTTAGGATAGTTAATTATTAATCTGACCTGATTTTCATATATTAGTGTAAATATAATAAATTATAAAAAAAATAGTCATATATTAGCACATAATATATAGGAATTAACTTGACATTATTACTTCGGAATAAAATTATTTAGTAATTATATTATTGTATAAGTCATAATTAAAAATATTCCAATAAAAAAAGTTAATTTTATTCTTTCATATAATTTATATTTAAGATAAATTTAATTAAACAAGATAGATTTAATTTTCTCCTATTTTAAAAATTTTTACGCCAAAAACTTTTTATCCAAAAATTTTATCACTTTTTTAAAGATTAAAATTAATTCAGTTGATGCGTAGCGGAATATTTGCTTCCCCGTATATACATATATATTTTTATTTCGCAATCTTTTATCTGTAATTATTATTTCTGAACAAGAACGCCGCATAAGGCAGCTGGTTCTAAACGTCTGGATTCGAATCCTGCTGACCGCGACCATGGCCCTTGAGCAGTTGGGCTCGGGCTCCAATAAAAAAATATTATTTCTGCACAAAAACTATAATTTGTAGATTTGATCATTGCTCTTGGGGCCTAAACAAAGCATTTCTATTTTTAATTTCTGTTGAAATGGAAACATTGGAATGAACTATTGCTCAATGATTGTTTAAGACATAAAACTATAAAAAGATAAAAGAATTAGATATGTAATTGCTAGTTAACGTCGATTATGACAATATTAACATTGTCATGTGCTGACAGTGTATAATAATGAGTAATAGGTTATACCGGTTAGTATAATGTATAAAAAAAAAAAGTGTTTAGCATATTAACCAGTATCGTCCATTATCATCTGCTACTTTATAGATATAACCGTAAACACTATTTTAATCTGTATCCAAAGTACATACAACTGCTGGCATGAATGAAAACCGCGACCATGAGATTAATTCATTTGCATCAACTAATTCATGTGACTGTAAATATTTTCACGCGCTCTAAGCGCAAAATAGGTTTCCTACAATGTGCAGATGTTTTTAACATGTATTGCCTTTTTTACAAACATCTACCCCTAATCCAGTGACACTTAGTTAAGCTACATGATCCAATATAGGAGGGCTTAATGTGCACTAAATTCATGCGTCTGAACTACTAAGGGTGTGTTTGGAAAGTGAAAAAACTTTTTAATGAAAATTTTTGTTGTAAAAGTTGTTAAATAAGTAAAAA
Organism: Annona cherimola; assembly: GCA_030490835.1. Lineage (NCBI taxonomy): Eukaryota > Viridiplantae > Streptophyta > Magnoliopsida > Magnoliales > Annonaceae > Annona > Annona cherimola. The sequence continues at coordinate 4,810,741 of CM059977.1, read as the reverse complement.
AATGATACGATATAATAAGGATAATAATAAGGTGTAGAGAGAATAAGGTCAAAATAGATATATTAGTTGTATAAATAGTTGTATAGAAATAATTAAAAAAATAAGGTAGTTGTATAGAAAAATATGAAGAAATAATTTTAAAATATGATAGTTATAGTGAGTGAAAAGTTTTAATTAAATATTTTTCTCATGGCCAAACAGATCGTAATATTAATATTAATTTAGTTGTGTGCGTGGCAGAATTTTGCTTCACATCAAAGAGCCCTATGTTGTCTTTTTTTTTTTAATAATGCCTAGTACAGTCTTTTATCTTATATATGCATATATTTTTTGATTTTGCAATCTTTTATCCATAATTATTATTTTTCTAAAATTACTGTCATTTTCTAAAAGATAACTTAGAGCTTAAACTAAGTATTTTTATTTTTTTATTCATATATATATATATATATATATATATATATATATATATACGCACATACACAATAAGTCATTCCATATTACAAATCAGTATATATGCATAATTCTTACTATACCGAGAAATCGAATAACACCCACCACCGGGTGTAAAACAATAACCTATACCCGCACAACCTAAGGCCCCAAAGGTTAAACTTACAACTTCGCCCACCGCGCTTACCAGCACCACTGAAGCAAAGCATTTCTATTTTTAACTTCCCTTGATTGGCCACAGTGATGGGACTCAAGATGTCTGCCTCGTTCGCTGCCAAGACAAAAAAATGTCAATCATGCTCCAATAAAAAACAAATGTCAATCATGCTCAATCATGCTCCAATAAAAAACAAATGTCAATCACGTTGGCTATATATTTTTTTTCATCGTTATCTATTTATTTTTATTTTTTTATGGAGATTAGATTCTCATTGTTTTGCAGCTTTTAAAATATAGGATGTGTGCGAGGTCAGATAAAACTTTTGTAAGAAACAAACTTTTAGTGTAAATTTTTTTAAAATAAATCTTATTTATGGGTATTTATATGTTACAATTATCTCAACATTATATTATAATCAGACAAGATATTCTTATAATTTCCAAATAATATTTTACAAAGATTTAATGAATTTTTAATTTCTCCTAACAATATTTCCTAATTTTCTACCTAGTGAATACTCCCACAAGATTGGAGAAAGTGGCATCACCAACTATTGCATAACGCCATGTAAAATGAGGTTGTTTTGATCAAACTATTGCATAACGCCATGTAAAATGAGGTTATTTTGATCCCGGACAGCAAACGCGTTGGGGCAAATTCCTGTACCACTAAGGCATTGGTTAAAATAAGAAAATTAATGTAATGTGATAGAAGTAATAATAATTTCTAAAAAAGAATAAAATTAAAATTAACATATTAATTGTATAAGTAGTTTTGAATAAATGATTAAAAAAATAAGATAGATATATGGGAAGATGCGAAAAAAGAATTTAAAAACCAAATAATTATTGAGAACGAAAAATTTTAAATTGATAAATTTTTATAATTACCAAACAGGCCCTTAATTTTTTGTAGTCATTTGAGCAAGTGGTTTATATGAGTATGTACAGATGATGTTACTGTAGAAAAGTCTAAATTCCAAGTTTGGGATAAATAATGACTTTTTAAAGTACATTAATTTCTTTTAAATAAAAGAATCACGTTGGCTATTGTCCATTGGATGTCAAATAAGTACCGACACTAATGCAGTTGCATAGGTGAGAAAAAAATAATTAAGTGGTTATCAATCCATGAAGCATTCGTTATCTGGAGATGGGCATGATAGATTCGAGAACTGGCACTGTCGGAGCTAGTATCAATCGAGTCCACGTGTTTCGTATATATCATCCGACGTCACGTCGTCCCTTCCTCCCTCCCGTCCGCTGCTCCGAATAGTCGAACAGATGACCTACCTTACCAGCCAGAGCTTATCAAAATAGCTAGATAAATCACGATGGTGACCGCATCCATTGCGAAAATACAATTTTACATTTTTTATAGGAAAATTGCTAAATTTAAGGGGCGGTTTGGTGACGTTGACTCGGGTGGGGTCTTTAAAAATGTTTGACTTTGTAAATCTTGGTGAGATTTTAAGATACAGTGGTAATTACTCTTAAAAAAAGATAGAAGGAAGTGAGGAAATGAATACTTCAAGAATCGCAGGATTCACATAAAATGATTGGAATAAAATTGAAATAAATATGACAGTTAAAAGAAAAATGAGAGGAGTATAAGTGTAAAATTAGAAAAAAAGATTATAGTGTCATTAAATTACAATATTTTCTAAGTTTCACACTAGGGAAATTAACAAACGTCCCTTTAGAGGTGAGAAATCAGAAAAAAGAATATTTTAAAACGTATATAATTAATATAAAATAATACGAGTAAAATTAGAATAAATAAAGTAGTTGAAAATAAAAATAATTACATTGTAGGAATAAAGTTGAAAAAATAAAATTGTTAAATTATTAAATAATTGATTGAAAAATATGGAGGCTATACATTTCGCATAAAATTCTAAGCATGTGCATTAGCAAACAGTTCCTAAGTATGCATAATTTAGTCGCTACTTTAATGTCCAAATAGCTAATATGACTAAAATGTTAAGCAAGGAGGTTTAAAATCGGATAAAATTGGTCGCCTTGTCACTTATTTCTTCAAATATACCTCAAACTAATGTAATAATAATAAAAAAAGGTGTGTTGATAAAATTATGGGTCCTGATCGTTTATACTTGGGTGCATCGTGCTTAGCTTTGACGCACTCGAGTGCGAATTTTTTATAAAACTATAAATCTAAGTGTATTTAACATATATATATATATATATTAATTTTTATTATTTTTGGAGATTTGTAGATATTTTTTAGATTTTTAAAAATTAGTAACATTTTAATAATTTTAAATGTTTAAAAAAATCACGAAAATAAGTTACATGCACTCAAGTGCACTGAGCTTAAGTGCACACGGGTGCATACAATTGGAACTCAAAAATTAATGAATGAAAAAAATTTTGGTATATCAATTTTTGAATTGGTAGAAAATGATGTGACATAATAGAGGTAATGATGAAAAGTAAAAAATAAAAAATAAAGTTAAAAGAAATATGTTAGTTGTATGGGTAGTTATGTATAAATGTTTGAAAAGTAAGATAGTTGTGTAAGAATATATAGAGAAATAATTAAAAAATAAAGTAGTTATGAAAAGACTAATAATTTATAAACTAAGTTTTACGACGGGTATGTTTGTTA